>CM040632.1:38716794-41216794 GCA_022818045.1 Neotoxoptera formosana | reverse complement strand
TCGACAAAACCTTCCATAGCCGCGTATTATATTATGTTATATATTATTATACCTGCGTGGCCGAGTGTATATAACATTTATAATACTATTATTATAACTACCTATAAAATATAAATATTATACCGTAACCGTTATAGCCGCTGCCTACCCTGCAGTGACTATAATACCAGCTATTTCTACCTGTCCGACTAGCTGCAGCAGGTACCTGTTGTACGCCTTTGCGCCTACCTGTTGCAACGGAGCTCAATAATATATAATATGTATTATATAATGCGCGTAACGCTGTTGATAACTTACAAATTATAGTAGGTCGGCGGCGGAAACGCCTGCGCCCGTCTATACCTACGTCTTTACGTCAAAGAAAAAAAGTTCGAATTTATAAAATAATATTATGTAGATATTATAAAGGTGTATACGTTTGTCGTTACACAACGATGTAGTTTTATCTGTTATTGCGAGTTCTTCTATATAATATACGACGCATCGAGCCGTTCGACCGCGAAGAGAGTTGATTTCCGATCGTGATCGCTGCAGCATCATCACTCCGAGATTGGAATATATTGTGTTATGGTATCTGTCACTCCGGTTTTGGTATCGCGTGTCCAATAAATCCCGAAACCGCGGTCGACCCTTTTGGTTGAATAAAGTTATGCGTATATAACTACATTCCGTGTAACCTATTCGCAGACGATGTGTTATGATACGCGGATGCTCCTTGTAGATTCGTGTGGTGTCCGCTGTCGATGTACCATAGATATATTATATTATGCACGCTTTAATATTATCTTTCGTACATAACACAATATATTAATATTATATAATATTTATGTACATTAGTGCTTAGATTTTTTAGCCGATTGCTTGTGGGAGGAACTATTTAAACGGGTCACGTGTTGGTGCTAGTCTCACAGTCGTTTTTTGGACTACTGGATTTAAAAGAAATATTATATAAGCATATAACATTAATTTTTTTCCTTCCTTCTCGTCATTATGCGTTATAGACACTTTTGCTTTATTTTAGATTGTATTCACGTGAGAATTAACTTTTTAATGATTTCATAATTCAACAAAGATATATATATATATATATAAGTAGGTAGCTTACAAAAGTGCGTATAAATCTAGTTAGTTGGCGTAATTGCATAGTATGGTATATGTATATATATATATTATATGCACCTGAAAACGTGTTCAGCAAATAGGGATTACAATTATTTACAATACATGATAACATTATGTATCCTACAGTTATATAATGAGTTCAACGCTTTACATTTGAATACACTACGTAGGTTTAAAGTCTCGATTATTAGATATATATATATATATATATATATGATATATCATAATATGGTTTTACAATTTAATGAGGAGCAACACCTGCAGCATATATGATATATTAAATTTCATTATAATTCGTTTTTCTCTAAAATCTAGCTGCACCCTTTTCTAACTATAGCGAATATAGAACCGGTTTTGAGAAAGGATTAAGCTATAAGATCTTACAATATTGTATAGGTAGTTTCATGTGTCACCGGATGGCGTACATTTTTAAGTCCTTCGAAGTTCCCATGGTTTTAAACAATTTAATAAAAAGTAAGTATAAGCAGTAAAGTATCTCTTTCAAAAAAAAAAATCCCTAAGCATCCGAGATCTTCAATGTTTATGAATTTTACATTTATCTACATAATATAATATATATATATATATATACCTAACAATAAATAATGCTTTAATATTTTGACTTTCTATTTTGGGGTTGTATGTAGAAAATCAATTTACACTCGACTCTCATTCGTCGAGATTCCTTTGAACATTTGAAAAGACGAATATTTCAAGCAAACGCATATAGGCATTGTTATTTTTTGAAAAATAAAATATAATAACAATAACAGTATATAATACGAAAACCGGTACCTATTGAATTTAGGGGATACCTGTGTTATGATAAATGTTAACTGTCACGGGGACAAAATATTCAATTGGAAAACACATTTATTCCAATAGCAGCGTTGTAACTTGTAAGCAATATTCTCCACGCCCACTGACACTACGGTCCCACGAGCGCCTAAAAAACACCCTCGCAGGTGCACGTATACAATATACATAATATTATTATATTCACCGATTATTATTAGAACAAAAGTTATTGTCTGGCTTTTATCGAGTGAAAAAAATGTTGCGTCGTGAACAATTTTTAGCCCACGCGTAACTGCCCGACGGACATGACTGAGCGGCGATGGTTATAAAATCACCGTTTAAGAAAAAAACAAAATAAAACACCCATAAAACTGCGGGTCCGCGATCGATAAACGTCCAAAATGTTATGTTCATTTTGGTCTTACGATTTTTACGATTTTGTTTTTCGTGCACCTCGCCAATAATACAATAATAATAAAAATATATCATGGAACTTCGTTTCGGAATCCGGATAGTATAATAATATAGTCGAACGCGTCCGGCTTTTATTGCCGTCGTGGAATTTTCGCACAACAACAATCTGACGTTGACTGTATTATAATATATTATTATGCGATTCCGTTTCACAGGGGCGTTCCTGAAAAGTCGTATACCACTCGCCGGTGGAAGCCTCAGCAGTATATACACGAACAAACCAAACACCAACTGCGAATAAATCACCAACAATTTACTGTGGTGGTGCTGGTAGTGCTGGGAGGGGGGAAGTTAAGTAAATATTTTTGTTTCGTACCAGAAGGATATTATGGGTAGTATACGCACAATAATGTTAAATATTATTATTACGATTTACGTTATTACTGAATTTATCACTTATTGACACTAAAATATTCAAATTCTGCTCAAGGAGGAGAGTGTTCAGACCAAATGGATGTCCATCCTTTGGACCGCACAAGCACAAAATATTATGTCTTGCTAGAATAATCGCAGAATCAAGAATCATAAAAACTAGCCAAAACTGGTGAAAACTTTCACTAAAAATAAAAACGGTGGAGTCTGATGATTATAAATCCGATTATCGATTTTAGTGATTATCGATTTACTGTCGGCACAACGACTGGTGATGGAAGATTAAGAGAGAAGTATACTATAGGAAAAGGCGAGGCTCTCTGTGTGAGCACCTTACATCACCCCCTCACCTCACCACTTTGTGAATCTAAACCATCCAGGGCGTCACTCTAACTTATACAAAAAAATGCATTGAAATCGGTCCAGCCGTTTAGGAGGAATTCAGCGTGCGCGAAACATCGTACTAACCTAAGAGGCCATAACTCCGGAACCACATATCACACAGCGTACAAACTTTACAGAAACCATCTACATATCAATCTTAATATGCCCTGAAATTTTTATCGAAATCGGTTCGGTGGATCTTGAGCTATAAAATGTATTCAAAATGTACACTTATTTTTATATATATAGATATTATGCACTATACGAATAAGGTATTACATAAATGATTGTATAACTGCTTTTCATTCCGCCGTCGCGTTAAGTGAACTCGGATAAGATTGTATATACTCTCATCGGGCATTATGGGCTATCTCCGTTCGTAACTATCACTGTCGTCGGTTTGCAGATTTTATAAATGAATTAATCGTGATAAAAAAAAAAAAAATCAGAAACGCCCGAGTACGAATGACATCAACCATTGCAGTGTTATTCGTGTGCACGTGGTCGGTAGTATTTGCGTCTCGGGATCGTGAACCTACACGGCGATGCATTACGCCTTTCGGTCTTTGTGCATGTGTCGCGTCCGTTTGAGCGGGAAAGCCAATAATTTCTTTTCTTTCCGTCCGACCAATAATATATACTCAAACACGTGCAGCAGCATATAAGCAGCGCGGCAACAGCAGGTCACAAAATATTGCACACTGTACGATATAATATTATTATAATAATAATATAATACACGATTAAATGTTATACGACGCGCTGCTATATTGGAATCGTCGCTGCGGGGGCGATGGGGGTCTATTGTTCGTCAATTAGCCATTTCATTACGACACACGACGTGTATATGTACCGTACTATCGAGGAATCTATCCCGACCATTATTGCATAGACTGCACAATATGATATTATTATACTCTGCACACGCGTGCTTTATAGACGATGCAGCGATCGAACGCCACCCCGCGGCGGCAGGGGTAGAAAACGACAAAAGGGACGGCGTATACATAATACCATGATAACAATAATATTATAATCATAATATAATATACAAGAGAAGACGGCGAACCGGAGGATATAGTAGGTATTACTATTATATTATGTCCAGGTCCAACAAACTATACGTCCCCGTCACACTTCCTATCCGTTTTCCACTCGTCCCGTTTGAATAAACCCTGCTGCGCGTTGTCAAGAGGAGCGTCGTTCGTTTGGGCGAGTCGCCCTTCTTATCGACGTATAATATAAAAACGATGTGTTTGTGTGAGTTTCGTAAAATGATTTTGAGTATGATCCATTATAAACTATATGAAAAATACAACTGTAAAGATTAAGCTAAACTGAACAATAATTATGATTTTACAATTTATAATTGTAAGTATAATTGTGAATATCCATCAAATATAATTGATGTGTTACGATAAATTCAAATACAAAGTAACACAAAATCAAATGCTATAGCATCAGTGAACGCAAAGGGGGGTGAGGGATATAGAACCCTCCAATGGTTTTTTTTTTAGTATTAATTATAATAACTTATATACAGTTACCATTAGGTAACAAAACTATTAATTTTAATAATATTTTAACTTGATTTGTGATTACACACAAAATAAACAGTGCATTTTTTAATCATACCCGTGCAGGAATTTGCGGACAGTCCCGAGTCTGTCGAAATAAGAGGGAAAATAGATTAATAAAATACTGGCAAAACGCATCGCAAGATATTAAAAGGTATTACATTATTACAGGTCGCCCATACCATTGCAATATATTTTTTAAAATCACTCGCCTAAACGCATTGTTATTTTTTCTAACTCTGCACCCAAACGCAAACCGCCCATCGGGCAAGCGAGTGTCGATTTCGAAAACGTCGACTTTAGATGATAGGTCACACAGCAGCCACGATAAAATATTTATGTAGACGTTTGCTCGCCGCGTCTTACCACAGAATATAACAATATCTGTCGTCGGTAGTGTTGTTTTTTCGTCTTTCGCGCTGAAACGAATATTACCTACCTCGTAATAATATTATAGAAACCGCAGAAAACGTCGAAGCGTGTTCAACAAAACATTAACGACGGACGAGACGATAATGTTAAATGACTATATTATAATAATTATTACTACTATACACGTCACGGCAGCGCCCGAGATAGCCGCGATGATGTCTGCGTATTTAAAAATATTACTTTTCAGTTGTTGTTCTTCTTCTTCTTATTATTATTATTATTATTCTTTGTTCAGCGCATGTACGCATACGTATATTGTATACGATTCCACGACGTTATTTGCATAAGAAACCGCACGTTTAAGTCGTCATAACTCGCCATTTCGTTAACAATACAATTTGTCGTGTATTCGTTACGGGCAAATAATATTATTACACTCGGTTCGGTTCGAAATAATATTATTTTATTGATTTTGAAAACCGTCGCCAACGGGAAGTGATACCCAGCCGTCTTGTTTCCACTCGCGGTGTCTTATCGCCCACTATATTATATTTTTATTGTACATAATATACGTTATAATATTGTGTATTATGTATAACAGCGACCTACACGGTGACCTCAATATCCTATGTTTCACTGATTCGGTTGTCTGAAATAGTGAAATACGACGATTCCGTGATTATATTATTATAATAATGTATACTCCGCGTCTATATATCCTGACGCGAAGGATAATAATACTGTTTTCACAAGTGTATTATTATTATAGTGCCCTATTAATTATTACCATTTTGTTATTTAAAAACTGGAAGTGCGGTGCTCATAATACACAGGATCGTGTCGTTAACGACGTACAAATCAGGAAGAAACGAAATTCTTAAAATATCGTCGGCACATTATTATTATACCATTATTACACTCCGAGTGATTTATCTTTTTATTTTTTATATTATATAATAAGCTATAATATAATTATAATAATCTACGACGATTACCTATACTATTTTTTACCTGCACAGTATCAATAATATAATCCAAAAAATTAAAGCTTAAACAAGCATGATCTTTATTATGTCACGCTATACCAAGCTCTTCTTAACCTTTAAATCGATAAAATAACATGAACCATATACCTAGTCAAAATGAGTAATAATAATAGTATAATATATTATTATGTATAGCTTTTTTTAGTTGGTACATTTGTAGTACCCAGATTTGGGGCTTATAGTTTCATCAAATATAGGTATCAGTAGTTTTGTTTTTTATATAATATATATGTATTTAACTAAAATCCCCCCCCAAAAAAAAAAAAAATGTTTTTTTTACATTTTACAATCCGAAATATGAGACTTATATTAGTTATAAACCATAACTTATAGCATACAGAAATACCAAAATCCGCGCTATAATAACTATATACATTTTTGAAGTGGCTCACTTTGCTGTAAAACTATGATAATATGATTTCTGGCTGTATAAATAAATATGCTATAAGCCTATAGGTAACTGCTAAAACGATACGTAATAGGGTCCCGAACCCTGTAATATACATTAACAACACCATCGAGTTATGTGTGTGATTTATACTTATGTATAAACATTTGTCGAGGGATACATTTGTAGGTATAAAGTTTAAGTTGAGTTTCTCTTTAGCCAAAAAATAAATAAACAAACAGTTTTGACCCGGCAGCAGTGATGGCGATAACAACCCCAAGATATATTTCATTAAGTGGGACGCTACAACAAAGTGATATGTTTTCTCAGTCTTAAAAAACATAAAACATGGCAAATTTTACGTTCACAATAATCCATTTTACTCTGTTTATTTTTTAAATTAGAGTGAATTGACGTGTTATAAAAGTTAAGGTAATATTGGTATTATACATGGCGTTTCGGAGATTTTTATTACGAATACAAGCCATGAGCAATGAGCATTTTAAAACTGTAATTTTTTTGAAAATTTTAAATTTACCACAACTATTGTTTCGAAATTAATAAATACCTATCAATATTAGGCACCGAAATGCCCCAAAATACCTATAACCTATCTTACCTTAAAAATATGTCATAACAGGAGATTCTAATTTTTAAAATAGGTAACAAAGTAAAATCGTTGCAGCAATAATAATTATTTGTCACACGCTGTACTCGTTCGTTTGACGCGGAGACGACACAATATGCGTCCTGCTCTTAATGGCAGTTTTCAATGATATATTATCGCATTCTCAACGATCAACAGGTCGTATGAACAGCACACATTCGTACAACATCGCGGATACCATAATATTATTATTATTATTATAGCTGCGACCATAAACGGCCGATACGCGTAGTTGTTTTAAATATCGTATACATATAGGTATTCGCGGTTTATACCGGCCACAGCCGGACGTGTGTCGCAACGTACCATAATAATTATACTGTTATCACATGCGCATTACCATTAGGTACTATATATATATATTATTATCTATCATAAACGAAACGCGTCCTGTTCGATTGCACGCCTAACTCGTACAATATAAATTATATATATACATAAATACTATCGTTATGATGTATACCTATACTAATACTACGTACAAATGTGTGTATCGGGACGTAGTTGTCGGGGGAGGGAACCGGGGCGGGGCGAGTGGTTTTTCGCAATCCGCTCGAGCGGCACACGGATACCTACCTATATAATATAATATTATTGTGATAACATTACCCGCGTGTTTGCGTTTCCGAAACAGACGAGTCGGTCGGTCTCGGGGTCACTGGAACGAATGCGCGCGACGACCGGAGGCGGGCGTTGTGGACCGGCGAGAGAAAGTCGAATCTCCGAGCGGACTTTAACGCGCGCGCGGGCAGAAGATCGTGTGCTCGCGCGAGAAAAGCCTGACCGCAGTGCGTATCGTAACGACCCGCAGCTGTAATATAAATATATATATGTTTTTTTATTTTTTTTTCTTACCTCTTTTCTATTATACGCAGTCTGCGGCGGCCGTCGTCGTCGTTGCTTGTTGTTATATTATTATACCTATTACCTATGTTATACAGGGCGAACGTATATTTCAGTTTTCCTCGCGGGCCGGAGATCCCGTCCTCGCCGTGCCCGGGGGGATTGCACGGCGCTGCGAAATTAGTTTCCATCCAAAACAACGACGATAATCACTGCAATATTTCGTACAAAAAAAAAAAAAAACGTAGATAGGTAGATAATATTATTCCTAAAGAGCCACGGTTTGCACCCGTCATCGGTATTTGAAAATGCAATAATATATATACATTATACAGATTATATTATTATTATACCATCATATATGTCTGTACCCGATGCATCGAACCGACTGCACCGGTTAATATACCTATGCCCATAATCCTGTAAATATATTGTAGTTGTCTTGGCGAACATCAATATTATCGTGATATACTCGTATTATGACGATGTCCAAACGTATATAGACGCGAGTGAATCGGATTGACTGGAAATCTTAGACGATGGCGGACACGATCACCCTGTACAATAGAAGTGTATAAAATATTATTATACCGTATGATTATATTATTATGTATATAATGGTCGACCAGTATACTTATTATTACTTCATAGTACGCACCGGACAGCGGTTACGACGCGACGGTCTTCCTCGACCTAATACTCCACAGCGACGGTGCCCATTAACGATATTATATCCATCAACGATATACGTGTTAAACATAATATTTTGGTTTTATTTATATGTCTTATAATATTATATTACTGTATTTATGACACGAAGTTCACTCTAGTCCTCTATATATAGCGACGTACAACACAATCTTCTACATATAAAGATAGATAAAATATGATGTCCCGACTGACTAACCGATATACAACAAAAACTATGATAGCTAGAGACTTGAAATATTTATGGTAACTTCACGTTACAATGTAGAGGACTAGGGGTGCACCAAGAAAGGATTGTTAAAAATTCACATTTTTAAGATGGGTTTACACAGGGATTTTGTTTCGCAAAACGGAAATCGATTATTGTTTTGTACATTTTATATTTGCCATTGATTTTTTAAGTAAATAAAATAATTGTAAAACATATATGAATGAATGTTTTTTTTCCTCTATAGACTCAACTGGAGCGTTTTCAAAAAACGAGATATATCAATAGATTCCATGCGACTCAGGAATGCTTATACCTTGTTTTTTCAACCCTCGTAGGTTTCTATGTGAGCCATCAAGCATGAATTTAGTTTTGGCTAACAAAAATCTAATATTTTTTTGTTTATTTAAACGTTTTCAAAATGTATAAAAAGCAAGACATAAAATAAAATACTTATGAATACAAATCACAATTACATTGATTACTTTATGTATGATTTGCAATCATGATTTTCTTTCTTGATTCTGGGTATATTTTTTAGGGAAACGCATAAATTTGAATACCATTAATCTTACAAATTTTAGATTTAAGTCTGCTTTTAAGCATGATTTGAATCTGCCACCAGTTTTTGTGTTTACATCAAAAATATGTCCAGAATTAAGGAGTAGAAAATCATAAAACCAATCTTTGTAATTGTGTTTGTACACCACCCATATATGTTCACTAAAGCCAAAAGAAAATTGATAGACAGATAGATTGATCTCAACCCGAACAAAGTCAGGTAATACAATAAATTATAGTATCATATAAAATAATATATTGTACATATTAATATATCATACAATATACATATGTGTATAAAGTTATAATGGTTATAGGAAAATCCAAGAAGTCGCCTCTAAGTCTACCTACATATTATAAAATTATAATGTACATCATGATATTATGTACACGAACTGTATTAGGATATTATACTTGTCTGTAGAAACGAACGTGTTTATGAGTTTATGACCATGTTTACGGGCCGAAAAAAAGCACATGCTTGTTGAACTTGTAACCATAGTTTTATATGCTCCTGCACAGTCCACTCTCTAAAACACAACCTAAATCTTACACCTACATCATAAATTGTCCATATTACTGACTAGGTATATACATCGTATAATATCATATTTTTAAGAATGTTACGATATGCAGCTGTCTGTGAAAAAATAATATCTGCAAAGTATTATGTTTCTATACACTGCAGCTAACTAGGGGCATATTTCCAAAGCCCCGCGCACCGTGACTTTTGCTTTCGCCTCGATTCCACGCAAATATCGAAAATTCTTCCGACCTGTGCGAGGCGTTTAAAATTTTTTTTTTTCAGGACGAAAATAATATTACACGTTTGCAATAATAATTACGAGTTGTTATACTTTAGGACAAGCGAAACCAACCGAGTCCAGAGACCTACAACTAGGGTCGAGAATACGTGTGTACCTGCCTAGTTATTTTAGTGTTCGACGATTATGACGTAATGCCGACGGAACTCCATCGCAAAATAATATTATCATTATGTCACGCGATGGCTCGGATTTTGCGTTGGTGAAGTGTAAAACCAAAAGTGAATGGATTCTCGTAGATATCGCAGACGGTAAACGGTAATGTCTGTGAAATTACTTTTTTCGCAGATTAATCACGTTATAATAATATGATACGCCGGTCCGTGAGCGTTGCCATGTCGACGTGGACAACCACGTGGAGTCGGGTACGCCGCTGTGTCGGTATTATTATTATTATGATACTGTAATAGGTATATTAAATTTTGTATTATTATTCGTCGGAAAAACAATAATTATTATACTGAAGAAACGGCCATATCGGAAGAGTAATAAAACGTGATTATAATGAAATAATAAATATATATATATATATATATGTATATAATATACTATTGCGGTTGGCTGTATACAATAATCGTCGACCTGACGCGTATGATGTGTAAGTATATGTACGCGCACTGTGCATAATCTATGATATAATAATATAACAATATATTATGTTTTCTTACCACCTGCGAAACCAGTCAAGAGATTAATAAACAAAAAAAAGTTCGATGGCACAAAATAATATCCATTGGTATCTATTTATATTATACGACCTGTAAATGATTGCAAAATAGGTCATTTTCAGCAAAATACCAAAAGGCTCATGAAGATTTGACTTAATGAACGCCTCGCGCTTTTATATATATATTTTTAAGATAGTAGTGTAGTGAGACATTACATTTCATTCGCAATCCCGTCGTCTTAATTCGTCGAGAAACAGTAACTTTTCATTTCCGGTGATAACGATTAACGGCTTAATTTGTGGCCTGTGGATGTCGGATATATACAATATTATATAACCATCTGTAATTATATCTTTAACATGTTTATATATACGAACCACCGAACAGTCAATTGACGGATTGCACAGTTGATTAACTATGAGATTATGTCGATAATTTGTATTTCAAAATTTCTTATATTAATATTATAATGAGATAGTTGTTGTTATTCGGAATCAACCGAAAACCAATAGTAGTCTGTAAAGTCGTAAAGGCAAGTATAATAAATTACTAAAATATCACCTACTGCGTTATTTTAAATCATATTATATATTTTATAAACGTAATATAATATTATAACCCTGCGATGTTAAACAATATAATCGAACGACCAAATTGATTGTGTGAGTGCATTTTGGAGGGAATTCGCGAGGTACCGAATATCACCTATACCTGCAGGGGTGGCCAAAGGTTTAGATCTCGGAAGATTTCAAAGTCGACCCCTCTCTGTTAGAACTTATTATACCTATTATATAATTAGTAGATACAGTTGCCTGCATATCTATTATTTCGGATCAACCTATATGTGTGAAATAGCATTTTCTCATAAGAAAGTTATAAAAGCTGAATACCGAGCTACACTTGTTGATGATCATTTAGAGCAGCGTCTTCGTTTAGCGGTAAGCGCGATTATTCCCCAGATTATAGTTTACTGGCCGACGCGCGACGTTATGACACGCTTCTACGCCAACAGTATAATATTAATTCATTAAGAAATTTAATGTAAAACACTGATTTTCAGATAACTTTACAATTTTTTTTCAATTTCATTATTTATATGTGTATATGTGTATTAAAAATATAAGCTATAAAGACTTGAAAATAAAAACTACGTTACCTGTATTAGATCTTCAAAGTAAAAATATATTCTCAGTAGATTTCTTAATCTAAATAAGGTTTGGCCACCCCCGACCTATATAATAATATGCATAATTCACTCATTTTTTGTGTAAAATAACAAGATTTATTTCTAACCCTTTATTTCGGAATCTCGACGAACTTCACAGGCACAGGCGGAGATAATAATATTGACTTGTCTCATACCACGCACAGTCCGCGCCATGCGTTCGGTTAGTGTACATATAGGTAATACGAGTGCAGTTGTCACGACATTATTATTTTTTATCGTTTTCGTTTAACGTCGTATTCAGTGCGTTTCACGAGTAGGTATACAGACTACAGGTGTTTTATCGTTATCGACTAGAGCACTGAAGCACCCCGGTCTCAGATTATCTCTCGGAAACCAATAGTAATAATATAGTGACTCTCGGTAAATACTCGAACGCGAACCGATCGCAGTATGACGGTGCGCTATATATATATATAAATACGAGTATAATATATTATATAAATTATACATAGATAATAGATAGGTTTATAATATCATGTGGGTAAGCGTATAATACCTTATTTACATATTTTAACCGCACAGCGACGGCAGAATATTCGAGCTATTCGAGTGACAACCGGTACCGCAATGATGGCGTATTTTATAATAATATTATGATAAGAGCTTTTTCAATTGGAGGTTCCGGTTTTGGAAACCAGCGTTGGAACGACTGCATATTATTATTACACATTATTAATACACAGTACCTATATGGCCTTATAGCAGGCAGGCAGGGTCTAGCGCATCTCGCAGATGAGTGTTTCGAACAGGAAATGCGCCATTATGTACACAAGGGTCTTTATTAGGTCGTTTCTCAACAAATCGCTCCCGTCATCGGCTACTCGTAAAATATATTTATTTTTTCCGCCTTATTTATATAATATACAATCTGTAAAATTAATATTAACAATAAGCATGTGTGCAGTTATACAATGTGATATGACGTTATGACTATTGATAAACGTGCAAAAAAAACAAAAAGCAATGCCTACGCCAAATGTCAAACGGTGACACTATTATTATAGTATAATTTAAAATATTATGGACCTTGGTCGTGTTGTATTCGGTTCGTCATCCATATAACGTGTTGTATCAAACATATAATTATTATATAATTTTGAAGAAAACTATAAAAATCGGGAATGAATAGGGATGATTCTATATGCGTTTATTACACGTGTAGGTAATCTTAATTCATAATTAATAATCTCTATAATTAAATGATGAGTATTAAATAGTTACAATGTTCTTCTTACGTTTGAACGCATTTCAAACGTTTTGTAGTTTTTTTTCGTTATTGATGTAAAAAAACACCTGATAACGAAAAACACTCTGTACACTTCACGAATTATTATTTTAGATTCTGAGCGGAGCAATATAATAATTTTACAATGATGTGTGTTTTTTAACTTTTTTTTATTTTTTTGTGTCTGTCATCACCTTTTGGGGTAATAAAAATGCTTTGATATTCTACTTCAGCCTCTTTTCTGGTAGGAAAGTGAATCTAGTTAGTACTTTTTTGGGTCAAAAGTAAAAAAAAAATTCATTGTGATTTTCCAAAGGGAGAAAAACCAAAAACAAACTAAGGAAAGACAGAGAATCTTAAGCAACATTTTTGGCAAAATCGATTTAGCTTTTTGGTGTAACTCAAAAACTAATAACATTAGAAACTTTAAATGTTCACCAAATGTTTATTTTATAATTGTCTATACATAATAACATTTTCAAAATATTTTGACTCTTTATTTTTTTGCTGTGTCAAAAGCTTGAATATGTAATACAAGGTTCCTCATAATTTTTTATAATAGTAGTTCAAAAATTTTGAAGATGTGTACAATGGTTTTTTTCATATTATATATTTAAAGTTCATATTTGGACGAAATTATATATTTAAACGAAGAATTATTCTTCGTTTAAATATATAATAACAACAAAATATTATTCATGAGCACTTGAAACTTTTAAAGAATATTATAAATTATAATATTTTATACACACAATAACATTTTCAAGTGTAATGTTTTCTGCAAAAACGAATTCAACCTTCTGTATTACCATTTAATAATAGTAAAATAAATAAATTTTAATAGTAACAATATTATCAAAATGAAAAATATACTTAGTATTATAGGTTGAGAGATATTCTGTCTTCGCTCAGAATCGTTATTTGTATACCATGATTTCATCCATTCAAGTATTTGAACTCAAATTTAACACTTCCATTACTGTTACTCGCGTCTCACACAATACTTAATGTATAGTAAAGCAACACCCATTTGTCCACTTATTTTTTATTTTTTTTTATTTTTAACATTTTATGAATTATTATTATTTTATTACATGGTGGCTATATTTAAACAAAAATGACGTGATTGCTTACTTCTTAAATTTGAAGAAAAATACCTATGTCGTGTTTGTAAATTCTAAAATGTTGTATTTTGAAATATTGTCTAGAAAGTTTGAATACCTTTCATCTCTTAACGGACTAATGTCCGTAATGTCCTAATTAATCACGTATCACAATGAGATATGATGATTAAGATTAATTTATTATTAACAGTAGTTTTATTCCATAAGTAATTTGTTATTGTTGTCTTCAATTGCCCAATATGTGTTATCACTAGAACAATATGTGATCACAACTACTAATCATTATACAAATAATTTAGATTTCCAAACTTAATATACTTTTAATTTGATTTCCATATATAGTACATAATTTATTGATGTAGAAAACACCAACTGCAGTGTCACACATTAGATATGAACATCACATAGCTATATGATGTTCTAATAATAATACATTTAAAATTTCATTAAAATAATGATTAAAATATTCATATGTCAAAGCTTTATAGTTTATTATGTGGTTTGGGGTATACCACGGCGTTTTATCATAATTTATTCATTGGATCACTACTATCCATATACAAACCTTCAGCAGTAGAATTGCGTGTTTTTTTTTTTTTAATATAATATATAGGTTATGCGTACCTACCTATAACGTAAATACATAATAATAATAATAATACAAACATAGTAATATATTTGCATTTGCAATATTTCCACTGATTTCATATACAAATCTAAATATTGCACTGCCTGCAATAATTTTGTATTATACATATATTATGTTTAAATTTATATCACTGTTAAAATAATGTAAAATTGTCATTTGTTTTTTTTGATACTGCATATATAAGTACTTTATAAAGGTGACCACATCAAAGTGCAATAATAATAGCACAACATCAATACTATTGTGGATGGCATATATCATTTAGTTCGTAAAATCAATACAAAACAAATATGTTATAGTGTAATAACGACCAAACAAAAGCATTCAACTATATCTATTATATACATAATACATTTATTATAAAATAGGTAAGGAAAGTTCTTTAAAAATTGTATAATTATTTATTATCATCCAAATATCCGATACCCGTGATGAACCTTATACATCCGCATCGCCTCATCAGAACAGCCATTACCTACCGAATAAATACAGGAGTCGTTAAAAATAAAATACCATTCAGTTAATTTTTTTTTTTTTTTAACTATTTTGGAATTCATCTGAGCCTCGTAGTTCGAAAATAAAATATTATAATATTATGTGGATTCCAGCTTTATAGACTGACCATGAAATAAGATTTAACGTATTATTTTAGTAATCAGCATCATTTTGTTTCGTTTCACGACACTAAAAAAATCAATAGTCTCAAACGCTGTATTTTTCTCTTATCTGAAACGAAAATCTAAAATTACCGCGGTCGTTTCTTATGTGTAAGTATTGCTCGTGAGCGTTTTTTTTAGTGATTTTTTTTTCAATCTGAACGCGCTATTCTAAAATGTGCACCGCTGAATAATTTAAACGTTAACGAAACTATATAAGGACTCTCTATTATGTGGTCAATTTTATGATATAAACGCACTTTCCTTAATCTACTTGGCTATAACACAAACATACACATAATATTATATAATATACTGCTGAGACTACCGTCGAGACATTGTAATTAAATACGTTGGAACAGTTCGACTAAAACGTCCCAAACAAAAAGTAAGTACGCCGATCCGATAAACATATAATTTAACGAGAATATAAACGAAACGGTTTTATACTCTCGAAACGATTACGCCGCGTGGCATTTGCTACCGAGAGAAACAAAACGAACAGTCGAGATCGAAGTTTTACCTACATTGTAAATAGGTAACGTATAATATTATAATATCCATCAAATATTATGTTATATAATACTCAAGCGGAGAACGAGTGCGGATTTATCGTATTCTCCGTTTGTGTACGACTTTACGACGTATAAGTAGATGTACATAAAATGATATAATAATATGACAGTGGCGTAGTCATAATTTTGCTTTTTTTTGGGGGGGGGGGGAGGGGCTTTATTAATCCTACTTTCCGAAGTTGATCCGTTCGCATATACAGACATAGGCGTAATCTGGGGTAAATTCTTGGAGGGGCAAACTGTGGTAAAATTAAAATTCTATAAGGTAATATAACACTATTGCTCACTCAGTTAAATACATAAGACTATCTGAGCCCCCCCCCCCCAGATTACGCCTATGCATACAGAAATTAAGTCCTCTAATGGGGTGTTCACCAGTTGCAGGTTGCCTCTGTCGCTGTTTTCGGCATTTAAAAAAATGTACCGATTGCCCTCGACATATTGTTATGTTTACAATTAAAACACCGATTACAGAATAAATAGTAAATACAATTTTAATATTAAGTCAGTCATTATTACAACAAACATAATTTATAAATTAAACAATTTAACATCTATCTAATTTCTTTTTGTTTAACAAATTACGTTATTTGCTGCTTATTATACAAATTGTATTACCTAACTATTATTTTATTTTATGCGTTTTTCTGTTTTCATTTATTTACATATTTACCTTTTACGCCAGGTGTGGTATTGTAATCGTGTATTTAAAGTATGTTGAGGGCAACGAGTGCATTTTTCACTGTGTAGTTTGAGGAGAATCGGTATAAAAAAGATAATTTTGAGAGCAACATAGGTACATCATGCGCCACAAATGATAATGATTTCATATCGAACTGTACTATATAAGTTGCTATACCCATATAAATTAATCTTTAGGCTTTCCACGTCATTGTACCTGTATGGACAAAATTTAAAATACATTTTCTCACATTTGATTGATTATTGTTATCATTTTTATTGTATGGCCTGGATCTAAAATACTTAAGCTGGATAAAATTGTTTTATTTTAGCTTGTAATGTTTGCGGTGACGATAAAAAATCAAAGAAATCCCCGAACGAATCTCAAAAAATATATTCTGTCTCTTCAGAGTAGATAATCTCTTAGATCTTTAGAGTTTAGACTCGTGCAGTCGTGCATACTGCACGTTTTTTCCCGAAGAATAATGTTACAATCGATGACATAACTATAATAATATATATACTCGTCCGGTTAAAACTATTAAAACAGATTCGAATTATAATGCATCGACGAAACGCGCATGTACCTCTCTGTATAGGTATCGTGCACATCGCATATGGATCTCGCGGATTTCTATTTTCGTCGTATATTATTATAATGACGTACATATACACGACTATATTATATTATAAGTCGTCCGTTCTGCTGTTCAGCGATGCTTTACGTCGTCGTAATTCGATATCGACTTTAACGCTCCGTTGTGGTCAAACCGCGGCGGCGCCATCGTTGCTGTCGTCGATGCCGGTTCTTCGCGAATATACGAAGAAGAGGGCAAAAAGAAATACAAAACTCTCGGCGGCGCCAGCCCGCTCGTCCACCGACCGCGTTAACATCAGTCGATTGGGGAAAACGACGAAAATAAATCGAAGACATTTTCTCTCCCCTAGAAACGGTGCACACTTCAATCACCGCCAAACGAACCCAATTTTACTTTATACGGATTATGGAAACGGCAATACGCGTATGCGATGCAGTCCCCGTTGTTGTATACACGATTCTTTTAAAACTCGCAAAATGTAGATATGTGAAAAACAAACAAAATGTTTGTTGAAAATAAAATATTTTAGACGATTTTCTAATATACAGCCTGTATGAGCTAGGTATAGTTCAAATAATAATAATAATAATAACCTAATAGAATGTGGTTACTCACAGTCTGATGGGTATTCTTATTAAAATTGTATCTGATATCTATTAGAACATTGGTCTCGATTGAGTTCACTTGACTTGCAACCATACTTTTAAGAACAAAACAAGTGAATGCACTTACGGCTATGACACGACTTTAAGGTGTTTAACGAAATAAACAATCAAGCCATTATATTATATTTATAGGGATAAGTTTAAGTAGGTATAACTATAGTGTATTAATATAATATATATTATATGAATAATAAATTACAAAATGTTGTAAAATAAGCAAAATTTACTTTATTGAAACATTGAAAAGAAAAAGAATAAGAGTTTGTTTATAGCCAAGTTATTAACTTATATTATGTTCGGGTTCCAAAGTTAAAACATGTATTTATAGTACCCGAGATCAAAAATAAAAAACGTATTTTGTAATATACCACATAATAGTTGTTTCGCTATTCTGCTAAAACCTAATAGGTTGACTTCTGGGAGTTCTAACAAGGGTTCATTGCATTTTCCAGAAATTTGCTGTAGTAAAAGTACGTAAAAGTTTTAATAGTTCCATGATAAATATGTTCACATTACTGCAGTTACAACAAAATTACTAAAATCGTTATTATTTCGTTTAAATATCCAATTTTGACAACATTCAAACAAATAACTATAAAAAACCAATTGTGCTTCTGGATTTTTAAATTTCAAACTAAAAATCCAATTGTGCATTTGTATTTTTTTTAGACCTTTTTAGATCTTTTATGTTTTTGTAAGAACGGAACTCATGAGAAATCGTTTATAACATTTTAAGGACTTCCCTATTAAAATTAAAAATTATATACATTTACACCGAGCCAAAATACTTTTATTAAAATGTTAAAAAAATAAAATTTAAGTAATTCAATAATTTAAAATTTAATTAGGTTAGATATTGAAGAATTTGTGAAACTCGACAAAAGACAAGACCAAAAGATACCAATAAAACTATCAAAATGTGTTCAAAAATCTATTATAAAACTACCAAGAATTAAACCAATTTATAATTTATAGTATCTGATATTTTTAGGGATATTAAAAAATCGGTACAGACTGAACTTAATAATTAATATTTCATTTTTGTTTATTCAATTATTATGACATACATATGTAGGTACATTAGAACTCTTGTTTCCTGCAGATGTCTGGGTAAGGAGACAATTTAATTCACGAAGCCTATTTATGTATGTACTAGGTATATGTATATTTTTGAAATGGAATAAACTAATCCACACAACTTAACTACTATAGGATGAAAACTATGAAAACAATTTTCTTAAATGGTTTTTGAAAAAGCCGTATTTAGCTCTAATAACTTTTTAATAGTTTACAAGTAACAATAGCTACTACAGAACTTCGTGAACTGTATGTTTCAAGTGTATAAGACTTAATCATTGATGTAGCGTCTTTTTAAACATATCGCTTATTTACATGATGAAAATTCATTAAGATTTACGATTTTTATTTCATTTTGCCGACTTAGCGAAATATTATCATCATAGGATACATTTACCTTCATGTTGTAATATATGAAATAAATTACCAAGCGTTAAATTAAACGAAATTTATCATTTTCAACCATAGACCTTATACTTATAGTGTAAGGTTTATGTTTTTAGCAAACCAGATAAATTATTAACGTACATGAACGTTAATAAACGCGCATATTTGTATATAAAAACATTCATCAATTAAACTCGATGTGTATTATTTTGATTTAATTATAATATATTGTATTTGTTGGAACCTTCGATATGAATAATTCAAATAAGTCTTAATAGAGTATCTTATTTTATATATATATTAACATATTATATGCTATATGAAAGAATATCATCAGTATTGTTAAGTGTTTATTTTATAGTGATATGTCTAATAAGACACGTGAAAATATATGAATCATAATCATAATAATATAGTGTATACAGTACTGTATAAAATATTTTATTTGAACAAAATATTCGTTACTCAATGTCGTATTACCTAGTTCGTAATTTTCACATTTTACCAAGTGATTATTGCTCGAAGCACCGCAATCACGTGTACTACTATTTATAATATTAACAATATTATTATAATGTACCAATTTAGTTGTTTTGCCGGCCATTTCGTTAATATTATTGAGAAATATTCTAATGTGCCTACGTCGAAATGGAATATATTCATATACACACGTCGTTATAATTATGTATGTATATTTACGTTCGGACGCAATTATACACTCGGAGTCCCGTCGCACAAATATGAAGACTTAGAAGTTCTAAGGACACTTGTATTAACACTGCTACAATACTGGAATGCCATGATATAATATTATAATAAATATACTGATCGGAACGTCGGGAATTAACCTACCTTACCTACATGAGAATAATATGGATAATAATGAGATTTATAGTATGGTCGTTTGATACAACATAATAATAATACACAATATGCGGTATGCACATAGAGAAGCCTCTAAATACCGAACACTCTCGGTCACTACAGCAGACATTTCGTCCGCATATATTCGGAGATGTTGTCCGCTATCCCGTTTGGTCGGGGAGGTGTAGCTGCAGTATATTTTAATTGATCATAGGTAGCGATCGAGAATCCGTTCGGCAAAGCAAGCCAAAAACGAAATAGTTGAAAATCGTGAATAATTCTTGTCGGTGGAAATAATGAAATGGACGTTAAACAATTTTTAAACCTATTAATACCTATGTATCGCTGTGTACGATCTCCGTGTTGTCGGCTCGGGGCACCCGTACCGAAGACGAGCGACTTTACAATATATGATATTATATAGCTCTGGTGCACACGCCAAGCGCAACAATAATAATAAAGAAATAATAATTATTATTGTATTATGCGAGCATATTGTGTATTGTGCGCGTAGTCTGTCGTGATGGTGACGTTCAATTGACGTAAATTGTCCAAACGGGTGCGGCGGCGGCGGCGGCGGCGGCGGAGGGGCCCCCCGCAGGAAACGGCGGCGGATGTTGTGCCTGCCCTGTCGGGTTAGCGTTATATTGGACGTAACTAGCTTTGATTAGATAAGACCGAGTACGGGTCGAGTTCCGGTAGGTGATGGCGTGCAGACGCGAGTGCCGGTTTAAACCGTCGCGCCAGTAATCCGCACAGCTGTGCCGGCCAAGATATACTGTTTAAAGTATAAAATATAATTTGAACAACATATACATATATACGAAATATTACTAGCTGAACAACCCGGTTTCACTCGGGTGTTAAATAATCGATTCGTATAAACATTGTTTTTAATTATAATTAAACTGCTTAAAGTCTAGCACTGTAATAAATATAATAATAATTAGTATAAATTATTTAAATGATACGCTAAAAAACCTCTTAATCACTATAAACACGATAACCTTTAAATACAATACCCCTCCCCCATCAGACAAAAAATTAAAAATCGGGCTACATGGTGTCATTCAGGAAAGTATTTGGAACAAATCTGTGAAAAAAAAATTGTAAAAGTTCAATAGTGTCGTCAGAAAATTGGAACATAAAAAAGCCCTGTTCTTTTATACATATATATAATAGGCTATAGTGTTATAAACTCTATTCTCGTACATACACACGAGTAATATCGTTCGTCCTATAATATATAGTTGCATATGTATTCTTTGAAAAACCAAAGCGACCGTACAATATTATGATAATTAGTTATTAATTTTTATTATAATATTATGTTACGCGAGGCTTAGTCATACGTATATAGCGTCTCTGTCATTCGCAGCATACAAGTTGTTACATCCTGCAATGGGTTAGAATTAAAGTTTAAACGACGAGGCACAATTTTCGTATTATATATATTACTATATTAACATGGAGATATCATACGACCTATATATAATATGGTACACCGAATGTTCCTATATCTAAACGAGTCAAAATGCAGTGTATGGATATCTAAATATGGGCATTTTGAAAAACTCATCAGAATCGTCTACAATGTGAGTTGACGTGTTGGATTCCGGCTACCAAATAACATATTATGATATGCATCTATATATATTTTCATTGCTTGGTCAAAAAGGTTAGGTCAGATTTTAAAATGTCAAGGTTCCTGATCTAGGAAAATAATCGTTTTTTTTTTTGTAAAAGCAAATTAAGTCAAAATATGTACTCAGTCTTTTTATTGGAATATTTTTAACAAGTAAAGATCGATTTTTTTCAGGCTAGAACTTTGTATTTTAAAAACGCTAAAATGTCAAAATCTGACCTAACCCATTTTGGACGTCACGCACTGAAGATATAAATAAATTATGCCTTGCTATACGTATATGTAAATATATTATAAGTAAATAAAATAAATCGTAACGGCACCGGTGTAGTATATGTACCACTGAAGATTCTGCCTAAATAATATTATAATATCAAGAGGATAGTATCACGAGACGACTCGGCTAGGCTATAGGCGATTAGCATCCTCTGCTGCACATCGGAAACGATTGAAAATCTTATATTGGACCATCGCCAACACGGCGGAGGCGGTGGTTTATATACGTAAAATACGGAGGCGTATAGAAAATGTTTTGGGCTGCCGATTCTGTAGACGCTTATTTAAGTACACAAATACACTGCGACCGACGACCGAGTGGACGGCGATGTATAGGGGGAATTTAATTGTGCTTAGCCGACGAGTTCGTATGGATTATAATAATATTGTACATTAATTGTATACTGAAAAAAAAAGAAGAGTACCAAAGTAAAACGATATCGGGACAAACGAGCGTATAAAAATTGTGCGATTTTTATTGTAAAATTTTCACGATCGTACATTTTATATACTGACAAAGCGAAACGTCCGTCATTGTTCCTCCCCCTCCCCCCACATCCTTTCCACGACACGGCTTTTGTACTTCTATTGTGGATTTTTCTATATTACAGGTACTACGTAGTACGTTTGATGATGGATTCTAAGTTAACCACGTATTCTTTTGTATATATGTATGGACAATGGTAATAATAATATTTTAATTTTAGATTCTAGATAGAGCGACAAATGCATTATTTTATTTTACTATATTATTAAAAGGTGCAAGATCACTATGATGGAGTGAATAGAGTTCAACAATAAAATAATCTAAGACGAACGAAAATATAATGAAATAATCTTTCATTTGCTGCCGCGGACTAAATAAACGCATAATTCACATAATGTGCACATAAGCATCATGATAATTCACAAACATTTAACTAAAAAATCTTATCGAGAGTATTGGGTTTCAAATAGATAAAAGTAGATATTAAAGTGTTTGAGTAGGTCTTAATTTTTAGATATTTATTTCTAATTTAAATGAATCCTGCGTTTTTTTACGCAATCATATAGGTTACTCGATAATATAATATTACATCCAACTTTCTTATATAGACGCATTTTACTTATTTAAATAAACCATCACTATCGGTTAATAATATATTTTCAAACCGAATAACTGATAGACCAAACTATATATTATGATTGTACAGTCGAAATTGTACATAAAATAAACATGTATAAAATTAAAGCATTACTCACTAAAAAATAGCAAGGTCAGGGTCTAGTAACATAATTATTTTTATTTTTTTTAAGGAAAAGAAACTATTGTCAGAAGGCATTACCTAATGAACTATATATTTTTTTTTCATCTGAAAAAAAACTTTTTTCTGCAACGAAATCGACTCGTCATCTTTGAATTGCGCTTAACGATTTGCGTGTGGTATTCGACAAAATTGATGATATCATTATTTGCAAAGCAAAAAATAAAATACGTTTTCCGGTGGTTTGGTAAACTCGTATAATTATGTGGTATCGCGTTCGTCAGTAATATTTTTTAAAAAAAGGTCACGTTCGGCAACTGTTTGACAAACTTTACCACGTCTCTATACCGACATCGATTACTCGTCGTACACTTCATCTGTGATGGACTTACAATACTGTTATACTGTACAATTATTGTTTATCGTGTTTACAATACAACCGATGGCGGTGGTTATGAAATTGTGCATTCTGTATATAGTCTTCGTTTTATTTTCCTTTTAAACGATAACTATACGAGTACCTATACCTACGTTTATTGGCTATGAAATAAAACTGCATACTTTATAGTTGTTACGTATCGGTATCATGGTTACCGTTGGTAACAATAATTAAATTACACAAGTCATAATTATTGTCCGTAGGTACATTTAAATTTATTGCTTGACTTACATGATATTATTATCGTAACGTATTGGTCGTACGCGTACCTATTTATAAAACGCGTTGTCTGTCTCTGATACGGTTGTGTATCAGTAACAGATAAATATCAAACTGGGATTACGAAATTCAATGTACATCCTAAAAAAATTATAAGCACAGTAATAATTGGTGGTTCACCACATTACAACATATGTTTACTGAAGTTAGAAATTGAAGAAAATAATATAAAGCTGTATATGCCCACATTAACGATTACAGTAAAATTAATACCTTAAGTATAATTGCATTTTATTGCTATATAGATTAAAAATGATCGGTTTAAATGAATCCGAGTATAACGAACTGACCGCAAAAAAAGATGCAAGTAAAACCATATTATTATGTACTTTTTACCCTAATCATATTACTAATTGTTCGATGTAGAACATTTTAAAATATAAACTATTGCGGTATACCAGAAGCGTGCAGGTATACACCGAGACATTATGCATTTGGACCAAAGTTAAACTAATTAAAAATAAATTAATTAACACATTTTATTTTTTTTATTTTTACGAATTGTTGCAGGAGAGGTATATTATAATTCGTGAGCGCATAAACGGAAACTCGTAAATAAATATTGTACGTGAGGCGGTTAAAAACCTATGCATTGCGGTCTACCGTTATATTTTATGATAATAATGTTTATAATCGTACAATAAAGTCATGTTCTATGGGTATTTTAATTGTCAAATACCAACGCACACACACAGATTATAATACTATATTATAATCTATACTTATAAAATCCAAATACCACTCACTCACTGATCGCTGTATCTCAAAAACTACTCAACGTACAGACTTGAAATTTGGAATAGAGGTTCTTCTCATATTTTCACCGTGCAATAAGAAAGGATTTTCAAAAGTGTTGCGTTTTAGTGGAGTAATTAACAATTATAATTATTCACTGCCAATATACCTACGTATTGTGCGGCACGGCGGCCTGCGGGTTTCCAGCTACCTGCAACCTATCCTTTTTGTTCGTCGTCGTCGTGTAGATAAGAATAACAATTATTGTTCCGAGAAGTTTATCGATAAGAAAGCGAATTTAAGAAAAGTGTTAATAATCTCATGCATCGCGCGTACACCAATACTCCTATTTTATTATAATGAACGATAAAATGCACACCGATAACATAAACTAATACACTTACAAATTCTATTGATCTAGATACGCAGATAAGAAAGAAGTGTTTCTGATATTCGATTTTTAAAGAGGTGGCAAAACAGTGATCTTAAGATTCACGGTGGAAATCGAAACTTTTTTTTGTTTTTTTAAGTGTTGCCTTTGATTGCAAGTTATATAATATGCGAATTATTTCACAAATCTAGGTACAATTACGCCGGTTTGTCCATAAAAATAAATTAAATAACCCCCAAAGTATATTAATACATAAATATGAAATACTCCTAAAAATCCGGGATGATCAACTATGACTTCAATACTATTTTAGGTACACTTATACAAATTGTTTTTAACTATTAAGCTGTACTAATATAGGCTACCTATATTTTATCTCCCCCCTCAATGTGTCCGCAATCTACCGCAGGTAGATTGCCTACCTGATAATATACTGTTCGCATTGCCATACGCGAAACTCAGGGCAACTCCACGTGGGATGGCTAAAAATTAAAATATAATATAATTTTGCTTCCATACCTATGCAGAATGAATTACACCCAAAAGGAGTTTTTCCGGGCAACGCCGGGTGATTCAGCTAGTCATATATATATACGGTATACACATCACATATATGAATGTGCAGCAGTGTATATAAGTGTGGGCACGATGAAAGGGGTTGAACGGACCTGAGGAATAATACTTTTATATATTATATTAATATAATGTCATATAGTGCCTTTTAAAATGTGTGTGAAAAATGAGTTGAAGATTATACGTCAAGTTCGTTTTGATACATTTTGATACATTTTACACAACGTCTGAAAGATAAAAATACAATAATAACTGGTCTTACAGTGAACTTTTTCTCTAGACCGCTTTTTGCAAATAAGTAGTGAAAAGAAAAACCGCCATAAAAATTTCACGAATCTATGGATTCTTCGAAGTTATTTATAAGGTACATTGCAGGTAGTTCAACTCGTCGAATATTATATTGAAGAACAATTCGTCAAGCACGGTTCTAACTAAATATTCAGATCAGAATCGTTATTTGTCGGTTCTTATAATTGAAAATTTAAGTTTTCTGGGTTCAAAGTTTATCAAACGTGTTTATTGATAACTTTCTATATTCAAGCGCCACATACTCATTACTCGCGTACCTATAATAATCAATATAACTATATAACCATATTACGTGACTATAATAGTCGGACAAATAGGCTCAAATGTTTTATGTTGTAACTTTTAAAGTTCTAAGATCGTTTACACGTTAAATCTTACCACCGTAGTCTTTGTGTTTCTATAGTAAGTCTTACCACGGTTAGTCTTTCTATATAGTACCATATAGTACCTAAGTCTTACTACAGACTGCGTTGTATTATTGTATTATCTCGAATATCACCAAAATGTATTTGTTCTATAGTGTTTGGACGTCTTTTTTACGTTGACATGTCATATTATTTTATCGATCGCACATTGCAAGACCAAAGACGCTTTCTTAAATAATTGTTGCACTGTTGCTGCAGCAGTCTCGACTGGACATCGATAAAGTAAGTTTATAATACAATTATATTATTATTATATACCCTCATAACTGCGGCGGACATATTTTAAACCCGCGATAAATGCTTATAGGGTACATAATATATCATAATAGTATGTATTATACCTACTGCAGGTGTTTGGAAGGACGGTGTATATAATAATATACCGAAACCGTGGTCCGGTCAAATCGCACAATAACGTTCGCGTCGCAGATCGGCCGGCGATACCGATACGCGTACCTATATACATATATTATGTGCGTGGCGTTAGTGGCGGCGGCGGCGGTCGTTTCTGCAGAAGTGGCGTCCGTCGCATATAAGGACACACGCTGCGCACATATTATTGAGGAACGATACTTTTTACAAAAACGCGCAGGTGCATATGGTAGGTGTAATAATATTATATTATGTATTATATACGACACGATCGCATTGTGACCAGTGTGCACTTCGCACGGTGCCGCGGGACGACGACGCCTATAGCAATAATATAAATATAATATAATAGTATAATAGTATAATAGTATTATTATTATTATTATTATTATTATATACTGCAACTGCAGTTGTAGGTAGCAGTTACAAATGTGGCAACGTCGTAATGGAGGTATCGACTCTCAGATTTATGTACGCGATTATCATATTATAATATTGCAATAAGTAATAACCGTCCGGCCAAGGTGCAGGATATATGAGTGTATAATAATATTATCCACCGGCATTATTATTATTATTATTATTATTATTATTATTGTCAACGTTATTTAGGTATCAGTGCGGACGATTTTCCGACGTTTAGTACCTACTATTAGTATCGTTGATTATTAATACTACTATTGAATTTTATTGATTAAAATCAATGCTACGCTATATATATATGTGTGTGTATAATACAATATACGTATGAGGCGTATCAGGAGAATTCGCGATTTCAGTGACAAATAAAATAAGTCGTTTTCCAATTCTCTATAGATCAGAAGTTCTCAAACTTTTTTTTTCTCGCGTACCACTTATGTGTGTTATTAATCTGTCTCGTACCACCACTTATATGACTAAAAATATAACTATCCAAAATTGTGATACATTAATTCTTTCAAATAATAAAGCAGTAAAATACTACAATATAATTATTTTTTATTTATAAGTAAAAATGTATTAGTTTTCAAATTAAATAATATGTATTAATAAACAAATTTTATAAATAACAAATAAATAACTATTTTCAATGAGAAGCATGGATTTGTACATTTAACATCAGTGATGAAATATCTGGTTCAGTGATACTTAATTTTAAGCATAAATTTGGATCGAAATCAAGTTTATTTCGAAATTTGTTTTTTACATTTTTTTCATTGAAGAGAGACCAATTTCACAAAGATAAGTAGTTGTAAATGATACTAAAAATAACAATGATTCTGGATATTTGTTTTTCATTTTTATCCAAAACATTCTAATTTAATGAAATGCATTTTCAAACTTTCATCCGCACGATAATTCTATCAAAGATTCGTTTTCGTTTTTAGTTAAGGTTGTAGGAATTGTACGTCGTACGCATTGTAAAGAATAATGTCATTATAAGTAATATTACTTTAAATTTATTCGTATTTATCTATTAACGGTTTCGAACACAATTACAAATAATTATTTACTCACTGTTCTTCCACCATATGGCCTTTCGGTTATCACCATATTATAGTCTTCCGCTTACCACTATTGATACGCATACCATGGTTTGAAAACTGCTGCTCTAGATACACCCTCTATAAAGTTGTTAAAAATATAGTATTTTCACTGCAATTAGGTACTCGTATGCTGTTGTTGTATCATCGTGGTTTCGATGATACAATATTTCTGCAGCGTCATTCTGCAGAACTGCAGTATGGACATTTTGATTATAGTTACTTTAATTATTATAATTGTATCGCGTATGTGGGAGTATCTAGACACATTTAAATACTCGTTTCATTGTATTCTTTCTTCACACAAAAATCAGACATAGTTAAGGAAATACTAAATTTTATTTTCCTAATATTAAAGAGCTGTCTGCTGTTCATAAATTATAATAGGCATGATTCTCAGCCGACAAATCCCGACTATGCCTCAACTTAATTCAACTAAATATTCAGTTTGATAAATTACCGTGCTTATATTATCATACCAACAAGATCCACTTTTCCACCAGAAAAAGATATTGATGTTGAAGATTGAAATATTTTTACTGTTCCAAAAGATGAAAGACACACATCATTGTAGATCAATACATGTATCGCTCCACTCAGAATCTAAAATAATAATATGTAGTACGTTATAAATATAAATATTCTGATTATTGTAATGTTAACATTCATATGTCTTCAGTATAATATTCTCTTCATACCAGGATTTGATAGTCTCTCTTCTTAGTCGTGTTATATGACCTAGAACCTCCCTACAGCCCAAAATTCTGGATGTGGTCTTACGGAACTTCAAAATTTAGTCGTAATATAATATTTAATAAGGAATAAGGACTAAGTGAGACACTCATGCTAATATAATTTCAGAAAATAGGCAGTTAGCGATTAATGATCAACAAGAATTTTAATTATGGGATGCTCTATAATTAAAATTAAATGTTTTCGTCTACTTGTCCACATTTAGAGACATTTAGTGTCTCACTTAGACATTTTATATATATGTATTATATATTATTAATTTAATTTGTTATTAATTTAACTGAGTTAAGGGTAAATTGTTTAAAAACTATATAATATATACCTTTTATGAATACTGACAAAACTAACATCCATTGTCATTTTTGGGAATATAATGAGATAATGGAAATAACTAAACCACCATTTCTCTTTCTTCTCCATGTTTAGGGGATGTCTCGTGCTCGTCAAAGGTAACAATACGGTTTTTGAAATGTTTATAAATATTTGTATTCATATTATATATGTTTTACAGTTTATATACAATTTACCTTTAACTCAATTAAATTAATAATAATAATTTATCATTTATATTTATCAATATAGTATTGTCATTTTTAGGAGTTTAATGAAATAATGGAGTTAAATGAACCAAAGTATTTCTCTTCACCGTGCTTAGGGGTTACCTATTGAAGACACGTCAAAGGTAACAATACAGTTTTTGATATGTTTATAAATATTCGTATTTAATATCATATTATATGTGTATATATAAGGACTAAGTGAGACACTAAATGTTTTATTTAGATGGTTAAAAACCAATTTAATGTCAATATAATTTCAAAAAATATATTACCAGTGATAAATAACTAAAAAGAATTTTAATCCAAATCGATGATTGGAATTCAACGTTTTCGTTTCTTTACTAAAAACTTTTCATCGGGAGTTGATGGCCTTGTTGATAACAATCGTTAATCAACATATTACGTGATATTGCCAATTACAATGGATGTAAGAGTGAAGTCGAGAAAATTATTTAAAAAGTAAAATATATTCTAATCCAGAAAATTACATTAAAGAAAAAAAGATACATCATTATGAAATCAATACATTCATCGCTCTGCTCGGAATCTAAAATATAATGTGACTGTGTAAATAATTTGACTACCTAATATTAATTTATTAATATACAACAACTATTTCGTTAAAAGAGTTTTTATCATACAAAAAATTAATAATAACATACAATTGTTATACTCAATTAATAGTATGCAAAATGTATAATATATAATATATTTTGTTCTTTCGAGCATTACATATAGTAGGTACTTTGGGGACTTAAACTGTAATATTTACTATTTTCTATCAATATTATATTAATATTGTGCAGATTTATAATAATATTAAACCATTAAAATATCATCGAGTCATGAGTATTAAACAGCATTCGACGTGTCTATTGTTTCTAAATGTATAATAATGTCTATAGTTATTGGCATCCTCGGGCTATTGGGAGGAGGGAGGAGGGGAGCGAACTGAATAGTATACTGAAATTATATGTGTACACTGTACTATGTACATCATTTATCTATACAATTTAAGGTACATTAAGTTAAAGTTCGATGCAATATAAATAAATATAAGAAATAACGCTACAGATCGATACGGACGGTGTAGACGGCGTAAGTTGTCTTGAGACAAAGACTGTGATGCACCTGACCAACTTAACCGTGCAGTACAATGACATAAATAGCGACCGAAGTTACCGCAGTTGTGTCGTACAGGAGACCGTGGTTTTATCACGAGGAATTCACATAATTTCCGAAGTGACTATGCCCACCAAATATTTTACGGACATAGGTACACCTACAGTATACTTGCGAATCACGGCGAAGCGGGTAACCGGGATGTTTTCCACCGGCCAGTCTCGTGCAAAGATGAAACTGTTGTCACCGCCGTTTCCGGAGATTCTCGAGTTGTCACGTCGTTTTCTGGTTTTTTTTTATTTCGTTTTTCGCGTCCTTGAGTTGTACCTGCGTACTTGTAATTTATAGTGTGGTGCAGTGCGACGAAACGCTGGCATCAAATCTCGATCTGTAACCAAACGCATTTTTGCGACTTCGTTGGCGAGTGCGTATATTCAATTTTAAACTGTTGTGCAGTGGCAAAACGAGTCTTATTGATCAACTACTCTGGTCCGATGACACGTGCCGTTCGTTCCCTGAAGATTGCGCTCGTATGCGAGCTTATGAGCTTATATGAGTAGACATCGGGAGGGAGAGGGGTCCGAGGGCTTAGCTCCCAAAAATTATAATAGCTCCTCCACCCCCCCCCCCACCAAATAAAATTGTATATTATGTACATCCATGGACTAGGTATGTAAAAAGTAATCGAGGTGCAAGTCACTTTACTTTGGATAATGCGCTAGCTCCCTGCAGAAAAATTCAAACGAATGTCCGCCTATGAGGTAGGACCCACAAAGTCAACAATACCATTCACAGTTATTCCTTGTAGGCATAGACAGTTTCATATGCTTCTACGACCATTACTTGGAAAATTATAATTTATTGTATTTACATATAAGTACTGGAAATTACAATATGGGTATACAGGTTGTAACAGAAACACCTGACAAATAAAAATTAAAAATGAATACAAGTTATACGTATGAAAAAAATTATAAACATTTTAAGGATGATAAATTATTTAAGATTTACACATGACGTCTAAAAATTTCTAAAAATAATATTTTGAAAAATGTATTACGTTTTAAATTAATTTACTCCAATCAAATATTGATAATAATACAAATTGTAAAAAATGAACTACTTGACTTGAATAAAAGTTTTAACATTACAATTGAGCTGTACTAATCTATAGTACTAAAAACTAATAAAAAATAAATAAATATTTTAAAAAAACATTAAAATTGTTCTAGAAATTAGTTTTTCAAATAAGCTATTTTGAATTATAAATGTTTTTCTGTATTAAGAAAATTAAACTGTACTTGTAACGCAAGCGTCTAAAAATAATATATAAAAAAAAAATTATTGATGAGAACAAAAGTTAATTAATTTGCCAAGTCTTTTTGTTACATCTGTACGCTTAGAAAATCCTACTAAAATAATCACGTAAAGTCGATATGGACAATATAATATTAAATTATAGGGTGACACATATACCGCTGCAAGCATGCAAATCAATAAGATTTTAGCCACTGTAGTGGTTTGATAAATTGTTATAATAATTTTGAGCTTTCGAATTATTATAACGACGAGGGGGAAATTGTACATAATACTATTAATTATTAGTCTTAAAGGATGATCTCCGTTATCCAATCGGGTTGTATGTTTTTTTTAATCGAACCAAACGGTTCGTGATGACTTTAACAAAACTAAAAGGATACACAATTCGACTGAGATAAAATACGGCACATAACTCGAAATTCACTTTGAAATCCATCGACTATTACGCATTATAAAGTGTAAGTACTCCTGTACTAACCTCACTGGTAAAAACCGTAAACCCAATAAGAGAAGCGGACAAATCGTAACGTTCGTTACCCCGACCAAACGTCCTGGTGTAACGAACGGTTTGTCGAGTGTCGCTTGTCGGCGTTGGTTTTCAAAACTCAATTTTGTATAATAGGTAATCGTTTTTCGTTCTGAGAACCGCTGCGCGTTTATAAATCATATTATTATCTGTCGTCGGTAGACGGTATGTGTATAATATTCTTCGGAGGCGTTTTTTTCGAGGCGAATAAAAAACAATATCATAGTATGAAATAATTGTATTATATGTATAAACAACAGCGACAAAAAAAAAAACATACAAACAAACCGACTGTGTCTTTTTTCTTTAATTTACAGACGAAAATGATGATGATAACAAAATAATATAACAACGTTATGCACCGATATGGTATTGACAGATTTTGATGGAGTCTAACTTTAAATTCATGTATTGTGTTAAATATAAATTAAATAGCGGCGCGTATTACGTGACCAATATATATATATATATATATATATATTAATGTAACACAAACACAGTTAATACATTATCGTGATAGTACCAATTATATTATGATAACTAGAATAAAATTAGAACGTAATAATATATATATGACGGAAAAAAATGTTAAAACAACGAGAGGATTACCGCTTGCATGGTACATATATATACATATAACATATTATAGTATTTTACTCACTGCTGGACGCTTTGTCGTTGCATGCGGTGTACCTATATATATAATAAATTTATGTATATAGGTATATGCGAAGTGATATAATATAATATATCCTATATGGTCCACGGTCTATCCGGTTTATCGTGCGCGGTATATATACCATTATACCATTATACCTTATATACCTACTCGACCGGTTTGGGTGTGTGTGTGTGTGTGTGTATGCGGGGAAGAAAAAAAAACCGAATTTTATGCACGTTATTTTCGTTTATTTATTTTCTTTTCTTTTTAATATTCCGCCGCGCGACTTCTGACCGTCAGTCGTTAAAAATTGGCAACAAAACGAAATCGTTGATTTATCTCCTCCGTATTGTGCCACGACTGTACACGACTCCCCCGGTTTAATAATATTATATATCCCACCCACCGGGTAGCTCTCTCGCCATCTCTCCGCTCACTCCTATCTCACTCCCGCCGCCCACCCGACCGCGGCCAAAAGTCGAGACGCATTCCTGGGTGGCTCGGCCGTTTTAACAATGCTTAACATTATTATTATTATTATTTTATTTTTTCCAAATGTATATAATATACAATAGCCCAAGTCAAACGTCGCGATATATACGTGTGTGTATATTTAAATATATGTATGATGTGTATTTATATTTTTTTTAACCGAAAGCATCGCGATTAATATCGAGTGACAGATCACGCGATTATGAGCGCGCCAAAATCTGGAAGCATCGTGTACGAACGGATTTTGATGGATTTTGTCCTACACGGTACTATATATTATATTACATGTACGTGTAGGTATTATTGTTATTATCTGCATTATTTTCATCACACAGCTGGTATTGTGCGAGAACACAAAAGTTTCGAACGCCTACTATCGGTTTGTTTTTCTCACCCGGTGTGCAGAAAACGCTTTTATTTTCGTTCTACTCACACCGAGGTCCATTCTTCTTCATAACATGGTTTTGACGATAGAATTGTGTTTTGTTGTAACAACTGTAAACACTGTACGCCGCACACATGGCGAAACAAATGGGTACCGTCGAGCATAATAGCTTAGCTGTTGGTGATGTTAAATGGCCGTGTGCAAAGAAAAAGTCACAATTTGGTCAAACAACAATAAGACATTATTTTCAACAACGAATCTTTACACAGATTCATACTTTAATCGTTAGCACGAAAAAACCAATTTTACAATATTGCGATGGTTTTATAGCGTGAGTAAAACTCGTGTTAAAATATATTTTATTTTTAGAAGTAATAAATTATCTCGCAACGCAAAAATAAACGAAGGTTTATCTAATAGGTACACGAGAATTACGTAAGATATATAATATATTATACATTTTGAATTATGCAGAGAAAAACATTTTGTAAAATGATCACACTTTTGAAAACATTGCAGTTTTTTTAGATATTTTGTGATTCTTATGTACATAGGAAAACGTCAGAACCTTTAGAATAACTCTATTCGCAGACCAACGTTCTATGTTCCAAGTCTGAAAAAAAAATAGACTCGAAGTGCAAAAGTAAAAAAATTGGAGAATAACCGACCAACCCGATACATTCTCAACCTGTATAGATTTTCACCCGATATTCGTATTATAGTCACAATATTTTGTACCTACATCGCAGAATAGAATTACAATAATACTATTGTATTAAGAAGTATTATAAAAATTAAAACCCCAGCGAAACCTCAAAAGCCGTACAATCGACTGTTATAATATATATATTACGCAAAGACGTTGACCGGCTCATTCGATCGATCGGTATTATATATTATATACTGCTGCAGGCCTATACCCGTTTGACCGGGGTGAAAAGTCTCATGTTCCATTATTTATTTCACGAGTGAATTGCTCCGAGACCATCTCACGGGTATTCTATTTGTACATAAAGCCTACTATAATAGGTATATAATAATATGTGTCTAATGTCTATGTATAATAGGTACGCATCATATTATGATGTACAAGAAGGGACTCCTCTTCGGTTTCATCCGCATATAATCCCGTTGCGACTCTAACCAATTATAATATTATATAGTGGCGGCATAGGTACCGTATTATCATTATTTTAGAAGACGCGTATTTGGCGGATATCGCTGGCACGTATATTATAAGTCCCTATATAGACCTGCAGAGGTCGGTATAATAGGCGGCCCGCGGTCCGGACTGCGAAGGGGAAACAACTGGACAGCCAAAACATTTTACTTTAATGCTGATTTTTTTTTCATAATTTGTCTATACACGTAGACCTAAAAAAACTTGTTGAAAAAAGAAAAATAAGGTTTACTAGACCTGGACAATTTTTTCCATATCATCCGGACTACTTTCCAAACTTATAATACGAGTATAATTGTAATGCGGCATACAACAACACACAATTCCACATCAACGCTGGAGTTATTATAGGTACACATAGAGTAACGCTTATTCGCGTTATGTGTTTACAACAGTATGTGTATAATATTTGATTTAATGCTTCCCAACCGTTCGCGGATGGATTATAAATTAAAATATAATATTATACTGCAGCATAAGACAGTCGTATATATAGTATTAATAATATGATATTAAATGTCGGATTACACGGTACATCGTGAAATCGTTACACTGTGGCGTGGTCGATAATATAATATTATCTCGATATGAAGAAATCTCACGGTGGCAAGCTATGAACTATAACAATATTTCGTATGGGGATATTAGGTAGGGGTGTGCAACTATGTATGTAACTTTTTTTTAAACATTTATCCTCCGATCGTGAATAATGAAACAAATAAATAAACCGTGAGCACCTAATATACTCAGAATATCAAATGAAAAAATACTAACTTCTATTGTATTATTGTAACAATATTGCTGTATAATATTATACTCAGTAAAACGATTAGTCAATAAGTTAAATATAGTTAAAAAATATAAAATGTGTAAAAAAAAAATGAAATAATTGCTTTAAAAACAAATTGCAAAAAAAACCATTCTGATGTATTATCTTTAGTCCTATCGAATCTCCTTATTATTATCAATGTTTACTTGAGCAAACCGTTTTTTGTTTATTTATTTTTAATTTATATGCGTCATTGTTTAGAATATATTGTAATATAATATAGTATGACAAGATATACATATATTATGTATTATGTTTCATTGTCAGAGTCGTGACAAATATATGAGTGTATAATGCAGGGATGGCAAATCCATGGCAAGCAAAAAAAAATTGAGGGCAAGTGAAAAATGAAATTATTTATATTTTATTTTTAATATAATAAACAACATTAAAAAATAAAATAAATTCAATATATTTATATATTATACATATATAATATTTTTCATAATATAATTTTTATAAAAAAAAGGTAATTTTTAGCAAGTAGCGTCAGAAAATTTTGCCACCCCCGATATAGTGTATACCATAATATTATGTCTGTGCCCAAAATACTAGTTCGTAAGGACCCCCTCCTCAAAAATGTTTAATTGACAAAAAATATTGTATCTATACCAACGGTTGAAATCTTCTCACTTGTAATTCAATTTTTTTAGCCTGCATTCGTGCAGATCTTTCGCTTAGTTTTCAAAGTCAATTGACAAATCCGTGTGAAGTAGGGTACAGGCCAATTAAAAATTGTATAGATAAAAAGATATTATAATTCAAACGCTGGCATAAAATCACCAGCGCCCGTCCATCGGAATCGAACAATTAAATTTATTTGCAAACACGCGTACCTTATTATTATTGCTTAGCGGAATACAATTTTTTTTTAAAGCATTGTTCGCGAATACAACAATAGTAATAAGTATAATATTATATTGTATGCGTCGTGTATAACTCGTAATAGCTTACGGCCCGACTTTAATATAATATAATATTGTAACCGTTTAATAAATTCTCCCACGACAATATATAACAATTTACATATACATATACATATTTCATTATAATATTATCATGTAGGTACCTTTACTGAATTGTAATATTCGACTTGGCGATTGACTAATTCAAAATAATATACTGCGAGCGCCGCAGAAACGTTTTGGATTTAAGGTGCGTGCACTACAGTCGTGGGTCATATACTGTGAATTTCCGATTTCCGGTGCTGGCTTTTTGGTAAGACAAGGCAGCCATCACCATCTGTATTATATACATTATCCCGTATAATATGTACGCCGTACTACGTGCATCAATAAACGACTACGGATCCCCTTTATGGCTATATCGATTGCGGAATTTTGTGACTATTTGTGTGCGCACACACATTGCGTATTGTGATTTATGTATACGTGATTCCGTCTTTGATTCCTTTTATTATTTTTTTTTTTTTACGAACGTGACATTTTTTACATTTGGCACATTAACGCATCACTCATTCACTCGTATCTGCTGGCCGAGTTTACGGACAAAAGTCACGGTGAGAAATGCTTGCTTCGAGTCAACCGCGAGCGGCAGTTTAGCTGCACACACGTATATATCTATGGTTTTCCCTGCGCAATATTGCGGCAGATAGGGTACAGAAAAAATTGTCAAGATTGTCTGTTTTTCAGATTTATCTGATCTCCCGTTTGCATAATAATATGCAGGTATGCTTTGATGTCTAAAGTCTACAGAATATACTCACTTACTCGAAAACGAATCATTAATTTGTTTTCGTTTTTAGTTGCTGTATACCTTTGCAGTTTGCGGCTTTGCCCCCCTGAAGCGTTTACGTTTCTGCGTGCTTCAGTGTTAAGCCATACTCGTCTAAAACACGTCATTATAATTTAACTTTTCAATATAATATAACTATGACTCCTTTTTTATATAAAATAAAAATCAGAATTTCAATAAACAATTTAACAGAACACCACTTAGAACCCAAAGCCGCTAACGAAACTATACCCTGCAGTATACTTACGTGCCTGGCCAGCGATGTCACGTTTTAGAGTTCTAGGAAAACGTCGACCATTTTATTAATTTTATATACGATCAAAGCGTATGTGCGGGGAACATTGGAAAGAAATGAAACCGCAGGGTCGTCGACAAAAGTACGTTATATTATTTATATTATATAGGTTCAATTCGTTCACAAATGCAACTATGTATAAAATTATATTACCCGTATTTAATATATGAATCAGGTTCACGATTTTTTTAGGAAACTTATATTATCTAAGCAGGAAATACAAATAGGCGCCCGCCCGGTGACATAACTGCGCGTGGCGTTGCAGATTATAACTAAACTACCTACTGTATAATATACAATATATATATATATATATATAAATAATAATAATGTACGATATTCGGTGACCGCGGCGGTGTCGAAACGATAACCGAGGTTGTGGCGGTTTGGCGAGGGGGGGGACCGGTTTCGTGGGCGTGCGGCACGGGATTGCGTCACGCGCGTAACAATCGATGCGGTAAGTTCCCGCGGCGCTCCAGCCACCTCCACCGCTCTCCAACCGAATAGGCACGACTGGTGCTGCAGTATTATATAGGTCCGATTCCGGTATACGGAATTATAATCATTATTATATCGTCGTCGTAACAGCTGCGCGCAAATCGTATACTATTATATTATATATAGGTGTACCTACCTGTTACGCCGCCGCCGCCGCCGCCGTTTCCATTTCGCCAAAGAAGTGTATTTTTCGTCGACCTTAACCCGGTGAAATTTCACGTGCGTCTTCCGCCGACGTAGGCGTTTTCGCACGACGCGCCGCTGCCGCAATACGCTTCTCATGTTTTTTACTCGAGGCTTGTGCAACGCGGCCTCCCGTGCGTAATACCCGCAGCCGAATATTATACAATATATATACCTACATAGGTACAGGCTGCTTATACCGCGGTTAACTACTGCAGTGACGGATGATAAAATAATATCATACCTGCTGGTGTAGTGGTGTCGATATTATAATATTATTATATACATAGGCAATAGGGACGTGTACGGATGAGAATTTTTTCAACCACTTCGTTACAATAATATTATTATAGGTACGCATCGCCGCCGTCTTTTCGCACCGAGTCCCGAGCACAGAATAGCGTCGCGTCGTTGCGCAACCGAATGAGAATATTTTTCGCTCAAGTTCCGAAAGCTGTGCGGCAAACGCCCTCCGCGCGTCGTAATAACAATATATAACACTGTTATAATACGCCTATAGCTAAGTATTAAAATCTATTTGTTTATATTATCATTATCATTATTATGCGCTACACTTGCATTGTATAAGTACTTTTTTATGTATAGGTTTAGGTAGGCTATTAGGATTTAAATCTGCATATTATTTATAATACGCGCATCACATATAATATATTATATATGTATATATCTGCACCTCCCATTCTGACCAAACGATTTTAGTCCGATTATGTTACGTATATGGTCGCGTTATGCACGTATAACATTATAATATATATAGTCGTCGTCGCTTCGTTATGCAAAACAAACAGACGCCACATTATACTATATATAAGTACCATAGCTATTATACGATCTATAATAATATTATGTACCTATGCGAATCTGAATATAAATCATTGACAGTTATTATATTAGATATTTACATCGAAATAGGTCGAACGATATTACAAGAAATATAATAATTAATATACTATAAATTATTATAATATTGTATTATACATCACGACGTAGTGCACAAACCCGTGATTTGTGGAGATTATATAAAATACAAAATAATATATATATAATTTATATACTCGAATACGCTTCGACCGTCTGAAGAAATCGAACGGGCTACGACGACGAGGAAATAGAATTCATAGCGTCATTTTATTGGCAGGCCGTGCGTGTACCGCTTAACAATACGTTTAAGATCAACAACAATATATATTATGTACTATGTAGAGTACCATTACAATATGCGCACAATACACACTTATGTGGTGTTTATTGAAATCGCACTGATGCATACATCGTAGGTATATATATATATATTATATTACATATAGGATATTATAGCAGTTGCGTCGTCGTTTTGAGATTTTTACATATTATATTATATTATAATAATAACAATAATATTATCTTGTACGCATAAAGGTGCACGATCCTATATGGGTATATAGTACCGGACTATAGTGAAAGTTGAGATTCTTCTAAGGCTGTGACGTCAAACCGTCTAGAAGGAATAGAACACATTTCTATTATGTGTGTATGATGATGATAATAATAATAATAATAATATAGTGTTTGGAACTATTTAACGTTTCGAGGAAGACGGTACAAACGCATCGTATACACAAGTCGTTAAACAATAATATTTTTTTTTCGCAATTTACCCTGTGGTACGTCACGTATTATTGTTTTATGTATATTAACATATTATATACCTCATTAATTTGGCATACAAATGTCCAATGTTATAATTCAATAATATTTGTTAACTAACATAGAATAAAATCAATAAATATGATGGAAATCGTATAGTAAAAAATCCACCTTAATGGCCGGCCTTCTCCAAAGAGAAAATGAAAAAATATAAAATACGACGCTATATAAGTATAGTCGTATGTGTCTCAGTTTTAGTGTACCTATATCAATTAACTAAATATTATTTTCTTTTATTTGAAAAAAATACCATAGCAATGCATGCCGGTCGGCTATTTTTTTTATAAATATTATTTCTATAACCTATGGCAACCCTGTACATATTACATAAACAAAACATTATTCGATTTTCGCGAGTCAAAGCGAAATCCACGTGTGAGCCTATTGAACTCTATAGGAGATTCAAAAACGAAACTATGAACGCTACCCAAGCCTCAAATAATATAAGTAGGAAGGTACCACATTTGATGTCAATTGGTTCAGTTGTTTCCAAGTCTATAAGCCTCATAAAAACGTACCTATATTCATTTCTATATGTATATAGATGTACTTCTAAACGATTTTAATAATTCGAAAGTTGGACTTTGATTTAACTATGTTTAAAGTCCATCTAATAGTCTATAATGATATTATGAATATTGAATAATATATTTTATAATATAACTTATTTGGAGTTCTGAGAATTTTTGGACATAAAACCTCCTTAAATTATAATACTTATAAAGTAATAACGTATAAATAACTAATAAGTTATTAATTATAAAGGTCTTATTCATTGAATTTTATTGTTGAAATTAAAAGCATTTAATAACATCTATTATTGTCATCATGTTGTTTTATACAATTTTAGTTTATCCATACAATGAAAATTATAATAAATATACGCGTGAAACATGAATATTATATATTATTTATATACATTTTAATGTCAATTTAATGAAAAATCGGTACTCAAAGTTTGAATAACTACTTTGTGCAGCACTGTAGCCACTACATAAACTTTTCGATCAAATAATTTTTCATTGTAATAGTATTATCTAATATTAATTCTTTTAAAAACCCTATACCTACTATTTTTAAAATTAAAGTTTAGAACGTTTAGAATAATTTTCAAATTCTATATGTAACATAATATTTTAATTCAATATAGTTTATACTATAAAACATGCCTATTGTCATTCGGTATCAAATGACTCGCGACGTTCCATATACACGTAGTTTCACCGATAAACAATCGCTGTGTACTCCGATCGTCGGAATATATTAAATATATTATGAGTCCGATCGCAGAAGGAAAATACTGAGATATCACATTTTCCACAAACGATAACCAGTGAATATTATGTGAATCCGTTCTCCGTCGTCATCGCCGTGCTCTATCCTCCGCGAGCGAATACCCGCCGTAACGTGCGGAAAGTCAATACATAATAATAATATGAAGTATAATATTTTACCGTCCTGCGTAATAGTTTTCGTAATGCTATTCCGGGCCGGTTCGATCGGCTCGCAAACGTTCTAAAAACATAAAAACACAAGTCCTTACAGAGCGGACGATCGAGCACGATTTCGGTATTCAACAGGTCCCACGACAATACCACATGATATATAATGATAATGTAATACACAGTAAATCATTGATCACAGTTCGTTAAACACCGGAACAACATTGCTCCGTCAATTATTGACCGCACGTCCGCGCTCGATACTAATTTAACATTATTTACTATAATATAACATGTGCACACTGCACATAGGTCATGTCATCTACAGCAAACGGTGTAATAAGTAACACACGTGATATACTGCAGGTAAATAAAATATATTGTAGCACTACTATATAGTAATATAGATTGGCGTTTGTAGTTTTTTACAGTCTGAAATGGTAACGCCGTCATCTCGTGTCGTGACATTGTGATTGTGTTGCTGTGGTAGTTGTGGATGTATATTATTATTATTGCTATAACCCGTGCATATAAATAAAATAGTTGGTGAAATATAGTACTATACGGCGTAGAATAGGCTAACTGGCTAAGTCTAATTTTGTATGGGTACTGAATAATGCAATTATTCTAAACGAAACAAGTTGTGTATAACAGTGTCCTCATGTCAAATATAACATCAATAATACAGCAGGGCTCGATTTTAATATGATATTTAAATCATATTCTAATGACTTGTTGAAATAATTAAGTGCTTTAACAAAACGTATTTATTGCGTTCTTGTATTTTTATAATAATTATATAGGTATAAACTACAGTCTATAGAGTATAATATAATATGACGTACATTATTTTCTAATCATTGGTTTATACTCCTGGTCGCATTATTTCGACTCGCATATTAAATGATATAACGTGGTTTTTATTTGATAACTTTTCGTTTTCCGTTTGCGTTATCTGTCAGCATCGTCAACGTCATCGTGTTCACCGGAAAAGTATGTATAAGGTTAAATACATAACATTTTACGCATTATACATGTGTTTTCGATGTTTTCGTTGCGCTTTGATTTCTAGACGTTTCAGATATCTGGACATAATATTATGTTTTATTTTAAAAATATTATTGCCATCCGCAGCAGTGGGCAAAGCCGAATAGAGCTATACATAATATATAAACATCGTGTTGTTGTGTAACTTTTCCTGTTTGAGTTGTATTTGGTAATAATCGACGGCTTGAATAGAATATTGCATAGTTAGTGAGAGGATAGGACACTGTACGTCTGAACACATTTATTTGAAAATCGGAATTCATCATTAATACAACTTCTATATAATGTGACATTTTATATTAACATACGTTATTCTTAATAATAAATACCTATATCACACTATCACTTTTGTAGGTAAATCGTAGAAAACAAAACTCAAAATCTGCGACAGCAATAATAGCATCATAATTTAATATTATTTTACGTATCGATATTATATGTCTATATGACACACATATATATATAAATATATATTATGCTGTAGGATAAAAACACGTCGACATGATTCTAAAAGGAAAATAACGCATCCGCGTGCCGAAACGTCATTTTTGATGACGACCGTATAACCTAATCACATTTTGTTAATTCGACAGTATTATTGTTCGTTTATAAAAACAAATCGAATATATATGTATATATAATATACAATATATGCTGCAAGTGTAACATAATATACCGTGGTATACCAGCGAACCACTACATCATTGTAGAACAATACTGCTTGTATACGAAAGACAATCGAACACAATCGAACAAAAATACATACTCGAACAGCATTATTATGACACGACGACAATTCTGTAGAACATCTGCAGTGCAGTGTCCCCACAGATAAATTTCTATAGAGACATCTGCAGTGCGGTGTCCCTATATAGATAAATTTCTATAGAAGTGAACTCAATATAATATAGAATTTTAATAAAATAGTAAAACTTCCATATTACGAAGTCTCATAGTTTCACTGTATATTTTAAATATTATTTATCAAAAATAAGATATAGATCATGGCTGGTTAAGCCCAATCCCCCCTTAAGGGTGCCCCTAGATCTACTGTGATATTTTACCAGAGTGGTATAGTCACCAACGCGGTAAAATGTGGTAAGGTGCAAATTCGGCGGAACAATAGGAAAAGGAGCTTCGAAAATCGAGGAATAAAAATCGATTTGAACGCACTTAGCGTCATATAATGAACAGTGAGGGAGAAGAGGTAAGGGACTATATACATAAAAAAAACCTATAACACGTCATAATATATCTGTACCGTGATAAACGAATGCTATAATATGTATACTATCAGGGAAGAATTGGGTCATCGGGAAATGCCCGATATCATACTACAGTACTAACCAGGTTAACGGGGCCGCGGCCTCACTCCACTGTACCAATGACTACCTAGTACCTAGTTATAGACTGTTTTTTCTCATAGGTTTCCTGTACTTATTTCTCATTGCCGTTCAATCCGTCCCTGCAGTACCTAAATACTGCTATGAAATGCTAATACGTATATGATATTCTCAGAAGCAGTCGGTGGACAATAATTATCATTTATGGTTTTCAATTTTGCGTCAGCCGTTAGGTCTACGATTTGTTATTACAATTAGCATTTACTATTTATTCATATTAAATAATGCAGTAATTTCAAAATATACACTTTATAGTGTTCAATTATTTTATATTAGATCAAATCGATACGAACAATTATTGTTTAAGTTGTATCATTTTTAACATTTTTAAAATGTTGACCTATGATAATGAATACTTGAATGTACCAAACTTATATGAGTGCCCTCTTCGCCATCCTCGAGGACACGTTGCACCAATCGATGCACGCGCAGTCCCCTGCACTCAAAACGTACATAAAACCATAAATAGGTATAAGCACAAGCCACTATACGTATATGTGTAGCATAAAACCGACGAATTTAAATAATATGCTAATTGGCACTATATAATCTGAAACAATGACAACCATAATATTCAGGTATGTCGCAGTAGCCAGTATGTACGACGAATAAATCACGGGATAAGTCGTAAGTGTCTTATTTCTACGGCGTGATGCAGTCTATACACGTTCGTTTTCAAATACCTGAAGTCATCGGCGCGCAATCGATTTCGCCGGCAAATACAAAAACAAAAGTGGTGATAATAACGAAATCGTTGATTATATTTTTTTTGTTTCGGCATATTCTCTGCTTCATGTGTATACTATGTATATAAATTATATATGACCTACGCGGCTGTGTTTTAATCTCCGCTATCATTATGTTATCAGCTTTTTTTTAATTATCTCGACCCGCGAGCGTTCGTTTAAACTCGCGCAGAACATCCGCTCATATTTCCTCACACAAAACAACCGTCTATTCCTTTGTTGGTCGGAATTCTTCTGTACTGTGTCGGCGTAGTCTCTATGAATCATCCTATATTATATTAAATTATTATTATGACCGGTGGGTATGCGAAAATAGTTTAAAATTCACATCCACGCCAAAATTAACAGCGAAGTTCAACTGTCTATTATATTATAATATTATTATACTCTGTATGTATTGGTACTGCAGTTGAGTTAAACTCATTCAAATATAGGTTCACAATATAAAATGTCATTTTAATCTTCTGCGGGGAAATGCGGGATTGAACGGGAAGTTTGAAGTTTTTTGGTTTTTTCTATTTTAAAGTAAAACTGATAGATAGAGTATATATTATAGTAACTGATATAGAGTTATATCATGAAAAATCATACATAAAAAAAAATTATTATTATTATTTATGTTGTCAATAGCATTGATTTTTTGTAAATTTAAAGCTCTGCTTCAGCCTTCAATAAGTTGATGTAATGCAATTGGGTTAGGAAACATAATTAAATTCTCTGTTCCACCTCGGGTTCACCTATGTTCTATGTAGATTCACTAATTGTGTACACTAATTTTCCAATGAATTCGTTGAAAATAACAAGATTTCTACATTGTGTTTTTAAAACATTTGAACTAATATCGGTCAAATATACACACGAAATGCGTTTTTTTAACAATCCTCTTGACAAATAAGTATTCAATATCAATACTCTATATGACTATATAGTATTAATATATTATAATACTAGAAAAATATTGAAATTAGTCTTATATTTTAAGAATGTAAACATCGTGTCATTGCATTGCACTTTTAAGTTCAGATAAACGTCACCAATTAATTAATTTTGAAATTCGTTTCAAAACTAATCACTATGAATAATTTAACTTTTAAACGACTGCAACAAATATATATAACTTTTTAATATAAATAATAATAGGAAGTATTAATGGGGAGTATTAGTCACCGTGTACTTAAAATAACGAATTTAAAACGGATCCTATACGAAAATACAATATATTATATTAAATGCTTGTGAGTTGTGAGGTTTACATTTCAATATAAATGTTAACTTTGTATGACTTTTTTTAGTAACAAACAAGTACTGTTCGATTTCTCTGTAAAGTAAACGAATACATTATGCATATAATATCCGTATTGACGATTTTATAGTATGATTCATTCCGATTTGTAAATAGCATAGTATATATATTCTGTACACTGAAATAATCATAAACAATTCTTCGTTGAGTCATCACTATATGTTGAGGTGACCAGCGTAATCTAACACAAGTTTAGATCAATATTTATCACCAATGACTTATGACTGTAACAAAAATAATAAATAATAATTACAATTATTTAACCACGATAGTAAAATGTGATAAAAAAAAATACTTACGTATGTAATATGTATTGACAAATTATGCATTCAACCAAGTGTAAGCAACTGTTTTAGTGATTCTATACATATATAATCATAATTTTTTTTTTATTTCAATACAATACTTATATTTGACTGATATAATAAAGAATTATACACGTATACACGAATATTTTGTTAAACGCAATTACATAATAATATATACTAATTGTCGGGACTTTAAAACGTTTCGTAATTGTAATAATAAGCTGATTATCAAAACAACGGCAACGGTCGCTCTACACTAATTATTACGCTAATCAAAAGATGTGTGTACTCGACAATAAAATTCGTCCATTTGCAGTTTTAATTGTATGAAGAGTGCAACGTCTATTTTTTAATCTGTGGGATTCATATAATTTGTAATTACTTGTTACTTGATTAGGTATCTACAAATTTTTTTTCATTGTATTTGATAAATTAACGAAAATTTTAATATGCACACTATGCATGATAATACCCAACAATAATAAAGTTGTTATTATTATGATGAGGATGCCGCTTTCAAAATGTATACGTGATAATAAAAACTTGCAAATACGAGGATTTAAAATATATTTAAAGCATATTATTATGTTAATTTGAAATTTGAATGAATACAGTATATATGACCAGTATTCGTATGCCAATAACAGCTAAATGACTATGGGATTTGCTTCAACGAACTGTTTCTCGAGCTGATGTATATCAAACGAGTTTATTTTAGTGGTAATAAATTATAAAATACAATTTTTGGATTTGAATAACTCAAATACAACGAAATTTCTCTGTATTAAACGCGTACGTCATTATATAGATTCAGTGAAGCGAGTATTTTAAATGTACATAGGTACCTAGGTATACTAGATACGACAAAAAGTGTTTTTCAATTAATTTTGAAAATACTTCTGTATACTTACTTATAATTATTATAATGTTGGAATAATTAGATAATAGTGTTATTTAGACACCGGTAATGAATATATACATCACTTAATATGCAATAAAAGTATCTTATGTAAGTATGTAAGCAGTTTGACTCTTGATCTCTTGATGCATGGCCAAAACCAGTTGATTATTATTAGTAAGTTGAACAAAAATTACAGGACGATCATTTTCATACAGATAATTATTTTAGCAGCGAACTTTCGGCTTTAGAGGTTTAACAAGAAAATCTTCACTATTGAGAACTATTTATTATGTATAATATTATTATTAGATAATTTTGTACATATGAATATTTAAACTATTATTTTAAATTGTATCATTTATTTATGAGCGAGGTATTGGAAGTTTCGACAGTGGTTAATCACTGTATCTTATTCTTATAATTTTGCCTTCTACTCTTTCTCTCCTAAGTCTTGACCTAACAGAATATTAGAATGTAATGTTAATATTATGTTTTCTTCTATTCGTGTTTAAAACGATTACGGGAGATTGAGAAAAACACAATTATTTCATACATAACTATATATAAGTTAAGCTGGGTGATAGCCAAACATTCTTTTAATAATAAATTTATTCAAATTCTGATTTTTGAAATGTTTGGATTTTTTAAGTAAACTTGAAAACTATAAAGGTATACATCATTATATAAATTTGGTACTCCTTGTTTTCAAATGAGAACCTGCAACCTGTTTTACTGTAAAATGTTAAGCAGATGATTTAAAAAAGTTCCTTACGTTAAATGGATCACCCTGCGATATACTATGTATGTGTCTAAAATTTGGATTTTAACGTCTATATTATACTATTATCCCGGGAAAATGTTCCGTTGTTGGTGATTAATTCTCAGGCACTGCGAGAGAGTGGCGTGGCGCGTATATAGAAGGATAATATGTATCAGTGTTTTCAAAGGAGGTTTATATCGGTCGTCAACGAACTACGGCTGTAGAGAGAGATTCTATATATTATACTAACTATACCTACTATATAACGTCCGTAATGGAGAATGACTACAATATACAATATAATATGTCCACTATCGGAAGGGTGAAATGTACACGAGTAATAATTATTATTTTCTTCGTCGGGCATATTGCTATACAGAGAGGAGAGGGGAGTGTTTATCGTGTACAATATAATATATATTACGCTATACGACTATATAGGTAGATACATCATATGTACAACGTGTATATAATTGCTGTTTAATCTGAGGTTTCACAACAGTGCTTTTTTAGTCGAGACGAATGAATATTATACATGTAGCAGTATTACCTATCTACCTATGTCGTATAATATGTGTAATATGAAATCGAAACATATCCGATAAAACTCGCGGTCGGCGAGAGGAGGAACGAAAAACTATGGGTTATACATATACGTATATATAATAATGATAATAATAATTTGTGTTGCTATTATGTAGCAGCTGTGCATGGTATTATATATCCGCGACCCGAGAGGAATATGATGAGGTGGTCTACCTGTCTTATACACACGCGTTACAAAACGGCATCGTGACGTAATATATATAATATTATTGCTGTACCGGTCTCACGTCGAAAATTGCATAAAATCCTGTCCGCCACTATAGGCGTACCTATATAGGTAATAGTATAGTATAATATAATATTCTGTATAATAATATCGACTATAGTACCTATATATAATATGTGCTGCAGAGACTTCCATGATATTATTATAACGTAATATTATAACATGATATTATATATAATATTATACGATACACCATGTTGGATCTGCTGCAGGCGTCGAACAAACCGCGGGCACGTACATTATGGTAATTAGTATACGGACCGTTTATTATTCTTTAATTTCCTTAGCCTAGGTCGTCGGCCGGTGTGGTGTCGATGGGTCGTTCGCCAAACTGTTGAGTAATCCGGTGGAATATATTATGTACACACGATAACATAGGTATGCGCTGGATAATAAATATCGGGCATGGATAATAAATAATAACGTCTATAGGTCTCGTATATGCACGCGTGTATCATGTACACAACTATACGACATTGGCGGCGGCGGCAGCGATGATGGTAATAATAATAATAATAATATACATGTAACAGCCAATAGGTCCGTACTTCTCCGGTTAACACATAATGTTTATTATAAAGTATCGTAGGCAAACGTGTACAATATAATATAATAGCTGAAATACCTATACCTATACCTATATAATAATAATAATAATATTATTCTCGCCACAGCCTCTCGGACTCGAGCGCCGTCGCCGCCGCCGTCATGTCATGTTACATTTATTATATATTATATTATTATTATTATTATTATTATGCTCTGGCGTATCCTCCTCCCACAGAGAAGTGGACACAAATGATAATGAAAAAAAAAATGTCCAACTAGGTCGTGTGTGTGGAATCATTATTACGATTATCATTTAAGCCGCATTTGTGTATATATAATAATATAAGTATATACGCACAAGCGCAAGCGACGTCGTAAAAACGCATATTCTCGCTATGATGCATATTATGGAGCGACGAGTGGGTTTTAAATCGCACAACTATTATAGCTGCAGGTTACCGTACAGTAATACAGTCTTTTTCGTCTCCGCGTGTCTGTGCGTAGAATAATTCAATCCGGTTACGACGGTATCGACCAAGTGAACTTAATTTCACAATTTCACAAACTTTAACCTATATAATATAATAATATTATTGTACACCAGCTATACGCGATTGTGTGCGTTTACACGATATACCTCTATACATATACTAAAAAATAGATAATGTACGTCTTCGCGCATCGTATTGTCTTACTACCGTTGTCGTAATAATAATATATACCAATACGGTTTTGTGAATAATGTGTAAAATATACACATTTTTATACTGATATTTTTCGTCACAGACTTATATCTTATAATAGTATGCTTTATGTATTCGTAACAACATTTGAGTGTATAAGACGTATAAGTACGTCTTATATTACTACGAAATACAAATCGACGTAAAATATTTTTCTATTGTGTTTTTGAATTATCTGATATTATTATTGTCTTTGTCTGAACGAAATTCCGTTCAAAACCATGTCAAGACGTATCGAGTATCTCTCCGATCGATAATAAGAATATATATACTTATTATATTGTACCAATTTGTTGGTTTATCTTTATTTCCTTTTTATTGCATACAGTGTTCTTCGTCCACACGATATTCTCAGTTTTTCTTCACTGTTTTCAGTGGCCTTATTGGGCTTACAATATTATTATTCAATAACCGAAATGAATTTAAATCATTCTTTTTTTCATCCTGCATACCAATGTACCAAACGCAGTACATTGCTGTGACGGCCCGAAATTATTTATTACCATAACAGTATACATTTATCCGGTTTAATACGTGTAGAATTCGCAAACTATGCATATATTTTTATAGTATATACTACAATCAATCGATTAATATATATAATTTATCTGAATCTCGTTATTAGTAAACATCCACTATCTTTAGTTCTCCGCTTATTTTTATGTATATGGTATTATATTGCAGTCCGCTCGTCCACACATCGTAATAGATTATAAATTAAAATACAAACGGCAAGGTTCAAGCGTGAGACCCCGTGTCCCGTTGATGAGAGCATAATATAATAAATATAGAACAGTGGAGAAAAAAATTATGTATGTAAAAAAAAATTGTTTAGTCATCAGTGTACAAAATCAATAAAAAATAATGCATAATATTAAAATATTGTTACCCCGCCGGCTTCGAGTCGACTTCCAGACGACATTTATAGAACATAGCTGTACATAAATTTATGGTCGCGTGTACACCACTGACGAAAGAACAGAAATATCGTACCTAATACCTGTATAATATGCATAATATAATATATTACATAAATATATTTATAGAAAAATGAATGTACCTACGTGTGTATGGTGTATGTATACATGGAAACTAGTGAACCAATTGACACTGAATTTTGCACACATTAAGACTTAGGCAATTTTTTTATTTAACGCCAAACGGCAATTTATTATTCAAAGATACGTTATAGTCTTAAGTAAATTAACAAGTAATAATAGTGAAAAAGAGATTTTACAGCAGAAACAATAGGTGGAACATAGTCATAATAATGATAAACTTAAAACTAAATGATAAGCAATTATAAAGTAACATGTTAATGTGTAACGAAAATATAAGCTAGACATTTAGTAAACATAATAACAAGAAAAAAAAATAATAAATATCTAAATCGTTCACAGATCTAGGAGGTATTGAGTTGATTTAAGGTAATGGTTTTTACTTCGTTTTTCAACCCCTATAAGTTATAGGGTGCCTCACACAGAGATTTCGTTTTGCCTCACGAAAATCGAATAGTGTTTTTGTTTTAATATATATATGGTTTCCATTGGTTACAGAAATACAATTTAAAAAAATAATTATTATATGGACTAGCCGACACGCCATGTGTTTCTATGGGCTTTATTTAAATTCAATTAAATAATACTTAATCAATTGTTATTGTTATTCAAATGTACAACAAAAGGCAATGCCCATATTATGTTTGTACTTTGTAGCTTATATAATAAAAAACTACTTGATCAAACTTGACAGAACTCAACAATTTCAGAGATTGTTTTTAGAGATATTAGAAAAATTTAGAGATTATATTTCATCCGCAGGCGGATTGAGTTAGTTTTCAAAGCTAGGTGCACCGACGCCGATTTTCTCGTAAAATTGAGGTAGGTCAGCGGTAACCAAACTACATAAATATAGCGTATAGTATTTTAGGGTTGTTTATTTTTTCCCGGGCCATTCCTGGTTATACAGATATAGTATAATAATATATAATACATACGTCGCACGTGGTCCACGCACCTGACCGTCGAGTGGCATACATTATACACTACTAAGATGTAATAATCATTTTTAATATTACACGTCTACCAGCCGCATACTTTCCGCTGCGGAAATTACATTCCGACATAACATTCTATATACAGTGAGCAGAGAACGGCACTGCGATCGTCTGTGCACAATATACTCTCGCACACATACGCATGGTATATATAATATATTATACGATGGATATGAGAGATATATAAAATGTTCATTGTGCATTTTATATTAAATTGTACATTATGTATCGGAGATATATGCCACCGCCGTGAGGTTAACTGCACGGCAGCCGGGCGTTAATGGGGACCACAAAAAATTATATAGAAGAAAATCCACCTGTGCCTCCTTTTGGGCCATATATCATTATATTATTGTAGCCGTGTACGTCGTATGGATATGCATTTCGATTTCGTTACACATAATACATATATATATGTATGTAGTCCGCGTTCCCTCGAGATCAGATTTCTAAGAATATGCAACGGGCGACTACAAAATAATATCATATAAAACGCGTGTCGGCCCGAAATTATTACAAAACGATAAACGCGCATAAAAGAGCTTAAAAAAAAAAATACTCGTTTTTAGACAGTATAATAATACGCGATACAATACATATATATATATATATATATATATATATATATGCGTACATGTAGAATAAACACACTCACGGACTCGACGCGAAAGGGACGGCGACGACGAGGTGCGCTGAAACACGTGAACTGGGCCCGAGACGTTTTACTCATTTCCACCCGCCGCCTCCGCCTCCGCCACCGCCGCCGCCGTCTCCCCCGATAAGAATCTTAAAAGCGATCCATTATTATATTATATTGTTCTCTCGCCGTCTCTCGCTCTCTACATATAAAAGCGTACATAAACATAATATATATATATATACAGGTATACACACACCTATATATATATATTTTTAGTACATAATACATACGAGTAAGTGTATATGGGTATGCACATTGTAGCCGCAGTCCCGTCAGCGTTAACGGTTCCCGATACAATATTGGATCGTATTGTCCGGACAGGCTGCAGTTTCGGGGCTCCGAAAACTGTTTCCACCACAATATAAAACCCGACGCGCCGCCGCCGTCTCGCCGCCCTCCGCCGCCAGGTCGTATCACAATGGATCGCAGCATAATAATAATAATAATAATGTTTTATATTTATTCACATTTATATTTCGTACGAAATTTATGGATTTCCGAGTATAGGCGAGGTGTGTGTGTGTGTGTACGCCACGACGACGACGACGCTATTCCAGGGGACGAAACAATATTTCTTTTTTATAATGCTCGTGGGAAATGTACGGTGCAGCGGCGTGGCAGTGTGTCCGCCGCCCACGCGCTCTGTTGTAAAAATTCCGCTGAAAATTACTCAGAAATATATTCTCATATCCTGCAGTACAAATATTATACGGCAGGGTTACATCTATCTCGCCGTCGCCCCTCCGCGCCGGTGACGGATAGACAAAAGTGTCAAGTGTGACATTATATACGCTTATATCGTTATAATATAATATATAGAGTATATAGTGCGCTATATGTAGGTGTAAACAATTTCGAAACAAAGATATTATCATTCCCCGTGACCTAAATATATCATCGAATGTCGCGCCGGAGTCAAGACGCGCGACGATGAACAATAATAATTATAATCGTTTAATTTATTTATTTTCAACCTAGCAGTAGTGATCAACTTGTTTTGATGGTGTATCGAGAGATCAAGAGTCAAACAACTTACATCATGTTTTATCCTCTTTTAACGACTACAATATGATACACATAACACAATCGGCTGCTGTAGTTTCTCTCGTCTCAAATAGGTACATACATACGGGTTAGGTACGGACGACACGCGACATTTTAGTGTAAATAAACTATATTATGTTAGGATAAAAGATATAAATAATGACTGAACTTGCACACCGCAAAACATGCGACACCTAGACTGTTATTATATTTTAATTCAATCATCAAATATCTATAAATCCAATTTGACGTGATAAGTACAATATATTATAATCTGTTAGTTCAATAATGTCAATATTTTTAAATCAACTAATTATCATAAAAAAAGCGTGTAGATAGACACGAAATCTACAGCTAAAATTATTTTTAAAAAAACATAGGAAACAGCTCTGCTGTATTGTAGGTTTTGTATGTCATTAAGTATAGGTCACTGCAACTTAAATTTGAATTGAATGATAAATCATTGCATACGAATTCCTACCGGGGATTGCGTGTCAGTCTATATTTCTAAGGATATTTTATAATTTATTTGTCTATTATAGTATTTGGTAGGTTATACAAATTGTTGCCAAAAACATAGAAAATATTATATTATAATATCACGTATTATAAATAATTTTAAATTAGTCTAAATATTTTGAAAATGTCATTGTGTATAGTCATTGTGTAAAATATAAATACACATAATGGTGAAAAGTTTCAAGTTCAAAAGATTAATATTTATTAAGTTACAACAAACCTAATAACTAAAGGTATATTTTATATAAGATCGTTAGAGGAAATATCATATTCAATATCAAAATTCGTCAAAATAGGTACCTATAAACTACAATTAATACTTGTAAAAATAAGAACAGGTGATGAGGAATTTTTGATATTTTTAAATTGCTGTAAGAAGTAAGAGCAACATAATTTGAGGAACCCTCGTATAGTTATACACTTATACGAGCTTACTTATTACTAAGCCTTAGGTGATAACATAAACGTTTAACTGCAGAATAATTAACACATTTTCGTGATTATGTTGAATTTTATCACAATTAAATTTTGATGTAATTGGATATTTATAAGAAAATTAAGATTTTTCATAAATATGATTTCAGTTATCCTCTTGTGATTCAAAAAATAAACCTTACCCATGGAAATTTGAAACATTTCACTGTTACATCATCAAATTTATATACTGAATAAAATGTTTAAAACATTTCATTTCAACTATTTGTAAGCTATTTATAGACATTTTAAAATTTTTTATTGTTTTTTTATGATTGTTAATTATTAATATACTTACCTACATTTTTATACCCAATCGAAAAGTTTGACGATTTAATACTAAATCCCTCATAATTGGTTCTAAAAGAAATTTATTAATATCAAAAATACATAAGCTCAAGTTTTTTTACAAGCTTTTGAATTTCAAATGTTGACAAAATAGGTTTTTAATTATTTTGTTGTAATTCAACAAATATTATTCGTAGAGGAATTGAAACTTGTCACCGTATTCCTTATACTATTTTTGATTACCTAAACACGATGTAATTCTCAATATATATTTAGATTAATTTTATATAGCATAAACCTATTCACACCGTTCTACTGTATTGACTTATATGAAATTATATTATAATCAGTATTATATAATATGTTATGCCATTTGTTTTTGTCAAAAATTAGTTCAGCCTACCGTATATTCCTAATAGCAATATAAATACTAGTGCATTATTCAATATCCTTAGAAATATAGGATTGCAGACTGTCTCCGCTTATCCATAATCGTTTTTCCTATACCTATTTATTTATCATTAAATTCAAATTTAACACGTCCATTACAGTAACCTACTCAACGACGGGGTACACTCGACACCTACTATACAACAGAGCAACAGACTTCCCTATTTGTTTTTCTCCCCCCGATTATTATTAAAAGTATTAGTAACTGGGAAGTAGAAGTTATATATTTTTTACCTACCACTGAACCAAATAGATCTAAATCGGCTACCAAAAACAACCCTAGAAGTTGAAGTTTAAAGCATTTTTACTGCTTTAAAAGGTGATGACAAATGCATAAAAAAAAGCATACTACATTGTTACACCAATACACATCTTATAGCTCCAGTTAGAATCGAAATTTGTTTACATATTATTGATATAATTTATAATTTATTTATTTTTTTAGTTAATTAAAAAGCATAAAAACGTTTACCTTTATTTATATTTTTAAGCACTCACAATTATTGAAATTAAAAATTATTTTATAGTACCCAATCGTTAAGTAAATATTTCCATTACATACTCTTTAAAGTTTGATAATTCTGTTTCGAAGAATCATTTGAGTCTTTTTTAGAACTTGATAATTTGATCAATAATATCATAAATACATTATTAAAATAACTTTAAAGAACGAAGGGTATTTATTTAGTAATATTTAATAAACAGTGTTAGGAATTATAAACAAAACTATAATTTGATGAAAATTAGTTAAGATAGATAGGTTATTCTCATTACGCATTTCAATATTATGATAATTATAAGTTATATTCAAAATTAACATAAATATTAAAAAAACAAAATATTTTTTTGATAGGTACTAAAAATCATGTTCAATGTCATTTTTGAAGGAGACATTTTGATTAAAAACACAACGGTGACAAAAAGTGAATCACGTGCGTAACCCACAACCATTATATCAACCGACTATCGACAATGTCGAATGTCGTAGGCCACAACTTAACCCTCGACGTTTTGTAGGTATATAATTATTATATTGATGTCATCTGCTTTAATTTAATCTAATACATTTGTCCACAGTAGATACCTATAATTTAAATCGAAATTTATGAAGTTATATATTAGGTAATCGAGAATTGAAGCACGTACCTACTTATTCAGCGTTTTTAATATTTAATAAATTACTTTTTAGAACTCTATAGTAAAAATAGATAAATCACATAATATTATTCAATACAACTATATTTGCTCTGTCGATGGAAAAAAAATAAAAATTGATAACGCGTTAAAATTAACACGATTATAATATTTAGTTTATCATCTGCACAGGAACACAATATAATATATACCTACTCTATTTGATAGTATATTATTAGCGATATTACTATACGAAATTACCTACTTTCGGATAACATGATAGAACGTGTGTAATCGAGAGATTGTGCGGTTTTATGAGAACGGAAATGGCTGCTACGGGAACGCGAAAATAATTCCAGCTGAAATATATTGAAATGAATTGACTGACTGTTGTAAAGTCGACGAGATATGTATACGATGCGCGTTGCACGAATTATGTAACTTATTATTACCGTATGCGCGTATAATATAATTATACCTACGGGTAAAATAAAATTTGCATCTTTTTATTTCCGCGTGTGTGTTTATCAAATCGTAAACTAAAACCTTACACCAAATATAATTATATGCATTGCCACATCATACCCATCCCTCGTGATAATTAAATCAAAATCCGAAGGAAATGACGTCGTGTACCTGTGCATATATACTACCTATACAGCTGCGAACGCCGCAGCTCCTAAATCACCAAATTGGCGAGCGCGCTGAACGTATAATTAACCCACATTCAAGTATATCGAGCGAACTATAGAGCGTGGTGTCAAACTTTTAGACGGTGTGGATTACGTATATATTCGTTACAAATATCTGGTGTACACACATATATTATATGTGGTGGCCACTATTATATGGGTAAATCGAAATCGTAGTGTTTCGCAATTTATCATTCGTCCACGCCGATTACGTGAATGTGTCATTACCTGCTCTGCAGAGAAGCACGATTAATAACTGTTTTTATGTATACGAGTATTTCATTATTTTATACAGCCGTACATCTAAATCATTATTAATATCAAATTCCACCACGTGTTTATAGCGTTGAAATATTGTATAATGTGTGTTGACAGCACCTTCGGAAAAAACAACCTTAAAATATGTATTTTTAAGTATAATATTTTAAAACTTTTACAAAGATTTCATGTTGTGTTTACTTGATATTTATGCTAAATGTATTGGATATTCAACTACGCCAATAGGATTTTTTCACTTGTATAAGTAGGTGAACCCCTAAAGTTCTTCGTGTAAACCAGAAATCTGTAGGATGGAAATCTTACACATGGTGGATACAAAGACTTTTGCTGAAATTACCAAAACCATTTTTTATTCTAATTTATTTATGATTCAATCTTTTTCCACGCAGAAATATATCAAGTAGCATACTAGCATGCTACATTTTTTCTTCTGCACAAATATTTGAGCGATCGAGAGTGGTCGAGTTGATTTATAGTAACGTGTTTAATAGCAGTTTCTAATACTGAATTCAATTTTAGATTTGTGTGTATTGTTTGAATTGAGTTGTAGAAGGAGCCCTTTGTTATTAAACTAAAAATTTTGTTTTAGTGTTTTTATATATTTTTTGTTTAGTGTAAAGTGAAAACTTTGATTTTGAATTTAGAAAATATTTATGAATACCAAAACAAGAATTTAGTTTGGTTGTCTGTTGTGGATATAGATGGACTTCATTTAGATCTTAGTATAGGCCATTTTGGGCTTTCGCCGCAATCACCACATCTTGTCATGCTTCTCTGTCATTAGCTAGCTCTTCGACATTTATTACTCTTGCATTTGCAGGTCACTCTTAACTCTGTCTACCCATCTTTGTCTTGGCCTTCCTAATGGCCTCTTTCCATTGGGAATCCATTTTGTTGCCTCTCGAGTTATCTAGTCTTGTGCTCTCCATATGTGTCCTGGCCAGCTAATACGCTTGCTTTTCAACGTTACTACTATGTATTTTTTTGGTATGCGTCATAATTATATAAATATATAATATATAATACAATCTTTATATTTATATTATTTAAAAATAATTTACGCCTATATATATATCACACGTAACATTATTATCTATGCAATACAATATTATAATGATTTAAAAATTATTCATGCTGAATTTATTATACTTTTATTGCATGATAGATTATTTGTTTTAAATTTCGTACAGGAAATAACATCGCATATGTGATATGTGTTGATATTTGTTTAGCGCTGTAACCTGCACAATGCTGCACATACATATAATGAGCCGATCGTTGTAATTACGTACGACTTTCCGACCGATTTCCGCATTTTTAACTTTTAAGCTCATCGCTCGCATATATACAGATAATGTTATGCGTATTATACTATTATCATATAACATTATAATCCATACACCATATATAACACCTGCGACCTATAATAGTTATTGTTTCTACTAGTGCGGTATATTGTAATATATAATATATTATTCGAATATATGAATACGTGTGTCATATATATATATTAGTTCCTAGTATAGTTTAATATATGTGCATACGATGTACCTACGCCTTTTTCCATCCAAAACCCACGTGAGTCACCCGGTCGTTCGTTCATTCGTCGTTCGTAATATTCGCAGGACCGCGTTTATAAAAATGTCTACGGCATTCCAAAATAAACTGTGTACAGTGCAATAATAAAACAAGGTCGTTCAACCCGTAAAAAATATCCTCGTTTAGTTCTCGAAATAAAAACTCGCACAAGGCAAAACAGTTTTGAATCGTTATATTATTATATATATATTATAAAATAGGCATTATGCTGTGTGCACTTCAATAATAATAATATATACCTAATGTGTGTGTGTGTGTGTGTGTGTGTGCGCGTGTTTGTTTTGGTTTTAACGAGATAAATTATATTATATATCTATCATATACGTCACACACAATCTGATTTCCTCTCGTTGCCTCGATCTTCGGGAATAACAATTATTGCGTCGAATGCAATTCCGTTCAGTTTGAAAATTCAAAAACAAAAATCATCGATCCGTGGTAATATTATATTGAATAATATGCGCATTCTTTATTTTATGGAGTTGATATAAAATGTTAATGTATCGATTTTACGCAGACGTTATATATTTTGTTCTACGTATATAATAATAATATAGTGATCTGACTGTGCAATTTAAAATATATTAAAAATGCATTTCCAATATTATATTATATAGTATAATATTATGAAACATCTAAAAACTGTCATACATGTCGAATAATCGTCAATAATATATGCGTACCTAGTATATAGGTTTAATTTAATAAATCAGTGAAAATACGAGTAGTTATTTATAAAAATAAAGCGTTCTTCACATGCTTCAAATTGGGCTTTAACAAATTGTAATAATAGTATATTATCAGATGACTAACAATAATTAGATGTATTCCTCCACAATATATAATGAAATAGACTCTAATAGTTTGGTGTTCAGCGGCGTATAATAGTACGTTCTACGTACAAAGTAGCCAAGTAGGTAGGTATATCGTATATCAAACATTTTTAACATACTATGTTTCTCAGTTTTATTTTCTGAAATAAAAACGTTTTACTCAAAAATATGCAAAACAATAGTCTTAATAATTCTTTTCAATAGTGATACTTCAGAAAGAAAAAAGTAGGTATTATGGTGTTATTAAAGTATAATTTTAAACTTCATAATTAGTGAAAACCTATGATTAAAATTTAAAATACCTAATACAATAATAAAAAAAACATACGACCCATAATATATACTTATGTGGTTTTCTAATCAGATTAAAACGAGTATAATGAGTATATTAATTACTAATGAGCTAGATGATTGAGAATAAAAACATATTTACATAGTTTCTGCGCTAATGTGTTTAAAATAGGTACGCATTTCGAAAAACAATAATGGGGAACAAATTTTAATTAAAAAGTTATCAGTATTAAAATTCTATACTAGTCTGTGGCCCTAAGACCAGGATTTAATTATTTTTAATTAAATATAAAAGGAAACGCTTTTCAGTAAACAGCATAATAATATTGTTCATATATAATATTGCAGTGTGATTCGCATCGTTATATTATGCGATACAATATTATTAGAAGCACATAACACGAATTACTAGTATGTTACTATATATACAATATACATTTATTATACTACAATATTATTATCACGAATCATGATTGTCAAGTGTTTCGTTGTGCGGGAATCGAGCGCCCCCCTAGGTCTCATATTATATTATTATATCGTCTGACTGTGGTCGTACGTGATATTATTACACTTGGGCGCTACAGGTGTAGCCATATAGGCATACCCATTGCAGCAGACGATATCGGAACGGAAACAGATATAAAATATTATAATATATATATATATAGCCTATACCTAGGTTTACACGACGCGCCATTTGTGTATTCGTCGCGGACGTTGAGAGTTGAGACGGTATAGACTATAGAAAATGGGAAGGTCCGTCATAAATTATTCAAATTCCGAGCACACAGAAATAAAAAAATTTATTTTTGTTTCAAACAAAAAAAATTCCATTTACACCGTCGGAATGTCCGAGCGCGGGCTTGACGATTTGAATTTAAAATCCACTGTCTCCGCCGTCGTCAGTTAGGACATAATTATTTCTAACGCATACCTACCACAGCTGTATAGGTACGACATTATGACAAAACGTTATTCGAACTTGCCATTTCGTTTATCGTTATTATTGTTGTCAATACAATATTATTATATTTCGTGTGGGGATATATAATATTATTATTATTATGCCACCGCCGAGTACCGACGCCTTCGTCTCCAGACGGACAAAGAGGAAACCACACCACACCACACCACACCGCCACCAACACCAGTTCCATCGGTATATGATCGAGCATAATGTCTTCCAGGCAACCGGTTTTGGAAACGAAAGAAAAAATAATACTAAAACTATCCGATTCGTCTTCACTGTCGATTTCTGCACCCTCCGTCACCGCGGCTGGTAACCCGAATTCGCGAATTTTTGTCTCGAACAAATACCCCAAAATAACACCAAACATATAATAATCATTCCCGATACCTACAACAACATTATACCGTTAACGGCGTTAAGCCGTTGATAATAATAATAACATATACCGTGGCATATACGCTCTACCTGATGCATATTGTAACGCGTATATTTTACTATTTTCTTATAATATTTTAATTTAATATACAATGAGCGCTGTGCGTTTTTCAGTAGATTAGGCCAGGAAGTATCGATATAAACAACAAATAAACAAAAATACAAAATATAATAGATAATGGTTATAAAATTAATTTATTATTTTTATTTAGATTAAATGTACATTATAAATTGGTAAATTACACATGTATCTATAATATCAATATATTTTATATATGTATTATGTTTATATAATATCAGCATAATATCATCGAGAAGGACATTTTTAGCAGAATCGGTGATAAATGGCTTTACTAACTGAGCTAAATAATAGTATGATATCCAAAATTAACAATATAAAAACATTCAAACATGGCTAAATGTATCATTTACCTATTAAAAAATGTTCTTTTTACCTAAATACCTAAATATAAACTTTGTTCTGTATTACACCGATTAAAAGTCAATTTACAATATTAGAAATTAGAATATATACCTAATGTCTTAATTTAACATCAGTAATAAAATATAATAGGAACATTGTAAACATTCAAATACCTATATGTAATTGCAATTTTCATTTGTCTTATTAATATATTATAGTTTTCACCTAATAATAAATTATTCAAAAAATTAAGCATTTAGATATTATTTGTTCATATAATAAATTAGTACTTATAAATTAAACGCTTACAATATTTGGTATATAACGCGTATATACTAAATAGTGATGGTTCAATTTAACAGGCGCACTCGGTCGTTTGGCGATATATTCCTTTTTATTATAAATTGTATTATACATAAGCATATATAACTGAATAACTCGGCTTCGTTCGTGAAAAAAAAATTTTAATAATTAAAATGCTTAGCTGAAAAAACTGGTATGTACCTTAAAATACATGTGTGCCCTTCTCATCCCCCCTTTTCAAAAATATAGAAATAGGTTGAAGCTATGACACACGGGGGAGAGAAGGGGTATCTGCAACAACTCTGAAAAAAAATCGTGAAATTATTTAAAATTTTCGTCAGAAATGGGGGAAAACGAAATACATAATGTGTGCCCTTTTCACCACTATTCAAAAACTGGAGGAAAAGCGCCTTGTTAAGTGAGAAAGCTCGTTGGAATAACTGTTAAAACAACGTACATATCACCCCAGCCCCACCCATTTAAAATTTTTAAACTTTTTCTACAAATTCATACAAATTATGAACTAAATTATGGTGTATTTAAGCCTATGAATTTATAATTTTTAACCTTAGGCGGGGCTGAAATCACATTATACCTTAGCCCCATCCATTATTTTTGGTCAATAACGGGAAAACCAAGATCGTAAAAATATGTGTCGCACTGTCACAAATCAGTAACGTGGTACATATTACAATAGACCTTCTTAAAGTATACAATAACAATATAAATTTATTATTTATTTATGTAAGGATATGAATTATACTTATGAATACACATTATAATATTATACATAGTATTAGCATTAAAGCAGTACAACGTTGTTTAAAATGTTGTGATGCCATCCGGAAAACCGACTTTGTGAAAATATTTGAATTCCTTATTTACTATATTAAAATACATTATAATATACTTTAATATGGCATGACGGGAGTGTTATGCAAACCGATTTCGCCCAAGGTTAATCGTTAATGAGTTATACCTTCTACTAACTACTGTCTACTAAGTATAAACCGAATGCATTTTAACAATAGTCAATTACATTATTATATATTTGCTTTTTCGACAACAGTTCGACGGACACGTCAACACATCGCGATTAAAACAATATAAAATTGGTAGAATTTTTTATATACAACGTATAAACACCGTATACTAGTATAAGACTCGTAGTGTACAGTGTACTGTAAACTAATAATATTATTATTATAACTATTGCAGCATAATATTTTAATACCATCAACTATGCAGTTAAATATTTGCCGCACGTTAGTTTATAGAGTGACGTCATAGAAATAAATCTTATCGGGAGTATTCCCCGCCGATAAAGTAGTATGTCCGGTATCCGTCTGTATAGTATCACATTTTTGATATAATACGTATAGTGACGTCAAACTATGTACTACGGTAAAAGCATAGATAATAATCCTTTATCATCTATTGGTAAAAGGCCGGATGCCCCCGAAAATACCCAGTTGATATTTTATTGATATCTCCTGGCTACTATGTATAATAATTATTAATATACTAATACCAATTACCATCATACACGCCATACTATAAACAGTCGACATCCAGAGATATGAATGCGTAAAAAAATCAAAATACTCTAAATATAATTTAGTGGCGTATAGTTGGGGAGGGAGGCTGAGAAAAGGTAAATCTTCACTTCAATGCAAGCGTGGTTTTGGAAAATGGAAAGCACTTTTGATCTTCGGGTCTTTGGTTTTCATACTTTCAGCAATCGTCGTAAAGTGAAGCTCAAAAGGTTTCATACAACATACTATTTGTAATTTGTATATATTATATAGGAATATTTATTATTTAAACATACCTATTATTTATTAATTATTGTACAACGTTTGTGAATCAACTCTAATCGTATTGTAAAAATATTAATTTATCATCGGACCTCTGTAATAATTTCTATATTATGGTGACATCTCTCAATCTGTTCCTATACTTTAAACACCTGTACAGGTATGAGATCGAGTGAATAACTTGTGTGGGGGGAGGGGGGATTGCGTTTGTCGCTCCAGGAAAGTGGATATCAGCATCACAGTGCACGCTAGAGAAAAAGTCACGCTGCTCCGATTCAGGGGCCGGAGGGAGTCGACATGACACGCTTATAATGTAAATAGGTACATAAAATATAAATATATAGGAAACCCGCGAAGTGCGGAACCGTCGGCGGCGGCGGCGGATGACGTTAACGCGACGAGACCGGCGTGCGAATAACGATCACGTCGAGTGTGAAGAATGCGCGCGCATATAATAATATTATATTAAATACATACATAATATTATATGTGGTATTGTACACGACCGGGTAGGGCTTCCCGGATGGACCGAGTTATTTACGGACGACGGATGCGCGAGGTCGCAAGTCTCCCGCGGGCGTGATGGAACGTTGTGTGGGGGGGGGGGAGGAGGAGGAGAAATGTCTTCACGCGCCGCGCCAACAGATATTCCGCTGTAGGTACATATTTTTACTCTCGTAGATATAGAAATAATGTATATGTATTGTGCTGACGCGCGTCCGAAAAATCCGACGCTACTTCCGGACCGGGATGTTTCGACGCGCAAGTGCGAGCCCATATTAGGTAAATGATAATGTGTAAAAAAAAATCGGTTTATACAGTTACCGCGGTTATATATGCGTGCACGTACAGGTGAACAAATATCGAAATTGTATAGACAAACTGTGGCGGGGTGTGACGGGGCAAAAAATGGTAGTAAGCTCTCACTGAGGGTGACTATAGACTGTATTATTATTAAAATGAACGATGCTGCGTGAGAGGAACAAATGCTTACGCGGGCTACTCTCATGAAGCTGCTCGAAATCAGTTTAAAAAGTATATATACGGGTGTGTATGGTATATTATATTATTATGGTTGTACAAGTGTATCGGTAGTAATAGTAGTAGTATAATAGTAGTACCTAGTAAGTATAGCAGATGGCAATGATAGTAATAGTTGTATAATGTATAATAATAGTATACGCGTCTGCTCCGTGTGTATAGTGTATAGATATTTTATATATACGTATATATATTATAATATAATATAGTGATAGTCTTATATATTATATTGTACTGCAGCAACAGCGGTAGTGGTAACGACAGGCGGTTGCGGTGGTGGCCAGGAAATTGTTTTCAAATGGAGAGAATCGTTAAACCGTGACAGAAAACTATATGCCGGTCCAAGGACTCTTGTCGCGTTTTGATGCGGATGAGGAAAGAAATTACGATATTTTTTTATACATATAGATATTTTCTACTTCCTTTTATATTCGTCGCGACGTTTGATCGGTTTTATCGTCGTAACGATTTCGTTGTATTATAGGTAGCCACGTTATTATGTGCTGTACTATAAGCGTGGTCGTCCATGTACGGTGGTGGTAATATCGTTACCATACATCGGATTTTTATTATAATAAATTATTTTTTGCTCGTGCAACTCGCACCACAGCAGCGCGAAAATAACACTCTTTATACGTTCACCTGTATATAGATGCAAAAAGCACTGCCAGTACATTATAGATACGAATTTCACCAGCGTGCCAATAAACCAATAAAGGTGCAAACTAAATATTATATTATAATAATTATTATTTTTGGGAAGATCTCGGTAAACGGCCCGACGGTCGAAAGATTGTAGTCAATAATGATAATATAATTATACAAACAACAACAAATATATGCGTATAAACCCGAAAATCAGCTGTCGTACTGCACTCGTCCAACCCATATAGTCCATACGGTACCTATACATCTGTTACATATTTTAGAAATACGATTTTTAATCTCATACACTAAATTGGGATAAAATTTAAACTTCTGAAAAGTATTTAGAATGGTACATATCTCGAGTACCTCGGTACACACATAATATGATTATGGTGGTTTTCTTTTGGTATAAAACGTCTACAGGTACTATGTCCCGAGTGCCGCTGTTGGTATTTTTTACGCTGCATTTCACACACAGATTCCATCACACACCGGTTAGGTACACATGACGTTATACACCCGTGTGTCAACTATGCACTAATGACGTTTACTCATCAAATATATGGTTTCTTACGAGTTTCCGGCATTTGCAGCGTAGTGGTGGTGGTCATAATATCATAATATTGTTCACATACGTAAGAAAAATTAACACATATTTTATAACACCGATGAGCACTGCAGTGCTGCGTATACCATAGGTACATTTGCGAACAATAACAAATAATAGTACCCATGAGCTACCCCCTTTATCTCCCCTTAACTTTGTACCCGTGAGAATATGTGTTTAAATCAAAATATATTATGTACACACGCATACAAAGAAAATACAAAATTAAATATTAAATATTGTGAACCCATGAACATGAACATGTTCAATAAAGCCCCTGATTGTCTTCTTGAAGAATAAATAAAAAAAAATAAAACTAATAAGCCATATCTAACGATAATATTGTTTTAAAAATTGTATATAATGTATCTCCTAATCCACACTAGACTGCCAGCTATGTAATATTATAATATGGCACTCGGCACACTTTACACTTTACAGTATATTTACAGATATAAATAATATCATAATTCATAATATTCAGTACTTGATTTGGAGGGACACATTTTGGGTAACCCCAATTAAATTTTCAGGTATGCAAGCGCCTACTCCTGTTTTTTTAATTTTCTACAACATAACTAAGTAAAAATGTTTATTTTTGTAAGAAAATAATTGTTTTCAAAATGTATGTAAATGTTGATATTATATCTGATACATTTATACGCGATAATCATAGACATTTATAAGCCTTAAGATTTAACTCGGCCAACTGTGTCGTCGTCGAAGGGAAGAATGACTACAGAATGTAGATAAAATATATACTGTCCTAAAAGACAATAAGACTTAAACCCAATTTTGGTGAAAAAAATCTCATTTATGGAAGCCCGGCCCCACGGTTATATTCGGTACTTTAATCAGTCCGTAATGCTCATTTTGTGTGTATCGTGTGAATACTTACTACCTCTACTATCTCTGTTCCAAGTCAAGTGCCGATAACCACGATGTATACCTGCGGAACTAACGACGTCCGCGGATCGTGTGCTTATACGTAGGTACTTATAAAATGGCATCGTAGACCGCGTGTAAATTAACACGTTCCAGCAATACACATAATATTGTTATTACTATAATCATGACGTGTTATTGTTATTTTATAATATTATAATTATTGTGAATTTTATAATGTACTCAATAAGTCATTAATCCCGGGTTTCCGGGAAGCATTTTTGTTCGCTATACCTGCTACGTTAAAACCTCGAGTTTCGTGCATTATGCAAATTGCAAATCGATCATCGAAGCTCATTCGTGCACGATTAACATAATATGCCAAACTGTCGCAGTTAAATTATTTTATATTATAATATCATATTTTACCGATGTATAATATTATAATAATAATTGTCTCCGGCTATGATTATTATATTGCTATTCGGACTGCAACTTGCAAGCCGCAGCACACCATAACAATATAGTAAAAAAAATAATAATAATAATTTAACATGTCAGTAGTACGTTTATGCGCTTATAAGATGTATATTAAAATATATCGCCACTTGGGTACGCGCGTAATGTACACGTTCTAATTCCGCGAAACCGACAATTTAATCTCAATCTGTATTGTTCCGTTTTTATGCTCACATAAGCGTTCTCGCGAAACATTCCCTGCACACCATTAATAATAATATAATATATATATATATATCACATAATATGTGTGTATGATATATTAATCGTATACGTAGTGAGTGTAATATAATAAGATTATATATAAAACGAGTGGCCGGTGTTGCAAATAGTATGTTATATTATATTATGTTCTCGGAAAATAAATATTTTCCGTACGGCAAAACTAGGCCATCGCGACGTTACGAGTTACGACGGCGACGACTTATAGCAATACGAGTTTCCGTTTGTGAGAAATATTTGTACAGTACATACTTAATAATATTATACACTAAAATAATAATAATAATAATAATAATACAATATTATCGATTGTTATCGACGACTTTTGAGCATAGTTCTATTTCATGCGGTTTTTTTTTCGTCAACTCTACAGGTACATATTTTATTATAATATTATCATAATCGAGGGTCGTAATACGTTGCAATAATTACAGTCTTGCACTCTGCAGTCGTCTTAATAAAAAAAAATGGAGGTACCTTATTCTGACGGCCGGTAGAGCTCTTCTTTGTGATTATGATGTTACATCACGTCTACATTACGCTCCTTCGCCGGTTTCGCGACGCAGAAGATAGACGCGAAAAAAACTACACCTACGTGTTATTTTAACGTGTGAAAGAAGTTTACACTACGAAGGCTATTACACTCTGGCTTACACCCTGCAGCAGTCTGCATTGAAGACATTTTATAGATATCAAAATATTGTATTGACGTGACCGGAAGCGTCGAACTAGGACTTAAAAGTTTTTCATAATCCCGCAGTGTTGAAACTATGGTGTTATAATATAATAATTAAAAATACTACGCTAGTTAAAAAAACAGCGTATTTACTTTTTACCGAAATTTCGAATTGGATAAATATCCGTTTCGTAAATAATACGTATTGTCTGTAGGTGTTTTTTTTAACTTGGATTACGTAATAGGACCAATCATTAGGTAAGTGCGTACAACTTCGAGCAATAAGATTTAGTTTAAAGGTTCGTTATAAAAACAATTATAATGTATACCTAATATATACATTATAAGCTTAAAAGTCGAAATTGCGGAGGATGTATAACAAATCGTTAGTTGCAAAAAATATTAATAATCATAATTTTAAAATTGTTCTTGACTTTAACAACGAGACCGATAATAAATTATTGGCAATACGCGATGACCATTTATTACTGTTCACTGCAAAATAATAGGCTAAAAGAAAATACAATATATGAGACGTTTCGCAGATTACGCACACACATCAGTGGCATACAAATACGATAGGTGTACTACTACTACTACTACTACTACTACTACTACTACTACTACTACTACTACTACTACTACTACTACTACTATTACTACTATTACTACTATTACTACTATTATTACTATTATTACTATTATTACTACTACTACTACTACTATTACTATCATTATTACTATATAAGTAATACTACTACTACTAGTTGCACGCAGCGTGAAGAACGACGTGCGCGCGCAACACGGTACGATAATTATGGCGTGGAAGGGGCAACACTGAGAGCGATCCGCCGCCGCCACGGTCTGTCGTATCACGCGTTCTGCACGACGCCCATACAATTATCAGCCGCAGCCGCAGCCGCGTCCGATTTTGTTGCCGTCAGGTTGCCGGTAGAGCATGTAGTGTCGTTCTCTCGTTCCGCGCACGACGACTTGATAATAACAACATAATTATTTTTCAATCTGTTGACGTACAATTTTTATTACGACCTGAGTTTTGTTATACATAATATTATTAATACTATTTTCGTTTTGTTCGCATCACTTAATAATTTTTTTAAAAAAATCTTCGTTCGACTGTGCTTACGCGGTGCGTATTTTTTTTTTTTAATTACGTCTTCCTCTCCCGGGAAAATCGTGTTTTCCGCGTCTTCGTGGATTCTTGTGCGCTTCGTGCTGTGATAAATAAACCCCGTCGTTACCTCTGTGTGTGCGCGCAGTGTGCCGTGTACGATTTTACGCTCGTAGATGCATCGCCGTACGAACAACTTCGCAGCCACCACACCAGCGTCGTCTTGACACGGACAAACGGATTTCCTACTGCTTGGTTTATCGAGCACCGCGAACGTAAAAACTAAAAGGTACAGACTTTAAATATTAATCAAGTACAGCGTTAGGCGCTGTGGAATTTTATTTATTAATTATTGATTTTAACATCGTCGTCGCAGCAAGTTGAAAAAAATTATTAAACCGGTAGTTGACGGTCCTCTGCGGAAAATAAAAATGTCATTGCATAACGCTTACGCATAGAATACCTCTCTGCCTACATAATATAATATGTACCTAATATCTATACATAATTATATTGTTATCATCGTTAAGTACGTAATACATGTTAGGTACGGTGGCGCACTGGTGCGCACGAAAGCTTTACATAATAACCCCGGGCTCTTAACACGAGTCTGGCAGATAACAAGTTTTTTTTCTGCTCCTATTTTTTTTTTAAATTTAAATGTCGTTTGCGTCTCCGCCTTTCGGTCGTGCTTAACTCACTGTTACGCAAATCAAGCAGGTAATAAGAACCGTCGAAACCAGTGTATAGACGACCGGAGGGTGACACCGCCGCCGGTGGTCGGTGTATGATGGGGGGTGCACTTTACACACCGACAGCGTGGTGCCGAACAGGTGTCATCCCGTCGACGTGCTAAAAAGAGGGGACCGTCTGTAACAGGCGATTGTATAATAGGTAGGTATGTAATAAATAATAATTATATTGTCGTCGGGAGAAACCGTTTCATAGAGGTGGCCGTCTGTGCGACGGGGAAGTCGCGGTGCGGTTTTCGACGATTTGTTTTGTTTTTCTGATTTTTTCCGTTCCGCAGCCGCCGCTCCGCTTACGGCGAAAAAACGAAACGGAATAACCGCGCGCACGCACACACGCATAACGTCGCGCGCGCGCGTCGAAAGGGTTGGCCGCACTGGTTATTGGTCACGCACGTCACACGAGCAGCCAGGCTAGTCTGTGGCGTCGCTGCCGCCGTCGCTCGTATTTCCTGTTCCGCGATCATAACGATTGTGTCGTATATAATAATAATAATAGTAATAATAATACACGCATTTGTAGTGTGTGTGTGTGTGTCTGTGTGTGTTTGCCCGAAGCAGCAGCTTAGGCGGCTGTTGCCGTAGAGGAAGAGTGGTTAGGACGCGCGGCGTGTGGTGTATTCGGTTGCGTCGGCGGTGTAGTGTGCACAGGAGAAGAAGGAGTGTGCGGGACACACGGACTAGGCGGCCGGCGAGAGAGGGCTCCCGGAGACGACGTCGACGAGATGCGTTCTTTTCCGCCACCGCCTCCCTTTCTCGTCGAACGCTATTGTCCTACGGTTGACCTTGACTACACACATACACATACACATTTATACATACGACCGGATTCCGGACGGACTTCCACGACGCAGACAGACACACACACGCACGCACACTCGCTGCCGGAGTCGGTATATGGTCGTTACGTGAAAAAAAAATACATAATAATAATAAACTCAAACGATATTTTACGCGTATTTCCCGGCGGCGCGCGTTGTCGTTTTGGTTTTTTTTTTACACGTACAAATCGTGTTTCGGGGGGAGGGTCAAGGTTTTGTTTTCGCATTCCGTACTCCGCGACCATTGCGCGCAAGACGTGTCACGTCGCCGCGGCGCACAACACTTCCCGTGTTTGTTGTTTTCGCGAATTCTAACCGTCGGGTTTTTTTTCCGTTTATTTTTCCGTTTCCAACAACAAAACACGCACATTCGCACCGCAAATTAAACTCTCGATTATCACAATAATTATATCTTCACTATGATAACCCTCCCTTTTTCGAGTTATGCGCTGTAACGACGGATCGTGATGGTAATAATAATAATATGTAACATTTTTATTGTTGCCGAGTGTGTGTGTGTGTCATCGCAATCGCGAGAGTGAAGAAGAAAAATTCTACTCCGTCGGATTGTTACACAGACTCCTCGCTGCATATGGGAAGTGGGAGAGACGACAAAGAAGACGCACTTTGTGTGCGTGTGTGCGCGCTCGCGCGTCGTGTTTTTGGGAAGCTGCCGCGGCAGCCGGTGGAATGTAACGATGGGTCTACTACATCTACGGGTTTGCGGCGGCGGTGCGCGGGGGTACGGAGCTGGCGGGAGGAATGGATGGCCCGCGCTTTGTGGTGCGGTGGTGGCGGAGGGACGACGAAAAAAAGGAAACGGCCCCGTTCCCACGGTTCGGTGTCTGGGGCGCCCCGTCAGTGTGTGTGTGTGTGTGTTTGTGTGTTCCTCTCCGGTGTTGTGTCGGTGGTGCGTGTGTAAAGGGAGAGGACAAGGGATTTCTTATTTATTTTTTTTCTTCACTTCTCTTTTCTCTTTATCGTCGCCGCCGCAATCACCGCACCCCTACGACACCCGACGACGCGGAACACCTGCTCTCTATCCTCTCTCTCTCTCTCTCTCTCTCTCACGTCGTAGTGCACAAAGGGACGCCCCCGCCGTGTACCACCCCGTAGGGTAGAAAAATCTTCACGAGATGACACATATTTTTCATTTAATATTTTCGTTGCCCCTCGTCGCTGTTATACAACACAGTTCGGTTTTTAATTTTTATTCGTTTCCGAACGTCGGTCGTGACTGGGTCGTTGTTTTTTCAACAAAACTTAAACCGCCACCTCTTTTGGTTCGTCATCCGCCACGCTTGCAGGTGGCCGACTATTTAGTCTCTGGGTACGTGCAATTTTTTTTTCTTATTTAAATAATCGTATTGTGACATAACGTTCGCAGGATATCGGATGCGCGCGCTCGGTTAAAAAGGTCAATTTTTCCATTTCACAATCGACGTCGACGAATTATACATTTATTTATTTTACCTTATACATATTTAATTAATTAAATAAATTATAATTATAATTAATTAAATGTAAATGTTGTCGCTTCCGGTGATCCGATCCCGGGTTGGCACACATGTACGCAAGTGACGTACAACATAACTTGTCACGAAATATAGTCTAAAATCTAAACTATGCATTACGATTCGGTTTTTTGCGTTTCCACCAACAAATCGTGGAGGGCCTCTAGTTTTTCCTTATTTCACTCTACTGCTTGCGCCGCCGCCAATCGGTCACAGCAACACTGCAGATCGTTTTTGTCATGCACGCAAAGCAACGACATGGAAGCGCCGCCACACAGGCCAAGTGAAACCCGTTTCGGTCTCCTCTCGACATATGGCGTCGGCGGCGGGGTAACATGACCTGTTGCTGCGCGCGCCGCAGAGCGGAAGTTCCTATTACTCGTGTGTGTGTGTGTAGTCCCGGGACAAAGAACCGCGTTTGCCGCCTCCGTTCAAGGTTAACCGCCGCCGCGTCTCGGTTTTCCTTCTGTGTGCATATTATAATATCGCGTGTGTATGTTGCTGCGTGAGTATTAAACGAAACGAAAATCAAAAATTTTCCACCTGTATTCGATATCCTGCTGCGGCGATAAGGAATACCGACGTGTGCTTTATGGTCGTCGTAGTGGCAGCACCTGCAGCAGTGCCGACTGTTGTTTGTGAATATTATATTTTAAACTATTTAAGATACTCAGTGACAATAATACCGTCGCAGTCGATATTATTTATTAAAATTAATGAATATTCTCGTCTTATTTTTTATTGCAATGTCACACTCACATAATTTATTGTGGTCTATGCGACGGCGGTTGTATACTACAACGGAAGAATATTATAATACTACACAAAAAGAGGGCACACACACACACACGCGCGCGCGCGACGAAGACGGCCGTGGTGGCGGTATAGTGCGGTCGAAAAGACGTATAATGTATAATGTATTGTTAAAATACCGGCGACGATCCGCGCACGCGTTTCCCGTACGACCGGAAGTGTGTTTCTACCGCAGCGGCGGCGATACATAACACGGTTTATTATGTTTGATATATTGTGTGTACGAATTTTTATTTTATTTTTTGTGGGCAACGACGGGAAGTGCACGCCAAGAAGTTTTCGTGGTACGCCGCCGTTGTTTTACCGTTCTATTTTTACGATCCGTGCGTGTCTAAAACCGTCGTTGTGTTCGTTGTGTGGTGTTGGTCGTCGTCGTCGCCATGTCTATTATGAAAATCACAAAATAATAATAATAATTTGATATGACGATGATACTATTTCATTATTCCGCCTAAAAAATGGGCGCACCGCGAAAATCCTAAAAATAGCATTGATATTAATTTCGTATGTAGACACGTTCGCGCAACTATAATAATTTATTATTATCAAATATAAGCGATACATACATTATCATGATTCATGACAAATGGGTTACGTTTACGAACCGTGATTTCCATACCATTTTGGGTGACCGACGGACATTATAGAACTATTATTATTTACGTTTAACGGAGAAACGAATAGATTATATTTTTACAGCGCGTAACAATCGCTTATCCGAATATTATTGCCGGGAAAATATTATCGTCCTTACAAAAGTTATAAACGAACAATATTTATTATAATAATTTAATATTAATCGAGTGTGTTCGAGCCGTTTACGGCCATTGTTTTGAGTTTTCGACCACCGCCGACGACAATACGTTTTTCCGACGGCGTGGCCGAAATACAAAACCATCCAATGCGTTTTTTTTGTCGAAAATTATATTATTATAAAACGATTTCTCTCTACGATATTATAATACAATATTATTTTATCGTATACATTCTTCCGCGTTTTACGTATGTTAACCTATGTCGGTTAACCTACTAACGACAATACGACGTACAATCAAACGCGTTGTTATTGACGCGCGGGGTCTATTATTATTTAAATATCATACGAAAATGATTGTTATTTGTTGATAACAATAGTATACGTTTATAATAACGTTGTGCTATAGTTCGGTCCGATTACTGTGTTGTAAAATCTTATTATATTATAAAATATAATACGGTTTTTATCGGTATGTTCACGACGTCTTCCACGTCTGCTCGTCGCATCGTCGTTTAATAATAATTACCATATTTTTGATATTTACGATATTATTTATAATTCTAGGAATTACTCGTTATTTTTAACCAATCATAAATGTTAATTAATTACATAAGACAGTTGATGTTCTTTATGTTTTGCGCAATCTCTGGTCATTTTCTTGTCATCTGTATGTTTTAATAAATGTACTTTTTATCTAATCGTGTCGTTATAGATTTTTTTTTTTTTTTAATTCAGTGAATTTAAAATAATTTATTGAGGCCAGATTATTGTTAATCGTCCCAACTTCCAATATATCCTCTGTGCAACGGTTCCGTAGTAAAATCAATAGACAATGATTAAATCATTTCCAAGTAAAAAAAAACAATTATCCTCAAGTTCGAATCAGCTATCTATCTTCGTATCATGCTGTATTACATTATTTCTGTTTCAAGCATCTCACAAACAAAATATGTATATCGTTAAAATGATTCGGCGGAAAACAATACCAGCTTTCGTTGCATTTAAAGAACCTCTTATCGTCTGGTACAGCGATACGTAGTAAATTAAATGACGCAACGATGGGAGACGTAGTTTGAGTAAGTATGTAGGTTCTATTATTACTGGCCGATAGTCCCGCGGTTAATGTCCGGAAGGGTTTACATGTATCTATTTTTAACCGTTCAATTTTTTTTTAAGACTTTACCCCACTGAGCCGGAAGAGCGTGAACGAAGAGATATCGCCCCCACGGTTTAATGTTATAGTTTATTCTTACGCATTTTTACTTAATGAATATCTGATTGTCTGTTTCCGACAAGGGTTTTTACGTAAATTCGTTGTAAAAAAAACTACTCTATCTAAAGTAGGAAGAAGTAATTCGCGTTATGCATTATTTGTATGCGGAAGATTCATCATAATATTAATTAGTTTACGTTCCGAGAATTGTAAGCTACAAACACGCGAAATGTTAATAATTGTAGATACCAAAGAAATAATTTTATCATTTATCCTCGATGACTCTCGTATGAAATAACGTGTGGCGTTGACGCGTTGTGCAAATGTAGAGTACTTAATATGTTTCGCCTGCTCACGAAAACTCGTTTTGAATTTGGGTGACGAAGAAATTATGCACTATTTATCTATTCTATTTATTATTATTTTTTTTTTTTGTTCCATTTCCTCTTCATGGCGGCGGTTCAAGGTTTTTTTTTCGAAGGTTTTTAATTTTGACAAACACCGGAAATCCCGTTATTTCGTTTGCGCGTCCCCTCGTTTTACTTGCCACCTTGTCTAGGTTTAAGTTCGAGGGCAATTTTCGCGCTGTCGTAGAAAATTCACTCCGGAAATCTTATCGGTGGCGGCACAGGATGCGCACCGTACAGGACGACCTCCGGTCGTCTATAAGGGGAACGAAAAGAAAAAAAATGTACCTACTAATAACGTGCATAATAATGACGTGGTGTAGTATACATAATATCGTGAATACCGGAAGTACCGGAACGGAAACGCCGCACTGTGTGGTTATACACCTACTAGCTACTGCCGATGGTTGGTAAATTACAATAATAATATTTTTGGTCAAAGCTAAACTGAAGTAAAATATGTGTGCTCATGTCTTTGTCGACTGTCGTTAATCACGTAATCGGTCTATCTAACAATGTTATTTATTATTGCTATCGCGGCCGACACTTTTGTTTTAGTGGTAGCGGAGATCCTGGCTCCGAAAATCCAACGAGTCTCTTCACAAAAAGTCTGGTTGAAATCCCCAACATTGAGAATAATATTAACCGATTTAGACTTGTTTTGGGGTTTTAGACCATATTATATTTCGTAGACTATTTGTTGGTACGAATGGTTTCTCATTTTCGTTTTTTACGGTGAACATAATAATATTATTGTTAGTTATTACTACTACTACTGCTATAGTGCTGGTATATTGCATTATCGCATTTCCGTTTTGATGATTTCCGCGTAGACGATCACCTTGCGAGACGAACACGCCCACACCGTGTTTGCGTGCGTGCGTGCGTGTATCCCCGCCCGAGACTGCTTGAAAAAATAAAAACCGACACACGTCGAGTACGCGTGCAAACCGGCGGCGCTGGTCGTGTTCGTCGAAATTACGTCACTCGTCGGTTTTTTCCCCTTAAAAATTGTCTTTACCCGGAAAACGACGACGATGACGACAACGACCACGACCGTCGGGTGGTTGAACGTGGAAATGTCTCGTTTATTTATTAACTCGTTCTCGTTTTGTCATATTTTCGGATAATTTTTTTAATCGGTCTGGACGTCATGTAAAATATTACTCGTAGTAGTTATCGCCGCCGTCCACCAGTCATCAACATCAGTACTGTAAAAAACCAATAGATAGTCTGTTTTCTTTTTCTTTTCACTTTACTTAACGTATTGTCGTTTTTTTTTTGTTTATATGACTCGTGTGTATAAAATAATCGACAACAACAAGAGATCGGTCTGGTTCGTCCTCCTCGAAGTAATAATAATATACCTCCGGTACGTACATAAAATGTTTTTTGAAAACGCAGGTAGGAAAGTAATTTAGTCAAAATAGACGGGCTTGATTTTTATCTTCTTACAACGATACAACGCTCTAGTTACGCTATCTGATGTGTATATTATTAATTATTATACATAATAAGTCAAACGTCTAAATCTGTCGTAATAATAACATTCAATATTTTTACCGTCGTTAATATAATATTATTAGTATAATTTTCTTAAGGCACGTCGTAACGAAAACTTTGTTGTTAAATCAGAAGCGTACCGCCCGCCACTGTTTGTAAAAACAAACTTGCACGTCCTCGTCGGCGACGGCGGTCATCGTCCTCTTGCGTATAAACAAAAGGCTGTGCACATTTCCGAAAACGTTCGAATCCCAAGCACTCGCGCTAACGAAAAGCAGCTGCTGTTTTTCGACCGCGGTGATTGCATAATTGGTAGTATTTATTTTGTAAAACGTAAATCGTACTACGAGTATCGAACAATAATTAATAACGTTAACCATACACGCATTGCTTCTCGGACATATTATTATTATATTATTTTGTTGACGGCGTTATCTCTGAAAACGAAATGTGTAATAATGTAATTATTTTTAAAATAACATAATATGGTGTAGATAAAATTCGATAAGCATATAATACGGTGTGTATAACGAAATAATATAGGAGGAAAAGGTCGGAAGAATGTAATTACCGCGCCGTCGCGTAAGAAATAGCGTTTCCGGCTGCGCCCGTTTCTCGCGAGCACACACACACAACACATACCTGCAACCTACTACACGTTACACACCACACATTGCCATATACACGAGCATACAAAACACACACGTACATTATAATGCACAATCGTGTATAATATGGTAATCAATTCGTTTGACCTTCCTACCGGGTGTACCCGGATCCCGGCTCGGGTTTGAAGCGCATAATATCGTGTTCGCGTTAAATAAAATGGCCAACGGCCGCGTAAAGTTCGCCCGAGCTCGGCAACGTTTTTCCACTCTGCTATAAGATGGATCGTCAGATAGTATGGTTTTTCAATCGTTTGATTTATTATCGATTCGTTTTAACTTATAAAGTATAGCGATTTACCGTTCGGGTTATTATTATTGTTGGAATCGGCTCCTCTCTCTCTCTCTCTCTCTCTCCGTCTTCCGAGAGACTGTAACGAGTATAATAATATTAAAAGTAATAGTAGTTATAATATTATAGTTAAGTAACATTTCGTTATCGTCGCAATTATTTTTGTGTTCGACCTTTAGCACTCGTCCGTGTGTGTGTGTGTGTGTGTGCGGTCGATAAGGGCCCGAGCGCAAACTATCGAATTTTAATAATAATAGTTAATAATTACTGTTGTGTGATATCCAGGCGATGTACGAAAACAACATTATTTCACGCTTGTCTTGTTGCACCGCGTAATAATCGTACAGCATAGTATTCTCGGTGATTACGCTGGGAATGACGACGACAGGTGTGTTTCTTTATAGTCTGTGGCACTCAAAACGCGTTTATGTTAAAATATAACCCTAGCCGGTAGATAATATTATACTCAATATAAAGTATCTATACTCAATGCTGGTACACAGGCGTCTTATAGGTACTACAACTGTTTAGTATTATAGGTCTGTGCCCTCGTGTATAGTGTACACTCTATAAACCCCGAGTATTATTTGTCGTTTGACGTACTTTAAGATCTACGTGATCGGCGCGCGGCTGTTTCGGCCACACTACACTGTACGCGCATAACAATAATAATAAATTGTTATCCCCGAGTGTATAACGTGTATGGTGTTTACCAACGACCAGCCATGATCGTCGTATACGGCGACTACTAATCAACAGTAATAATTATTGTAATGTACACACACACACACACACACACGGCACGACCGTTCTGCTGTCGTTAAGGTTGAGCCGCGCATGATACAACAATATAATAATATGACCGGTTCAGCCGGGAAACGACAAAAAATAAAAAATATAATAATGAGCCGTCGTCGTTGTATCGTGAATGCTAAACGAGTTTCGCGATACGGAGACGAGGACGGCGACGGCGACGGCGGAGGCATTTTAATAATAATAATTGGATTGCTGATAAAATTAATTGTATGTAATGTACATTTTCGGCGAGTGTTTCGTTCGAAACGTTCGCCGGTCAATAATGATATTGGAAAATCGGTTTTCGTCCAAGAGACGACGTTATCCATCAACGCTGCGGTAATTTAATATTATTATTGTTGTTGTTCAAGGAAACCAGAACGGTATTTTTTCCGTGTCAAAGCGCGCTTTGTGGTTTCCTGGTTTCATGATAGAATACGACCCGGCGGCGGCTTGCTTTTCGGAATCGATGACACATGAAATAAATAACAATTAAAAATCATTATGAATTTATGATATACTGTCGAACACGTCTTCCTTCTATCACCCCTCTTCTCTTCCTTCCACTCACACACTCACACATATATTGTGCGTAAAATAATATATTATGCACGTATAATACCTGTACATAATAATATTATAATAATATAACGTTGTTACTTATTAGTTATTACACATTTCATACATCGTAAATTAATGACGCATTTTTTGTCACGGCATTTCTCGCCACCGCTCCGTCATACAGTGTGTGTTGTTCGTTCCGGGAACAATGTCGACGTATACGCGAAATATCACGCAGAATATACGAAGCGTTGTTCGTGGTGTCAGTCTGCTGGTTTATGTAAATTGTAAGGAATCTAAAGGGGGTACGCAAACCAGAGTGCCAAACGAAAAACTAAATACGTGAAATTGAACAAAAAGTTATACATTTTTTTTATAAATCAAAAGTACGAGACTTTGATTTACGCGATCGGCATCATATACCGAGTGGGCCACAGTATTTTCCCTTGAAGTAATCGGTAATATAGGAAAATGGAAATACAGTGGTCAAACTTGTTTAACTTATATATTATGTTTTATGTATATTATAGGACGTTAAATCGACTTTAGATGTGTATTTTCTATTTGCGTATAATATTTATAATATGATTAAAACGTGTACACTGTACACTTTCCGATCGCTCTGTATGCGGTAAAAAATAATATGTTTTTCGTTCGTATACGACACGAAGGAGCTTCGTGTATAAAAAACGATTTCGGTACCACTGCTGGTTATTGATCATCGGGGGTTATCATCGTTCGTAGCAACAACTGTTTGCTTATCACTTATTCGCGTTCCGTTTTTTGAATAATTCGTCGTCGATTCGAACGCACCAACAAAACGACACACACCTGTGACAACTATAATTTGTAGTGTGCAGTTTTCTAGGAATTTACCGTAATATGGTACAAATCAACATCGACGTGCATTTCCGTCTTTGGTTATTATTATCATTTGTAAGTAGTAATTAATCGGTTTCGAGTACACGTACGTGAGTACTTACTATCTTGTTTCAGCACAACGTCATCGTGTAAACCTCTTGCCATTCGCACAAATGCACAACGCGTTTCAAACCGGGTTTGATTGTCCCAACGGTGATTTTATTCTCTCTCTCGAATAGACCTTAATAGTAGTCTACACGGCGACACGATGTTCTAAAGGTGTTGTGTGTATACTCTGCAAGTCAGTTTCAGATTTTTACGATCAAAATGTGTACCTTACATGAAAAGCGAACAAACATTTGTTGCGAAACGATAGATCCTTTTTTCGGGCAACAGGATGTAATACCTGCTGTGGTACGCCCCGTTGCGTATTACGCAATAGCCACGTGGGAGAGTATAGTTATTATTTCGAACGTAATCTCCGTTTTTTTATATTTTTATATTGTATCTTGTTTCGGTCTCGAGACCTATAAAATAGGTAGTACAGTCGTTGTCAACGTCTACCGTCGTCGTTTTGTGTGTCGATTTCGTTTACGATGCGCTTCTTTTTTATACCATGTTCGACCGACAATAGGATTAAATAGTTGCATGGTACCTATATATTGTATAATAGTAGTGTATGTAATTTGTGCGGTTTATCGGATTCGTATAGGCTGGCGGAACGAGAAAAAAAACCGCAGACAACGGTACAGACGACGACCGAAATCTTGTATAGTAAAATACATAATGTATATAGAGAGGGAGAACAGGTAAACACGACAGTATACAGTATAGGTATAGACACCTAGAGACGTGTATTATATAAAAAAAACCTACCTAACGAAAAATACGGATGCGCACAATAGATTGCGAGCCAACACAGCAGTCAGCAGCACCCGGGACCGTTATGGAAATAGGTACAAACGCAACGTATTTTGGCAACAACACCGGTGGATTGCTGTCGATCTCGGGCACTCGAATATCCGTCTTGTTCTTCTTTTCTATTATATTATTATTGAATTATTTACCGTCCGATTTCAATATTGACATCTTAGCTTTTCGATCGTCGAGTTTAGGTTATAGGCAAGTAGCCTTATAGCTAGGTTTCTTATAGCTAGGATAGGTCTCTGTCCAAAACCACTACCTATATAATATAAGTTATACCTATAACTCAACCGATAATATCATTAATCTCGAAAATTGTATGAGAATTGATATGAACAAAAATTATTCTTAAAGCGGAATATTTATTATAGCGGTTGTTATTGACAGGTGTAATAAATTCGTATTTTTTACTTTTCAGATCGATCCTATAAAGGCATCATGAAATTGATGCCCCTGACTCCGGGTCAGGTGTCAACGATAACGAGGCACGGCGGTGGCGTCGGCGTTGGTGGTGGCCTAGGCAGTGGCCTTAGCGGTGGTGCGGCAGTCGGCGGCGTTGCTACCAACGGTGCCACCACCGGCGGCCCGGGCATGACAAACAACGCCGCGGCCGCCGCGTTCGTGTTCAACAGCGGTGCAGCGGCCGCCGCTGACCTGTTCTGGCGTTACCATCATCATCACCCGCACCACGGTGGTGCCTTCAACTTCCCGCCTTCGCCAACCCTGTTGCCACCCACTCCGTTCCCATCTCCACTCGACTTCAAACATCACTTGCCAGCCAACTTGAGTGAGTATAAAATACATAGTATGCATACATCTTGAAAACTCGTTGTCGAAAACATTTCATTATTTTTATACAAAAAATGAAATGTTGTGATTGAGAATCAGGAATTGTATAATCGTCGTATAACTGAGACCCGCATTTCGCAAGACACGCGTCTTGCGCGTGCCGGAAACCGTTTTATAACACCAGTATTTGATTGTTGTTCTCGTTGCATAGTTACCGACCCGAGAATCTGGACCAAAGATGACGTGACCGCGTTCATACAGTGGGCTGAAATCGAATTCGACTTGCCGCGATTCGACACCGAACTGTTCCAGATGAACGGCAAAGCGCTGTGCCTGTTGACCAAACAGGACCTGGGCGAACGGTGTCCGGGCGCTGGCGACCTGCTCTATAACGTGCTGCAACTGTTGCGGCGCGGCGGTGACATGATGGGCGCCGGAAGTGCCGGACACCTGCCCGGCAGCCCGGTCGCCTCGCACTTCCCTTTCAGCCCCACATGGTGTCTGCCGGCACCGTCTTCTCCGGCCGTCCTCAGCCCTGCCCCGTCCATAGACAGCCAGTCGGACAGCCCTCGGCACATTGACTACCACCATCAGCAGCCGCCGATGGCCACCACCACAACCACAGTCGGCCACCACCTCACACCCAGCGTGTCCATATTCCCGACGACTCCGACAATTGGTAAGTCGTAAATTACAACTTATTGTATAGTAACACCTTCCACACGTTCAATTCTTAGTATAGTAAATTTATTATCATATCGTCACCACGAGGTGTGTCGTGAGAATTTGACAAATTTACACTGAAATTACATTTAAACAAGTATACATATTATATTATTATGCAATTTCTACCAGTTGCACCCTGTACACACGCCCCTTAGGTGCACCTACTTACCGATGTGTGTAAATTGTTACAATAATTCATGATCGTGTATTTTTTGTTTAGGATACTCAAACAATGGCGGCACGAGCTCTGGCGGCAGCAATCAATCCGATTCCGACCCAGAAGAATCGTCTGCTAGCAGCGGCACGCTGAACTTACCGCCGCCCACGCCTACCACCCCGTCTTCGTCAACGTCACCTCCGCCATACTCTCCTTCTACGCCGAAACAGTCTAACGGAAATATATTCTTTCCGTCTGGCGATTCAAACTCAATCGAACCAAATACAAGTATGTTTCTGTTGTTCACAAAACAAGTTCATTTCGATTTATTAACACGTGCTTCATTTTTTACAGATGGTCGACTCTTGTGGGATTTCCTACAACAACTGCTGAATGACGGCCAACAGCGTTTCACCGGATTCATAGCATGGAAAAACCAAGAAATGGGAGTGTTCAAGATTGTTGACCCCCCGGGTCTAGCCAGACTATGGGGCATACAGAAAAACCACTTGTCCATGAATTACGATAAAATGTCCAGGGCCTTACGTTACTATTACAGGGTAAACATCCTCAGGAAGGTGCAGGGTGAAAGACACTGTTACCAGTAAGTTCATATTTTTTATTTTCCAATTTATTTCCATGTGACATTGTCAATAAACATAATTTTAATGTTTTTTTTTTATCTGTGTGTAGGTTTCTTCGTAATCCCAGCGAATTAAAATGCATAAAAAATATATCTCTATTACGTCAGCAAATGGCATCATCGCCTCAAACTCCAACTACAACAACTCCCAAACTTGAACCAGCAACAGGAGATGTATCTGATGAAGACTATAAACCAACCGACCTGAGTATGCCATGTCCACCCAACGCATGGCAGGAAGGACCTCAAGACTTGTCGACGGCGTCGACTAGTTCATCAATGCAACTGCAGCTCAACATGTCTACTTCGATGACCCCACCAATGTCTTCTGGAATGACTAAAGCGGCTCTTAAACTTGAACAAGCTTCATAGAGTAGTCGAAAAAATCCTCCCTCCCCCACCGTGCGCCGTTATTAAATCAGCGTATACAAGTTTTACTCAAGAAAAAAGTCTTTATTATATATATATATTTTTTCTTAATATGTTACCAAGTCGAATGTTTTCTTTTGTACGCTATAACCACGAACTGTTTCCATACATATTTCCTAATGGTATGTTCGGGGTGCAATCCACACAGGGTATTCTATTGTATCCAAAAAAAAAAAAAAATTATAATAATAACAAGATTTAGTAGTACTAAATATTACCTATGTCAGAGTTATTAACAGTCTCCGACTGCGCCAATGGCACATCCCTTAAGACTGTCGCACAACGAAATATACACGGCGCAACGAATATGATGCTTGCATCCGAAGAATGTTACGTTACCAGTAGTATATTATGGATTTTTTTTTATAATTAATTTAAAAAAAAATTGACTGACATTATTAAACGCAGTTGACTAATAAAAGTTTATGCGAGAAAAACACGTCTGAGACTTTGGATTATATTTTTATACAGTTATATATAGCCGAATATATTTTAAGATTTACATTTTTTACTATGTATAAGCAAATAGGTGATTGATAAAAACAAAAGTGTCTTCCTCAGTATAGAAAATTAAAAGTTGATAAGAGAAAATAGTAATTAAAAAAATATGTTGTTATAATTTGTTGAATCATGTACATATGTCTATTTAAATAAATTTATTATTATTATTATTTTATTATACATACATAATGAATAAATAAATATATATATATATATTTTTTTTTTAAGTGTATTAACTTAATCAAATACCTCATAAGTTTTATTACTAAATAGGTTATTAAATTGTTAAAAATAAAAACTAAAATAGATTTACTTCATTGCCCAAATCGTTAATGCCGTTATGTCTTTCAACCACGTACGGCCGGAACCGTACATATTTATGTAATATATTATAATTATTTATAACAATTATACATCAAAAATGTGATGCCCAAATTTGTTCAATACAAACACAAATTAAGTTATTTAGATTTGACTTGTGTTCGGTAATTAAAAAAAAAATGTATGTATGATTTTTTTTATTTACTTTAACAAGACTTGTTGTTTTTGATGTTCATTTTATATAATAATATATAAAAGTATAAATAACTGTTGTCTTCAATACAATTTTAATTTTAAGCTAACATTCCTCATAAATCGTAATCCTTTAAATCATTTTTTTTTTTTTACTATTATAAAATATTTTTGCGAAATTACATATTAGAATCATTTCAATAAGGCCTATGTATATTATATAACAGTTCTATACATTTTTATTTTACAAAATTTTTTGTTGCAATAATGTCAGCAAAGAGGAATGTGTTTTATTTGTAACACGACTGTGTAATTGACTTGCTATTTGTGGATAGTTCAATTTTGTATTAATTTTTTTTCTTGTTGTATTTTGTAGTAGTATTATTATATGACGTGGTCTCATATTCAGGGTTTAAAGAAAATACATATTATATAATATTTTATTTTAGAGTTTATGTACATTAAGCTCACTTGTTGTAAACTCACGGGTAAAATTTTTAAGAATTTGTTTTTTTCTTTTTGGGAACGATTTTCATTGCTTGTATGTTGTTTTGTAGAGGTTTAAAATTATTACTTATTGATCTCTAAAATAAAAGAAAAAATTAAAAATTATTAAAACCCTTAAGATAAATAGTTATTTTGTAGTACATACTTTATTATGTATAAATATATTAATTTTCTTTTTAGTAGCAAATATAGAATCAAAGACCTGACGTGTTTGTTGCATACGATTTATGGAAAATAAATTAAGATATTTTGTTGTAAATAATTTATATATAAAATATAAAATATTGTATAATATTTTTGAAACATAAATTGTTTATTTGTTTGGTTTTTGCGAATCATATTACAATGCATACATTTGTCATTTGTACAAAATAACACATTTAATAATGAGCCAATAGAATTAAAATGTGTGTACAATTGAAGAACTGTTGTACAATGTATAGTGTGCACTTAGTACCTAAACCACAAAAGTCGGTCACTTACTATAGTTACTAGTTGACATGAAAATGTAGAAATAACTTATAAGTTATAATTGTTGGCAACTTTTAACCTGAACTGATTATTTATAATTTTCTCTTCAGTGACAAATATAGTTAGTTTGTATTTCAGTAATTCACATAAAGTAACAACTAACAATTTATATTTTAGACATATTAAAAATGTTGAATATTAAAATAATACAATATAAACAAATTACTAAATTATACATTTAGAAGAAAAGTGAATTTTTAAATACTGTGAACTATGTATGAGAGAAAATTCAACATGAGTCAAAGCTGATTAAAAAAGTAATAGACACATTTAATACCACCTACCTACCTAATCAAAAAAATACAAATGTGATAAAAAAAAAATATATTATCTCATTAATTTTGGATATTCGTAGTTCGTTGGTAGGTAATCTTAAATCATGTGAAAATTATACTTGTATGAAATATGAATTGCATTATTGCCATGATAATGGAGTTTTTTGCGAATATAGCGAGCAATTATGCTAGAGGCTTAAAATAAATGTTAATTCTCAATATCCCTATAGATTATAGAAATGATATCAAATTTCATGTTGAACAGGGGTTCCAAATATTATTGCCCTAGGGTGCCAAATGCCAATGATAGTTACTATAATTTGCATGTTACTGATTATGAATTTATGACTGATTATTGGTTTGATTGTGGCGTATACAGTAATAATCTTTAAAAAATATAATACCTACCTAACAATTTGTTTTGACGGAAATTCAAATTTTGATTCTTATAATGTTTAATAATTATAGATATGCTCTATATATGTGTCTGTAATTAGATAAAATAATATTTAGAACGTTTTATTGATGAGGGGAGGGGCAGAGGACTGTTTTCTAGAAATAACATTAATATTATGCAGTTGCAGTACCTATAAGATATTATGAAAATTGCAGCTGTAGTATGACTATGGCCTTAGCCCCTTCCATTATAATCATATTATATTATTATTATTATCGAACGTTGTACGCGATGCAACGCTGAGTCCACAAACATTGTTTTCGTCGTCGAAAAACGGTCGCGTGTCGTTAATAATATAATTTGTTTTTTCGCATCACCCGACAACAACGGGATAAGAGCAGACGACTAGTCGTTGTTTGATTTAAGGACGGTAAAATAGGTGTGAGGTGTGGTGGTGGAGAGACGAGCTGGACCGCGACACCTGGCCCGGTACCAACAGAGCTCGCGAGCTGCGCTGTTCCGCTGCGATAGGAATCCGTCGAGGGCGGCCAAGTAGACCGCGACCGGACCTTCGGCCCGTTCTACTTGCTGGCCTCATCCCCGGGCATACTTATAATGTAGAACGTCCGTTTAATCATCCTATCCCCCTCCCCGCACCACTCCCGCGATACTGAGCGGACAAATAAGTGGGTGACGCCAAAGTAGGCTAAAAAAAAAAAATCGATTCGACCGTTGCAAACGATGATTTTGGCGAGGTTCTTCTCCAAGAGTCAAAAACATTCGACCGACTATCCAGTTTAAGATTGCAACGAATAACTTAAAATTGCTTTTTTTCGGGACAGAGAAATTCAATGATAATATTTATCCTATATTTTAGTCAACTATAAAACATGAAATAAATTAGTTATGAATACACTATTTATTTTTTGGTATAGGTACATTGTCATTACATAATCATAATGCTTCCATTGTTATTATTTAAATAGTGTATCTTATTTGAATGCACGAATTTAATTAATTAATGGGTTATGAATTTATGATCATAAATTGCACTTTTGAATATAATTATTTTTTAAATAATTCAGTATGTCAACATATCTCACTATTAAATAAAACTACTTAGTACTTGTACTGTATCATAGGCATGCGCAGGGGGGTGCCGGATGTGCCTCTGCACCCCTTGATATCTTGTAATTGGGGCCCTAACATTTAATTTCCAGAGAATAGGGATAGGGCCCGTATTTTAAATGACGTTATTAGAATAAAATGCAATTTTTTCTAAAATATGTGGTAAAAATTAAATCATGGATCATGATAAAAAAATAATAAAACAGTAAATATTTTAAAACTGCGTGAAATAACTTATTATGATTATATCAGCTAGATGTTATTGACTACAAAAGTACAAGTATACAAATAATAAATAAACATTGCAATTATCTTAGAAATAGATATAAGATCGAAGGAAATATTATATAACTTGGTACTAATAATAATTATATACCCCTGATTAATATAGGTACATGTTTTGTTAAGAGAGGGGAAAAAATATTGTAGGCATCCCCAAAATTCAGGTCTGCGCATGCCTATGTACTGTATAACTAATTATATTAAATTGAATCTCACTACATATATTATTAGTTTATGAACAAAGCAAAATAAACCAAAACAAAATCCTGTACTTCAATAATAATAACATAAGACACTCCTTTTTTTATAGATATGTCGTTGATTTTTATATTTAAAATCAAAATTTCCGACTGAACCTTGGTGGTTAACTTGTGCGCATGTGTGTGGTTGACTCGGTGGAGGAAGCGTCTGACCGTCGCGAACGAAAACTGGCCACCGATGAGGTTCCTTTTCAACTTGAATGGAATGTAGTATCATATTACTTAAATTAATATTCCCTGATACTCTTTAAATTGCGATCGATAATCTAATTTTACAACGATAATTTATGGTAGAGTATATTTTATAGCAAATAACTTTCCCGTATAGATTTTGCTGGTAGCGAAGCTAAGTATTGATTTTTGGTCTTCGAAATCCTTATTACGTTACGATCAGACAATATTTTTTAAGGTATTTTAGATAGGCAACCGAACGTACGGTATTTCATCACGAGACTGCCGTGACATGACGTACTGGAGTATGGGATCCTGGTACGAAAAACCGGTAACGATGTCGTAAGCGACAATCTACATGGAAGCGATAATTTTAGTAAGTAGTATTTTAGTTTTGTAGTGATCTACAATTTTTCACGCTAACCGATTATTATAAGAGCCACATTTATAGATCCACAAATTTGAGCCCATACAAAGCACATTGAATGTTTTTGGCGTATAGCAAAAGAAAAATGTTCTATACGAGTCAATGATGTTTGCCGATCGAAAGGCGAGAAGAATGGTGGAGTTCACGCATCCACCAAAGTATTTGATTTTTGACGATTTAATAAAATATTACCTTTTGCTAGTAATTAATGTAGTAATAATGATATTTTTTGACATGGCAATGTTATTTTTTTAAATACAAATTTATAAATTATTTTTTTGAATTATTTTCTATAATAATTAGGTAATTCCTATGTATACGGACATCTTAGTCCGTGGTTTAGACTTATTTTTGAATACACAATTACTATCCAAAATTATAAATTATCCTCATGTTTTTACTCCCAAACACGTTTCAGAACGTGTTGTTGATAATCGACGACGTCGCGTTGTCTAAAAACGACATTTTCACTTCTCAGCCATTGAGCCATGACAGTGGTCGATGCTTAAGTCTCGAGTCACGACTGTGGTGCTGAGGAGTCCTCAGTGGGACCACCGATGACAGGTGTATTGAGCGGCATTTGAGACTGAGCTCGAAAAGATTCAGTCTGAACGATAACAGTTGCGTCATCTACCGCCGCCTTAGTGTTCATTCCAGATAAAACCTCCCGAAACTACAGTTCTTTTAACCGATAGACAGCGCTGTCGTATACGATTTTAGTCTTAAAAAAATATATAATTTTTAGATTTTTGATTTCCTGCCAACCGTGAGTCGGCTCGGTTTCTGTTTCCTTGTACGATATAATATTTAGTTTTTACACTATAAAGTATATACTCTGTTCAGCGAGGGAACACGCCTTGGACTGACAAAAAACGGTTCTTCTGTGCATTCCCATACGACACCCCGCCATAAGGGAACCGGTATCGATGGACGATGGCTGAGTGACACGGGGGATGCTCATAATCGGCATGTTCTTTCGTTGAACACAGTATAGATAATGTCATCACAGATAATATAATTTTAATTTAACGTTATATATTTATTTAATAATATTTATTTTTGAAATTTAAATATTTATCAAAATCTAATATTAACATTAATATTATGATTCATGAGTTATAGATAAAGATGTTCTATTTACTTTGTGAAAACATTTTTTGTTGAAATAAAAATAATAATACAATCCTTTTAATTTTTTTAGTTTATACTTCTAGTTACAAACTCTAACAACATTCATGAGCCAGTTAACACCATAGTTTTTATGCGTAAATATTATTTTTAATCATGCCTATACACTATAAAGAGATTTACTTAGACATTTTTAGTTTACCGATAAACATGTTCTAGTTGTAATATCACTCAGATTAAATTTTAATTTGATGTATAAAAACTTATAAGTTATCTAATTATTACTTGTGTTTTCAAATAAACAAAAATATCTTGAGTTGAAAAAAAATTATGTTTTTATGTTTTTTTTTTAAAAATACACTACCTTTAGAACACTTAAAATGTTTGTATAAAGATATTTAGGGGTAAGATATTATTTAGTTATATGTGTAAGTAGGTAGCTAAATTATTTATAGTTATACATATATAACAATACATAACATAATATTATTGTTTTCCATTATATCTTACTTATTATTATTGTTATAAAAATAAAATTATTATAATATGTGTATACGCAATGAGAAACATTTCGATAAATAAATAAATAATCAGAGTACAATTCTGTTTAATATCAATAATATAAAGTTTAATTTCAATAACCTAGTACAAATACAATTATATAACAACAAAACAATACTATTTTTATTAAAATAATCAAATTAGTCACTAAAACATAGATTTAACCATTTTATTTAATTTGCTATAGCTATATACAACAGACTTTAGTAAGCCCGCTGTTGGTATTCCTTTAATACTTTGCATAAGACTTGAATAAAATACTATTCTATAAATACCATTGCGCACAATTTTACTAATGTCATCTTGTTTTGCTAATTCTTCTAATATTCTGTCATCATTCAAATTGTTCTTATAAGCTTTGAATAAGATATTCTTCAAATTTTCTGGTAACCTTTGTAAATGATACAATTTGCTCTCCAAACTCTTGTCTTGTTCTACAAGTGAATTTATAGACAGCCTATCACTCATTGATTTAAAAACTGGTGTATATAATGTTCTGAATTTTTCTATTTGAGGTTGTACAATGTTTGCCACTTTGTTCTTGTCTTCACCAATAATCATACGGAAATCTCCTCGATACGATAGACCTGCAATGGCAGTATATAAGTCTATTTCTGAAAAATTTTCTGGTAACTGAAGTAGTGCAGCATGCACAGCGCTTTTCAGATTATGCATAACCAAATCACTTAATCCTTCATCACGCAACATCAACACGGGTTTGTGAAGCCGACCAGCTATGTAAAGTGTGTACCATGACTGTAAATCTTGACGAAAATCTTTTATATCTATAACTCCATACTTTAATATTAAGTTGCCTACTGTGATGTTTGTATTGAAATAAACATAGGCACCAAATGAAGTTTGAATCCTCGATAAGACCGATGCTCCTAAGTGACGAATTGATGAATAATGATCTGGATTAACTGTTAAATTATCTCGATGAAAGTTGTGTGTATTGTTTACAACAAATATTAGGTCTACCATTGCACGATCCGTACGACCAGCCTGTTGAAATACACCAGATCCATAAGCAAAGCAGTACACCAAGTGTCGGGTAGGAAATTTAGTGAGAATCCGATTTAAATCCGCTAACATAGTTGGTTATATTAATTGTTAAAACTGTGTATAGTAAAAATCTTTGTATTGTAAATTATTAACTTACAATTAAATAACTAATATTTACATTTTTACGAAGATCTACAGATGAGTAATGGACTTATATTCTATAGAACCCAACATCTTAATTTTTCTAAAGAACACAAATATGCTAATTACAACCATTACATACTGAAGAGTAAAGTTATAAAACACCGAACAAGTACTTCATTTTTTAAGTTTTTACTAAATCGCAGGAAATAAGCATTAAGCAATAATATTTATTAATTAATGTGATTTGGATTTTTGATTTATCAACATTCAACACCTTATAATGTTATCTGTCTATTGGTTTATCTTTATTCAATGAAGCACAGCTGCAGATAACATTATCTACGAAGTATTAAATAAAGCTGCCATCTGCTGGTAAAATAAAGCAGCCGTTAAAATTGTAGAAAAGTAAGCTGTAATCGATAGCAGCACTAGTTACGAAAATTGAACAATAATATTATTTTATAAATTATATATATTTCTTATATATTAATGCTTCCCCATGACAGACCACAGACCACATACAATAGGTACCTGGTAGCTGATGTAGTGGTATGTACATTGCATAATATTTAATCTAGATTATAGTAATATGTGTAAATAATATAACAGTTTGTTTGTTATTTTGTAACTAATGAATAATTTATTAAATATTTATGTTCTTTTCTCTATTTAGTGACTCCACAAGTCAACTTTTAAGTGAATTAATTTGTTATAATGTGAAATTGTGAACTTTTAAGTAATAATTATACAATGTAATATCAACTATTGAAGTAGTTATATATAATACCTAGGGCGGAGGACTTGCAGCTCTAAAAATCACCAAATATGCACTTAAATGTACAAAATATGCATTAAATGATAAGATTATTTGTACTAATATATTTTATTTAAATTTTAAATGCAACTTACAACTTACAATCAGTATTAAAAACCCATACCTAATTAAAAAAAATTAGGTATGGGTTTTCACTTTTCAGATACTTTCAAACACAAACAATTGAAACACAGCGATTACTGAAATAAGAATACATCCAATGTCTGCGACCGCGTCCCCGTGGCCCGTGTCGAAAATATTTTGGGCCGTGAACAATATCTTTCAATAAATAAAATTAATAACCAGAAAATAAATCTAATCGGCATTCCGCGAGATGTGTTTCTAGGAAAAACAAGTGTGTGGGAACAGACGAACAGTCAACAACCATATTAATATGATCAAAATTTTAAATCATTTTAAATTCAACAATAGTTCGGTTGTATATTAAATATTTAAATGAAATAAAAATATTAATGAAATGATAAATTATTTAAAGTATGCATCTAAAAATATAGAATGGAAGAAATATGCCCTAAAACCAAAAAAAACTCAAAATATGCATTTATATGCAAAATAAAATTTCAAAACTAGCTTTGTTTCAGCATGAAATGTATTTGTTTACTCTGCTATTTTTGTGATTGTGCTAAACAAATATGTAAATGCTACAAGTCCCCTGCCCTGCCACTAATACCTAATGGCTAATACCATTGATTATGCATAGTATCATACTATCTACTATTATATATACTATCTATAATCAATGCTAATACGAGTATCTAAAGATCACTTTAATATTCTTCATAATATAGTTTATGACGATACAACGGTCGACTGAGACCATAATATTATTATTATACTAGGTGTAATAGGGGGGGGGGTAGGTGTTTATTTCAAATTTTTAAAATAACTGATATAGATGTTTGTGATGTTATTGGTTATAACTTTATAAGTAAGGTATTTCGTGTATCGTCTAAACCATCTAGGTACTCATTTTTTCTATTTCTTCTTATTATTCTTTTTTTATTCTTTTTATTTACGTTTAGTGGCGTATTTAGGGGGGGGGGGGTTACAATGTTACATGGGGGTTAAAATCTTATACCAAATAATAAACATTAGCAGATCCATATAAACAAGCGAACTACGGAATTTTTAGAATATTGTTTTATTGTTTCGTGCTGTTAGGTAGTCCGTATAAAATTTATTGTTGATTACAATTAATATCATACAGGATAATTCATATTCAGGATAGTTCATCCTTTAAGACAGTGTTATTATCGGAGTATGTACAAATGTACAATTTGTGGCAAAGAAGACTGAGAAATTTAGAAACCTCTAAAATTATAGTAACGCAATATAAGCTTTGTCTCTCTGTAATCCGAAAATATATCCAAATATATTTATTTTCATTTAAATTATTAACAATTTTTGCAAATCTACTGATCTTAACAGCACCGAACGAAAGATCCTATAAAAATATAAAGACTTACTTACGTAATACATTTATGTATTTATGTATATTTTCTATATACATATATTATTATGTTCACTCTACTTATAAATTATAATAATACTTCTATAATGTATTATTCTAATTAAGTTTTTAATAACATATTATAATATAATATATTTAACGACTTCAGCTATTTTACGTTTGCAAAAATAAAATGTTATTATAAATTTACAAAAATTCCATTAATTTACGTTCCGGAACGAATAGTCTAAAGTTTATTTATATGTTGTTCCGTATGATTGCGTAATAGAATTATTAACAGCGTTCTGGAACAATTGGTTATATTGTTCCGTTACGGGCACATGCTTATAGTTAGGTACTTATATTTAGTGTAAAGGCCGTGTAAGTATGATATTAATCTTTATTCTTTATTATTTTTTGTTTAGTTTTGTCATGGTATTTTAGATTGGAACAGAAACAGAACTAAATTACTATTCCGTCGATCCTACCCACAACCTACTTTATATTTGTATACTTAAATTAGTTAAATGAATTGTATATTATGTTCGAGCATATTAATATATTCAATAAATTCTGTTCAAATCATATTTTCTAAAAAACCTAAATTTTCTAAACCTTTATATTTTGTATCCGAGAGAACAAATTAAAAGTAATCAAACATCGTAAGTCACTAAGAGTATTTCATATAGGTAGGACAAAGGTAGTTAAACCGATTAAAATTATATTATAATATAGGTTTTATAAATACTAACTTTTTTAATGAAAAATATCTTATCTCAATATTGTTTACAAATCTTTAAACACAAATAGGTTCATAATAATGAAACTTAATAACAACTGTCCAGTTTAGTGACATGTCGGTGTGTGGCCCGCATAACATAATAATATAACCGGTGAATCGGTGAATTTAAATGTTCGTGCGAAAAAACTTAAAAATGTATTTATTCAACAAATTATATTGTCATTTAATTTTAATATTATTTTGTATACCTACCTAAGATTATTAATTAGATAGGTAGGTACTATGGATAGTTAAGATGAAATTGGTTAGTAGATTTTATATTTGATTAGAAATCATAAAACATTATATTATAATTTATAACATGAAAGATGGCTAATAAAAACCTAACCTAACCTGATTTAAGTTCGTGGTAAATGTTTATGGTCACTATTTTATAGAAAAATTCGTAAAGTCCATCTATAATGTATAGTTTTTTGATTATTCAACTATAATAAATAAATACTAAATGTATGGTTTTTTTTTATTACCTATTTGTCCAACTTGTTTTGTTAGTATAGGTACCTATATTATGTATTATAAGTACTTATAATGGTATATATGACGTATTGTACCGGAGTCAACATTTGAGCATGAATATTAAAATTAATTATACAATTTATACTAGCTACCATAGGTGGTAGATTTATTCTATAATAGCATGTAACTATACCTACTCTATAGGTAACCTACATGTTTTTACACCAAACTCTGAAGGATAATTTTTTTTTTTATATAATTTATATTTGTGATCAAATAACACTAATTTTAATTGTTGAAATATGTATATAAATGGAAATTTACGTACAGCTGGTACTTTGCAATTAGTCATTACTTCTAAGTATTAGGTTTAGGTATAGTACCTATACAATTGTAGCGCATTAGTGGTCAGTATCTATTATGTATGGTGGTTTATTTTTTCCAAAATCAAATACTCAGCAATTAACATATTATAGGTAGGTATACATATTTTTTCCAGATCCGCTGCAGTGGTGTCCGCAGACATTGACAAATTGGCAGTTTTGTCGAATGTTATTTTCTAAGTATCAAGATAAGAGAACATACAAAAAATGCAATCAACACTGATGCATTTCTCGTAAAATTTTTTACTAGCGCAACATACGCTGTAAGTCGATTTTTATTTTATATTTATTTCGAACGATATTTTACGAGTGTAAATATAGTCCGAAGCACGTTTCACGCAGACCTGACCTACGATCAGTTTTTAATTTTGTATTTTATTGTGTTTTCCGCACTCGGTTATAATATACTTACAGCCAACAGTTATGTACGGAACGTGCCACCGGACGCTTATACGCTCGTTGGAGCCGTTCATATGGCAAAGTCTACACTCTTATTTGCTAGTGAACAATTTTTTTTTTGTTTTAACAAAACCCTGTGCGATCGCATAAATTCCAGCCAACCTTGTTAGCATTATTTTATATTGGTCGAAGTAGACTGTTTGTCTGTATATCTGTAAATAATATATATACAGGTATGCGACATGGTAATATCGGGACAAGAAAAAACATTTTTTTTTCTTTAAAGTTCTATCCCTATATACAACGTATATACTAAACTAGTAAAATAAAAACTTATAAATATATTATATTATAAGAAATAAGTGTTCAGACTTCCGTGCAGTGACTACAATTTTAACACGTCATCTGTATTGTAAGTATAATACAAAATTAAAATTGAACATAAAATATATAAAACGATTGCCGGAGTTGGGAAATGTAGACGACTATACTATATAATCATTAGGTAGGTAAGTACCTGTAATCGAATGCATTTTATAACTGCAATGTTCAAGAACAGCTGTGTTTTTGTTGGCTTGTAACATTGCACAATGCACAGACGCACAGTATAGCGTATATGTTTAACAAACTCATGCAGTGTATTAAGTGCCCATCGGGAATCGGATTGACTGAACAACTTGGTTTATTAATCTATTGTTCTGAATTCCGGCTTCCGCATAAAAACCTAATCAAAAGTTATTGAATTAGTATAAACGGCATGCATATAAGTATAATATATAATATGTACAAACAATTACTACATTAACTGTAGGTAAAATATGTAGTTATATATTTTGTATACAAAAAAGATAAGCTGTGTGCAATTTGTATGTATTTTTAAATTAGTAATCACACGAAGACGTCCAACAAAAAGTACCTGCATAAATTAGAATTAAAAAATATAGAGGTAAATCTCATATTCGCATTGTTAGATGTTAATAACATGTTGTATATATTTCTCTAGGAATTAGGATGCTGTACAATATTAAATCGGTATCGCATTCATCTCGCCCTAAATTTCTGTCCATAATGTTCATATTATTATGTACGAATGAATATGAAAAGAGTTGGGTGAAATTATTATTTTCAAAAATATGAGAGCAACGGGGGCGCCCGTGAAAATCCACGGGGACCCAGTAACACGACTCTGCAGTGGTTCATTTTTCAAAAGAATAATACTGTAGGTACATATGTACATTGTACACGAAATATATGCTTATTTTTTTCCAAACATTTTTATGCTACCGAACGAAAGGGTTTTTGGTGCCTTTATGTCCACACACAATACATCTTTCATATTTCAAGTCTTTTTCAATAATACATCTGGAGCCAGATATTGTTACTGTCGGACTGCGGTGAAAACACCAAACATTGTTGTTATTATATTTGAAACCATCTGCCATAAAAAATCCTATTTTACACGATTTTCCAATGATAGTTCAAATTATCCATTTCAAAACGAAAATATATAATTTATAATAAAAGTTAACACGTGGCTACAATAAGTGTGTCATTATATTATTTATAATAACTCTGAGTAATAATAATTTGATGAACATTACATTTACTAGCAAAATTATTTTAAACAAAACTTATCAAATTTTCTGGTAGTAGTAATTAAAACAGTTATACTGTACATTGTACAATAAAATGAATCAACTAAAAAAGTTTGATTTTCATAAAATCGTATAACCAAAACTGCCGAATCTTATTGTTTAATCATAAAACGATCACTGCATTCCTCTCCAACGTTATGCGTCTTAATAATTAACTTTGGTCTGATACTCTTATTGTTAACCAAGTATAGTTTCTTGACCTTTTGTTTTCCAGGGAACTTTGATATGACGATGTTAACTTTCCCTAGCTATTTACCGATACAATAATATCAAAGTATACTTTATTATTTATTATTGTATTTTATTATTTATTATCTATTATCTATTATTGTTTATTATTGTACTTAACTACTATTTTTTTTTATATTTGTGTTTCCATCCATTCATGTCATATTAAATAAAAAACAAATTTTTTTTATGATTTAATGATTGAAAAGTTATCAGAAAATGAATGTACTATTGTGTATGCCTATTAAAAATACACCAGATCTATAAAGCATAATCCACTCCCATTATAGTAAAATGTTCAGTCAATTCAAGATGGAAAAAAATGGTTATATAATAAAATACACAATTTGTTCTTAATTTTAGAAATACATTTCTTTTGTAATTTGACATTTCGTTGTTCATCAACAATAACAGATTTTCATCGAAAACTGTTTAGTGTGAAATGTTCTCAGGCTTACTCGACGAATGGTATGTTGTAAATAAACAAATAAAAAATTGTAAAGTAGTGCTGTTTAAATGGGATAATCGTATCATAACCTTACAATATCTTAGCCAAAAATCGACGTTTCTTTTGAAATAAAAACCCTCATTTAATTGATTACCATCAGTACTATGTAATCTGATTGACAGCAAGGTGCTTCTGGTCCAACTGTCTTTTATATCGACGAAAAGGGGTGAAATTCCATTGTTTATGGTGTGTCTCTTTAGATGACACGATAAAATTACAACAGTGTCCACAAATTATATCGACGCGTCGAGACGTCTGCAATATAACAACACTTTTTTTTTTTTAAGAAAAACTAATTCTATAGACATATGTTTATTTATCTACTGTCTTATACTTAGATTACATTCACAAATGCACAACGTACAAATACAAGGTGCTAAATTTAAATAATCAGAGATACATTTTACATTCATTGACAGACAATATCTAAGAACTTATTTTAAACATAAATAACTTACACTGGAATACGAGTATAAAAGTTCTTATATGTGTAGGTATATCAGTACTTTTATTCAAGTAGATATTTGTGTACCTGTATAATATCTTAATTTCTTATATCTACGACTTACTGTTTAAAGACTTGAGATTCATTTTATTTTTTAGTCAGACCAACGTATTTTATATATCAACTAATGAGTAATGATGCAGCACTGCAGGTTAGGTTATATAGTTTGTCTGCAGATAATATTGTCAATTGTATAGATGGTCCAATAATAACCCTGCAATCGTGTATTATTTTGGTCTTGATTTTTTTTTAGGATATGTTGTGTGTGTGTGTGTGTATGTAATTCTATAGTAACAGGCGGCTTTAATTTTAACGACCACATTGAGTTGAGGCTCTACAATTTAATTTTTTGCAGTTTTTATTGTGTATGATTATATAGTAAGGAAATCACATAGGGTCCGTGGCCCACGTATTTTTAATAAAATACTTTTTTTTCTAGAACTATTATTATTATTGCCTATAGATAAATTATTAAATGTCTCAAAAAATGGTCTATGTGCCTACCTATGTGAGCTATTTTATATTAGTTATAAATTATAATAATCGGTTGTGAGGAATTTATTGGACAATGTCTGAAATTTTTTTTATTGTTATTGTATACAAACGTAACATTATGTAGCTCATAATATTATGGTTTACAGCAAAATTAACTTTTGCTTTTGATTGATTTGTATTCAAAAGACAAAAATAAGTATTGTTTATATCCATTTATTTACAGGTGATGAGTGTTATTTAATTGCCCGTGTCCTGTAGACCGTATAGTGCATATCTATATAGATACTGGTGCCTATATGGCTGAACTCTAATAATTATTATTAAACACCCACTGCTCGTCATGCATCAGTAAATAATTATAACTAACGTTTATTATTAATCTTTTTTTTTTAAATAAACAACAAAAATAATTAAAAGCTTACGTATGTAAGTGTTGGATAACTGGTTGAAAAGTCTACTTTATCACATGATTTGAATTTAAGAAATCCATTTGTCATTACTTATTAGTTATTGGTACTTATTAAAAATCTTCATAATTAATGTACATCGTAATTTATAGGTAGGTACGTTTTTCGATAGGAGTTCAATATGAATTTTCGTTATCTTAATATAAACATGTTCTAATAATTGAAATAGATATTAAAAATATACAAATAGGTAAGTTGATTTAATTTTAAATTCCTAATTAAGTAATAACTAATAAGTACCTATATTAGCGGATTCGGACATTCTGTTACCTACTATTTTTAAAATGAATTGTATGTAATTAATGATTATTAATGACCATTGATTCATACATAGTATAATAATCTATGAGAAATGATTTTTTTACAACATACATTCACAATTTACTCATGAGTAATGATAATGTACCTAAGTGTACCTACATGCATTTTATTTACATTTAGTATATTTTATAAGATAATATACAGTAAAAAATTTTCTTATGCTTATATTAGTTTACTACTTAGTAAAATAACTAGTAAAAGTTAAAATATACTATTATATCATGTTCCTATTTGGTATCTAAACTTTAAAATTTAAATACTTATTAAAAAGAAACAATTTCTTTAATATTCGATATAAATACATCAACATTTTTAGAAAAGTATTTTAAAAAAAATTAAAAATATAGGATAATATTCAGATAATTTATGTAGTAGGTATATAGTTGACCTAACCTGAATGGTTATCGTTTTCCATTATAATATGGCGTCTGGTCTATAAGTCGTTTTCAATAAATTAGTCTTTATGTATTGTAATTATAGAAACACCGAACAACTTTACAATTTATTGCTTAGATAATTCAATTTATAAGGATAAAAAATAAGTAATAGAATAGTTATTACATTTTTTACAACTAGGTTAATATTATTTTTATTGTTCAACTGTTTTTTTTTAATTGTATACGGGTACCTAGCCTCCGAAAATCAAAAAATGTATTTAACAATTTAAATTTTAATGCCTGCGTAAAAATAGTTTAATCTACCTATACATTCTGTACGGGAATAAGGAATACTGAGGTAGTGAGGTACTATTTCTAATTTCAATCTTACCGATATTTTAAGTACCTACTTAATAAAAGGAAAATCGACGATACAGCGTGCACGCACGATGGTGGTAAAACTTCGCATATATTCGCACAAAAAAACGTGTTCGTAAAAGACACTTTTGTCTGCAGTTGTTCTGCCAATATATAATTCATTTAGGTCTCGTTCTTTTATTTGCACGTCAGACGTCCGCAGGTAATCAACTCGTCGCTGAACGCTTTTCGGACAGGCCCTATACCCGTTTACTACATTTTAATATGCGCCCGGCGCTGCGCGTAATGACAAGAGGAGAACAACGATGACGGTGGGGTGGACCACTCTTCTTCTATACATACATACGACGAAGGTCCGTTGCGATATCGTGTCACTGTTAATTGGCGTGTGCCGAAATTCCCGTCGCGGGGGGGCAACAAAAATAAAAATAAATTCTGTTACAAGCGTATAATGTAATACAACTATATATAACTATAACTGGAGAATAAAAACCGTCGTCGTTGTCGTCGCCGCCGCCGCTGTAGAGTTAACGACCTACGCCGAACAAAACAAATACACATAATACGCATTATAACATGCAGTTATAATATACAGTCGGGGCAATACACAGAAAAGAGTAGTAAAAAAATAAATAAAAATAAAACCCGTCCCAAATGATAACATCGTTATTTTTCGGGTCGTAGGTAAAAAAATAAAAATAAAAAAATAAAAAAATGAGAAAAATGAACACAGAATAACAGAGTTTTTGTTGCGGGGGCCAGGTGGGAAATGATGAGCACACGGGTCATTGTCTTTAGGTTTGGGCCGCCAACAACCCCTCCCCCATCCATCGTGTGGGATTCTTTAGCGCTGCAGCAGCCGCCAAGTTTTTTGGCAAATTTCCCCTCGGGATGCGATAGCTCGAGCTTATATATTTATAGTGGGAGGATGTGCGTAAAAACAAACGTAAAAAACCAGCCTCCACGACATCATAGGCAGATAGGTATATATATATAGGTACATATTATATAAATAATATATACGCATAAGGTATAATGCATAACGTAATATTATATTATTATTATTACATGGGCATTATTATAATAAGCCGTCTGTGTTATATATATTTCTTCGCACCGTATAATATTAAATCGCGCATAACAACATTATTTTAGACATAAACCACATGCGTATAATAATATCATGATCAATACGACGGTAAAAAAATCTGTAAATCACGATCGATACCTAAATTGGCCCCTTTATATTTTATAGTAACGCTATGATTTCTTCATTATTTCGGTGTTCTTGACTTCTTGTCTCGCAGCTATATGGCATCAGCGATCAGCGGCTTGCCCGCTTAAATAATGCAAAACGAAAAAAAAATCTCGTTTTTAGAATAATCGTTTCTCATTCGTATGTTTTCTAAGTTTCTACATTTTTGCAAAATACCGCGGTCAGACGGTCTATATTATAAATTAACCAATAACAATTGGATACTACGAATAATATTCACACAGATTTTACCAACGACACATTTTTTAAATTTATGTATACAGTGTAGATATACCAAATTGCTTACATTTTTGTCATAACATATTTTGAGAATTTAAAATGTTTAAATATCAGTCTTTCAAAAAAAATATCAAACAGCATAATATTATACAGTGGATATTAGATGCAATCAACCTCGATAATATAAAATGATTTTTATGTAACCTTTATATTATGGTTAAAAAGTATATTATATAGGTAGGTACCGCACTTGCGTTGGAAAATACAAAAATGAGTAAACCACGTGTTTGAATATACATATTTGAACTTTGTGTTATGTCCTATCTGGTTATTACATTTTTACTTTTGATTACCAATTACTTGTTATTTTGAATACCAAACATATTATTGCATGTAGCAAATCGTATTTTTTATGTTGAAGACCATGTATTTAATAATTGATTATTTTATACTTCTTAAATAGTAGGTAGTGGTCATATTAATTTTAATAATACCTTAGGTACATTTTTATACATATTTTCACGCGTATTTAAATTCTTTTTTGCTGATTATATTACGTAATAAATTATAATAGGATAGTCAAATTTTGTTTCATTCGAGATTGTGCCTATTATTACTACTCGTTTTTAGAAGTACCTATTAATTTTTCATACTATTTTTTTAATGATTTATACAGTAGCTAAAATTGTTTACATATTTTTTAAGCTATTATATTACCACCGTTATCTAAAGTATGTTTCAATACACATGTACATTTTTGAAGGTCCACATATGAATATAATAACTATTAGTAATCTGTAACGAATAAGCATTGATGATATCTGGGCGCAGTTTGATGATCCGTAATAATCGACTTACTTTAAACTCTACCTATTATTAATCAATTATGTAAATACAATATAAAATATAAAGACTTAATTAGGCATCAAAAACCTGTAGTGTGCTTTAAAATATTTTTTTAAAACTCGAGAAGTCGCTCTGCTGTATAGAACGTGTCAAATGTGTCGTAATTGAGTAGGTCACTGTATATAATGGGTGTGTTGAATTTGAAATTTGAATTCAGTGATAAACCATTGCATAATATGAAAAACAAATTCTGAAAATGTCATGTATAGTAAATAATAATATTCGCAGTAGTAAACAGTTTTCAATCATAAGAATAATATTTGTTTGATTGCAACTTAAATCGTTATTCTACGTTTTGATATTTCATATTTAAAATTTCATATTCAATTTTGTCAAAATGTAAACAAGAAATGTATATTTAAAAAAAAATGTTTGCATATATATTCTTGAGTTTAGTATGTATCTATAAGAACAACTATGATGAGGAATCATGTATTACATTTACAAGCCTCAGGTATTAAAATTAAATATTTTATGAATTTTTAACTACAAATTAATTTACATATTTTCATAATTTGAAATGCTTATAAAAAAAAACGTAACTATGTATTTTCAATATTATTTTAATTACGGTAAGAACAGCTTGTGAGGAACCATGTAGGTATTAAATTTTTAAGCATTTTTATTCACAAACAAAAATCATACCATTTATGTATCGAAAAATACTAAAACTAAAAATGTAGAACATTTCTAATGTCTCTAAATAGAACAAAATAGCCAAAATATTTGAAATGTGTATCATATATTTATAGAAAATATTATTATAAATATTCAAGGAAAAAAATCAAGACTACAGTTTTGAATTTATGAATTTCAACAATGAAATAAAATCAATTTTGTCAAAAACTAGTCTTGTTTAAAAATGTTTGTTCTTCCTCATTTTTTTTGTTTTTCCCTTTTTTTAAAAGTACTGACAATTAATTACTTAAACCAACTAAAGTACTCAATAGATCTGATTTCCTACCATGAACCACTATCGAAGTTGGATATTGAAGCATTTTTCTCCTATAAAAAAACACACATTATTTTAAAACTAACATACATCCATAGCCTCAGCTAAGCTTAGAATCTAAAATGTTATTCTCATTCCCAGAGAGGTAAATAAATTTTTATTGAATTCAACGCATTTATCAAATACATATATAAAAAATAATGTTTTAGTTATAAAATATAACTTAATCTTATCAAATTAAATTCCAGAAATACAATTTTAAAAAACAGGTTTTTCTAAAAAAAAAATAATAGGCGATTGGAAAACCAACCGCTTTTTTAGTATATACGTATAGTATGGCATATAAAACCGAAGAACTTAAGTATTTAGAGAATATACAAATTATAGGAGGTAATGAAAGTAGTATTGCCTGGGTCGATACACATTTGCATCATGTCTCAAAGTGTATGCATAAAGAATTATAAAAAAACAGGTGTAAAAAAATTAAAAAAGTAGTATAATTCTTGAGACTAAGATCTTAATACACAGTATAATAATAGCATAATTTTCATAATGAAAAATACAATTGTGGTTACGTACTTCAATTTTCCAACCACATACAAATATGTAGCATCGCAAAAACATTAACATATAAAAATATATGAACACTAAATAGGAATAAACATATAACATAATAATAATTGTCATACTTAGAATACTTAGATACACGATTTACCCAGTAGGTATTATATATTTATATATAGTATAAAATAATGTAAGACAATTTTTCCCGGTTTATTTTTTAAGCCAAACATTCCTCTATAAAAGGTAATAAAATAAAAAGTAATAATTTAATAATAAAAAAAACAAAAAGTAATGTTTAGGACAATATAGGGTTATAACCTAAGAATATGTATTTAGATATAGGTTAGATTAGATTAATGTACCTACCTAATAAAATATAATCACAAATCAAAGTCTACAAAATGTAGCATTTTTATGTAGGAATATCTATTAATTTTTATTAATTATTATTTACATTTCATTTACAAAATCATTTAGTTATTGAATATACTTAATTTGTGTAAAACATTATTTATTTTTATTACATACCTAATAGTACTTTTTACTGTATCAAAGAGATATTGATCAATCGACTTTTTAATACACATAAATGATTATAAGATACTTAATAAAATAAAACCATAAAATGAGTGTATGCAAATATATTAAATCTACTTTTCAATTTATTAGTTTCTGAACATCGCAGGTTTCATAGAGAGAACTGAGGAGAAACGAAAAACGAATATTTTATTTCATACGTTAACTGTTGCTAAACGCTAGGTATATATAATATACGAATCCCAGATTCCCAGCCACCCGGTACCAAAATCATTTAAATCAACGGCACGAGAGGAACGGCGACTACCGAGCCAATGAGGATAGATAAAATATAGAGGAATACGGTGTATAAACTATTACGTAAGTATACGCTGACGATACAGCCTGTTAATGGCGATTGCGAATGAAAATTAATATTATACGTTTTTAGAATAAAAGGGGTAATGATATTGTCGTCGTCGTCGTCGCGGTTGACACATGACCAGTGTTGTACCACTATGTTACGCGTCTGCCGGATTTATTGGCCGCGAGGCGACGATGAGCGAGGTATATATATATATATTTTATCATTTATTTTTATTTTTTATTTCTCTACTCGTTCTACTGGGTGGTGACACGCGCGTCAGCGTTTCGCGTTGGAAACCAAACCGATTAGCTTTGCGCGAGTATACTACACTTACCAGTTACCACACGCTGCGCCGCCACCGCCGTCGGTGGGTTTTATCGGGTTCAATAATATTCTATCCGCCACCGAATGCGAGGAAAAAAGTAACGAGTAGATAATATTATACACACACACGCGCGCGCGCACACGGACGCACACATATACATATCAAAACACATCTATAAGGTATATATATATACACTGCAGGTATATAGGTATATAGGTATATAGCAGCCAGCAGGTCGATCTATTACGGCGGACTTGTCCATTAACGCGTGTGAAATAAACACGCCGCCACTGTCGAAATCCAGTTTTCTGATCGTTTTTTTTCCTCCGTCTTCTTCGTGTCCTCCGGACCACTGCGATGACGACAACGGCGCGCACGAGAATTTGGCAAAACAGGAATTAATAGTATTATTATCTTATGGAAACGTCTTTCCATCGGATTCCGTTAAGTATAGAAATATATATATATATATAATATACATAATATATAATATAATATAATACTGCCGAATAAATTGGACGAGATTAATATATCGAAAATAATTTTTTTTTTTTTTTACACACACGACGATATTTCTGACAAACTGGTTTGGTCCGTGCGCGCTGAAGCCGCCGTCAAGCGCGTGCCTCGAATCGTCGTCGTATACACAGCCCGTCGCCATTACTTTTATCTCGTATGAATTAATTCCTTGTTATTTATTTACTTTTTTTTCACCAGAAATCTCTGCACGTATGTAATATATATATTATTTTTCTTTTTATCGTTTTGCCACTTTTTTATAACTATTCCACCTCTTGGTCTTTGTCGATAGTAGATGTATCTTCAATACGTCTACCGACAGATCGTTCAATTGTTTTTATTTAATGAAAAACCACAGGTTGTATTTCATTTCTCAATGACAAACTTTTATATTATCATAAAAAACAGATTTTAGTTTTCAATGTGATTGAGTTGTTCTTATTTGTTGTAGGTATCCTATCAATCGTCTATACTTCTATAGTATATATTATAATATTATTTTAATATTGATTTCTTTATTTCTTATTTATCATTTTGGAATCGCTCTTATTACATATTATTGTTTATGTACATTATACATGGTTGTTAATGAAACTCTATGGTTAATGGTAGTGTTAAAATTGATATGGTGGAATTATTATAACACTGTCCAGTTTTAAGCTTAAATATAGTTAAATATCACTGTTCATTATTTCAATAAAATATATAACACGTTATTTGCATTATTTATAATAAATTAAGAATTTTGTTATTATTTTATTATTTTATTGCGTGTAAATGTGAAAAATAAAATGAAAAAAGTAAAAACTGCATCACCTGCAATAAAAATGTATTCGTTTTATATGTTGTAAAGTATAATCTGAGAAAGAGACTTTAACGCTTGCATAATGCTGTCAAAGTTTTCTAAATAACATTATGTTAATATTCTTTCATAATCCTATAATATCAATAAACATGTTCAATTCTATAATTCTGACATAAATAGTGACTTTAAATCTCATAAACCCAGTGTACATTTGACACTTGGACTTGGTCCGTGATTACGTTAAATCACAACATTTTTGTCATAATTTTACACGATTTTATAAATAACGACAATATATATATTTTAATAGCTGCCTATATATTATACCTTCGTCACGCTGTATTATTAAATGTGAAGGATCAAATTTTTACTGATTAATCATTATTTAGTAACAGCGCTTACATATTATAAAGATAGGTTCAAATATTATTCAAATACAAGTCATAAGGATTTGTATCCTTAATTTTTTTTTTAAATATAAATTAATTTTGTAGTAATATCATACAAAAAACTATGTATACCTACTAAATAAGTAAATACTCTATGTATCATTGTATTTGTATACTATATAGTTATTTTTATCTCAGAACTATTTTCAATCGATATTGTATTAGATATTACTAAAATGTTCATTATATTACAAAAAATCCTTTGGGCCTTGAAACAATTACCTATATAGTTTACAAATTGTGCAATCAAGAGGTTAAAAAAATAAAATATTTTATCAATTTTATCAGTTTTCTTATATTTTTAATTTCAATATATTTAAAATTAAATTATATGTTAACATATTATATTTCTGTCAAAAATACTTTCCCTATTTGAATAATATTCACAGTACTCTTTACTCACCTACAGTTTAGGTAAGCTCCTATAACCATATACACCCGTTTGTATGTAACTATATACTTAGACTAGATAATATATAATATCTAAAAATAATAATTTTTATCAATAATATAAGCTACCTAAATATATGTTTAAATATTTATTTTTTTGAACAGATATGAGTATAGATATGATTCAGTATATTTTATTTTGAACCTTACACCAAAATGTACTAACATCAAATCATTAATTTATTGTGTTACTGCATCGGATATTTTCTATGGCCTCAGCAGGATACTTTTCGAAAATGTATTCTCTAGAAGTATAGTTATTAAAGGAATTTTTTTTTTCAAAATTGTTTTGACCGAATTATTATTCTTACGTTCCTGTATTTTTTCTATGTAACACCAACAATGAGTATGCCCTAAAAGCAGCAGCTGCGAAAACGCAAAAAGTTGAAACAGCTGTCCGTCCACCACATAAATCTTGCATATAGATTATCACAATTAATTAAAACACACACACACACTTATACACGTGACATTGTGATAATAATAACGTTTTAGATAAGTGTGAATAGTGAATATAGGAATTTGTTAATTATTACTAAATGATAAATTTTATACTTTGAATATAAACATCTTCCTCTTTTGATTTTGACTTCTGAGTGTAGTTATATAATTATTTAATATCTTAATCGTTAAATTATAGACATTTTAGTCTGAAAATTTAGTTATTTAGTGGTAATTTAATACATTTAAAAATCATTAGTAAAATTACAAGTATTAATTTGTATTTTATTTGCAGAATTATAAAACTAATTTGCCATGTTGTTATATATATTATAAAAGGTATAATATTATATATATATGGGTACCATACAGTCATCAAATACCTATACGCATATTGATGTACATAAATTCAATGTTTAAAGGTACCTACCTAAGTATTAAATTAAAACGAATTATATGTTTGTCTTTAATTTAAAGAAAGGTATTTTGATACTTTGACACCTATACCTATATAGTATAAGACAGTAATATAGGCAGTAGGCACAATATACATGTTTCCAAAACATGTATGAGCACTTTAAGACATACGAGTATAATAATTATCATTTAAAATATTAAACATAGACAGAATAATACCGGGCTTGGCAGGTGCGTTAGAACTAGATTAATTAAAAACTTCAAAACAAGTTTTTCAATATAGAGGGGATGATTTTTGTTGGTGAATGAATATAGTAATATCACGCCTCTTTGTAACTTCCTTCATAAATATAACTCATAATAGACATTTTTATACTGAAAACCGTGTAATGAAAGAACGTTCTATTTAGGTCCACAAAGTCGTATGTGTATATTTTTAAAAAATATATCTGACACCTTAATAATGTTCACTTTAAATTTTAAAAAAAACCAAGATACTACATATTTTATAATTGTAATTGGTGTTAAACTGATATTATTTAATTATTAATGTTGTTTATACTTATATTAAACATTTTATAAAAATAGTAAGGTATAGGTGTACAATATTATAATCGTGCGTGTAATAGGAATGAGTGGAAGAAATTTGTATTGGTAGCGTAGATGGTCTGTAACTCTAAACAAAAATAGGTACTTATATTATAATTACCAAAAAAATCTTATGATATCATAAGAAATATAATATGTATCTAATGATTAATATTATGTATTATAATATACCTAAATATAGTTATCACTTATTTATAATTCAAAATGTGCTTAATATGTAGTTAGTAGTTATGAATTATAGGCTCGTCCGGTAAAATCGACGGTAGACAGTATATTATCGTACTTAGGTGATGTGATTATATATTACTGTGTGTGGACTGCGGACACACGCCGTCGTCGGCGGCAACGGCGGCTGCAGACAGAGCCTGCAGGAGTTGGTCGGCAGAGGTATGATGCACATCACAGATACCGGAGAGAGATAGACGGAGGAGACGTGTCTGCGTCGTAGCCCGAAAAATGTATTACACACACACACAAAGACGACACAGACACACAGCCGACGGGAGTGTATTATAAAACTTTGCACCTGCTCTCGGGGAGTATCGAGCAGCCGCCAGCGGGTAAACGCAGGGAGAGCTCGCGCGACTGGCGCACGCCACCGATCGGCCTGGTAATCTCGCCGCCGCCGCCACCCACTACGACGTACGCGCGCGCGCGAGGTAGGTATACCCAATACCAATACATGTGCGCACGTAAAATACAACAATAATAATAGTAATAATAATAATAATAAATAATATTAAAATATATAATATCAAATGTGCTTGCGTGTGGGTGCGTATTGTACGACGCATCATATTATTATATATATACTTTATTATACACATTGTTATGGCCGCGCGCATATAATATATTGTCCCGGTGCAGCAGTCCGTGTGCCTAGGCCAATATCACATATTCCGCGACGACGGCACGTTTTGGTTTGTGGAAAAGGGTTGTGCGTTTTGTTGTTCGATGTATACGCGCTCTCGGTAGGTAGGTATAGTTATATTATAATATACATATTGTTATGATGATGATGATGATGATGATGACGACGATGATGACCGGTGGCACGCGAAATCCGTTTCACACCGGTCGTTTTATTTCATAACAATATGTATATATTTTATTATTATTATTATTATGTGCTGTACCAGTTAACCGACTGCGTACACCACTGCAGACGACTGCAGCAGTAGTAGCAGAAATCACTATGAAAAGTACTAAGTAGCATATTCGATATATTATATTATTTACATAATTTACCTACCTATAAGACGTGTTTTACTGCTGCACTAGAATTGCAGTGTTGTGTATGTATAAGCATTAGTATTATTATCATTCTCGACGACATGATAAATATAAACAGATCGTACTGAAACCACGTTTTTCCAATTTTGATAGGTGGTCGACTGGTAGAATGTTGCTGTCTTGGTTACGAAATAACATTTTTTGATTTACTGAGACTTTTTCTGTCTTTTTTAGGTAGACGTTTAAAACAGTTTCCTACACTTGTCGTCTCATAATTTTTTTAAGATTTTCTATAACATCACTACACTCAGTATAATATAGGTATTTAAAAAAAAATACATTTGACTTGTGTTTCACTGTGTTTGTTTAGGTACCTATATATATATACAATATATTAACTAAAGTGAAATAATTTTAGTTAACGTTATGAAATGATTAACTGTAAAGATGTACAACAGTAACCCAATACACTGCTATTGTATACTAGATTAATTTTTTTTTTTTGGCAAACTGATGCGATGGGTATAGAATTACTTGTTGAAAATTATTCCCAAATATTGTTCATTCTTCATTGTTATTGATTATTAAACACAATGAGATCTATTTTATTTTATTAGTTATGTATAATATAACATTGCAGGTATAAATATGTATTAAAAAAAAAACCAAATTATTAACGATGACCATCACCGGTAGGTAGGTCAGATCTATCGGCTTCGTCAAAGATCACCTGGTATATTATATACTTACGAGAGTTTGAAGTTTCTATATACATATATAATGTGGCGTTATGTATATAAATCAATATGATCCCTAATTTCCGATAAGTGAACGTAAAAAACATCAATAATTTTAAGAGGAATATATTTTATTTTAAACCGGTTGAAAAGAATTAATTATAATATTTATAAGTTTACAACCAACCTGATGGATCATTTTTTTTTTAAATTTGAAAAATGTTAGCAGTATACATTATTGACTACAGTATTCACTATTGTGTCAAGAATAATTTTATATTTTCGTTAAAATATTTTTAAAATATTGGATCTCTACTCTTGAAATTTGTTTTCAGTAACGGTCTTGGTACATAGTTACCTACTTATATTAGTTATAAATATATTTCATACGTGTATGTGGCACAATTAAAAAACCGTATTAAATTTCTAGCAAAAATACAAACAAATAAACAAATATTACACCCTTTTTTAAATTCATCTGATGCATAATATATATTATTATAGTACAACCAATAAAAACATTCAATTAGTTTAGCTGAGTCATCAAATATAATTGTATGTAAAATAAACTCATCTCCATTTTACTTTATTTGGTTAACATTAGCAATAAGCAATTTTGTTAATTGAGAGACCAGTGAAATATCAGTTTTAAAATAGAGTGGAAAGTAGTGCCAGGGAAATAGAATATCTGTTGATGGGGGCGTTAAAGTTTTTGGATCATTCCCAAAATATATGTCCTAACTATATAAAATTAGATGAACATTTACATATTTTATACCTATTCATTTTACTAGATTATTTTGCTTGTATTTATATTTAAAGAAAAGATTAAATACTTACTATTTTTCAAACGTTTTAATAAAATGTCACGTATATATTATTATATTTTGACATATTGTAGTTAGTAAGTTACATAAAAACACGTAATCAAAATTGTAGGTTTATTGGTATTTGATTTTTATCAAAGAATTATCTTCTAACGTTCCAGTTTATTATTAGGTATTATAAAGTTTGGAATAAATTTAACTGTATAAAATATAATACCATTATATACATACAAATACAATACTTTTTTTTATGCATAAACTCACGAGCAAATATTTTACTTGTTCAAAACAATAACTATACATTTTTAATAATTTGAGTAATTGTGTATTATACTTGAATGTAACAAGTATTTGCATTTTGCAGTATTGAATGCTATATTCATTAAATTCGTTTTATTTAATGAAACCAATCATTTTATTTTATATTTGTATTTTTTACAACAGTTATTGTTATTAATGTCCTGTTAAGGGTACCACGTGGAACACTTCAAACCATATTCTTATTTTAATCGTAAAAATAAATTTTAACTTTTTCTAAATAATGTAATGTATCAACAAAATTAGATAATAATCTACAAAATATGTGGATTTTTTATTCTGATATAAAACATTCTAATATGACCAACTTCTAAAACCTAAAATCTAGATTCTTTGTAAATAAAAGAATTTTTGTACATAAAGTTTTTTGTTTTTTGTTGTTGCTATTATGTTATTGAATATTAATAGTACACTATATTAAAATAAATTATACATAAATATATAATGGTTATTGGGTAATTGTTTATGAAATCAAATACTACTAAATCTTTTGGCCATTTTTGTTTTCAAGTTGACAAGTGTTTTGAAAATCGTTAAGAATCTTACAATAGTATAAAAAAAATTCCAATTTTGAAAGTATATTGAAAATTGAAATACATATATTTACATATTAATGTATTAATATTTTTAATAGAATTTTTACAAATTTATAATTTATCTTATAGTTTATATTATGTATGTTCATAGAAAAAAATGTAATTACTATAATTACATATTATCATTATTGTCATCATATTATCAATGATATTATTAATACTTAGATAGAAATATATCTTAGTTAATGGCTGTATGTTAAATATTTTATATCATTTCAACATTTTTACAGGCATATTACATTTTAAAAACGTTAAAATTAAACACTCATCTGATTATTCTGGTTATATAATCTCCTGTTATCTAGTCATCTAGATATAGGTAGTTAAATATTATTTAACTTGTATAGGATCAATCGTAGTAATGGCTAGTTCAAGTTGAGTATAATATTGTGAAACAGGTAGTTTTATTTCATTTTGTTTAAAAGAATAAAATACAATATACAAGGACACAGCCAAATAATGCTTCAAGGCAAAGCGATAAGCGTTTCTTCAAAACGAGATTTTTTCGAAGAAATGTAATTCCTAATTGACTAGGTAAGTAGTTTAAACTTTAAGACAGTGTATTAGTTAAACATATGTATATATATATACCTGCTGAGATAGTGTAATCTATTTCACTAAACAATGTAATTGAGAAAATGACTAAGTAAAAAACCAAATTGATATATTGAGTGAATCAAAATATTAATCAATAATAGTGTCGAAAAGATATGAGTACATTTTTTTTGTGTATTTTATGTATTTTAGATTTTTATGTTAAGCTAAATTTTTAAAATAATCTGTACACTATTTCTTTTAAATGTTAATTAATTAATTCACGTAGTATGTACATATAATATATAATATAGGTATTGTCGCTTTAATTGATTTATATTAAATTACATCAATACATCGTGTAATGAAATGAAATTTAATTATAAAAAGCACCTGGAGACACGTACGTTTTAAAGTCGTATTTAAAAGAATAGCGCTAGCAACAACAACGATTTTTTCTCACATAACACCATGATATAACTATATAAGTCAATATTTTGTTCAAATATAACTTACAGTTTTGGTGGAGGGGGGCAGCAACCCTTTTTTATTTATTTGGCGGAATAAATAATATGATGTATATTATAATATAGGTGGAAGTTTAGGTCATGGTGGGCGGTGAACTCATAACGTACAGTTAAGTGTGTTTTTCGTTTGATGATGAGTAGGTACCCGGCAACGGCCGTAGGTAGTATGCACAATGCTCATGGGCCGTATGTCATCATATTATTATAAAAACCACAAATTAATCGAATACGTATTATTACGAGTGCCGCACTATGTAGGTGTTAGGACGTCGAACGTGGAGGTGCCCGTATTGTTTTTTTTTTTTTACATAAAACATTAAATTATGCTGGAAATAAGTATTAGATTTATCGTTTTTTTTCGAAAAATTACCGTTTATTAGTAAACATATATATTTTTTTTTATTGAAAACACAACACTACGACGGTTACAATGAGACCAATAGCGCCCGTGGTTATGGAGCAATTTAAATTAATTTAAAATTATTACTCCATAAGGTGCTGCATGCACGCGCGTACATGAGCTACATGAGGGTGTTGGCGTCTACACTTACTTTTTAATACAACATGATTCCATACATTATTCACACTCCCTTAGACGGTGTGTATAGTATTATAATAGTAATTGCCACCCGTCGACGATTTTGTAGGACTGGGCTTTAACCAGAAAAAATAGGAGAACTAATAAAAACTAAGTGCCAATGGAAGCTGCTGCTCTTATTTTTTTTTAAAAATCGTATCATCAACGATAAATCACAGGATAAAAATTACTTATACATAGTTTTTATGTGCTATTATAAATAAGTTAGAAATCATGATAATAACTATAGGTTTTACAATTAATTACCTTTGTTATAAAAACCTTATAAATGATTGGATAACAGTAGATAGTTATAATACGATTTAGAGATATCAAATTTTTTTTTTGATTTTCGTAAATAATATTGTGTAGATTATCAAAAAATGTTCAAAATGTAAATTACATATGTATTAATGTTAGAGTATAACTATAATTGCGTGTATAGAAAAATTATTTCTATGGAATCTATATCATACTTTCTACTTTTCAATAAATAAAATTATAGCAAGACCTAATGTTTTTAATGGAAATCTGTACTTTTGAAAAACATTCAGGTATAAAATAATTTATAAAAAGAACGTATTCAATCATAGAAATAGTGAATAATAATAATATTGTATGAAGTTTTGATTGTTTCAATAATTAGGAACATCTCTATATATATTTACTTTTTTAAGCAGGTTCTACCACTATTTATGTAAAAAAAAGGATTTCTTGCTGTACAATTAGTTTAATAACATATTATGTTTAATTTAATTGTATACAATCATTCTGATATTTCATTAGTGGTTTAGACGGTAGAGCTGAATTTAATGATAATATGATATTAAAAATCAAAAAAAAAAATCACGTAAAATGCAAATGTATTTCTTTTCTTTGATGTTATCAATTATTATAAAATATCATAGACTTAGATTAGACCATTTACATTTTCCCCATAGAAACATTTTAATTCCGAAATAATATGTACAATATAATATAGTTTTAGAACTATTATGAACATTGAACACAATGTCCATAAGTCATTACTCATTAGCATAACACATAGGTACTATTTTAATTTATAATGAAATTATTTTGTTTTCTCGATAAATTCATATAAATACTATATTATAATATATTGTGTTACTATATAAAATATTATGCAGTAGGTATGTATAAATATCTATTACAAAACATTGTTAAATGTATTGTACTGTACCTACCGATATTGATAATACAATATTGCAGTCATTGTCAGGATGAATTTTCGTACATGAGGTTGTATGTTGTTTTGTATTTTGTATATTGTTCACAAAAATACTTGATTTCACCCTTTCTCGTAATCGATTTTAATACATTTGACATTTTAGGATCGCGGGCATTGAGACAGTATTTTTATTATATTTGATTTTCGTCTCATTGGACATTTCTACTAGCGTTGCAAAACGCGTATATAACCGCAGCATACTGTATAGGTACAATATCGTTATTGCATGGCTACAGAGCCAAATCCCGAATATTCCATTATGTTACTTTTCGAGACATAAATGTTTTTTTCGTTGGGTAAATACATATTATATTTATTATACCATGTTTCATTTTTGTCCAGACTACCTACCTGCCTGCCTACCTACCTGAACAGCTCGTACCCAAAGGTGGATTATTATATCGGATGCTTTGTATTGTGTCTCGTTCCCAGGGTATGAGATCTAGTTGTTTTTTTTGTTGTTCATCTCTTATGTTGCACGTACCTATACGTATATTATATTATGTTCTCTTTCCATCTGAAACTGGTCGGAAGTCGCCCAGGAAGCCCGGTTTCTTGTTCAAATAACAAGAAAAGTATAGGATTTCATTTAAACGCACGCTGTTTACTCGGTTAATGGATCGAATTTTATTATTTTTTTGGCATTTCCTTTGCACTTAACATTTGTTGAAAAAAAACCGTCGATATTTGCCCTGTTATCCAAACGCTGCAGCAATAGTCGCGTTCACCCTCGGAGAAAATAAAAAGCAAAGATTGTTAATGAGATCAGCCCGGTGAGATGCTTATACAGTGCGTCGAAGAACGTCTGATATATTTTATTTATCGTTATTAATTTCGTTATTTTTTAAAATTTTTTTTTTTTGCGCCGGCTGCTGTGACCAAATATCGTGTTTTTGACCGTTGTCATCGGCGTGCGGCGGTGGCGCGGCTAAAACCATATAATAAATAAAAAACAATCAGATGTGTTTATCTATACATACGCCGTTTGTACGCGGGCAACCATATAGATGGATGTATTTGATAAAAAAAAAAATATTTATACATACCTCAATACCTGTGGGTACGCACTCGGAAAATCAAAAATTCTATCCGCATATATATATCTTATACGTGTACGTGTATGGCGGCGGCGGCGGCGGCGACGACGACGATGATAATAACGTCCTATTACAATAGCCCGGTAATAACTACCTACGTGCGCTCATAAATAACACCCTTAACGAGACAGCTGTCCCGCAGTATAAGACTGTATAGGGGGCGTTTTGAAGGTGTCGGAGATTGCGTTTTCGCCGTCATCCCCGAGTGTAGGACGCTACAGTATATACGCGCGCCATCACACCGGGTCATAATGTATATAATATAGTCGTATATGATTATTAAGTGTGTATGTGTATACTTTTAGTGACGAAAAATGATTAGTGTGCGGTGTCTCGCGGTGTACCTACCTACATCTGGTCCAATATTGGTGCACGGTATACAGAGGTCTAGAATGAAAAAATAATATTTTTAACTATTATAATATTATTATAATAATGTGTATTTTAAAGACGATATTTTTTTGATTTTAATTATTCGCGTATTATCGAAGGTCCATAATATGTCTGTATGCTCTCATATCTTCATTATCTAAGTATTTAATATTATTCGATTTAACTTATTTATATTATGAAGGTATAATTAAGAGTACATTTTTTTGACCTATTCAAAACAACATAATATTTATATATCTATACTTTGTGACTGTTATATTGTATCACTACCTAAAAACATGCATTTATATTTTATTCATTTGTTAAGCAAAATTTCGGTTAGCGAATAATATAATATTATACCCATACATTATATAGGTACTACAGGTATTTTTTTTTTTTTATTCACGAAGAAAGAATTTGTGAATAGAAATCTTTATATGCCAAAAATTATCATATATGTGCGCGCGGTGTTTGACCGAGTACCTACCATATATGATATATTATGTTTAATATTTGTGGCCCGAGGATGTCTGACAAGAGCCTGACTCGGTCATAAGGCCTCCTGGGTGTTTTTGTTATTGCAGGTCAATTCCGATTTGTTTATTCTCTCGCAAAAATCAATGTTATTTTTCGATATGAGAACGTCATCTGAAACCTTATATACACGTCTTTACTGGGCGTCGCCGACTGTTATTTTTGCTGCTAACCACGGGTGGCCGGATGTCGGATTTACATGGTTTCACTGTTGATCTCGAAGAACAACTATCGCCGCCGTTTCCGGCTCGATCATAAAAAGTCCGAAAAGAATTTTCTCCGACAAAACAGATCACAAAATATTATTATATCTAATTCACCCTTAAATTACACGTTATGTGGCTGTCATTACGGGCCCTGAGCTGGGCGCGCGCGTTCGTCGTCGGACACGAGCATCCATATAATAATTACGTCTGGAGTCCCGCAGGGACGTCTCGTTCACCTGTCTTATTTCATCTCATTCCGATTTTTTTCTCTCTTTCTTCCCCTCTAATTTCCATCAGAGATTTAGAGATTTGTAAAGGACTCGTCCCATTCAAACGTTAATCGTCATTCGACGCCGACAATTCGAAATCTACAAACGAAACGAGCCGCTCGATCGTTGACCATCAATCGTATAAGAGCCTCAACCCTTTTTGATTTTTTTTTGCCTGTGGTAAAATGTATAAAAATGTAAAAAAGGAACGTGTTTAGTAGTTTAAACTGTATCTAACGATAATTATGTACATATAATATGAGTGTCAATTCATACAACACTTTTATAACGTATTTTTGAAATTTCATAAACTAATATAAATACTTACACAATTATTTTTTATTTTAATTTTTAAATAATATAGAATATCTATATTATTTGTTTAGATTATCACGATTTACGATGTTTGATATGTATATTCAAGTATAACTAACTACGATCAGATTTCCTTCTCGGGTAACAACATTATTCATACAACTCGATTATTTATATGAATAGATACCTAACACCTGCGGCACTTTAATCGCCTAAAAATAATATCACATATTATAAAATTTCGCAATCTATTGAAATTGATTAGCTGAAATATTAAAATCTAAAACAGAATTGAAAACGTGAAATATTTTAACAATGAAGGAAATCAAAACTATACTTGAACTTGATAGATGATGGTTTTGTTTTAACTTATAAGCCTCGGAGGGATTTTTACAAAACAAATATGAATAATGAATGAGTCAAAAATAAAAATAATAATGATATCCTAACATGTTTTGATGTATTAATTTACGACGAAAGATAAAATATTCATATTTACTTAACCCACGTCAGAAAGTATCGTAAACAAAATATTTTTGGTAATAAATTTTAAAATTTTTAATTTTAATAAAAAAAAAACCTACCTATCTGTTATAATGTATAACAGCACTATCTAATAAAATAATTAATATTATATACTAGAAACGAATGTTACTAATTAGTTATCAATAATTATTAAAGAGTATTAGACGACTATTGATTATATTTATTAGGTAATGATATAATCAAACGTCAATGAAACTAAATATTTCTTATTTTTTATTGCACACTATTTTAATGTATTTAAAAGATTCTAGAACGATATTTTTTTTTATGATTTTAATAGTTGAACACGTGTATATTAATTTTGAACCAAACTTTATTTAAACGTAGATTAATACTTAAACCTATAGTTTATCGGTATTTAGGTATTTATAAATGTGATGAAAAATTTGTATCTAACCAAAATAGTAATTTACAAAATATTATATTCAATAATTTACAATACATTATATTATTCAACATAAAATCATTTTATATATCAAAATGTAATTATTATTGTTTTTAAATTAGGTACTGTTGTATGTTTGATGATATCTATAGATGTCTTCCTTTTATTTTGTCTTAAAAATAAAAATAATCATAATACCTAACTTTCAGTTTTTCTTTTAGTAAAATACAACACTGCATTTCGTTTAAACACTTTTATTTTTCAAACAAGTTTTAGATGTATGAACAAATATTAATTTAAACAATGTCACGGACGGTATATCACTGATGCGGCGACGCATTAAACATTTCGTTTATCGGCCTTACAAGTATTTTAATAACCGTATATTTATATTTTATAAATTATATGCATATAGATTATAATGTGTGTAGGTATAACATTATTATTATATTATATCGAGCCATCCGTTAACTTTTCGGCGTGTGAAACCGGTCCTTTTTACGACTTTGGAATTTAATGCGTGTAAAAAATATACACTTACGTGCGCGCTAGAGACGCGCGTAAATTATACTGTACACGCGGTAGTCATTATTTATTAATTTTAATAAAAAAAACTTTACTGCCGATGACCAAAACGATTTTTCGAGAACTGAACAAAAAAAAAATAATAATAATATATGAAATAGCGCGAGAGAGACAAGAAGTGAGCGTGAAACGAATTTAGAATAAAATAATATAATACAAACGAATATATTATACGTATATATATTCACCCCTCGTATATGTCGGACTGCGACGACGACGACGACGACGACGACGACAACAACAATGGACGTGTTCGCGCCGAAAAGTTGTTGGGGTCCGCGAGTCGGACAATGAGATATTTCGCGCATAACGTCCCCCTACCCCTACGGCCCCGCTGCCGCGCTGCACCAAACGGCCGGCTCCCCTGCAACCGCCATTGAAACGGAATGAGAGACGCGAGCTGATGTATGTATACGATATAAAAATATTCGTGAGCGAGTGCACGGTAAGACGAGTAGTGGTAGTATTGGTGGTGGTGGTGGTGGTGGAGAAAAATAAATAATAATAAAAACCTTTTTGCGCCCCGCGTGATTTTATTTCATATTATTATTATTATTATTAAACACTATATATATGCGACGGAAGAATGTCCTGCACCGGGGGCGAGAACGGTGCAGAGTTTGTACGCGCGCGCGTAACCGGTTTTGTATTTATGTCGCGCGCACACACACACGTTCGCCTCCTTCATCCCTCTGCAGCAGCCGCGGTGCACATATTATTATTATTATTATACACGCCGCGTGTAAATGCATAGGTATAGGTGGATAGACGGTATATATACCTATATAATATTATACTGTATAATACTCTGTATGTACAATATACATTATATATATATACGTTACACGACGAAATTCACCCTATGTGGCGAAATCCCCCGGGTACAGGGCGGCGCGTTTGTACAGTATAATATTATATGTTGTGTAATGTGCATATCATACATATACATATATATTATATGTGCATCGATAGTCGCGTACGGTAGTGAGTTTAATAATAAAATAATATAATATACGCGCGCATTTGAAAATTCCGCCAACCTCTCGAGAGTCGAGACGACTGGTCACACAGCGCGACAAACGACACCGCGTGATAATCATAATTGTTATACGCTTGTTATAGTATAGTATACCTGTCTACAGTCGTGCCTCTAGGCAACGGATCATATTTTTTAATATTATATATAGGTATATCGCCGCATCGGTGTGGTATAGTGGTGGTAATTGCGGTCGCGTTGCAAGTCGTGCGGGAGGCGTACGCAGTATGTATATTTTGCAGATATTAGGAACCTCTGTAATACGCGTTTATTAATTATATTATATTGTATTGAAGCCTCACCGTCGTCGGAATGTCGTCGATTTCAGATAATCACCATTATATCTAGTGTGTGTGTGTGTGTGTGTGTGTGTGTGTGTGTACGAGCTCAATATATATATATATACACGAATATTAACATTAGCGATTACCTCGTGTACGTCCTTCGCCGATTATATATTCGTCTTTTTTCCATCTTGCCCAAAACTATCTGATTTCGCGTATATAATCGTATAAAAATAAAACTTAAACGTCATATTATTATATCATGCCGCGCCGGCTCTATATCATTATATATTATGTAACCGCTGGACCAGGACTTTTATTATTATGTATACGTTCTCATTAAATCTCTATACAGAGTATAGAGATTATTCTACAATCATCTAACCATGCATACCTATATTATAATAATGGTATACGCGTTTCATAGGTAAACACTAGGCGTATAACATATATGTTTAATTTTATACGAGGTGGTAGCGATTTGTTCATAAATCCAGGATGGAACAATACACGCTCACATAGGTATGTATAATAATGAATTAGAGGGCATTCCTGTTCCTGTTTCTTGTTATCTTATATCCTACGTGTGTACAGCCGCATTGCCGCCAGTCACCCTTCGTTTTATTTTTTTTTTGCATTCTACTTAGATTTTGCTTATTGTTGATAAAATTCCAAGAAATTCTAAACGAACGACAATGTCTTAAAAAAATATTTTTCGTTTTTCCTTTAACTGGGTAATAATAAACAAAAATGCAAAAAACCTTCTAGGTTTTTTTTTTGTTTGATTTCCGGTGTTTTTTTCATTATGCTCAAGTTATAAGATGCTGATAATTTGAGACCCTGTTTTTTCTTCATTGTTCATCACTCTTAGGTACTTTATTCACTCGCGGATTGAGTTTTATTTTTCGTGTCAGAATTATTCGTGATAATACGTAATATCTAGCGCGAATACATATTTCTCTCTTTTCTACTAATCCCATATAAATATTATAATAACATATTCCATTTAGAATTTCGTATTTAGGTAATTGACAAAGAGTTCACTTTACCAATTTCACAACAGAAGTATTATTCGGATAATTCCATGGACGCCGTACTCTACTCAACTAATCATCTAGTTTTTAATATTTAAAAAAATTACAAACATTATATAATTTGTACATCATGACGGAGTATATCTTGACAGAACCAATTTAAATTAAACTTGAAACATTCTATCATATAATATTATGTGACGCACTTACTAATATTTTATGAAATATTGTTATTTGTTTAATTTACTATTTTAATACCAGTGTCAATGATCGCCGACGTAATTATCAGATCATTGACCGAGACTAGACTGAACTCAGTATCGTGAAACCGACGAAATGACAAATGCGTAATTTAAGAAGAAGTCGCAAATAGAAACCGCAATTTTTAAACGCTTAGTTATATTCGTCGGTAAAGCTCTGAGCTTGAATTAAGGAATGACGGGTAAAGAACGGAGTCTCTCTTCTTTTTAAAATATTTATGCGTACCCCTTCTAATCATATCCTAATCAATAGGACATTTAAATATTCAGGTACCTACGCACATTTTTTTGGACTTTTGCATTGCCCGTCTAATTTTTTCTCAAATAAATAACTGTCGGTAAGTGTTAAGATTATAATGATAGCGAGTAACAACGAATACAGATAAAACGATAAACGTACTAAGCGTTAAGTAAATAACCGTAATCGATCTATATTTATTTGAGATGAAAACATATTTTAAAGTTATACAGGACGTCAGTGTCCATATGTATCACAAGCACACTAACCATTTTAACAGTTTCCATTAATTCTTATAAAGTTATAAACATTTTACATTATTACAATGGGTTCCATTTCCAACCATTATTTGTATAATTTTGCACCCCACATCTGATTATACACGACACTATGTAGTCGTATTCTTCTATAAGGTTTTTAATTTTACATATCGGAATGTTATAAACTTATAAATGATAGGAGTTGCAAACGTCTCGTACAGGTAAATTTTGACATTTTGTGTAAGTTGTACGTACCTACTTATTATTCTATATAGGTACGTTCCCACATGTAATAACCTACATCATGTATGTATGTTGTATATACATATTTGATATTATATATTTTTGTTATGTTTATGTAGTTTCTATTATATACGCGAACGTTTAATAATTTAAAAACGCATATATACTGGCAAAACGCCAATGTATAATAGGACATAAGTATAACGAATGTGTCCCGTTTTCAAAAGATCCCAATGTTTGTTCGACTTTTTGTCCAGATTGAGATGTCTATCGGTCGATTAAAGAGGAAAGGGTTTGGTGTGTGGGAACTCGAAATAACGTCGCGTGAAAATCCTTTCAAAATCCTCCGACGCGTTTAAATTGATGTGACCCAAACGGGTCACAGTATAATATTTTGAATTCATACGATTTTGGTCGTTTTTTTTTCAAAATGACGGTCCCCCATTGTCAATGTCGCGAATCGCGCCCACCTGCATTCTCGACGACGATCGTGTGGAAAAAAATGATTTATATTTTCAGCCACCCCGGGAATTTCGGTAAAAACGATATTCGCGAACTGGTTTATAACGCATAATATATTTTAGTATGTATGTACTATATATATATAAGTATAATGAAGTATTTTTTCGATTTTAGAAATTCGTAAAACCTCCATTCGCCTTTTATTCCGTATATATAGTCACATTGTTCGTTGTATATGGACATAATATATCACATTCAATATAATATAATATAATGTATAACGTAATAAATATCCATAAATCTCGCCGTCCTCTCTTCCTCCGCGTATATCATATATTTCATGATGTATAGTCATAGAGCAGTGCTTGTATATTTTATTATATATTTATCGATACGTTATAAGATATATTAAACTACGAAGGGGCGTGCACGACTACAGTTTCCACCTATATATAAAACGTTAACCACGGTTCCCGTCTGATGGACTACGGTTATCGGAACGGACCGTGAAGATTTTCAGAGTCACAAATTTAGACGGCGTGAATATCATCATCGCGATCACCGCGTAGACGTGCGGTATAGTGGTGGCAGTAAATATAATCTATGCGCTCCTCAATTATTGGCTGCTGCCGTGCCAGACAGGTGTGCAACGTGTAGATTATATATATATACATACATATACCTATCTATATACACGCGGTGTACTTGACGCGAGCCCGAAAACTATATACTGTATAATCTCCGTGTACGACGCGTTAATATACCGTGTTCGGGTTAGGTCACCGATCGGTTTTTATATGTATATTTTTTTTTTCGTCGCGGCTGAACGGTTGGCGTGCACCAGAATTTCCGATCGGCCGTCTCCGTGAACTCGAATGAAATCAATAATATAATAATGAGAAGAAAAAGAAGAAGAAAAATACCTAATGTAAATCCATACTATCCGCGCGGCGCGGACGGAAACTATTTGAATTTAACGCCACTGTGATTATGTTTATCCGGTAAATAAACGCTGTAACGGATTGCGATAATTTGACAGTATTAAATACAGCTGCAGCTGTCGCTGTCGCGTGAGTTTGTGGCCGAAAAGGCACAAAACGGGATCGTTTCGGGATACCGTTTCCAGCAGAGTTTAAATACTATTATTAATGTTTTTAAAACTATAGAAAACGATACGACATCGGATATAGGTACTGCAGATGACTCAAAAATATACTATCGTGAATATATTTTCGATATTGATTTAAAATTTTTAAAGTTTTGGCGATTTGAGTTCCGTGTAGTATATAAGAAATTCTTAAATTTTGATTTAAATTATACATACCTATTAAATTATACATACTCTGTTCAGCGAAAGAACAAGCCGATTCAGCTCATCCCCCTGCGTCACCCTGCCAGCGACACCGGTTCCACTATGGCAGGATGTCGTGTGGGGATGGTCAGAAGAATCGATTTTCGTCGGTCTGCTGCGTGTTCTTTCGCTTAACACAGTATAGTTAACTATTAAACGGCACATAACTTTTTTTCCAATTTACTTGTTATAAGGCACTTCTAACTTGTAGCCGCTTCTATCTGGATATAGATTTACTGCTCTTTCTTTTATTTTTAGTTTTTTATATTATAACGTTCATATACATAATACGTACGTACCTAATGTACGTAATATGCCATTAAACTGTTAGTTACATTTTTTTAAATAAAAAACGACGTGTGACGTGGTCATTTTACGCAGTTTCTTTCACACAATGCACTTTTGGCAAGTAATTGATCGTGCGTTATGTAAAATTGTACGACTGTCCTTCGGGGATGACAAATCCCCCGATTGTCAATTTCGATTGTACCCAACAGTTGATCCTGTGACGTGTTTGATTTGTATCTGACATTGTCACAAAGAAGCAAGAGGGAACGCGCTACTGTCGACTGGTTCTAGTATACATATAGCAGCCAGTTTGACAGGATCATACCGAATTCCCTCTATTATGGCCGAAAATGCTAATACAAGATTAGCGTATATTATGTATAATATATATTATATAGATAGAGATAAATATAAATTGTAATAATGCGTATATGTCTCGTCAAAAGATATTATAATCAAATACTGCATCAGACGATGAGAAAAATCTAAACCGAATTTATTAATCCCTGCCGACTTGACTAAACGTATATTGAAATACGTTATTCGCCATGAATATATATTGTTCACATTTAGTATACTAATTTTAAGACGTTGTGTAATTATTATAAAAGTACAGTATATATACTGATACTATATACACTGCACTTCTTCAATATTTATGTTGTTTGAGTATAACTTAAATTTGGAATGTATTTTGTAGCCGGCATTATTATTTATATATTGTGTATGTAGGTATATATAGTAATATTTTAATAATTTGAAAAGAAAACCGTTAGATAGTGGGTACCGTCTATGCGGTATTCAAAAACCTATTGTGCAGCATGTCTCGTAGTACAATGTATTACAGACTTAAAAAAATAGATAATTCTCTAAAAATGAGAAAAAAAATTTTTTTTTTAAATACCCTTCGGCCATTTTTTTATTATAGACTAGGTGTTTGTGTACTACCCCGCGTACGCATTTACTAATATGCGTTCAACGGGCGCTGATTTAAAGGGTGGTAAATAATAGCAATGATTAGATGACTCGTCGATTTTTGCACCTTTTTTAATTAAAAAATCTAACAAGGGTATTTATTTCATAAATCATCACGTCCCGTCCATATTTTTTTAACCGTAGCAGGATCTTGTTATCCCGTCAATTTTCAGTCCTTTAATTATTTCTCGTAAAAACCGTTTAGTTCCAAACATCTTTTCGATTGTTCCAATAATGCACAGTCACAGCCGTAAAGCCGTATTCTCTATTTCCTCAAGGCATAACAATATTAATAATTTATTTGTTTACTTACTTTGAAACGAAACTAATCCATCATATTGTGATCGCGGGTTAACTTCAAGAAGTAATAAGCAGTCATAATTCCATTATTCACTACGAGAATATTATTTACATAAAATAATTATTACTTTATTTACTTGTTAAGACTTAAGACACCGGATTATTTATTATATATTTGTATAGAATCGGATTGAAACATTGTTTTGTATAATTACATAAAATTATATATTTTATAATATTCAATAGACTATATTTTATTAACACAAATCAAATGTAATAGGATATTATTCTATTATTATCAAGCCAATATATTTAAACTTTAAACATGTGTTTATTTAAAAGACACAAGTAGGTATATTTGACCGATATAATATGTATTCCATTCTATTGAAAATATACTACAGATCAAAATATTTTACTATAATTTTTTAAATACAAAAAGTTATACATTATTTTCAATTAGGTTTTACTATTTTTAGTTTTATTACTTAAAGGTATAAACCCCAAGATTATTTACTTTGAAAAAAAATTGTTTCATTAAATGTAAACTACAGTAGCAAAACAAAAAAAAAACGAAAAGTGATTTAGTGTCTTCGTTCTTTGCTAAATTACTTGTTAATAGTTATAGATATTCCACAACAGTTTCCATTAGTTCTAGCAATCATTGCTTTATATATTGCTTAGAGCTATTTCAAATGTAATAAACATAAATTTATCAACGTCAAACTAAATACCTGACATTTAATTAAATTAATGTTTTTTCATATAAATTATAAATAGAACTATACAATTGTACAAAAATAATATACATATATTCACCATTATATGCACCTATATATAGTTATTAGTGTATAGTAAAAATTATCGTACATTTATATGTTTGGTATTTATAAATCAATCAATAAAAAAATATATTGTAATCGGGACTCAGTTAATAATGTTAATAAATAGTAATAATTTAAACTAAATTAGAAAAATTCATATAAAATATTTAAATTTGGTCTAGGTTTTTTAATTACATATTATTATTTAGTAATCTAGTATACAATCTCCTCCCATAAACATTAATATGAATAGATTTATTTGTTTATTATATGTGTATTCAACAATATTACAGTATTATAAATGCAAATAACTTAATTTTATGAACTCGTAAATACATTACATTTAAGAATTTAAAGGAACTATAATAATTAATTTATCGAGAATATCTACAAATGAATAATCAAATGTCTCACAAAATCGTTTATAATTATTTAAACACATTTTGTTGATATAGATAGGAACATATTTCTTAGAACATTATAGTTATGGTCATAGTGTACCAACATATCTAACAACTAGGTATTGAAATAGTATTGAAATATAAGCTTTAAAATTAACTTTTCAATATTTTGAAATTTATTTTTTCTGTATTCATTTTTAAGTATTCAACAACAAAATAGTAATTTATATTCTTAAATCGTAAAAGTTTTTATTCTAAATATAAAGCTAAAAGTTGTGGTTAATTAGGTAATTAACTTCACTATTAAATTGTTTTTCTACAGTTATTTATTTAAAATTAATTTTCAAACAAAGATCCATTAATTTTAAAATATATAAATTTCAAAAATCTAAGAAAAAATTTTTTTTATAGACATTATTGTAAAGTGATTCTAATTAGTTGTCATAATATTTTAGTTAAACTTATAATAATTAATTGTGGTTTTTAGATTAATATCAATTTATAATAATAGTTTATTTTTTTTATTATATTGTTAGAACCCTTTCAAGCAGATTTAACCTTAATCATTAAAGGATGTTATCTTTTTCTCGGATAAATTGATATAAATCTTTATTTAATTATTATTAATGGATGAATTCTAAAATAATTATTTATATCCAAAACATTATATTACAGAAATGTTAAATCAATAATAAATTGTGTAATATACAATACCTTTAATTAGTTGTTATACTGTTTGCGTTGGTTGACTAAAACAGCAAGTATTGAAACGTTTAATCTTCTTTTAAAATTGGCTTTTTACAATTATTTTAATGTGTATTTAATAGTAGTTATTCTTAGCAGTACTCAGTTTATATTATATAATTCGTGAGAAAGAAAAACCTCAGTATTATTTAGTAGTTACTACATATTTATGATCGAATTCAATAAAACGTTGAAACTAAAAATTCTACACCAGATACATATTATTATGTATACCGTATACCTACGGTTTACCGCGTGCATTTCGTTCTAAAAAATCGTAGAGCGAATAACAAAAAACGAATGATATTTCATTAATCATGTCATGTACGTATGAATGTTATAGTCGGAATTAATTATTATTATTGAAATTCCCTAAAAAAAATATGGCCAACAATATTGGCTAATATGATGGAGGTACAAAAAAAAACGATCAATTACAAAATATGTTATATTGTTGACTGTTCAATCTTCCGTGTACAGGTGCATCAAAATAAAAAAAAAAATTAAAATAGTAGTTACGAATTAACTGCAATAATATTGTCGCGAATAAATAAGTTCAATGATAAATAATGTTCCTAAATAACCAGCACGGAAACAATAACATTATTGTGGGCGGCGGTAGCGACGAATGATGCGGAGTCGTGTACACGGTAGGTACACCTCCCATGTGCTTAATTTATTTATTACATAATAATATCACTATTATGCACCAATAATAAATATTATAATAATATATGTTTAATCAATGTAACAGTAGCACTGAATAACACTGAAATCCGATAAGTACACACACACGCTTACACGCATTCGTCGATCAGGAATAATGTACTCGTGTTTTGACTTCGTCGTCACAAGTCGTATGCACACATAATAATAATAATAATAGACGTCGTACGGTTTAACGTTTAATAATTACGCGCACTTATATATTAAACAGACACGCGCGCAACACACAATATACACATATTATAACATAAAATATGTATACATAATACCTATATATATATTATATATATTTACAACTCGTTGCCGCGGTGTATGCCATAACGTATATACAGGTATATACCATATAATAATAATATATTAATGCGCGTACGTGTGTGGCATAGTTTCATTTATGTATATATATATATATATATTATGTACTGTACGGCGGTCGTGTGTGCGGCGGCGGCGGCTGCTGACGAGAGTGGTCCAGGGGCGGCGGTCGCAGGAGCAGCGTCGGTCGCACGCGCTAGACACGCGTCTCGGGCGGCCCGCAGCCTCCTCTGCTCGCGTACGCGGACCCGACGGTGTGGCGGAGGCCGAGGAAGGAGGACGGCGGTGCCGAGAAAACCAGGTGCAGATCCCGTGCGAGTGAATACAAAACGCGCTCGAGTCCCACACCTATAATAATATGATGTATTATATTATATAATATTATATATATATAAATCGTTATAATATACGAGTGATATATATCAATCGGAATCGCTCTTCGTTGCAGTTATAATATATACCTAGCTAGTTACGTACCTATCGAACGAGACGAGCACCCGAGATGTACGGACGTAAATATAAGGGATTTCATAGTCCACAAGGGCTAGAGTCCTATAGAAAACCAAAGTTAAAAATGAACCCCACGCACCGCCTATATTTTTATTTATAGATGCAATTGATTATAAAATATCATTATAGATAATCTTATAAGATAATAATTATTCTCTTTCTTTATTTGTTATAGCCAGATCACTAAATCTGTTTTCGCTCATAAAGTCGACCTGACGTATGTTTTGATTCTCCTCATACATAAACTGGTACATCTACAATATTAATACATTGAATACATAATATATAATATATAATTATCTTATATTCATTGTACTCCTGACAGTTAATTTCTATGCAAGGATTTGGATTTTAACCGGGATTTTGTATAAAAAATAAAAACGTATAGGGGGCCGATCCCCCCCCCCCCTGATACGCTGGTTGATATGCCATATTTGCGCACATTTGCCTATATTGCAAATAATTAATGACATTCGCCATGGACAAAATCGCGAGGAATTCTCGTCACAAAAAAAATAGCCGCCGTCGTTCGGGTTTGATTTCGGCGTGCCACGCGACCGCCACAGGTCTCACCGCGCGGACCGTATAGATTGTGTATCGGCGCTCACCGCGCGGGCTACCGGCGACGGCTGCTACGGTCCCTTCGTCCGGATTTAATCGAGCTGCCTGTAAACCTGTTGTGCTCCGAAAAGGGGGATGCACCGCGCGGCACCCTAGGGCGAACGTCTCTCGGAGGTGGCTTCCCGACGACGACGACAACGACGACGACGACGACGACGACTATATACGACGAAGACGACGGAGGCGATGACGATAATAATAATTAATGTTGAATGGGCTGATGAGCAACCCCCATGTATGTGACGACCGAGGTCGACGAAAAAAACGAATACCTTACTGATCTCCGCGATACGACTCACGACCCGTCGTCGTGTGCCTATAATATTACAACGATTTACCGTATACCTATTATATATAGGTACCATTTAATATTATAATACACATTATAATATGTAGGTACTTAACCATCATCGCTTGGATGAAGCGTATAGGTACCTATTAAATATTATAAAAGAACAACAACTTTGAGTGATGAGGACCACAACATTGTTACATAATATAACCGGCATACCGCGCAGTCTACGCAAGGTCCGTTACCCCAACACTGCCATATTTTAAATTGAATTTTATTATTTTTCAGTTATATGTACTTTATTTTGTACAGTTTTATACGACCTCACAAACGCGAGAAAACGAGATTATTTAACCATGTCTGTGCTTCGGGGGTAAACGGAAAAAAAATCCACGGAAAAAAAGTCTCCCTTTGCAGTATCATAAATAAAACGATATTTCCACTATACTTGTTATATTATTTATGAAATAAATTGGGTTGACAAATCTTATCTGTAGATAGTAGATGACAATTTATTGACAATTTTTAATTAATTTATTATAATTTTTATATTTTAACATTTTATGTCAACATTTTGAAGACAAATCTGCAGATATACCTAATTTTTTAAAACAAAAAGAAGGTCAAAATATAAGTAAGATATCTTTTATAACTGAATAAATACATTTTTATATTTTTAAATAATATTACTATAAGATATATAATATATTTTTTATAGTTTTATATTTTATATATTGTTATATTCGTATATGCAACGGGAGACTTTTGCCGGCGACTTTTTTTCCTAATATCGTGCTTCGGTAACGTTACCCTAGCACTCCTTTTGCCGCAGTAAATAAATTGAAATACACTAAACTATATTCAAGTTTCCTTCTATGTATTACGTATATATTATGTATACATATTGTTTCAATATTTTCACAAATAATTATTTAAAAAATGACTGAAATACATTCGAGTTCAACACGCACATAATTATTGCAGCAGCTGCAACGCGGGTGCGCGCTCGCGACGGAGTGTTCATTGCGAGCCGCACGTATAAAACAATATAATATATTATAGTCAGTAATCGCACATGTATTGGCGCCGTTTAATCGTATGCGGCCATAAAATCGCACGTGCCAAAATTTATATCTTTCGAGAGTTGCGTCAATGGCGTCTGGCGGTAATGTGCCGCGTGATCACAATTTTAATATAAGCCTCGGATTTTTGACTTTGTTAATACCTATATAGTACCTATACGTATAGTATCCAGTTCCCATTTATTCGCTATTTCTTATAATATAACCTAGATAATCTGACTACTGAATACTTAAGTATTTACATTTTACAAGGCGATCAATTTAAGTGTCTACCCTCGTTATTTTTAAAAGTCTTAACTTTTTTGAAAAATTATTTTCCCATAATCTTATGTCATTGAAAAACAAAAATTATATGTTGCGTACTGAGGAGTTAGTTATAAGTTTATGATCTATGTTTTCACTATACATATGCGCACTCGTGTAAATTATGATATGCGTGTGATTATATTAATCCGAAAATTTATTATAAGACGTAAGAAATTGAACTAATAATATACTTTTTTTAAATTAGCTTTTCATTCATGTACGATGAAAATAATGTTAGGTACAATATTTTGTATTTATAATCATACAATTAAACAAATTATACATTTCTTTCATAATTTTATTAATAAATTATATCTTCTACGAGTACTCTGTATGGATAATTTCTATGTGTACCTATTTTGTTATATTTTTGTAACTATTTTACAAAAATAACGTACCGATTAGTAAAATATTTTAAAAAAGGTTAATTATGTTTTTCATATTTCTAAATATTGGAACGGTTTAAATGTAATTTTGATTTTAGTATAAGGTACTCTTTCTAAGAAGTTATATTGCTAGTCGGTGCTAACCCTTTTTCCATTTTTTAAATTACAGAACCTATATAGACAATGAAAGTGAATCCAATTAAAGAAATCGTTGCAGGTATACAATATGTATATATATGTATATATTACAACCAATTCGAATTTCGGAAAATGAAATTACAATAGGTAAATTGTTTTTAATCTCACCCTATAGGTATAACAATAACATGTAGATCAATTTTTGATGGTAGTAAAAACGTGATTGTCTTCAATGTATACTGTTTTTTTTTTAAACAATATCGTTTATTCGTTGTATCATAATTTGAGTGAATTTAATTTCATGATTTTTTTATTCAATAATTATATGAATCCGGAATTTCCGCGTGTTGTGTATAAGTATCACAGACATAAGAAAAGGATCTCGATCATCTTCTATACTGCCGGTCTTGTTAGAAAATTATAGGGGCAAAGCTAATATGAGGTCTTGTTCTACACACACGTGGCACGCAACCGTGCATTGCATCGAAATGCTCACATTAATAACTACTTTATAATTTTACGTTCAATACGGGTTTCTTCTTCTACTTAAACTTAAAAAAAAATATATTTTAATGTTCTCGATTTATGGCATTTCGAGCAGTTCGAAAGTAAAAAAAAAACACCTGTATTTATTAGAATATTTATTTCGTACAATTATATTTAATAGTACAGTAGTGTGTGCAGGCGCAGTAGCCGCTGCAGTGTGTTCGTATGCCAGAAATTAATATTATATTATCATTATAAATTATTAGTATTTTATCCGTTATTATTTCAATAATTATTGTTTGAATAATAATTTAAACAAAGAAAACACGCAATATAAAAAAAATCTGTTGTACAAACATCGATTAAAAAAATGTATTTAAGTTGGTACTTCATTTTATTTGGATACCTTATCGAATAACGAAATCGGTTAATATTTAAAACAATTAATATATTATCGCTTCTAAAATATTATGTTCGTTATAAACAGAAAATTTTTAAAATTTTGAAAGTTACACAATCGTGACTCGTGATCACAATAATAATATGAACATAGAAGTCGAAATCGCGTGTAAAGAGTTGCAGTATATGACTGGATTTGATTTTCCCAAAATATAAACTTTTGGCTGTGCAAACAATACAATATTTAAAATCTGTAACTGCACTTTTATTGATAATACACTTTATTATAAAGGTTAAGATATAGTCTAGTGATGCATATTGCATAGGATCATAAAATAAATGCAACGTTATTTTTAAATGACAACAGAATAAACTACTTAGTATTTTAGTGTTTTGAAACCTTCAAAAATACTCGACTTGTGATTTGTACAGTTTATTTTACGTCAGGCCATCTACTTGTAAAATTTGAAATACATATAAAGTTGTGACTTTGTTAAAAATGTTAATTTATTGTTTCTTTAATTTTAAGAATTTAAATTTGAACTACATGTATAATGTATATTTATACTATATAAATATAGTCTCTTTTTGGTATAAACTTATTCGATCTATAATAAAAGTTTCTAAATTAATATTTTTTTAATGTATTTATTTATAATATAAGTATAGGTAAAATATGTTATTGTTACGTCATGCTAACAATTCGGTAAGTGCCATTATAAAGATAAAATATAGAATATGCTTATAATTTATATTTTCATAGTTTATGCACCTGCACTGTACATGCTTCATATTCACACTGCAGCTGGCTTAAGATTTCTATCAGCGACTTTAGCATACTTTTATTCCTGCACATCGAAAATGGTCAACAATTTAGTTCTAGAAGTATTATTGTCGTACTTCAATATTTATCATATATTTAAATGTTATTTAGTGGAATAATTATCATTGTTTTTACTATGAATATAAGTAGGTACTCATTTTACTTTTATTTACTTAATTAGAAATTAAACACAAAATTGTTTCCAGTGACTTTAACGCTTTGCCAGCCCTCTATTTAAAAACTAATATCATACGAGACAACTTAAAATATTTTCGACCAAAACAGCTATTTTCAATTTACACTGTATCATATAATAGTTATTACTTATTAGTAGGTACTTATTACGTTATATTACATTTGTTTATAATATTAATAGTGTGTTGTAACATCATTTTGGAAACGTTTATCGTATATTATATAATACTCGAAAGTTATCCCTGTCCATTTCACCCTATTATTGTTATTATAGCGTGGCATTGCCCGCCGCCGACGGGCGTTCAAGTCACTATATAATATAGTCCTGATGCACGCGCCTTCGTTAAGTACGTTGTTTAATGAATAGGCGGTGGCGGCGGTCAGTGTGTTTTATTTAAGACTTCATAAAAAACATCAACCATTATCCTCAGTATAAATGAATCCAGCGTTAGGGGTGGTCGGTCGGGTGAACAAACTAAACTAAAAAAAAAAAACAACCCATCACTAGATGACCATTTATATATCTTCTAATTATATTCTAATTTTAAATCATCATTTATCTTGATAAAAAAAAAATGTATACGTATAAAAAAAACCTTAACCACCGCCCCGCCGGGCTTTTCATGTTATAGGTAGGTATATAGAAGTAGTTTTTTTTTACATAAACCTCTATAGGATAGGTACTCTTCCGTTAGGCAGATGCATTTTGAACATCATAAAATATTCGAATTCGAATGTTGTACGAAGTAATGAGAAATAATTGTTAGTGTAAAATGTTTTGACAATGAATGCGATAAATGGTTTTTCGTTTTGTTTAAGGGTAAATCGTACCAGAAAGTATTTTTAAATTAGAAACACATATTGAAAACAAGTAACAACCCTCTCCCTGTTTTTGTATAATTCATCTTACGTCCAATATCATATAATCAAAATTTTATTACTTTCTATCTGAAATTAAAAAGTATTAATAATTATTGCATGATTGTGTTTTATATAATTCATAAGTAATACAATTTTACTCATACTCAAAATTATTTCATCAAAAAATAAAACTAATTTAGTTTAGTTCTGAAAATACATTAAAAAAATTCCATAAATATTGTATTCTGGCTGTCATATAAAGATGGTTATCCGTGTTGGTTTTTCTAGAAATTGAACAATACAATATTATAATATACAGCAAAGGTGTTAATGGAAAATTGAAATCGACATGATCGTCGTTATTCACATCAATTGTGTTCCACCCTGGGAAGGCTATAGGGGGTAAGATATTTACTTAAGATTTTAAAATCGGTTTTTTGAACAATGAATGTTATAATGTAGGTTATTTTACCCTGGTGGGTGAAGTGTATCGTATTTTATTGATACAATTATTTTACCATCGTTATTAAGGCAGTTCCGAGAACTTAAAGATAAATATTTTTTAATGAAATTGATTTATAATCCCAATTATAACACCAGCATTGTCAAATGTCGAATGTCGAATTTATTATTATTATTATTATTCAGGAAACACTTGTACACAAATATCGAATGTATCGTATCATTATATATTTATAATATTACATTTATTATACAATGTGTTATCCAAATTCATTTATTATCCAATGAATCGGTTTTTAAACTCATTTATACAGCAAACATGAAAGTCTTTATTTAAATATAAAATTTAAGCCAATTATCATAAAAACCAAAAACGACATATCAATGTTCAATCAATTATGGTGGACTTTTTTATTTACCATTTAAAATGCTAATATCAAACAGTATAATTTACATAAAAATCAATAGGGTGGTAACTGGTGATGGAATCCGTTTTACTATATTAAATAGAAAAAAATCCGCATTATTCAAATTTCGTCGGCTAATAAAAAAACTCCGCATGTAAATTATTTTTTATTTAATTTGTATCAATAAATTTGAATACTCGAAAAATTCACAACAATATTGTAGGTATATATTTTAAAAACATTAAGACTGTTATTTACCTTGAAGTTTGAACAATATTAGACTAACAGATCATTGTTAAGATATGTTTATTTTAAAGATAAATGTATGATACATTTGAAATATTTTATTTACACCTACATGCGGCTATATATACATAAGAAACTATTAATATTTAAGATATATGCAAGACGTACAATATTGAAAATGTTCTTCTGTAAATAGGTACCTATAAATAACATAGTCGGTTTTTTATAGGATTCTTTAACGAATTGCATGATCAAATAATTCTTTGATCTTTTACTTTTAAATATAATATATTTTACGTAATGATTATTTTATTTAAAAAAATGTAATTATCTGAATTTGATCAAAAAACTGTTATTACAAAATTCTATAGTTGTATTCCGGCACTAACGTTTTATGAATTTTATTAATTTTTAACAGCTATATGTTCTTGGGAATTGCATCTGACCATCGCGTCACTTAGTTGGAAATTCAACTTGTTTGGAAAATTAAATTAGTACTTCAGCATTTTGATAGAAATAACCTGCAGTAGCCTATACCTGTTATCTATTTCTAAGTTTAAAAACCGGTCCAAACAGTTGCTAAAAATGATCTATTTACCGTTTATCCAAAAAATGATCTATTTATCATAAGAAGCGCATGTCGGACGTGAGGTGTACTACAGGTAAACAGGTTATGTTTGAATGATTTCAAAACTAAGTTTCAGAAGTTATTATAAACAGCTTAACAGCATCTCATTTTGGAAATAAATTATAATATTGATAGACGTTTATGGTTTGTATTTACATTTATTTACATCGGCTTAATAATATATTGCCTAGTAAATAAAATATATTTTATGAATTTAACCAGTACTAATGTATCATATTAAACAGATACGACTGCAGCCCGCGGGGCCATACTTAAATCGAATAAACACATTTATAATTCGGTAGGTGTTTGAATCTATTTTTCAAATTTCGGTTTAGGAGTGATGGATACATCCACAGAACAGTTCACCCATTACGCAAATATGGAATACATAGTTTTTAGTTTGCCACCAATGAAGTTCGATGTCCGCGTTTTTCAGATAAAATAAATGAGCCGACTCGTGTTTCGCGTTTTTCCGACCTCTGCTGCAGACACAATCGGGAGGGAGAAAAAATCCTGAGACGCTTACAGAAGTCGCGTTCGATGCGGTCGACGATGGGATGGGAGTATGGGACCCGCGACGACGCGTATAGTCCGTCGCACCGGAGACTTTGATGAACGTCGACGCAAAACGCGTTTTCGACGACGACGTATGTAGAGCAAAGCGATACTGCGCACACACACTCGCACATAAGTATATACGCGTTTTGCGCGACCCGTGCTCGGACAAAGGATTTTCGCCGGTCGACTCCTATTACGATATACTTACCCAAAACACACACACACACACATAATATATTAAGTATAATATATATATATTTCGAGACGGTGGCGGTGGCCTTCGACGGTAGTCTGGTAACCGGAGGCATGGTGGCGGCGGCGGCGGCGGCGACGACTAGAGAAGTGCACCGAAAAAACGACGAAAAAAATAACCGGTTGGCGTTTTAAGTTCCCACGAGCTGCTGCCCGCCAGCAACAGAGTGCTCAAATGCGCGCGCGCTCGCGAGTGTGTGTGTTTAGTGTGTGTGTGGGTATGTGCTGTGTGTGTGTGAGTGCGTGCGTGTGTGTCTGTGCCTGTGTAATAAATACTCGTCTCTTGGGTCGTTGTTTTTTTTTTCGTGCGTACCATTCTTTGCCGCCGTCGCCGCTGCCGCCGCTCGGCGGTGGGGATGGCGCGTGCCTTCGGTGGATATGTCCGCCGCGCGCCGCGTTTCCAGGTGTCCGATCGGGCGCGCGCGCGAGCCACCGGCGGCGTCGGTGCGGCAGTGGGGATGACAAGAGCCGCCGCCGCCGCCGCCGCTGACATGGCCGCGCGCTGTTCCCCTATATATATATATATATAACGCTGCTAGTATGCATATCAATATATATATATTTAATATATACATTATATATACACATATACTGATATTATAGACGAGAACTGCAGCGGCTCACCCCCGTCGGCGTATCGTCCCTCTCTCTCGCGCGCTCCGTCCCGTCGAACAGCGTATAGGTACTCCGCAGCGACACCGGCGCCGCAACCCCTGGACACGATCAGTCGCGTTTCGAACCGCACACGCACACGACGCTCGCTCTCCAGCTTACCCACAAACGGCCAAGCTCCACTTCAACACGCTGCACGGTGTCATATACTATCAACATCATCATCATTCGTCATCGTATCATACGCCAAGCACCGACGCCGCCGACTTCAGCTCGCTCGTCTCCACTGCCGCAGGAGTTTTCCCGCAGCGAATTCGACTACACCTCCAACGAAGAATTTCGTTACTACCGAAAAGGCCGATTGTTTTTCTATTTAAAGGTAAACGATTTTATACATTTTTTTCTATTTATTTAATTTTGTTTTTTTGTTGTTTCTATATTTTTTTCATAACTCTAATATGTTTATCTTCTTCTTATTTTGTTTTATTATTATTATTAATGTATTTTACGATAAGTAAATATTATTTTTAACTCTTGTCGTATCGCTGAAAATTCGCTTGAAATTTATACCGCGACGTCTTTACCGAACTATCTCGCATAGTGTCAACGTAATGATATAGGTGCATAATATAATTATTATATTTGTTTAGAACATTTTTTTCGTTTATAAACTACTAATTTGCTCTAAAATTATAACTCAAGTTGTTCAATGTTTTATAGCCAATGTTAGTAAAAATAAAAGGTAGCTTAAGTTGAAAAATTATTTTTTTCACATTTTTGTTTATTTAATTTTACACAATTAAAGTTCATTTTAATAGTAAGTAAACGTTATTTTTCAAGCTTTTCCGTAAAAAAATAAAATAATAATAATAGACGTGTATTTTAAATCCGTATTTATAACGGTCAATTGTACGTATTTATAAGGCCCTTATACAACGGTAGGTGTCTCACCCTTTTATTCCGTGTCACGTTCAAGAGCGGATCCAAGGGGTATCCACCAAGTCAATCGTATTTCTCCCCCCCCCCCCGAGAAAAAAAATATTAAGTTTCACTATTTTGTATTGTAGTAAGTCAATATTACGAAACTTACATTTGAAAAAGTCTCTTACGAAATTCTTTATATTTATTTTGTATAACATACGTGTTATAAATTTATAATATAGTTTTAATACCTAAACTTTCAATCATTTTCTATGCGCATTTAAAGATTGCGGCATGTACCTATATAGAATAGATACATTGTATATTTATTATAAAAGAATTTGTATATGGTTTTCAAATTTCCCGCCAGTCGAACAATTATAAATCACTCCCTCCGACCTCTTCCCCGTTGTTTTCTCGGGGCTGGTTTGCCCCCCGGCCGTGGTTAATTCTATACATGCGTGGTCGGTACGTTTTGTTATTGTAAATTTAATCGCTCAGTAGGCATACTCACTCGTACCAAAGCGCCGCGTGAAAGGGTGGAGGGGTGGTGATGGAGAGAAATACATCGAAAAGCAATTTTTCAGTTTCCGCTTCGCACGGGTTGTTTTTACGCGGCGTATCCGGTGCGTAGTATAAGTAATAACTGGTAGGTGTACTCAGACGGGAACTCTCTTTCACTCAGCGGGGAAAAAAGGGGTACCACACGTACGCGTCCGGTATAATATTTTGTATTATTATTTATTTATTTTATTGTGTGCCCGTTTTACCGTGTACGGATTTAAAAGTCGTATACTGCGTAGGTATAATAAGTAGAGTAACTACATATGTATATAAGGCCAATGCGGGCCTACCGAACACGTACGCGGGAGCGAATAAATAATGTCATGCGCGGTCACGATCCCGTATTATATATACGTCATATATTGTATCGTATTATGAATTTATTTTATTTTTAACGCGAAATGTACAGCTCCGCCAGGTTTACGACGAGTACTACCTATAATACAATATATTATATATATACCCTCACGGCCACCGGGTCTACACGCGGATTTCTTTTTATTTCGATGCATTACAAACGATCAATAAACTTTTCGACCATATGGATGGGTGTTGGAATACAAACAACGCGCTCGTCCTATACAGCGCGACACGCGTGTATAAAAAAAATAACACATATATTATTATATTTCACAGTCGTAAAACCGAGTGAATACGTTGAGACAGTTTCTATATCGTTCGTCCCGCCAAAGTCATTGGCCAATGCGACGCGTCGTCGACGACAATAATAATAATAATATTATATTATTGTATGTTTTTATCCGATATCACGTTCGGATTAGACCGCGATGATCCGGGCCGCGGCGACGACTTTTACGGTGGCGGCGCGGGGGGCGCCCGTAATCCGTGTCGTTAATCGTCCGAGTAATTTGTCATGTCGCCGTAGGCTGTACCCCGTGTGTTTGTGTTTGCATATAAAATAATAAGTGGCTATTCCTTTGTGCGCACACAATGCGGGTTCGGCTCCTAAACAGAAGACACCGTACGGAGTTGTAGTAGTTTAACATAAATATATTTGTTTTTTTCATCATTATTATTATTATTTCATTGCGCTGTACCCGATCGCTGCAATAATAATTTATCTTTATGTGTAAATTACCCGTGTGCGTCCCGTATGATATATCACGCGCGTACACACACCGAAAATTCATATTATAATGTAGTCACATAATATTATTATTATAGGTATTGTTTATTATTATTATTATTATTATGCGCCTACCTATTCGCCGCCGCGATATTACTGGCCCAACTGCCCAAGAAAACGCGCGACAACGGTATCGTGTGTCACTCACGCAGCACGCGCGCCGGCACTTAACCCGCGGCGGCGACGGGCGAGGTGAAAATAATGCATATACATCATGTCCTTCGGCAGACATATTTTAAGGATACGGGATCCAGACACTATAATATGCATGTTTCATGCTGGTACGCGTAAGACGTTCGGTTATGAATAACAATTTAATATAATATAATAATGATCGTATACTTATATATTATAGTATGCGTATAATATTATGTATATACTGTCTGTATTGGGTTTTTGGGGTTACCGTGCTCGTGTATTTGAGTCAACACTTTTTTTTAAGTCCATGCAGGTAGTCGTTATGCTAAACATGTAGATTACCATTGTTATTTGGCGTTCTACAACGGTTGTCGTATAGTCGTCCGTTTCCATCCGCCGCACGACGCGGATAACGTTAATTGTAACAAACTGTATAAAAAAAAACGACTTGCGTACCACTATAATCTATCCATTATAATATTATGACGAACAATTTTACTTTAATTTACCGAGTATAGTTTCCAAGTACGCAATTCGAGTCTACAGAACTTCGAGGACGTGATAACGACGACCATCCTCGGCAGATTATTCCGAACATTCGACAAAACATCACACGTTTTTATTCCCGTTTCGCCGACTATTCTTTTCCGAAATATAATCGTTAAACGTACGCTATACATTTCACTTTAAGTTTCTCAAAGCTGGTAGTGCACATCAGCACCCCAGCACATATGCATTTTTATTTCTTATATAACTCAATACAATTTAGTCACTGCAGCGCATGATATCATTCAGTTTTAAATAAAATATTACACTTTTTCATATTTCACCCCGTTGTCAAATCTCGAACCCACCGCGCGCTAACAAGTGGTCACTGTTTCTAAGCCTCGAGCAATTCCATTTTCTAATTAGTCCATCCATGGAGTAAAACATAACTTAGACAAACCCGTCTATACCGAACGGAACCGTGACATTGTCAAATCGTTTAAGTATATAATATTAAGAACCCGCCGTGAACAAATACCACCCTTGCAAAATGGGAGACTCGCGGGGTTGATGTGCGTGCATTTATATAATACACGAGTGTATAGGTGAATAATTTTCCCCCCAAACGGTTTCCGTACAGTATTATACTTGTGACACTGCTGCCGTTGGTGCGCGCTGTAGAATAAAACAGAAAGAGAGTGATGAAGCGGTGGTGTGGCGGAGGGAAACGGGGCGGCAGCGTACGATCGCACTCGAGCATGAAACTGGAAAAAAAATATATGTATATACAAAACCATTAACCAACCCTCCATTATAATAAGCCCTTTACGCACGCACGCAGGCACAACCCCCTGTAGAATGCGTGTATAGAGAACCGGTTTTCGTGGGGCGCGCACAAATCCCGGGTCCGTCGAAGTGTACGAAAAAATAAAAAAATTATTATGCATTCGTATATACCTATATAGGCACCTTATACCTACCTAAATAAAAAGCCGCCGCGCGAGTAATAACTTGAATACAACCGACCGCGATCGTAATGATATATATTCCGACGAATTATATTCGAATAAAAAACATGTAGGTACCCCGACAGCGGTTTGCCGGGCATACATTATAATATTATTATTTTATATTGTTATCGTAAAATAAAATTATAACGCATACATTATACCTGTATATTTTACTTGTGTAATTTCGATTTCGATTAGTCGTGTGAGAAGTTATCATCGAAGAGCGTTCCGATGAATGAACGAACGAAAAACAATACGTCACCTTATTACGGTACGTGTAAAGGCGGTACGACAGCCGTACAGATCCGAAACTATGATTAACGTTTCGGTATAAAGCTTGTAAAACCAGTTGTCGTTTTAAAAACGTGCCGCGGCCAATTACATATTGTTATATTATTGTTTCTAATGGTTTTATTTTTCAAACAAACTTGACGTTTACTTACGGTTCTCGACGACGGACTCGCCGACAAATTGTTTAGTTTGCGATAAGACACGCGTAGTGTACACATACACACACGATATATCGAGCGCAGAGCAATAATAGTATTTATATAATATTTTATAATCTATGTAGATCTGGTGTATAGGTCGTGCGCGTGTTTGGAAAGGGAAGATCTCTATATATAATGCCGCGTGCGGTTACATACGGTTATTATTGTTTAGGTTACAACCACGGTCGTATAATACTGAGGGTTGATTGGAAAACTAGTAAATCGATTATACGACCGTCGTAAAACCACGCAACGAGGGTAATATAGACCGTACATACGTATATACACATAGGTGCACACGCGCGACATTGCAGCTTGCGCGCAAAGCAACAGGCGCGTGGTAAAGGTGGGCGATTTTATTTTGTTTATCAAAAGCAGATGCGACTCGCACGCGTGCATATATAATAAACCTCTCGTTTATCAGTACAAACATTGGAACCGAGCACTGCGACAATAATTAATAATCCAAACCGGTGGTAGCGCCCCGCCGAGAGGTGGCTGAAACAATATCTGACCATAAAAACGAGGCTTCATACCGCAATAATGCTTCTTATACAATATTTTATTGTTCTATGCGATAATAATATTATATTATACTACCTATCGTATTATCGTTAAATTGTTGGTGCTCTATTCTCACAGTGTATTAACATAAGTCCTATTTTCATTTTTATCGTTTCAGGTTTGATCACAAAAGGCCTATGCAATGATGAGCATTGGCGAAGAACTGAAATCCACCATGCCGTCCTTCATGCAATTCTGCTCCAGAGTTGACCAAGTCAACGTACAGGAAGACTGGTGGACTGCCGGATCCGACGCAGGTAAGGGTCGACAATACTGTAATATAATATTATAATTTTTAATAATTTATTGTAATGTGGTATGATTGTGAGTGTATAATATATACGTGCTATATGTGGTAAACACATTATAATATAATATGTAAAAAGGGTGATAGGGAAACGAAAATTCGTTACAGATTTGTCCGTTTTGCCCGGCGATAATACACAATAACGAGACCAGAGCTCAACCGCCGGAACTCGGAGGTTTGTGTTTTATTTTATTTATTGTTTTGGTTCTCACACACTAGGAAATGAGTTGTTACTGTGTTACGCGGACCGTGAATATTTTGCCTAGTCTCCCCACGCACAGTACACTGCAGAGTCCCCGTCACCGCTCGGGGGTGAAAAATTCGAATAATTCGCTCAGGTGCGGAGCAATTATTGTACTCTGCAGCAGCAACCCTTCTATAGTACCTACCTATGTACGGTTTACGTGTCCGACAGGGTTGCCGCGCGTTAAATCGAGATTATCCGTGTACGGCGTGGGACATAATAACGTAATAATAATCAGCCCGGAAGTAGATTCGGTTCGGGTGAAATTATTTAATTTGACGGTTGGTCAGTTTTTCGGCTCAGGTGGCAGCGCCCACTACTGCGGCGCAACTGTTGTTTTGTTTATAGCATTCGTATGTACATATATATACCTGGTCTGCAACCATAATGCGCAGCGTAAATATAATAAATATGGTTTGGCAAAACGAACTGTATTATTATGTATATATGTATATATGGCAATATATATTATTACGATGTTATGACCAAATGTGCACGTCAAGTCCGCGAAATGTCTGGACCGTACCGTTACCAGACAGATCGAGAGGGTGGAAAAAAGGTGAACGCCTTTCATTAACGTCTTTGGGCACCATATGTTGCGTGTTTGCGTCGCGTTCCCGTTCTCGTCTAGTCTAGAGAGACCATATGGGCTATATATACGCAAGGTCTGTTCCCAAGGAATTGAAATATATGTACGTCATATGGTCCATGACATAAGGTGTATGAATGCTTGCGAGTATAATATAATAATATCTACTTTATACCTTCGGAAAAAAAATCGTCTACTCGCTAGACGTTATATTGTTTTTCACGTTTCTATTGATCTCACGGTGTGATGGTGTATTATTATAATGCGACCGGCAGTCTGTGTCCGAAACTTATGTATACATAATACGGAGTGATTATTTTAACACTAAACACGCATTTTCTCAATAAGTATTAGCGTTTTTGAAAATATTTTTTTGTACAAATTAACTTTGTTTTTGAAAAAAGTTAGTTAAGAAAAGTAGTTTTTATCGTTATCATTTGATAAGTTTTTAACATTTTTTATTGGAGTTTCTACACATTACATTTTTAATTTCATATTATTCCAAAGCAGAATATTTTAAACGAGTCCATAGTCAATTAGTTGTAGCACTATATATAAGTACCTATATTTAAAGTATAAATTAGTGATGTGGAGTAAAACAAAGCTATTGGTACCCCGCAAAATGTTGCAGGTCTATCCTCATTTAAAGTTTATAAACTCAGATCAAATTTAATATTTTTTTGAAAGTAGATTTTAGTGTATATAATATTCTGGTTCGGAACATGAAACTTAATATGGATGCTGTCAATAAAAAATATGTAAGAACTTATGAATAGGAAATAACATTACTTTTTTCTAAAAATGTTGTATTGTAAGGTACCTTGGTACTTCTATAATATGTACGATGTACCTATCATGTATGTATCCTATATAGCTGAAGGTAATACACGCACTGCGAGGAGTAATACAGTGGGCAAAAATCACAGTGAACATTATAAATTTATAACAATAATACACATTATTCTTATATATATTTATATATAATCCATTAATACGATATATTATTTGTATTATACATACAGATACTGCCATACATATTGTATATGTGTATTATATTATAGTGTACAATGTCCATACATGGACATAAATTCAATTTCCGACGGTTTGACCCGATTGTTTTTTTTTTCCGAGATAATAAATTATTTTACACTGGACATACGTAAATGTACTATTACGTTGGAACCACGTGAGGTCCGCCAAAGAAAAAAATTATTGTCTACGGAATATAATAGCCGACGCGAACGTGTAACTCCGGTAGTGCGCAGGTATATAATATAATATATAATACAACGCGGCCTTACGCAATCGGGGTGCTCGGTCGTTTGTGTGTCTATTGTCCGCCGTCTCTTCTTTGCGCCCCTCCCGGCGTGCACATCACAAATTCCCTTAGGCGAAGGGAACCCCGAAGCGATTTGAAAAAAAAATGTGTTACATTCGCCCCTCCGATGTTTTTATAGGTAATATTTATTATATAATATATATTATACGACGAAATACCCCGTACTTAACTGACGCTCTTTGTGTACAGGGTCGGAATCCCTGTGGCAAACTCGCACGACGCACACACTGGCAAATACACACGCACGCGCGCGCGCGCTCACACATACTTACACACAAACACACGTACACAAACACTTGCACGCACACAAACACGCACACACGCACAATCCTATATATGCCCTCTCCATTGTGCGCCGCCCAGACCTTTAGGCGGCTTTGCATGGTACCTTCATCATCCCCCGTGTGTGTGCAACGACGGTGGTGGAACGCACAAAAAAAACTGGTTTAAAACACAAAAGGTTATACCTATATAGATGTGTGCAGCGCTTACCTGGCGCGCGATGTTTGTACGATAAAATGCGATCTCGAAATTCTTCAGAGCCCAAATGCCTATTCGCTGTACGGACCCGATCCAGTTTCGTACCGGCCACCATATTGTCCGCCGGTACGTTTACCTAGTTCGTTTTTGAGCTCGCGGTTGTGTACAACAAAACCGAAGAAAAACTCTTTTCTCGGCGTGTTTGTGTAGCTATATCAGTGCCGTATTTCGCACTTATGGAGACTTCAAGTCCACCGCCACCGACTGATTCTTCTAGTCAACTACGGGGTGAGTTTCGAAATGCGCTTCTACCCGTGTGTATATTGTAATAATATTATGCAAATCCACCCTATATTATTACCATATTGTATATCGTCCATATTCTTATCACGGTGATTTCAACCGACAACGATAAATAAATTAAAATTTGTTATTATTATTATTATTATTATTATTATTATTATTATTAGGTATATGTATATTCCACCACTACATAATAATAATAAATAATAATATATTCTATATACCTATTGGCCATCAATATTAATGAGTATAATATAACGACGATAATAACCAGAACCAGTTTTCATCTGAAATTAAACTGTTCGGTGGCGCGAACGGTCGCGCGTCGGACGTCGTCTTCGTTTATATACAACACGCGTCGACGCCGCCGCTCCATCGCGTACTTACATTATTACTGTATAATAATATGTCTATTTGACTTTATCGTTATAATTTGTAATGTATATTATCACGGAATTTTTTTATTTCAAATTTTTAACAGATGTCGGATGCAGTTTTTATTTTACTCCAAGCCCGGGCACCGTTTCAATGGAATAAAATAATTTTAATAATAATAAAACGAGAACTCAATGTTGAGTGGGCCTATTGTTTGACGGCAATACAGAAGAAGGGCCGTGTTAGCGTTTCCGGTTTTTTTTCCCGAGCGGACTAAATAACCACCGCCGATGACGACTCGCCCCGTCGTAAAACCTAAAAAACTAAAAGACCAAATATACACAGCGCGCGGTCGGTACTCTTGCGGATGATGATGGAATGGGCGGGCAGGGGCGAGGGTGAGGAAAGCGGTTGCCTAATGGAACGATGGTTGTATTATAAAATAAGTACACAACAACAACAACAACCATAATAATATATACTTAATCGGTCGGTTTGTATGCAAATACGCGTATATCGCGCCGCTCTATTATAAGCCGCGCGCACACAAAACGAGAGAGATAATGCGTACAACGACAATGGCGGTTCTTATCGCTCGCGCGTGAGCTCTTCAAATTCTGAATTTTTTTTTCAGAACTGAATTATATAGGTACATTATTATATTTTTATTATCTGCGTCGCATTACAAATTAGAATAAAACACCGCAAGCAAACGTACTCTCACACACACATATTATAATAAACATAGGTACATTATACTGTACTCGGGCGTTTATCGTCGTCCTTACACTTGAAAATAATGAGTCCTTTTTACTTTCAGAAGCGTTCGCCCACACTAACAAAGAAGAATGGCTTTCAGACTCGGACAGTCAAAACACGATTATTTGCAGCACGACCAGCTCGTCTCCTGGGCCCTCATTGGCGTCTACGTCCACTGGCGGTGGCCAGAAGCCCGGTTCGTCCAAAGCAGTCAAGCAGGGAGGTCGATCCAAAGACACGCCGGCCGGACAGAAACCCGCACAGGTGGTGGCTAGACGGAACGCCCGCGAGAGACGCCGAGTGCAGGCGGTCAACTGGGCATTCGCCAGGCTCCGGAAAGTCGTTCCTCTCGAAGAAAACAAGTGAGTGCTATACCATTATATTATGTATAACATCGTGGAAAGCACATATTGCATTATTATAATATATTTATCGCGCGATCAAATTGGATGATCTTGGTTATCAATCGGATCTCCGATAAACAATTTTTCTTTTTCAAAATCGTTTAATCCACTGCACAACTCAATGACAATATAAAAAAGTTATACTTTCACAACAGAACCACGTTAAATTATATTTTGTTTTCAATTAAAATTTGGAAAATCGTCTTGGTGTCTTTTAATAGGTCCTTAAGGTTATCGTGTTTACTGTTTGTATAACGCCGTGACATCATCTATTATAACAGATAGGTAATGAATTTATGTGTATAGTACCATATCTATGTATAGAATAATTTTTATATTTACGGCGATGAAACGCAACGATAAAAAAAAAAATTTAATATGATATTTTGCAATTTCTAAACAATAAGTACGTCGTTTGTTAAATGTTTATAACAAAAGATTAAATTATTCGAGCAAAATATCGTCATTATACAATCATATATTATATTTTATTTGGGAAATATTATTAATATGATTCCACTCTGTGGACTGTAGTCTCATTGTATTCGGAACACTGCACAAGCACAACTCAAACATAGGCCCTTCGGCGTGTGTTCTATATAATAATACTCGTATGAAATGATCGATCAAAAAAATATAATATATAGGTGCGTAAACATTGACGTTTTGTGACAACTGCTCATACATCGCATGATTCATGATAATACCCTTTTCGTGTAAGAAAAGATATAATTTTTGCAAGGTAGAAGATCGTACCAAATGCAATATAATATTATGATAAAAGTGACTAGACATTGTATATTATAACGCGTATAGGTTATGAAATTAACAGTTCATGTTTATAAGTTTATTGCACGAACAAAACTAACGATATATTGTTAAGCGTATATTAATGTATAATTTAGTTGAAATGTGCGACGTTACAAAATTAATTCTTGAATTGCACTGCTTAAATGTGGTAAAATGAATCGAAGATGTTTTCTTTTAATTCCGTCGAGTTCAATATGAAACAACTTTAACTACGACATTTTAATATTTACCAGATTACTCTTCTCGGAGAAAAACAACGAATTTAGTTATTTTTATTTTTATTTATTTCTATGACAGTTACTGTCAATATGACTACTACAGTAGTTGTCAAGTACTTGTAAGTCATTCAACGGCCATCCGCACAAAACACGACGGCTGGTATATGATACCTAAACATAATAATAATATAGTCACATGCATCCTCTCGTGTATCCAAACCATAACAGAATATGGTATAATATGTCTTCATATACATATTATAATATCTCATTTTTTGTTCTCAAGGCCCTCCTAATCACCGCGTCGTTAACCCCCGTCCGTGCAGTGTTCATGAACCGAAATGTTTGTTTAAAAAATTTAACCTTCCCTTCCGACCGTTTTCACGCACGTTTAGAAGTATTTTTAGATAATATTACATAATAATGTTGTATGCTATGCGTCGGGGCTGTAAAATCCGTTCACGATATGTATATAATGTATACCGCCTCGGTGTTTCCGAAAAACAAACCCTGCTGCACCACAGCCTCGGTCACGCATTATCTCGGAAATTTTCGGAAGTCCGTTTGGTTAGGTATAAAACAAACGATTTTCTTTCGGTAGGTATACGATTATCATAGTACACAGCGGATATACTTGGAATGGTGGATTTCCGGGTATTAGTGTAATGTTTAACGACCAAAAAACTATATATATATATGTTATATGTACATATTATTATATTAACATGTGACATACTGACATCCACTTAGGTTTTACACAGATTTGTTTATTAAAATATACATATATATACCTAGAAATCTAGAATACATGAGACTTACACAGACCTTGCGCATACCTTGATAAATTATAGGAATACGTTTAACAATACACCGTGCAGGACTCGAGAAATTTTCCCGACGCGAACGCGAATAATTATATATTCTTTGATTAGTCTTTGATTTATCGGAAACAAATTTAACGATTCCGTTGCACCCGGTGAAAGGCATTTGATCGGACTGCCGAAAAGTTCTCTCTTCGTCTCTCGCCTACAGTCAACGGTATCTTATGTAAAAACGGAGAAGATATAAAATTATAATATATATTATTATATGCGTAATGCGTATAATAATATAATATAAAAGAAGGAACCACCGGACCGCCACCAATAATAAAACATTAAAACGAAATAATAATAATAAAAACTGGTCGTAATAATTAGTGTTAGCATGCGGCGGCAATTTTATACAAATATATAAGTAATAACGACTTCTCGGGCGGCACTTGAGGTCAAACTATATACGACGACGACGGGACAGGTGAAGCGGTAGCGTGTCCCGTGGCACGAGCCGCCCAAAAAACAAAAAACCAAAAAGCACCTGCAACGAGACGCGGTCGTCGTCGTCTTCGTCGTCGGTAGCAGTTCGACTCGTTCCTTCTTCCTTGTCCTAGTCCTCCTCCTATGTATATAATAATATTATACCCGCGCGTACATACACCTATATGCATATTATATGTTATATATATTATGACCGACGACCGAATCGTCTACTGTCTACTCCTCCGCCGCTGGTCCCCGTTATTAATAATAATATTACGCTGCTCGCACACACACACACACACACGTGTCTCATCAATATTTTATTATATACCTACATGAGACGTGTGCGCCGGCCAAGAGGAAGAGATTAAAAAACATTTCGGGTGGAACCGGTACGCGGCGGTGGCGAACGTATACATATTATTATAATATTTTGACCAGCTTTTCACTACTCTCCCTCCGCGCCGCCCCTTCGCCGGAGCCGCTGTCTTATTTTTCGGCAAACTGGTTTTTTTTTTTACACTTATAGTAGTCGTGTGCCACCAATGAAAGAATAACAAAACAACAGGTGCTTCTGGACCGCCGACACCAGTCAATTATTATTGGCGATCGCACCTACTTTACGACGTCCGTATCGTATTAATGTCTATGTGTGAGTACGGGTATCATATATTATGTATATGCACACACACAAGCTTAAACGATGCGCGCGTCCGGCGCGTGCCTGGCTCGATTTTTGTTTTAATAACTGTACACATTACACGCGTTTTCCGCCGTCCCGCGGCTGATGCCAGGCGCGAATTCTGAAATATTAACAACCCCTCCGGCCGCCGTGCGTCTACAACATTATTGTACGCGCGAAAAAGCTCAATTATCACACCAAAACCTTTGCTGCCTCTGCAGGCACACGCTCCTCATGACCGATTTTTTCTTCATTCAATTCCCGAAGTAACATGATATTATTTGATATTGCAGTCGTTTTTCAACCTATGCGCAGCTCACATCGTCCCGATTTCCCGAACGTCTTTTACACACATTCACGAACGTTTCGCCAGACGTGCTAACCTCATTCCCAACCACCCCTCCCCAAGATCTTCAAATTGTAAGTGTATACTCAACTCTTGCCTATTATATACTATGGTCCTCGCGGGGTTCCACGTGCGACAATCGAGTGCGTCTGTCTGGAAGGTGTATACATATAATATTATAAAAACACTAATATAATATTAAATATAATTTAAGTCACATGTCGCCAATATTGCACGCGTCTCGGCCCATTTGCGTGCTCGCGCGTCTTCCTCGTCGTCGCCGCCGCCGCCGCCACAGATGTTGTTTCCGCACCCTCGTTAGGAACTTCCTGTGCACCAGAGCGTCGTCTCGCGTGGCACACCTACATAATATGTAGGTACGATCCGTCTGCGCTGCAGCTCGCGGTGCCGTTTCGGAGCGGCAAATCACTTTTTGGGGTCAAAAACGGGAAAACGTGTGCACACTCTGTGATATACGGTCTCGCGTACAACGTGCACACACGTGTTTACTTCATAATAATAATATAATAGTCGTTTTACAGTTTTATGATATTATATATACATAAATACATTGTAAAAATCTAGAAAAACGCTTTACTTGACGCAAAAACTAAAATGTGCTCTTTCGCTTGTTGCAGGAGTAAGAGAATGAGCAAAGTCAAGACCCTACAAATGGCCATCGAATACATTAACCAACTGCAAGGTGTCCTGTCATTGCAGAGCCCAATTCAGCACAATAATATCGTGAGTATACTGCACTGACACTCAAATAAATAACATTTTTAAATGCAACTTTCCCTTTATTATCGTGGTTATTCCTATTTTCCCGTTCATACAAAAGATCCCACCGCACTGTACGATACATAATATTATAGTTGTGATGGAATATTTTAATAACATGTTTGTATTTGTTTGTCACAGCCCGAACCTGAACATCATCAATTGCTGACGACAGCCGACATCAATCTGTTCTCCGACATACAGTACAAGCTCGAACCCGGCGAGCTCCAATTCCGCATGCCTCCCAATTTCTACACCCAACTGTTGACTGACAATCAAAATTAATGACGAAAATCTTCGTGTGATTTTTTTAAATTTTTCATCCATCGTGTATTATTATTATAATTAAAAATAATTGTCCACGGGCTTGAATCAATAAGGCATGCCGATAGCCTGTTGTTTCTTTTATTATTACATTATTATTATTAATAACATCATCATTATTATTATTATTATTATTAGAAAATGATATTTTGTTTTTGCCACGGTAAATTTTCTTCTAAACATGTTATTGCCACTTTAAAGCAGATTATTATTATTATTATTATTATTAGGGTGGTCAAATACTGTAATAATTACGAATTGTTTTATTCGAATTTCAACATTCATTTTTTTTTTTATATAACTTCATAATATTTATTATGTTTTTGTTAACTTTTGTTAGTGCATTTAAAGTCTAGTCATTATGCTTTTAAGTTGATTACGATTAGGTACACTTTTTTCTCTTTTTGTTTCATCATCATCTCAAAATAATATACATAATATGTGCATTATCTAAATCGTACCGTATACATAATATTGCTAAATTATAAATCTATTATTTTACTATTTTAGAAATTTTTTTATATCAATGAAATTTTAATTATTTTTTTTACCCATTATGTTTAGCAAATATTTTTTAAAGTTATTTTTATAACGATTTTTTACTTTTCTAAAATATTGTTACCTACCTAAGTAAATATATATTAGGCTATGACTATCGACTTTTTGAAATTGCTCATTTTAAAACCACCACTATTACAGGGATAAAAGTTTAATGTTTTTAAACTATTTGTTGAATTATATGTAATTTATGATGCTCCTGTCTGTACAAAGGCATATTGTAATATATTTTAAGTGCCTTATTTCCATTTTAGTGTTAAGTTTATATTGTAAATTATTTTTACTATAAAAAATAGATTTTTTTTTGTACATACCAAAATGTGAGTTAACCATTCTTTATCTAGTGTAGTTGATTAAGGTAGACTCCTATCGTAAACCATGATTTTCCTTTTTGGAATTTACAAAAAGGCTTCTACATTATCAAATGCTTATACCTAGCTATATCAGATCGTCTACGATCATACATACGTCTATAAGATGATATTTATATGACATGTGATCAAATAGTTGCAAATCAGTTGCAAATTGTTTGCGCATGTTTGGTAATTATTTAACATCATGGGGGGCGGGCTTGGGTAGACTTAGCCCACTCTTTAGCCTCTCAAGCCCACCTAAAATGAAATATGAATTGAATACAATCACGTGTGACACGAAAAAAAAGTGATCCAAAATATCCAAATGTCTACAAATTATTGCATGTTGTATTGTCTATTCCTATTAGTTCTGCTTCTTGTGAACGATCGTTCTCCTGAATGAGAAGAATTAATACTTATTTAAGTTCAAATATGAAAGAAAACAGGTTTACAAATTTTAAGTATTCTTAACATTGAGCGAGGATTATCAAACACAATTAAAAATGATGATATTCTTAACTTATTTGCAGAAAAATATATAAAAATGCAATTATAATAAAAAAATACTATTTTATAATAAATGTACTTTGTTGGTAGATATTTTCAATTGCATTTCTTTATTGAAAATTTTGGTATTTATAATTTTTATTCATTTTCTTGTTTATTAATGGTGATGGCATAGTCTCACAACCCCTTCCCTCTGTTAAACATTTTAACTATGGGCTTGAGCCCACTCAATTTAATGGCTCTAGTTACGTCTATGATGGAGGGCCAACTTCACACACGTCATGTGATCACTATTGCAGTAATCATGTATAATTGTCAACGAGATTCTTTATCATACCGGCCTGTTTGAAAGTTTCTTAAAAAACGGATTAGCCGGTGTCCTCTTATCAACTATTGTTGTCACAGCGATACTATATTATCGTTCACTGTCCGCAGTCATTCACCATTGACCTTCACTGGAACCGGAAGTATACTCTTTGCGTTTTAAAATTATATACGTACACGATACACGCGAAAAACACGCAAGAAATGGCGCCGTTGCTGATCCTGTGGTTCACTCAGTGGCAATTTTAGGGGGCGGGGTCCAAGGGGTCTGGACCTCTCCACAGGTTCTGAGTAAATTACATTTTTCTCTGAAATAGATTAAGTAAAACTTAGGTAGAGTTATGTAAAAAAAAAATGGTTTTTTTTTCGTTAGTGTAAGTCAATTAAGATTTAATTAATAGATTATTAATAGGGTAAATATATATTTTTATACTCAATATATTATAAGATAATATCAGAGGACCCCCCCCCCCCCCTCACCAGAAAAATTTCCAAAAATCACCACTGGGTTCACTATGACTGGATCTTGTGGATTTAATCGTTAACGATATTTACGCGGAAACCTATAAGAGTATAAGACAATCTGACAACCAGATCAATTGAATAAGAAATTAGGAAAGTACATAATATGAAATGTATAGAATTTATCTTCCATGCCTTCGTTTATAATATGTATTTGATAAGTGTGCAATGTATATTTATATATACAAACCGAGTATTGTTATAATCATGATGCGGACTTGCGGTGCAAGATAGATGGTGGACTGTGGTCTGCACTCTGCGATTAATGCCGGACGGTGTGTAACCGCAGACATAATAGTCTAGGTGTGTTAATAACATACTTTTGTACTACACGTCGTAGCTTTAACCGTGGTATAAGTATAATGTGGTGTACATATAAACTCCTGCAGTCCTGAGTGCATATTATATGATATTAGGTACACAGTTATACAGTGCGTCAAAGAACGATTGGACATTTATTATACCATTTACGCCAGTTGCACTACCAGAAATTTTTCAAGGGGTAAGTGAGATAATATTTCATTTTGCACCGAACGTTGCACGAAATGTTATTATTTTTGGTATCATCGTGCTAAATATCACAATATTATTGAATATAGGTTCGCAATAAGTAATTATTTTATAATTTATATATATTATATTCTAGATTAAATATATAAACTTGATAAATTATTTTGTATACGGACCAAGGGGAGGGGGGGGGGGGGTACAGAATGCTATGTATAATACCTGCAGCAGTTTCTACGTAAAGTGCGCGAGCATGTCTAATGTCTATATATATAATAATAGTAATAATAATATACAATATAATCGCACGGGTGATGGACGCAGTCATAGCTGTAGAAATGATTTATACATTTTTTGTGAAATTAGTCGTACTACAAACAATTAATGGATTACTCTATTAACGTGTCGGTTAGATCGATCGACGACGGACTAGACGGTATTATTATACTGGGGGAGATTTGGTGCATCAGCTCATTTACAATGGGCTCCGACGGTTAATCGCCCTTTTTTCGGGGATCGAATTAATTTACGAAAACTAAAAGGGACAATCCCCTATATATTTTATACGTCTATGCGTATTCCGTACAAATATATACAATACGTATAAGCGCGTGTATAATTCTATTATAATAACGTTCACTGTTATAAAACTTACCTAGGACAATCTATACATATAATAACGTTATATGTGTATATTATGTATATATATATATATATATATGTGTGTGTGTGTGTGTGTTGCATGTATACAAGTGGTGACATATTATATTTTTATAGTTTGCAGGAAGAGAATATATATATATAATGGATTATACGTACGGCGCGAATCAAATTTCGATTTTTTTATGTTTTTATTTGTCCAACTGACAAACGCGCTTGGGACTATAAATCATTTCACTATAAAAATATCGTTTCATCACGCCCACGCATCGCCAGAGTCCCCGTAGACAACCGGCATCTCTGCAAACGACAAACGCATGCGTGCACCCTTACATTGCAACATCCCTTTGCGTGGACGATATTATTTAAAACAACCCTGCAGTGCGCGTATATAAATCAACAAGTCTCGTGAGTATATAACACGACGTCGTACCTACCAGCTTGTAGGATTTTACGGTTTTGTTTAATATTATACTTATACTTTAGGTCTAAATGTATATATTATATAATATTATATTATGCGTCTGTATGAAGTACAGACCTTACATGATGCATATGACGGTTTAAGTATATTATACTCCTTCGTGCGTCCCACAGTAGCACATTTAAACAACCAGTGATGAAGAGCGGTGTACCTAAAAATTGTTCAATTTTCGGGTAAGATGTCTTTATGACATATTATATAAGTGGTGGTTTTGATGGTGGGCGACGGGGGCGATAGAACAATAATAATATCATACACCCAGAAGAAGAACGACACAACTCAAAATTTGATCAATTTGTATTGAGTTCATATTCTAAAAAATCGTGTTTTACTGATTGAATTTCTAAAGCGACTAAAGTCAAATACGTATTAATATTTTGTTTAAGATGTAGTAACGACGTTTTACACTTTCAAATGTAATAAATTATTTTTAGTGATGACCGGCTTAACTAAGATAAGCCGTTTTATCTATTTGCACTTAGAAACCGTTTCAGATAGTTGGGTCGTTCTGTGACATATTGAATAATAGTGTAGATTACTACACTAAGCTTGTAGACAGTACACACATATTATTATTAGATTTAAAGTTAAAGTTCGTTAAGTAGGTACGGAGAATACCATAATATTATTATTAGTGGTCGCCGTTCCGACACACTATCCGTACGTTATTCCACGTGTTCTACGTCCTGTATGTCTCCGGCTGTTCGCGGTATTGTTATAATCGCGTGTTTTTTAAATATAACCTATACATACAATTCTTATAAATTCAATTTTTTTTTTTAAATTAATCGAAGTCGTAGCTTTAAAATATCAGTGGGCGTATTTTCAGTAATATTGTGGACTGTTGTATGTTTAATCGTTTAATGTATAATATGCATTAAGATGGTACGGTGTAGTGTGTACCTGCAGCGTCTATCGTCGACCACCCGTCCGGACATAATATAGTTGGCGTGCATACGTCGCGCTGTTTTACAGTTTAAACGCTGCAGGGAAACCGTACCTTTAAGCATTCGTTGTATTGTACTTGTATATATTAAGTTGAGATAGGCATGGTGTAATACATACACATTATTAGAATTTATAACTGAGTTAAAAAACATATTTTGTGGAACATATCTTAACAAAATATATGATTTAAGTCTTTATTTAGTAAATATTTGTTGGCTGTAAACGGTTAGATATTGGTATAAGGCATAAAAGAAGACAGAAAAGGATTCCTTTAGCAGTTGTAAGTGGTCACTATTATAAAACAGAAAACAATAAATAAAGTGCTTTTATTTGAATAATAATTCTGTATTTGTGTGTTATGTTTTATCAGTATACGACGTAGGTTGTAACTTTTAGATATAGGTACGACAAATAGACTGCGTCCGAATTGCATGCCAAAAAAAAAAAAAATGTCCGAATTGCATGCGATTTCTTAAAGGGGTCTGTCCGAATTGCATGCCACCTCATGGATGGGGTTGTTGCATGCCGTGTATCAGCAATAGTTTATTTATTATACACTTATTATATTAGGTATAACTTAAACTTTTTTTTAAACTTTTCTAATTTTTTTTTAAAAAACCGCATGTATAGAAACGCTCTATGATATGGTTGTTGCAACTGGTTAGTTTCTAGATTTAAATATTTTAAACTTTAGTTTTATTTTGAACTGTATTTATTATAGTATATTAGGCATACGTATCGTTCACTAAATTTTCTGTAGCTCAAATGTATAAGAATTATTATATTAATCTGAAATAATCTAAAATAATCGAGATAAGAAAGGTACACCGCTACGAGCATAAAGAATAGTAATAATAATATAATTTAGATCAAATGGAGATACAATCACTTGTGTGTTTTTCCGAGTCTTTTAGTACGTTTTGGAACGTTAACGTTAACTTGTTCAAAGTAACTTATTACTTAACCGTAGTGTGATCATGGAACCACAAGTTGGAAATATGTTAAGTGAAAAAAACAAAATACTTTTTGTAATTGACGGTTTTAAATTTTATTTCAAAAGTTATTGTGTAATGATATTGAAAGGTGGGCTTGTTGTAAACGTTCGTGTTAAGCTTACATAAAATTAAATAGTGAACATAAAGTTATACTCCGCGAGATAAATCATTATCACGACAAAGATGACAAACACAAATTAAATAGACAACAGGTATGTAATAATTTAAAACGTAAAGCTATAGAAGATCAGTTTATTTCCACCGTCTATTTGGGCTGAATTTTCTAATTCTACGATGCGAACAACTAATGCTTGTGAATCATTCCATTCCAAACTAAATAGCATGATTTACTCACCAAATCCCAGTATATTCCAATTAGTCGATATTTTAAGCATATATAACACGATGTACCTATGAGGCATTGGGACATGGTTAATTCCTTTTAACTTGTAAATATTATAATTAATGTTTTAAAATCTTTCGTAAGCACGCTTGGCAATTCCTCAGCGAGAAGATTAAAACAATACATTTTTGTTGTGCTATGATACTAAATTCGACACCCCCCCCCCCCCGCCCTCGTTGAAGTTTTCTCAAAACCGCTACTGCCGCATTTATAATATTTAACAATTACAATATTATTCAAAACAAAATCGAAGTTTATGACAACAAAAATTTTAAAATAAGGTAAAAAATAAACGAAAGGCACATGCGGTTATGCAAAACAAAATTAATGGACGACTTTTTCCTACGTATTTAGCATTTACATAATAATATTTTCGACCAGTTTTCTATTCTTATATTTAACTTATTATAATATATTTATAAATACTCATTAGTCATTGCATTGATGTGTATATATTATTTATAATCTTTCGGACAACCTATATATTGTACTATACCTATTACCTAGGTATTATAATAGATAATAGTACCATGTATAATATAATATAATATTAAATTATGTCCGCGTGAAAAATCAAAGGCACGCTTGTTTTAGGACATTGTACCTGTATATTATATGCATAGTATAAAATAATACACACTCATCATATTATAACTCTACACAGAGAGGGTCGCACCCTCAATGACCCATTTTGGTGTATCCGTTAACCCTTCGGGATTTTACGTCATCGCTGCAATACGTATAGCACTCGTACGAGCTCCGAGATCGAACAATAATAATAAAATATTATACTCACATTTTGGAGATCCGCGGGTTGTCCGAGAAGTATAGAATCGTATATATAGGCTACGTGCCTACGTGTCGTCGAATTTATTTAGTAAACCTAATAGTATATCAGCTGATAGGCGTATAATACGGCCGGTATTATTAATATAGGTGCAAATAAAGTTTAACATTTGGAAAGTTATTGCCGATAACTCTAGATATAGTAAAGGTATCTCATAAAGTTATTATGACTACACATTTTCATATTTTAGTGCAATTTAAAAAAATTTCACATCACTAAATAAACATTTAATAAAAAATCTAAAATAGCCGTTACATTGAGATAACATTTTACTGGTTCTCTTAAAACCAGTGGGGGGGGAGGAGGGCGGATTATTTCAGTGGTGAACGATTCCGCAAATTTGCAGAATCGTGTTATAGCCGATTATTTTACCTCTTATTTTTTAAGAACATTTTAACGTGATGCTTATAAATTATAATTATACCCTAACCAATAAGAGAGTTAAGTTTTTAGGTATACTTACAAACATTTTTTTAAAACTTTTACATCCCCATTATATTTTTTTCCAATTCAAGCAGTGATAAATTCTGTACGGCATTCGTGATATTGGTATGTACACGTATATGTGGGCATTAAGCTCCATATACGCATTTCGTTTAAATAATAATATATACAATAAAAAATGTATACACGCATTGTGTACTCGGTATATGCATGGTTCGCGGAACGCTCTTCAAGTGGTCCATATTATATATTATATAATTATTATACATTAATACGCGCTTTGCCGCGTCTTCTCTACGGGTCGCGTAATATATTTCATGTGACAAACCGACACATATTATGCTCTCGTACGTACCTATATATTATATTGTAATATTATATAGAACGCCGTGCCAATATAATGTATTATATTATATATATTATAGTGCAGTGCGTTATACAGTATAATATATATTATACAGAGAGAGAATGAGAATATCGTCGTCGTCGCCGGGGTACCTCGCTTTATATGTATAATAATAATAATAATTGTGTGCAGGACGGCGGCAATACAATACCACGATACGCATATACATGCATACATGCATGTATATATAACGTTCAGTTTAATATCATATATAGGTATACACGCTATATACGCGTGAATGTGTATATATGTGGAGCTGCAAAGGACGAAGGGTGCATTGTTGAATAAAACCGTAATGACCACCGCCACCGATGTATAATATATATGGAGAAAAAACGAACCGCGATCGACAAAGGATCTCTCTCTATACATATTATATAGGTATACAGCAGGACACAAATCGTATTTGCAAGTATATGCGTATATAATAATATAATATATATAATAACAACATAATACATTGGACGCCGCGGATTTTTGCTGACTCTGCTAGGCGTGTATAATAATATATTATACCTATATATACACGTGCACATATTATACACGCATTGTACGATTATATATATATTATATATATATTGTATAATAATGTAGTTTTTCAGTATACCTACCGTGTGAACGCTGTGCTGCAGAAAGAGCGCATGTCGGCGTTTCGAATAATATTTTGTGAAAAAAAACTCATCAACTACCACCGCGTGGCTGGGGGTGGGTTAGGGAAGGCACGAAGTTGGAAATTCATTTCGTATCCAATAGAAATCTTCCAGTAGTGATTATTATATTATAATTAGAAATATAAATGTACGAGATACTAAAATTGTATCTTATATAGTGTAGGTATACTAGGTACGAATGCAATCATTTTTCGTGTATAATAATATATACTCAAGACTATATAGCACCTATTCAATAATATATACTTATATATATTTATTTGAATTTCAAAAAATATGTATTATACGGAAAATGGATGAAAATTTGAATTTGAATTTGAATTCGTGGTTTATACATAATCTTAATTTTTTATCATTATCATTTTATTTTTTGCTATACATATTTGTTATAGTTAAATATTTTTGATGGGGCGAGTACGTGTATCCGCAAACAATTTTTTAAAACAAATCCTGTTATTTTACAAAGGTGTACATTGTTATTCGGTGAGATTTGTATACCGAAGGTTAAAACTATATTCGCGGGAGTGAGTGTACATCGGTCATAACCGTTTATAATTATAATAATAACGACCGTTACGGGTTGGAGTATAAAATATAGGTACACATAGTAGTAGTATTCTTTGTTAGCCCTGCAGTTCTGCATGTATTTATATTTTTTATACTGCAGAGATATTTACGGTGGAGGATCACTCTCGCGGTCCCCTCTAGCCATGCCCATACATGAATCTTAATGATATGATAACAAAACAAATTTAAATTTTTTTTTGTCTGTGGTAGATATACTTATTGCAAATTTATGTTAACTAATAAATATGAATGAGATCCCATCCCTTCTTTAAAAAATTCTAAACGCGTTAGGGTCATTATGTCTTCTGTGCTATTGTACAATTGTGTAAATTAATAAACGTGAAACTATTTCAAGTACACAGACCACAGGCTGCCGTTTACGATTTATTTTGTTCCATTTCGTACACATTACTATTACTAGAAAATCAGTCTCACTCCGTTCGAGTTTTTTTTAGACATGCGCGTTGCACTGGCACCAGAACTCTAATTCCAATTATTTCCTCGACGCTACAGTATAACATATTATATAGGTAGGTAATTGCCAATAGACACTTTAAACCATTTTTTCCATTTGTTTTAGTGATGCTGCTGAAGATGATGGTTTAACCCTCCCTCAGGGCTCAGATTGTATCTTGCATGGTTGAACATGGCACATAGCACACGCCACACGGAAATTATAGGTACTAATACATACGTAGTATATATATATACATATAGTGCACTTTAAACAAGTTAGATAATGTATTCAATTGCACCCCCCCCCCCCGAATTCTTCGTATACATAAAAAAAAAGAAAATTGCGTAATATAATGATAAATGATAACATACCTAGTTAATTATATTATGGTACACGGAAAATAAATAATTTAAAAAAATTGAAAGAATTCATAACACAACTTAAATGTAATAATAACAATTTTAATAATAAAAAAAGTTATATTTATACTTTTATATGTTATATTTTGTTATAGGTACAAGTATTAATAATAGTTAGTAACTCGTACATTGCCAATAACATGATTATTCGAGTTCATTATAATATATAATAGCTGCAGATAAATATACCAAAATATTGCATCTCCAGAAGAAAAGACTAGTCCGCACTACCGCTAACGTATAATCTCACATTAATATATTATACGTTATAGGAACGAATGAATAATTTTCACAAAAAAAATAAGGGTACATATTATGTACCCTGCATTATATATATATTATGCGCCCTACATGATATTAATTATTATTATATTATTGTGTACCTCTCCATTTTTGCGATCGGACTCAATATGTAGTTAGTACTTGTTTATATTATCGCGTAATACCTATTGTATATTATCAAATTAATCTATTTTTGTTCACATCACATAATAGACAATAGTATACATTTATAGCTACAGTCATACAGCCTACGGTTAGGCTCTATTTAAATGGAAAAATTGTGTTATTTGCATCCCTATTTTCACTGTGTAGTGTGTATAATGTATATAATATAAATATAATATATATAATATTGTTATTGTAACGAATTACCTGCAGACATTGTGTAGTATAATATAATAGTGTATTATATACATTTATATTTATAATAATATATAATATAATATGAACTGAGCGCGGGCGCGTATACACTCGACGGTGTATCCTCCTTCGTCGTTGTAAGCAGTGCGAGCTGTTTCAAATATTCAACTAGAAAGACAGCTGCAGCTGAAGCTGTTTTTTTAGATTATTTAGTTTTCTGGCTCGTCTAACCATTCTATACATCTCGTCATTATAGGTGGATTTCGATATAAAACGATATGTTAGATTTTTTTGGACAATTCGTATCCGTCGTATCCAACCATATCCGTCTTCGTTCATACATAAATATAATACTTATAAAATATATTATATAAGACGAGGCTCGAGACATAATATATGTTTTTATAAAATACTGCCTGTCGGTGGCTGAAATATTTTGAGACGTTTGAGCACGTCCTCTCGAGATTGGGCTACATTGTTGAGTAAACACTTTAAAAGTAAGTTTAATCAAATTATATTGGGGCAAAATTTGACAACTCCCTCCACACCATTCATTTTTACCAAAATTACGTATACGGATATGTTGGTATAAAGTGCATATAATTATATCATTTACAGATATTATACAAAAACATTCAAATGTATCAGTTAGGGCATGTTCAACAAGTGGATTATAATAATAATATATACTTTATATAAGTACGTACGTAAATAGTAGGCTTTTTAATTTCTGTGCATAACTAATAGTTATTAACTATATTATATATATAATAATATACGATATAGCCCGTATAGGCAGTGCCGGATCAAGGATTTGAGGGGTCTGGTGCGAAATAATTTGTTTATATATATGTAAGGGTACCAGGGTACTTACTTCCTAGACACTTGTACAAAATACTTAAAATGGCACATGGTTCCATTAAAACTAGGGCCCGCCCCTTAATATTTGTTTAAATAAAGCACGCACCTACCTAACATGTTATTATCGCATATATTTGCATATTTGATCATTTTACATGCATTCAGTCCCGAACTCTAGTTATTAAATTTAGATTTATTCACAATGAGTATCACGCATTCACGCAGGTATAATTAGTTAATATTTTTCGAATTTTGTTACAAACTGCACTAAAGTCTAAAGAGATTGAATATAAATAAAATTATATAGTATATGGTATTATATTTTATGGTCAATAAAATGGTGCAAATTAGGCAATCTAACTGTACACATTCCCACCAAATAATTTTTAAGAATTTATATTGATTTACATCAATACCTTAATTTATTCAGACTAATAATACACACAAATCTATTAAATTGTATTAATAACTATGAATAGTAATAAATAAGTAATTATTACTAACAATACATAATATTATAGCCAAATTATTGAGCATGCTGCATTATGACGGTTTCGACGCTTGCACGCATGCAGGTGATTTAATAAAATATAATATTATTAATATATGTAATAATATGCATTGTAACTATAAGTTATAAGCCACTAAGTCAGTAACCACACAGTTAATTTTAATACATTTATTAGCTTTAAAATATCCTTTCTCAAGGGTGAAATGATTTTTTTGTTTTTGTTTGTGTAATTATTTTTGTAAGGTAAAATGTAATGTAAAGTGTGGGGCCTTTTAAAGCGTAGTGTAGTGCTCAGGCCCTGATTATATAGGTATATTTACTTTGTACCTTATAGTTAATTCTACAATGTTATAAATCTATGTCTTTTAATAAAAAGAATGGCCGGGGTGTTTTCACTGGTCCAGTAAAACCGGAGTAGGTATGCAATGGCGGATCCCTAAAGTTAAAATTTAGGTTTAATTTAGGTATAAGAATACCTAGGTTATAAGCCGCATTGAATATTTGGAATTAGGTTAATATGTTATTGGCCCTGAGGAAAGTTATAATATTCACTTGTTTAAGAATTACAACTATGCGATACATACAACCAGCGTATTTTCAAATTTTTTTTTTTTTTGGGGGGGGGGGTTAATATTAAGTATACATAATATAAATTAATATAGGTACGTACTGTTTCTCTGTACCTACCTTTTTTTTCTGGGGGGGGGGTCGAGACCCGGCCCCCCCTGTATGCCACTGCATACAATGTGACATACTAATATCGATATGGTGCCACAACGGTAAATAATAACATTATAATAAATTACACTCACGGCTCATCCTGCGCATCATCACTGCTCGTTGCAGTTTGCATAATTGCACGTGTTTTTCTTTTTAATTTAATTGTTTCAGAATCAACTATAACCACTAATATTAGAGTTTACATAAATCAACATTTTATTAAGTTATAGATTTAAATAGTTAAGCGTAGTGAGGTTACTCTTTTGACATCTGAAAATGGTCCAATACATCGATCGTCTGAAATGTGGGAGTTGATATTTTCCGGCATCGGTGAAATTTGGACAGTGGACGATAATTATGTATATTTTAATGGAGGTTCCGTGTTTCTCATCGGATGTCCCGTATGCACGGAGTAAAATATTTAATATTATACTGTTATAAAGTTGTTATTACCCAATTAAATCTCGAAGGCAGTCAATTAGCTCGCTTAAATGTAAATCGAAACTGTCACTATAATATGTAACGCGAAACCGTTTAGGTTATTATTTCGTGGTACGCACGCCGTAGACATGGCTGTATTTTAGTATTATACTCGTATACATTCTATTTTATAAACGTCTCTATATAATATGATACATATAATCATATATCTAATATATATAATGGACATGCAAATATTAATCTATGGATATAATATAATGATATGTATAGGATATTTATTAAGATAGGTAGGTAGTGTACGATATACAATTATTTATTGGCCACTAATTTAACGAGCAGGTACCTATTATAAGTAGTAATAGTAGTACGATAATATTATTATTATACATAATGTATAAGTATATTAAAGACTAAAGACATAATACAGGTGACTATAATATCATGTACGCGGTCGCGGCGGTCTCCGGTATTTTATGACCTATAAACGTTTTACCTACCTAATATAACTATTAACTATGTACATTTCGAGTGCAATTAACGGACCCCCGGTGTGTGTGTGTGTATGTATAAAATATAATATATTATATTATAGAGTATTTTAAAACGTATTATAAACGGGTCTAAAAAGGAAATAACAAATTCGCAAAAAATTCGCCACATTTATTAGATATCAAAATTTAATAATATACAGCTGTAACGCTTGCAGGATATCGTTTTTTTTTTATGATCTCGCCACGCGCTCATTATTATGCGTAAGTACTAAATAATATAATGCATAAATTCGAGGCACGAAGACTAAAGACTATCATCTATCTCTATAGTCTTCATGATCATGATTATATAGGTATATACATTCAAATTTCAAATAGAGTCCCGTCGTTATAGCCGCTTGGCCATCCATTTCCCACGTCTGTCATACTTGTCACAAATCAATTGCTTTTGCTTGACATAGGTAAGCGCTATTCTAGAAATATTTTATGCTCTTATGGTAAAATGGCCTATGTTGCACATTGTATACTATATCTCTAGAGACCCATTGCTTTTGGTTCAGGACTCTATATAGATTTTTATTCTCTTTCTATCTGGAATGATTTATTGGATAGAATGTACTGCCCAACAATTTCAAATTTGATTGGATTTTGAATCCCTAGTCGAAATACTCGTAATTCTGATTTGTTCTATGTACCGCCTAAATTCAAAACAAACTGTAGCTATAATTCATTTTTTTCAAGAGCTCTTTTAAACCAACAAAATCTCCAATGCATTTCTTTTGTTTAATTTCGCCCAGGATTCAAAGCTGAAATGTTGTTATTTTCATTAAGCTTAATTATTTTGTTTTGATTTTTATATAATTAAATTTGTTTTGTCTTTCTGTTAGTTTTATTCATATTGTTATCACTGAGTCTATTAGTTTCAATGTGTCAATCATCTTATATTATTCTGTAATCTATAATGTTTTGATAAAATACTTTTGCCAAAATGGAATGTCATATGCAACGGCCTCTTTAGCACCCCCCCCCCTCTGCGGGCGCCTTGTGAAGCTTGATAAAATATTCTGGTATCTCCAAAAAAGGCTAATTTAACTTTTTTTTTTTATAAATAAGCTCATAACAACTTATAAACAAACTTCGCAATAGCGTAGTAGATAAAACTCGTACTGCAGAGTGAAGGTATATACATAATATTAATATTACCTATGTTCATAAGAACATTTAAAAACGCTAAAGTAGTGACTCGTACAAATTAAATATTATATCATACTGGCAGACACATCACATAATAATAATTTTCCGTTAGTAAATATAGCTTTTGAAACGTTACCCGATGACCTCGAGCGTCGGCGCCTCTATTTCAGAGCAAAATATAGTCAATAGAACAAACTGTTCAGCATTATAACATGTTAATCACGGCGATGCAGCAAACATGATAATAATTCAATGCCGAAGTGCAGACGTGTTCGGTGGAAGACTTCTAATTATTATTATACGACCAAATCGCGTACGTTATTTCTCTCTATCAAAAAAACACCTACATAATGGCTATTTGGTCAAAAACGCTACACACGCACGTCTATTATTATATCGTAAAATATGGATTGTATGGGTATACAAAATAAATATATATTATATAAATATTTCGTATACATATACATATATATGTGTTATATATGTGTGTATATTATGTATATAGGTACGTGCCTATCGAATATATAATATAGACAATATGCGTTTCCTTTAAAACGTCTCCGTTATTTATGCGTTTATAAACTGGTTTCGGTAATTTTTTTCGTATTGAGAAAATCGCCGTTGAAATAATTTATTACCTACCCGATGTTATGTGTATTACGATTCCGTGATATTATTATATTAAAACCATATTTTCGGACACACAACACAGCTATGTATATATTTATATTATATTATATACACGTTCGGTCCACGAGTGGTTTAATTGGATAATGACTAATTTCGAACCGATAAAAATTTTTTTTACTGGTTTGTCAAGCGCACGCGCGAGCGTGAGACGCATTTAATATATTATTATACATATTATTATATAGAGTTGATCCGGCGCACAATAATAACACATTTAAAAAATATTATCAATGATAATTTATATCATATTATACGAGATGTTTTACTATATATAGGTGTATATATTATAGACACGCACGCACTATTACTTATTCCCTATGTCTACACCCTAACACATATTTCATAAGTTGTTTTTTATGGGTACCGCTCAAAATCTGAATAAAATGCTATGTGTCTATATGTCTGCTGGACACAGGCGCAATTGTGCCCAACACTTTAAGAGGGCAATAGGTAGTAAAATAAATCCAACAATAATAGTTCGGAGGCAGGGTGCACGCAAACTGGTGGGAGCAGTTATTTATAATTTATGTAATATATAATTCACAGCTAAAAAAATAATAATAAAAATATTCACAAGTATCGATATAAAAAGAAAACGTACTCAACATACACTGAAGCATAACAAATAAAAAAATTGTTTTTTATAATTACATTTTTTATTTCAAATATAAAAAAGGTGGGCTTGGCAGTGGCGCGGCGCAACTAGACCAACTGAGGCCCCAGTGTCACTTTTAAGGAATGAGCCCTGATTAAACTTGCTTCCACTTATTATTGTGAACAAAATTTGGTGTGCTCAATAAACTGTCATGAGAAAAAAATTAGGTTAGACTCTTACATTTTTATGTTTTTGTAAAGAAAATTAGGTCAACTCAATGACGGACATGACATAACACATCCAGTGTCGATAACACATCAATGCCGTCATGTCGGTCTCAGATATAGTAGATAATAATGTTATACAATTCATTTATCTTTTTCTACATTAAAATATTACTTCGTGAAATTAAATTAAATAAAATTTTTATACTCATATTATGTACATCAAAATGTCATGATTTTTATATTTGTTGTGAAATTTATTATCATATACGGAAATAGATTATTTTAGTTGGACCGGGGCGTCTGCAGTCTGTGGGCCCCGGTGATCGACACTCCCAACCCCCCCCCCCCGGTAGTTGCGCCACTTGGCATTGGGTAAGTGGCAGGCATCGCTCGTCTGTACAATAATACATATGTGTCACTGTGGGCCACTGTAATAGTGTAATGGATATGTTAAATTAAAATTCAATAATATAATATAAAATCATTATAACGAAAAACAATTCTGAGCGAAGACGATTTGTCAGCTTATATTACTAAGTATATTTTACGATATTATTGCTATTAAAGTAATTTATTGTAATATTAACAAAATAGTATAGGTTGAATTAATTTTTGCCGAATACATAATTGTATTTAAAAATGTCATTGTAATTATAAAATATAATACAGTAATAAACTTTGAAAGTTTCAAGTGATGCTCAAATAACTAAAAATTTGAAACTCAAAATATCTATAAAAAAAAAAACTGTTGGTGTTAATATTTTTTTAAAAGAATAAACTATACTTATGAGTTATGGGAAACCTTGTTTTACATTTTCAATCCTTTAGACCAGCGGTTCCCAAACTGTGCACCGCGAGCACTTTCTAAAGGCACCGCGGTCTACGGTTCATAACAAATAGTTTAAAATGTATAGATTTTTTTCGTTATTGATAACCTACAACAGGGCACGGTGGCTAACTTGGGGCCCCTAAAAGGGCACCGCGGAAAAAAAAGTTTGGGAACCACTGCTTTAGACTATAGTAGGTTCTATACTACTATAGTACTATATCTACAACCTACTGTCTAGTAATATAATATAATAACAGTATCGTCTTCAGCTGCACCAGTGCCATCGCAGGCAAGGATGTACCACAGAATGTTATTTGAGACTATATGTATAGGCTCTTTCATTCGTCTGTTTTGAATCTCCTTATTTCTTGTGCATTACCTATTGACTATATTACCTATACAAAAATATCAATAGATTTATAAGGCTGTGGTTAAGACGGTTAAGTGTGTAACCTAGGTACCACCAAGCGCGCCCGCAGGATAAAATTTCAACCGGGGCAAGATAAAAATTACTTACAATCTAATATACCCGCTAAAAAAATAATAGTAGAATAATTGTAAAATAATAATTGTTACATGTTTATTTATTATTTTTATTTTTACTTCTCGAAATAATCTAGATTCAGATACTATATTATGTAGATAACTGATGATGATTTATATTTAAGTAATTTCATAACACTGTTGATTATAGTTTATTTTCAATAATTACCGATAAGCTCCAAAAAGTTTTATTTTAGAAATATTTTATACTGGTATGGTACAATGTTACACATTGTATAATATCTCTAAAGACCCTGGAATTTTGTTATTTTTTTAAATTTTTAAAATTATTTTGTTTTGATTTTTATATAGGTAATCAATTTTTTTTGTCTCTAAGTTAGACTATAACCATTGATTATAGAATATATATAATGTATATTCTATAATCAATGCTATAACTATTACTAATATTATAAGAGCCGGATTAAGTATTTTGGCGCCTAGGGGCTTTATTTTTTTATAGTGCCCTTGTATTTTCCAATATGAATTTTAATTTGACTCAAAATTTATATTTCTGCACTATTTCAAATCTGTTGGTGAATATTGTTTTAGATATACCTATACCTAACTGAAAAAACTTGTATCCTCATTTTAACGTTTTTAATAGTGCGCCCTGGGCTATAACCTCTTTAGGTTACTATTGTTAACCCGGTCCTGATTATTATGAAGGTAATCATAATATTTGACCTTCCTACGGCCATAATATATTATAGTGACTTAGGTGTTAGGTCACTCATCAAAGGTAGGCCACAGACTAAATCGCAGCCGATTTTAACTAATTAATTATTAACTACAACATAAAGTAGTATCGAATAATACTGGCGGTCACAATATAAGTATGCGAAATCCAAATTCGCTGTTACATGACTATATATTCTTAATTGAGCGGACAACCAAAGACCGGAGTAGAATACTAACTATCGCTGGATGCGAAAAGGACCTGACCCCAGGGACTAGAATTTATTTTGTTAAAATATAGGTATATTATACTGTGTAATAGGCACGTATTTGAGAGTTTTGGGGCCTTCACGGCCATGAAGTATATATAGGTTTATACTTTTATACGTAGACTGTGTCTGTGACTCTGAGTAGTGTATTTAATGTTTAAGCACAATGAAAGCGAATCGTCGTCGTGCAGTTGTATACGTTAACGAACGATATATAGAAGTCCTACTGTCGTTTATCATACTCGTTTAACATTATTATATTCTTCAATATTCTTTTGTTCCCGCGACATGACGCCTGCAGGTTGTAAGCAAAAAAACATTTCTTCTTTCTTATATTTTAGTCGATCGCCAGCTGCACTATAGTGTTAATATACATTAACATTATACACTTGTACCTGTATAATATGTTTATGTATATTGTAATATATATACAAATATAGCCATATAGGTACCTACAATATACCTACATATTACTATATTACTTATGTTTAGGACTATATATGTAAGTCCTTTTCGCGGTATATGAACGCAATACGCAAATAGTAAATACCTATAATTTGTATTAGTTTATTACATAATATAAGTATGTGTTCGCAGGCGTGGATCCAGAGAGTTTTAGGCTTTAAAGGGCCCACCATTTGGGCATATTATTTATTATGTATTTATGTAATTTATTTATGAACATGTTTTTGTGACATATATTATAATCATCAAAATTATATATTTGTATTTTTTCTGAAAAAAAATGCTGCAACCTAGAAGGCTTAGTGCTCGAGTTGGAGGAAAAAATTGAAAGGGGGATGCGAATCTGTAAAAAAATTAAGTGTACCTAAATATTAAATGCGGTCTTATTGAATATGATATAATTAAAAGGAATACGTGCATAAATATTTTTTAAAAAGAAGAGGGACGCCGTCAATTGAGCACTTTTTAGACATTTCAGATTTCCAAATCCGCATTTCAGGGCTTTAAGGTTCGTCCTCGTTACAAGTTATACCTTGCATTTTATTATAGTGGCAATATGGCATACACATTAAATTACGAAAAGCAATAAAAGACGCATAAGGGCCAAAGGCCAAACTACTAAAAAGACAAAATATTATAAGCAATATACCTACGACTAGGTATAAGTAATGATTAATACGTCTATATCACTCTGATAGTTTGATATGAGTATGGAATTATAACATTTATTATTTATATATTATGTAGGTATTCAGCTGTGGGTTATCTATATTAAGTTCCAAAACATATTCCAAATACTCGACTATGACACATACGGAATTACTATCACATGACATAGGTCAAGGTACACCGTACACCTACTGGCTACTTAAAAAATCATATCTAGGTAGGTACCTACACAAAATAGAAATGTAAATTGTTATAAACTAAATAAAATATATTAGGTAGACAGGTAGTACACTACATATTATAACAATTAACATTTAATACATTTAAAACCTTTTAAGTAGGAGGTCTTTAATTTTTTAATTATAACAAATAATAATAATAATTTAACCACGAAAAGATCTCTTATTAATTATTATTATTTTTATTACTTATTTTGTAATATTTAACACACGTCCAGCTATCGCAATGTGTTACCTAATTATTATCAAACCACGGCTGGCAACACTGTCTAGTAAACATGTGATATAATTGTTATTTCCATGATGGGTCGATATCACGATTATAAAGAAGCACTTTAGTATCTCAGTGTAAAGAACTAAAGAAGTTCTTTATAATCGTGGTCGATATCTATCTTTTGGTATCAACCATGGTTGTTCTGTGGTTGTAGACAACCATTTAAGAATAAAAATAAAATCGTTCGTGAATAGTGATATTGTGAATACATATTACATAATAACAATAATAATATTTATGTATTAAAACAGCTGTAGCTGTAGCCTGTAAAAGTGTAAACAACAAAAACAAAAACATTAAAGTCATTTATTTTGTTCAATTGTTCATTGTTGTTAACTTACTACTTAGTAGTTAGTACGTTTCATTGTACCTTACCTTTAAGACATAGAAGAGGCTTAGAGGTATTACGTTATAAAATTATACAAGGTAACAACACGATAATCATGTATTTAAATTATAATTTATACCTACCAGCCAGTTAAAGTACCTGTTAAATGTCTATTTTCATAATACAATATTATAATACTTCTGTTGCGAGAAAAATGTCATTAAGTTCGATTTTATCATAATTTTATTTCGTACGATCGACATATTAGTCATTCGCCTTTTAAAATTCCGTGACAGGTAGTTTTCCGGGAAATTTACTGCCTAGAATGTGAGTCGTAGCATTTATCGCATCATCATCATGTACTTTTGTGACGTTTTTGCGGAGAAGCCATCGACTGATGACCAGGAAATGTAGTTCAAAGTTATCTCTGCGCGGTTACATGCCTTAACACAAAATACATTTAAAAAATCCATGTGTTTTACTCAGGGTCCATGTTCTGTATTAAATCGTGCGTATCGCTGAGGATTTCGTAAATATTTGTTTTATTGTTACGGTATATTTGTTTATTTTTGATGGTTTCGATTTTTTTGAAAACTGATTTCGGTAAAAATACGCGGGATAGCGACGTAGTAGATTTCCGCGTTATGAGCGTTCTTGAAATGTTCGTCGCAACTCGCAAGGCCGATGACCGTAAAAGGTTTATCATTTAATAACATCGTTTATGGTATCGAGAGTCCGTATTTATTGATTGTCACTTGTCAGTCCTTTGTCAATTCTTTTGTGACTAATTAAACGACCACATTGGTTCTTTTTGTACGTATTATTTCTATTCAGTTGTGTCGCAGGCTATGTGAAAAGCCATTTAAATATATAATTATATAACTCATATAGTTTGTGGTAGTGTGACACTTGAACTTTATTTTATCAATTTTCTCTTCGGTTTTTCATGAGATTTACACAAACATTTTGTGTATGTATACTTAATAAAACTCGGAAATTTTTTTTTACCTTTTTATTATTTTTGTCAGTTTTTCTGAATTTAATTTACCCACTTGTAAGTACTCAGAATAATTGATTAATCATAATTATATAAATAATTACCAGATAGAAATAAATAAAAATATTTTATTATGTTGTTTGTTTATAATAAATATATTTTAGTTTATTTTCTTCATTTTTGGTGTTGGATCTGGTTGTTGATTTGTTAATAATTTTACTGTTTATAATTTTTATAGAATGACTTAAAAATTATAAAATTATAATTTTTATTTATTTATACTGATATATTTTATATTTCATACATAAATATTGTTAGGGGATGGTGTATTATGAATTATGATTAATGCTTTCATTAAAATACAATACTTATTCTTATTCTTATTTCTTCTATGTGTGGTATTTGATTGGTTAACTTTTGTTATTTGACAGTTATTGTACTGAAATAGCCATTATTATCTATTATTGAATTAATATGCTTTATATATTTTCACATAGAAAAATGCTTCCCTAAGTTAAAATCTAACTGAAAATATCCAGTATATAAATTATCTGTTATCAAAGTGTCCACAAAAATGAAAGGTAGTCCAAACACAAAATCTATAAGAATATGTATTGGTTATTTCTCATTAACAATAATATATTGGAGCTTAAACTGTAGGGAAATATCTCTAATAATGAGAACAACTCAGCAGCCTAAACTATGTGCATAGAGCCTTAGAATATAGATATAGGTATCTTAAAATAGATTCAGCAGATTAAGGTTACTAATTTTCTTTAAAAAGTTCTAGGTTTACTTATTGTATAATAATATAATTGACCAAAACATATTCATTTATTTTAAAATGTTTTATTCTTTTTTTTACAGTTATTAAAGTTTATTACAGACTTATCCTGAAATGAGTTCAGAAGATACATCCAAAAATGATCAAAACAATAAATCAACACCAAATAGACCTATTCCTGTAACTCATCAAGACATGTAATAGTTCAACATAATAGTATTTTTGTTATTGATTATTTTATATTTGTTTTATTATAATCTTCAGTTTAGATAATATAACTTCTGCATCACCTCCAAGGTTCCTATCATTGCCTGAAATTATGGTTGCTGCTAAAAAATTGGAAGATCTTGCTCTTGTTCATGAGATAGCAGTCAACGAAAATTTCAAGTTGGAACCCCAAGCACATTCAAATAACAGGTAAAACTATCAATTAATTAAAGATAGTATTATAAACCTAAAATCTGTGTTTCTTGAATATTTATGAATATGTTTTATTCTGTCAGTTTAATGAAACAAGTCAAAGATACGATGCACAAAGCATTTTGGGAGTTGTTGCGTGAACAATTAAACAGTGATCCACCTGAATACTCTCAAGCTATGATACTTTTATCAGAAATTCAAACAGTATGTAAACTTTTTTGTTTAGTATTATTATGGTACTAATTTAGTAACTTTATTAATTTAAATAAAACAAAAATAATTTTAGAGCTTATCAAGTTTGTTGTTGGACCAACATACCAAATTAAAAGAAGACATTTGTCAAGTTTTAGATGTAGAGTCTATACAAAATCAGATAGATAATAACTCTTTGGATTTTGAAGTAATTATTAAATCATTTAAGAAATAAAGTTGAAAATATTGCTTGTCTTAACTTATTTATTAACTTTTTTCGCTTTTTATAGTATTATACCAAATTTATACTGAATTTGATGTCAAAAATATGTGCTCCAGTAAGAGACGATGCAATACGCGCACTAACATTATTAAATGATCCTGTTGATATATTTAAAGGAATAATAGAGGTAAATTACTAAATTAAGATTCAAATAATTGCAACTAATAAAATAATATTTACTTCATTACTTGACTTCTACATATTATTTTATTTAGTTCTGTTTAGTAATTTCAATAATTTTTATACCATAATGATAGTTACAATAATTAATTTAATAGTTCAAATAACTAGTTTAAATGTTTTATTATACCACAGAATAAATTATGAGATAACATATTGATATTAGGAACACAGTTTTAAAATACTAACAATTATAATATTAAATTAATTGCAAAACAATTTTGATTAGCATTAGTACAGTTATTGAAAATAGTCTTTTAAATATAACATTTAACCTACATAAAAATTGTAATTAGCAAATTTCTTATGATGTAGATTGTTCAATACTATAATCTAAAAAAAATTAGGTGGAATTTGTTATGTTATATATTATGAAGATAGAAGATATATAACAAATAGAAGGTAAATTTTCTTATTCAATTCTTACATATTATTTTGAAGTTATAGCAAATAAATAGTTATTTTAAAATTTCAATACAAAAATTAGAGTTGTATAGCAAATATCAGTTTTGAAAAGGTTTTTTCAATACGCTGTGGCTTATTTGATTTATTTTTGTTTAAATTGTGTTTCAAACGCACAATTTAGTCTTATTAGCACTTTAATCGTACGTGTTTTAATTTAATTTTGAATGAAGGTTCTCTGATAGAATGGTAATATGGTCAAAAACCTTATAGGTGAAAGTCTGCTTTCCAGTATAAGTAATAAGTAGTATTACAATTTACAAAAACAGTTTCAGCGGATTCAATCATATAATAATCAATTTCAAATATTAGTTATAAAATAAATTATAATTAATAAGCCTTAATTTTAACCATTTGATTAGTATTGATTATATTTACGTCATTCCGTTTGTATTTCCTACAGGGGAATGGCATATTTTCACGTCAATACTTTAGATAAATTAAAAATGTATTATTTAATTTCTTTAAAATAAATGCACTCTGTTAATGAGTTATTATTTATCTTATGACATAACTACATAAGGTTGAATACAGTAAGACCATTCTCCACAGAAGTTTTGATCAAATGACCAAATAGTGTTAAAAACAAATAATAGAATAAGTTTACTTGCAAAGTACTTATAAATTAAAATCAATTAGACATTTAAACACAATTTAGTATTTACACAATAGTACAATACTTATAAATTATAATTAGTAAGTTATTATTTATTTATGACAAAAAGTTCAAAAGTATAAACATTTTTCTAAAAAAAAAATCTTTTATAAACACTAAACAGTTTAATGAGTACTTTGTACAATATAAATATTTCTACACATTTTTCTATTTTTAAATTAGCATGTACAATTTGTACATTCAGAGACTGCAGCTATTACCTTTTTTAAAGTAAAACATTTGTTGTAAAAATGTTATGTTAATTTTTAGATACCTGTTTCAAAAATGTAATTTATTGTAGTGCTTCAATAGACTGTTATTTACAATAATAGTTATTAAAATTAAAGCATATACAAATTAATTTAATTATTGATATTTGAAAAATTTAAAAATATATGTTGAATGACAATGGTATTTATTTAATTTCAAAATAACCAACTATTTTAGTCCTATATACAATGTTAATAATTATTTATTTGTAGACTTTGAGCTTGATGAAACTTGACATGGCAAATTTCACAATAACTTCACAACGCCGAGCATTAAATGCCTGTAGTGCTGATTATGAACGAGACAAATTTGCAGAGTATTTGAATGTTCAACGTGGTAAATCCCAATATTTTTTATTGTCATATACATTTAAATAATGTTTATTTACTAATTTAAAATTGTTAACAGATGCATTAAAATTGACTTGTAAGTGGTTATTACGCCATGTTAATTTTGAAAAGCCTACAGAACCTCATAATGATATAATTGTTAGAGCTTATATGGAAATATTTGATTGGAATGAAAATGTTATATTCCCGGAGGTAATAATGCTATAATTGCGTGGGGTGTCAAAGCAATGTTTATAAAATACCTGGTTATTGTTTTCAGGCTTTATCATTGGATAAAGATCGATATTTGGCAACTAATAAAATGCTAAATCTTTTGATACTCGCTGCATCTACATTTATCGTGACAATATCAACAATTGTTTCTATTATTCCCAATGACATAGAATTTAAAGATTATTTAAAAAAGCTTATTTTATTCACCATTAAAGATAACGATACCAACAAGTATTTATTATAGTAGTAACTGTGTTAATTTATAAATAGTAGTGTATTATACTTTATCAATTTTTCTTTTTGTAGAAATGTCCCAACAAATATTGTAGATCAGATTGTTCTTCACTGCAATAAACATTTGGCTAAAATTAATCCAGATGGACCACCTGTTTCACACGATATTATCAATACACTTGAAACTCAAATTTCGTCAATCCAAAACCCTGACAATAAAATAAGAACTCTAGTTGGTAATATAATTTTGATTCAATATAAATAATAGTGTTTTCATTTTTTATTTCATCTGATTCTTATTTCAGAGAGGCGTGTCAAGGAGTTTATTACTGCAGTCATCAGTTCCAACAACGCAGTTGCCCAGCAATGCCCACTTGGTTTGTCTGCATTCAAAGATGAATTGGCAACCGTTACAGGCAGTTTTTTGCATGTAATTACATATAACAGAAAAGTATTCACCTCATTTTATGATGACATTTTGAACACTTTTTTTGAAGAATATGCTTCGTATCAAGTGTCTAAAAATTAATATTATTTTTTATTTCATTCTATACTAACTTGAACTAATAGTTTTTTTTTTAAATCTTTGATTTATTTTTATGGAACATAAATTATTATGACTAAATTAGAATCCATACTCTGTTCCATTTAAGAGCTCACCGCTTTAGCGCATCTAGATGAATCGTACAGACAGATCCCTGATCTGTTTACAATCGTTCTGTGATTGGTCGATGTTAGTCTGCCGGTGTTGAGGGAATGGATGACGCAAGTTTTGACCGATTATCGTCGGCCTCCTGGTGTGTTCTTAGATGGAACAGAGTATAGAACATTATGGAATTGCATTTTATTTCTATAGTTTCAATGTAATATATTTTATTGATAAAACATGATTGTAATATTATTTTTTGGTTTAATACTTAAATGTGTTTAAAAATCATTGTTACTTAGCAGATAGTGATACATGCCTTCATATTACAACTTACAGTAATACATTTTTTAAAACATATTATCGAATTATTTTATAGCCTTCATTTTTGGCAAGATAAACATCTTAAAACTAAAATAATTTCTATTAAATATATATATATACAAAATACTTTCATACACACTCTAGCTTGTTATACTAATAATTCTTTCGGTTTCATTTTGTATTCTTTAAATGTTTGATCATTGTTGATTAATGACACTATAGTTAACACTTGCATTCCCAGTAAATTCATATGAAAAATATATGTATAAACAATTTTTATTATTGCACATTTTAGTATTGTTGTAATGGTTTATAATATTTTATATTAACCCTGACTGACTATTTTCAATATTGTTCTAAAGTTTAAAAGCTCATTTATTGTTATACTAAGTTAATTTTAGTAAGTAGAAAAACTATAATACACATTTTATTTTATTTAGAAATTAATGTTTACTGAATTTAAAAATATATTAAAGATGATTTATTTCATAATTACTAATTATTATTGTTGGGTATTGATTAAATCATTTATAAGTATTGTTATTCAAACTAGATACATAATCATTTTTAAATTAAAAATTTTGTTTCAAACCACCAAAACAGCAAATATTATCATAAATATTTTTTTTCTTTTAAAAATCTCAAAATTTGACTAATTATCATTACTCATAGTTCATACATCAATCAGTTGTTATATATATTTTTATATTTTTAATGATGGACATAATTTATTATTATATGCTTTATACTATATTTATAGTATATTATAGTTCTATGCTTCAGTATTCATTTTTGTATTTTTCTGTTAAGACAGTTAATGTCTTATAATATTATATATTTATATATATTCATTCTTTACTTTCCCTTCAGTGATTTAAAAATGCCACAGGCTATTGTAATCGATGAATATGACAAATTACTCAACTAATATATATTTAAATAGGTATAGTATACTTATAGTAGGAACTATTAATAAATACTTCAATATCTAGGTACATATAGGGTATATATATATATATAGAGAGAGATAAATGTATGTATGGCTGTCGATTATTATTATTTTTTCATTAAATTCATTATTTTGTACAAAATTCCAATCATTGACCTTAATTGTATATTAACATGGTTATTATATTACCCAAGAGTCTAAGACCATTTCTTTAATCATGATTAAAGAAATGCTTAAGAGGTTGTTGGTAAACTAACTGTCTTTTCAAACACAAAATCAATTGCAACATCAAACTGGTGTTCAACCAACATTCTGTTGTTAGTTTTAGCATTAAAATAATGAATTTACCTATTAATTTTATTTTCATAAGTAACTTTTAACTTAACAAGTTTATTTTTTTTTTCTAATATAAATTTCATAGATTTAAAATTATATTTTGATTTTCATAACTTATTTTTATATAAAAAAATAATAATAATTGTCTGGAAAATCAAATACTATTTATGTTATTTTATTTATTCTGTATTTGAGATAAGTTCTAAATAGTTAACTGTCGCAAATCTTTCGCATTATTTCTACACTTGAGATTTCAATAGTTATTAAAATAACGTAATAAGTACTTAGTTATTTATTTAAGTACCAAGTAACTTTTAACTTTAAACTTAATTTACATTTTTCTATATTAACTTAACTTAACGAGTTAAAAAAATAGTTGTATATTATATAGACGCCATCGAACTCTCTATGATATTAAATCTTTAATATAATATAATATTATGTTATATATATCTTATATCTACATTACGCTATTTTTTAGACGCTCATCCGGCTCATATATACTTAATAATATATAGAAATATGTCTATGATCCGGCCACAGAACAATAATGATCCGGCTGATGCGGTGTTGATAAGCTGACGAGTGATAAAAGATAACAGTTAACAATTAAATATTAACTCATCGTTATTCGTTATACCGGTAACGTTTGGCTTTGGACTTGCCGACTACGTTCCAACAATTGAACAATGACGTTTCTTGGCTATTCGTAGGTACTCGGTACAAAAAAACACCAATTCATCATAAATCTTAATTTTAAGCGGCTAGTGAGTAGTGACTAGCTACTGTTGCGGGCAATCGTAATATTATCGTCGTGGCTCTGAAGTGGTCACACGCCGTCGCTTTTGAAGATGTTTTCTAACCACGCTCGGGACCGTTACCGTCAATATTATTATTAATATTTAAAACAATTGATTTCTTCATTGACGTATTGACCTAGTATTTTCAAATCAAAAATGTCGAGTTCCCTGCATGTTGTTATAACGTGCGTGAAGTTGCTCCTGTTGCCGTCCTAGTGAGTGGAGGTCCGACGACGGATCGTCATTGTTATTTGCTGTATTTACAGTTTTGTTTCTTCCTCTGTGTGTCCATAATCGTGCTCATTAAACTGTTGTATCGTTCTGTTTTGACAGCTTTTCGACCGATTTCGAGGTGCATCGCAACTGGCTGGCCACGACGTACAGTCTGCCTATATCGCAGTGGTATTCAGCTAAACATTCAGAATGGACAATCGACTATCCGCCACTATTTGCGTGGTTTGAATACTTCTTGGCTCAAATTGCTGCATTTGTTGATATTGATATGTTGTCGATACACAATCGTAACTACTCTTCAAACGCCACTGTATTCTTCCAGCGACTTAGCGTCATCATTACTGACTTTGTGTTTTATTACGGATCTCGAAAGTAAATATTTTTCAAATTGAATAACAATGTCTTATGTTGTTGACTATTAAACACTTGTATGTTTTGTAGACATTAGTTAATAATACCACTGAGATGAATACACAATGCTAATTATATTTAGTGTTAACTTAAACATAGCACTGCCAAAGTAACTTCAGAACCGTTAATAAATATACTAAGACGAGCAATGCTGCTTAAATATTTTGCCAACATATTTCCCCCTCTTTGCCTGTATTATATTAGTTTTGCCAAGTCAATCATTCTTTTTTTTATGTTTAAAATTAAGTTATAAAAATATTATATAGTACTTACACAAAATAAATATAACAGAATAATATATTATTATTATTTAATACTTAAGAACTTCAATAGTTATCAACTATGAGAGATAATTTTTTATTTCAAAATTTCCTATTGGAGATTTTATTGTTGTCTATAATAAATATTTTTTCATTAAACAATTTATGAATATTTATTGTATTCTTACTATTTACATTTTTACCCACAATAACTTTATTCTCTCACCACCCACCACTTCTTGTATTAAATAGAACAATAACTTATATAATGTCTGATAAGTACTTTGGCATTAGGAGTAAAAACTATCAGTTATTTTGTTATAACTTTGAAAATGTACATAATAACATTTCTTAAAAAAACTAGAAAATAATTTAATAGTTTCTAACTAGTAATATGTATTAGAATAACATAATGGATACATATTTGAAAGAATCTTATTATCTTATATTATGATCAGTATGAAAGTAATACTAACAAATAAAATATTATTTTTAGATGCGCTCAGTCAATTGAATTACTTGTGAAACCACCAAAGACTAAAAAGAAAAAACAAATGGATGAAAGTAAAATTTCTGTTTTTGTCATTGAACTTTTGTTAATAGCTAATGTAACATTATTACTTATTGACCAAATACACTTTCAGTATAATGGCTTTCTTTTTGGTATCCTACTTGTATCAATATCACATATTTTAAAGGTAAAAAATATTACTTATAAATTAAAGTTTCAAAGTATTGTACCTATAATATAGTATTGAATATATTTATTTTTAATAAATCATGTTGATTTTGCTGATTTATTTGCTTTTTCTAGGGTGAAAACTATCGAGGTGCATTTTGGTTTACGGTTCTGTTGAATTTCAAGCATATTTATTTATACTTGGCACCAGCATATTTTGTATATTTATTAAAACACTTCTGTTTTAGACAAAAAATGCAATTTGCATTGAAAAGGATTATAAAATTAGGTTTAATTGTTCTTGGTGTATCTAGTATATCATTTGGACCTTTTGTGTTCAACGGTCAAATTGTACAGGTACGTACTACCTATTAGAATATAAATTATATATAAATCTTAATTCTACTAATTACATCTTTTTTATCAGGTTTTTAAACAGCTATTTCCATTCAAACGAGGTTTATCTCATTCCTATTGGGCACCAAACTTTTGGGCCTTGTACAATGCAGCTGATATTGGTGCTAAAATAACATGTATTTATTAATTTGTATGCTTTCTTTATTTATTTGAATTCCCATATTAATTTTCTGATAATTAAATGTTTCAGACAAAAACTACGGTTTAATACAAAATAATAATTCAGCATCAATGACTAGAGGCTTAGTTCAAGAATTTGAACACTCTGTTTTGCCATCAATTACTCCTCAAATAACTTTTATTTTAACAATAATTTTTATGTTGGTAAGTCTTGCATTATTTTCTTGTTTGTTTTAACTTATTAAATAATAATTCTTCTGTTAAAAATATAATTAGAATAGTTGGACTTAAATTAGATTTCTATTATTTGAATAGTAAATTATAACAGGCAATAGTTAAATTATGTTTACAATATTTTAATAATAAACTGTAAAGGATAGTTTGAATTCCAATATTCTATCTTTTTTTATTGTTTTTTTTCAAACCAGGCCTATCAAATTTATGGTCCAAGGGTTAAGTTAAGTTTACTCTTGACTTAATTTTTTGTGACCCCATTTGTAATAAAATAAAATACCAATAAAATAAATAATTATGTATTTAAAATCTAATAAATTAATCTATATTAATATAAGAAGTCTTAAAAATATAAAATAAATAGGTAATAAGTAATAACTGTATAGAATGTGTAGAAAATTGCTAATTTATTTTTATTTTTTTTGTGACTTGCTTAGGTTTAGTTTAAACCTAGATCACATTTTTAGTTTATGTCTGTATTAAACAATGAACATATTATTTGTTTTATTTTACTTGCATATTTTACATGTATTACATTTATATATTTTTAACTCACGTGACTGCATAAAAGAAAATATGCAGATACATAATTATTTTTGTTTTTACATGTGAAATGTATTAATAGTACTGAAACTGTTCAGAGATAGATATTTATAGACTATAATACATTTTATTATACTTAAAATTATTACATTTAATTGTTATAACCGTTTTACTTATTAAAATAATAATTTGTTTTTTTCAGCCATGTTTATATAAACTTTGGATATCCAATAGAAATCCAATTGATTTTGTTCGATGCCTTATATTATGTGGTTTGACTTCATTTATGTTTGGTTGGCATGTTCACGAGAAAGCATTATTGCTAGCTGTCATACCATTAACGTAAGCAATTCAATGTTTCCTTTTATCTAATACTTGAATTGGTACATGTTTATTTTTTTTTTTACAGATTATTAGTATTTATCTCTACAAATGACTGTTCCATGTTTTCAATGCTATCAACTATCTCTACATATTCTGTTTTTCCATTGTTGTTTAAGCCATTTGAATTCATTACTAAATCACTATTACTTTTAGTTAATGTTTCATTTTTGTATAATACTGGTAAATTTAAATCATTGAATCGTATAGAAAAATTATATTTAATAAGTTTAGGGCCATTGTTGTTGTTGACCGAAGTTGGATGGATGGTTTTAAGGTTTGATCATAGATATCCATTTCTACCGTTGATGCTTACTTCATTCCATAATAGTATAGGTGTTTTATATTGTTGGATAAAGTACTACTTATATTACATTTGCCAATAAATTATATAATTTTATGAATTTACACATTTACTGTAAATAAGCAGGGCATTTTAAAAGTAAGAATTAATTTATATTTGATAAAGAAATATTTTGAAAAATGTAATTTATGTCATTACATAGTACAAATATGTTGTATTTAATATTTATGTTTACTATATACCTAGTAATAAATATATTTATATTTGTTGTCGGACTATTGCACAGTAGAAAATTTCCTAACTCATGTTTAAATATTTTTCTATTCTGTCAAACTATATAAGTATATAAAAAACAAAAATTGTAAATTATTACTACTTTAGTATATAGTATACTTTACTACAAGTACTACTTTTTAAAATATTAAATGCATGCACCAATTTTTGTATATTGTATAAATTTGTGACATTTATGAATTCTTTGTCTCTTTGAATATATCTAGATTTGCATCTAATGATTGTTCTATATGTAGGTACCTAATATATTATATACATACATTTAAATTGTAAACTCATTAGTCATTATGTTGGGTTTCTATGTAATATTAAGAGCATAGGCGTAAATTTGGCTTGTTAAAAGGGGGGGGGGGCTAAGATTATAAATCGTTGTCGTATACTCGTATGCAATATTGAGTAAGCTCAATCATTTTAAACTAAAAGGGGGGGCTATAAAAAATTTTGGGGGGCTAAGCCCCCCCCCCCAATTTACGCCTATGATTAAGAGCCTTCCATACGTATACAATACAACAATGTATCTGCAAGATGAATGACATCAATTATTAAAATGTCATTTAAGGTGTTAATTATTCATCATCTGGCGCGGTCGTCGGCAAAGATTCGTGGCAATCGAGGTGACGGATAATAATATGTTCGTGTACTCTGGGAATTCTAAAAAAAAACCACAGATATACTCCCAACGTAATAATAAATTCCTTCGGCGGGCAGTGGCCAGTGCGTTAATATTTTTGACACACTTTTGAAATCCTCTCCCCCCACTACCGACCCGTCAGTTAGGATCAAATGGTCTTTTTCTCGTTATTATACTATTATTATTATTATCGTTTTTTTTCCACCACATTTTCCATACGCAAAACATTATATGTATGTGTACGTGTTTATACGATACAACTGGAAAATGCCAAAAATATCCCGGATAGATTTCCTGTCCGCGAGCCCCGGTTTGGTGGGGACGAGCTTAATCGCTGATCTCGAACTCTAACGGCGGAACAGTCGTCCGCAGACGTTAGTGGGACCTCCGTCGCGGTATACATATATTATCTTTTTTTGTAAGTACACCATCCATACATAATCTAAATTATAACACAATAATATATTGTACTCAACGTTTCATTACTGTATCGTAGTAAACGCGTCCGTCAGACTCCTAATAATGAAATCTACCTGCAACCTGCTATTGCCTATTTCACTGTATATTTTCCGAAACCTAACCGAGATTTCGTGACTGTATAAAAGGTACCCATCTAAATCACACGTCGGCGTATTCGGGATTCGATCGTGGGTAGGCGGTGAACAACTTCAGGACGACCGCGGAATCAACATAAAGGATTTTCCGACCAATATCGATACCCAGCTAGTGTGCGTACATCCGGATTCACGTCGCGCCGTTCTTGGAATAATTCAATAGTATAATATATTAATATATATAAATATGTATTAATATCATAATATTATGTATTATGCGATTTGTAAAGACTGGATCAAGTAGAGGAGTTTTTCTGTTTCCTCCGCGCGTCTTAACGATGTCTTTCCATCGTGTTAGGTGTTTTTTATGTTAGCTGGTAGCAACAGTCTTGAATTTTTCTCGTACATATATTATACAGACCGTCGTAATTGCGAGGGGCCTCGCCGTGATTGAATGCTGGACTGTTGGATATAGTATGTGTTAGAGGTTTTTTTCTCGGTGCATGAATGTAGGTACAATATTATCATTAATTCGGCTATAAAAATATAGGAAAACATGTCCTATAAGTTAAAACTGCTTATTATTATGCTTTGGCTTTTATAGTGGTATAAATGGTGTAGATATAGTATTGACGCTCGGCATATTTCAATAATGTTACACTTACACTCACCTATTTGTCAGATGGAATTGTCTCGAATTACAGATATACGTAGTGTAGTGCGCGTCTGCTCTAGTACACCTATAGTGGAATGATAATCATAGTTTTTGTTACAAAAAAAAATTTGTTGGTCCCCCCCTAGGGTTCGGGTAATCTGGTATTGGTATGTTTATATGGGTATTTATTTATTTTTTGTTTTTGTATGGAATCTTCCCAGCGTCGACAATTTTTAAAACCGATCCTCGATTCGTACATCCGACCAATAATGGACTTATGGGACCATAATATTATGTGTTTTACTATATTATATTACTGTCGAAATCCCGGACGATTTGTCTCTCCGCATAATACTATATACGCACCGGTGTACTATGCGCGTTTTATATAAATAGAAGCGTTAGGATTTTGTGGGTCGTAAAAAGGCAATGTTGGCAGCCCGAACCGGCAGCAGCTATTAATATCAACGGGATCCACCGCCGCCGATCCCTCCCACATATTTTCAGAATTAACGTCTACTGGTCGTTTCTCCGCTAGAAATCCATTTTTAAATTAAACCGCTTGGGACTGGGTGAACGAAATACCTACCCATTTTGTGAACCCGCTATTAACACAATTCAAACGGTTTTTAATTAAGATTTTTTTTAATTACAGAGACTAGGCCCCAGATACACACTTAATCATGTCTGACGAAGAAGAAGTGTACACGTAAGTCATTTTTTAAAATAAAATTATTCTTTTACTGCTGATGTGTATTATTATGTTATATTATACAATAGGATTGGTTGGATAGTTTAATTTATTTTCTTTTATAAGAAATACGTTAGTAAATGATACTCCGGGAAACGATATTATTGTTCATCTAAGTTATATTTAAATTCGTATAATATATAACATCGTGCTCGACTATATATTTTTTTGAATAAATTTTATTTAGGTACATTACATAATATTGTATTATTACAATTATTTATAATAATAAATATTATAAAATAAATACATAAATTATATCAAGACAACAAATTTAATAATAATTATGCATAGAAAATTAAAATTAAATATTATACGTCTAGAATAAAATATTATATTAATCGGCTTCATCGTTATTTGTTTTCGTCATCTATGCCATAGCTCCCCTGACTCGCTACACACAGTTTGAATACCTCTGCTATAGTCGAAGCGAATTTAAAATAATTGTTCAGGTAATTAAAAAGGGGGGATAGGCACTTGAAATCTCCATTACCTTCGTAAAATATGTAGATGCATCTAATGAAACTGAATTTTAGAGTTGAGATCAAGTTTCGTTCCAATGCACTAGGTATTGCAAATTGCAATATTTTCACTTTTTCGTTGACCTTATTGTTTTATTCACCAGTCTATATTTGTATTTTTATTTATGTTTTAAATTACTCTGTGAACTTGACCTTTTTGGGATTTACATGACAGTAAATCGATTTTACTTTATATAAAAAAAAAGATTGTCTTGTGCATGATATCCATTTCTAACAACATAATAATAAAATATTTTATAATATTGTGCAGTATCAACTATCAATAATATATACTAAATCAATATTCCTATGATATTCGAATTCCTTTGATTTTATTTAATGTATAATAATTATTTTTTTAAACCAATGTATTTTCTAGTACCCTATGATAATTTGTTTTTTCTTAACGGTATAGCTATATTATACTTATATAAATTATAATATATCTATATGAACTCGCATATGAACAATAACTTTAAAAATCACGATACCTAATGTATAAGTTACTGCTTTTTATTTGAGAAGTTGATAAAATTCTACTTGCGAACATTTCAAACGATCAAATTCATTTTTGGTCCACGGACAAAAAGTTATAAGAACGGATGTTTTCTTAAAAATTTTTATAAATTTCGCTTTTGAATATTTTTGTTTGGTACAGATATATCCGGTTTTTAAAGAAATTATAATATTTTAGGCGTTCATCAATGTGATTAGGTACACATAATATACATTTTATACTATTTGCATTGAACATAATATTATGTTTCAGTGATTCCGAAGAGGAAACGTAAGTTTTAAATTATTAAATTATTTTTGTGCTTATAAATTGCTACTGCAAAAGCATTTGAAAAGGATTAGCGAGTAAACACGTAAATGTTGGAGATACAAAAAAAATGTCTGTAGAGAGTGGAGAGTTTGGAAGAATAATTTCAAATGCATTGTACATATATATAAATGTTGAGCTAGAAATGAACTCGGTGACAAGAACTTACAATTTATAGCGCTAAAAACGATTTATTAATAAATGTTTGACAAGGAATTCACTTGTGATTTTAATTTCAATTTTCAGTCACTTGATTTTATTTCATTAGCTTCAACTTGCTTATTTTTGCACGCTTTTCAAAATTGTAAATACGTTATAAGCCAAATGATTTTGTGTATTGAGCACCCGAATTGTTTATTTGGCTTATTCCTTATTAATAGAGTGTACAACGTAGGTAATGCGTGGCTGGAATTATTTTTACATTTCATTTTAAATATACCTACCTACAAAAATATATATCATGGTAATAATATAAAAACTGCAACATTTTGAATATTTTGTACGTTGCACTTTGACTATATTATTATATCTGTAAATATTTAGTAGTTATATGTATTTGAAAATGCAATTATATACGAGTTCATAAATTAAAAATAACTGTATAATGTACCGAAAGAAAAAAAAAATTATAAATATAAATCGACGTCTGTACACTCTATATGTTTGTGATATTTTTGGAATTTGTCTAAATCGTCAATTTTTGGCGCAGGCAACCGGAGCCTGAAAAAAGCAAAGAGTAAGTTTACTGCAGTGGGAGTTAAAGTAAAATATGTGTATTGAGTTGATTCTAAAGTAGAAAGTAGAAAAGGCTTAGTGCAGACAATCCATACAATAAGCCTTTAGTTTATGCAGTATTGTTTTAGTAGAAAATTTAGAATGTAGACAGAATGGTATTAATTTTATTAGTTTATTGGAAATTAGAAACGTTAAATATTTATTCTAAAATATTAGCTATAGTAATATTAAGATGTTTTGTATATTTAGATTTAGAACGATTAAAAACAAAGTTTTTCTTAACTATCTAAATTAAAATGTTTTTTTGAAGTATAAACATACATAAAACTGATTTTGTGTGCAAATTTTTTTAACAATAAATTTTGCGTGTCTTTACTATATATTCATTTTGCCTGGCGATAGGCCACATGGCATCGAAACTAAAAATTATTTTTATTCTGACAATATATCCTGTTACAGTTAACTGGTGCCAAAATTCAAATGACCCATTTATTAATCACACATTATAAATAACAAGCCCCCCGCAAGGGAAATAACATCATGGTGTCATCAACCCATGAAAAACACAATGTATTGATATCGAAACTAATGTATATATTTTATTTTTTTACTTTTTTTTTGCAAACTTTAGTGGAGATGGAGATCCGGAATTCGTTAAGGTAATTGTTGATCAATTTTCTGTTAACATTTTATGTAATAATATAACTATATACATTACACTAAGCTGTGTTCAATTATTCTTTTTAATCGACCTACAATTTTTAATTTTAACCAGAGGCAAGAATTAAAATCCTCAGCATTAGACGAACAGCTTAAAGAGTACATTCAAGAATGGCGCAAACAACGGTCAAAGGAAGAAGACGACTTAAAGAAGTTGAAGGAAAAACAAGCCAAGCGCAAGGTGATGCGAGCGGAAGAAGAGAAGAGGATGGCCGAAAGAAAAAAGCAAGAAGAAGAACGCAGACAAAGGGAAGTGGAGGAAAAGAAACAGAAGGATATCGAAGAAAAACGTAAACGCCTAGAAGAGGCCGAGAAAAAACGGCAAGCTATGATGGCCGCCCTTAAGGAACAAACCAATAAATCGAAAGGACCCAACTTCACCATCAGCAAAAAAGAAGGCGTATGTATTCAATTTTTTAATTCGTTATCGAGGTGCTTGATTTGTTTGTAATGTAATTTGATTTATTTTGTTTTGTATTTCATATTATGTATAGGCGTTGAGTATGACGTCTGCCCAACTTGAACGCAACAAGACCAGAGAACAGATCGAAGAAGAAAAGAAAATATCGTTGAGCTTCAGAATCAAACCGTTGACCATCGAAGGATTTTCTGCGCAAAAACTCCAATTCAAAGCCACCGAACTCTGGGACCAGATCATCAAACTGGAAACAGAAAAGTACGATTTGGAGGAAAGGCAGAAGAGACAAGATTACGACGTGAGTATTACCTATACAATATATTATATAATCATATTTTAAACTTCCAATATTGGCGGTCGTTATATGCTGGTATTTGATGAGGATTTACTATAATAATTGCTTGTGTCTCAGTTGAAAGAGTTGAAAGAACGTCAGAAACAGCAGCTCCGCCATAAGGCCCTGAAAAAGGGTCTCGACCCCGAAGCCCTTACCGGCAAATACCCAGTAAGTGCGATTTTTTTTTATATAATACTATGATCGTACGACTATTTGGTTGTGGTTTTCTCAACATGTTTTTATACATCTGCTTAGCCCAAGATCCAAGTAGCTTCCAAGTACGAGAGGCGAGTTGACACGAGGTCCTACGACGACAAAAAGAAGCTGTTCGAAGGAGTAAGTGTGCACGTATTATTTAAACGTATATTGATCTATACAGAGATGTTAACGAAATAAATAGGGTCTGGAAGAGTTGATAGGCGAAAAGTCCGAGTCTAGCTGGAATCGTAAATACGAACAATTCATGAAAAGAAGTAGAAGTACGTAAACAAGTAGCAATTTTCGGCATGCTTTTCCCTCACGGCCAAAAAAACCTATGCCATATTAGAGTCACCCTTCATCAGTAGTGAAAAATCTGTCTATCCCCTGTCGTTTCCCTACCCTAGCCTATCACACCCTTTTATAGATGTCCGCGTTGTTTAACATTTAGTTTCGGCCAAATCCGTGTTTTAATTTTTCATACCCGCATGCACAATACCTTTTCCTATTTTTTTTTTTGAATTTTTTTTAGGGTTATATGGAAACCACTAAAGAGTCGATGGAAAAACAATGGACAGAAAAAAGTGACCAATTCGGTGGCCGCGCTAAGGGTAAGTTAACCATCTTGTTTAAAGTTAGTATAGAATGATTCTATTTTGGAATTATCGATTTCGTTAATTCCAATTTTTTAGTTAAAAGTTATTCAGATTTTGTTCTAGAAGTAATAATTACTTATGAACCACTTTAATCGATTAATCTTGGTTATGATTATTCTGATTATTCAAGCTGTTAAATTTATATTAATCACAATCTATCGTCTGAAGACTAGGTCTAGCTTGTTTAGAATACTCGATGATTCTCAAAATTGTTATATCTCTTGTTATCAAATCATACGTATATTACAATATTATACGCATACATAATCTATGTCAGTTATATATTTACCTTGCCAAATCAGTTCAACTCAAATTCAGATATTTTTCGGTATTTATATAGAAAAGATTTTTAATATTTTTAGTTAAGAATTTTTGCACAATCCGATATCTATTAATAATTCTAAACACTTAGAGTGTACAAGAACTGATCGCTTACCTACGGTGTTTGTATAAACAAACTTATAAACATGTACTGTTTACAACTTTCAATGACAAGGTAAAACCATAACAATATTATTGAAGTAGATTCTCGACGTCTCATAAACAAAATATACGCGTTTACACTATATAAATACGTATATAGTATAATATGTACTATTAAGTAGTAACTTGTAACTATCAATAGTATATCAGCTATCCGCTAAGAATTAGACTTAAACTAAGTTCATTACTTAATTTTTGAGGTGTCGAGAATTTATTAGAATTACTCACCTTTTAGTGCTTTATTTACCATTTTAAACACTACATGACTACCTAGCTAATATTGTGAACAAATGCCTATCTACCAACTTACCTACCTATCTGCCTATCCAAACCAACCATTTTACGAAACCCAAAAAGACGTTTGTGCTCCTTAACTCTGAACGTGCTAATTAAACTTCTTACGTGCCATGTTTACAGGACGGTTACCGAAATGGTTCGGCGAACGTCCGGGCAAGAAGAAGGATGACCCAGACACACCCGAAGAGGAAGAGCTCAAGAAAAACGAGGAAGACGAAGAACCATTCGCCCTTGACGACGAAGAAGCTGAGGAAGAAGTAAATGCTCATAATATTTACCATGATATTGGTTTTTTATTGCCATAATGTTGTTTATTAACCCTTTGCAATTTTTATAGGTTGAGGAGGAAGAAGAGGAGGAGGAAGAAGAGGAAGAGGAGGAAGAAGAGGAGGAAGAGGAAGAAGAAGAAGAAGAGGAAGAGGAAGAATAATAATGATAATTCCGCAATCAAAAAATATTTCTGAAAGACCAAATTCAAAAAAAAAAAACATGAATGCAATGAATTTAACTTATATACTTCTGCCTCAATGTAAAAAAATATATTAAATGAATAATTGTACTATTTAAATACTGTTTGTTTGTACAGGACAAAAGATTAATAATAAACATTTGAGGATGAAGTTAATAGATTATTAAGTATTTAAGTATATATAGGTATTTATTTATATAGACGACAATCGACAATATCATTATTGGCGAGGACGGGACATATTATTATTGTCAATCCCGTCATTGTCCTTTATATAATTAATTGAAAAAAAACTTGTGAATTTAAACGAGTCGTATTTAATTTAATTTTAAATGTTTTATATAAATTTATTCACTTCTATAGTAGAAGTTTGTTTGATATTTTTAAATTTATAACCGACATTAAAAACGTCTTGTTTAATATTATTATATTATATTTATTTGTATATAAACAATAATCATATCATCTTATATCATATAATACGTTTAACGTATACATATATAGGTATTAGGTACCTTGTACCTACCGTATTCAGTACCTACAATTTATTATGTGCGATACAGAATTTAATAAGTGCTTTAAAACAAATTAATATATTATTAATGGAAGAAAGTAATTTTATCTCAATCTATTGTAATTATAAGTATAATATAATATATATAAATAGGAAGGGTGTGGAAATAATGATTAATGGATTGCTATACGCTATACCGATAATTGCAACCTAACGTCTTAAATTTGTAAATCGATCAAAACTGTTAAGTCATAGTGAAAAATATGATAAAAGAACAAATAAGTAGGTGCAAAAAGTTTTTGATGAAACCCAAACTTAAAATTAAATTAATAAATTACAGGCGTTATTATTAAACTGGTGGTTATGTGACTCCAATATAGAAGTGGTGGCGGACTCGATGGCTCAACTACTGGGGAGGTTGGAAGTTTCTACCAATAGGGCCCCCCGATATTTACCGACTTAAAGGGTTCCCGGAGACCAACCAACATCAACCTATTTTCAATGTTGAACACAAATTTCCCAACATCATTAAATATTAATGCTTAATAGTTATAATTTATATAATAATTACTATCAAGAATTCGTAATGTGTTACCTATCCTTTTGTAGTAAATTGTAATTACCTAGTTACCCTTAACGGGTCGCGGCTCTCGGTTGCAGTAAAGTTTACATGTTAAAGTTGAGGTATTATTGAGGTACTTTACCTTGACTGCTACCAAATTACGATTTAAGTGTCGCATAACAGCATTGGCAATTTCTTTTTATATTCGTCGTAGGTAACTCGTTGGTAAATCAATGGCGGAGTACAACGTATGAGACATTTTAATTATTTATTAACAAAATAACGCGCCTGCGCCAAGGCATACATACCTAAGTACATAGCTGTTAGCTATAAATAACATAGGTTTATATTATAACAGCAAAACAATATGATTCAATTTTATTTACGAGTTATGAACTACGAACGACTGTTCAATAAGGAATCGGAATTTGTTCACGATGGATCGTCATTGGCAAGCTTCTTCATGCTCTTATAGTCAGAGCAAACGGGGCAAGTGCCTTAAGAGTTAAGGTTTCATAAATTTTAGGGGCAGCAAAGCACAGTTAGTGGTTTTTGAGATTTAAATATGTAAGTATAGGCGCTCCAAATTAGTTGGCACGGCACTGCTCTAATTACCTACCAAACAATATACCTACTATAATACTATAGAATAACGATCATAATTCATAATATAGTTTATTTTAAATTGAGTCTGGCCCCATTGTGTTAAAAAGCTGTGGCACCTTGAGGAAAATTCCCCCATCGCTTCACTTAATATGGTTAAGGACAAGGTCATGACCAAGCAAAGCGCTCCTACTTCCCAACCTGCGTTCCCGAAAACTTATAATAATATTATGTCATTTAGAAAAATTTAAATATGAAAGTGAGTCGAAATAATTTTAAAATGGACAAATTACCACCTGTATTTAATATTAATTACTATCCTTAAAAATAAAATAATATTGGTGAACGGTGTCACTGTAAACACGCATGAAATTAATTGTAAATATAATACTATAGGTAGGTACTTAATATAATTTATAAGTTAAGACCCACAGGTGTTATAATTAATTATTAATTAAATTTAAAATACACGTCTACACTTTTTATACCCATACTATACTATTGTTGAATGCTGTACTAACTACTAAGTACTAACTAAGTGTACTATTATATGTTTAATCCCATTACATCTACATGTGTAAATTCATAACCTATACCAGAAGTCGTAATCCAATTATATTTACCTACATCATACTACCAACAATTCAAAGCTATCTTCAGTTTACGTCATTCAAATTTGGATTTTTTCTTTCTTCCAAGCCTTTCTCCTCAATCTCATAGACTGATCTATAGAGTATTGTAGTAAAGTTTAGTGAATGTCAAGTGTATAATACAGACATTTTATATACTGGCTTCATTTGATGCATTTTCACAATTCCTAGAGAATTCGAAAAATTGAACACGCAACAGTGGTGTAGCAAAATAGCCTATCTATGACGCCGTGCTATCGAAATGTGTCAATTACAGTAGGCGAGTTTAAATCAAAATATTCATTTTTTATACAAGACTAAAATTGTTTTTTATAATTTACATAATATGCTTTGTTTTTCTCATTATGACTAGAGATGGGTCGAACTAAAAATCGAACCGAACCGAATCATATTATGTCAAACCGAACATTTTAATTGTGTGTCAAACCAAACATTTCAAATGATTTTTATTTCTATAATATTTTAGGGAAGTTTTAGGTGGTTAACTTTAGAAATTAATAAAACCTTTAAATATATCTTTAAAAAAGCACGTTGTTCAAGTACTAAAATGTATTAAAAAAATGTCTTCATATGATGTTTGCAAAAAACGTAGGAGTTCCCATTTGAGTTTCTAAAGTTGACTAAAGAATGAAGGAAAAACACAGTCACCTGCAAACAAATGCGTTTTGAGAATAAAAAAATGTACACATTGTTAATAAAATGAAAAAAAACTGGAAGGGGGGCCGAGCGCCTACAGGCATTTTCATTTTTCGTTTTAAAAAGCAGAAAAAAAATTCAAACATTTTTTTTACAGGTATAGAAAAGAGAATGAGACTGCAGTCTAATTTCCATATTCATAATCCCGAAAAATTAAACAAAATAATACATTTTAACAATCTATGTATTGACTATTTATAGCAGGGGTGTACAACCTTTTGGGAAGACCGGGCCACATTAAGCAAGTAAAAGTTGTCGTGGGCCTCATCATACATTTTTATAATAATACATTTTATTTTTTCGCCATCGCCATCGTTGTAATTACGATACACATTCACATACTATTTAATCAATATAATAGGTATGGACACCAGCTTATATTAATAGGTTTTATTTTTAATAATTTTTTTTCTTATTTTATACACATCTATCATCACAGGGCCACATCAAAACCTATCATGGGCCTCATGTGGCCCGCGGGCCGCGGGTTGGACACCCCTGATTTATAGAGATCGCAATAGCATATAGTTTTCTAAAGAATTAATTACGATATCAATTTACTTTACGTTTAAAGAATGAAAGGAAAACACAATCACCTGCAAGCAAATGCGTTTTGAGAATAAAAAACTTGGGTAGCATCAAATATTATGTAAAAAAATAAATTTGAGTCTTAAAATAATACGAAAAGAAACTTACGTAGACTTTGACTCTTTTGGCAAATCCCTGTGCGCCTTCTATTATGTACCTATGCTAAATGGTTAAATGACTCAAGTTTTTATAAATGTTATCCACTGATCGGATCCTAATTCAATAATCACAATAGTTTTATTACAAACAATATTCTAGATTATAAAATATAATAAAGTTATAAAAAATATATAATAGTAATAATATATTAGTGTATAATTACAATACTAAATATCTATGTGGTCACTAATTTTGACAATTTCTTTTTGGTATTGTGTTTAGTTTTTCATCCCTTAAAGGAGAAGTTTTAGAAACATCAAACAAACTAGTTTTTAAAGGGACACAATGGTTAGGTACACAACACGCCATATTTATTATTTAAAAAATAAACATAATTATAGTTGATTATTAAACTATATTTACATAGTAAAATATCAAATGACAATTAATATGTTTAAAATGTTTTAAATAATATTTTATTAATTGTACAAGAGATCTGCCCAGAATAGGTACCTATACAGTTTTAGGCGGGTAAAAGATAAAGTAGTCTGCATAGTCTTTATTTTATCCGAGTGGGGTGGGGTTGGTCAAAAATAATTTGTTCGCTACCATATGATTTTAAGTTTGCTATGCCATGCCATCGCCACTAAATGTCGGATATCGATAGTTGCAATATATTATTATGCTCTGTGGATTTTTCATATTCACCTAAAAATATTAAACCTATCATCTATGTCAATTGCCAATCGTTGCAACGGACGTAGACGTAGGACGTAGACATTAACGATTCTAAAATTTTAATGAACAAAAAATGGTTGAGTTCGGTTTTATTTTTTATTTCAAAGCACTAAAGCAGTTTCCAGTTTCCACTTCGGCGATGTGAGTACGACACGGTGAGTACGACAAATACCAATCATATTTAAATATAAGATACAATTATGAAATAAAAAAATTATTAATTCCACTCTCAGACTTCAGGTATAGACGTATAGTTTAATAATAGCACCATCATAAACCTTAAATAAAAAAGGTCTGCAAGTGGGTACCGCTCTGCTGTTCAGTTGGTGTAGAGTGGGCTTTCATGGATGTGTTAAATTTGTATTCAATCAATGATATCAAATTAATGTGTACAAAAAACGATTCTGAGCGCCAACTGCCTGTCAGCCTACATACCTAAGTGTATTTTATGATATTATTGCTATTAAAATAATTCTTTTTTCTATTAATAACACAAAAAGGTTGAATTAATTTAATTAAAAAAAGTGCGCTTAATGTATTTTCAATATTTTAAAATTACTATTAGAACAACTTATGAAGAATCATGTATTATTTTCAAATTTTTGACACAATAAACATTTTTTTATCAATATGTATAAAAACATTTTTTTTTTAAATCAAAAAATGCTTATCCTTAACATTTTTTTTTTTAAATCAAAAAATGCTTATCCTTACAGTTATAGCACAAAAAGAGTTAAAATATCTTTAAAATTGAATGGTATATAGAAAATAATAATCTCAACATTTCGTAAGACTTCAAAAGTCTACTGTTATTTTTTTTAAAGGGAGGCAAATAAATGATATGAGTCATGAGACGACAACCGGTGTCTGTCACGTCATCAGTCAGCGCGAATGCGCGATTAGAAATTACCGAATTATAAATAGAACGATTCAACGATCCTCAAAACAATGTAGTTATTTATTATTATTTATGATGTACATAAAAACTAAAAAATAACAGCCTAAACAGTTATGTTTTTTTTCAGTTGCAATATAATAATATTTTTTTGTTGTTTCGTGACATTTGGGGGGGGGGGCATCGCTTCCATGCCCCACCATCCTTGTATCCGCGCCTGCCATCTACGGTAGATCTACCTAATCTACCCATCTATAGATGATCTACCTAATAGGTACACCGTACACAGTTATAAGTTATTTCTCTACAAACATACATTTTAAAAATGCCATTAATAATAAATGGATCTAGATGTATCAAACAAGCGGAGATCTATAAATACCGGTGGATTTCAAATGACAGTGGTGAGAGGACCAAATAAATTGCCTCGAGATCTGATTATATAAATGTCTCGGATATGGGTCACGATTAAAGATATACCTAAAGGCACAGATAAATATAATAAACTGTTTATATAATATATAATATATCGTGGATATGGACTATGAATTGGGGCTAGCCATCGAGGTGTATATACTATACATATACATATATATACCTATACATCTCGACGGGGCTAGCACAGTTTTCCCGATCTTGATAACAGCGGCCCATCATTTCGGTAGTTCGGTTATGTCAGTGACCAACTCGTGGTGGTGTTGCATACTTGCATAGCAAGTTGGGGGATATTTTCGTTTTTTTTGTCCGAGTGCAGCGCAGCGATCGAGTGGTAACGCGGACACCACTGCGCGGGCATGACTGTAAATAATTTCAAGTTTAGCGTCACTGGTGTGATCGTTAAAGGTGGGTTTCCACTACATACGTGTACGTGTACGTGCATAAAAATACTTTTCTATGATTGGTTGGTATGTATGGTAAGCTTTTGGTATACCAGTGTTTAAACGTTCTTACCACACGTATAACCACGATACCATGTTGTTGGATCTAATCCAACTATTTCCGTCCGAACGGTCTATTTTGGGTAATAGCAGCAATCACTAATTTAAAAATATTAAATATATTAAAATATTAAATTATATTAAAACAATAAACGTGCACGTACTCGCGAACGGGCCAGTGGAAACCCACCTTTAGTTATGATGGTATAATTCTTGACATAACTCCGGTTATGTCAGTTGTTATCAAAATCGGGAAAACTGTACCCGTCCCATACAGTAAATTGTAGTAACAGCCATTAATACTTAATAGTTACTGTTAAATAATTTCTAAGACATCAATACATCACTAGGTGCTTAATATCTGCAAAATTTTCAAAAATATGGCTGTTCGCTATTTTGATGAAAAATGTGGTATTATACCATTTAATACAGAATGGGGTAGATGGTGGCAAACTGTGGATGATTTACACATTGAAGTGACGACACTGCCAGTTAATACCAAATCTAAAGATGTCAAAGTTAATGTCACAAACACAAGTATTACTTGTCAAATTTTAGGAAAAACTTTGTTTTCTGTTAGTTTGTAACTTGTTTTTAGCGTCATGGTGTTATACTATTAATTCCTATCTTTGTCCTTCAGGGAAATTTATTCAAGAAAGTACGTGCTAACGAGACTTTATGGACGTTAGAGGATAATGGTACTTTGTTAAACATTATATTAACAAAAGCAGATTCTTCAAATAAAGAAATTGTTTGGGAAGCTATAATGGAGGATGGATCATTTAAAGCAGATCCACTAACATATATTGAAATGATGAAAAAAATGGATCTAGAAAAGCTTCAAATAAAGGTATGTAAAGAAATAAAATATTTAAAATAATTAAAATTAAAATTAAACGAGCATTTTACAAAAAAAAAATCTAAAACTTCACATAGATACTTGTTAAATATGTCATCAGTTGGATTGTCAATATTTTTATTTGATTTTATGTGTAATTTACATAGTATAAACCAGTGTTTCTCAATCTTTTTAGTACCACGGCCCAAATTTTTCCCCGAAAATTCTTTCACGACCCACATTGTTTCACTTTTCAAAAACTGATAGTCATCGTTGTTCAGCTGCGACATTATCGTATTTTATCGCTGAATTCTTCCGATAACGACGATTTAATACCCAACGTAATAAATAAATATATGACATATTATTAGTAATCATTATTACCCACGTAATTTTTGGTACTATATTACTATAATAATATATTTAATATTACTTTAACATAAATTTCTTGAAATCTATATAATTCTAAAAAAATGTTCGCGACCCACCAAAAATTGACTGACGACCCACACTTTGAGAAACGCTGGTATAGACCTTTAAGATATTAACTAATTCAATTTTTATTTAGTAGTTTAATGTTTTAAATAAATTTGAATAGTTGGAATTCATTTAAATTTAGGTAATATTTGTATTTATCCCAATAATTGTTTTAATATTTATTTGGTTTATATGATTTAATTTTTTTTTTATTATTAAAATATAATCCTAAATATTTGGGGCCATAGGATTTTTAATTATGTGCATGATTGATAATTATAACTTAATTTAAAGTATAATTGATATTTTTATATTATCTATAAAGTTGATTATTCATTAAAATTAATTGGGCTTATTGATATTATTTATTCAATAAATTAAATATATGAAAACAGTAACTGTATAACTGTTATAATATCTTGTGTTTTCTTTTCAGATTCTTTAACCTTTAGATTTGAATGTTCTTAATAGTTATTGAAAACATAGGTAATTAGAATTTTTCTTAGTGTGATTATACTTTTTGTGAAATATCTATCTGCACAGGTATGCACACTAATTAACCAATTGCATTTAATAATTATTTATTTTTATTTATTGATAGTAACATCCGCTAGGGCAAAGAGTACAGAAGATACATAAAACATAGGTTAGGGATAACATACAAAATAGAATTAATGAAACAACAATATTTTTTTAACTATATTTTTTTTAACAATAATCATCAAAGAAAAAATCAAAGTTGGATAGAAGTTTGTTACTGTAGTGTAAAATTCTATTAATGGTACTATGAATAACAAAATAATATGCAATATTTATTTAAAAATTGAACTAACAATAATGTATAACTTTGTTATATAAAAAATAGATTATTAAAATATATTTGTTTTTTAACTCTAAGTAAGATTAAATTAAGATTTGTTTTGATAAGCTTCTGCGCTCAAAAAGTTGAAGTTGAATGCTTATTCAATTTTAATTTAGTATACCATATTCATAACTTTAATGTATTATTGTAATAATAGTAATAGTTGTGTATATTAAATAACAATATTTTTATAAGCAAAAGTGAAAATTAATAATTTTTTTAATTTTATGGGCTATTGAATTATTTTTTAGTACCCAGAAATGGACTTCAGTAAATCAGAGGTTCCGCAACATTATAACTCTTTGACGACATATCCAAGCTCTTTTACTCAGTAATCAACTATAAATTTGTGTACCTAGATTCTAGACTATATTTATATGATTAAAATAATAAAATGTTATTTCTTTAACTACAAAAATGTAAATAATAAAAATGGCTGGATTGTTTAGAACTAAAATTCATAATGTCAATTATATGTTTATTTATCTTTATGTAGAACTTATTGTGACTATTGTTTTAACTAAAACTTACATTGTTAGTTTCTAGTTTTAGAATATAAAATTCCTAATTTGTAATATCATAAAATATAGTTGATTAACTAACTAATATATTATTATATAATAATTAATTCATTAATTATATTCTATGGTAGTAGGTATACAACCATTATAACTTAAGTGTGTCTCTTTTTACTATTGATTTATGCATACTTAAGTATCTTGCATGAAACATTTTATTGTTTATTAGTACATTTTGTATTGTCTATAAAATGTATCAAAAAATAAATATTTTAGAAATTTGATTTTGATACACAATACGTATTGTCACGTCTTGAATAAACAAACATTTATACATACTATTAATAAACATTGACTACACATACACATTTGTATACTATTACATTGATATTAATCTACTCAATGATTGTATTATTTTTATCTGGTAATATAAATGTTCATAACTAAAACATAATTAAACATTGTACATTTGTACCTACCTAAACCCTATTATACTTATAGCTTATACCTATATGTATAAGAAATTGTAGTTGATTATAAAACATAATATTTTATTTTATGATTAATGAAACAACAACAATTATTATATACCTACAAATAAATAATTATTTTGTTTAAATTTCTTTTGACTTTACACCCATACCCACAGAACAATAGACAACTCAATGGTTATAGTAATTTGATACTATTGTTACCTACCTATTTAATGCTATATCATGGTATGGATATTAATTTATTATAATAATATTATTTATTATGAATAATTGTATTTGGGGTTTTAATAGATAAATCATAAATTAATAAATTGAATTTACTGTACCAGTGTCAGTGAATCATTGTTCTGTTAATATTTTGAGTGTATTATGAAATCATGAGAATATATAGATCACCTTCCCGGGCACTTTTTTTCTTCAAATATCTTTAAACTGTAACCAGGGCCGTCCCTAGTGATTTTTTATACGTAGGCAAAACTTAATTTTGCTGCCCCTTTTATCATGATGATGTCAAAAAATGCCACCTCTTTAACACAAGTGTCCTTAATGCCAACGTAGGCTTGTGCCTAAGTCCCCAACGCCTTAAGCATCTCCTGGCAACATATTGAAATGTAGCCACACCTATTTACCAATCAACTAGTTGAATTAGAACTGTTTTTTGTTGAGTTGATTTTATGCTTTTAATTAATACCTGATACAGTGAAGCAGGTATATAGTATAGCTGCCTATTAGAAGCACCAGTGGCATGGTAAACTTGACATTTTTCTGAGTCAATTAGTCAAATCTAACATTTCATCTGTTTATACTTATCTATGATTCCATCCACCAACCCAAAAACTTATAGATTAAAGGCATTCAGAAAAATATTTATAATATAATTATTAATTACTCCGTACAGAAAGAATCCTTCGTATACCTATGGAAGTAAATGAAAAAAACATTTTTTTTTGGTTGCAATGCGATAAAATTATAAAAATAAAAAAATGAACATTATAATTTATAATGTTAAAATATTTGGTACGTCCCATTCAAATAGATATATTTATAGTTTAAGTAAGTTGAAAAACATTTTAAGAGTTTCCAATTTTCAATTGTATATAATATACTAAATATAGCATTGTATAAATGAAGATTTTTTTTAAAAAAATTCATTTTAGAATTTGGATTTTAAGCAATTGAGAATTTGAGACCATAGAAATAAGAAAAGGAAATTAGAACTTATTATTTTAATAATTTTTGGAGTGTTCCTATGCAGTTGTGCATGACATAAATACATATATTCAGTAAAAATGAAAAACTTAAGTTTTAGATTTAGTCACGGGCACTTAGTCCGTGGGGCATAGACATAATAATATATTATATTATATTATTATATTAATATATTATTATGTCTATGCCGTGGGGCGTGGATTTAGTTTATTAATTTATATTTCAGGTTATCTTTTTTCTTATCATTTAAATTTTTTATCGCGGCTATTGAATAACAATGATAATAATATACCGATTGACGATTTTCACATTTCTAATTTCTATTATTCTAAAATTTTGAAAATTATCCAATATGACATATGTAATATGTATTAAATATTAATATCATAGACATTCATAGTTTAATTAAAGAATTAATTAATAATTTAATTATTGATTGATTGAATATGAATAACTGGGTGTTTAATGTAAGACATACCCGGAGTATTAAACACATTCAGTATTTGAATATTCGATTCTACTCGGATTCTACAGTCAGAGTACGTTTTGCTCCAAGTCCTACTGGTAGATATTTTTTTATCATTACTCATATTTAATCTATTTAAAATTAAACAGAAATATATTTTTAACAGAAAAATCATATTTTACTGTTAAGTTATATTTACTAAAAAAATTAATTTACACCTTAAAATTGTATTAATTAGAGAAATTATTTATTTAGGGCAGTTACATTTAGGTGGATTTCGTACTGCACTATACAATTATTTATTTGCTAAATCAAAAAGAGGTCAATACATTTTGAGAATTGAGGATACTGATCGTACGAGAGTGGTGGACGGTGCAGTAGAACAACTTCAAAAAGATTTGAAATGGCTGGGAATTGAATTTGATGAAGGACCTAGTAACACTGAACCATATGGTCCATACATTCAATCTGAACGACTGGAAAATTACCAGTATAAATTATAAGTGGGATTTAGTAATTTATGAAATTTATGTTTGTATTGTTTTTAGGAAAAGAACACAACAATTGTTAAGTAATGGACATGCCTACAAATGTTATTGTACCGAGAAAAGACTAGAGCTTTTAAGAAGAGATGCATTACGTACTAGAACTATTCCTCGCTACGACAATAAATGTAGAAGTTTAGATGATGAAGATTTAAATCACAACGAAGGAAAAAAATATTGTATCAGATTCAAGGTATACTTTTATTTTTCTAATTTAATTTTTAATCACACCTAATGCATAAGAAATTAATATTTAGTTGAACCAAAGTGATGGTTTTTTCAATGATCTAGTATATGGTCGCATAGCAAGAAATGTGGCAGCTGTTGAAGGAGACCCAATAATACTAAAATCTGATGGTTTTCCAACTTATCACTTAGCTAATGTTGTTGATGATCATGATATGAAAATTACACATGTCCTTAGAGGTGTTGAATGGCAACCATCAACATCTAAACATATTTTACTATATAAGTTAGTAGTTTGACAATCTAAAATAGAATGTTATTATCTATGTATTTCTAACAATTTGATCATATTACAACTAATTTTTATATTCTAGAGCATTTGGTTGGAATCCACCAAACTTTGGACATTTACCATTGTTGATCAATAAAGATGGAACAAAACTTTCCAAGCGTCAAAATGATATAACCATCAATGCATATCGTCAAAAAGGCATTTATCCTGAAGCCCTTTTAAATTTTGTTATTAGTTGTGGGGGAGGATTTGTTCAGAATAAAGAAACAAATAATGTTTACATAAAACCTCTATCAGAACTTGTTTCTAAAGTGGGTATGGAATATAGTATCAAAGTTAAAAATATTTTAACTGTTGTAATTTTCAGTTTGATATAAGCTTAATAAATTCAAATTCATGTCAAGTCCCTCTGGATAAGCTTGGATATTTTAATCAAGCACAATTAAAAATTGAATTAAGTACAGATTTAGGAAGAAAACGAACTACTGAAGAATTAAAAAATATTGTTCAAAATACATTTTCTAAAGAGTAAGAATTAATTTCATTGTTTAATAGTATATATATATTTTTTAATTGTTAACTAAATTCAGAGTTACTGATTTATGAAAACTTAATTTATATTACTCTATATTGTTGTAAAGTAAATAATGTGTATACATATTTATTTTTAGTGAATCAGTAGAATTAGATTTATCCGAGAATCATTTAAACAAAATACTTGAGTGGGGTATAAATAGGATAACAAATATTAATGAACTAATTCATGAAAACTACAAGTTTATTTGGTTAAAACCATCAGAATCAGCTATACAATCTATGGAGTATGATATAGGTAACAAAATATTTTTACAAGTTCATAACATAAACAATTATTTATTTCAGAAATAACACACAGTTAATTATTTTGTTCTTATAGACATAATAATCAAACTAAAAAATCATTTAATAAACATAGATGATTTCACTATTGATCATTTAGGAACGGTATTAAAAGAATTTTCAAAATCGAACAATATTGTGTATAGTAATTTAATGAAAATGCTACGCAACATTATCAGTGGATTGAAGGCTAGTAAATTTAAATTTAAAATTAAACTATCATTATCTATTTAAAAATAATGTTAATCATTTTTACATTCTTCTTTGCAGCAAGGTCCTGGTGTTAGTGAAATAATGGTAATTCTTGGCAAAGAAGAAGTGATTGCCAGATTAAATAAAGCCTGTTTAAAGGGCTGAACAATATCTAATTTCACTAATAAATATGTTTATTATAACAATTACATACTAGCAAATTTATAATGTGTAAACTTTTTTGAGTAGTTATTTACCCTTGTCAGCTGGTCCCTATAAATAAAAAAACATTTGTAATAAATTTAATAATTAATTTTCTTTTAAATTTACATTTTTCCCATTAAAAACCAATTGTTTTAAAGATTCCAGTGGTTCTTTCACATAGTCAATCAATGAAACAAATAGTTCTTTCAAGTCAGGTTTGCTGCTTTCTTCAGAATTATCTGACTGGGACTCTGCTTTTGGTGGTGGCAATGACGGTAACTCAAAACCAGTTAAATCCTTTGTTACTAAAATAAAAAATATATCCAGGTTTAACATACAACAGTTTATTTTGATATTATACAGATATGTTTACTCCTCATTTATCCTTAAATTATGCATTTTTTTTTTCAGAAGTGTTCTATAGTGAGTGGTACATACTTATTTTTTTCAAATGAAAACCATACCTTTTTAGAGTAAATTGTTGCTGCTTAATATGTTGTTTTTGTTTATGTTAATGCATCTAATCAATAATTTTGCGAGGAATATTTTAGTTATTAATAATTATGTACTATGGTTAATAGGCCATTAACAAAAATTTTATATAAAATATAAAATAAATGTTATATTTAGTCTAAAATTTTCAAAAATCATTTTGCTTAATATTTTACAGTAAAAAAGTGGTTCACATATCAAAATGTTAAATTTGTACAACCACAGGACACTTTTAAACAGTAAAAAATATGTATTTGAAAATATGGTCCCTACATAGATTTAAAAACTCTAAAAATATGCATACATTTTTAAAGATAAATAAGGGGTTTATTAAAATCCCACTGTTCAGTATAATTATGTTTACTATGTACCAACCATTATTTATCAAATGATAGGAAACAACTGAATAACGTTTAATAATTTTAGTAGCTTCTTCAGATTCTTTTGGATAACCAACATAAAATGCAGCTGATGCTCCAGTTGTGGCGTAGACTAGTTTTTTAAACTTTCCTTTTCTAGCTGCTATTAATAAACCAGCTAAACCGCTTCCTGCCACAAGTCCAGCTCGAAGAGCAGTATTATTTTCTTGCCTCAAATCATCCACAAAAGCTGAACATTCAACATATATAATTAATTCAGTAAATACATAATACAAATTTCAGTTCTGGTATGTAATACTAATCTTCTTAGTAATGGCCTAGAAAATTGAGATTTTATATAAATATATTATCAATACATTTTTGTAATTTTTAGTATTAGGTTATTTATTTAATAAGATGAGAAAATAATCTGCATTTTCTAGTTGATTGTTTTATTTTTTAAATAACTATTTTTACAAATAGTTTTGAAGAAATAGATAATTTTTTCATTAAAAATAAAACCATTTTAGTGCAATTAAATGGCAGTTAATTTTTTTTTAAGTTTGTATGGGGATTCAGGGCTCATTAAAAATTATTATGCCAGAGCTAAATCACAAGCCAGACAGACACTGAAATTAACTAAAGAATATAGATGATACCTTATTTAAATTCAATGATAAAAAATGAAAGCTAATAATAAAAATAAATAAATCATATTGATTATGCCAAATGTAAATTAACTAGGTGTCTAGCTTATGTGTTTATATAAAATGGTGATAACAAATATGTATAACGTTCTGTAAATAAATAATACTAAAATCAAATGTTGAGTTAAAATATTGTTTTGTTAAATAAGGAAAATAAAATAATCCTACAAATATCTCATTTATGCAGATTTCTAAAAAAGATTTAGATGCCCTCATAATTGAATAATTAAAAAAAATAAAACAGATCCTAGTATTTTTCAAATGTTCCTATTTAGAACTAATAGTTTTGGGGCTAAAAATTAATCTTGTCTAGTTTTTTATTTTATACATGCATATAGTATTTTAAAGTAATTTACAAATTAGTCTTATATGATAATATTTATTAAGAACATGTAAATAAGATATGTTTCTAATTCTATAAATTGGTTAAGGAAATATTTGAAGCTAATTCATTTTACATCCCAATGTGTTTTTCTGTAACAAGTATGTTGGTAAAAAATATTGAATATATTATGAAACATTGAAACCTATGGGCTAAATCAATTAGATATATACTGTCCATACATCATACAAATCTTTTTAAAATAGTGGAGGGAGTCACAGCAGTTAGGTAATCCATGTGCAGACAATGCAGCATGCTAAGATATTTGGTACAGTTTATAGTATTTCCATACCAATAGATTTCATAACCTAACGTATATGATTACTTGACCTTAGTACAAGACTTATTGTTGGTGATGCCAAAAATCTATGAAACTTGATACTGGTTAAAAACAAAAATGTTTGACTTTATTATGATTGTATTAGCTATAATCTTGTATTGCATTTAATTAGGTACCAACTATAATACATAATTATTTTTGTACTTACACAACAAATTTTTTAATATTAGCATTAAGGAAGTGAATTTAAGTATGTACTTACATTCTGTGTGGCTGGCTCCAGTCTGAATAAAAATGTATATTCTATCTTTGACTTTGGACCATTGTTGATTTAAGCTGACAATTTCTTCTCTAAGTTTTTGAATTGAACCTAATGCTACTGTTGACTGCCAATTATCTTCTTTGTCACTGTTATTTAAATTATTCTCTTTAATGTATTCATTTAAATTATCAGCATACAGCATAGGTAGTAGGTATTTAATAATTGTTCATAGTATTATTATACAATTATATACTCACATTTTCTTGTCTTTAGATTCATCAGGATATATTGATAAATCTTTAGGTCTGACAAGTTTGGGTTCTTGTTCATCCTTGGCTAATACCACTGGCATTACTGTATAAGCATAGGCTGTTAATAAAAACCCATTGGTTGCAGTCTAATATGAAAAAGAAATGTAAAGTAAAATTATTATGGAAACACTTTTTAGAAATGCTCTATACCAATTTTATTTGTAACATCATTACACTTACCCTATTTTTAATAATGCTTTTAAACGTCATTTTTCTTAGTTAAATCACTAATAGAAAACAAGTTGACAAACTATACAAGTATACAACTAAAATACAAGTGGTGAAGAAGAACAAGTAGGTGCAGAAAAGTAATTAGAGATAATATATTTTCGAGTGACTTTTGATAAGAATAAAATAAATACAGTAAGTTGCTGATAAGCTACCGCACGGCCATCGGGCCATAGAATCACAGAAATACAGAATAGATGTATTAGATCTCATCTATTCTGTGATAGAATTATCATGTATTCATGTATCATTTATAGTATTCTAAAATCCAAATCTAAATTAATTAAAGATGTCTAAATATAAAATTGGTTAGTATTTATTGATTCTTGAATGATGAATATGATTGAAACTTTAACGGGTTAATTTGTAACTGAAAAACAAAACAAGTAGGTACTGTGTGAGTATTTCGTAATACGTATTCATACTTCACAGAAATAAATATAATTATTAACGATAATCAAAACTTGGTAATGTAAATTGTTATTATTATAATTGTCACAGTCTGCATACCTGGCATTATCCATAACATTTAACAATACCGTCATACCGATCACAACACAATGTTGGTAAATCGTAATAATATGTAAAATATGACTACAGTAAGAAACCCACGGAACAATACGATTAGGTTACGAATTTAAATCATTTTGAAAATCAATTTGGTTTTATTATAAATGTCAAAGTAAAATACCTTCTCAGGTATGATTAATCTATTAAATATAATTCGCAGGTATACCTGTTGGCTGTTATTTTAAACATCTCAAATAAGTGCATGATATTATTAATGTATATATTAAATTTATACTCTATTCGTAATAATTTTTATATTTTTATTTTTAGTTGCTACCAATCAGTGTATCCTTTAATGACCTCTAAATCTTTCAAATCTTACAAAAAGTATATTTTTTACAAATTTATTTGTGGATATGTGACACATTTAATTAGTTACCTACCTATGATACATCTACCACATTTTTTGCATTTCAATTAATTTATGTTATAGGTATTAATATAATATTTTATACCATAGCTGTTCATTATGTAGCTTAATGTTTAAGTAGTTAAAAGTTATTATTTTCAAGACTGGTTGACTATTGGGAAACTTATATAAATGCATCTTTGAATTGTAAATAGTTATTATATTATGAACTTCTGAAGTTCTACTTCTTGGTGATCTTAAAAACAAACGACATTTAAAACTTGAGTATAAATATGATTTTTTACTTTTTACCAGTGTTACTAAAAGATATAAGATATTTAGCTTTTTACCACGATGGCACGATGTAGATAACATTTTACATTTTTACCCGTACACTATACAATATACATCTATAGATTATAGACTTATAAATTAATGCACAGAACAATAGTTATTACTTAATATTATAATATTGCGCTTATTACTTTTTAGTTTTTACTATAAAAAATTCTACCGTTGACAAAAATAAAATATTTATTATTTACCAGCTGTTTTTTTTTTAAGACAACCAAAACATGGCTGCGGCGTTATCGTCTTATTATCACTTATCAATACATTCATAATATAATCACATGAACCCATAAACTAATTAACTAAACCTTGTGAAGTTGAATCCTAATGTTTCAGTTTAAGTATTAAGCGCAAGTTGTGTTGCTTATTTCATATTAATTGTAATATAGGAACATTTAATTATAAATTGTAAGGAGTATCAAATTAATTTATTATGTTATTTAATTGGTACATAAAGTATACAATTTAGTTGAACTAAAAACACACATGCAAACTCCTTTTTGTGAAGAAAAACCCGTGAGTTTCATAAAAAAAAAAATGAATAAAAATATTTTTTACACTTATAAATTAATTCGTTTTTTGCCTTTCAAGATTAAATCTTAGATAATTTTCTTTGAATTTCAGCTTAAATGTCATATTTTTATATCAAAAAAAAATTGCCTTTAGTACCAGTTTTCTAAAATTATCTAAAATAACATAATTTATAAACTAAATATTAGTATTTGAAACTATTATTTGTTGATTTACTACAAAATCATACTTACTTTTCAGGTGATTACTTTAATTCAATATACATTATGATGAGGTGGTCAAGAATGCCAAGACACTTTATGTCTGTTGTACGAATGCAGTCTTCTAGTATTACTACTACTAAACTAGTCCGCCTTGATGAATCAAAAGTGTCAAATAATATCGTTGCGGCAGCTTTTGAATCATTAAAAGAAATCGATAATGCTAAATCAAAAAAATCATCATTCTATATTATAAATAATACAATTGATAATGCCACTACAGTTGAAGAAATATTGGCAATATCTGAAATAGGATTAGTCTCTAAACAACATGCACTAAAAGTAAATATTTTCATAGTTTAATGAATCTAATCAATCAAAAATAAATTTGACACATATATTTATGATTTTTTTTTGGATTATAAAGTTGTCCAAATAATTACTATAATTTTATTTATTGTATATGTATATAGTTTTATACAGAACAAAAGATAATCTTACATTTATCCCTAATTGACCAGATGATACAATTTTGTTATGTACCTAGTATCTTAAATTCTTAATACAACCAAAATAAACTAATTCAATATTTAAGATTTTATTTGAAATTGAGTTTTTTATACATAATATGGCAATGTGCGTATATTACACATTTTATTATGATAATCTAACATATTATTTCATTTTGTTTATAGGCTGTATCTACTTTAGCTGAATGGGCTAGTTCTGGTCGAGTAAAATTATCAGAATTTGAAACTGATTTACGGTTTTTAAAATTATGTAGGATGTTGGGCAAAGAAAACACAAAAGAAAAAGAACATTTGTTTAGTGATCTATCTACAGTCCTTGGCATTACAGGAGATGATGAAGCTGCTAAATTAATCTCTTCAATAAGTCTGCCACAAATGATCAAAGTAAATATTTGTAGAATATTTTAAATAAAAAAATAATCATACATACCTAATAATTTTAAAGGTATTATCAACTCTTGGTGCTAAGAAAAAACGTTCAACAACTTTATTGCGGTCACTAGCATTTAATATTGGAAGATGTTCTGAAAAGATGGATATTAAACAATCTGCTGATGTATTTTATGCTTTAGCTGTACTTAATTTTCCTGATGAAGTACTACTAGAAAAAGTTAGTGCAGATGTACGTAGTATTATGTCTACAACCAATCGGCCTTCGGTTATTGGATCTATAGTAACAAGCATCGGAATTTTAAGATATCGAGATCCAGGTAATTTCCATAGCACATAAATTGTTCTTTATACTTGGCTTATGAAATAATATTTTTTGAGTTAAATGTCTAGTATTAACTAAAATATAATTCCGATGGTTAAATGTTATACTTAATCATAAATATGTAATATGTTTTTATCAACATTATTGTAAGTTTCTAATGTTATATTTTAAATACCTTCATGTCTTTTTTATGTTATTAGTTAAATTAATAAAAATAAAATAAAACTTAATTACATTTACTTTTATAGATTTACTGGAATCCTTATCAACATGGTTGGAAAAACACATTGATGAATGCAAACAGCATATACTAATTTCATATTTATTAACATTAGCGTATGTTAATTACAAACCTAATAATATGGACAACATTATTCAAGTACTTTTTTGTTGATTATATGTTTCATTAATTGTACAGCTGTATAGGTGTAGTTTCTAGACTAATTAATTAAGATTATTTTTAGATGTTCAAAAGTACAAAGCAATTCAATGAAATTGGTAATTTAAACTCATGGCTAGATATTATTTGGAGTTTAGTCGTATTAGAAAAAGCAGACAATGAGCAATTAGCATCAATTTTATCACCTGATTTTGTTTCTAATCTTATTAAAATGAAAGGTAAAAAAATTATCATAATAATTCACTTTTAATAATATTTTCTAGCATTAACTTTTTTTTAGTTTTTATGTTATCTATTTATTTAAATATATATTAAGTATAATGATCCATCTAGTTATCTATGATAGATCTTTATAAAAAAAAACTCATTTAGTCTACTATTATAGAATAATAATCGAATATATTGCAAGTCGCATACTAGCATACCACTTATTACAAACCAAAACTGTTTAAAATGATAAATCAGTAAAATATAATAATTTTTAATGTACCTACTAGTAGGACCTAACTGTTATTAGTTTATCAAAAAATGTAATTTATTTTCAATTGTTTGGTGGTGAATTATTGGCCAGAGCCCAAATATGTTTAAACTTAAAACATTAATAATAATTATTTATTTAAGATACATTTATTCAGATTTTTATATAAAAAGTTATGATTTAAAAACATCTAACCCAAAATAGTCACGGTTTTAAATATTTATAAAATGGTTAAGAATGACAAAACCATAATATTATATATTTTATAACAATTTATTTTATGTTTTTTTAGGTAACAAAGTTGTATCAATAAAATTACTTAATATAAATGGATATGCTAAGACCAAATTAGATTATAAAGGTATTATATTATTTAGTTCAAATTTATTTTAATATTTAAGGTTATTATTAAAATAATATAGTTGAGATTGATCTTAATATCAAATGGTTGATTTAATAATAGAAATGTAATAAATCATTTTTAAATTCAACTGAAACTAATTTATTATTTTATTGAATGTATAATTAATAAATATACTAACATAGTAATTTTCAAAAAAAAAATGTTTTGTTTAAAATACAGGACCATTACTAGATTCCAATTCTGAGATTTTTAAACTTGAATTAGTGAGATCAAAAGACAAACAAGTCTTAATGAAAACAATGATAGACACTTTGTCAATCATGTTTCCATCAGAAAATTTTGTGAAAACTGACGTTAAAACAGATTTAGGGTTTATAATTGGTAAGTTTGAATTTTTAAATATACATTTTCAATGGAATATCTGAGTTAGAACTTACTATTTTGTGGAATATATTACTGTGATGTATGATATTTGTAATTTTGACTAATTCTACCCAAAAATTATAATAATATATTTTGTTTGTTTAACTGTATTGAATATATATAGTTGAATAACTGTATTTTCTAACATTTGTTTGAACAGAAACAAACTTTAAAAAAAAATATATATATATTCTTTGTGTCTGTCTTCATATGTCTCATTAAAAAGGACAGACAGTGCCATTAAAAATAGATAAAAAAATATATATTTTTTAATTACTGCAAATGCCATTTGTTTTAGATAATTTTCATTTTAAAAATTATTATTATTACCTTAAAAGACTGTTAATGTAGATTCTACTAATAATAAAAATAGAGTGATGCATATTAACTTTTCATTTATAAGTAAGAAGCAATCACAAATGTGAAGCGATACCTTTCGAGTGTTCTTAATATTTCTCCATTCATATGTGTCAATGTACTTAATGCCTTTTTCTCATCATGTGTAATGCGTACTTATTGCAATCAAAAAAATTAGTACAATTTTGATGTGTATAACTGCATTAGGTTTGTATGTGAATGAAAAGATCAATAATATAGGGTAATCAAAGAATTATATGTTATTTTAGACGCAGAATGTGCACTTGATTCAAAATTAAACCCTATACCACTTGATAGTTCAAAGATGAAGAGTACAGAATCACATTTAATAGCTTTTATGTTGACTGGATTTCATGACACGTGTCGTGGCTGTCACAATGAACCTAATGGAATTTCAGCACTCAACACACGGCTAACTCACTCTCTTGGCTACAAAGTACTAGCTGTTCCTTACACAGAATTAGGAACTCGAGACACATTAGTTAACAGTGTTCAATACCTAAAAGAAAGTCTTAAAAATTTGATAAGTGAGCCCTAGTATAAATAGTTCTGTATTTGTATGTTTTATTGTTTGTATCTTGATTAAATTGAAATATTTAAAATCAAATGCTGTTTTTATTGTTTTGTTTTTCACACTTGTAATATAAAAAACTAAGTTCGTATGCACTTGGATTCGACCCAGCTGAATTGCATAACATTTTTGCATACCACGAACAAAGGTTTTCCAATTTTGATATTCGAGATTGACAAATCAAAGCTCCATATGAAGAATGTTGATGAGAATCAATTAGTAGTACCTATACAAATTAAATATTTTTATACTCTGAATTATATATTTATATTTCCATCTATTCAAAAAATTTTAAATAAGTGTAATTTAAATAATGAAGGATTTTATATAATATTCTGCTTGTTGATCTAAATGCTCGTAAAGCAAAGTTATCAACAGCAACATAGAACTAATTTTATCATAATAATTTTAAATATACATTAAATTTCTTCATAATAAATAAATAATAACAATTAATATAGATTGAATTTAAATAGTTTAACTATACATTGTAAATTTTAAAATGTTCATTATAAAATAAAAATTTTAAACAAAACATAAAGGAATACTTACTGAGTTCATATCTAATTGTATTACTATTAAAATTGCTTTGTTGTGAGCAATGAGAATTATGTAAAGATTGTTTGGTTCACAACATGGGGGGTTTGTATACCATTCTATTACATAGCGGTTCATTTCTGCATACAAGTTGATTTTCATATCGTTAAAATAAACTGAACTTTTCTAAAAACATCAATGTAATTATACAAATAGCAATATTTCTCGGTTAGTTAAAAAAAAAGTCTAATGCCAGGTTGCATAAACAATCACCACTAACCATTTAATGAATCAATAATGAGCTAAGGGTCCTTTAAAGTGGTTCATTAAAAGTGAATCATTACGAGAACCAATTTTTTATGCAACCTGAGATAAATGTTTTTATTTTAACCCATTCAGTCATGGTGCTCAGTGATGATTCTGCTGCTTTCATTGCTTCTGGCACGGTTAGGTTTGTATTCTGCGATGAGCTGCAGTTTTTGAACAAATTTTGGTGGATTACATTACCGTTTAGTATTGCGGTTGAAAACAGTTCAGTGAGACTCTCTTTGGCCGGTGATGTGAACAAACAATGTACGCGGATATTTGATGTATTTATGTTTGTAGCCATGAGTAGTGCTATAATAGTACACGCATTACTCCCTTCTATTCAATCATAACAATGTTAATTAGTAATAAAGAAATAACAATAATTGCTTTAAGCATTGATATAGGTATAATTTTAAGGCAATAATATAAATTTTAATTTTTAAGTACCTAATTTATTATTTATTTTCATAAATAAATATATTATGTATAGGTTCAATATTATTAAAAACAGTTTAGTAATTTGTGAAACATTTTTAGTAGATGTAATTTGTTATGATGAAGAGGCGCCAAAGAAAATGTATACGTGGGTTAAACCAATATATTTTGTGACTCCAAATTTAATAAATTAGTCTATTATTTATTTATTTTTAAATGATTAATGTATACACTATACTGTACTTGAATTTTTGTTTCCTAGTCTTGATTGTGAAAATGTTGCAGGGTACCACATGAAGTGTATGCCATATCTGTGTACAAATTTAAAACTTACTGCATTTTCTGTGTTGTATTGACATGCATCACATGTCATCTTAGTGTTTCACAATTTTGATAAAAGTTTCCTGTAAATTTATAGTTAAAAAGTTTTTTGTTTATTTATGTGTTGTAAGTACCTATTATTATTTATACTTTTGTGTAGTCAATAGAAATATTGAATGTTAAATTAAATAAACACATGCTATAATATTATGACTAATTATTAATTTGTTGGCATAAATTATAAGGTAATTTTAACTATAACAATAAATATATGCTTTAATATTCTACATATTCCCTAAATTTCAGTAGAAAATTTAGCGGATAGGAGTGGGGTGAATATATTTACCAACTGGCCACTGGTTGAAAATGCTCCCTTGGCATAGGGATCACAGACACCACATTTTTTTTTATTATTACTAAATTGTTTAGAACAAAAGTCGAGTAAATTGTTAATTATTGTGTTATTCAAAATTGATGACAAGGTAAGTAGCAGAAAATAATATCGCTATCAACTAAATACTAATATGAATGTAAAATAAATTAGTAATATTTAATAAGTTATAACTATTCAATATGTATAGATTAAAGAGCACAAATTAAAATATGAAACCACGATTAAATGATATAATTAAATGTTTCATTATTTTAATCTGTAGTAGACGAGTTTGACAGTAAATACACTAATAGCCAATACTACAATACTTGTGTCACGTCTAATCGTGTCTATACAGGACTGTCAAAATAGATTATATATTAATATATTATAGTCTATAGATTAATATACCTAATTTATTTCTTAATTTAAACCTATGCAGTTGGTATGCAATATAAATACATCTGCATCACATTTATGGGCGTAACTTATAGGGGCTAAAGTCCTAGAAAACCAAAGTTCAGAGAGAACTGCTAATCCCTCCCCCCACCTTACAATCTAAGCTCCAGACCGTCACTAGAGTTATTATGAGTCATTAGTTATAATTATTACACTACGACTCTACGAGTGACAAACTCACAACTCACAGAGAGTCCTATAAAATCAAAGCTTAAAAGTTAAAATAAACCATTAAGTAAAACTGTAAAAGCGTCCCCCTAGTTATTAAAAAATGAAATGTTAACAATAAAATAAGTTTAATATAATGTATTTTATAACAGTATAGGTACCTATAATATACCTGATATACGCCTATATTTAGATGCAAATTGCAAATGTTTAAAAAATATCACTATCGATAATCTTATAAGATAATTATCGTTCTTGATCTATAGGTAGGTAGGTATACATATATTATATTATTATGTATTATAGCCAGATCACTGAATTATATTTGGCTCATAGACGACTGTAGCTGATATGTGTTTTGTTTCACCTCATGTCACATATTACCTCCATAAAAATTAATTTGCAAACATTTTTAATCAAGAAAAGTTCAAAAACTGTTGAATTTTCGTATAAGTACAACGTTCATGAATTTCACAGAATTCGATCTACTGTTGTGCATCAATGGTTAATTATAATTTAAACAGTTATAAAAGAACATATTAATTTGAAACCAATTTCATGTTTTGAATATTTAATAAAAACCAAATTAAATGTATAGGTATTGGAAAAACGTGAATGGAATAGTTATGGCAGCGACTAGCGAGGACCTACATGGTTCGCTAAGCTGTTAAGAAAAAGAATTGGAAAAACGTCTTTTGCAAATGTTGTGCTGATCTTGCACGAATTTATGATTTATGACATTAAAACAAAGAATGCATTGATTTTATGTGAATTTTTGACTCTACACATTTATAATAAAAAATAAATCCTTTGAGTTTCAACTAAAATATATTTTCTAATGGGAAAGTGAATCTAGTTGGTACTTTGAAGTTGGAGGGTCAAAATTAAACAATTCCAATTTCCAAGTATCTACCTACTTTACTTAAATGGAAAAATTAAGGAAAAACGGGAATTTTTACTCTATATCATACATGGTTTATGTTTAAATATAAATTTATTTTCAAATATTAAAAAAGCACCCTGGCGGCCTGGCGTCAATTTATATGTAGGTACATTATATATTATTAATATTTTAATAAATAAATAAACTAAGATAGGACCCCCTTCAGAAAAATGTTGTAAATCCGCCACTGTTTTTTAGTGTTCCTCAAAAATTAATTATCATAAATACTTTGAATTCTCACCATTTTATTAACCAAAGCATGTTGTTCTAAGCATATTCTATTAAAATTTTTATTTTTCTGTAAATGTCAATTAACATTTATTTTGGGGTAACAAGCCTTGTCAATTTAATATAAGATCCCTCATAAGTTGTTATTATTGCAATTTTTGATGGACTTTTGCAGATAAAATTAATAAGTCAAAATCAAGAACATTTTCAAATAATATTGTAGGTAGTTGAAAAATTATAAAATATTAAACTTTTATTTCTAAGAATTATTTAATGTAACACAGGGGTGTCGACCTTTTGGAAAGACCAGGCCACATTAAGCAAGTAAAAGTTGTTGTGGGCCTCATCATACATTTTTATAATAATACATTTTATTTTTTCGCCATCGCCATCGTTGTAATTACGATACACATTCACATACTATTTAATCAATAAAATAGGTATGGCACCTGCTTATATTAATAGGTTTTATTTTTAATAATTTTTTTTCTTATTTTATACACATCTATTATTATTAAGTAATTGATGGTTTTCACAGGGCCACATCAAAACCTATCATGGGCCTCATGTGGCCCGCGGGCCGCGGGTTGGACACCCCTGATGTAACACAAGGTTTCTCATATGTAGTTCATTAAATAACTAACAAATTTTAATAAATATATAAGCTCGGTTTTATTTTTTTTTAGTCATTTTCAGTTTAACTTTGGACAAAATAAGATTTTAATAAAGAATAACTATTTTAGTTATTTTGTTGTAATTTAAAAATATTTGTGGTACTCGTAACAATACATTTTTATTTTTATTTTTTTATACACAACACACAATACAATTTTCAAATTCTATGTTTTTGGAAAAATTAATTCAACCTATTATATTACTATTAGTAAAATTAATTACTTTATTAGCAATATAATTATATCATTAAATATATTTAGTAATATAGGCTAGGATTAATAAATAATATTTCTAAATGGAAATTTAAAGTTAATCAAAGCAAATCAGTACACACAACTTTCACAGTTTCACTCTTAAGCAAGCCCCTTGTCAAAATGTACTACTTTATGGTATTTCTATCTCTTCATCACACCTTCTACCCATAGTATAATACCTTGGTCTAACACTTGATCGATGCTTAACTTGGGCTCAACACTTACGTGAAAAAATACTATCCCTAAATAATAGGCTACGTATGCTTAAACATTTAATTAGTAACTAAGTCACCCCTATTAATATTAAACTCCTCATGTACAAAACCTTATTAAAACCCATCTGGACATACGGACTCAAACTATGGGGAAATGCTAAAAAGTCCTATCTAAATAAGATATAAGCTTTTCAAAATATGACTTTAAGAAAATTAGTAAATGCTCCTCCATATATTTCAAACCATACTCAACACATAGATTGTATCTTTTTTTTTTTTTTCATTTGACCGACAGAAGAGGATCTGTGTGAACAATACTACTCCTCTGCTGCTGTTGTTTATTATGTTTAAACACTAATTACAAACATACTCGGTACCTTATACAAATTTAGGTTTCCGTCTTCTCCGTTTACAATTTAAACTTTTAAAATTTAATAATAATACTATATATTAATTCTTCTTTCGGCCTCGGCTGTCCTTTCATCCTGCTCCTTGCAGCTTAATATGCTTTCCAACATGTCGTAGAATGATTGTCTGGCGCGTTGAAAGGCAGCCTGAAGTCTGTCTTTATTGCTGGACAGAACATTGGAGGGCTCGCACAACAAATCTTGCACGTTGTTTGGGGTAATATTTCAGTTGCCAACAAATACCTTCACTGGCAACCAAAGCAGATCCCAGTATGAACAAAGATTGTGTGTTCCACCGTGTCCTCTGGGTGTTGGCAGTACAGGCATGCAGCATCAGTGGCACGCTTTATCCGGTGCAGGTAGTACCTGAAGCACCAGTGTCCCGTAAGAGCCTGGGTCACATGAAACGTGAGGTCTTTGGGACACCTTCTCACCTATCAAGGCAGGTCCGGAAGGATTGTGCGCGTCCAGACTCCTTTGCTGCCATAACTCTACTTGTTCGCCCAAGCAGCAAGCAGGATATCAAGCTCCGCTCTCCGGATCTCATCCTTTGATTCAGCTCTGTCCAGGTCACTAAGTTTGTTTCGGACTCTTTAGCATTCCAAGGTAAGAAGGTCACCTGTGGGAGTTCCTGCCAGGAATAAGGCTGCCTCAGCCAAGACGGTGCGGTGCGCCCTCGTGACTATAAGAGCTGCAATCCTTTTAGCCCGAATCATGAGGTTCCGACAAATAGAGTACTTGCTAGCTCTTTCCGCCCATATAGGAGAGGTGTACAGCAGCCTGCTGTTCACCAGAGGAGGACCAGAGGTTCTCTTGGACTGGGAGGGTCCTCCAAGGTTAGGTATGAGCCGTCTTATAGCCAGTGCTGCCTAAAACGCCTTCCCCGAAACAGTAGTAAAGTGTCCACTCAATGTTAGGTGTGGGACATAGATTGTAACTTAAAAACTTATCATGATCAAGCTAAATTAATGTTCCTGGTCCTATGGAAAATTTCATAGCTGTTTATCTACTCATTCAAATCCTCTCATCAGGAACTTATCATCCCTCACAATCCCAGGTAGCCTTCCCAAGGTGACTGAAACGTAAATGGTATAGAGATTTATTACATTGAAAAAGTAAAATAAAAACTAATTAAATCATATGAGATTTAAAACAAATTGAAAGTGTCATCAGTGGGTGGGTGGCTTTTTTCCTCAAATTTATTTAACTCATGTTTTTTTTCTCTCCTAACACACATATATTCATTATGTTATATAATAGATTGTATATTTTTTTCTAAAAATAAAAAAATAAAAAACAAAAAGCGTATTATTGTGCGGATGCATATAAATTAAACATTCAGTAATTTCTAATCAACATATTTTAGAAGTCTGATCAAATTGATAGTTTATTTTCTTAAAAGTTTAGACTATGATATAAAATTGTAATAAATTTAAGTGTCCTACTGATCGTTATCCTTTATATTAGATAAAGTTGATTTTTAAAGGTTGAAAATTTAACAAAATGCATAAGGTTATGCATTTATGGTTGTAGTTTATCTGAATCTACAATTTAGGTCTATCTGCATTCTATAATGAAAATTGTTTTTATTACAGTGGCATATACAAGGGGGGGCATGGGAGTCAGATCCCCTCCTATCGGCTTTTTTTTGTTTTTGCTTACATTATGTAGGATGCACTATAATGTAATATTGTCTCATAATATAATGATCTATCGAGCTATTGAATTTTGACAATTTTGTCAATACTGAATACCATTATAATCTTATTTTTGTTTATTTGTAGCAAAGTAATGTTTAATTGGTCGAAATGGTCGATGACAACTATGATTATACTTCATTATAGCTTATCTTATTATTTATAGAGACAATACTATATGTGTATATGTATATGTATGTAGGCTCGACTAAATAGGCTATGTTTCTACTGTATGTCTATGTTTAAAATGTTATCAGATATTATCGTTGTTATTAAATTATGAGAATTTGAGATCATTATCGCTACGGGTTCAGTTCAATGTTACAGTGTACTATGGATAATTTTTCATATTGTGTTTGATGTGAATTTTGAATCAATTCAAATTATATTCATTGTTCCTTATTGTTAAATATTTTACTACCTAAGTAAAAAGTTTTGAGAGGATGGGTGATTTTCCAATTTTCCCCTCCCATTTAGCTAAGTTTTTTTTTTTTTTTTGATCCCCTCCTTTGAGAAATCAAGTTTATTCACTGTGTTATTAGGTAATGAAAAGAAATGAAGAAAGTGAATATATTACTGAAATCACTGAAATCAAGTTTATTCTTATAATATTTAAACCATTTTTTTATCTGAATACATTGTTTTAAATTTAAAATTTATAATTATAAAATAAATTTAAATACAAACAATAAAACATTTACCTTTAGTTCAATCATTATTAACAATATTAGACAACTTTTTTTATCAACTGTTTAATCTTTAATAACTATTAATCCAAGTAAAAAAAATTAGTCATTAATTTTCTAAAGAATCATAGACATCCAAGCAGCAATTAATAACATACCCCCAGTGGGTGTATATTTATTGAATGTTTTATCTCCAGTCAGACCGTTGTAGTAACATGTACCACAAAATATTAAAGTTCCACTGATAAAGAGTGCCCCAGTCTGAAAGAAATACCATTTTTATAATGCAACTACACTTATAAACATTCAAATTATTATACTTACAATTCTAGGAAAACGACAAAATGGTACACCAAATAATGCAAAAGTATGGTAAAAATGATACCGGTTAGCTGTTTCAAAATTTTTTACTTCTTCTGGATTACTTTTATGAGCCACAACTAAAAATTAATATTAATTAAAATAAATAATATAGGTAGTAGTTAAACCAGTGATGCGCAACCTGGGGGTCACATTCACATAATTTTAAGAGGACATGTGTTCTCTCAGTCTTACACACGTACGGCATCAAATTTTCATTCACTAGTTTCAATAGTGTGCTGTTAGTTTTGATATTAGAGTGAATTGACCTATTATACAATTTAAAGGTAAGACTATAATTTAGAGCCCTATGTAGTTTTTATTAATATTATTATTTTAAATAAGTTATTAAGTTTTTGGAACTATACATTTTAAAATGATCATAACTTACTAATATCAATAAAAGTCTACATGATAATAATCTTACCTTTGAATTTTAAATTAGGTCAATTCACTCTAATATCAAAACTAACAGCACATTATTGTAACTGGACCAAAAAAACTTGTGCACCACCAAGTTAGATCATAAAGTAATAATATTAGACTAAGTTTATCTTTTATCCTGAGTGACCTACGTATTGGATTGGTTAGGTTCCAAGTTACTGGTGAATTGGAATTAGTTTGCTATTGAATTTGAGTGAAAGGTATAACTATTTGTTCAGGAAAAAATTTACCTGTGCAAATTTTTTGTCATTTTAATTTTTTAGTTTTTGGCCCAAGACTTTATTTAATTTATATGTGATTGTAGATTTTGAGACACTATATCAGGATTATTATTTGAAGCAAGTATTGTTGTCGTTAGCAAATGATGCAAAGAGAGTTTAGTTTGTTGAAGGTACATCAGCAATGAAGATATTATAGATTATTGATAGGTCACCTTGGGAAACTCCCACTTTCATATTCTGAAGAGTTGAATAATTATTTTTTTGACTAACTGAAAATTATCGATTTTCTATACATGAATTAATAGTTACACAATTATAGAGAAGAAAAGTGTTTTAGTTTAAATAGAAGTCCATTGTGCAAAACACAGTGAAACAGCCTAGGATATATCTAGAATATTTGTTTAAAAATAATATTGGGCCAAATTGTAAAATACTGGTGACAGACCAGTTCACCCTTAATTCTATGTAAAATTAGTTTTTCGAAGAGCTTTGCAAATGAGGGAAGTAAACTGATAGGACAATAAGGACTTGAGATGTGTTTAGGCTTATTAGGTTTAGAAATAGTTTAAGTACATAAACAATAAAAAATTGCTTCAAAAACTTAATTAATAATACTTATCAGTTATCTAGCATGAATTATATGATCTAATAAGATTTTTATAGAAAAAAGGAATTTTAATTAAAATTAAGATGAATAAAAATTTTTTTTTTTTTGCTATGTGTCATAATGCAATTTAATTATTATTTATTTTAAAATATTTTTCTAGTAGAAAATATCTTTCTTCACTACTCAAAGTATATAAGTCTTAACATTTTCTGGTTACAAATTAGGGAAATAAAAGTCATCACTCATCAATAAATTATCTACTTAAGTACAATATATTTAAATAATTAATGATGATAATTATAATAGTGACAAAAAGTATTAAAATACTTGGAATATTAAGTAATTTTTTATTTTTACTTACCATGAGCACCATAAGCTCCTAATATAACAGCAGATGCTCCTAAAAGGCCAGCAATTTTATAGAAATGGATATTTTTTCCAAGTATTTGAAATATATTATGACTCTCCATCTTCATAATTGTTTGTTTTTCACTAGAACTTGTTATTCCCATCCAATTTAGCTACAAAATTAAATAAATTAAAAACTATTCTAAATGTCCTTCAGACGCCAATAGAAAAATTAAGTTTATTTATTTTGGAACATGAATGTCTGATAAAAAAAATGTATTTAAATAATTTAAATGAAACAATAAAATATGAGGTTAATTCAAGAAGCATTTTTAATTAGGAAAAAGAAAACATTTAACATATTAAATTATTTAAAGTTTCATTTAAATTAATTTTATTGAACTATTTCATAAAAAAAGGTATTTATATCATATTTTAAGTATATATTTTAGATTTAGTTTTAATATAAATGTATTACATAGTTTTAAATCAATAGCAGAAAAAATGTTCAAATTAATATTTTTTAAATATATTTCTTGTATATCACAAATAAATATTATACTAGATTATTCTTTTAGTGTAAGACGGTCATTAATTTAAAGCTGTTAACATTTTTTTTGAATATTAAATTTTATAAATAAAAATTTCAAACAAATTAATCCTATATTATTTAATCATATTATTATCATTTAACAACTTTTTAACTATTTGAAATGACAACATACATCTTTAATTCCATATATTGAAGAAAAATATCGATATTTTGATACATAAATATCAAATCAAAGTAAACTATTAATTGAAATTATTGAAATATTTTTAAAAATAAGTTTTCTCAATTGACAAATAAAAATATATGCAGTTTTAAGTTACTAAAATAAATGAATGCATAAGATTGAAAAATGTTATATTATCTAGCTATCTAGGTGTGTAAAGTCAACATAAAATATTCTCAACAATACATTTCTTAAATAAGATTTATAAACTTATAGACTAAACAGAATCTCTTATGCAATATATTCATCAATGTTTACTTGCCACTGAATTAAACCCATGTGCTGAGTTATAAACCACTGGATTTGTATATGTAAGCCATCTAATAGCTCCTTCAACTGAATCAGAAATCATAATTTACAACCTGAGTAAACAATTAATGCTCATTGAATCAATAACAATAATCTAATTTAAAAATTATTTTTATTATACTAATTTAACTTACAAGTCACGAATAATATGATTGGAAACATAAGCCAAATAACAATTCGTAGCAATTTCGTTAATTTGTAAACGTACTATAAAATCATACGAAATTGTCAAACATAATATTGTAATAACTTATGTTGCTCCTCAATAAATCAATAATGCAAATAACAAATATTTAATTTATTCTCAAAACTAGCACTATAAATACTTGACAGTATAATATAGAAGAACACAATTAAATGAAATTCTAATTAATACATCTTCCAACTTTCAAATGTTCTTCGGCATTCTGTAATTTTTTGTCCGTCATTGTATCACCTATTATTTGGTTCTGTATTAATTTTTACTTCTTTTCTTTTGTTATCAAAGATTGTTTATCATTACAGTGTAACCAAGATAAAAACTTGCATTTAAAAAATAAATAATTTAACCGTCTATAATCTGTTGGCTGGTTTCGAGATAGTATAAAACTATAAAATATGAAATGTCCAGTAAAAATTATCACATAGGTATAAAGTATAAACAATAATTATTAAATATTTAAATATAAAGCTAAATTATCTTTTGACAATTTAATATTTACCATTACTGATTTAACTGTACCATAGAGTAATATATATATTATAATAATTGTCGAACTATAATAGTTTTATACTGGAAGTTCTAAAAATAAAAAAAATTAAAATAAAATATATATAGTATTACTCTATGAACTGTACACACAAGTACACAACTATTCAAATATACAGTATAATATACAAATTACAAGCATACTTTTTATTGTAATAACTAATAAGTAATAACTATTATAAATAATATTGGTAATAGGTACTTTAATAATAATAGTATAGTTAATAGGTCTATGGTATTAACTAATCTAATCTCCATTGAAAACTTATCACTTAAAACGGTGTTTCTACTGTTGCATGTGAAAGTGTGTAATCTGATTTCTGAATAAGTGAATAACCCATGTTTTGTAGAAATTAAAACTTGGATAAGGGCTTATAAGTTATAATTATAAATGTAGTGTACTATAGTGTATACCATTATATCATTTTTGTTGCACAACAGTTTTTCCGAAAAAAAGTTTAAAATTAACTTCTTATAGTAACTTGTTATTTGTACATCAATATTCCTATTTCCTAGACCATCTTATCTTTGTTTTTATTGGTCATGTACATGTTGTAATTTGTAAATTCGTTTTTGAACAATGGACATTAGTAGTTTGCATCGAGCAGACTGGGAAAGAAGAAGAAAAATACGACTAGCTCAGGTAAATATATGCCTTAATCATATTATAATGTCAAATGTCAATGACAATACTTATTAAACGATGAATATGCATTGAATAATAAATTACAGGTTAGAGACCAATCTAAAGCATTGGCTAAAACAATACGCGATCGTGTCCATGGGGCTGCTGAAATTCAGTTGGAACAACGTAAGACAGCAAGAAATTTAACAGAACATAAATTTAAATCACTGGCAGTAAACAAGTTGAAAAGTGATTTAAATTACTTGATACAAGATGTTGGCAACGGTTACTCTGTTGCTTCAGTTCAAGTAATACAATAATAAATTACTCTCAAATCTTTGAGTTTGTTCCTTATTTTCTTGTATGATGTTTAGCAGGATCCAAGTATAGTATTGGCCGAGAAAAGATTGATAGACCGTTGTAAAGCAATATCAAGGGGTGCTGAAGCAGAAAAACGACAACAACGGATCAATGAAGAACAACGGATGGATAAAGAAATGAGAGATAGAAGAACACATTTCAATAAGACAGTTGAAAAAATTCGGTCTACACTAATAACAAGTGTACAAAATGTGTAAATACCAAATAACAATCTACTAGACATATTTTATTTCTGAGTTATTATTAATTTATTTCAATAACAAAATTGTTTTAAATGGTTACAGTGACAATGATTATACTCACAAACGTAATATAAAAGAACACAATGAATGTTTCCTCATTCCAAGTCAAGTAACTTTGAATGAATCAAATATTATGCGTCAGAATTTTAATAAAGTAAAAAAGAAACTGAATACTTATTTTTAATTATTTTGTTGTGAACTTCTTAATTTATTAATATTACTTTGCTGTAGAAATTTTCTAAACCTTGGTCAGTGGTTATTAGTTCAAAAGAAAATCAAATGGAAAAATTAAAACAATTAACCACGTATGATGAAAATAAAGAAAATGTTTCTAAGTTCTCAAAGTTAGAAACAGATTTGAAAATGTATGAAACATTAGTATTAGAATTAAATAAATTATCTGCTGAAGAACAAAACATTAGAAACAAATTATTTCCCAATAACTTGAAAGTATGTTAGACTTTATTCTATAATATACATAATGTTTTATTGTTAATTCATTCATATTTTAAGGATATGAATATGATGTGTCAAAATAGTGTACCTTCAGAGTCTCAAGATAAAAATCAACCAAAGGAAATAACTAGAAAAAAACAAAATATTTTAAATGATAGAACTAAGTTAAATGAAACTAAAAAACAGATAACTGGTAAGTAATATATTGAAAAACTATTACTTATATACTCTGTCTCAAATAAGAGTTCCCTCTATCGGTGGGATTTTGCACTCAGCGCAGGGTATGGCTAACATGTGCTGAGTGTCATTTTATTATTCCATCAATCGCCTACCTACGTTTAGTTTAGATTAATATAGTAAAGCAATTTTTCGGCGATTTTACTTTATCAAGGGGTGTAGTCTGATATATAGCATAGTATACGATAAACTTTAAATACAAATATAGATCCACCCATGACCCATCCCGTTTGCTTTGTAAACATTGATTGCAATTGATTGGCTTAAAAATTAACACATCCTGACATCCATACAATGACAAGTTACTCTCTAAACCTTAATAAGAGAGAGTGCCCCCTTTTTTTTATTATGCATTAAGAGGGGGAAATACCTGCATGTGAAGTCTCAGTCTTTCAAATCTACAACTCAACCAATTTTACATTCCGAATAATCATTTTTTCTATTATTTTTAACATTACAATAAATGTATTAATTATAAATTTTAAACGTAAGATTATTATTAAGTGCATTTTATAGGTCCAAATTGATATTTTAATTTTGAAGCAAATTATGATAATTTTAAAATGTACAAAAAATGTATAGTTTTGAAAATGCTCATAACTTTATTATTCAAATATCATAAAAGCCTTCAAATTGGCCTAGTTAATAACCTTAATTTTAAATTTTATGATGAGTCAATTCACTTAATTTTACAAAATAACAGAGTTAAATGAATTATTGTAGACATAAAATTAGCTATTGTGTAAGTTTGTAAGAGGGAGACAACACAAGCAGAAGTAGTGTTCTCTTAAACTTAAAATATTAATATTTTTTATTTTTTATATTTTAGAAATAATGCTTGATGAGTCAAATACATCTACATCTATATGTATATCGTCATCCACATCAACCAGTACTAATTATGAGCAACCTTTAAAAAAAACTATTCATTTTGAAAAGGAATGCAAAAAGAAGATTAAACAACCAAGTAATAAGTTAAATTATAAAGAAAAATTTTCTTCTGGAAAACCTTTGCAAAATATAAATAATATTTTGCAAAGAATTAAAAACAAAAAACAACTGCTTGTAAAAGAGATATCTGCTGGTACTAGTGAAAATACAGGTGCTGATAACCAAAAAGTAAAAAAAGTTTCTTCGATTCCTAAAACTTTACCTATACCCAAAAAATGTTGTATTGGTGACAGTTTACAAGAGGAAATTCCAGTAAATTATGCTAAGCTTCCAGATTCATTTTACAATGATCAACTTAATATGTTAAAAAACCAGATATCAAAGGAAAAATTAAAATTTTTTGATCCCAAAAGCAATATGTCAATCAATGAAGATCTAATGGCATACATAAATACATTATTAAAAATGTCACCTTCTGATGTGGATAACTTATCGACTTCATCTTGTTCAAGCGTTAAATTGGAAGAAAGTGTTTTACAGCATTCAAAAAAAGATACTGAATACTACTGCAAAATGTTGAACTGTATATCAAAATGCTTAAATGCAGATATTTCTGACATAAATGAAGACACAGTATTTGATTCACCCAAAGACATAAACCTATTAAATAAACTTCAACAATTAGCAAATTATTATTTAGAAAAAACTCATGAAATGAAAAATATCTGCGACGAGCCTCCCCAAATTTTAAATGAAAAAACTTACGAGCCTAATGCTATTAAGGAGTAAGTTATTGTTATTTGCTTATTATTATGTTGTAACCAATAATTATTAAATTTTGTTTTTAGAAATAGTTTTATCTATTCATCTTCAGACTCGTCACTTGATGGAGACTATATATTAGGAGATTTAAATAAATTATTACAGAAGAAAGGAATTATTAATCCTGACAAAGAATGGCCAATATTCAAGCATATTGATGATGATGATGATAGAAGTTTAACTGATCAACTTCTAGATATTCACCCATGTAGTTCATATGATAGATGAAACATATTTTAAAATTACTTATAGTTTGAAGGTAATTATTTATATATTTTTGATGATTAATATTCTTTATCAATTTAAAAAATTTTATTTGCTCAACTTATATTAATTTAGAAACATTCTAAACTAATTAATAATACATAATCTCATGCGGTCACAAACATTTTTAAATAACTGTATTATCAGCTATTTTAATTTAATTATATATTTTAAAATATTATTAACTCAAATGACAATTTTCTCAGTTTTGTATTTGTATACTTATCAAAAGTTATGACTTCTTAAATTTAAATTATCTTTTTTTTTTTTTTTTATTTCATGGTACAGCTTCAACTGCTAAGGTTATTAGCTTACAAAAAATATTAGTTATAGGTACAAAATTTAGTGTGATTAGACAGAGGTTCTTAAGATTAGTTTATACATGCCGATTTATAATTGATTGCACTGTAGAATGAGATGGGTCCTTAAATTAGGTTGTACATATTGGTTAGTTTGAGGAATGCGATTACTTGGTTGGTGTTGTCCTGGGTTGGGCTGAGGGCTTCGTACAGGTTATCGGGCAGTCCCAGAATCTCTCTTGCCTCTACATAATTGCGACAGTGGATGATTAGGTGTTTGACTGTGAGAGTTTCTCCGCATGTTCGACATATTTCAGGATCTTCTCTGCGCATAAGATGTCCATGGGACATCTTTGAGTGACCAATACGAAGTCTATTGATAATAACTTCATCTTTGCGATTCGATGTATGAGGTTTGGGCCAGAATACGGTAGTGTTTTTAATTTCCCTTAGCTTATTATTAGGTGTACGTCGCCATTCAGATTCCCATAAATTAGTACAAAAGGTGTTGACGTCTCTGTGAATGTCGATGGGTGCGGAGTATTTGCGTAATTTGGTCAGAGGGTTGTCAACTGCTTCACGAGCTACTATGTCAGCTTTTTCGTTGCCATCTATGCCACAATGGCCTGGTGTCCATATGAACCGTATATTTTTGTTAGCTTTTTCGATTATGTTGCTTATTTTAATTGCTAGAATGCTTGAGTGTAAATTATATTTTAAATTGTTTAAGGCGCTGAGCGAATCTGAACAGATGTTTATGGTCGAGTCGGGTAGTTGGGTGGCTAGGTGGACTCCCTCCAGGAGTGCAAAGTATTCCGCCGTATAAATGCAGTTATGGTCCGGTAGTTTGTACGATATTGATTGATCGCCGTTTATTATTGCGATCGCAACACCTGAATTTGTTTTGGATGCGTCTGTGTATATTTGTAGGTTAGACGAAGAAGAGTCCATGATTTCGTTGAATAAATTTTTAAATATAATATTTACCGTTTCTTTTTTAGTAAACTCTGCCAAACTGGTATCCACTAGAAAGGTTGGAACCCTCCAAGGAGGCACCACACTGCATTCTCGTTTGATAATTAAATTTGGATCAATATTGGTACTTGACATTTCATTTAACATCCTCAAACCCAGTGGTTTCTTTAGATTGGGATTGGAGCAAAATATATTAGCAAAACGATTTTGAATTAAAAATGGAAATGTTGAGTTTTCAGGGGAGGACAAGATGCGAGCAATATAATTTAGAGCTAATTTGATTCTACGGATCTGAAGGGGAGGTTCTCCAGAGATGGATAAAATACTTGGGATGGGGCTACTTCGAAATGCTCCGGTTGCAACTCTGAGACCACTGTTATGAATAATATCAATTGTTTTTAGAATATTCGGATTTGCATTAGTATAACATATTGAACCATAGTCTAATTTAGATCTAACAAGAGATCTATATAAGTTGATTAAGATATTACTTTCAGCTCCCCATTCAGCATGACTCAATGTTTTTAAGATATTGATACTTTTGATTGTGCTTGTTTTGGTCTTAATTATATGCGGTTTCCAAGTAAGTTTGCTATCAAAAGTCAATCCTAGAATTTTTATGTTGTTCACAAAGGGTAAAGGTGTGTTTCCCAAAAACAACTTTGGTTTAGAAATTTGTTTCTTTTTGGTAAACATGATACATTTGGTTTTTTCTGGTGAGAAAATAAAACCTGAGTGGAAGCACCACTTTGACAGGTCGTTTAGGCAATCTTGGAGACGACGTGTCATTGATTCAATGTTTTTCCCTTTGAGATAAATATGAGTGTCATCGGCAAACATAATTGATTTGACAGGATGTGAAATTTCATCAGGTAGATTGTTTATTGCAGCTTGAAAAAGCAGAATGCTCAGGGGGGATCCTTGTGGGACTCCGTTCTCGAGAACAAACTTTTCTGAAATGTGGTCGTTTACATTAACTTGGAAAGAACGCTCATTAAGAAAACATGTTATAAATTGTAACATTTGCCCATTGATGTGCCATTTGCTCAGTATATTTAAAACTCGTATGTCGCCAAACTGTATCATATGCTTTTTGAAGGTCTAGACTAATGAGAATCATGGTTTGTTTGTTGGCATAAGATTCGAGTATTTCCGTTTCAATTTTTACATGACAATCTGTAGTGGAGTGAAATTTCCTAAATCCATGCTGGTTTGGGGATAACAGATTGAATCTTTGAACATACCAATTAAGCCTGTTATAAATTATTTTTTCAAGTATTTTACTCAGGTTACATAAGACAGAAATAGGGCGATATCCTGAAGGTTTATGTCTGTCTTGCTCTTTTTTAGGAATAGGGGTAATGCTAGCATTTTTCCATAACGTTGGGATAATACCGGACAACCAAACATTGTTAAACACCTCTAGTAGTAGGTTTTTACCTTTAATGGAGATGTTTTGGAGAAATACGAACGGTATTTTGTCTGGTCCACAACTATTACTTTTTTTGCCTTCTAGACTAGTGTTCAATTCTGACATTGTGATAGGATCGTTGAGAATTGAACCTTGATTTGTTGTTATTGTGGGGCTTGGTAGTGTAATTAATTCTTGAGTTTCTTTAAATTTTAAAAAGTCAGGATCCAAACTAGAGTTACTACTGTTGGAGTAAAAAAACTGTCCTATTTCGTTGGCTATATCTATAGGATCTGTATAAACTGTTTGCCCTACCATCAGTGTTTTTATCTGTGTAAAGGGGATTCCTTTTAATGTCTTAATTTTGTTCCACATTATGGTAGGGGAAATATATCTGTTTAGACTAGATGTAAAATTTTCCCATGACTTTTTTTTTTCACTTTTAATGAGGTATCTGACTAGCGCTTTATATTTTTTAAATTGTATAAAATCTTGGAGGTCTAAGGTTCGCTTGTATCTATTAAAGGCAGTCTTTTTTTTCCGTATAGCTTGTTTGATGGTTTTATTCCACCAAGGGACTGGAGGTCTTTTGCCAGAGTACCTAGTTAACTCGAAAACGTTGGAGGCTGTATTTAAAATGAGGTTGGTGAACAGTTTTATCTTATCTTCTATATTATTAGTATTTGTCCAAGAAGTAGATTCAATATTTTTATCGATTTCGTTTTGGTATGTATTCCAATTGGCATTTTTTAATTTCCAAATTATCTTTATTATCTACCAAACTTATATTTTACAACAAGTATCATTATAAATGTTAATACATTTTTTAAATTTTTTATCCTAAGTATTTAGAAAGTGTATAATAATTACTTTAAAATTGGAATTTAATATTTAAAAAAAGTTTTATAATTTTATTATTGATTATTCTACACAATAATTTAAATGTTTGTATTATTATATTATACTATTTTGCTTTGCATTATTATTTGTGGCTGTATTCAGAGGATTTTTCTTAATTCTAAGTTATGATAAATTTTTATTTATTTGATCAAAAAAAATTTATATTTTATACTCTTACACTCCTTTCCACATAGCAAATATTTGTTAGTTATTTATAATGTTATAAAGAAATTTATATTCAAATTCTAATGATTTGTAATGTCATGATGTCAATGTAAAAACTAAATAAAATTACAAATATTTAAAATATTACAGTATTATAGTTAAAAATGTTGTTGGAACACGTCTTGTTGTATTTCAAGTATTGAATTATGCCTGGTTTTACTGAAATTTTCAGCAACATACAATTAAATAATAAAAATTAATTATTTATTAATATAGTTTTAAAATTGTTGAATCATAGTGTAAAATGGGTAACTTATACATTTATACATGTGTAGTTTCTGGCCCAATGGCATGCATCTTAAAACTCTTAAATATTTCATAACATTTTTGCTAGTTTTGATAATATTATAAGTTGGTCTACAATAATTTAACTTCAATTAATAAGTAATTAAAAAAAAAAAGAGTTTATGTTGTTCTACCTTAAATTAAGTTTTTGTAAGTTTCTGGACATATTTTCTTTTTCTTTGAATGTATTTGCAGAGCGCTTTTATTGTAATTTTTAATTACTAAATTAACAATTAAACTTAAGTATTAAATGTAATAATATTGTAATTTTGGTTTAATATTAATCATAAGATTAACACTAAAATGTTAAAATATTTCAATTTCTACTGTTATGATTGTAAAATAGGAATGTCTTATATATATTTATTTACTTTCATGTGACATTTTAAATCAATTTTTGTTGTGTTTTTACATAGGCACTTTACACATAGAATTACAATAATGTTGTATCTATCCGATGAATTAAGTGTTTACAAATTATGAAGAAATAAGTATTAACATCAAATTGTAAATAATATCACATACTGTGGTGTATAATAAAATAATTTTTTTAACTTTTGGAATCTAAACATTTTGTTTTCTTTTGTATATTTTAAATATCTACTATATAACCATACAATTTATTCAATTTTTAAATTTAAAATATATTTAGGTCAATCTTGTACATGTCAAAAACAGTTTGTGCAACACTACAATGGGAATAAGAAAAATGAATCTCCGCTACAACGTCCATTGGAGAATATAAATGAAATGTTAAGCTGGATTAAAAAGAAGAAACGTCGTTTGTTTGATGAAATTTATACAAACCAAGCACCTATAAATGATGTACAATCAAAGAACAATAAAAGTGATACATTCAGAGACCTGTCAAAAGAAAGTCTTAACTATGTAGGACTACCAAATTCATTTTATAATAGTACACTGAAAGTATTAGAAGAATATGTGAGAGATAAAAAACAAAAAAAGAGTAAATCAAACAATAATAACAATTGGATAAATATGGAATTGATGAGATACATTAGTAATTTATTAAAAATGTCGCCTAATGAAATAGATAATCTTTCAGTGTCATCAAACTCAGGTATTCAATTGGAACATAGTATTTTAGAAATTTCCAAAGCCAATTTGGAGTATCACAAAGACATTTTGAATTATATATCAAAGTGCTTGGACAGTAATCTAAGTGACATTAGTCGAGACCAGGCTTTTAGTTCGCCTCAATACATCGGTTTGTTAGATAAGCTTTATAAGCTTGCCGATTATTACACAGAGAAGGCACAAGAAATGCGGAACATTTGCTTGGAGTCTCCAAGGGTTGAGATTAATAGCTTGGATGAAAATGCCGTTGAACAAATAACAGATAACTATCTTAGGTGAAAATGTTTTTAAATTAAATTAATTAATTTAAAAAACAATATAATCAATATTAATTCGTTTTATTAAAAATATATTTGTATGGTATTTATAGAGATTGTAAAGCTTCCGATAGTTCAGAATTGTCTGTTGATGGAGCATATGTTTTGGATCATTTAAGTTCACTATTAGAACAAAGAGGGTTAATATGTGCTGATAGAGAATGGCCTATTTTTGGAAATGATGACGAAGACGATAGCAGAAGCTTAACGGATCAGCTTCTGGATATTAAACCACAAATTAAATCTAAAGATATTAAAGTAGAACGTTCTGAAAAAGGTAGCTATTACATTTATCATTACAAAATTGTTATTTGTTTAGTTCTACAAATAAATTAATGAGTGGTAATCATTCATTTATTTTTATGAAGTGAAAATTAAATAAATATTATATAATAAATTGTTAGATTCCAAAAGTTGTTGTCAAAAAAAATTCTTTTTATAAAATACCATTTAAAATTGTATATTGTATTGATAGAATAATTAACCAATAACTTTCTTTAATTAAAAATAAATTATTAATATCTTATGTTAAGCCCTAGTAGTAGCAATATTCCATGTCTGAATAGAGGCAATAATTTTTTGTGTCAAGATTGTGAAGACCTACGTCCTACACCATACAATTTTTAGTAACTAAGTGTATATTTTGATAATAATAAATTTTATTTTGTCTACTGATTTCTATTAATTTTGTTTTTAAGATTTATAAGAACTACCTATTTAATAAGTCACCAGATCCAGAACAATCACTTGTCTTGACAATCATTTATGGTTTTGTATTTCAGTGTTCAAATAGAAAATGTCTTAATACAATGAAATACAATATATTATTAGGATTTGTATATCTGATACAATGCAGTTAGAAGTATATAAAAAAAAAAATTCAATTTTATGACATAATCATCTCTGATCTATTTTTCTCTTTTTTTTTCCTTTTAATTTTTCGTACATTGATATTATGATATAGTTAACCATTGAACATAAAAATATTAATGAAAGCATAATATTACAGAAGGTAAAGAGGATATATATCTCAACACTCAATCCATTACTTTATTTACATAGCTTAAAAATCTTTGTGTACTATCTAAACATGTCTTGTAAATATATTTACACAAGATTATTTTGCTCAAAAAACTCCTTAATTTACAGAACATCATCATCTAAAATACAGAGAAAAATATAATATAGTTCGCGTAAATATATTTTTATATAATAATAATAATCATAATAATAATAATAATAAGTAAATCGAAAATAATTTCATACTTAAGTGGTTCCAACTAAATTAGTTTTTTTTTAAACGATTAATATTTTGTTTTATTTTTTTATAATTAAAGATAATGAAAAAGAACATAAAATCATTTCTAAAATAGCTAATAACCAACTATATATAAAAACATGATGAGCACGACTTACAACAATTCTTGAAAACTATGGGAAGCAAAAAAAAAAAAAATTAACAAGTGAAAAAAAAAACTTACAATCTTTAAAGGATATAAATTTTTCATAAAACTAACCAACTAAATCCACGAAAATAAAAAGAAAAAAAAACATTGATTTATATACATTTATCTATTGCACAGCGACTACGCTCTTTGAAAGTGTTAATAAAAATTTATAATGTTCTCCTCCTCCTTTGACAAATGGAAAAAAATGTGTCAATTGTGAATTTGAAAACAGGTAAGGCTTCAAAAATCAGCATTAGAAAAATAAAATTACTATACCTTTAATTAAGAATGTACACTTTATGTTGTTATAAAACTACAGTGGAAGTTTATTTATATTTTAAATATATATATATGTATATATAGATGCATATATTTTATTATATTGGTACATTCATTATTTTCATGCGCTTATTAAGTGTTAAATTCATTCATTATTCATATATTAAATCTTCTGAATTTTTTCTCCAACAACTACTGGATTATTGCGCCTGATTTCTTGTGCTCCTAGCTCCCTGTAGTCAAATGAACAATTGTGCTTGTCAGAGTATCTATGGATGCCGCAAAACAAGCCACCACAACGGCATTCAAAACCTATAAAATAAGAAAAAACAATGTAATAAATTGCATAATATACATTATAAAAAGTTTCAATATACAACATAAACTACTCAATTTATAAGCTAAAAGATCAAATTCATATTGATTTTTTGGAACTTGAATATGAATCAAATGTGGTTCAATTGAGGATAGAACTTTGAAGTATTGAAATAAATGAACAATGTAAATATTAAGACATTTAACGTGTAGGAAAAAGAAAGAAGTAATTTGACTGAATTACTTAAAAATAAAGTTTTTGGATGAACTGACATTTTTTTCCTGAATAGTCTGTGAAATCTATACTTTATCCAACAAAAGAACATGCTGATTCTTCACATCAAAAGTGACAACCTGCCATTGAGAGCAGTTCTATATTAACAGGCCGTCAGGTTGGGATGCACAGAAGAACCAATTTCTGTCGGGCCATGGCAAGTCTCCCATAGGACAGAGTAATAAGATAAATTTTTTTCAAACATTAATACATGTGTTGTCCTAGTAATTTACTTATCTGCTGTCATACTAATGAATTAATTTTATGACATGATATATATTTATATCATACTAGGGGTTTTCCCCCTTCTCGCTCTGCTGGCTAACCCCCAATTTTAATTCACAACTCATTTGTTTATAATTTTTTTTAGTTTCCATACCAATTATATTCACTGAAACATAAAAATTCCAATACTTTTTTTATATAATAGATATTATATATAAATATATATTATATACATCGCAAAATGTTGTAAATTCAATTCAAGCTTTATACTCTACCTGTAAGACCGACTTTTTTGCGGCACATGGCACATCGGTTTTTCTTTTTAGACTTGTCTTTATCATCATCGTCATCTTTTTTACCGTCGTCCATAAGACTGCTGTCATTAGAACTGCATGCCAAACCATTGTCCATCTTCAAATCAAATTATAAATATATACTAAACATTTTACTACAATTAATTTATTTATTGGTAAGTGAAAATTTACATCTTTTTTTGAGTCTGTGGGCAAAATTGGAGAGGCGGATACAGGTGGAATCTGCAGCACTGGTATGGTAGGTATAGCAGTCTCCATCATATTCTGAGCGGAGACTGAAGGTGGCGATGGAGCAGTTTGTGGTGGTGTCTGTTTCTTTTTCAGAGCTTCTTTATAGCACAGAGAACAAAGACCATCGGTAGATGGGTTACCATAGAAGCCACATCCACCACGACATAAAGCCTGCATGGAATTGGATTCTCGCTCCATTGTATTAAGAAAGTTTTTTACCGTTTAATGATAATCTGAACGGCTTTTGATAGCCAACAGAAATTATCTAAAAAAAAAATTAAAAATATGTAAACATTAGTTACTAAGTAAATTATAAATAATTTTACTTATCTATACTAATTTAAAAACATTAAAAAATCACCAAGGAATATTTATATTTTAACTAATATTTTTAATAGTTTACTATCAGTATACTTTAAATACAAGAAATATGAAAATAATTATCATAACTTTGCATGAAAACTATTTCCAATATTGTTTAAAAATAACATGTATATAAGAGTAAATTATTATAAGACATAACAAAAATGTCACCATAAATACTTGTAAAATATGTAATAATGACAAATAGGCACTTATATAAATGTAACATTATAAAACATTCACATTGCAAGCTAATAGAGGACATGTAAACAAGTACCAATTTTAAAATTGTTGTCACTATCATTATTCATGTTTAGTTAGTTGGTTACAAAATAAACAATATTATTAGTTACACAAACATACTAATTCATCTATACCTAATGCAAAAAAAAAAATTTCAATTTTTCCTAGTCAGTTAATGGTTTACTTGAAATCACTACAAAACCCAGCATATAACCTGATTTATATAAATATATTATTTTCAGCTAGTTGAACCTTGGATTTCATGGACAATAGAATCATTTATGTAAAATTAACAATACAACTAAGACAATTAAATAATAAAAAAAATCTTGTCTATTTATTTTATGTGATTTATATATCATCAATAATATGTAAAAAAAAAAAGGTTTATAGGAAAAAATAAATAAATTTGTCATTGAAAAATTACTATTAAATATTTATATGCTAACACATTCATATAATCTGAGAATAAAAAAAATGTATAACCCTATACTATAGGTAATACAATACGTTCAAGGGGATTGAAAGTAGATATTTTCTGTCTTTGTTGATCATAAATAATTTTCCAACGTACCAATTGATCTAGTAATGTGATAAAAATTCTGAAAACAGATTAGAATTTGTCAAAGTCTTCTAATATTAATATTCTGTTTTTATTTTTTTTCTCCGAAAATTTAAGTAGGTATTAATATTTTAATTTATACTTTTTTAGGATTTAAGTGAGGTAAAATCAGAAATGCGGGAAAATCTACCTCAAGTAGAATTGACTATACATTTAAATTTGTTTTCAGAATTTGTATCGCATCATTAGATCAGTTGATACCATAGGGCATGGAGTAATATTACTCTATGGTTGATACGTTGGAAATAAAACTTATCTAAATTCATGTCGCACGTGTGTTTGACAAAGACAGAAATTAATCACTGCTTTAAATCTACTGAATTTCAAGCTATTTTATAACTTTGATGGTGTATGGATATACACCACGATTTTAGATAGTATCATCACGAATCTTAGTATACAAACAGATATTATGTTTTAATAATTTATACTCGGGTAATTCCAAAATTATAGTAAGACTTGTTTATTCTAGATAAGACGAGATATTTGTTAAACACGTTGATATGTAATAAAAATAAAACCTTCATGTTATTAAAATAAAAACAATAATGTATTCCCTAGTAAAGGAATATTGTTTTTAAATTAAAATATTTCAAGAGAAATATCCGTCTCTAGGGGATTTCCTCTCACCCGGTGAACTTACAGAAAAAATAAATAATACATTTGTTGACTGAAAATCTCCCATTAAATAACACTATAGATGCGCACCGGGGTTGGCACGATTGTCGATTATTAATAAATAATAATGGATTGTCAATTTGTGTCCGATTTTAGACACAAGTTTATCGATTAATGATGTTATGATGTCATCGACGAGTATCTAATTGATTTATAAAAAATAATTTAATACAATTCTAGGAATATAATAAAAGCACCTCGTTATCACAAAAACTAGAATAAAGTATAAAATTGACGAAAAACAGACGGCCGTCCCCAATGAAAAAAACGAGCTTACTTCCCAAGGAACAAACGATTAAATGGCCACAGGTAGCGCTGCGGTCGCATTCATTGCTACTTTAAACCTGTGGTAGTGTATACAAATTAATAGTTATCGTACATTTTGTCATATTGTTTTTATTTTTAAGTTATTTGGAACCACCGCCACTTTCATACAAAATGCTACAATTAGATTGTACAATTATTAATTCATAACTATAATTGTATAATGTGTAAGACATTTAATTCCGTATCCTGAAATCAATTCAATAAACATCTCATACATTATATTTTAAAAAATCGTAATATTACTAGTTACGAAGTACCTTTTTAAGTTATACGTGGTATAAAGTCTATGAATATTATCATGTCATATCACTATATCCAGTATTCAACGGACAAAATAAATAACAGTGATTGCAATCATTGTTAAATTTAATTATTTACACATTAGTTATTAATAATAGAACACGGTGCAGGCGATTACTTTTTCAGGACATGTACAATAAACAGAGTTTAGTATTTTTATTCTATCCGTCATAGCCCATAGGTGCTACTATATATTGAATAATGAGAGGCTTTAGAATAATTATATCCACAGTACCTATTAATTGCAGTTTTTATTTTGTCATCCAAATTAATTGATCAATTGAAAGCTGACCAGCTGGTTATATATGATAAAAATGTCTGATAAATCTATGAATATTTTGTTATATAAATACAATTAAACTTTGGTGATTTTTTTATTTTTTTTATAATATATTAAAATCATACACAATTCATATATTTACCTTAAACGTCACGCAAGTGTAATTGATGATTGGTTTATCACAGGTTGTGAAACTGATGAATAATATTGCATTATTACTTTGAAATGAATGTCACGAAAACATTGGTTCTTTGATGAAGAACATCTGAAAAAAAAATAAAAACAATTATTAGTTATTTGTAATGTAGGTATAAGACAATTGCAGTATTTTAAGTATTCATTAATATAAATATACTTTATGTAAATTAGATATGAATATTAATAAAAAATTGTATGAGAATACCTATTTTTATTTATCAGTTAATACTACTTTGTCAAAATACATAGTACAATACAGGATGATATCCCTGATATCCTCCTACTTATGTAATGTGAATTCTAGGTTTTATATTGTTTGTGAGACAAAAGTATTAATATTATTAAAATAATAAAACAAGTTTTACTTGAAATAGATAAAATCTTGTGGTTAGTTCTAGATTTTGATTAATAAAACTGGAAATTCGAAGTTTAAAAAAAATAACTGAACTCTAGCCTAGGGTTGGATTTTTAATATATTGGAATAGTAATATTCTCTGTTCACCACACTATACATTATGAAGTATACAATTTTTGGTAGGTCTACTACAATTTCTTTATATTGATAATAAATTCTCTACCCCAAACACAGAAATTGCACTATTCTCCAAAATAGGAATGATACTGTTAATTTTTAAATAAAAAAGATTATATACAATACTAAAATATGGTCCAGAAACTTGAATTGATATTCAATATTATTTATACTTAAAAACTTATCAACAGTTAAGATTATATATCGTAACAATCTTCTGGAAGGTGATATACCCTATCTACAAAGCTCCTACTAGTGACTACACACAAAATTTTCTAAGCTTTTCATATTGAACAATAATATGTCATTAAGGGGTCCCAGTGCCAAATGTCTATAACATTTTCAAATTATATTTTAGTTGCCACCTATTTATGTCACTAGTCTACTGTCCACTGCCTGGTACCTATTTAGTAGGGATGGTTAGTATGGTATATTTTATTAACAAAAATGACTTGACATAAAAAAAACTCTCATACCTCCAAGAATTTTGGATTTTGAAAACTATTTTTTTTTTCTGAAAGAAAAAGGACATTTTAGAGCCCACATTAAACTCCAATTTTCTAATTTTTTTTTAAGAATAGAATTAGAATTAAAATTACTTTTTTTAAAAGCTAGATTATAATATTGAAAACTGAGTTCAATGTGGACTGTATTATATTCCCTACTAAAATTTATTAAAAACTTGTCAAAATTGGTTGATTCTACAGGACACATTTTTTGGTTTAAAATTACATTAACACCAGTTGCTTTAAAAATAAAAGTAAAAAAATGGTAGAATCATTTAATGCACGCATAGGACATTGTTTGGTTCATTATACAAAAAAATCATTTTATTATAAATAATATTATACATATTATACAATAACAAAATAAAAAATGCTGCTATGACTTACGCTCCTAAAGTTCAAATCAATCAAAATATCACTGATGGCGTATTAAGAATTGTTATCTGAAAAATAAAATAAAAATAACCTTTGAACATTTTTTTAAATTTTTTATTAACTTATTAATTAGATAGGAATGGCTTAAGTGACAGAAATAAAAAAATAATCCATAACGAATACTGTTTTGGTGTGCACAATGAGATAACATGCAATAATCATGTTCTTTACACACACAACAATAAACCTACACGGAGCATAATATTTTAATATACCTAATCAATGTTATATTGTGTTTTGAAACTCGCGAGTTTGCACGGCTCTCGACGAAACGAAAATCGACTGATCTTATGACAAGAAAAATTAAAACCCGAATTTCATCGAACAAAAAAGTTGCAGAGATAAACCGGTGCAATTTACTCTATGGTTATGGAACAATAACCATTATTACGCACGTTAATAATAACGTTTATGCAATCGATGTGATTACACCACCACACACACTCGAGCCGTGTGTTCTTTGTTTAATCATCTTTGTTTCCATCTGTCATTGGTAACTCATAACACACACACGCGGAGGTCATTAACGGGATAATCGATTGGAAAACCAAATTTTCCACCGTTTTAAGATTTTCACCACGACCCGACGACACTCGGCGGGGTTAGGCGGAGAGTGGCCACACGGACACCAGACGATGGCACGCACACACGACGCAAACGTCGAAGAATTATTGTCACCGTAACATTACAAATTGAGTCATGACAACGATAAGCGTCATGAGTGTGTACGCTAAAAAATCGGGTAAACAAGACGATGCGCCCGTTGTATAAACAAAGCGACGGTAGATGATCTCGGGGACTTTGACGTCTTAAAATACACAACAAAGCAATTATTGCGACGTACCGAGATTTGAGAGGAAGTAGGAGCGAGCCAATTGGGTATACCCACACTGCGACGGACGAAACGCACTTCTTAGTTTGATATTATTATTAAAGCAACAAAAAATAACAATAATAATAATATATTCCGGTAGGCAGGTGTCCGCCGCGGACGGCAAACAGTTACACGATTAAATCGCCAAAAACAAAAACTGTTGGGTTCTTCGTCGCAATGATAATAGCGGGCACGGCGACTACGCAGCCATAGGTCGCTTTTAACCTAATTTGCATACCATCTACACCGTCAACAACCTACCCGTGGCCAAGAGTGGGCGCCGTGGTGAAGCGGCGGGGGGAGGGGGCTGGAAGAGAAATTTTAGGAGTTTTCCGACGGTAAAAAAACGAGGTACGTTAGAACTGAAAAACGGAAAAACGACCGACATCATAACATGACGATCTGTGGCAGAACAGGACAAACGACAACAATGACGAGTGCTGCGACAATGGATTTATTTATGTGGACCGTCAAGGACGTGTGGCGTAGTGAGTTGGCCTCGCCGCCGCCGCCTCCTCCACCGCCGTCGTCATCGTATGGGCGACGCACCGAAAAACGTCGAATTTTCCGCAGAAAAAAACACGGTTTACGGGACGGAAAAGCGTGACGGCTGAGCCGTACGTCGGCGTTAAGATGACGACGACACCCGGGCGAAAAAAAATTAAATATGTCCGCCAGCGCAGCGCTATGCGCGTAGTACGTGTATAATAGTACTCACCGATTTCGTCCTGTCCGCCAAGTCCGTCCAACGTTTGCACTGTTCTCACTCGACAACGAGTAAATTTACTTTATGATGGAAACAATATAAAAAAAAATAAGAAACACTTGCGACGAGACGATTACTCCTGCCGAAACGACTGTTCGGAGCGAGTGCGCACGGCGGAGAGTAACGCAGCGATACGTATAGCGTGTAGCACTGTATAGCGTCGAACGGGGAGCGGAGAAAAAAAAACTATGTATATACATATATATATATCACCGCGGAGCCACGCAACACTCGTCGAACTCGTCGGGCGAAATGACGACAAATCAAAAACGCGTATGATATCAGTGGTGGCGAACGGGACGACGACTTGCACACGCACAATAGAAGGATGCGCGTCCAGGCATGCGCACACGCGCGATGACTCGTCGTTTTCCGGGGTGGGGAGAGGCCAGCGAGTGCGGCCAGTGCGGCCGCGGACGGGGAATAAAATGCGCCGTCCATTTGTACACGCCACCACTTCTACACACACGCATTCGGCGGTGGCAGCTGTGGTGGCTACTGGCTTGTGTTGCTATACTTGCTCGGGAGGAGAACAATGACAACTACTACCATAGGTAGGTATATGGGGAAGTTTTATACTATATACCATATAGGAAGTTGGGATTTTGGGAACTACAGTTGTTCACTTGTCCACAACTCGCAAAGTCGCAACTAACGAGTTTTACGACTATACATCTGTTGATGAAATGGGGAAAAATAAACGGGACGGGAAATAGCCTTGGATAATATGATAAACTAATGTGGCCTTTAAATTATTATGTATTAATATATATTAATGTATATTTTATGCTGCTCATGCACATTGTGTGTGTGAACTGTGAAGACGATCGCCCGCAGCAACGACAATCGTCCGCTATAGCCAATAAACGCGTTGCCAACGAGGCGTTTTTTATTAATTTGTTTTGCGTCGTGACGCGTTATTGTCTCTGCTCGAGGGCCGAGCGATCGCACTGAGTCCTGAAAAAACCACAAACTCCAAATATGATGAACGGTTTCTCACAACGTTCTACAATTGATTATATAATGTTTATAATCAATGGTCAGTTCTTCTCATACGAAGTTATACACTCACGGCCATACATATCACAGAACCATAGGCGTAAATTGGGGGGGGGGCTTAGGGGGGCTTACACCCCCCCCCCCCCCCAAAAAAAAAAATTTGTATAGCCCCCCCTTTTAGTTTAAAATGATTGAGCTTGGTCAATATTGCATACGAGTATACGACAACGATAACAGGTTATGTAATATGTATACGCGTGACGCGACGTCCGACGTATTTTAGGGCTTATCTAGTGTCATTTGTATAAAATAGCTTTAACGATACCGATTAGTTCCTCCACATGTGAGAGAAGTTTCTCCGCCATGCGTCGAATTAAAACATGGTTACGAACGTCTATGTTACAAGATAGATTTACTCAGGTGTCCATCTTGTATATAGAAAAAAGCGATACCAAAAATATCAATAAAGAGATCATTCTTAAGGAATTCGCAAATGCACATAAGTATATTATGTTAAGTTGATACTAAGATAATGTAATTAATTATTAATAATAGAATTTTATATTGTATGGTCAAATAAATAGATTTAGATTTGACTTATTTATATACGTGTTTCGCAATTGTAAAATTTAGATGTAAAGGGCCAAGGAGGGGGCTTCGCATGCTTGTTAGATGTTTATAATCTTAGCCCCCCTTTTAACAAGCCAAATTTACGCCTATGCACAGAACACGTCATAATTGTGACGGAAAATCCAAAAAAAAGTTAATAAATACCGAGTGGGCGATGTGCGTCGTGCGTGATCAAATAAAACTTTAAAGCTACTTTTTTTCATATCTTCAAAAAGACCGATGGCATGAAAAAAAAACAATTCTTTAAATCCACTGGTATCAAAACTCATGTCGAAACATGAGTATCAATGGCCATTGGTCAAGTCGCGACGTATCGATTAATCATAAAAATATAATATTATATCATACATATATATACATATTACATATATATATATTATACACTATGCACGCGTGACATCATTACTCGCGGGCCGCAGCGTCACACGACGGCTTTGTTCGTTTGTTGTTGTTATTGTTATAGTAGTAGTAGTAGTAGTACTACCCATATATAACCCGCGCAGGTTCGTTTCCGCGGTACACACTCACACACACTTATACCGTTGCAGTATATTAATGCGTTTTGTCTTTTCCTGGTACTGCTGCTGATCTCGTCCGGTTTTTTGCAGACCCGCGGCGTGACGTCACACGAACCCGATTCGCATTTTTGCGCTCGTGTGTGTGAACTGTGAAGGGCAAGGGCGCGCATCAGGCTACGGCGAAGTGCAAACTACGCGTCTACGCCACTGCGGAAACGTGCGTCGATGCGCAGTGGCGGTTGGACTACGCCGCAGCTGTCGTCGTGTGCGGTTCGTGATGTGATGGCTTCGGCTAATTTTAAAAATAAAACGACCGTGTCCGGCGGTCATCGGTCACGAGCGCGTCTCCTCGGCGGAGAAAACACGTAAATAATATATAAAAATTTCGTCACGACGAAAACCGCAAACAATAATAACGCATTAACGCGCACAAACGGAAAACATTTTTTTATTCCTCTGTCGCGCTCGTAGTATTTTTTTGTTTTTTTACAAATTGTATTGTTCTCTCGTTCCCCGCACATTTGCGCGTTTTTAAATACATATTTCGTCGTAGATAGTAGAGACACGTAGAATGACCATTGTCCTTAGACCATGTGACGATTTCCCCGACAAAACTCTGTTTTTTTTTTTATAATTGTTTAAATTTGTCGGATACCGAAGGACGAAAACCGCAAGATCTATAATTCCGTGTGTTCGTTAAACCTTAAAAATATAGTAAACAGGAAAAAAACTATAATAAATCGGAACACACGAGAATTTATCTTTGAACATTTTAAATTGATGACTTGCATAATTGTAAAAATGTAGTGCGCTCTGTACGACCTTTCGGAGTTCGGACCTTGTTCTCCGTTGGGGAGGTGTCATTTTTTGTCGTAGTTCGATTAAATTGATTAGACTTTGACCTTATTATACATTTATACGTAATTCTGAAGACTGAAGAGAACCAGATTTTGTTTCTCAAAAAACAAATGTTTTGAATATTATGAACAATGGACATTATAGAATGAGTAGCTGTAGCAATATTAACTTAATTCTTATGCTGTATGATCGTATGAGCTGTTTAAAATAAATCATGAAAAAAAAAACTTAAAACCTTATATTATCTAGTAATTTGTACATCATATTAGACAATTACAAATTCAGATCAATAATAATTGTTATTAAAATTTATATATGTTATCGTAAGTTGCATTTAAATAGTTAAACAAATATATATAAACATTTTTTATTTTAATAAATATTATTTTATATTTCTTCTATGTTTTGGAAGTAATTTTTTGTGTGGGATAGTTTCGTTTCTGTTTTGTTCTGTTCTGTTGTTACTTGTTGGTGTGTACAAAACAACAAACAATTCCACAATAGATTCAGTAAATTAAAGGACAATCCCATCCATCAATTTAGACTCTTATAAGAAAAACAAGGTTAGAAGTGGCTACTGGTAGAGTGGTAGCTAATGCAACCAAGCTAGCCACACATTAAATTAGAAGTAATGAGTTTCATAACAAAAAACTGTGTACAAAAAAACACAAATTTCAGTTAAAAAAATTATACTTAGATTATAATAATAATATATTTATTATTTAAATCTTTTTAACTGCCATTTCCTATAAGATAACTGATAAGATATTAATTATTAATAACTTTATTTGACTAACTTTTTATTACAAATCAAACAGAATTCAAAAAATGTAATGATGTATAATATTTAACTTTACTTTTATACAATTGTTTTGTATTTCATTTATTAATTTCATATTTTCGTGATATACCTACCCAAGTATGAGACATGAGTATACTGTATAAATAGCCTATAACCAGGACACCAAATCAATCAGTTGGATTATTGATTTAAATTTGTAACTAAAAAATCATAACTAATGTCTATTAAAATATGACATAATAACCATTTTGTCATGTTTATTTTTTCCGTTTACCAACTAATTATTAGGTAAGGAATAGCCTATACCAGTATACCAGCAGTTCAAGGTTCCCAACCTTTTGAGTTGTGCTGTCCACCAATTTTGTAAAAAAAAAAAATGTTGAGGACAACTTACTTGATAAACAGGTAAAAAATATGTTTAAGTAGTTTATTATTGATTAAATATTACCTATAATCTAACCAAAATTATAGAAGTTTATAAAATCATATAAAAATCTCAACATTGATGCCAATCGGCATAAATGAGAATGTTCCAACCCTTGATCAGCATATGCAGCTCATAGGTTGGGAACTGCTGGGCTATACCATAACCTAATCCTAATTTGCAAAACCAAAATAAATGTCTACCTTCCCTCAAAAATTAGATCACTTTCTTAAATTTCAAAAATAACAATACAATAGAATTAATTATAGGCATTTCCGTTAGTACTTCATTGCACATAAGTTTTCTTAAAGTTTAAACATAAATTATTATTTAAGGTAATTCCCCACTGACTACTAAGTGATACATCTAAAATGGAAAGTTGTAGGTTTTAAGCACAGTCAGAGGTACGGGGACTAAGTCCTATGCGCCCTCGCTCTAACCCCTGAATAGTTGTGCCAAATATCTACACCAACATTAATATACATTATAAAATACAGTTTAACAGAAATAACAAACTAATTTCACTAGCCAACTATATGAAATAAGTAATAACTAATACCATTTGTTTGCATCAATATTATTTTATTTTTTAAACATAAATATTATATTATTACTAGCTGATCCCGTGCACTTCGTCACACGAAGTGTCGGCTATATTAGCTGTCCCTTCCAGCATAGCCTGAATAATATGCCCATATATTATGTTAAGATTAACCTCAAGTGATTTACATACATCTAAGCCACCTAGGTAAGCAATCCACTGCATCGGATCGTGGATAATATATGCGAGCAGTAGTAAATTATCAGGTGGGCTATGGTCAAACCCCATGAGATGCGTAAGTAACTGAAATCAGAATTAGGTACATTAAAAAAAAAAACAACAGCCAAGTTAGTAGGTTGTAACCAATGGCAACCATTGATAAACAAATATTTCCATTGTAAATCTCAAAATAACTTAAACTCGCCAAAACTTTGGAACCACTTATCGCACTGCATACAAACTTAGATAGTATCTGATTCTCAGACCTACTGAATATGCATATACAATTTTATAAAAATCGGTCAAACCGTTTCTGAGGAGTATTGTAACTAACATTGTCACACGAGAATTTTATATATAAGATTAATAAATAACAAAATTAAAAATATTTATTGGAATAATTAGTTATTACTTATTCCATAGGTTAGGTTAATACTTAATACCTACTAAGTTTCTAGTATTAACTAAAGAGCTTAGAGTAAGATCTTATTAGATCGTAGTCAAGTACTCAGTACCTACATAATATAGTAGTACCCAGGGACGGATTAGGATATAAATTCGGCCCGGGAAATCTGCAGTACCTATGTCGGCCCTTTATGAAAATAATATAGCTGTGGATCAAACTGTTTCCGTGTTTACAAGTTACAATTGATAAAATCAAGCAATATTAATAAAATATGATAAAAATACAGTCTACACAGTATGGTTTAAATTTATAATTAAAATCTGTTATTCTGAAGAAAAAAAGGTACTCTACAGGAGGACCGGCCCACCGGGAAAACTCCCGGTGTCCTGCCGGCCCAATCCGTGCCTGGTAGTACCTGGTAATTACTAGTAATAATATTTTAAGCGTTAATAAATTACTAAATGTTGTCTTAAATTAAAATAATTAAATGATGTATTTTAAAAAGATGTAGCTCCGCATATTGTTTTTTTTGTCCTTAAACAATTTTGCATTGTTAGATTTAATATTAAAGTAATCATCTCTAATATCATCAAATTTAAAAGTAAGAATATTATCTAGTAGTTAATACATCACATAAGTTGTTAATGAATTGTAAATTGTAAATTATAATATTTCACAGTAATAACTCTTTAATAAAAACCAAGGAGATGCCTTAGATAAAATTCATACATGTAAGTTTGATTATAGGTTATATAAGTTGTTATTTGATCACAACACTTACAAATGTACATTATATCAATATATAATACTGGTTGGTCCCATATGACCATCGTTTAAATAAGTAATTTTTAATCGAGTACCTAATCATTTTTAACAATCAAAATAAGTGTTTATATATTATTATCTTACAAGTTACAAGTTAAAATAGCAAAAATAATTACATTTAAATTGTCTATATAATGGCAAATAAATAAATCTATTAGGTATAATAATATGTATATCATTATATTTTATATGTTCATAACATCAACATCTGTAATGAAAAAAAATTAATAAAATAATTTCAAGTCATTTGTAGTTCTTTCTTCATTCTACGAATATACAATTATGACAATAAATGACACGATAGTTGGATAATAAATATACAACTTTATTCAAAATATGGAGTGGCCGAGTAGTAATTTTATCATTAAAGAAAATATATTAAGAAATTGGACAGAAGTAGAGGGGAAATTAGGATTTTAAATAATTAATTTACATGTTATTAAAATAATAATAAAAGAATATTGTCGAATGGATTAAAACAGACAATGAGAAATAACCTTAATTTAAACTAAAAATAACTTATGGTTGAGTTGATGACTACATAATATAATACTGAGATAGGAAGCTAAGCTGACGTTTTATCCCCTTATTACATTTTCTCAAACAGTGAGATCCACAGAATAAAGTATAAAATGATATTGACCATGTTCTGATCATTCTCAGTTTTAAATTAAATTAAGTAACAGTTTTTCTTATAATTTAACTTGTGGTTGTAGGCTATTCCTGCTCACAAAAATGATTGATATTTAAATTAATTAATTTACCCTCTAACTTTTCTAAACTATGACGATCCATTGTGTTAATTCTACAATGCAATTTAAATATTATATACTAAGTAATAAAATGAGTAAGTACACTAATAGCAATAATAATCTTAATAAGTTATAAAAATCTGCAAACATTCTAAATTAAAATTATTTTATTGTACCAACATATACCTAATTTATATTGCATAAATATATTATCTTTTAATTCTTTGTACATACACAATATATGTATTCAAAATGATTTTTAATGATATATTTTCTAAATTTTAGAAATTCAGAAATAATTTGAGTACTTATTAATTTTTAATAAAATAGGTAATCAATTGTATTGTTATTTTAATTCAAATAAATGTTTTTAAAGAGGTAGATATTCTGTTTGTTCAAATATATAAGTATATAATTATATTATAATATTAAGATAATGTACAATTAAGTTGTTATTGTTGAAAGTCAGAACCAGAAATTAATATTATTTAAACTGTTACAAATTATATATAAGGTTAAAATCTATATCAACAAACAAAGTACAAACAATGAGACCAAATTACTTCCCTCATCTTCATTAAAGCTTTAATAACAGTTATTATTAAATTCCAAATTTTGTAAGAGATAAAGAATACAATGTTAATATAATTTAGGCTATAAAAATTAAATAACACGTTTTAAAAATATTCCCAAGGTACATATTTTAGTAGAGCAGTCATACATTATTCTCCCTCGAACAAATTTAAAACAGAGAATCAGCATTTTTGATATTATAATTTAAAAACATATGTATATGATGATGTTCACATGTATATGATTGATTTTTACAATAATCTGGTCTCACTTATAATATGGGTTGATTTATTTTGGCAGACTATAGGCCTAGCCCATTCTACAAATTCATCTATTAAAACTGGCCATGCTCCTTCTTGGTCATAATCTGTCATTTCATCATCAATGACAGAAGCAAATTCTAATAAAAGATTCCATGTATCTCTAGGTATTGATTTATTGTGGTGTTCCTACAAAAAATAGTAATTCATAAAGATTTAAAATAAAAACAAAATAGTAACCAATCAATTAAAAGAGCATTAACTTGTATTTAATGAATTATAACATTTAAATACAATTAATTATGTAACTACACTATAAGACAAGATTAATGATTTTTAATTTACAATTCATTGCTTTTAATCATTAATTTAAAATTGACTCTTACATGAATATTTAAAACAAGACCATTTATTATAAAATATAATTTTAAAAATGTATATATATTTAAACACTTACTCTAAGAAACTGGCACCATAGATCAAGGAACCTGAATCGGCCCACAAAAATAATGTTCCAGTAAGTAATAGCCATTTCAAGGTCTAGACCTTTTTGACCTATATTCTTAGCATAATTGAATGTAAAATAGTAAAAATCTTTAAATTTTGATGCATCTGAAAGTTCTCTTTCTAGAGCTGGTAATCTAATTTTTAATTTTTCTATTGAGTCAGACCTAATAAAAATTAAATAAATTATATATTTGTATTTTGTTAGCATGCAATACTATGTTAGACTTAAACTATTGATAAATCAACTAGACACCATTCTTGTATTTGTTGCTAAACAAATAATTACTTATAAACATACTATTTATACTTAATACTTTATACATTAAACAGAAATACAAAGTCTTCCGAAGAAACAGAAAAGTTTGAAATAACTCGCACAAAAATAAAAACAAGTGAAGCACTTGGAAGTATTTTATTATTGAAAACAAAATGTAAGTTATATGCCATTAATGCCTAAAGGTTAAAATAAACTTTGCCATTTTTGTAAACGCCTTCTATTTGCTTTTATGTTCAATCACAACAAGCATTTGAAGGTGTATTAAAAAAAAATTGGCATACAATTCACTTTTTGTTTTCAATAATAAGATTTAAACTTTTTTTACTTCTGTGAGTTATTTTTAGTATTTTAATTTCTCTGGAAGACCTTGTATACAATTTTGATCAAATAAATACATCAAAAGTAAGGTGATTAAAAAAGGATAACACAAATAATAAGAGTTGAATCACAACTCTACACATCAAACACTGACAAATAACCGCTGATCTACCAGTTTTATCATCTACACTTTGACACATTCCATTCTAGTATTAATTCAGTGTTCTAAATACATGTGTTATAAGATTGAGGAAATAATACATGTGAGAAAGGAAGTAAATATATCTGGGTGACCACCCTTTGACTTAAAAGTCTTCTAAATGATAAAGATGTTTTAAAGACTTTAGAGGAAGGTGGCAACTGAAAAATGTTAGTAACTTTTTTAAACTAAAGTTTTAGACAAAGGTTCTGCAAGAAAAAATTGAATGATCATAATATGACATTTATACTCTTTTTAATATATTTTATATTTGAATCTTTGATGAAAAAAAAACCAATAGGATTTCAATACATTATTATTTTTCATTTTGAATTTCTTATAAGTATTATTCAGAATTAATTTATTTGTTTACCAACATTTTAATATAAATTTAAGAAAATATTATTTTACCAGATAGTAATGGAGGTATTGAGGTAATGCCACCTAAACCTGTGCTGTGTACAAAAATTGACTTTTAACTCCTTACTTAGTCAGAAAATTTTTTTTGTCTCTGGTGGTAAAAATGTCTTAATCTATTACTGTCAGTGGTTACTGAGAAGAATTGTTTTTTTTTTTTTTTTTTTATTGGTCTTGAAATTTAAATTTAAGTTTAAATTTCCGCTTCGACGTCTGAGGCCATTAGCGTTACTGAGAAGAATTGTCTTAGATTTAAATAATGATGTTTAAGTTTAAGATGTATTTAGTAAGAATAATTAAAAAATACAATTATTTAGTTCAAATTTTGACTATTGTGTTTAAATTTAAATGTATATTAATTTACCCCATTTTACTCATTCCAGTTAAAAATTCTTGTTTAGTGAATTCACATTGAGCCGCTGCTTGACATTTCCAAGCAATTATGAGCACTAATATTGAGTCTGGAGGTAATTTGAGTTCATCTAACAAACGCATAACACCATCAACATTAATTTTGTTTGGTTCAGCTGGATCTAAAACAATACATATATTATGCTTAGATAAATAAACAAAACATACCTAATCATTTTACTGCAAAATATTAAAATACCTATTTGTAAACAAAAAACATAAGTAAATGAATGATAATAAACTTTAAAAAAATGTTATCAAATAAGATGTATTAAAACAAAATTGTATACTAAAGTTAAGTTTAAACAATTTGAGAAAATTGATGTCCAAGATCTAAACATAATAAATAATATACAATTTTACCACGATATCTAGCATACATGGCATCCAGCTTTCTTTTATCGACAGTAAAACCTAATTGGGTGTTGATCTTTACAGTTTCATATTCATGTGGATTTTGAAAAAAGTTATCAGACGCTTGTTCTAATTTCCAGTCATTTTTAGCTAGACAAAAAATTGCAACACTTTCAGATGTCTGTGTGAACATCATAAATTTTTTCACTTTATCCTTTTGAGATGATTTTAATTTGTTCTGAAAATTTCACAAAATTAAAACTCGATAATGAATAGATTATACATTTATTATATAGGTACATACAAATAAATTAAAATGGGCTATCACAAATAGGTACTAAATTAAATGGGATTCAAAATGAAAATAAAGATAATTAACGAGTTTAAAATGGTTTCATATGAACAACTTAATCTATTATTAGTTACAAAGGTCGCTTACCATTTCGAAATAATTTTAGACTTTAAATTAATGTTATATTTTGCAACGTAAAATTGGCGAAAAATTGTAAGTACCCGATATTTTTAACTCACGTTTAGACATTTTTTTTTTTATTAATCACCATCCGAATTTATAATGAATAATGATATCAAACGATACATTGATAAATATTCCAAATTATTATGTCTAATGAATATTTGCAAATATATAACAACATAGTAACAAAAGAAAACAAAAAATATTTTTTCTGAACAAATTTTAACAGTTCGAGTGATAGTCTCTGTAATTATAATCGTTCATAACAGTGTTGGCAAAGATATCACAAATTATTTTGTATGACATTCTCGTTGGAAATATTGTTAACCTGTGTATAGCTTCACATTCACGTAATCGCGTCTTTATAATTCTTTATTATTTATGATGATTCATGACTACATTTATTAAATTATGAAAAATGACAATCATGTTATTGCTCACAGTTAAAAATATATACAGTTTAGTATATTTTAAACCGTGGTTATTACTTAATTATATATTATTTAATACCTAATAATATATAATATTATAGTCTTTTTGTACATCATCTGTGTTTATCTTAGAGGCATAGAACAATATTATGTTAAACATATTACATAGGAGATAAGTCTTATTTATATAAATCTACGTATTATTTATTTATGGGTACAATAATTATAAAGAGTGATTTTTTTAACGTAGGTACATGTTTTAATATAGAAATATTAATTTATATAGGTAGAACTGTAGCTGTAGAAGTAGAAGTATAATAATATTGTCATTTGTCACTTAACTGAAAACAATTTTATTTTGATTATTTAAATTAATTAATTTTTTTTTGAATGACATAATTTACCTAAGGGCTAAGCTATTCACAAATTGCCAGATAAATACTTATTAAAATAATAAAATAGTTTAAATTGATGACTCTATTTCCATTAACCTATCCGTAAATAAAAATAGGCCTTACATTATATTATATAAGGTGCAACAGTCGTTTTCTGCTTTTCGACAAATTTACTTATCATTTACACTAAAAATGCCATTGAACTCTATATGATTGTCATATACTCATATTGAAGAGTTCAATGAAAAATGCATAACTAACCTTATTATTGATAATATTAAAAAATATTAAACTCTATTTAATAATATACTTCTATATTACTCTATACTTATTAGTTATTACTTACCTATTATTATAATAATATATATAATTATATTTTCATTAATCCACATAAGTATACACATTAGGCCATTAAGTCCTAGGGGAAACTGCAGAAAAAATTTCGAGGATAGGGAAGATTATTCTGAGTGGAGCGACGAAAGTATTTTACAATAATGTATGTTTTTTTTCTATCTGCAAAAAAGTTTTCTACTGGAAAAAATGCTTTGATTTATTTAAAAAAAATCAGAAAGTGAACCAGGTTGATACTTTTGAGAGGTCATTTTTGAAAATGTTCAATATATTTTGACTTTTTAAGCTATTTATAGACATAGTACACTTTCAGTTTATTTTAATTTTTCTCTGGGTCGAAACACTTGAAAATATAATAAAAGTAAATTATTAGTAGTAAATTATTCTAACAGCAGTTTAAAAATTTAAAAAACACTTTTTAAGCAGTTCAAATGTTGACAAAATTCATCAAATTATTGTCGAATATGTACAAATTATTTTGTGCTTAAAAATGTATATAAAATGTTCAATTTGTACAGCTAAGGATTGAAAATTTAAAACAAGGTTTCTTGTAAGTAGATAATACTGTAACCAATAAATCTGAACTATATATTTACATGGTTGACTTTTAGTTGTTTTTTTTTATTTATTCTTTGTTTTATTAGTTTTGAGTTTTGACACTAAGAAAATGAGATACATAAAATAAACAATAAAAAAATAAAAGTCAGTAGTCACATATACAAGAAAAAGAGAAGAAAAATAAAATAAAAAAATTAATTCTATAGGTACCTACATAAAAAATAATAACTATATATAATCAATGCAGTGTAGGTTGCACACTGGACCGAAAATGCAGTGTATATAGGAGGTCGCACAATTGGACCGGTGCCCATCATATATTATAATTTAAAATACCTATATAAAATTAAATTAAATAGCCTGTATAGTTACAAATATAAAAGTATTGATTTTTTGGAGTTGAAAAAAATGTTTGGGTATCAAAAGGATAGGTAGGTAGATATCAAAAGAAACAATATGGGTGGTCACGTTGTGTTGATAAATAAACTGGAACAGATGGAAATGAGGTGGATATAATAAGATATTTAAACGAAGAACAACAATTTCAGTTATCTTGTTGCATTTAAAAATAGTATTTGTGGGTACCTATTTGAAACTGTTTTAAGTAGATTATTATATTTTATACACACAATGACATTTTCAAATGCTATGTTTTCGGCAAAAATTAATTCAACCTACAACTTAGGTACTATATGTTATTAATAGTATAATATTGATGAATGCAGATCATTCAAAACACAAAGAGAAGAACTAAACATAAGTCACGACGTCGGATCAAGCTTAGGCCCGAACCCAGAAAACGAAATCAACACAATAGAATTCTTAACTACAACTAAATTATTAAATTTACTTTAAGATAAAACACTAATATTGTAAAATTATATATATATGTACCTTTTTTTATATAGTTAATGTAACGCTAATGGCCTCAGACGTCGAAGCGGAAATTTAAACTTAAATTTAAATTTCAAGATCAATAAAAAAAAAAAAAAAAAATAGTATAATAGCTAATAGTACAATAAATACAATCTAAAATAAAAGCACTTTCATTTATTCTGTATTACTATTAATGTATTATTATATCTATATGAAATCCATTATAATATTAATATTATATTATATAACTAAGAAAATAGCAAATACTCAATGTAGGTAGGTACTGTATAATATAATATATAATAGCAGGTATATACGTAAATTGAAAATAATTTTAAAAAAATCCACATTACATATTATTTCATTTAACGCTATTTATCTATTTAATACGACTGAATTAAAAAAAAAAAAATTGATATCATTTTCTCTTGATCGCTGTCTAGAATAAAACACAAAAAAACCCAAACACGATATATGTTATATCGTATATAAAGACAGGTACCTATGTCACCTATGCCGGGCTATTATGCACTACAGGTATTTTTGTTATACAGTTTCCGTTCGTGCACCTTTATTTTGTCTCGTCTATAGGTATAGTTTATTATTCCAGTTATATACAATTTCAGTGATCGATTTCAATATATTTTAAAAGTGATGTAATTATCTTATATAGGTTTAGGAACATATTTAATTTAACGTAGCCTATAACCGAATTTACAGTATTTTTGGAAAAAACGGTATTAACCGAAATGCGATCGGTATATACCGAAAACAATACGCGGTATACCTATAATATGTGTCAAATCACACACAATACCTGTAATCAATTCTATACATACTGCAAACTCTAAAAAAAAATAAACTAATTTTTTCATAAATAATTTAATTAATTGTATGTTTAATATATGTTTACGATTTTTTTTTTTTGCAATTTAATTAGGTATATTATTTTCCATCTTTATGAGTAGGTACATACAACATAGGTGTACTGCAAATTGTCAAAATCAATTAAAACAACATTGTTTAATTATACATTATTTTTTTCAATAATTAAAATTACAAAATAATTTTAAAGTATAATAAATAATTTTTGATGTACTTATTAACAGCAGTTCAATTTTTTTTTAAGTTGGTATTGATGTATTGGGTGACTTGGTTTATATGTAGGTTTATGGTATATAATCTACATTCTACACAAAACAAGATTGTTTCAAATAAGAATATTTTTATTTTCTAATTTAAAAAAATTGTATCATGTATAGACAACTCTTATATAAATATTTGCAGGTGGGTAGGTAAAAAATTTAAATATCTATATTTTTTTTTAAAAGTATACTAAGAATTTTTTTTCTTGACCCCCCCCCCCCTCAAAATAGTACTGACTAGAATATACTAGATCCGATTTGCTACCAGAAACAAAAAAAAATCCAATGTTAAAAATTGAAGCAATAACTTTTCTGCCCCAAAAAGTGAGGACGGACAGAAAATACCATATACCTAGGTACCTACATTATAAAATCAATACATATTCATCGTTTCGCTCTGAATCTAAAAACTCGTAATATAAGCTATGTATAAATCTATAAAAACAACAGCCAAACCTAGGGTAATATTGTCCAGCTTTATTCATGATTCAATTCAATACCTACTAAACGTTCTACACTAGAAGTCTAGAACAATGCCACATAGATCCTAAGTTATATACTTTTTCTTTTTTATATAATTAAATTTTATTTAACATATAGTTAGGTTACTTAGGTTGAGTTAGGTCTTAGGTAGGTATACTTAATACTTTGCACAGATGTGAATATATTTTGTGGCTGGTTCCACGTCCAACGTAATCTAACTATACCGTACCTATACCGTTTTAAATCTATAAACCTGTTGGTTGGGGGGCCGGAAAATAACCGGACAGTGCCAAGGTCGGGTGTGATCGTCTTCGTGCCCATTTTTAATATTTATTAATATGGAGCTGCAGCGTTTGTTGAGGCCATTGAAATTAACCTTATGGATGTTTGAGTCAAACTACCAGATTGCGTGTCTCCACATATTATGTGCACCGTCAAAGCTGGTGTATTGATATTATGAACATCGTTTGCCAGGATACATAATATGTATCCAATGTAAATATGTAATAATTTTATTACATTTCTAATTAATGTTTATGGATTCAGGATTGATCGTTGGAAAAGTCAAAAGACTGAGTGACGGATTAAACGAAACGAGGACATAAGGTCCAACCACACTACGACTACCTCAGATTATATATAAGTTTTATATAATCTGTGGTCTAACCACAGAATAGATTATATTCATTTAATCTATTATTTACACAGATATATATATTAAATATAAATATATAATAATATATATATAAATATAAATAAATATTTAATATATATATATCTGTGATTATTTATTAATTATTTCATCTATTCTATGGTCTAACCAGATTATATTAAGCCAAGGTGGATTAAATCCACCTCGTATTAAACAATATAATATAATCCGTGGTCTAACCATGAACCACCATTACGGTATGAATGTATGATACACACTGTATCATACACTCGTCACTCGTGTGACTTAAGTAGTTAAGTGAGTAAAGTTGAGCCATTTGTGGGTCTAACATATTAAAAAATCGTATGTCTTTGATAAAACAAATTATTTGAAACTTTGTCCTGGCGGCCACACTGGTTTACTGGTATATTGTGCAGCATTGCCGGTACCATCCATTTCTTTGTTATCTACCTATGGAAAATCCGAAAACATCATTCATTATTGATATCAAACTTACAGTTGTGAGTTGGGACGTGCGGCATTATAAAAATTTTAAAATTTATATTTTGTAATTGTCTAGTGTCTATATAGTACACTAGTCCGGAGTAGTAAGTTGTGAGTAGTGTGTAGTTATTGGATTCACGTCGGACGTGTTAGCCATTTTGAAAATTCAAATATGAAGCAGAGTAATAATCCTCATCTGGAAAAATGCAGAAAACTAGTTCGCACACATCTCGATTTGGTATTTTTGTTTACTTGTACAGTTGTATTTGAAATAGGTAATAACCTCTTGTATTTTTTAGCAATTATTCTCATCTGCATTATTTTGGGCTGATAAAGCAGCTACTTTAAGTCATTTTGATCCAAGAGATGTTTATCAACTAGCTAGTTGCATGTTCTTGTTAAAACAATACCAACGTGCGGTTATGCTGATAAAAAATAAAGGGTTGGATAAAGTAAGAACAATTAAGTTACAAATAAATATACAATTATTTTTAATTTACCTCATTATATTTTGAATTTTAAATAATAATTATTTTTGTTTTTTAAGACTGATATGTTATGTTACTACATGGTCTTAAGATGTTTGGTAGAAGCCAAAGACTACACAGAAGCAGCTAACATAATTAATTCAGAAATAAATCCAACATCATGTAATGTATCACTTCAACAACAAGATGTGAAGTCTCACGATGGCTTGACTCATTTTAATGTCTGTATACAATTTAATTTTTTTTATCTGAAAATAAAAATTTAAATTAAATTTTTTTTAGGTTCAAAGTGCATTATTTTGTATTAAAGGAAAAATATATGAAGCTTTAGATAACAGAAATTTTGCTACAGATTGTTATAGAGAAGCTTTAAGAAATGATGTACATTGTTATGATGCATTTCAAGCTCTTATACAGCATCAAATGTTGACTTCATTTGAAGGTTTGTTGAAATTTATAATTACTCATTTCTGTATACCAGAGGATACTTTTAAAGTGTCTACACTCCATATTTCAAAGTGTTTTAAAAATATTCCTTTTATTTAATTTAATGGCAATTCAAAACAAAATTATATTTTACTATTTGTTATCGTTATGATTTCAAAATTCTTTAGAATGGCGCTATACATTTTTTATTTTTTATTCTGAAGTAGAGTGTTATTCAGAGTATTTCAATATATAAAAATCACATTTTGACCAAGTTGTTTATTTGTTATAAGTGTTTTTTGAAATGTAGATTAATAGAGTAGTAGACAACATTTTGCGGGGTACCTTTTACTACTCTACTCCGCTCATCAAAACTTTAAATGTTTATAACTAATAAACTACTAGTCTGAAATTTAATCTTTATAGATTGAAATACTCCAAATAATATTCTGCTTTTAGCTGTAACGATACTTTAATTTTTTATAAAGGCTAATAAAAAAAAAACAACAATATTCTGCTCCAGAATCTGAATCAAAAATGTAAAACACTTAAAAAATTATAACAATAAAAATAGTAAACAATATTAATTTTTTTTTCAGAAACGGTTTATTGATATGATATCAATTATATATATAAAAAAAGTTGATACATTTTCAAAATAATAAGCGCTGTGTCTGGAACACCGGGCGCCCGGTTTTATATTAGAGCACCGGGCGCCCGATCATCCTGTAGAGCACTGGGTCACGCTGTAAATATAAAACATACACTTATCCATTGTTGTATGACATTTAATATTATGGTATAAGAGTTATCTGATAATAGTTAATTAATAGTTAATACAAATAATATATAATAATAATTAATAATATAAATATACGAATAGTAAATATAAATAATATAAGTTCACACAGGTTCTTTGAGTAACTACGCTTTAGGCTTCATTTTATGTGGACGATCTCCGCGACACTTGGGGAAAAACCATCTACCTTTTGATTTTGTTGATAATGAAACACAAGAAAAATGAAACCATTCTACTGGACATAAATCATTATCGCAACATATCATCTCTCCGTATGAAATCTGTTTACAAATACAATAGGTTGGTTCATGTGAATCGACAGCTATATCTCTATTTCCATTTTTTTTTGGGAAAAAAGGCCAAAAGGTGCAATTTTGACAATAATCGGCCTTCCTAAAAGGCTTAGAGCTGGAAGAACAGTAGCTCAAAAAACAGAAACCGAAACTAAAAAAAATGGAAATAGGGATATTATAGCTGTCGATTCACATGAACCAACCTATTGTATTTGTAAACAGATTTCATACGGAGAGATGATATGTTGCGATAATGATTTATGTCTTGTAGAATGGTTTCATTTTTCTTGTGTTTCATTATCAACAAAACCAAAAGGTAGATGGTTTTTCCCCAAGTGTCGCGGAGATCGTCCACATAAAATGAAGCCTAAAGCGTAGTTACTCAAAGAACCTGTGTGAACTTATATTATTTATATTTATTATTCGTATATTTATATTATTAATTATTATTATATATTATTTGTATTAACTATTAATTAACTATTATCAAATAACTCTTATACCATAATATTAAATGTCATACAACAATGGATAAGTGTATGTATTATATTTATAGCGTGACCCGGTGCTCTAGACACAGCGAATAATAAGTATAAACACTTAAATAGATCGATCACCCTGTACTGTAATCTAACCTAACCCTTTCAGGTAGTCAAATAATTTTATATAGCTAGATCAGACTATTTGAACTTAAATTATGTATTTTTATAATAATTATAATTCATATACATTTGTGTACAACTAAAACTAGCTATTACTTTATTTTAGTTTGGTTCTCAGTTCGATTATTGACCATCCAAGTTTGACTTTCGAATAAATATAAAAATAAGCCCGATTCAATTTTTTAAACTCTAACTGTTTTAACACTGCTGTTATAAAGGAGTATTATAATATATTATGCTTGTGTTATTTTAAATTGCTTTTAGAACAAATGTTAATTCAGTCATTACCATGGAGCAATTATCCAAATGATTGCATTACAAAACCTTTATATGAAGTGCTGTTAAAAAAATACCAAGAACCAAAATTAACTGGTCCATTTTCACAATTTGATATGCCTGTTGAATTAATAATGGATAATTTGGATATTCAAGAGGCTGAAGCTGAAAGACATTACTATGCTTGTGCATACAAAGATTGTTTTCAAATTACTGAAAGTGTTTTGAAACAAGACCCATATCATCCTGACTGTTTACCAATACATATTGCTTGTTTAGTGGAATTGGAAAAATCTAACGGTATGGATTTTAAGTCTACACATTTTGAATATTTAATTTATATCCTATTTATTTATTTTATTTTTTAGAATTATTTTATTTAGCACATAAATTGGTGGATCTTCAACCAGATCAGGCAATTGCATGGTTTGCTGTTGGGTGTTATTATTATCTTATAGGTATTTATTAATTAATTAATGTAAGAAATTACCAGTTTTTTATTGTATATAATTATAGGAAAACGAGACCAAAGTAGAAGATATTTGGGAAAGGCTACTAACCTTGATAACACTTTTGGACCCGCTTGGTTAGCTTATGGTCATTCATTTGCAGTTGAAAATGAACATGATCAAGCAATGGCAGCTTATTTTAAAGCATCACAACTTTTAAAAGGGTTAGCATTTGTTTTATTTTTTATTACAAATACTTATATATTTTTTATGTTAAGATGTCATTTGCCTCTTCTATATATTGGTTTGGAGTGTTCATTAACAAATAACATTATCATGGCTCAGAAATATTTAAAAGAAGCTTTAGAAATTGCTCCAAATGATCCATTTGTGTTACATGAATTAGGAGTTATTGCTTTTCAAAGTCACAGGTATGTAAAAAATATTTATTAATGTGTATGTTAAGATACTAAATTAAATTTTATTAGCTATAAATTATTTTCAAAATAAATATAGTTACTAACTTTTTGAGATTCTAAGCTCCAATGAATGCATTGATTTTATTATGTTTTTTTTTTATTTTATTGTCTGAAAATTGTTTTGCTCAATCAATCTTTAATAAAAGGTTTTTTTTATAAAATGTTCTTAGAAAATTGTTATAATAGGAGTTCAAAAATATTAAAAATACAGTTTCAGTACATTTTTATTTATAAGCATTAAAAGTTCAAATTTTGACCAAAATTCATCAAAATACCAAACATTTAAAAATTATTATTTTTTTTTTTTAATTTAAAGAGCTTCCAGTAGTAACTATTATAGCTCAACAATTTAAAAATTATTTAATATTTAAAAATTTATAAAATGTTCAATTTTTATATCAAAAGATTGAAAATTTAAAACAAGATTTAACGTAAGAAGTAAATAGTATAATCAAAAAATCATAAATAATATTTTTACGCAATTGTTTTTTATAGACATTTAAATTTAAATGAAAAACAGCATTGTAAGTTGCTGTTTTTCTGACCGCAAAACATCCTCTGAGGAATTAGTAACTGAAACTCCTATGCTAAAAGTTAGATCTTTCTTCAAATTAAAATGTTTACTAAAATTACTATTTATTTTTAACTGTAAAAAATTAGAGTAACAATATTTACCATTGTGTATTATTCAATGAAATATAAACAAAATTGTATTTATTACATTTATCTATAATAATTAGTATTTTCCATCATACTATTGACTTAGTTGTATTATTACATTAAATAGTTTAAATGACGAAAAAAACATATTTTTAAGGTATAAAGAAGCAGAATCAAGATTCCTTGAAGCACTTGAAAGAATTAAACAGATAAAACAACCTATAATAGCTAATAAATGGGAATCGTTATTCAACAATTTGGGACATGTATATCGAAAGATGAAGAACTATGATAAAGCTCTAGAGTATCATAAACAAGTAAGACAACTCACACAAAAATAGCTTATAAATTCCACAATTTAATTTAAACTTTGATTGTTTCTAGGCTTTAGTTATATCTCCTATGAATACATCTACATTAACATGTATTGGATTTGTTCAGTCACTTAATACCAATTTTATAGATGCTGTAGATACATTTCATAAGGCTTTGGGCCAAAAGCGAGAAGATACATTTAGTAGTACCATGTTAACATGTGTTTTGGATATATGTATTGAAGATCCTCCTTTATTTAACGATTATTCAGATGAGGCAACTGAATCATTAAAACTTGAACTGAGCAAAAAACTACCAAAAACCAATAGATTGTTAAAAATGAATGACGATAATGATGTGGTACTACCATTCAGAAATCCTAATTTAAGACTCTGGAACAGAAGGTTAAAAAAGAAAACTGAAGATACAGGTAGTAATAGTGCTTTAGAAGATATCAGTAGTGACGATCTTCCTACAGAAGATACTGAAAGTAATACTAATTTAGAAGATATCGGTAGTATAGGAGATGCCAGTAGTAGTGCAATGGTTATAGATACATCAAGTTCAGCTGCAGAGAATTCTAGTATTACTATGGACTTGTCAACAAATATGTCTGGAATGTCTGATAGTTTTAAGTGATATTATTATTATATTATATATTATTCAAAAAAAAATAAAATTGAGACATTTATATTATATCTTAAATAAAAGATATATATATATATTTTTATTATATCTTTTATATTTTACCTTATAATAAATATTGAATTTTCAATTAAATATTAATCTACTAAATGTTTTATTTTGCAGAAATAAATGTAGACATAATTTTAAATACTAATTGATGGTTTTTTTTATATTTTTTACTACTCAATATAAATTAATATATATAAAGGAATAAATGTGAAATATTTCTTCAATATAAAACTTAATACAAATGCGTTGTTTGTTAATTGAATAATCCATTAGTCATAACTAGAGCGCGGATTGGATTAGGTTTAGGTTTTTACATATTTTTATTGGTTTTATGCAGCTCATCGAGGATGAGAAATGTGGACAATTTATCCATCACAGAGTTCGTTGGAAAAAATTTATTTTGCATATTTTGGACATTAGAGAATATTTAGCCTATTTTACATATTTTAGAATATATTGTATTATTGTTCATAAAACATCAAGTATATTGTTAATTTCTCGATTTGTGATTTTTTCTAGCTACAATATTTTCTAGGAAAAAATAAATATGTTGATATAAGAATGATAAAAATTAAAAATAATTCAATTTAAATATTTTGTTTTTTATATATTATTTTATATACCTACCTAAGTATGAAGTACATCACATGTTTTATATTCAAATAAACTTAGCTGTCACCAAAGGGCATGCTCAAGTTATGTATTGTTTTTATTAATATATTTTGTTTTTTTATATATATTTCATTATATTTATATACCTATGTATGAATTGTTTTAAATTTTTTATATTTAAATAATTTACCTGTTTTCTACCAAAGGAATGACAGTGTATACTGTATAACTGTAAAGTTATATATTGTTTGTATTGAATTATTTTGAAAAAAAAAAAAAATCATATTATTTGCATATTTAGAGAATATTTTAGCGTTTTTTTAGAGCATATTAGCATCATATTTTAAGCTTTTAAGAACCTAAAAATCCACGCTCTAGTCATTACCATTATTAAAATTTAAAATCAACTACTACTGTTGGTTCCATGTTAAATTTTACCTTTTTTATTTTAAGCTTAGATTAAAATAAGGTAAATCATAAATGTAAAATGTAACCCAAGTTGCATTGATAAACCATTAAGTGTACAATAAAGTACTAATGATGTAGTCTTACCTAGTATCTCCTCAGACTTTAGTTAATTATAATGGGACTTAAACTTGATATATCAAAGGGTTAAAAAAGAACACTATAGATTATAGTAAAAATAAATAAGTATATTTCATAATATTAAATAAGGATATCATGCATATAGTTTTTGTAATTAGTTACAAATTTCAAGAATAGTAATGTTAATGTAACAAATAAAAAGATACTGTTGTTTGTAAAAACCCCAGTAATTGTATAATCTTTTGTTTGCCCATCATAAAAAAAAAAATAAAGAACATTAATTTAATAAATATTTTAACAAAATTGTACTCTTAATACATAATAATAATTTCTCAAAAACATAACAATAAAAATAGGTGGTTTATATTAAATCTTCATATTCATTGCTCCACTTCAAACCTAGAACAAAATCACAAAATGTTAATTACATGCAAATAACATATTAAAATCTTGAAAACTTACTGATTGTGCGTAGGTGAAGAAAAACTGTTGTTGTTTGGAGATGTAAATCTTGGTGGTGAACTTATGCTAGTTGGAGTGTGCTTAGAATTCCGCATGAGTGGACGATGTGTACTCAATGTAGTACTTGTATGTTTCCAATTCCAACATCCACGGCAATAGTAACGATAGCACAATTGATCTCTACAGAAATATGGCCCAAGTTGAATATTACAAACACTGCAAGCACTATCTTCTAAATATGGATCCACCTGAATCTAATAAAGTTTCAATTAATATTTAACTCTAGAATAAAAATATAATTGCTTACTATTTTGCTAAACTTAGGAGTTTTCACTTCTACAAACGATGCAGCCACAGCTTTCGTATAGGATTGGTAAGTACTAAAGGTTACTCTGCCTGAACCAATTGGATATTTATACTTGTCAGTATCAATTCCTATAAAATAAAATAAAAGCATTAAAAATAAATAAAACTTGTCAAATAAATATATTATATACCTGCATATGAAACATTGCCAAACAAATCATCCATAATCCTAAACAATCCTTGAGCATTCATCATTCCATGCAATGCACCCACAAATACAGTTCTGGTAGGATCCAACTTTTGAGAAGGATGTTTGACACAATTACTGTCATTTATTAACCATGGAATTACTTGCACTTCTTTGCCTTTCATTTTTCGGGACGAAATTTTGAAATAATAATTTCCATTTGACCCTTTAGTACAAGACTCCAACAATTGTTTCACCATTTGATCAGATTGCATTATTACATAAACATAACCTTTCGGCTGATTTATGTTAGTTGATGTGCCAGGCCATTCAATTTTAATAGATCCAAATTGACCAAAAGCCATAGTTAATCCATCTTCAGTTATGTCCCATGGTACACCTCCCAAAAATACTTTGCATGAATAATTCGGAGAACTATGTACTATTTTAGGAAGTTGACCACTCCAAGTAAATACGGGATCTTTATGCAAGCCACCTAAAATAAAATATATAAATAGAGTTGCACATAACATATTAATATACATATTATACACGATATACCTACACACGCATAATACAATTTTTCTCGCAATAAATAAACGGGTTGTACATCGAAAAATAGATTTATAAATATTTAAATAATACCTAAAACTGAATAACGTATAAGAACGAATTATACTTACTGAACGAATTGCGATTTAAAGTTCGATTTTCAACCTGGTTATTATTGCTATCATTTTTAGGTCTAGTAGGTGACCAAAATGGAGGAGGAGATCTCTTCTCATAAACAGGCGACTGACCAGCAGCTGGCGAACCATATCGGGTGGGATATTGACTTTGGTTGGCCAATAATGTGCTTAGTAAATTTTGAGTTTGATGATGTATATTTTCACCAGCAGACAATCTCCCACTCGATATGCGTTGCATATTAGCTAGGTCTTGTTCAGTCAATGGAGACGAACCATATGGATTAATATTTACTTGATTCTAAAAATAGAATAACAATTAGCATTTTAATTATACAAAATAAGTATGGGTTGTAAAAAATATAATTTAGACATACTATTAAATCAGATACAGCTTCCGGGCTGTTGGAGATGTCCGAATCATCTGGAGTATTTGATCTGGACCCAATCATGAGATGCGATAGAAGAGGATCGCTACTGTCACTAAACGTAGGCGAAATACGATACTGTTGCGGAATCTGATAACCGCCGTAGGTGGCAAACGATAAATCCAGTTTTGGTCGGCGAATATTTTTACGACCGATGTCGCCGACATCTTCATTTTGGCCAACACTTCCAAAGTCAGTCATATTTGTCACACTTCGATCCGCAAGATATGGCAAATGAAGAGAGTTGCGTCTTAAATTAGCCAACTGCTCCTAAAAAAAATTATCAGTACGTGGTTTTAATAAATTGATTTTAAATACAAATTAACCATGGTACATAAAAAAAAATTATTTTTTGTTATATAAAACGAAGTAATGCATAGCAACGTTTATTGTTAAATATCACTGTCAGAGAGATTAATAAAATACGTTTGCCATAGAATATATAAATGAAATATTGTACATATATGTTATAAAATAAAATAAAAAGTAATGAACTCACCTGAGCGGTATACTGGCGTGTTGAATAATTAGGAACAGATTGACGACCAAACATTGAACTTCGTGGCTTATTTAAAGAAAAATACTCCGAAGAGTTTAAAGATTCACCTAAAAATTAAAAACTTGTGTGAAGAAAAAAAAAATAGAATGTTATGTATTTAGAACTTACCAGAATTTCTTGTTGGACTTAGGCTTTGATCAGGTGAAGAAAAGAAACTATTGTAGTCTCTAGAGCTTCTATCTTGACCTACGGAAGGAGAAGTGACTTCCGGCACGTCTTGGTTTTGAAAAATTGATCCCTAAAATAATTATTAATTTTAAAAAATTAAAATTAATTTATTACATTTTTAAATTATTGACAAAAATAAAATAAGAAGATAATATGAAAAAAAAATATTAAAACATAAAATGATAAAAAAAAATAATAATAATAAAAAGAGTTACTTACTCTTCTGAATGTAGACATGTTTGTAAGATGAGAATTTGAATAATAGATTGAAATTTAGAGAATTAAGAATGTATATGGAATAATAAAGGAGATGAAAATAAAACCTAATTACGAACAATTAAAAGCCGCGGATCTTAAAAGCATAGTACGACCAACTCGACAATCGACGACGAACTGACTGCCAACTGGAGTTTCTCGCGGGTTCGGTCTATTCGAACTAGTTGGTTAGTGCGCAACGTTCGTGCGCATCGCTTTGGGCGGCAGTGTCTGATTGGTTTACGACATAACGTGCCGGCCAATCAGAAGGCATTACGGAGTAAAATACACCTCTTTAAACTTTTTCCAGGACTGCACTCCTCTTCAAAATCCCAAGTACCTACTTCATTTCTAAAAATATTTTATTTTTAGAAATATTATATTTTTCATATCGAGGTACACAGAAATAAAAATAAATAAATATCACCAGACACAACTTTTGCATCTATATTTTACAACAAAGATAATGATTAGGTACCTAAAGGTATATAAAATAATATTTATAATAGGTTCGATTTTATAAATTTACATCGTGGAATCTCGTATATATTCGAATACTAAAATAGTAATTAAAACAATAACCACAAACATTATAATATTGCGGTAGTGAATACAAATAATAATATAGTGTTACACTTTTATAGTTTTTTCGGAACGGAAGGGCACTGCTATAACGTTCGTACACTGAAAAATTAATTACAGTAAAATAGGAATTTTTACGCAAAACCAGTTTTTGACAGAAACGATTTTGTTTTTTGGAGTAACTCAAACATTTATAACTCAATTTTCCTGCAAATATCTTGAACCTTTTTGTGCTATAAACACGAGAAATTATTAAATAAAGATTTTTATTTTCAAACTATTGTTGATGAGTAATTTTTGCTATGCCAAAATTTTCGTAAGACGTCATTAGAGTGAAAAAATAAAAAATAAAGTTGACTGTAAATGCACAAAAATTTTTTAAGTGCATCTGAAGGTAGAAATTTGACAAAATTTGTAAAATCACGGAAATTTGGAAATTATTTTATAGTTGAAAATTCATAAAAAAATGTCTTTTAGTGATCGTAATAAGACCGTAAGAAAAATAACCGTAATATATATAGAATTTAGCTAAATACCTACATATAATATTATAATATATTTTTACCAAATGTTTTGTTTTATGTTTAATTTGTATATATATAAGCATATAAGAAAATTAAATTTTTTATTAGTTTTCTTAAAAATAAGTAATAACGATAAAAAATGTCTTGCTCTATCGAAGAATTTGAAAATTTATAGGTTCTTTATAAGTATATTTGTTAGTGAAAATTAAAAATAAATAGACCATAAATCAACAATGATTTTTAATAAGCATCTATATAAAGTCAGAATTTCGACAAAATATGTCATAGCAATCACGAAAATTTGCATATTATTTTGAGTTAAAAATTCTTAAAAATTTTTCTTTTTATATTTAAGATTTAAAAATTGAATACATGATTTCTCATATTAAATACCATTCACAAAAATTGGAGAATCAAATTACTTTTTTTATGAATTTGAAATTATATACATATATAAACATTGGATAACCGCTATATAATAATAATACCTAAATTATAAACTAACGATTTCTCATAGAACAATATTTTCTTATTTTTGTAATTCAAAAACAAATAACTGTACCTATAGATACTTGAAATTTTTACCAAATGTTTATACTACCATTTTCTACATACACCTACACCATACAATTATCATAATATTTTGAATCTTTTTGAGCTATTTATAGACAAAAGAAATGTTTGATTTTTAAAAAAAATTTCTATACATATATAATTATTAATTTAAAAATGTTTGTTGAGTCAAAAAGCTTGAAATTTCAGTACAAGGTTTCTCAAAACTTGTTATATCATACCTAGCAGTTTAAAATTATTAATGATACATATAGATACACTATTTTTAGTATTTAAAGTTTTTTTTTAGATTTCTATTTTAAAACAACGTTTCTCTCTTTTTTTAAGATTATATTATAAGCTTGTGAAATTGCTGGTAGACCACTTTGGTTGCTAAAACAAAATGCCTGCATGCAGTGGCGTATTTGAGGGGGGAGGTGCCTCGGATCTCGCCACCCCTCCAGAAAAAAAAGGTTAAAAAGTCATAAATAACTATTGCTACGAGGAGATCAATCCAACGATTTAAAAACTTGGTGTAAAACCAAGATGTAAAATGATTTAACACAAACCCGTGGAGGGTTTTGTCCCCCCTCCCGCCAAGCATAATTTTGAATACTTTATTTCAGCTAATTATAGGTATAAGGTAGTCTATAAACATGTTTAAGACAAAATCATAGAAAAGATAATAATCTAATATCAAAAATAATGTTGATATTAAAATCCTAAAATGCATTATATCATTGACAAAATTTAAAACCACATTTTTACAAAAAATATTTTGGGCATTAGTTTACTGCCGTCCAGCCAACCGAGTAAAAAAAATTATTTGAGGTACATAAAAAAAAAATAGTAGATATGAGCTCCACCAAAGCAGGGGGCTTATGGCAGGGGGCTTATGTAAGGGTGTCAACCATTTGGGTGTGTGGGCTAAAACCGATTAGACCTCATATATACCTATATTTTGATAGATAAATGTAATTAATTGTAAATTTATAATTATAAAATTCTTTATTTATACTTTGAATTAAACGTTTATGATAGTTGACAAAAATGACTACTATTTAGACTATAATATTATATAGTACTATAAATTATAAATACCTAATCATCAAAACAATCTCATTATCATAATACTGTTCTGTGGATGATTTTTTTAAAATAAGATCTTTATCATATCCCGCAGTTAATAAGTGTTAAAAAAAACGATGACCAACAATAAATACAATAATTGTTATGTACAATTTACGGCACTTTAAGTATGCAATTTTAATACATTCGTTATTCGACACGTCTGAAAATTGTATTTATGATTGGAGTTCATACAATAATATTTTGATTATTTTAACAAAATACGTAAAATGGTCACACTGACAATGCCGTTTGATAGTATTATCAGTATTTTTATTTCAATTTTTACGCGTGTACCACTCCCCGCCAATCATGGAAAACGGACCAGTTTCTTGTTTACCAACAACCCCAAAAATGTCGAAAGCGAAGAAAGTGATCGAAGAAGCGCTGGAAAATCAAAATCCAGAATTGGATTTAGCGGATAAGGGGGTAGTCTCTTTCGAGGAGATGCCAGGACTCAGTGAGTGTACTAAATTTAAACATTTCCTTATATGGAAACTTGTTTCTTATTTACTATCTCCTTATAAGGACATCTCTATCATTCACCACAATGTTTCCTAATTATTATACTGCAATTTGCATTATTATTTTTTTTATAAGTACACCACTAGGTCCTTACGCTGATTTATAATAATCCAAAATTGTATGTACAATACAACATAAAAGTTAGGCATATAATTATTTTTAAAATGGTAAAAGATGCATTGATAAGGGAGACTAGTTCCCTCCACTAAACCTGGGTTATTGAATTTTGGAAAAGTATAAATATACCCATTTTTAATTGTATTTAAAAATAAACTATAATTATTCATACAAATACCTAATTGCTTTTTAAATTTTAAATTGTTAACATGTAAAATGTATACCATTATTTATTTAGTGTATGTCTATGGGCCAGTGGCAGTCTGATAATTTTGTCAGAAAGAATTATGCTTATGACTATGATTCATTAACATACCTAAGTTAAAAAGTTAACAACCGTTAAATAGGTAACAATTGTACCTAAATTAGTAAATATATAGTCAAAAGCACATTTACTGTGTACTTACCAGCAGTAGTTACTTCTACAGCCCTACCAGTGATAATTATCTTTATAATGGGAGTAAAAAATAATTTTCTCATAAAAACTATGAATAGGTATACATTTATATTTTATCAGATTATAAAAAAAAATTATTATTATTCACATTATTTTCTTTTTAAAAAAGTAAATAATTTCATTGTTGAGTTGTCAAAATGTTGAACTAGCTAATAAAAAATAAAAAAATTCAGATATTTATAATATTATTATATTATTATAATATTATTATAAATATTGAAAAAAAAACCTTACAGGGGGATATATCCACATCTCCTTCCCTATTTGCCTGCCCTTGCTATGGGACAGCTATCAGGCTCGTTATAACTGATCAAATATCATGTTAATCATAATGGATAAACAATAACTAAAACACTTACAAGTTATTCTATGTTCAAAAAAGTAGCACTAGTGAAAAATATTTCTGTAATAATAATAATAGGTACTTTATATAAAATAATACCTGGTATTTATACTCAAATAAATAATTTGGAATGCATATTCCATTGTTCCTGTATTAAACCCAAATTTAAAAATATTATTTTTGTTATTTATTTTATTTGTATATCTAAAAAAATTGTTATTGTTTGATTTCAGTCGATATGCATAATATTACTCGTATTACATTAAGTCACAATAAAATACAAAGTATGTATTGATTGCTTTAATGCTTTATTTAATTTATATAATTGAAACCACGAATAAACACTAAACTACATTTAAATTGTACAGCCTTTAAGGTCTGTTCAATTTAAATCAGTATCACCATAAGTAAATAGTAAACAACATTTTATTTTTTAACCTTGATATTAGGTTAGTAAAATGTTAGCATTGGCCATATTTACAAACTTTGCGTCCTGGGTCAACCATATTTGTATACCCCTCCAAAAAAATAGATACATTTTTAGTTATAATTCTTTATTGTTTAGCTTAATTAATTGTGTTAGTCATGGTCTTAGAATCTTTTAAGATCATACTGTGTCATTACCGCTTGTCCGCTTAGAAGGTAAAATCAGACGATTTACAAAAGGCAAAAAGTCCACGTAGTTACACTAAAAAAATCTTACCAAAAAACAATTAAAACAATATTTTACCGGTATACAGCAGTGCCTGGCCGCCCCCTAAATGGATCAAAATTTGGCCGCCCGAGACAAATGTCTACATTGCCCCCTCTTTAATACGGCCCTGGCCATATATAGTCAAAGCACTCACTGGAGAATACGATTTATGTAAATTATTTTTATTAAATGTAAGTATAAAATATTATTTTAAATTGTCAAATATTAATTTATAGAAGTACCTCCCGGGATTGCAAATTTAACACAATTAGAAATGTTAAATTTATTTAACAATCATATTGAAGAATTGCCAGTTTCTCTTTCATCAATGCCAAAATTGCGTATTTTAAATGTTGGGTAAGTTTAAATAATCTTTATACAATAAAACATATGTAAAGCATGATATAATAGTTCTATTGACTATTGTTTATCTAGAATGAATCGTTTGGACTCATTACCAAGAGGTTTCGGAGCGTTTGCAGTTCTTGAAGTGTTGGATTTAACATATAATAATTTAAGTGAATCCAGTTTGCCAGGAAATTTTTTTATGCTGGGTAATTATATACTAGTTAAATTATATCAATTCTTAAATTAGGTATCAACCATTTAAAAAAATGAAAATAAGTAATATATATTCTAATTTTTTAGAAACTTTACGTGCATTATACTTGGGCGATAATGATTTTGAGACTATACCACCTGAAATTGGACAGTTGAAAAATCTTCAGATTGTAAGTTTATTACTCTGTTAAGTATTACATTTATCATGTCTCAATACATTTTTATCTATCTTGGAATTCTTAAATTTCTAAAAAAAAAATGTTGAATAATATTATGGTTTGTAATTAATAATTTTGAAAACATCAGGTTTATGTAATTTTAACCATTTATATAATATTTCAATGCTTTAATTTTTTTTGCAGCTAGTTTTACGAGAAAATGATTTAATTGATATACCAAAAGAGATTGGTTATTTACCCAGATTACGTGAGTTACATATTCAAGCTAATCGACTTACAGTTTTACCTCCAGAATTGGGTAATTTAGATCTATTTGGAAATAAATCTGTATTAAGAATGGATTTTAACCCTTGGGTTGCTCCAATTGCTGACCAACTTCAAGTTGGTGTATCTCATGTAATTGATTACATTAGATCAGAAACATACAGATAGTAAGTATTTAAAAAGTTTATGGAAAAACCTATAAAAAAAACAGCAAGGCATGAAAAATCCCAAACTTTTTTAAAGACATTAAAATATTAAATTAATAATAAAATCAATTATATAATGATGTGGGTATATGTATTCTATAAAAGTTACAACCTGGAAGACAGTGCACAAATAAATTATACTATAATTGTGAGGTTGGTCGTAACACCATTCTATAATTATTTTATTAGTTAATCGACTACTCCAAACACAAGCTTCAGTTCTTGTGAAATATTATTAATTGTTGAATAAATATATTATTATTAATAATAATAATATTTTTTTTTGTAGTCTTCACAACCGGCATATTGCTGCTAGGGGTCCACCTCCGCCAAAACTGAATGACAAGACACGTAAGATTTCAAGGAATCGTCAATATAGCTAACTTTTTATGTAAATTGAAATTAACTAAATTAACTTAAGACTTACAAGGCATGTAATATCCAAAATCACAAGACAATCGCCCATTATAGAATAACTATCTAGGCTCATAAGAATTGGTGTTTTAAACTTTTAAATACTTTTAATACACCAATATTAATATAGTAATATGTAATTCTCACACAATCAAATTTTCTAATTATGTCATCCAATTTTGTAATGTCAACCTTTTTTGGTCCATACTAGAATAATAATGAATACATTGTCTATCAGATACTGAGTTAATCATTTCGGAGTTTGTTCTTAACATATCTAATCAATGATCAATGTTTGTTTTAATTTTCTAACTAACTAATAATATTATCTAAATATATTTATTTTTTCAAAGTTAATATATAATTGCAGGAAGACTAATATAAATTATTTAACAAAAAAGTCATCCATTAATATATTTCTAAAAAAATTTTATTATTATTACACTCTTTTTATATAATTTATTTTTAGAATTTAACTATGTTAATGTTGTACAATTTGTGTTATTATTATTTTGAAATAAAATAGTTCAAATTTATAAACTATAACAGTGTGTATGTGCAGTACCTACTGCATTGTGCGTGTTTGCATTGTTCATGTCATGCGATGGACACTTCCCACGGGTTATGACGGTATACGTATAATGATAATTTGGGGGTTTTATTTATTTTTCGTCTTAACTATAATTTATTAATTTATATATAATTAAAAAGAAACAAAGAAACCGATGTAAAACGCCGTTACACATATTCGGGAAATAAAAACCGATCGGCTGTCGGATTACAATGCAATTTTCCCGTTGTCCGTGTAATCGTCATAATCGTCGCATAGACGTGCACAGTGCCCGGAAAGTCGTCCCGCGTCGAAAATTCCACGAAACGCCGTCTAGCCGTCTGCGGCAACCACTACAGTCTACAATAATATATTCCTTCCGGCACGTGCCCAAAATCACGAACACAAATAGAGCACTTCTGGAAAACTGTGTACAATGTCTGCGAATTTCCCGCCACCGACGACCTCGCGGCTGGCACACGTGGCTGCCTGTTGTCATCGACACGTGCGCGTCTGGCTCGAAGGTTTTCACGAACCGGTCCCGTTCATAGATCGATTTGATCTCGTTAAGCTTTTGGCCATTATCATAAATATTAATAATGATTAATGATATTCCGTGTACGAAATCGCGTTCGACACGAGTCGCGATTTCCGCGAAGGGTTAGCTTATCGGCGAGTGTCTCTTTACCTTTACGGAATTATAATATTATAGTAATATACGTATATCTGCATGCTATCGACACGGGGTCCGAACCCATATATGCGGGCGGGTCCGAATCCGCAATCGTAGCAGCTGCTAATAAGTAGTACTGTAAAAACAATACCAGGGACGAAATAATAAATGATTAATTTTGCTGAACAGCTGCACAGTTCCGATGAACATGGAAACGCTTACGACCCGTGGTGAAACATTGTTTTATGTTTTATTATCATCATGATACTGTTGTTAAGATGGTATCTACCCTATTATTTTGGCATTTGGCCATTTGTCTGAAAAAAAACTAACTAGTTATTTTTTTATTAAACATACTAATTAAATATTTATTATACATATTATAATTTATAATACCAACAATAAGAATAAATATTATAGTTAGCGTATTTTTTTTTTTTGGTTTTTTTTATAGTTCATCCAAGATTGAAATTGTAAGACATTGTTTAAAACATTCCTATTAAGTATTGGTCAAAATTATAATACTATACATAGGTACCGATTATGATAAGTGATGACAATAAGTTTTTTTTCGTTTCTAAATAAGTAAAAATGGACATTGGACAACATCATTTAAGTACAGTATTTATTTCTTCAACATTAATTAACAATAATACATTTTAATCTTAAATAACCTATTGGCTATTTATAGAAATGAACAAAATACTAGGTGATAAAATGAAAAAAATTTAAATTCCTACATCGAACTATATAATATTAATCAAATATACTTATATACGTATTGGTAGTCTACTCGTATTAGGTACGTATAATATTACGTATAAAATTAATAATTACTACGTAAACCCAGACTGATAGCGATAACAAGAATAATGGTTTTAAATAATTGTAATGATTTAATTAGAAGACGTGTTATTATTGTTCAAAATATATGGCATAGTAATGTATAATATATGTATATAAATAATTATTAAGTATACCTGTGTACTGTATAGTATGAGTAGTGCGTACCTTTTGTATTTAATTAAAGAATTCCACCATTAAGTTTCTGCATTTATACCTACATAATTTTTAAATATTATAATGTAAAAGATCCTAACAAGTGGTTTTATTTATCCATTATAGAATATTGGTTTATATTTAGTAACATTATTTGTTCAAAATGTTCATTCGTCGTCAATACCTAAAAATCATAATATACCCAACTAATAAATAATAATCATATTGAATTACATTGAATAATCACCAGATAAAAATGTAAGTTTATTCTATCATGATTATTATTGACTAATATTCAATCAATAAAAATAAAAACAGATTAAGTAAATAAACTACTAAATAAATTTTACTATTTGAGTAAAAACTCTTAGACAAAGTCTTACTCAAAAACTTAACCAACACTTTGGTAACAAAATATAATATAATATTAAGCCGGTATTACAAGGGTAGATTAAATTGCAGGGGGCCATTTGCCCCCCCTCCCCTGAAATATACCTGGATTCAAGTATTCAATGCTGGTTACATCGGTTTATCGACAAATACAATCATTTGACGTTTACCGACTTTTTTTGGATAAACCTATGTTGAACAAGTGTAATATCGACTTTAGAGACCTATAGGTATGTCATGACACAACTAAATACTTGGTCTAGTAATAAGTATTGTTGATTTATAAATTTATATAATATAATATTATGTCAGTGTGATACTGATAAGATAATAATAATAATAATTTTAAAAAAAAATATAATAATATTATTGTTTTTTAATAATAACTAATTAGAAAATATCTACAAATTACACATGTAATCAGTGGTGTATTTATTGGGGGGAGGGGCCCCATATAGTTCTTATATTAACGGACTGCGATATTGCGAAAGGTATTATGTTACTATTAAAAACACAAGTACCTATATGTTATTAATTAGCTTTAATTTTTAAAAAGTGATCATGACTATACTTATTTAATGTTTTGTCTCCCTCCCCTAATTATTTATTTCTAAATACATCCCTGCTTGTAATATGGCTGCATACTAGTTGCGGTCATGACGATTTTTGAGATAAACAGATATAACAGTTGCGGTCACTCCAATTTAGGTAATATACTAATATCTTAGTTGCGGTCATAACTTTATTATACTCCAATTCCAGGCGAAATGTATATTATACGATAAACATATTTCTATATAATGTTGGAAAAGCTATATTTGATTTTATATAACAAAAATGCTGTAGTTTAAAATGGGATAGTCAATATATATCATTAAATGAAATTATACATTTTTCTTTGATACCTCTATATTATCAAGAAAACTGTTTAAATTTAATAGGGAACTTGATAAATCGTAAACAATTAATGATGTGTTTCTTACTAAATTTGAAATGCCTCAATTAAAATTACAGTCTTTAATACCAAATGTCCAAGTGCTGCTAATTTTGGTCGTCCACCTACAATATTTGCTGAGTCATCTAAACGAACCAAACGAAAATGATGATTTGAATCAATCATTTAATGCCATTGATTTAAACATTTAATTTTTTAACCTTTTTGATGGGTGACCGCAACTAGTATGTAATTTTTGATTATGACCGCAACTAGTACACACCGTGTAATATTATGTTACTATTATAGATTAGGTCATTGATAATATAAGAAATATAAGAGATATTATCAATAGATTAGGTAGGTAGGTAATGAATATACATCACAAATGGCGAACTATTTGCATGGCACGAACGAAAAAGGTGGCACGATAGCCAAATTTTAAAGGCACTTGAAAATATTTTTGATTTTTTTCTTGCATTTACACTAAAAAATTCTTAACTAAAAAATTAAGTGACCAATCATGCAAGTGTAAAACAGTGGCAGATATTCCAAATAATTCAATATTTAAGTTAAATATATGTATAGGTGAAAGTTTATTTTCCACAATGAATTAAATAATAATAGATTGTTGAATACAAAAGCTAATGGATGATGTGTTTCATTAAAACATTTAAAACCAACTGCAGAATACACAACTGATATTAAAAATAGTAGTGAATTTTTTTAAAACTCACATCACCCAGTGAAAAAATTGTAGGTAGCTATCAATATATTATAGGCACGTGAATTTTTTATAATACTTCTATAACAAAATTTAAGAACGTGGCCCGAAAATATTTGTTACCCCTAATTTTGACATATAGAGTTCTAAAGTCTAAACTTTGGTTATGGCACTATTTTATGTCTTATGTCTTTATACGTATGTACTCTGCATGTATATGTCGCTTTAATCAAAATAAGTAATGAACTAATAAAATAATAATTAATAATGGCAACAGTTATTACTATTATGACAAATCTTAGGAAGTGCAGCTGTGCCCATAGGCGTAATCCGGGATAAATTCTTGGGGGGGGGCAACTGTGATAAAACTACAAATCTATAAGGTAGTATAACACTATTGCCCACTCAGTTAAATATCTGAGGGGGCAGTTGCCCCCCCCCCCTTTGCCCCCCCTAGATTACGCCTATAGTAAAGAATACTTATTTGAAACGACATTTTAATAAATAATAATAAAATATGGTATCATGGGTTATTAACAAAAAAATTAATTTAAAAATAGTAAAATGTTACAATTTGCACGTGATGCCTAAATTATGTAAAATTTAAAGGTATTTAAGCTTAATTAATATTGTTTGGTTAACTAGGTATTTGTTAGAAGCTAATGAAAAATAAAATAAATCGAAAATAATAATATTTGTTTGAGTATGTTGTAAAAACCATTTTAATATATTGTGGTTATTACAGCGTTTTCTAATTTTATCCAGACATATATCAAAGAATTTAATTTTGAACATTGCCGACGAATAAAATATAAGCATTTTTTAACGAATTCATAAGACATTTTATGCGATTTTATACTCTTGGGCTATTTTGAATAAATCCATTTTTATTTTTCAAAGGCGCACTAAATAATAAATAAGTAGGTAAACCCATGATAAAAATAATATTTTACTCTGATTATTTCTATCATGGCCCACGGGTAAGCCAATACCGACTCACATAAGAACTATTAAAGTTTAAAAATATATACTTTTCAATAAAAGTTTCTAATAATGTGACTGCAATATGCATAGACTTAAAAATATGACACCCACACCTTTATGGCAACAAATAACATATCGAACGAAATCGGAATAATTGGTTTATTATTTCAAATCATATAATATGTAGGTGTAATACCTATTTTTTTCAAGTACCCAAAAAATAAACTAATTTTTTTGTAGTACCTAACTAATGAGCGTATTTTTATGGGGATCCTTCTCAAAACATGGATAAGCCGATGTTCGTACCAAATAAAAATCCTGTAATGTCTGATTATGTTACATTGTTACTATACTTACTGAAATATTATTATAATGCGAGTCACTAGGTATCTGCAGGTAAACAGGTATGCACTATTGTGTATTACTTAAATTGATCAATCTACATACTACTTTAAAAGTTTTATAAATGTTGGCAGGAGCTATACCTATAGTAGGTACCTACTAACTGTACGTAATATATACCTAATAAATGTATAATGAAGCCGTAATTTTGTTCGATTAAAACAAACATCTTTTATCAACAGACATTGCATACGATTGATTTTTCACTTTTAGAAATTCGAAGCTTAAAATTTTAGTTTGATGACGTATTGACGGGTTCGTGTTGTGTTATAAATGTGTATCTAACCACAAAAACTAGTCGGTATACACAAAAAATTGGTGTGTTTAAAAATATGTACAAACGTGACGCTTGAATAATGCGTGTATTTGTGCTTGCCTTTAAATGTGACGAATATAATTTAATATTATATAGGTATAAATGTATAGGTAATATATAGATATACAAGTAAGTATCTTTCGTCTTAATCCTTAATTCGAACTCAGATTCGATGTTTCTCGGGATGGCAAACGAAAGTTTTGTGATGGTTTCGCTTACGACAGATACAAGCTGTAGAAAAATGCGGGTATAATGACACTAAAATATAGATATTATGGGTACTAGTATTATGCTACTATGCCCTTTTATATAATGTAAGTTAATAGTTATGAATTTATGATATGAGTACGGTTCCCTGTAAACGCGTCTGACACTGTTCCATGAGGCCGGAGAGGGTTATCCCTATAGCTTAATAAAATTAAAGGTATATCACCTACAGTGTGCCCGACGTTTAAGACGCTACTGCCTACTAGGAATAAGCCGTTGGCCGTAAAATATTATATACGAGTATATTAGAATAGTATGTACCTGTAAACACAATTAAACAACAAGTTAAACATGGTTTTCTGAAATATCATTATTATTTAGCGTTGTTCGAACGAATAAGATGATCAATTAACCGAAGTAGTTATATACTTAATATATATATATATAAGATATTATATTAATTGATTATATGTTTACAAGTAATTTTGTTAAATTTCCTCTAAAACAATTGTGTAAAAAATACAACCATAAAAGTTTTGTCGTATTTATTTGCACTTGGCAGGGTATTCAATAACTTATTAAGAGGACGTTATACCCGCATGTGTTGTCTCTGTCTTACAAACGTACAACATACCAAAAACTGTTTCGCGTGGGGAAAGAACCGAGAAGGCTACAGTTAAAACTAAGAAACCAAATTTTCACACTGTAAAGAGGACTATTTACTGCGCAACGTCGCTTTTATTTTTTCGATATCACAAATACAAAAAAAGTTCTTATTGTTAAAAAATGAAAAAAAAAATGGTTTATTTAAAACTTGAATAACTTTTTTTGTATATATGATATCGAAAAAATTAAAACGAAGTTGCACAGTAAACGTTCTCCTCTTTAAAGTGTGAAATTTTGGATTCTTAGTTATAACTGTAGCCTTCTCGGTTCTTTCCCCGCGCGAAACAGTTTTTGTTATGTTGTACGTTTGTAAGACAGAGAAAACACATGCGGCCATGCGGGTATAACGTCCTCTTAATAACAAGGACTATTTAAAAACAATAATGTGGATTATCGATTGAATATTATCAATTATCATATTGTAATTTATCGATGATAAATAATGTCACAATATATTAATATAATGCAAATCCTAGAAATTATTATTAACAAAAAAAAATATATATATACATACAAGTTTCGGAAATTCCAATGCGATAATATCAAAAAAAAAAAAACAAGGAAAAATATCATAATTTGAATTTCAAACGCTTATAGAAAAATGTAATAGTCGAATGATTCAAGTTTCTAAGATTAATATTTTTTGAATAATATCAAAATAAGAATAATCAAATAATCAAATAATTTTAAAATCTCTTATATTAATAGACACTTAAGTCTTAAATGGGCACCTTGTCTAAATTACTACATCACTATGGAGTATAGGTATTATATTATAGAAAACTATATCGTTCGTATAATTCGAAATCTCCACACTTACCTCGTCGTGCAAACTGCAATAGGTATATTTATACATAAATAGTAAATACATAGGTATTATCATTGATATACTCAATTTTTATTTAATCAATGATATTACAATTATGTAAGACGTAATACTGTAATAGGAACTTAATGCATTTTGTCATAACATTTTAATATATAATACAATGGCCGCATGACATAGGGAAAATTCCCAATTTTCAGATTTCCAATTCACGCCTGTGTTGGTATGTAAGTTGTAAGTATGTATGTATGTTGCTGGGTAGGTATTATTGTATTAATATATGGAAATCGGAAAAAAGTCTCAGTAAAATAAATAACAGTTACTTATTTGTAATAAATTTATTAAATTTATTCCAAGAGTTATACCTTAATCATATAGGTAAGGTGGTACCTAATGTGATACTGTAGGTATACAAGATACTATATTTACTATTTATAATCAATGGTTTTATTAAACAACATAACCTATACCATATTACATGCCTATACTACATATTATATGGTGTTTAAAAATGCTTCTGCTGTCAACTCGTTATTACTAATTTTTGTACAATATATAAATGGTGTAATTTAATATTTTTTTCTGGTTCATGTTTTTTCTTGGGAGTTCTATTTCATTTCATGCTTCTTTTGACTCATCTACCACCACTTCCTCGTAAAATATGACTATATCGGCTTCCAAATTATTCGATAACCTACGCCCAATTAAATTAACCAGCTTTCAAAAATATTTTTTTATATGTAAGTATTAATGTCATGTCCATAATTGTAGAGATATCATAATGTATAGGTAGTTAAAATCTCATTAAATAAAAAAAAAAATATTTGTACAGTGTGGTTGAAGTGCAATGTTGCAAAAATGTGTTTGTACGTGTTTTTAATATAAGTACGCAAGACACCGCAACTATTAGTATTAAAACAAAAGTTTAAGCTTACCACTGTAAGTTACTAAAATGTGCAAACAATTTTTCGAAATTTTCTGTTTATTAATCTACGTGTTTCGAGGAGATGGATATGCACCTATACATTTATATCTAATTCTAAATCGTGAAAATAATATTGATTAAAGCCTATAATAGTATAATCTTATGACTTATGGTAGATAAACTTTAGACTACAGATGTAGTAAACATCTCACCTTTCTTTAAATTGGATATCCACTGTATTTTTGTATTTTGAAATCTTGTGTTTGACCGTTGTAATTGTAAGTGTAGTTTTAACTTATAACTGTACAAGGAATAAATATCAAGTAAAATATTTTGCAAGAAAATTATATAATTTAAATATTTATTTTAATTTTGTGAACTGCATAATTTATAATTTTGGACTTTTTTCAGGATTCGTATACCTATGTAGTATGTATGATAATATTATACTATTAAATATTGGAGATTTATAGTGCGATTATTAATTATAAAGTGTATAGTATTCTAATCATTGATATAAAACCTAAACTTGAACCTTGATTTAATTATATCTTAATTCGTGTCTAGATATGTGTATTGTTAAATATCAATGATTTTAATGGTGACAACAAAAATAAAACCGCTCTGCTGAACAGTAGGAGTCTAGTGCATAAACAAGTATACAAAAGAGTGTACCTCATTGATCGTAATCAATCATCATGACGCGTCATTGAGTAGGTCACGAGTATACGTCTATAAACTGTAATCGTAATGGACGACAATTGTGTTAAATTTGCATTTAATGATAAATCATAGCACACGGAAAACGATTCTGAGCTGAGACAGCCTATTATCATATAAATATATTAGACATTGCTCTGTATTAGTTATTACAGTATAATTAATTTTGATATTATATTTATATATATTTCGTATAAACTATAAATTGGCAATAGTAAAATATTAATCTAAATGTTTTTGAAATGCCATTGTCTATATAAAATATAATAATAGATTGGTAGACGTAAAAGTTACAAATCCTCCCAAAAATATTTTTAAACCAAGTGCAACAATAAATATCTAAAACGACAATGTATTTTCGATATTTTTTAATTTGCAAACGAATAATTTATGACGAACCTTGTATTATCTCTTTAAGTTTTTAAGTTTTAACCTTTGATTTTTTTTTATCGACAATTTTAGAAAAAAAATTAAAAATGTAAAATGTCTATAGCTCAAAAATCGTTAAAATATTTTGAAAATGTTTTGATATATAAAATGCTAGTATAAAAATTTGGTGTATATTACAAGCATTGATTAAGTATACTTAATCAATATTACAACTTAAAAGTATCTATGGTTAATAGTTTTTGAGCGACACTAACAAAACATTTTTGTCAAAAACCGTTGTTCTTTCAATTTTTTTTTTTTTTGATTTTCTCGATTATTTTGAGAATTACTGGGAATTTACAATTTAGATCTCTAAAAAGTACCAACAAGTTCCAATTTTCTATCGGAAACTAGGTACCCTTAAAGTTGAAAATCGAAGCATTTTTTCTACTTTGTATCGTGAACGGTGAACACAAAAACAAAAAAAACCTATTGTAAAATCCATAAACTCATTGCTTTGCTCAGTATCTAGTAAATATGATTAAATACAATGAGTTTAATTACTTTTAAGTTTTAACCCAATATTTTAATTTTCAAGCAAAGTTTAAGTAAAAAAAAACACAAAGAGATAATAGGTCTGTGATGATTTAAATTATTTTTGTATAACCTCTTTGCGTTTCAGAAACATCAAACAGATGTTAAAATTTTGTTATCACTTATCAGTAGACTACATTTTGTCGGTGAATTATCAAATATGGCATTGCATTATCGGAGTATCGCTTAATCCTTAGTTAAAAAACGTGCTCTTTTATTAACAATATAATTTTACTAATTTCGTTCAACATTTTAATTTTTAATCAAATATTTTTATTATAAAATGTCAAAATTGACAAAATTCTTCGTTGGAAATCTGCCGTGGACAGTCAGCAGCCGAGAACTCCGTAAATATTTTGCATCATTTGGCCACGTTGCTACTGCAGACGTATTGTTCGACCACTCTACTGGTTTGTCGAAGGGCTACGGATTCGTTCAGTTTTCTACACCAGGTGGATACGAAAGCGTTTTAAACAATGAAAAACATGAATTAGATGGGCAAACGTTGATTCTTAAAACAGCTGATTTTCAGTAATTGTTGTCTTTAATAAGCAAAATTCCTCTTTTTTTTTTATAGACCTATTAGTGTATAATATAGTTTAAGTATGGATTTTAATTCTAAAAATTTATCTGCCCAGTTTGATAAAGCTGTATCTTTTATTTCTGGGTCTAATTTATCTGATGTTGATATGCAACTTAAATTGTATGGGTTTTATAAACAAGCTATGGAAGGTACATGTACTCAACCAAAACCTCCAATATATGATCTAAAAGGTCGTAAAAAATGGTATGCCTGGTCCGAAATGGGTTCAATGTCTAAAGAAGAAGCTATGGCATCATACATAAATTTAGTAACTTCTATAAATCCAAATATCGAAACAGAAAAAACTGGATGGGTAACAGTAAGTACATTTGCCAATGATGAACAACCACTGCCGGAAAATGAAAAAACCATCAGTGATTGGGTTAAAGAAGGAGACTTAAACAAAATAAAGACTTTTATAGGTAACATAAATGTCAATGACTGTATGGGAATGGCACCAATCCACTGGGCTTCAGATCGTGGAGATTTGGAAATGTTGAAAATTTTGGTAGAAAATCATTTGGCTGATGTTAATTTTCAAGATAATACTGGTCAAACAGCTTTACATTACGCTGTATCTTGCAATCATGAAGATATATGCATATATTTGGTTGGTAAGGGTGCAAGAATAAATATTCAAGACGAGGATGGAATTACTGCACTAGAAATGTGTTTGGATGAAAATTTAAAATCACTATTATCAATAAATTAAATCTATGTTAATGTATATAATTATAATTACGAAATGTTAAAACCAAATTAAAACAGTTGTACCTATGTATGAATAAATAGTAGTATGTATTGTGTAATATTTTTAAAATAAATAAATTAAAATCATTTTATTTTGAATGTTTTATTTTATTTTTATTAAATAAATAACAATACGTAATAAATAATTTCAAAAAGTATGACCTCAGTATGAGAAATTGTAAAAAGGTCAATAAAGTTACTTACCTATAGTAAAAAAAAATAACAGAATGTTGGTACAGACCCATTTTTCCATTTTGTAGTTATCTTACTTACACTTAGGTCGATTATAATATATTAATATTAGTTATTTATTTAACAATAATACCCTGAAAGTGAAATACTAAACATAATATGAATAATACTTAATAAAATTCACAATCTAGGTTTACAATAGTGAATAAAACTAAAATGTTATTATTCAAATTCAAAATTAATTTAAGTTTGTAGATATAGATATATCTAGACATTTAGTATTTGCTTACAAATTGACCTTATAAATAGTTTTTACATATAAAAATTGGTTTTTATATAAAATAGGTGGTAAAAAGTTATGTAAATAGTACATAATTTAAATAAATATTAACATTCGCATTGAGTTATACTAAGTATGTTTTGTTAGTATTTTGTTACTTAACTTAACAATGTAGTTAATTGTCATTCTTTAAAAATAGTAAAACATTTACAAGCCAAATTTTTGTTGTAATTTAAAGAAGATAGTGTAGGTAGTACACTAAAAATATATTGTTTGATATTAATGGCCAGCATTTTAACTTGTATTTGTAAAATTGTAAATAGGTAGGTTGTAGTTTGAAACGTCATAATGATAGTATTAATTGTTGTAAAATGTTTAGTAGTTTACCTACCTAATTTGAGTTAAATCAGTTAGTAGTTTTTTGTTATGTTGTAGGTCATTGTTGTGTAGGTATTGTTTATTGTCAGTAAATCTTAATTATTTTTTTTGTAACAATTATGTAAATGTATTATTTATGTAGTATATTAACAAAATTAAGTAGCATCTAGTTAGTCTGTAGATAGTAAAAAATTACTGTTCTAAATACAATTTCAATGAACAAACTAAATTAAAAATGATGTGTTGTGATAGGTAATTAAAAATAAAGTATTAACTGTGAGATAAAATTGTTAATGTTCATAATGTAGGCAAAATGTGTCTAAACGTCAATGGATAGGTACCTACTATTACAATAGTTGTATAACAGTTTTTGTTATGAATTACAGGTGTTGCATACATTTTGAAAATCATAATGTTAAGTATATGTTGTATTTTGTTTTTCATGATTTAAATTATATTACCTATTATTTGTAATGCGTAGACAATGTAACTATGTAAGTGTAGTCAGTGTTGGGGAGTAACTTAACTTAAGTTACAAGTTACTGTAACGAAATTACTTTTTGAGTAATTTGATGGTAATTTAATTACATTTTATTGCAAGTAATTTAAATGTAATTTAAGTTACTTTTTTGTAGTAATTGTTACTAAATTACTCGTTATATTTTTTTGGTTTAATAAATTTTAAGAACTTAATGATAATGAGTGTAAATATTAAAATATACCATATTGAGAACGCATTGTTGTTAAAAATAAATTTGAAAAATAAAGATTAATATTTAATGTGTATCAAAATTAGTATTAATTGTTAATAATTTCATATTGTTGATTGTCATTATGTCATATTTAGTTTGTGTATTGTAAATTGTAATATAGATAATTTAATTACCCAAAATAAGTAACTTCCCCAACACTGAGTGTAGTATACTTTTATATTATATTTTATAGTTAATATAAAAAGTACAAATTGTGACAGATATTAAAATATGTTATACATTCACAACATTTTTTTCAGTGCAATTTTTTAGTTATTCAAGTATTATCTATAGGTTGATGTGTTGTAATGTCATACTTGTAGTGTTGTACCAATAGATAATGTATGTAGTCAAAGTATACGTAGGTACTAGGTAGAAGAGCTTGACAGGCAGGCAAGAGGTTGTGTTAAATGTGGTTAATTCTGTGGGCCGAAGGATGGTTAGAGGTTCCCGCCTATGTATAAAGTATTTAGTTGGTGAATAAACAATAGGGTGGCAGTATTGTGGTTAACAGTTCCCCATTTGTTCCTTATTTTTTGAACGGAAAAGAAAGTACTAGGTACTTATTAATGTTTGTATCCAATGTACATTGTTTTCAATAAAATATAGGTAAGCATAGGCGTCACTGATGGGTATCTATGGGTGCTTTTGCTACCCTATACATTTTTTTTGGGTAGCAAGAGTATCATTTTGCTGCCCTCAAATTTAAATTATATTCAATATTTATTAATTAAGTTTTTGAAAATTAAAATGTATACTGTATTCTAAGACTGGGAGGGGGGATGCACAAAATAATATATTCTGTAATAGTATAATAGTGTAAATTATTTTTATATACATAAAAAATAATGATACAAATTTTTTCAAATAAACTGAAGGTTTTGTTTTGCTACCCCAGAATGTTGACTAGTAACGCCCCTGTAAGTAGGTAATATGTAATTAGTTATTTAGGTGAGATAGATAGGTACTTAGGTAATGACAATAGTATTGTCAGTTGTATTCTGAAGTTAGGTTGTCATTGTCAAGGTGGTAGAGTAGTTGCCAGTTAGGGTTAAACAGTCTCCCTTCCAGTCTGTTTAAAATAAAAAAGGGTATTCATGTATTTAAAAGTATTGTCCATGGTATGTCTATGGTATGGTACTATGTAGTATAAACTATAAAGTAGTAAAATACCTACCTAGTCAAGTAGTAAGTACCTACCTATTTAAGTTAAGTTTTAAGTAAGTATCTACATTATATAGTAAATTACATGTATAATATGCATGTTTGTATGTATGTTTGTATGTATGTATGTATGTATGTATGTACTATGTATGTATCATGTATGTATGTATGTATGTATGTATGTATGTATGTATGTATGTATGTATGTATGTATGTATACATATAAATTAATTGATAAGGACAGCCAACTCTCCCAGCATAAGCTTAGCTTAAAGGGGGTGCTGCAATATTTTTAATTTAAATTAATTATTTATAAAATGTATTATCTGTTATTGTTGCAATAAAGTTAAAAAAAATGTATAAATGTTTGTTTGTATATATGATGTATATATGTATTTATGTATGTATGTATATATGTATTATGTACCTATGCATGTATTTATGTATCATGTATGTATGTACCAATGTATGTATGTATGTATGTATATAAGTATTTATGTATGTATGTATGTACCTATATTGCTATATACATGTGTATTGTGTATATGTATGTCTGTATGCATGTATATTGCATATTATATTGTATATAATATTTAATGCACAAATGTATAGGTAATGTATGTTTGTTTGTAGGTAGGTATGTGTACCTATATTATAATATATATATCATAAAATATACATGTACATATGTAATACCCATATACCCAAGGTCTTGGTCTATGGTAATACCTAGGTAGGTTAGTTAGGTACCTACAAAGTCTTTGTTAATTCATTATTATTCCTATTTATTTTTTTTAAGTTGTAATTAAAAAAAAATATTTTAAATAATATTAATTATTTGGTAGGTACTTAGTACCAAACAATATACAATTTTTTAGAAATACGGGCTTGGGAGGTGGCCGCAGCTCCCCCTTGGAGATCCCCTTGAGTCAAAAGTCAAACATTTATAGATATACTTAATTTATATCGTTTATAGTTATCGTTAAAATGTTAAATGTTAAGTTAAATTTGTAGAATTAAGTAATTAGTTGTTGGTATGTTTAAGTTGTGAGCTGTAAGTTAAGTTGTATATGGTATAGGTATGTGGTACTTTGTATTAATTGTATTATTAAGAATTACAATTTGAGTTGTCATTTCAAAGCCTTTTAATCTGTCTCCGTAATCTGAATACCTACAAATAAATATAACTGAAACCTGTAGGATAATAGACGAGGTTTCAGTCATACATTATTGTTGTCCCAAAATATGTTATAGTTTTTGTATTTGTTTTTATTATTAAGCATGTCTTGATAATTCGACACTGCCCATTTGTAAATGTGTATATAGCCATGGACCATACTGTATATTAGGTACTTGCTGCTTGGGTTATTGGTTAGTAAATAGTGTAGACTGTAGGTAGGTACCTAATATTTTTATTTGTTGTTAGTTAAGTACTTAGAAAGTAACCAGTAAAGCAGTAAGTATACCTTGGTACCTAATTTACAATTTATAATTGTATCGTATGAATCGGTAATTGTGATGTTTGTTTGTTGTTACCTTGTTAGTAGGTACTTTAGTACTTACCTACTTGGCTACTTGTTACAGTCTTACAGACTAGTTCACTTGTCTAGTGCAATAAAGTATGAGTGTAGTCAAAAATGTAAAATAGTGCAGTAGGTAGTTGTAAGTTTAGTTGTTACATAATCATTTATACATTTTCGCAAATTTTGAACATAATATAAATACAAATAAATTTGTTGTACTTATATAAAGCCACATATTTATTACTTAGATAATATATACAGATTATAGAGTACCTAATAATGTGTTGAACCGTTTTTCCTAGGTTAAAGTTAAAATGTTACGTCTAGGTTTTTCAGTTTTTGTCACTTTGGCCGTCTATAAGAAATACATATTTTGTGTATAGATTAAAGACACGTTTCATTTTGTTTATTTGTTCAGGTTGTTAAGTAATAGAATTCTTATAATTTTGTAAGGTACTTAATAAATTATAATAAATTGTTTTATTTCTGTTAGGTTTAGAGTTTGTTAGGTATTAATTAATATTTAAATTAATTCAAGAAACGTAAGTATGTTTTTTTATTCGTATGTTAAATTATCGTCTAGTTAAATAATAGTAATTACCTGTACAAATATTTAATACAAATTTTTCATAGAAAACTTAAAACTCAATACTTGTGCACCAATAATAATAACTAAAAAATAATGAATACATTTTCTTCAATATTAGACAGTAGACACAGATACGTACACAATATGTAAATATTATATTGTTGTGAAGTTAATTTAAAAGTGAATAAACAGCAGTAGTTTTATAATTACGACCTCATTGTCAGATAGGTATAGTCGTATAGATACATAAATATAATTTCAGTGTCTATATAAAATACGTACTTATTAAACTATTTAAATTATATCAATGTATCATATATTATTATTTATAAGCAAATAGTAATGTTTGTGTTTTTGTTTATGTTGTAAAATGTAGGTTATATTTGTAGCCATGTCCATATTGTGTCCACACGTATGTCATATAATGTAGGTACAGTACATATAACTAAACAGTAAATATAATAATTAACAGGATGATTCTTGAATTACTTCATCGATAAATATTTATTGACTCGAAAAATATCAACGATTTTGAAATAAAAGTTGCTTAATGACAACAGATTATGTGAAAAAATATATTTCCAAAAACGATAATTTTTTTTGATATAATGAATGTTTGATATTTAAATGCTTAAAAAGTTCCTGTCTGTATTTGTAATTGATGATATACATAAATGTAATTTCGATTCACATCGGTATTAGTCGTTACTAGTAAAAACAGTTGTAAATGTTCAAATTTAGAATATGTGGATACGATATTATGTATGTTTTCGTTTTGTTTACATTGCTGAAGCAATGTCGAATAATTGTTGTAGTTTGGTCGTATAGATTAAGGCTGGTTTATTATATACTATAGGTATACGTTTGAATTCTTCTGTTCGGCGGCTGCGGGGTGAATGAAAAAAAAAGGCTAGCATAATAATGTCATATTAAATTGTTAAATAGTATATAATATATGTGCATATTACTATATTAGGGTGGTTTTCATTTGCGCGAAATTACGTTAAAATCACAAATTGTTTGGGCGAGATTTACATGAACACCCAATAATCAATAAGTTTGTACATCGTTTGAGTGAATAACACCCGCTGGCATATCATATACTTACTGATAGAAAAATCCGAGCAGGACATTTATTACAATGTGTAAAATAAATAAACCCATTGTAATAATATAATAGGTTAGACACGCGAAAAGTACATTATTTGTATATGTAATAACTAATAAGTATGTATGATATCATAAAGGTACTTTTAAATTGATAAAAATAGCTCTGCATGTGGAAATCTACTTGCGCATGTTAATGACCTTGCGACCCACTTTCTATCTAAGTTTTCATTTTTGCGTTCTATACACGGAAGGGGGAACTGGGATCTAAGTGAAAGCCCAAAGTGAAATTACAAAGTCAGTAAATTAACATTGACGTGTGTGCAGATGAACTACCGAATTTTTAATTTTACACTACAATATGTATGTATAATGGTATAATGTTATAAGTTATAAGTTATAACCATAACATAATTCGTGTGATTGATTATTACGGTTATTGTACATATATATATATAGATCTAATATAGGTATAAAGTATAAGCAGTTGTGTGAAGTCATATATTTCTATTTAACTCATGTGTATACGTAAAGTACTCGAGTATTTAGTCATATAGATTGTTATTACATATTATATGTTTAGATCAAAACTTACATTTGAGTTGTTGTACTTATGAGTTAAATCGGTAGGTACAATATGGTTTTAAACATTGATCATGTAAAACTATTGATGTCATATATAGGTGGTAAAATATAATAATAGTAATTAGTAGGTATATTTAATAGTACAATACTATATATAAAAGTCACGTACAACCGTATAGGTATAAAAATATTGAGTTTATTTGTATACCTTTAGTCTATAGACAAATTTCAGTAGGTATTAAAAAGTCGTCAACACGACAAATTTTAAAAAAATATACATTTTTTTTTATACAGCAAGTAGGTACGTCATACGTGTAAAGTAAAGTTAATGTAAATCTGCTATGTACAGTTACGTTAGTAAATATTGTTTTTTTTCTGAAATAAAAATCCAGACGATTTACACATTGATTAGTATTGTTGAAGTACAAATGTATATTAAGTACAAGTAAAAGTTATATAATGTTGTGTACCTATATCCATAAATCATAATACACGATATTATAGTACCTATACAGGCTATACAGTTTCAAAGAAAACTTTGTTAGTATGATGGTTAAGTTGTGTGTTTGCATATGTCGTAGTAGAACCTATAATCTATTTATAGGAAATAAGTACAGTTTACTGGTTATAACAGTGTAGTATATATTATGTATAGTAAATTTAAAATCAATAAATTGATATTTCTGTTTTTTTCAATAAAAAGTTAAATTGCTGGCCCTGCAGTTTCAAAAATCCCACGATAGTGTTTTTGTCAAACAAAATTTTAGATAAAAAAATAACGGTGGGAATAAAGTATAGATATTGCAAAAAATTATTTTATCACAGCCATATTTTTTTAAAAAAAAAACAATATTTTATCTACAACAGTGCACCTTAGCAAGTAACTTATGATACACTATAGCTACGCGTTTTTGATATAAATTATATATGTTTAAATATAGTAAAAATTCGTTACATAGTTTAAAATAATTTAGTATTTTATTTTTAAATCCGTAATTAGATGATTAACTAAAAATATCAATCGAATAAATAAGTTATGTACAATATAGTAGAATTAGCTATCGAAAAGATCGTGGTTGTTGACTAAATTTTTTTGCGCACGGAGTTAAATATAGAACCGCAGTACCTAGTCATATAAATCGATGATAATCGACATAAGAAAGAAATGTTACATACCTTCATATGATGTCCATATTATATAACATCATATATATTTATATTATACGAACTATATTATCAAGAAATAAAATGAGTTATATTTGTTTTTGAAAAAAAATGAAAATCCCATTTGGTCCGTATATGGTAGTGTACAGCGTAAGCGAGACTGTTGCGATTTCCAGGCCGTTTCAAAACTGTAAAACAAAATCAACTTTAAACAATAAATACATAACTCAAAACACATTTAATAGTATAAGTATAAAAAGTGCACACCGCGAGTTAGTTACCGTGTCCGTGACCAGTAGGTATATGCAGTCGTCGATATATTATTATTTAGTTTAATTAGTATTTTCGTTTAATAATTATTTATTGTTATTATTATAAATGATAATAATTAGGACAATATAATAATCTCGACTGAGCAGCTGCCGCCGCCGCAGCGTCGATGAATGGTGACGACTGAATGCGACGGCAAACCCACCCGCTGGTGTGTTTTATACATGCTAATTTCGTATACGCATTTTTTTCCTCATTATTTTCTTATTTGTCGTCTTTCGTTTTAACGAGCGATGACGGAAGAAAGCAGAGAAATCGTGAAACGTCAAATTTCACACCCGTCAAGACTACGAAAGAAGAGAGAAGTGAGAGAGGGAGAGAGAAGAAAGAAAATTAATGGATATATTATATCACACAGTATTGTGCACACCAAATGCGTCAACATTAAAAAAGCGCGCGCGCTTCTGATTTCACTGTACAGTCTGTACATACTATCATAAGATCATAATATGGTGCGTGCGAACCCAAAGGACCAAACTCTACACACGCGCGTGCTGCAAACCCACTGCACAGATCACGCGAAATATGCAGTAAGTTGACTTAGTGTCTCAAACATAATATTGTAGGTAGGTAGATATTGTTGGTAGAGAAAGTCAATAGAACGCGACCAAGATGAGAATCAAATACCTTTTATACGTTTTCTTAGAGCTATGGTTTTTTTATCGAGTATAATAAACTGCACAACTGCACCACTATAACAATGATAATACGTATGTAAATAGAGACATAGAATTCTATGAAAATTATAAATTTTGACGGTTTGAAACTGTTTTGCATGTACCATAGTATAATTTAAGATACTAAGTACATATTAATAGTGTTGAGCAGTTGCATACAAAATTGGTCAACTTAAAATGGTTCACTAAGACTTGATGCGCCAATCATCGGTCACTAAATCCTGTTTTAGGATTTAAAAGATTCACTATTCATTAAATGTTTAATGATTGTTTATGCGAGTCAGCATTTATGCGGCATTAGTGCATTACCAAAAAATCTACACTGCGAGTATATAGGTAAAGTTCTTACTTATAGGGTATACACTACCATCAACTAAACGTCGACGACTGAAACATAAATGTAATTTGTTATTTGGTCGTCGATATCCGTATAATTATTAACATATTATACATGAGTCGATATTAATGATAATTGGTAAATAATATGTGGGTACATAATATTTATACGCACTCATAATTTATATTTATATTGCTCCAAGTTTACGAATAATAAAAAAATGATGGCGTGCTTGTACTATTTTTATACGATTATGTGCGCATAAGTTTCGCATTTAATTATAGGTATAGCCGTATGGGTACCCTCCGTTTAGATTATACATCCGAGGCAGAGATGGTGGTGCTAATGAAGGCTTAGCTCTCTCATATAATTCCTTACTCCCCAAGTAATTTCTCAATTTATGAGGAATTATTACTATATAAGTACTTTGTAGTATTGGTTCGATAAAAATATTTTTGCGTGCCGTGAAAATTTGGCCAACGTGCCACTCCTGTAGTCCTGTTATATACAATATTTGTAGTTATATTATAAAGAAACGTTTTATAGAGGAGTATTAGTTTTGTATCACGCATAATATAGTCTGTACTCTGTTTAATTATCGCATGTAAAGAGAGCGATAGGAATTAAAGTGTGATGGTGAACAACTTATATTAAAATGTTTAGCAAATAGTATAATATATAGCTACAATATAGTATAATACCCGCTTAATATATACATCCATATTCTCTCCTCGCGCTGGAGACGAAAGAGAAACGATTTAAAAAAAGAAAAACGGTCAAGCAGCATTGCATCCTCGACGGATTATGTCATTTTATAGGTATGTTACTGTGGGAATTTTATTTATTTTTTAAACTTGCCCGGTAATGAAGGCGGACTTTCTCTCACCGCAACCGTGTTTACCTATAGGTAGGTAGGTAGGTACACGTGTGTCTGTGAACAATATATATATTATACGCTCCAGTTGACGAATAAATAATAACCGTTTATATACATTTTATTATATACCGCAGCGCATTATCATAATATAGAAACAGGCATACAGCAGTGACGGACCGACGCCGCGCGCGATATGCGATCTCGCGAGGCGTGACATTCGCGAGATTTTTAATTGATATTCAAATGAGCCGTGAAAGTTGAAATCGTTAACCAGCGCGCGTTCAAATCGTTTTAACGGCGGCGTCGACGTCGACGACGGATGGCGGACGCACGCACGAAATATAAATGATCTAAAAATCATTTAACGGTGACATTATTATATCGTAACTTTCTATTATGCGCGCGTACGCGTGTTGTTTATACAGGCGGCCCACCATCATCATCCGGTTGTTCGGGATAATATTACATCGTAAACACGACTGCAGACGACGACGAAATTTCCGTCGGTTTTCCGTGTTGGATTTTCCCGTCAATAAATAAAGAAAATACGGCTGTAATTGCCTTTCACTCGCAATATAAACCCGTAGAGAACATTTTTTTCTTTTTCTCTAGGCTATACCTACTTATAAACGCTTATTATGACGTATTGGGCGTGTGGGTATATGTAGATTACAATAGGTACTCGTCGTTGAGTTTTCGAGATAAGCAATAATATCTTTACCACCTACGATATTCATTTAATGCGGAAACCGAATAGCATATACCTTATACACTATACGCTATTATACGCATGGAACACGCTCAAAACTATAGTAATATTGTGTTACAACAATATTGTTGCGAATTAACCCGAAAAGAAATGTATATTATTAACAGGTTTGAAAAGGTAATGGTTTTTTTTCACCATTGTGTTCTTTGTTGTTTCGAATTTAATTTGGCGTGGGTTTTTTTTTAGTTTCAACGAATTTTTGACAATGAAAAAGTCTATAATATTTACATTTGGAACGAATAGACCGCAATGCCCACGACCGAGTGTTCACTGACAAAATGCATCTGTTAATTTTCTAAAAACAAATAATTCACGAATATTAAGCGAAAAAAAATATCAATATTGATAAATCCCTCGACTGCCATTGTCGAACGCTAAACAATGTAATATTTTAGAATAAATAAACTCGCTTTCTCGGAACACACAATAGTACACGTCACGATCACGCTATACTGCGAGTCATTGAAACTCACGTATGTACATAAAATGCCTATACAAAACGCCGTCTTAAAATGTTTTTGGCGAGAAAACCGTGTAAGTATGCATACGTGCAAGTATAAAACAATAAGGACTAGCCGAAACCACAAAATAATGATGAGTCAACGGTGGAAATAATATTGACCAGATATTTTCCACATAAAGACCATATTTTAATTATATGGTGACTGCGATTTGGTACGCCACTCGTATCATCTATACATAACTATATAATATATGGTTTTTCCAGTATAACATACGCACATGAAAAATCATACTCGGAGAAGGGGAAACATTTTTTTCACAGACAAACGAAAAATATCAAACCTCGTGCTAGCCCCGCCGCCGGAAACCGCGTCGCGGGCCTCAGTGGTGCTGCCTCCGTTGTTGGGCCCAAGTCGGCGGCGGCTGTGGCGGCGGACGGTGCGCAGGTCGCCGTCGTCGTCGTGGTCGCTGTTGCTGTAGCGGCGTGGACGACTGTCATTGCGATTTTTTCCTGTGCAGCTTGTCATTCTGCTTCATCGTGGATATGGCGTTCACCGAGCCGAACAGTATTTTGGCGGTGACCTGGACGCGTCGCGGCTGCGCGGCCGGACTGTCGCCGGCACCTGCACCGCCGCCGGCCGACGACGGACCGTAGCCGCCGCACGCGCCATTCAAGCACTTGGTGGGACCGTTGTTGTTCACGTCGCCTCCTGTCGACCGGGTCGGGGAACCGTCCGGCACCCTGGTCTTGGAAGAACCTTTGGATATCTATACATTCAAGGACAAAACAACGAAAATAATCAGTAAACGGGTTGCTGATCAAAAATATATATTATGTATTATACTATAATTACTATTATTATTAATATATCTGTGTACAGTGCTGTATATACCAGTGTCCGCTACGCTCTGAACAGTGGCAAAAGGGCACGACGATTTTTGAAAAATCAGAATGGCATACATCAGGCGGGTTAGATCGACACCGCAGATCTAGTGAGGAGGAGGGAGGGTGCTTGGACGCAGAGGTTCGCCGTTTTAAAAACCATATTAAATAATTACTATACAAATAACACAATTAAGTTTATATAAGATAGTAATATCGAGACCTGCTATAATATTATATATACCTAGGTAAGTATATCGCACGAAACTCAGAATAACCACACCCCGCACGCGGGTATTTTATAATATTATAGGTATATATAATTTCCGAACTGCAGGTATCTATAGCAATAATAATATTACCATCACGAACCTACGGGCGCGCGAATGTGCCGCAAACGAAAGCCGACCCGTTGGGTTTTTGCTCAAGTACAAAGCACGGTGTTTTTGACCCCGCGCGACGGAGAAAGCCGTCATCGTACACAGCGTGTGTGTATAGGTACAGCCGTACAGTTTATACGGCACGATCAAACGCCCCTGCGGCGTTTATAAATCTCGTCGTCCCGCACACGTGCTGTAGATATATTATAATATAACGCGTCATGTGCGTACGTGCAGTGTGCGTGTAAGCGTGCGTGTGAGTCTATTTTGTACGGCTCGCGAGCGATGCGCGGTGACGACGGGATAGAGAGGTATAATAATATTATAATATTATTACCATTATATTATATATTATTATTATTATTATTATTGTATACTTTACCCGCACGTACACGAACAATATATTATACAAGTAATGATAATTTTCGTTTTTTATAATTTATTATTAATATGCAGATAACAGGATTTAGGAATAATAAAAAAAAAAGAAACAACGCGATTTCCTTCACACGATTGACCGTAGAAACCGTTTTACGGTCAGTCAGATGATTTGAAATTGAAATTCAAACAAGTAGTTTTTGAACTATTTAACTTGAGGATAGTATAATTGGTAATATTATATGAATGCTGGGTACTATGAGGGTGATTTGCAAATTAAAATAGTTATAATGTATCAATATTTTATAATTTATAAAAATCGTCCGAGTATATTATATGATAAATAGCATAGATTCCAAATTTTAATCACTCAAAAACTTTTATGCATTTCACATTTAGAATTTAATTGTAGATTCATCGATATTTTCAAAAAAAGCATACCATTTATTGCAATTGAAAAAAATCTTAATTGACATAAATAAGTCTGTACCGCTACATCCCGTATTCTCCTTATAAAAAATGAGTACAAAATATATAATCATGTTGTAAATATGATCCTTATAAGTAAAACTTGAAAATGATAAAAGTCAGGATTTGAATAAAAAAAAACGGGAGTGAGCATGCATTAACATTGTGTCAATATATATACGTATAATATACCTATCGTCATGTATATATGACACAGCAAACGAAAGTCGCCCGACGAAAATCGTTCAGAGCATAATATATAATGTAGGTAAATATATTATATATACACTCCGACGAATAAGGTCATCGTCAAACGTTTTGAGCGCGTACGATGTTTTTAATTATGCTACCATGCCTACTATATTATATGTTGTGTCTTGTGTGGTTGTTCGGCATATACAATATAATAATATCCTATCCATTTTTTCTCTCCTCGGTTCTATATTATATTATTATAATTGTGTGTAATATTATAATAAATGTATTATACATTATAATATGACGGTTTCGTTAAATATAATATCATACGACGAGTTATTCGTTTGCATCGTCCGAGTTGTAGCACGAATCGGGCCAAGGATTTTATACGAGACTACGAGAGTGCCTACACCTACCTTCCTGTAGTGCACTGTGCAGCCTATGATTTTCATCAGTTTTTTTAACGCATAGCTGTATTTAAAATACGCGTTTACGTGTACAGTTTAATGTGCGTTATCCGCATTTGTCGTATAGGTATAATATGAGTGCAAGGTTTTTAATTTTTGATACTGCACGCTTATAGTTATTTTTTATAGATTAATATAATATTAAACATCGTTTTTCAGAATGATTTGGAAATTCTAACATCAAAACGTTTTTAAAGCAATATTAGTACTCAAGTACTGAAGTGCTTAAAACGTTTTACCAAAACCAAAAACGATTTTATGATATTAAACGCAGAGTCTATTATATACGTTAAGTATGTGAAACGGCGGAAGATTTGGCGATTACACGCCTTAATTGGATTATTTGATTTTTGTCACGTATACAGTGACATGTATTAGAAAATTGAATACGACTTACTACGTCACATACTTCTATATACAAGACAGTGGCGTCATTTAGATTTATTTGTTAATATTTTAATACTTTATATTTCTGCGCAACCCACAATAACGGGTAACATATCTTGCAGTCTCGAATTTATTCATTTTTCAGGCCGACCAATTCAAGGAGAGGTCCAAATAACAATAATAATATTTGATTTTAAATACGCCAATGTACCTAAACGTATCGCACTATCGCGCGATCCAAATGACGCCACTGAATTAGAGATGCATTCATCTAACACTTGACACAAAAACATAAAATAATATACATAATACCTATATATTTTGTACGCTGTACGCTGTTTTGGGTTTTTACTTACCATATTTTGTACGGACGTGGACGCGTTGTGTGAATGAATTATTGGATTGGGCGACGTCAAACCGTTGTCATTCGGTGATGAACCGGGCCCGAATCTCGCTCGGCGACGACGGCTGCTATAATACAGTGGTACCCGCGGGCGTCGATGTGCGCGCGCTCGTGTCGATAAACGGAAAATATACCACCGCGAACGGTTGCAATTAACGTTTTCGGGCGTTACTTGACGAGTAACGCGGACTCAAAACGATGTTATTATAATCGTATAATATGTAGACGATTTTTATTGTGGACGTGACCCAGTTGTATACGCGTGACCCGCGCTGTTGTTGCCGCGCAGTCGTTTATAGTCGTAGATGTACCGTCGTGTTTCGTTTGTAGTTTAAAATATAATAATGATTTGCGCCTCTTATTTGATTCGGAGACAGGCGGTGACCTCTTATTTACAATAATAAATATTAAATTATAGTATTTTAATTTTTATTAGTATCGGCTCAGCGACGGCGGTAAAGTTGCGTGTTGTGATGGTGGTCGGCGACGGCAGCAGTGCAGGCGATCGGCCGTGTTGGCATGTCGCGCTCGAGTACCGCGGTCTTATACGACGACGACGACGACGATCTAGAGTTCCGAGGGCGGCGGCGAGCGATCGAGCAATCTAAAGCAGCTGGCCGGTGAGCGGTGCGCGCGCGCGTGTGTTTGTGCGTTAGCTGACGCGCGTGTAATGTGTGTAAGAGCGGTGGACGCGGACCACGAAAATAATAAAAAAAATCTTCTCGGCTCCGCTAACGGCGGCGGCGGCGATAAAGAGTGGGACGACGACGACGAAGATGAGGAGAGCGAGTGAACGCGTATTATATATATATAGCACATATACCCGTATAAATGTATAATATATTAACGTGGACGGTGCGCGCGGCGGGCCGGAGGCGCCTACATAACGCGCCAGGTGGGGGCGGGCGTCCAGCGCGGGGGCCGTCCGCTACCGAAATCGTGAAAACGTACTATATCGAGGCCCTCTGCCCCGCGGCAGCTGCGCGATATGTGTGCTAATGAGAAAGAGAGAGGACGCACCGCGGCGCGCGATCGACAGTCACGACGACGACAACGACAACGTCGACGTAGACGGTGGACGGTGGTTCGTCGAGTATAATATTATCGTTGTTATACCTATACATCCACAGCGTTGTGCACACACTCGATCGTAATCGTTTCTCGGCGCGAGCCCGCGAAAACGTGTCTCACGAGGCTGCCCACTCCTCCGCCTCCACCGGCCGAGCACCTCCCGCGCCTCCGACGGGGCACCTCCACGCCCGGCCGTAGTCCTCGCGGAGAGATTTTACTGTAGAACAACGTCAACAACAATCATGTTATTACTTCCTATATTATAATAGTATTATGTATAGGTGCACGGTCGTCGTCGTCGAAACGATATATACAGAGTATACAGATAATGCGTCGAGATATCGGAAGTCCGGCCGCAATCACTTCCGGGCCGCGATGTTATAAAAATAGAGGTAGGTACGACCGCGGGAGTCACGCGGCCCGAGGGTCACTGTCCCGCGGCGGGACACGCGCGTTTATAATGATAATAATATAATAATATACACGTCATATTATTAAGTATAATGTGTGTGTGTGTACCACTGTATACCTACCTATATTATGTTGCCGCGGCAATCAGCTCTAGTCGTCCCACATAATTCGGTTGCGATTAAACTGTACCTATATATATTATTATAGGTACACTCAATACTCAAATATCACCGTAATTACTGTATACGAAACTCGGGGAATATAATATACTGGGTGATTCGCCGAGCATTATTCATTCCTATGTTTTCGTTTGAAAAAAAGATTATTCAAATTTTGGTTTTTGGATTTTTGTTGAAAAGTATATTTGAAAAATGCAAAAATCAGAATTGGAATAAATGCATTATTAATACTTTTAAGTTTTAAGTACCATGTTTCAAATAGGTTCTTATGTTTAAGTAGTGTTCTGTTGCGATTTAAACTACGACTGTACGTCTGTATACGAGTGTGTCTCCCTCACCATCACCACGGCACGTCGATTGACTATAATATTTTCAAAAATTCTGTCGGTGCTGCAGACTAGTAATGGGCAATTTTCAAAAGAGAATCGATTTAAATTGAGATGAAAAAATCGATTTAGTGATAAAATCGGAGTTTCTGTATCAATGTATCGACAACAAAAATGGACGATGGACGACCGCATGCCACGTTAATCTGTTTGTTATATAGGTCTATAAGGTATATAACGCGTGCAAAAATTATGTCATCTAAATATCGAATTGGTATGGTAGTATGGTATATAATTATTTATATATTACAATTACACACAATATTAGAGATTTAAGCGCGTATAAAAATTACTTATTAGTGCTCCCGTTATATATGCGCTCATCGTTACCAGTTATAGATAGAGGATTGAAAAACGGGAATGGAAGTGTAGACGTGTTATTATATATTATAGTGTACTAGTGTAGGTATATAATAATATTATACTAAAAAATTATAATCGTATAAACGCGCCAAAGGAACACATCAGAAACTCAATATACGTACGAAACGTTTTAAGACCCAAAGAGATTTAAACGTATAATCTACCTATATGTGTATAGATATTAGAAGATGCGGTAGGTATATATAATATTCGCCGTCTCCCACACTCGCCTATTAGACAGTTGAAGCAATGCTCGTTATTATACACATATATAAATATAATCATAACTTACAATACTTAAATTACTTAGATATGATAGCAGGTATACTATAGTACATTGTACACGTACGCATAGATGCGAGTATATAGATAAGCACATCATCGCGCCGCATACCAATTACTTACTAAACATATTGCAGTCAGCGGGGTGTAGGGGTAGGGGAGTCGTAATTTCTGTTTTTACTAGGTCGGGAGCCGAAACCGTTGGTAGTAAGAAAATAAAAATTGTAAATACCAATCAACAAGTCGTTGCGGAAACGGGTATACTAGTATTATATATACCTACTACTATATTATAGTATATATTATATGTGTTCGGTATATGTATAAATATTATTATACTATTGCAGCGCGCTCCGTGAAATATTTCCCAGACGATCGGCGCGATTTGACCGGAATATATACCCACTATATTATTATTATATACAAATTAGATTACGCACCGATAAAATATGCCGACTGAAAAATATAATATAATATATTATGTAATACATGCGACGACGGTTAACGAAACAATATAACCTATCTAAATGAATAATTATTAAAGACCTGCGAACGGTTCGATTTTGTTTCCCGCGATGGTTCCCCCGAGCGTTAAGACGTATATTGTCCGATTTTTGTATTGACGCGCCAAAACAGTCAATATTTGGCACTAGGAAACCAATAATAATAATTATTAAATATTTAAATATTAATAATATTTTGCTGAACTGTAATATTATAACATATATACCTGTATTATATTATATTATGCCGAAAAAGTGTAGTAACTATAACACTGTCGCAAATGGTATATACCTACGTTAGCACGTTGCTGTACACCTGCAGCAGTACGCAATATTATATTATACTGTAATAAAAAAAAAAAAATATGTTATTGTTTAAACAATCGTCCGGTGAGTTTGAACTCTGAATCGCCGCTGACATCAGAATATCACATCCCCGCATAAATTACAATATTCTCCACATATTACGTGTGTACAAACTCCCGGGGAAAACGCACCTCAACTTCCGATCTACATCGCATTATGCTCTCGTACATGCGATTTTAAAGTACCTCTGTATATTATAATTTATATTATACTGTGCATATTGTATGTCGCGTACGGCGTAACCCCCCCCCCAAAAAAAAAAAAAATTATGATTTGCGTCTCATGAGTTTATGACGTTTGCGCGACGCCGTATATGAGATAATATAATATTATGTCTGCTGTATATATTGTGATGATGAAATACGCATATACCGCTCATTGTTTAAAATCATTTTTTTAAAATATATTTTACATATTATAATATATTTACTATAATGAGAGATTGTGTTATAATTTATAATCATGTAAACCTATATAAGTACATACCTTAAAATATCGTAATTTAAGTTAATTACGATTTACAAATAGGTATATACCTATATATACTCACTTAAATTTATGCTGAAGTTCTTTTTGTCTTCCAAATTACAAAATTCAGAAATAAGTCGAACACTTGGAAATATATTACAATGTTGCGTGTTTTCATAAATTATACCGCCTAGCCCCGGAATAATTGGTTATTGTTTTGTTTGAACAACATAGAATTATACTAAATTATTCTCATGAAAATGTTTTTTCGTTTCGAATTTTAATAAATTGCGTTACATACATCTTACAACATTTCCTTTACTTAGCACGATTTTAGTTAAATAATTGAATTGTGTGATTAGAACTTAAATCGACCTTCGGTCAAAAAATGTAATGAATGAACACACATGTGTAATAATCTAATATATAGTATGAATCTTGTAATAATTATGCACCAGCCTTGTCCAAACAAAAGAAACACATATACTTAAATATAAATCTAACGAAATTATAACGTTTAAATACACTATACGCATTATTATGTTTTTATCATGTATACCTTATTGACCTAATTTTATATTCGAATTTATTATTATACATATTGTGCATGTTTTCTTTTTGACTAATGAATAATTAATCATTATTCATTTGTTTAAAAAAATTATAATATTGTAAGATGTGTGACCTCTCTCGTAGGTATACTATTCGTTTAGTGGTATAATATTTAAAAACACATTTAAGTTATAACTTTATTTAATACACGAGGTATTCGCACAACGCTGTTAGTTTTATTCAAATAGTATTATTTTTTTGAATGAATATATATTTTCAAAATGTATTTGTTCAGGTACGAACAGTTAGAGCACTCGACGGCCGCGTTATCGGGGTCGACTCTTTCACTCAAATAAAATATAGACTCGTGGGTACAACTCAGAACAAGCTTTCGTAAAATTATTTTTCTTTATTCAAATATAATTCTCTGCCGCGATTCCATTCCAATAACCCAGACGATTCCGACCGAACTTTATTCCGATATGTCTCTTCTCGTACTTATTATCGTTTCACTTGTAGTTTTACATACCCGTTAGTACACACAACATTATATTATTACGTATGATATATTTATACATTTCAATATTTATTGAACACGTCATACGTCTCGCAGTCGTTTGTTGTATGTACCTACGCTGTAAACAATATTGGTCTGCCAAAGCATCGACCGCTTTATGACCATATACATACTGCACACGAAGTCTCTCTTTCTCTCTCTACATGTATACATATATAATATGTAAGTGTTCAATCATTTCATAGTTTCAAGAGTAAAAGTGAAGTTGATGACACGATTCCATCACATGCACACTGCACACACTCACAAATCCTACCCATACGTCATTATTATACCTAACACATCACACACACACGCATAGTTCAGGCTATTATAAGATTTATGTATGCATTTTCACTTTTGTTCGTCGACGGTAGGTAGGTATGTATCGGTATTATGGTATTTTTTCTTTCTTTCCGTATCCTTAAGCACGTTCGAATATTGTCGTGCGTTTATATACGTACCTATATATTCTATATATGTATCAACCTGCTGCAGCCTATGGCTGTGCGTATATAATGTGGTATACCTATACAACACGGTGTATCATGTATAATATCGTTTCGCCGAAACGGACACGACGTCATTCGAATACTATCGGAAAACCTATTTTTTTACTTTAGTGATCATTATTATTATTATTACCCACTATTATTTTTTCGATACAATCGTCTTGCGCTCCTCACAAAGCGTATATACCGCAGTATATGCATATTATATATACGAGTATATATATAAATTTTGTAGAGAGAAATCCAGTGTGGAAGAGAGAGAGAAAGAATCATCATGTTCCAAATAAATTGTTGATGTTATTTGTATGGTTTAAGTTCGGCCCGGTGCAGTGCAAGTCCGAGTCATTAGGTAAGTGGATCAGTGGGCTAGTGGGCCAAACTAGACGCGGTCCATTAGAATATAACACTGCCGAGGTACCACTCGTCCGGAATACAATATTATTATATTATAATGTGCGTGTGTGTATGTATAGTATATATAATGTTATACGATGACGAGTTAGAACGAAAGAAACGTTCACGAATTATTTTGGCCGGGTCGAGAAAAAAAAGTCAAACACGCCGGAAATTAATTTGTAAGAAGAACGAATAAAAAAACCGAACAATGTTTGCGGCGTGGCGGCGTATATTATACAGAGCAGCGATATAATATTATGTATATATTATGATATTTATACATAGGATGAGTTCAGCCACTCATCTGTTTGTATAATATTATTAATTATTACCTATGTTCATAAGCTCATAACACAGTGCGCTCACTGGCTGGTGTAATATTATACAAATTATTAGTGTACATAATATAGAATTATAGAAGGTTTGACCTGACTTCAAAAATAGGGCGATAACCGTTTTGGGCAATCGAATCATCGTTGTTTATGAATTAATTCGTACCTATATACGTAACCTATACACATACATAATAATATTATTATATCGTAAATATTAATATATAATTAATATTAATTATTATTTATAATATTAAATTATACATATATAAATACATTAGTTGTATACCATATTTGTGTCATGTGCGCGTACCACAACATTGTACTTGTGGGTACCTACCTGCAATATATACCTACGTTATGGTGTTATGTTAGGTATATCGTGGAGATATTTATATATATATTTGACAGTTGACACATTAATATAAAAAAAAAAAAAATGCCTTGAAGAAGTACGAGCGGAGTGTGCGTCCGCTGTATATATCACGATAGTAAACCAGTTCCGATGGATCTGATCGGATCGGTGTAAGAGTCAGAGACTCTGCAGAGTAAGAGAGAGAGGAGTCAAGGTTAGGCCGCTCGGACGTACTTTGAGAGACAGGCGTGCGCGGGGAAAAGGTCCGATGGTGAAGGGAGGTCGCGGTCACTGCTGGGAAAAAGAGTGCGAGAGAGATGTAGCGAGTGGGCGAGTGTGTGAGATAGTGTGGGACAGAGAAAAACAAAATGAAACTCGCGCACATACGATTTATTGGGCTGCGGCAGACGGTCGCGGAAAACGTTTCCCTTCGAAAACACACCGCTCGCGGAATATTATACGCAATTATAAACGCTACGTATATTATAAACGCGTGTTATACTTTTAGATTCCGATAGTGAACCGAAAAAACTATAATATATCGCATGTACTAGTTTGGCAATAAAGACGTCGTGTTATGCATGTGTTTATTTTCCATCGACTACTGCAAAGATTATATTCTGGTATAATACAATAATATATTTGTGTAATATGTACATGCAGCGGTCTATTATACATTTATAATAATATAATTATTAGTAAATCACGAGTCTTTACGGTATAGTCGAAACACTCGGAACATATTACATATATAAATATATATTAGGTATATATAGAGAGAGAGCAAGTAAAAATGTATTAGAAGGTTTAAAATTGATTTGGAATTTTTCGAGAAATTCGGATGTCGCCATGTCCGGAGCATACTAGTTATGGCCTCCCGAAATATACGAATTGTCTCCCATCCTTATCGTAAATATAAAGGTTAATATACACTAGTTGCCTCCGATGACCAGGTAGTTCATAATTATACACGAGTTGCCTCCCAAGAATTTCACACTAGTTGCCTCCTGTATAGAATTAAGTAGTGGTTCATAAAATTCACTAAAAAATCAACATAAATAGATGAATATATAAAATTTTATTTTTTTATTTTTTTTATATTTTATTATTATTAAAAATATGAGACTTAGGTATATAATATATTATATAGGTACATGTACCACACAATAAAATTATATTAAAAACAATAATAATATAAACAACAAAAATATAAAACAAATATTAATTGATAATTTTATTTATAATTTTATAACACATGTGTTATGTATTATAGGTACATTATAAATTGTTTTATACTAAGTCATTAGGTTGTTAAAAATATAAAATTGTTCAGTTAAAAAATTTCAGTCTTAGGTATAATATACGACATTTATATAAAAATAACACAACTATAAAAATAATAAGTCAATTATAGTCAATAAGTCAAATAAAATAGGTAAAATACAAAAAATTATTTATAACATTGCTTAGGTTTATATTTTTTAGCCAATATTTGTAGGTACTCAAAATTTGGTATTTTTTTTTCATTCAGCTTTTTTATTTGAGTATCAATGACAATTATTTTGTTTCTAATTTGTAATCGACCATGTAGTTTAGGCTTATTAGAACTTTGTATTAAAATTACAGTCTCAGTCTGAATTAGTTTTAAAACTTCGATAAATTTATATATATTAGGATGCGGAGACTCAAAATAGCTATTAAATTTGCTATGGAAAGATTCGCATGCATTGGTTGTGCGCTGAATGCTCGAACTTTTTTCTGCCCATATATGAGTTCAAAATTGATAGGCCAAATATGCATGATCTTAATGTTTAGTCGTTAGATATAATCGTAACAAATATCAAACATAGCAAAAGTCATAAATTACGACTTTGAAATTACAAACTTATTTTCATAACTTATTTTCATTATCATGTATATGTTTGTTTAGAACCTCTTGTGTATTTATTACCTGGCTATTAGAAGATTACTAGTACTAGACCCTATTCAATACGATAAAATTTGGGGTACGCCGGGAGGCAACTCGTATGTGGTCGGGAGGCAATTCGTATAAAAATTATTGGCCTTTTTGACTTCGGGAGGCAACTAGTGTGCGCCCGCCATGTCGGATCTCAGCTGCAACCGCGGGACCTACAGCCGGTAATCGGCATAAAGGTATCATAATATATTAATATGTGCAGTGCCGGATTTGGAACAGGTGCCGCCCTGGGCCCTTTTAAATATGCAGTCCCCAAGAAAAAAAATGTAGTATTTATTATTAATACATTTATTTCATTATAAACAAATTAGGTCAGTAGTAATTATAAACAAAACAAGTAATAATTAGTTTTTTTAATATATATATTAAATATTATATACCTAATATTAATTTACGCAATTACATAAATGCATAAAATATTTATATGATTTTTTTTCAATTTCTTACAGAATTTGCCACCCCCACAAATTTGCCGGCTTAGGCGGATATCTAGCCCTGAATATGTGTTATTAAATTATTTGCCCCGGTTTTTTTATTTACTTCCATCGATTCAAGTACATCGCACTAAATATAGCGTTAATATAATCAGCAATCTCGAGTTGGTGAATATTCAATAGATATTAATATGTTTTACACATAAACGTATAGGTTTTGGCCGTTTTCGGTGTGACGCAGACTTGAACGGGTGTCGGGCTGCGAACGGTCCGGAAGTGGGCCAAGCATGCTCGGCAAACGGGTTTCGGAGAAGAAAAAAATTCACACACGCACGTGTGTGTATATTAATGAAAAGTGTATATACCTTATATACCTACATGATATGGATTATGGCGCTCGGTAGGTACGTTCGTTTTCTGTTTGCGGTAGGCAATAGCGGTTTTGAAACCAATGGCGAGGAAAACCACATGATATTATAAATAATATATATTATTACGCACGTATACAGCAAATGTGTAGGTACCTACCACACCGCAGGAATCTAATAGGAATATAGTGTTTTTATAATAATATTATAGTGTACCTATAAACTACGTGAAAGACATGCATAATATACCGCAGGCAATCCATTAAACATAAAACACTAATTATTTCAAAAAACACAAACGTTTTTGAAAATATTTCTTTTACATGATTTTATGTCGTTACAAAACAACATTTTCGTAAAATAAATTAAATATTATTTAACTCCTATTTTTTTTTAATCGTTATTAGTTTTTAAAATTAACATACCTACATTTTTAATTTCATATTCTGAAGCACAAAATAATTTGAAGTCTTCAAAATCTAATTTTGGACAATTAATTATTATTATAGTTATATTTTATAGTTAGTTGTATTTAAAGTTATAACTTATAACTCATAAGCTACTCGTCCAAAATATGATTTTTGAACATTGAAGTACCTACTCCAAAACATTTTTCTTTAAATAATAGTAAGCCTAATTACAGGCTACAAGGTTTAACACAAAAACCTGACGTATGTAACAACTTTTATTCTTATAATTTTTTTTAAATATTAAATGACTACCGTAAGTATTATATGTTAAAAAAAAAATATTATTCATAAGAACAAAAGTTATTATATTATATAGTATATAGTTAGTTGATTACAACATTGTCAGCTATTTCAGAGTATTTCTGTTACACTCTGTATAAAATATAATAATGTAATAGATCAATAGATAATTAAAAAGACTACTATACGTCATGGTGATACGACTCTTTTAGAGTAAAACTTTATTGTATAATAAATATATCATATATTATGATATATAATATCAAACAACGATTATTTACGTATAGGTTCTAGTGGCGCAACCATGGTATGGTGGGGGGGGTGTTTGGGTGCCTAAACGCCCCCCTTTATGTATAACGTATAAAGTTAATAGGTACCTAGTGATCTACAAAATGAATTCGGTTATAAACCGATATTGAAGACCTGTTTTAACGGTTTTAAGATGAGTGATTTATGAATTCTATAGGTACCCGTTGACCGCCCCATTCCAAGAATCCTGTAAATGATTTTTTTTAGATCATTCTTTGGATATTTTAATATATTATTTCACCTACATTCCATTTTCTTTCCATTATTCATCATCTAGTTCCTACAGTAAAATAAAACTAGATTTTTTTTTTTTTAGTATTTTAAATACGAGAATCCAATTATTTTTTATGAGTTATTCCTACTATGACTATTCCTCATTGGGTTTTGGCTTGTTCGTCAGAAATATAAATAAATCAATCTTGTTTATACAAATAAGAAATTGAAATAGAAAAAAAGAAGACTATATATACCTATAGAAAAAACCAGGTTAATCAGTTATTTTCCACCTTGATCACTGCACGAACAAATTATGAATAAAACATCAACTATTAACTAATATAAATATATGTGACCGAGAAGTCAAAAAAATTATAATAACAGAAAATAACAGTTTGATAATTTTACAACATATAGGTATTAACATATATAATGCAAGTGTAAATTTACTATTTATTATATTTATTTTTAATACATTAAAATTACATTTAATGCCTTTTAGTTTGTTTTGCGCAAATATAATATTTACGTCGTTAGATTTAATTTTTCATTGCTCTTTGCTGGGTCTACACGACGACAGTAAAACGTGATAGTGTAGGGTTGTAGGGGCGTCTAACCGTTTGGGAAGACCGGGCCACATACATAATCTTTATAATTATTAAATTATAGAACAGTGAATAGAAATATTTTTAATTTATAGTTTTAAAACTTGAAATATCATGCAAATACCTTTATCTTTGTAATTCGATATTAAAACTTGTAATATATCATGTGATATGCTAATAAATTTTAAAATGTTGGTGGTCACCCCTGGTGTAGGCAATCGTGACAGCTAATTTTACGATAGTATAACATAGTTTAATAAAGTTAATATTAGTTATAACTTATAACCATAAAACTATACATAGGCATCATTAGGCTTTAAATTCTGGGAATTTGAGTCTCACCTAAAATTATTTTTTCATACACTTTTGAGTTTTGACCTTTTTTTTTGGACATGGTTAATTTTTTTCACTAATCCCTTACACCATACAAAAGTCATTTGTTTATAATATGTATACGTACCACGTAGGTAATGTCACTGCTGTCACGGCTTCCACATTGCCACAACTTTACGTTACCAGTAACGTATGAGTGTCTGACACTATATGATTGATTGCGAGTAAGAATAATATGTTTTTTATATAAACTGGCGAGTCACGGGTGATTTAATTAATCATTAAATTTGGCTTTTTTTGGTAATCGAAAATAAGCAATTTCGTTTCTCGGTAACTCGGCGTTAAACGGCTGTACACAATGTGTCAAACCGCCAATGTAATATTATGTGACTCGCATCATCAACCCGAAAACTGTATTTTAAACTTCTTAAAAAATATGGCACGTTTCGAGTGGAAAAAAAGAAATAAAATACATTCCGAGGAAGTTAGACGAAACATAATATTATTTTATTCTATACGCGGCGTAAATATTGGGCATTCGTATATATACTATTTCCTATATATACTGCCATACATAATGCTATATAATATATTATATTATTATATGTTTGACGTAAAAGTTGTTGGCATACCACGTTTAACGACCATACCGTTGTCATTTACCTATAATATGTTTGGTCTATAGGTATATAATATATATATATATATTAAATAATAAATATAATATGCGATATACCTACTCTACAAATTTCCCGAATCCTTATATATACCATGGAGTTAACTTGAAGTACCTACACACACACTGTCTACACAATATCGTGTAGACCGCCGTCCGCCGTCAGCGGTTGGGCGTTTTTTCGCCCGAGGGTATTTTGCTGGTCCGAGTATTTCGGGTACAATAACCGACCTCCCCCCGCACGCCCACACCGCACCACCAAAACCACGACCAGCACCGTCGTCGCCGCCGTCGTCATGCACGCGCACCACACTACACCTCGCACACAAGTCTAGACGGTTTTTTTTTTACCACCGTCTCCATATTTTATCATATGATAAATTTTCTGAAATGACCCTCGGCATGGCGACCGCGAGGTGCGTATGGTATGTACAACGCGTGACCGGTACAACCTATAATGCGGCCATACCTTTATGGCTTTATGTATATTCACATATATAATATATATACCTAATAAAATATTGAAAAGGTACACGAGACCGAAATAGCGGACCGACGAGAATCGCCAAACGCAACGGTTTTTTGAACCGTACATAGAGCGTATACGTATACGGTATACACAATAAATATTAAAATAATGGAATACAATGTAATATTACAACATTTAATAAAATATAATATCGCAGTAAACGCACAAAAATAATGCGTAGGTACTCGTAGGTACGACACTATGGCTATAGCGTATGTCATAAAATCATAGCTCATAAATTCATAATAATATGTTGTCATATTTTGCCACAATACATACATATATACATATATAATACCATCAGTGTCATTTTTTTTTCGACAGCCCCGTGAAGTTTACTCGTGTGTCGCGTGTGTAATAATTGTATACCTATTAATTACCTAATAATATATAATAATAATACGCGTTTAAACTAAAATGGTTACATTCACGAAAAACATAAAATACGGAGAAATTGTGAGCGGTTCACAACGATCGTCGGGATGTGAACGGTTCTAAATATAGATTAGTGTGCACTCACATAAACTGTGTAATATGCGTATACAACACGCGGCACGCGTCTGACCTTTGTCGGAATTCGGATATCCAGGATTCCAGGCCGTTGTTATGTCGAGGCTCAATTATTAAGTGTTTACGGTGTTTTTTTTTTTTTCGAAGGTTGTGGCTTATTGGATTTTCACATTCCTCGGGATTCCGTACGAAAACTAGTCTCGACAACTCTTACTTTTGGAATCGTGTATACTTTAATTGACCGGACCTAGCCACATGTTTTGTTCTCGTGTACGGTTTGAAGAGGTCAGCGCCCTCGACAGATACGATATATAAAATGTGTACAATTTTCTAAAAAAGATAACATTATGTATACGGTTTCACTAGAAACCATTTCATATGCATCTGTGGATGACTCTGGTACATTATTTTACGCTTGCACCGACAAAAATATATTAATTCTTCATTGTAGGTATACATTTACACTCACTCAGGCATTGTAGGTACATATTTTCTAACTCTGTATACAGAACATAATGCATTCTGCTTTCTGGACACACAAACTGTTGAAATCTTACGAAATAGACAGCATGACCTAGTGATCTGTAAATCAGTTTTTTTATTTTAACGCAAATCTTTATGCCGGTGGGGTACAGCTAACATTGTCTTACCGAACAAAAAATTATTCACGTATTAATCATTAATTAAAAAAATAAGAATAACAAATTATAAACGGACATTTATACAATATTATAATATAATTATTATTAAATTAATTTGCACCTATAAAATTACCATCCTCGGACGCTTATTTCAATTTATTATAACAGTTATTTTAAGATATGGTATTTCATTAAAAAATAACGGGGATAAGATTGAAGGTAGGTAGACTTGAAATAATTAATTTGGTTTTGTCTGTACTCGAAGTCTAGAAACTTCGCAGTTAATCAATTCTATCTTCCTCGTAACGGTGTGACATATTTAAATTATGAAATTGTCGATAAAATAAAGTAAAATATAATATTGTTAATATATTTTGTACTATACGATAATAAATATAAAGAGATGTCTGATGTGCCTATATATAACATAATATATGGATTAAGTGAAAAACCTCAGGCTAGAGTAAAATATACAAGTAAAATGATCAAGTACTGGAAAATTAATTGTTAAATTATTTTACATCATTAATTTCACACTTCTTGCGAACTGTCGAACCGGCGCTGAAATATCCTAAAATAATATGACTTCGATGTTTATGAACCGATAAACTCGCTTATTCGGACAAGAATGCTTATACAATCATACCTGCAGGACGTGTGCGTATATATTTGTATTGATCGGTACGTGAAAAAAAAACGAGAACGGTAATATTTAACTACGCTTAAAAATACCAAACCCAACGACAATAATGACGTAACGTTGCCAATATTATAATTATACATATATAATATATACGGATATACCTATATAATGGGTTGTGAGTCTATACGAAAGCACTGCGTTGGTATATATTAATATTATCATTATATAAGTCATCGGCCGCCGCGACGTCTAGTGTCAAACGGAATGGGTTTAAAAACCATCGCGGGAAAAACGTCGCAACCATAATGTAAAATATCATTATTGAAAATATCACTATTATTGCTACGGTTGCTATAATCTTATATAACGGGAATTGGCAACTGGCAGTCCGCGGGGCATGGGCGTAACTAGACCTAAATTTTTTCGGGGTTGGAGGGGTCGTGCTAAAATAGTGAACAGCTGACAAATGTAGCCATATCCAACCAATTAATCCTCAATGAGGATTGGAATTATTCCTCATCCCAGATTCCTTTAAAAACTGTTGAAATTAGATAAAGTGAAGTCGAGTGACTTTTATTTATTTTTATTTTTATGTTAATATAAGTGTTTATATATTTTTGGTATTTTTTCCCCTATATTACAAATAGATAAGTACTTACAATATTATTAATATTTTTCCCTATATTACAAATATATACATAATATTATTAATAAAGTAGTGACTAAATGACTGAATTTAATCATAAAAGTGACCAAAAAGTTACCTATATTAGTATTTTTTCCTAACAACTTACTGTTATTAAATATTTTTCTTTGAATATTGTTCTCCCCTTATTTTTAATGTGTAGCGGATTGGACGCCACTGATTATTACTTAATTGTTTAGATATTTTTGATTCACCGCTTGCTTGAAAAACTGCCACCACGTATCCCAAACTTACTAGAATTATGATAGCAATTTGAAATTTTGAAGTAATTTATACAAGTTAGGAAAGCCTAATTTTGTAAGGTTTCCTCTAACCATAATGTAATTGATGTAATTTTAACTCTAATAATTCTTATTACTTATAATTATCAAAACCAATTTACAATTAATCTTAAATAAACTATTTCAAAACATAAATTTGAGCAATCAAAAAACTGAATACTTATTAAAATTGAATATCTATGTACAAATTAAGAATTGTGGCTTGGATTTTTGAGGGTGCTTATTTTGTTATTTATTTAAAATTATTATCACAAAAAAATACCTATAATAATAAAAATAAATACAGATTTATTTTACTCATAATTTGTGAAACTCCGGTAGTTATTAGTTGTTATTTTAAAACCCACCCCTGGTATATAAAGTAAATAGTATATATGTATGCTGATTGCCGGATTCGACGAACAATCACTAAAGTTTAGAGGATGATTTAACAGGATGTCAGCGCTTTATTTTCTCCTTGCTCTCGCCAACATAGCAAATTTGAGTTCAGCAGAACCATTACCTTGTGTTGTTAACTTTATATTTTAATATTAGAGTACATTGGCGGATCATCAAACTTAAAGTTAAAAACAATATCTATGTGCTCTTCTGTTGAATTTCTAAAAATATTTGAATTTTAAAGCAAGATATGATATTTAAGTTGTACAATTTTACACACTCGTAACTTGCATAAAAAATTGAAACATCGTAAAAATCTAACGCATGAACCCAAACAATGTTTTTATAATTTAAGTTTAATAACAGGAGAATTCCCTCTAATACTAAAGGTTGGTTCTGCTTAACGAAAATTCGCCATGTCGTACGCGGGTCAGAGGGGGAGAAAACAAATAGTGCGCTGACATCCTCTTAGACATGGTTTATTGGCCCATGGTTGGTCCATTAAACGTTAGACATTAATGAACCAATGAACCATTAAATGAATCAATTTGTTTATGCAAGCCAGCACCGAGGAGCGTTTATATTATTGTCGTGGAGCCGTGGAGGATGTCAACTATTATTATTATTCAATACTATGTAGTCTATAATCGCGCACATAGTATGCTTCATTACCCAATGTGTAAACCTCATAACGCGATTTACCACTTAAAATAATCAGTATCTACCTACTCATAACACTTTATTTTTTTGTAGTTAAATAATGTATACGCGAAAACTATAATCCTATATCAATTACATTTTACGGCATAGGTACGCTTATATTACAATATTTGGTATAAAAATGTAAATGATCAACACATTACAATATTCAAAATAATATGTTTTACTTTAAAACCTTTAATTATTTTGTAAAATCCCTGAATTTCTTTGTATACGACTTGGGCCGGTATTGCTACGAAATGTATGTACGCATTTTTTTGGTAAAAAATTGTCCGATCGAATCCGCACGCTTTACAGCCTTTTATGAAATACGAGGTACTCCTATGTGACTATATAATATGACAATACATACAAGGTGATTTTTGAGCATGCTCACCCAATGTATACTTAAATTATGCATATATTCAAATTCTCGAGATTTTTTTGTACCACATAAGGATGATTCTATGACAATACCAACATATTTTTTTCAAATAGGGACCCCCCTTTATAACTTTAAATTATTCAACAAATATTTTTTTTTGAGAATTTTGATGCATATAAATCAAAATTTTAACGATTAGTTTTTGAGTTATATAACTTCGTGTAATAATAAGAATGTCTACAGTAATGCGGTCAATGGGAGTTTTAGACCAGCTGTCTTTTTCCACCAACAATAAAAAAATTCTCCCAGTTATCCAAAATCAACAGCAGTTTGTTTTATTTTAATTTTAATTCCTTTCCAGAAAAATTAATCTTGAATAAATTATATTTAAAACTGTTAACATTTTTTTCTTTATTGATGGTTGTATGTGAGTGATACCTTCTTAGAGATTGAGAAAGAAATTATTTTATTACCTCTATTTACCCTTTAAGTTCACCTATGAACTAGGTATCTAAATCTGAGTTTAGAACCTATAAAGAAAAAGAAAATCGAACAAAAATGCTTTGCTAAACTATTTGAATATAATATATAGATGAGATAGATCCATTTAAATATTCGTATTATAGCAACAGATATACAATATGGCAACAATAATAATAACTTTATTATTACAACGACTGGTTATAATGATTATAATTGTTCTTCGGTTTATTGTGTTAGATTTACAATCATACATAATTTACCAAGCTCGTGATGACTGCAGATTTACAAACTTTCATTTTTTTTTTAAATATTTAAATTCTCTGTACACATACTCAAATTGTATTTGAAGTTTGAACTTTATAATTATTTACTTAATTTGCAATATAATATAATACATGTCATACCTACAATTATAACGACGCAGTTATCTTCATAATAATTAATGATCAAGGAATACAATAGGCCTAACCTAACGAAATGTACACAGAAAATAAATTTTGATTTAAAACAATGTTAATAATTAATCTACATTTAATTTACGATGTATATATAACATCCGACATACCAAATAAGTTATTTCAAAGCAGTTGTTAATCATCAGTGCACAGCGAAGCAAAATGTGCTGACAAATATTACACGGTATTGTCGTTCTACTTTTTACATAAAAGAAACAAATTGTACACTGCATAATAGATTGTGTTTTTTTATTTAAAACAATATTAACTTACATTTAATTTACGATGAATAACAACCTATAAGTTGTTTGATAGCAGTGGTTTGCGATCAGCGCATAGTGAAACAAATTATATACTTTATATATTGGTGAACATGGAGCTCTGTATTATAAATACATTTACAAGTTTATTTTTTCGGTCATTATTTTCACGAAATATGTATCCTTGTGCGTAATTCTATGTTATTTTATAACATTTAATTTAAGTTCGATATCAATTTCAAATATACTGAGCGATGAATGTCTTATTTTATTTAATTAAATAAAAAATAATATTTTATTCGCACAATTACATTTGTAAATACAATGTTTTCGTCGATATTTTATTCAACATACTATAATGCTAATAGTAAAATAAATGATTTAAGTTGCATGTTAATATATTATCAAATATAGGTACCTATACTTAATAATATATTATAGCTTATTAAGCTGAATATAAGTCCGTCTTCGCTCATAATCGTTTTTCATACTTATTCAATGAATTATCATTGAATTCGTATTCAACAATTCAACATAGTATCCATAACATTGGGGTATTCAACACTTACCTGCATACAGCAGAGCGGTAACCATTTAGGTATTCTCACCGTTCTTATAGTTGTTGAAAAAACATATTAAAATTCAGAATATGAGATAGCTTATGGAGGACACAAGAATTTAAGTAAATATAATTTTCAATATAATAACGCGTATACGTTATGCCTATCCTAAAATATTATATTATCAATGTGAACAAACCCAATAACTCTTAATTCCGTGACTTAATAAAATGTAAAATGTATTTTTTGTCATGCCTGCGCCGAAAGTTTTAATTTCGATGCCGGCCGAACCGTCGGAAAATGACCTTTTTCCGTCAAGCGGGCAGAAAACGGTTTATTTTTTGGCCAGCAAGCGGAAAAGTGATTGTCTAAATCAGATTAATATAAATGAACGCGTCGACTCGTTTTGTCTAATATATCAAATACTGATCGGTAGATGAGTTGCCTCCTAGCTTTTCTAGGAAACGATTAAGCGAATCTAAACAGCGAGAACGACAATATAACAGTTCAGTATGATGGATTACCATATAACATTGCCACACATGTGCGTATCATACCTTCCGTACAGATATAGGTGTGTTTAGGTATAATATCTATAATTGTTACTGTAATAAATTCTTATTCTCTTTTTTTTTTTTCCTGTGCCACTGTGCGTGGACGTGTGCAGGTGGATATTAGATAATCGCCGCAGTAGCTCGGTGTAAGTACATAATAAATCGATTGCGTACATCGTATAGAGTAAAAAAAAAAAAAGAAAAGAAAAACCAACCGTATTGTAAATAGTGCGAAAAACCCTAAATCATATTCATAATGTCAATATACTATTACCTAACAGTCGGCTGTAAACATAAACTGCAATCGCTGATGATTTTTTTGAGACTAGCAATGGTGCTCGCGCTGCACGTTACGTGCGGCACTGCGGCAGCACCGAACAACAACATTCGGCAAAACACACGAGTCATCTTAACCGAGTGATTTTACCTACCTAAATATTGGTACATCTATAATATATAAACATAATATAAACACAGCTGGCAAATGTCACTGGGTCGTCGTATATTTTACAAAAGTAATAATATTATTATTGTTGTTGTTATTATTTTGACTGTCGGCAGAGACGCAGAGTATTCACGACGTACGTACGGGAAGGATGACGATTTTTTGGCAGAAGAAGTTTGTGGGTCAAGGTCGCTCGGGCCGTGGCTACTATGCGCACCATAATAAATTATACCTACATCTCGGTTTATATATTATACAAATATATACTCCACTGGTCGTGAGGCCCCGCTGCGGCAAAACCTGTCGGGCGGAATTTGGAGAAGAAAAAAATGTCGAACGAATGTGCGTTTCGAAACGAAATCGCGTTATATCACGGTAATTTGGCCAGTTTTTATACGAAAACGTATTTCGATGTTAAGTCTGCGTATGTATAATATAATCATTTGTACTATATATTATGTACGTATATAATACAACACACATTGCTCAGATCCAGAATAACATGCGTATAGTATGCGTTTACTATTTATAATATGACGTATACATGGTACACTGTATTGTGTATATACACACGAGCGTGATGTATATATATATAAATTATATAGTACCTATATTCTATAATATAGCTTAAGGGTGTAGGTTGAGGGTAGTATTATGAGACATAATTAATTTATTAAGAAGATAGCAGAGTACAATTAGAACATTCACAATTTTTTACGTCTTTGCGTATGATGCTTAAGAGAAAAAATGGCAAACCAAAATACGAAACCATAACGAATGCCAACTATTTTTCGTACTTTACGTACTAACATTGAACTATTCAACTATACGGAAGATTTTAACAACTTGCAACAATTAAATTAAATCTAATAGGTATAGTAGGTAAACCTTCTTATATATAGTGTACAATGATCCCGTTATTATAATTTATAATTATCAATAAAATCTTTTGTTTGTAAAAATCGTGTTCCTATTTCAGACATTGTGCTTATAAAAGTGGCCCCGCGTAAGAAAAAAAATATCGAGTACAATAATGAAAGAGTACCTATATTATAATTTGATAAAATATATTATATACTGTCAATCGCCATAATAGTTCTGCATGCGTTGTTCAAAATTACATGCGTGGTTTACATAATTTAGACGACTGCAATTCACAACTCCTATAGTGCACTTACCTATGACATGAAGCATACGCATATTTGTCGGTTTTTTTTTTTTTAATTTATCGCTCGACGAACGCGGCACACGTAATAATAATATGTCGTTATAATAGGCGTATGTGTACCTAATAATAATAAATAATTATAAGCAAGACGCAACGCATAAACGATAATAATATAATCGTCGTGTTCCCACACAATACTGCATATATACATACGCAGCGTTCAATACAATATAATATAATAATATATGTACCTATTATAATTTATAATATACACGCGTAAAAGATCAGACCTTTCCAGACACTGGTACATCGCACATACATTTATATATATATATATATGTATACCTAGGTATATCGCGGTATATACCTATACATTATTATTTACAGCCGAGGGTGCACGCGTATATCCGGGTGCGTTTAATGTGCACAACACGGTCACGAGGTCAACGCAGCAACCAGTCGCTGCAGCAACATCGTCGTGGTCAGTTTTCCCGTTCCGGTGCTGTAGGTACGAATAATATCTATTACCGATTTTTTTCTCTCCTCCTCAGCCGACTCGATATACCTATAGATTTTTCATCATGTCTAATATATCATATTACGAACGAGCGGATAAATATTTAATATTGTATAGGTACTCTTATAGTTTTATAGTATACGATGAACGCGAGGTGTATATAGGTTGCCTAGCTTTCAAGACGATAAGTACGCAGTGGTGTATACCACTGTATACACAATTCTTGTGTGGAGGGGAAATCAATGGCAAACAAATTATCATCGAAGGAAAATGTTTAAGCCTGGTACCCGCACATGAAAATAATAAAAAGGCCTATGGGGGATCTGACCTCCCCCCACTTGTATAGGGCGAATGTAAGTTGCTACACGAGATCAGCAGGTAAAAAAAATACGAATGTTAGTTCCTACATGCTAGAAAAAGGTGCATATGTAAGTTCCTACGCGGCAAAACACAGGTACATATTTTAGTTCCTATAAGGTAGAAAAAAGATTCGTGTGTAATTTCCTACACAGTAAAAAACAGGCGCGTATGTGAGCTCCTACACGGTGGAAAATTATATCTGTAAGTTCCTAAAAGTTCAAATGTCAGTAAGTGTATAAAAATCAAATAATATTAATAATAATAAAAATAAAAAAATATAAAATAAGAATAAAAATTGAATAATACATTTTCATAGTTTTCATATTCGAGTTGGAATATAGAGTCGCACAGGGATGCCCTGCTTAGCAATGTTGATGCACTATACATAGGTTACTACTTACTAACCTAACCTTAAGGTTAGGTTATGTTAGGTGCGAACACAGATATACCATACAAATATACAATCATTGTACATAATAATATTATCTGCAGTAGTCTTGTGCAATGGTTTGATAATGGTATTATGGTATGATAATCATAATATTTATATAGGAATTCTGAGCGTTCAAATGACTTATCATCGTCACGAGGCAAAGCGAAAATAAAATCAATTTTAATTTTTTTTTCGACTTTTCTGTACGCTGCAATTATTACCGCAACGATGACCGAGTACAACTAGAAATATTTATATACCTACCTACTTAAAATCGCCCGTTTCCCGTCTGTGATTAAGCATATTTCTAGCCGTACGTTTATGCGGGTGCGCGGAAAAAAATGCGGTTCGAAAAATGAAGTTGAAATAAAAGATATACCTACTAATCATGGTACCACTATAATAACCCTACGAAGTACGAACACAATATAATAATATTATGTACATCGATCATTAACCTAGTTACATATTTGGAAACCGATTCACATAAATATAAATATCGATTTGATATATATCGTATAGGACCTATACAGGGGCGTGCCCAGAATTTCTTTTTGGGGATGGTTTAGTTTAACCTTAAAGTTTTAAAGTTAAACTTCAATACTTAGAACAATATAATTCAAATAAATTTAAGTATATACTGTATTAATAAAAAAAATAAATTTCAAAATAATAAAACGTAAGAGTACAACAGATCACCAATCGTGGTAAACACTAACTAAATGAAAGATTGTACATTTGTACACAAAGTAAGAGTAGGTTTATTTTACCGTTGATATCGACAAAATTAAATTGAAAATACTGTGTCGGTACTCGCCACTCGGTATTGTCAGTTACAGAAATGATGTGAAAGATTACAAATATTTATGATTTGCTTTCGTTGTAATAAAATTATTATTATATGTCATCGATAAGACCCATACGGCAACGCGAAAACTGATTTCATTTAATTTAAAGCCGGGTACACACGTGCAACATTGGTGTAACACAACGCCGTAACGTAACGTCTTTTGATGCTATCGACATTTACCGACAACTCTTGGAACGCGCGAATGTTGCAAGTGTGTACCCGGCTTAACGTAAAACCCCCAAAACAGCGATAAGAACCTGCCGTTGTAACACTAATATAAAATACGCAGAAATGTACTAAAGGGAATAAAAACCAAAGATCGTCAAATATTGTATTATTTTTATATTAATTATTATATTATCGGATTTCCCCATAATATTATGTTAATGTTATTTTTTATTTTGTAAATATCATGAAGTTGAAAAAAATAAGCCAGTCAATTTGGGGGTGGTTTGAACCCCCAAAACCACCTCCTCGGCACGCCCCTGGACCTATAGGTATAGCCAGTCGGTCGTGGCTATATTTACTTTCCCAAACGGTCAATAAATAATAAAATACTACAGTAATAAATTATAATAATCAACTTGCAAATGATTTTGAAGAATGTAACCTAGGTAGCCTAACACGGATACTTAACTTCTTAAGCGACTAATATGTCTTCAGTGTGAATATTTTTTTACATAGGACAATATATACAGCGTGATTCACCAAGCATGCTTACCCCCCCATTTTTTCAAAAAAAAAATTATGCAAATTCTGATTTTTAGAAATTTTAAATATAATTGAAGACTTTATTTTTAAATGTTTGGATTTTTTATACTACTTAAAGTGTGTTCTGTGGTGAAGCAAACTTCTGATTTTTAAACGAGTTTAAAACTTGTTTTCTGTAAATTATTTAGCTAATAAACTTTCAAAAATGTTGACGTATTAAAAAAAAATACGAACGAGTAGTTCTTAAGTTATTAAAATATTTATAATTAGGATAATAGTTGTCAAAAATGGTCTTACAATAGTATAAAATAGATTTCATATCGGATCTAGTATTTATTATACCGATGCAATTTTATAAATTTGTATTGATATATTAATATAAATTACTAAAACATGTTTAATTACCATTAATTATGAAATTTTTATCTTTCCCAAATCTTCAAAACCCATTATCGTGGACTTTTATTATCCTTATTAGTAGGTACACATTTTTAATTTAATACGTCAACCAGGGGCGTCATTTCAGTTTTTTTTTGGGTGTGCCATTTTGAAATTTCACCAGGCCATTTAAAAATAGAGCGGATCTACAAGGGATCCCCCCTTATTTCAGCAGGCCAATTGAGAATATTTTAAATGTAAGGGGTGCCACCGCACACCCTGACCCCCCCCCCCCAAATGACGCCACTGACGTCAACAAGTTCATAAAAATGATCCATTAAATAATTTATAGAAAATAAAGTGGTTTTCGTTTGAAAAAGTTAAGTTTGTATCATCACTGGACACTCTTCAAGTAGTACGAAAAATATTCAAATATGGTCTTTAAATATATAAAAAAATGTTTAAAAGTCTGTGAATTTGAATAAATGCATCATTAAATGTAAAATGGGGGCGAGCATGCTTGGTGAATCACCCTATACATTTATTTAGAAGTGAGTATAAGTGACACTTACTGTTTAGTGGCCGCGCGAGAGGGTTTTTGTGAGACAATTGTCTCACAGCTAAAAGGGGTGGTGGGTCTGTAAGTGCCTATAGTGGCTACTAGCTAGTCAGTACACAAAATTGTATTGTACAGTACTACAGTAGTCTGCAGTGACACAAAATGACACCAAAATGATACGCAAATTAAATAGGTGGGTCTTGTGTACTGCAACTAACATATTATTCTTACTGTCGAAAAAGTTCGCACCGCCCTGCAGTTACAAACTAATATGAATAATATAATATTTATATATACATACGTTTTAAAATTACGCGTCATAGTTATATTTCATTAGCATTTGTCATTATAATATTATAAATTATGTTACGTGTATTATGTCTACATAATTTCCTGTATCTTAAGTTATAGTTTTCAATTTTCCAATACTTTAGCACGAAAACCACACCTAACTTTAATATGCTAATGTTATAATAAATTGCAGGCTGCAGCCATTTGCAGATGTTCACCGTGACTATCTATATAGTATAATAATTGTATTATTACTAATTAACAAAAAGTTAACCAAGGTTGAAAATAATTGCAATTCCTTAGTAAAAATTAATTTATTACTATCCTCTTACTGCATGCATATATATAGAATCCACGGTTCGAAAACGTTATAATTAACTTTTAAAAAGCCGAAATTTAATCGTAAAAAATGAACGGAAAACTATTATATACCTATATATATATATTTAAAGTTTTCGAAAATGTTAATATTGAATAATGTATAAGAGTATAATGCATATTGCAGTTATTACAGTGCATGAAAATACAACCCACTTTGCAGTTTGTAGATATCTGACAAATATATAAAATATATACTAACAGGTTAAAATTTTGGAAAAACTGGGTTCTACCCAGAGACTTAAAGAATATAGAAAAATTAGAGAATACAATGAATTCCTGAAAAAAACCTGAAGTTTTCGGAAAATTAAAAAACAATTTTTCTACGCTTAAAATGATTTAAAAGATTAAGCAAAACACAGTTAAAAATATGTACATTGAAACAAACCGTTATTTTAAATCATAACAATTGATGGTAATAAATTAAGCTAATATAAGACCGGCAAAGTACGAACTGACTTAACTGTTAAAATTGCTTTAGCTTCAAAACCAAAGGCGAACGTTTAATTATGTTGAGCACCGTCGTTTTCAGCATAAAAAATAAACTAGATGAAAAAAAAATAAACAAAAATCGTTCTTTTCACTACCACGCGTTTTTTGATTTACATTGGCTAAGTTTGTTCGCACCAATCGCACAATGTAAATCGAAAAACTTGCGTATGATATGCGTTGGATTTACCAGTGAAGAATACAGTGTACAATACCTGGGTTTTGAAGGTGTTGCATTTGCATAATATGTCTTTTTGAGGCTATTAGATTTATTTTTCTAAGTAAGCTTGAAATATTGACTTCACGTCTTCATGACGCTACACTGAGAAAAAGTTTTAAATGGAAAACAAAGGGTCAACTAAGGACATTTAACATGTAGCTTGTGGTGGATAATAGGAAAGTAAAGAAACTAAGAAGGCAAAAGCTCTGATTCATTGTTAAAGAATTTTAAAATCAATAGGCAATAGAAGGGTTGGATAATCAGTTTTATTGGATAGTAGACCACCAAGGAATCAGAGATCAAGTAAATGCATACATTCAGCCAATATAATATGTTGGCACAATACATACTACTTAAAAATAAAATAAAATACACAATCAAAATCAGACATAAATACTCATGTTTATTAGTTAATTACAAGATAATTAATGCTCATTCAAGTCAATGGTTACACATTAACAGAGGATACGAAATATACATAAAAAAAAGAAATATAAATAAATATATTATATATTACGTATTTTTTTTTTAACAATACTACTATGTTATTATATAAATAATTTAAAAAAAATCAGGCTTTTCAAAGGAATAATAAGAAAAAATCACACATGATTTTTTTTTTTGTATTAGTAGCTGAGAAGATCACAAAATATTGATATAATTTTAAATGTCTTCATTGATTTTAATTAATTTATAAATCATTAATAGGTTGTGTAGAATTTACTTCTAATCTAATATAATATTGAATATAATATGATATCCATTAATATGGACATAAATGTTTAGACATATAGATATGATAAAACTTATTGAATATTGTACAATTTGTTATAATTATATATAAACTTTATAGTTAATAATAGCCGAGCAAAAATAATAGCAGTACTTGTTTGTAAGATCTATCCAGTCTAGGTCATAATCTGATGTTTATCTGTCACACAATGACTAGTTTAACATTATATTGCCACAAAAAAAAAAATAAAAAAAATATAGTATAATTTACGATTTTTGTGTCCAAAAATGTTGTTTAGATTTAAACTGAACATTATTTTTAAAGACTGATCGCATTAATTCTATTTTTTTCTTAATTATATCGGTTAAATAATTAAAATAGTAATTTAAAATATTTACAAAAAGATAAGAAATTTCTAAATGTGTTAATCTATTTACAAGGAATTTTAGAAGGCAAATTGAAACATAAGAATGTATCTATTAGCTATTATCTAAGTTATAAATAACAAATTTCAAACTACTTAATAACTTAACTGGGAATAAAAAAAATGTATTTATTAAACATAAAAAAATAATTGATCACAATGAATAAATAAGGCAGTATTATGAAGGAATGATACAATATAGATGTGTTCTTTTTTTCTTTGAGCGCAATGGCAAAGTAAAATTGTTGTTTTTTAAGTATTATATATATTTGTATTTAACAAAAAAGTATCTTATTTTAATGATGAAGAGAGCAATCAACTAGATTAATACATTTGAAATAAATGTTCAAGTCAACTAGGTATTTTAAATTTTAAATTAAACAACAAAAATAGGGTCACAACTCTTTAATAATTGTAGTCAGTTCTCAATTTAAAAGGTTATTATAGTAATGGATTAAGTTTTGTTTAATTGTTGAGTTTATGACGACTGAGATTCAGGCGGAGCTCTGTAATAAAAAAAATATATATACATTATTTCAGTTATCATGGTAATATTGAATAAAAATAATTTATTCCTAGATCATTAGTTTAGTCTTAGAATAATTATATAAGTAAGATACAAATTGTGTTTATGCGTCCATAAAATAAAATATATTTTTAATACAATAAAAGTAATTTAGAGTTCTATATTATATGGTATTTTTGATATATTTTCAATAGAAATAACAAAATGTTGAAGTAATAACAAGTATTTTTTTATCAACTAGACACACAATTTTAAACTTGAACATTGGAAAATATATATAAAGAGTGTTCTTATAAATGTAAGACATTTATTATTCAAGTGCCATTATGAGTGCCTAACAATCAATCATCTTATATTGTATATTACCTACTGTCGACTGTCTGCTAGGAATCAAAAAATATAAACTAAGCAGATTAAGAAGAATTTAAATTTTAAATATTCTGTGCTTCTCTGGCAGATAAACATTAAGAGTTTTTAAAGCGGTAATGATATATATTTTTTAGCATTACAACTTTAGAGCTATGATATTACTTAGACTTGTCTAATCTAATATGTTTGGTTAACAAAATAGCTGATTTCTATTATAAACTTTTTGAACTGAAAAAATTTGTTTTTTAGTTTGTGCATTTACAAAGGGTTTCATTAATAATATGTATTTAAAGCTTAACCGAAATTTTGAGATGCAAAGAGCAATTATGTTAAATTCCATGTTGACAATGACTAAGGACAAATTGCGGAAAAAAACAAAATATTTTTTTATCATTGTCCTTTTTTGTCTATTTTATATACAGTAACAGTCATACAAAACTAAATAGTGAAAAGTAAAATAAATTACTTACCCTGGTGGTCCAGAAGGGCCAGGATAGTAATATGGCGGTGGGCGTTCATATTCAGATGAGATCGGATTTTGATAATGAGGTGGTCCACCATTTGGGAAGTCCCAGGTAGGCCTTAAAATATAATTACATAAATAATTAATGCAACTTATTATTGGAAAAGTATTATTAAAAAAAGACATACACTGATATTAATTGTTACATATTACATAGTGTAGTCAAACAGCTTTACGTATTTAACGTATTGTGGCTACAAGATTACAATTTAAAATTAGGTTTAAATACTAATGGTATTGAAACATTCAATACAAATTATACTATATATGTATTATACTATTCAATATTGCATGACGTTTTTATTTTACTTATGCATAATCATAGGTGTGCGCAGGAATTTGGTATGGGATGTGCCACGAAGAAAATAAAAATCCCTTAAATGGGCCTTAACCAAACCCTCCCATACAAAAAAATAAAACTGTGGTAGAATAAACGACTTGGAATAAAAATTAATATTATCACTATTACAATCGATCTTGAACATTGAACGGCAGTGATAAGTAATATCACAGTTCATGGTTGATTTACTTTACGGATTACCTTAATTTGTTTATACCTCATCCTCATGGGTTAGCATTTTTACTATTTGTAGTTTAAACATTAAACAAAACCACAGAATAAATAAGTCGTACAAAAAGCCATACTACACCTGTCACATGCCTATGTGCACAACATAGTCGATTTATGTTTCGCGCAAATACACAATCAATACAGTTTTTAGTTTTGAAGTTGTATATTAAACTATATTGATTTATTATCAAATTTAAAAATGGATAATTTGAATTCTCTTGTCAGTTTTTCCAGAATACTTCTATTGCAACATGAGAAGCATTGTTTGATTGTAACATTACTAATATTTTAAACTTATAACCAAAAAATAAATCATACTCAAAAGCATTAAAAAACTGAAATTCACCTACAATAAGTATTTTCTAATATCTATCACAATTCATTTTAAATTTAAACTCAATAATCAGTCCACTAATTTTCCTTCTTTTTTTTCTCTTCTAAATTTACATATTGTTGGTAAAGGTACTACCTCTCCTTTATCCATTATTATTTAATATTTCCACAATTATGATTATCTCCATTTCCAACTCTCATAATTTCTCCATTGATATCATTTTAACCTTAAATTGCTACAATTATAACTGTATACAATGTAATATTATTATGAGTTGTGACATGTGAAATGTAATATTTGTATTAATTGTTTAGCTATCAGTTTTACCTAGAAGCTAAATAACAACATTAATTTGCTCCATATTAATTGGTCAATTAACTCCAATAGAAACCATTTTAAAACTGTATCGATTGCTTTGAATTTTAATTTGTTGTCATGTTTATAAGACATAAAAACAAATACAAGCATAACATCAATAGAATTCAACAGAATATTTTACAATATAACATACTTTGGTTGTGCTTCAGGTAGACCACCTGAAGGGCTTGTAGTAGGCACTACAATATTTGCTCGTCCAAGATGTGCACTATAATCAACGGAACCGCCATGTCCGGGATGACGACTCTCGTTAGCTGATGTGTTAACAGCAATTTCTGGGTTGGACATATTCTCATAGCCTATAGGTATATTTGATGATCGATTTCCACATGGAGCAGTAGTCACTTTTTTACGTGGTTTATTCCGTGCATTTTTTTTCTTGTTGTTTGAACTAAATATACAATAATTTATTTTTTAATGTTAAAGCAAATTTAAATAATAAACACAAGCTACTAAAATAATATACTTTACCTTGCTAATGGAATATTCTCACGATCTGTGTAGGCGTCATATAAGTATTCTCTATAATATGAAAACAAACATGAATTACAATTAAAACAAGTTCATGGAAATAACACCAATACTTACGCTTCAACTAATGGCCCTGGATAGGGATCAGACTTCTGGTAGAGAGACGCCAATTTCACACAAAGAATTATAATGGGCATGAAGAGTATTGAACAAATGCCGACACTCATCCAAAAACCATTCTAAAATATTGAAATAAATAAATAATTTTATCAATAGTTAAATCCGGTTTAAATAATTGTATACAGTGGAATATCCCAACAATTAAATTGTATATCAGTGACAGTACACTCTAAGATTAATGATAGGTAAATGTACTCTAATATTAAAAATGAAGTACGCACTCATGTAAAATGTAAATATTTACTTAATATGTTATGAGTATGTAAACTGGAGACAACAAAAGATACATAATTTGCACATAGTCTAGATAGCAGATTTGTATGGATTTGCATTTTCTTTTTTTTTGGTTATAAAAATTATTAAATAAGCACAGATACGTTCCTTATTGATTACTAAATGATATTTTAGGATTTTAAGGTCATATTTTGCATTTTAAATGTATATTTCAGTATTTTGTAATTGTTAAAACTGTCAAACTGTACAATATCGGTAGATATAAATAGCCAACAGCTAGGAATATCTTATATTTTATTCTTTTTTTTTTAAAAAAAAAGTATTTTATAAGTTATAACCAAATAACATTTTTGATATTATTTAATATAATATCTAGTTTCTTTTTTAAATTTTATCCAAATTATATATTTGTATTCTATCAGATCAATAAAATAATTTCCACTAATATCTTTAATACCTACTTGATAAAATCATCTTTAAAGATAGATGATCAACGACTATAAATTATGTTCGACTGATGTAACACATCGAGTTGCGACTAACATGTATAAAATGCTTGTAACATTTATATTGTATAATTTAAAAAGTTGTGCACAAAAAAAATATATGATAATTTTTCTATAATTTTCATTTTTAGTCCATATAAATCTGCTACTTAATAATGTCCTATTAAAATATGAACAATCTTTTAATAGAAATTTATTCTGCCGAAGGAATTTATTATCATACTACTACACTGAGTAAAATCATTGATGTCCATACATTTTATTTAGCTGTCCATAAATTAAGATTTTAATTGTACATATTTCTTTGATAGGTTCATACTTACATAAGGATTAAGTATTTTTTGGCATCCAGCAACAATAGAAGCATTGTAAGCCTGTGACATTGGCCAGCATTTACCAACATCTTCTCTAATTTGGTTTACGATTCTTTGTAAATATTGATCTATGTGTTTGTTAAATTCTTCTCCAAATTCTTTTGCCAGCTGGAAAACATAACAATATATTACTACTAATAACAACAGTATTCATAACTTGGTATTTGTGGATGTTTTGTTAAAATAAAAACTCAGATCTACAAAATTTAAGTAAAAATGAAAAAATATTTGCTTCAACTAAATTATCTTAGTATAGCAGTAATCAAGCTAACATGGTCAGCATTACTTACTTTGGTTACTATTGTTGGTCCTTCATTGTATAAATACTTTTGAGCTTGTTCAACTTCAATTAGAAGATGTTCAACAGCATGGCGTAATGAAGAATGATTAAAACGTAAATGTTCTTGAAGCTGATTAGCAGTGGATTCTAATCGTTGACTTATATCTAGCATCAATGCGACTTGTTGTCCCTGATGTACTTTTAAGTACATTGCTTGGTTTGTAAGTGAAAATTTAACCTAAAATATGTAATTATTGATTAGTTAATATTTTATTAAACTTTATCATTCAATCAAAATACATACTTCTGATTTTGACATTGGCAATTGAGATGCTGTTTGATTGAGTGCATCAGCAAGCTGAATCAAATCGATTGATGTTATTTTTTCACCAAGCTATAGTCAAACAGTCAATGTTAATACATTTTCGAATAAAATAGAACTAAAAAAAAGTTTTAATGAAAACTTACAACATGGGTGTATGCTGGAAAATTGATACTGGATAGAGGTGATTTAGATAATTTTATCAATTGTTTCTCTGCCTCAGGAGTCAAGATTACTATTTCTCCTTCTAATTTTATTTTTGATACTAACTGTTCAATATGTTCATCGATTCCAAAAGAAGTTGGATACTCTAAAACTTTGTTAAGATCAATAAGTCTGTCCATTTTCAAAACTTGAAATAAACTCATGTTATGATGGCAATCTCTGTAAATAAACAACATTATTATTAAAATGTTACTGTATTCAAATATATGTTAATTAGTTATCAGTGTTATTTACCGAATTATGGAACTTATATTAAAATCAGTATTGCTTGGAGTTGGTTTTGCATAAGGTTGTTGTTGACTATCTAATTTATGAATCGCAGATACATCGTACAAACGATTTACTATGTTCAAAACCCTTGAAGGTGTAGGGTTTTGCAATGGTTCACATATAATACGATCTGTAGTGACACCAGTAACGAAATAAAACAAAGCGATGATCATCAAGAATGCTGATGACAAAAACATTAACCATACAGCCCTATAACACACACAGTATTAAGACAATCAATATGCTTGTGACATTTAAAAACAATTAAGGTGACATACATCATCAAATATGAAGCGCCAGTTCCTTTATTGCAACAGTCATCATGATATCCACCTTCTGGTCGACTACCACAAAATCCACAGAATAATCCAAGAGTTAGACAAATCAAAATCAAAAACAGTGTAATCGCAACACCCAAACAAACATAATACCTATAAACAAATAAATTTTAATATAATTGTAATTTTACAGGTATAAAATATAAATTAGTTACCGATAAGGAGAAAATTCTTTTAATAGGCCTTCTCCTTGTTCTGTCGGTGAATATGAGTTAGCAATAGTAGAATCTACACGATCAAGAACTTTATCCACTTTTACAGAATTTTCTTTGATGGCATTTCCAACTTTTCGAATATTTAGTTTTATTTCTGGGATATTATCATTAACAGCATTCTGTATAATTGTTTTCACTTTCTCAAATTGTTGCTGACCCTTCATTACCTCTTCTTCAATGTCAGCAGTAATAAAATCAGATATATTCTTCAAAGTAGCTGTTACATTTGGCAACTAGAAAAAAAATGTATGTTAAGAAGTTTCAACAATGATTTATTGTTATTAAGGTATTTAGTTAAATTTAAAACTATATAAATACCAATAAAAACATTAAAGTATAATGTATATTATTATAAAATAACATGGAAAATATATTTTTCTAAAACATTTCAATAGCAGACACAAAAAGCCAAGAATTTTTTAACCTACCTTTGGAAGATCATTGTCTAATATCTATCCATGGTAAGCAAACAAAATTAAGATTTCAACATTTAGTAGGTAAAAATAGTTTTTATATATTGATAGATTAGGATACCTGACTAAAATTTGCTTCTAAAGAAAGATCCTGGATATTAAACCGATTTAAAATATCACGACAAGTACGTTCAAATCGACATGACTCCAATTTTTTCATTATAATTGATCGGCATTCCTTTAAAGCTAAATAAATTAAATAATTATTCACAATGGGCCTTATTTCTTAAAGTGATAACAATTAAAAATTAAAGGATCGTACCAGCATCTAATTGCAGAGCTGTTTCCTGTAATTGACGAGTCAATAAATCTACATTAGAAAGATCTTGTTTGATAAGCCCCAGTCCATTTACAACGGCAGTTAAATTAGATAAAACTGATGCTTTAGAAACTTCACCGAGTTTTTTTTTAACAATTTCTCCACTAGCTGTAACATAAGTTTGTTATTTTTACAATTAAAAATTAAATTATTGTTCAAATTGTTTTAAAAAACTATTTTTTTACCTTCCAATATATTTGATAGTGTTTCTTCCAACTCATCAAAGTTAACCACTAATAGATTGTCAACTTCCTAAAAATGCAGATAATTTAAAATACATCATATAAATACAATATTTAAGTATAATATATATAAATATAATACTTAATTTTTTTTTTATAAGAATAACAAGGTATTTCTTACCTTTTTTGTATTATTTATAAATAGTCTGGTATCATTTAAAGATTTCTTAACATTTGATGGTAACTCTTTAACACCGTCTTCTAAATATTCATTACTCACAAATGTACAAACAACACCAAATCTAAAACAAAATAAGGTAATGACTAAGTTTCAATGTATTTACATTATATATTTAAATTATATAAGCAAATATAATTCATTTATTTTGATTATTGCTAATTAAAAATGAACAAACACTAATATTATAAAAAAAAAAACCTATGCTGTATTGTATGTAGTGTGTGTCTGGTATACATAAGTAGTAGGTCACTGTAATAGTTGCATTAAATTAGAATTTTATGACAAATCATTGTAAACAATAAAAAACAATTCTGAGCAAAGATGATCAGACTATATTTTTAAGAATAGTTTATTATATATTTATATTTTTAAGTCATTTATTTTTCTATTATTAAAAGGTAGGTTGATCTATTTTTTGCCAAAAACAAATTGTATATATTATTATAATATTACCTATATAAATGTTATTATTTAGATTTTTAGGTTTCTAAAAGAAAAACTTACAACATATTAACAATTTCAATTTTGTCAAAAACGTTATGATTTAGCATAAAAATTCAGGCTTTATCATTTTTTTTTTTTTTGTTGACTTTCCCAATTTTTTTTTTAAGTATTAGTAATTTTAACTATTGAATTAAAAGTGAAGTATAACTAACTATAGAAAAATTTTACTACCAGAACCACACTCGAAGTTGAAGATTGAAGCATCAATAAATCACACATCGTTATAAAATCAATACATTCATCCCTCCGCTCAAAATCTAAAGGAAGATGTATATACACAGATGCTCGAAAGGGGCAAACTGGAGCATTTGCCTACCGGACTTTTTGGATTTTTTTTTTTAAATCAAGTGTATTATGATAAATTATTACATAACATATATTAATATTTACTTTATAATTTATTAAAACTGGTTATACGAAAAAAAAGGTCAACATTATAAAAATTCCTGGAAAGCCAAGTTAACAATCTTAGGTAAGGTTTCTCAGACTTTGATCACATACTAATTATACAATTAAGATATAGGTGCATAATTTTTCGCATTACCAAATCAGGATGCTGAATGATACTTAGCAAGTTATAGGTATAAAGTATGCAGACTCACGATATTAGTATAGTAAGCCCAGCTAGTATTATGCCATAAAACTGTCTCTTGCAAGAATCGTATTTAGCATCAAAAGGTTGAGACCGAGAGCCACAACCTCCAGTACAACGACAACAGCATAATGTCAGACCAATAAGTGGCATTAAAACAGCAAACACCAATCCAGCAACTAACACGGTAGCACTTGCCCAGTAATGGCTTACCAATATCGGCCATTCATGAGACAAATAATCAATTTGAATTGTATTATCACCTTCGACATCAATGAATCCTGAAAAAAAACAACACACCCAATATTACTAAACTGAGATAGGCATGTATATATGTATGTTTATTTTATTTAAAACAAGTAAATTTTGAATTTCATCATATTATACACTTAAGTACACTAAAAAATAGGTATCGTCAAATTGTTAAACTTGATACTGGCACTAATGACATTTTCATCATCATCTACATTAAAATATTTTCTCTACTAAGTGCAGTTGCAGTTTGGACATACTTTATTTAAGGAAGTGCATTTTAAAATTTTAACCGGAGATAAAAATCTTGATTTTTTTTAATAGCTAAGATGTTGATATACAATAATATGTTATAACTGCTCCACTGGCCAGATTTGACACTATAATATTTTATATTATCTATAATTATCTTGGGGCAGTCACAAAAATAAAAAGTATGAACGATATATTATTATAATATACGATAATAGTATATAATATTTTATAATGACAGACTTGTAAAATTAATTGAAACACCAGAGTTTTGTAATTTGGTAAAATTACCCAACTATATTTGTTTTTCCGTAATTTCTAATTAAAACTCCCCAAATAACGCCGTTAGATGGTAATGCGCATTCCTCGGCGTAAAATAATTACGAAAATGCCTCATTTATCTATACGTAACTCGAGATCCTATTTCATAGACCATCAAATAATTAAATTGTCATTAAAATATTTTGACATGACAATTCAAATTAAATAACCTAGAATACATTAATTATTTGTAATTATAAAACAACAATACGAGTACAATTATACAATAATATGTGTGTTTGATTCATTTTATTAAACCTTGAAACGTCAGTATTGTTCAATTATATTTCTTCGGTTTAAATAGTTCCGTACAAATTACTATAATAATACTAGAGTTTGGACAAAAGTTTTGATATATCGATAGTCATTCTAATTCTATAGGAATATAGATAAATCCTTTAAATTATTCTATAGGAAATTGCAATTTTGTCGATATAGATAATACATAATATAATGTAGATCATGATATTCGTAGAATGCTGTTATGTTATACAGGGTTTCTCATCAAGCATGCGCTTACCCTCCATTTTTGGTTCAATAATGAAATTATTCAAATTCTGATTTTTGGAAGTTTTATAAATGTACTTAAATACCGTATTTTCAATTTCTTAAGACTTTTTGTACTACAAGAGTAGTTATATGTTACACGTTGTTTTTAAATCCGCAAGTACCTACTATTATATAAGTATAATAATACGAGTACGATTATAATACGTAAATTCTATACAACGGATGCGAATATCAAATGCCGTAACCTTGCAACGAACGAGCATGCCCATTATATTATTTTACTCTCGTTTTGTCACACCGCATTCACAAGTGTACAGGTATCATGGTATTCAATATATATTATATTAAATAGAGTACAGTATCGATCAGCATGATTCAACTAAAATTTACTTTCAGAGGGGATTATATCAAGTACGAACTATTATGTAAAAACAATTTATCGTTCAAAGAAGAATTTTTTAAAATATTGAAAAGAATATACTACGAGAATATTTGACACAAAATTTAAATTAATATTTAAATATACATTGTGTTGCCCTCGAGCATCACATACGATAATCAATTGGGCCCGATTGCCTGATCAATAACTTGTATTTAGAAAGTAACTTTGTAATTTTGATAGACTTGGCCTATTATAAAATATAATATATAGGTATTAGGTAATAACATAATCTGTAGAATTTATTCGATAAATTTTTAACTATTAAGCAAGTTTTATATTTGTTATCTATTATAAACAATAGAAAAAATTTAAAAATTAAAAATTAAAATGTTACAACCATTACCATTTTAAGAGAGAACACAGTTAATATTATTACCTATAAATTATACAATAGGGCAATTCACTCAAATATTAAAACTAACGAAACTAAACGTGAGCTGCTGAAAGTAAATTTACAATGTTATGTTCAACAATTAATGATGCAGTGGTATTCTTAATATACTTTCCCGATATATAATTCGATCATCCCTTTCAGCCTGATAGTAATAATCACGACTGAGGGCAGCATATAGGCATATATTTTCTATTATATTTTTTGTGGTGGGTAAAGTACTATAGTATCATAATTCATAACTTGTAGCATGGCGAACATGAATTTATTCAGAGGCAAATCTAATATCCTACCCACCCATCACCTAAAATCCGATAAAGGTACCTTTAATTATTATTTACTGTCACATTTTTAAATAGCTGTCGCAGTAAATACTAAAATACTATAAATTATTACCCATTGGTCATTACCTATCCAAGTGGTCATTGCATACAAAAATGTATAACACATGGTTATTCTGTACTCAGATATATTGTAACCGTACAATAACTGTAAACGATAACTGTACAATTGTAATTTTCCAGATACCACAACAATGCATTGTATATCCCAATGATTGATAATTTGAATTGAAAATAACACTTCAGGATGTGTGTGTGTGTGTCAGTGAGTGTGGAGGGGGAATTTATACTCTTAAAACCCTCCAATCACCCCCTAGTTACGGCATTGATGTAAAATTGTCAACTGTCCCTCTTTCCTTCATTCCCACGCGTATCACATAACACCGACGATCAGATCGATTAAACATATTTTAGTTACCGTCGAGGGCACACCACTACCGCAAGTACAATAGTGAAAGTTGATACAAAATATATACAGGTACAGAAAATCGATTTGCCCGGGTAAATTTAAACGCTGTGCATATTGTTATTACGATCAATCACCTAAGTCAAAACACATAGTTTTTCACCAGCACGGCTGCACGTATCTATATTATATGTATTATGTATATATTTATATACTTTCTACCTAAATAATACATGATGATAATATTATATATATATATTATAAACTAGACGAACGGCCCAACCTAACCTCCTATATACAGTCCTATACCTGTGGTGTCGGCGAGTTTGTTTGTGTGTGCGAGAGATTGTGCACCGAAAAAAAAAAACATACAATTAACTGAATTATCCATTTGAAAATTACGTTATTTTGTCATGCAAATAACAGTCACGGGTAAATTGGCAACGCACGTTTAAACATGATGAAAAAAAAATTACCACCACCGCGCCTGCTAGTGAGAAAACTATTCCACCCAGAAAGGTACTTGAACTCAACAGTACACCAAAAAGATTTTAAAAATTATTTGATATAAAAATAAATTGAATTGAATAGTTAGGTACCAAACACAAAAACAAAAGGAAACGACCGTAGCGCTATACGCTCGAAAAACAAAAAAAACGCCCTGAAAATAAAATCTCTGTGATGTGATCGGCAATAATTAATCCTCATCTGACCTCTGCACATGAAGTACCTCTACGTATCGCATCAGTTTAGATTTAGTGTTCGTCGAAATAACAACTTTTTGATAATAACACTGAAAAGTGAGGTTTATTTGGTAACAAGAACGGACTTCAAACGACATTATGCATGTGAAAACATCTTTGTTAAATAATACTGGTATCTAATTTCCGTATAATCAATCTGATCAAGGTTTATTTTAAAACAAGAATCAAATAATACTAAAAACTTACTATAAAAGTTTTCTTTTATATTTATATTATAATAAATATTATTGCTGTAGTTATGTAACACAAATACCAAAATATACATGCGGTAGTGTTTATATTAATATTTATATAAGAAATTTAAACTATGTGGACCTACATGATATTTAAAATTTAGTGGTAAATTAAAAAAAGTAACAATTTATGAGTATTTATGAATTTTTAGTAAAATCAATTATAAAATAAAATTTGATTTGACATTTCAATATTTATTGTTTCCTTTAATTCATCTATATAATTTACTACACATAAATGCTTACAATACCTTGTTTCTTAAAATATTCAACATACAATTTAGATAAATTTTTAAAAAAATGCTAAATATTAATACTCAAGTTTTAATTTATAAGTCTCGACATTAAATAGATTTTAAAGTTATTTTATTTGTATTTTATGATTATAGGAAAAAATCAGTTATTTTCAGTCAAGCAGCAAATTGTATGTATTGTGATATTACTTAGTATAGTAATGTTATAGTTGTTAGCATGTTAATAGTTTACTGTTCTTATTCAAACGTATTTTATCGTATAACTTTATTTATATTTATCTATATTTTAGGGAAACAAAATATAATTTATTACAATTTGTACATGTATATTATGCTGAATTTACACACAGCATATTATGCAATATAATGATTGACCACCTAACTTTTTTCTTTGAACGATATACAAATATAAACACCATTCGGATGAATGAAAAATATAGTATTTTAAGTTGCATCACGATTTGAAATGTGGTTTTCAAGCTTTAGTCATGGTAATATGAAATTATTTATGAGTCACAGCAGTATATTTTATTTTATTGAAGTACGAATAGCTGGTTTAAACATACCCAATTCGAGTACCTAAGCCAAATCTCAGATTATATAGTTTTACCATTAGTCGCATTATAATATTTCATAATAGAAATAACTTTTAATAAGAAATTTTTACAGTTGTCAAATAAAGCACAATATACATAATATTGTCTGTTTCCAATAAAAAATAAGTAAATACATTAAACTAATGATTATTGTATATAGTGTTATATATACATATTGTCTGTTATTGCTAGAAAAATATAAAATATATGTCAAAGTATTAATATATGATATGTGTATAAACAAAAAAAATTGAATTATAAGTTTATACACTTAACTGAAGACGATTGAAAATAGTGATGAATGATGATATACTAATCAATTATTCCAGAATTATAGGTATTAGTAGAGCAGTTTGTTTCACATTGACGAAAACGATTCCGTAATCTTCATCAAAAAATATAATGTATGATTTAAATTTTGTTATCCGCAGTATTGTTGTCTTCGACATTGACTGATAAAACATTTATTTGATTCAACATTATAGGTATTCACCGTTAGGCGTTAAGATCAATGACAAGGACGAGTATAAACACAAATATAAAGAATACATTTTAAAATTACTTTGCATATTAGACATGCAAGGTTCTTGGGGAATATTTCTACACTAAATTTGTATATATCGCGTTTGTAATTCAGATCCCGATAGCCGGTAGGGATATACCCCAAATGGCCAAATATAATTTTAAAAACTTTAATCATAACCTACACGTTTTAATACTTATCTAATAAACATCATATATATATTTTTTTTTGTGAGGTGGATTTGTTAGTTATAAATACATAAAATAATAGTATTTGATAGTTTGATACTTATTATATTACATTATATCCAAATATATTTTAAATTACTTAAATTAAATGTATTAAAATAAAGTTACCTATACACAACTTTAAAATGATTAAAGATTATAGTTAACTAGTTAAACTGCAGCTTTAAGAAAAGAAAATCTGAAACAAATATATAGGTACGGACGAGTACGGTATTATTTTATGTATATATAATTCATTGAATAAACAATTACAAAAATTTTAAGTTGTGTTTGAGGTATATAAGTGAAAAATACACAAGTCAAATTTATTTTTATTCCCCCTGAAATTCGAGTTATCGAGACTAGACTCGATTCACGATTGTATATTATAATCATTATTATTAATTATGATTGCAATTGATGATAAAATGACGTCACGCATATTATCGAAATTCAACATAGTATAAGAAACAACAATTGCAATTATTTTAAATGGGTAACACGGTTTGGCGCAATATGTAAATATTATAAAGATTGCCCAGTGCGATACAAAGAAATGGAGTTCGTTATACCCGATGAGTCATTTGAAACCTCCAACGACCCGTTACAAGTACAGGTCAGTCTCTTCTATTCTATACCATGTAGTATAATATGTACAGTCACCGCCAAGCCGCACATAGATTATTTTACTACGATCAAAATCCACAACCTCCCATACGCATACACAAATTTAACATAGCATAAGTAAAATATGTTAGTAAAAAATCATGCTTATCATTCATCTTTATAGAGTTCACATTTGAAAGATTAACCAAGTAAACCAGCAACATTCATCCTTATGGTAATGACTAATGACACCATATAAAACGGCAGCATATATATGTAGTTCCGTCCATAGCAATATCATGAGCATGACATATTTTTTACAAATAATCCAAAAACATAATTAATGTGTAGAGATTATGATTTTGTTTTATATCTTTATAATTGCATACTATACCAATTAAGAAGGTCATGACGATTGGATAAAATTGTCATAAACATAAACCTATAAGTGAAAAAGAGTCATAAAGAGTTTTATTTTTACTTAGTTTTATCATCACGAATACTACCTATATTACATTATACTTAGTATACATAGTATATTATAGAGCAGGGATCGCCAACCAGTCAATCTTTCTAGGAATATAGGTCGATCGCGTAATAAATAATCGGATATTATTTCGGAATTATTATTATTATCATGAAGAAACAATAAATATTTATTCTTTGGAGCTTAGACCTTTTTTTTTTTTTGCTCATAAAACAAATCTCTTCCTAAAGACCTAAATTCTCCTGGATGTCGATCACCTGGGACTAAAAATTTCAAATGTAGCTCACTTGTTTGAAAAGGTTGGCGACCCCTGTTATATAGTATACTTTTGATACAGTAAAAATACCTACTTAGAATCTATTTAATAATAACAATTTGTTAATATACGTTTCCGACACAAAAAGGGATTAAATTAATTAAACTAGAAACATAAGAGACGAAACAAAGGAAACATAACGCGACTATTCGATATTTTTAGATACAGTTTTATGACAATAGACACGAACAAAGTGGATGAATATAAAAAAATATCCGAATCGCAATATGTAGTACTTACATATACTCGTGTAAATGCGTAATAGCAATATTTGCAACGATATATTGAACCAAAACAATTGTTCGTCGTGTCACTCGACTTTAGTGGACAAAATGAAAAACAAATAGAAAATATTATATAGCATGTTGCATAGATATTGGTTTTTGTTCTCAGTGGTTTTATATACGTGGAAAAAATCGGGCGATTATATAGCTATGTAGTTTGTACAGCAAATAGTGACAACTGCTGCAGCTGGTACCGTACGTGATTTTCTTTCGTTAAACGAGTTCAATTGATAAACGAGACAAAAAATAACATGTCAAGTGTATAATATTATAGTTGTCTGCCGTTATAAATTGGTAGTGTCGGGCAAAATCCGGTTTTCTAAACATACGAGCTACCGATACTGGACAAATAAACTACTCTTCAAAGTAAAACAAGAAAAACACAAAAAAAAACAGCTGTTCAAAAGCTATAGCATAGTGCATGGACAGAAAACAGGAGTCATATTCCCGTGCTTAATGTGTAATATTTTAATTAATCGATTACAGGGAACCTGGAAATGTGATATCGTTATTTAATTGTTGAACATCATCGTTAATATTATAGGAGACAGAAAACTCTCAAAGAGAAGAATTATCTATAATGTATATAAGGCAACTATTATTGATTTAATAACGACTTACAAACAAAATATTAAATAATTTCGAGTCTATTCACTTAAAACTTGTGTGTCAATAATGCCGAAAGCAAAGGAACGTATTAATCGGAAAATTACGATGACAATTTATTAGCATGCCTAGTTAAATGTGCTGTGCTAATTTTAGTAAAAGTAAAAAATTAACCTAACCCTATTCTTGACATAGAAAATGTACCATAGTCTTGTGTAAATCTGTGACAACGCAATATTTTTACTTCTGGCCTGTTGCTTATCATTAACAGATTGGAACAAACGTATAATCATTAGTCATCATCATTCGCATTGTCAGTTTATACTCGGCGTGTGAAAATACGAGATTTTTAGGAAACAATAATGAGAATTTCACTAAGGTATATTTTTTAGGTCTAAAGTTTAAATTGTTGCATTAACAATAGTTACTACACGTCTACGCACTTAGATTTATAACTGAATTTTAGTGTATCACGTCATATTATTATAGACTTATGTCTATGTACCATAATTGTATTTAGATATTATAGAGTACGACGCACCCGCACGTGTAATATACGTTAAAAAACGTACAACATATTAAATTTGAGTTCAGACTACACGATTTACAAATGTGTATATAATAGTTAGTTTTAATATCAGAGTGAATTGACTTCTTATTAAAATTTTAAATACATTAACTGTGCTCGTACGTTGGATTTTTTCTACCTAATTAAGAAATAAGAATAAGTACTTGGTACCTATTTAAAAGTCGTAAAAAGTTTTTTACAAGTTCAGTGAATAATTCGTTTTTGTTATAAACTTTTTTAACCAATTTTTTTTAAAATTTACTATTAATAATTGTATTTATTTACATACAGTATATATTTATGTATTTAAACAAAACATTTATAATTATAGTTATTTTAAAAAAACCTAATAAAAAACAACAACTGCAGAGTATTGCAATTATTACAATTGACATAGTTCATAAGTATAATTGTATATAAATTTATTACACACATAATAAATTGAATTCGACTACAGTCTTAATTGATTATAATTATGTTGAAGGGGACTGCGTCTGATTTTGTTTTAGCTTATGGATCGTAAAAGAATGTAAAGAAAAATGTTCAACAAACAACATTAAAATTATATTTGATAGCATTGTTGTATTTAAATAACTTTATTTATTAATATAAAATAAAAAATAAAGACGAGAGTGAATAATGCATTCATTATAATGAAATAAAACAGGAAATGTAATTATATTATATAAATATGAACGCAATTAATATTTGATACACGGGGGACAAACAGACGCAAATACACGAGTACAAGGAGTTTAACGTTCAATTTCCCATGTATTTTATTTACACGAGCTTAAACTTTAATATGTTTCTTTAAAACACGTGTATCCATCTAATTAAATACACGTGAAATATGGACCTCCATAGCGTATGTATGACGTCTTAAATTCATGATCTGTGATGACTCAAACAAATTTCATATATTTGTATAAATACGAACAATAAATTAATAAAAAAAAAATATATATTAGATTAAAAACCATATTGTTATTTTTATATATTTATAACAACAATATTCAACTCAAAAAATAAAATAAAACGTAGACGACCAATTTGTTTATGAATGACCAGAGACGTAATACCAATTACCACCATTGATTTTACATTAATAAATAATAATACTATTATATAAAAGTAACTATTTTATAATAAATGGTAATAAATAATAATATCATATTATTATTTATTTCATTATTATAAAGCTTCATACAATTACAATTTACAGACGTTTTATGCATTTATGCCTTATATAGTTATATAATAGGTATATGATTGTGTACCTATATATTAAAATGTTTAAAACACCTAATCAACACTGTTGTTGTTACTGGTTATTTTGAGTAAGTGAATTCACTCTAATAGTATAATATTAAAAAAAAGAGTTAAATGGATTCTTTCGAACGTAAAATTGCTATGGTATGCGTTAGTTACACTCAGTGGCGGTTATAAGGTGGGGCGATAGGTGGATCGCCCCCTTGAGATTTAATATTTTAAATTTAGTTTACATTAATATACATTTTTTTAGGGGAAAATATTCAAAATAATGGGTTAGAAGCTTTAATTTCATATCCAAGACTTTTGAGTATTGCTCTACTAACTGAGATAACACATGTGAGACGTCCTTTTAATATTTTAAGTTATAAAATTAATTATAATTATTAGTAGGTACTTTTTTTCCTTATAGATTTTTTAAAGTATTAATTGGCTTAACACAAGTTATTTCAGATTGAAATATATTGTTTGAACACTGTGCTGTATTGTGTACTAAGTTTTATTTTTAACATTTATTTTATCGTGTTACCAGGTTACCTTTATTTGCGGTTTTATGTACCTTAGTAAAAATAATGATAAATAAATAAATAATAAATAATGATTGTACAGGTTTTATAATTTAGGTTTTTTTACCAAAGTTTTACACAGCTTTTCGTGTACAGATGAAAAACCAATTATGATTTAGGACATATTTTGAAAGAGGCAATCATTCAATTTGCTTTAGTAATTTTGTAAATGTCAATAACATACGAGGATTTAAACTTTATCGAGCTGACTAGCTCCGTTCTGAATAGTTTCTCGAACTCGGTGATCCGCATCATTGCTTTCAATTTTTTCGATGATAATAATTATACATCACGAATGCACGATACTGTGGCGAGGTGAGCGATGTGGCCAAGCGGGACCAGTGCCCAATACCCGTTCACCATATCCTGTCCTGTTTTTTTCGGTTAAAATTGTATTATACAAAGCGCCCGTATACCATAAGCAATTTCACGTTACTATTCTTATAAATAGCACCCTATAGTAATATTATATGAAATTAAATTTAAAACAATTCGTATTTTTGGTCATTTTAAAATTTATGGGTTCGAATATTTTAATGACAAAGGCAACATCCGATGGTTAATCTTTTTATTTCAAACAATATCGAAATATTACACATTATTCTGTGATCCTTAGACCTTTATTGCTTTCAGATGAACAACAAAACGGCCGAACAACATTTTTATAAAATCTTCTTAGACACTATCTAACTGCAAAGGTTGGTGCGTTCATATTCTATGCCTCTATGGTGTGTTGTGGATTATTTTCCTCGCAGTGTTACCAGTAAGCGTATATTGTAAACACACTATGTCATATTCGTACGAAACTGATGACGTTCGTTCGTCATTCATAATAGTTCATTCCGACGTGGCAACGTTTTGGAAAAGAAATTTCCAGTGGATCATTATCAATATTATCATTACTGAATACTGATATTGTTTATCCGCAGTCTGATAATAAGTTTTGTTTATTAAAATTGATATTTTATATATTTTTTAGTTATGTTTACCTGTTACGCAATTGCCAATTTATGCGAAGAACCCTTATCAACATACAAACTTAAACACAAGACATTTCAACCCAGATATTATCGATTTAATATATTATTTAGTTTTTTATGAGATTTAATCGTCATTGTTTTTCATAATTCAGTATTCGATATTATAGGTCAGTAAAAGTAGATCTCATTTTGAAAATCACCAACACAGCGGCGTATAGATAGTCAACTTTCAGATATAATCTATATTCTTTAGTAATTACTAATATCACAGAATAACCGATATCAGTCTGACAGTGTGTATCATCATTTCATAATAATGTGAATTTTTTTAGAGTTATTTTTAACAATTTTTATTCTTATTTTCTGTTTAAATGGCAGTCTAAAGTTCATAAATACGAATAAAAAAAAATTCCAATAGAAATCAATCAAACGGATATAGTGTTGATAACTAGCAAAATATTTTAACCAGATAACTTTAGAAATATATAAATAATATTGCACAATTCGACCTATTCAACCCATTAGTGAACAGATATCAGCTGTATCCGTGTAACTATATAATATTGATACAAAAGTTTGTGGAGTGCAGTCGACAGTAGAGTTTAGTACAAGACATCACCTAATTCATCTCACACAGCCAAAATGACGAACGAACAATTAATTGGAGTAATTGATGTCGAATCTGACATTGTCAAATTCTCCATACTCAATCTCAATGGAAATATTGTGTTGGATTCATATAGGCCTATCGAACTCATAAAACCATACCCTGGATGGGTTGAAGTAGATGCTGAAAACATTTGGAATGCAGTGTGTACAACTATTAATGAGGTAATAGTTAAACTACAATTAAAAAATCTATCCAAAGATAACATTAAGATAATTGGGATTATAAATGAAAGAGATACCGTATTAGCATGGGATTCAGAATCAAGTAAACCACTTTGTAATGCGATTCATTATACTGATACTCGTACAGACACTATCATTCAAGAATGTATATCAAATTGTCCAAAAGCACTTGATGACATCGAAGACGCAACTGGTTCAAAAGTAACATCAATGTTCAGTGGAATAAAATTAAAATGGATAATAAATAATAAATATATTATAAAACCTACTACTATGAAGAATATTAAATTTGGAACATTAGACACTTGGATAGTTTGGAAGCTTACTAAAGGAAATTTATATGTGACGGACATTACCAATGCTTCACGGACGTTATTAATGAATTTAAAAACTTTGGAATGGTCTCCAGATGCCTGTCGAGTTTTTGATGTTCCAATTTCTTTACTGCCAACAATTAAAAGTTCTTCAGAACACTATGGAATCATAGAAGAAACACCTTTAAAAGGTATATCAATTGGATCAATATTTGCAGATCATCAAGCTGCTTTATATGGATTACATTTCAAAAAACCTGGTCAAATAATGAGTAATTATGGTGATAGTTGTACAGTGTCTTGTATAATAGGAACAGAATTTAAAAGGTCTAATAATGGATTAATCACAACAGTAGCATACAAAATTGATAAAGAACCCGCAGTTTATGCTTTTGAAGGTTGGACATCAGTTGGTGGAAAAGCAATAGAGTGGCTGAAGAAAAATATGAAAATTGTAGACAGTGATGCAGAAATAGAATCATTAAACATAGATGCAAGTGATGTATATTTTGTCCCTGCTTTTAATGGATTAGCAGCACCACATTGGAAACCAGATGCCAGGGGTATTATATGTGGTATGACTCATTTTACTAACAAAAAACATATAATTCGAGCTGCATTAGAAGCATTTTGCTTTCATACCAAAGATGTATGTGTTGCATTTGAAAAGGATACAAATATAGTTCCATCTCAGTTGTTTGTCGATGGTCTTTATTCAATTTACAACAATATATTAAGTTATCAAGCTGATATTTTGGGTATAGATGTAATGAGCTCACAAATGACAGACGACATGGCTATATATGGTTCAGCTAAAGCAGCCGCAAGAGTCATAAATATTGAACTTGAAAGTCATCAGTGGTCACTTAACATATCAAAACCAATGACAACACAAGAAGAACAAAAATATCGGTATTCAAAATGGTTAAAAGCTATAAGGCGTAGTACTGGTGTATCAAAACCACAACAAAATCAAAAAACAACTAATTATAATAATTTTAGTTCAAACTTTTTATCCACAGCATACTTAATGGCTATGATGGGAATGATGGTTTATTCTGATAAGAATTAACATTTTATTAAAACAAATATGCAATTGTTGATAGAGATATAAATAAAGTTACCTAAATATAAACTATTATATTATAATCATTATAATTTTGTGAATACTTTTAATATGTTAATTATTGTTGATATTATGTACTTACTTAGCTGTTTTTAAAGAAATTTTTTAATGTATAAAAGAATACCAAGTATATATTATAGCTAATTAAATAGTATAGGTAAATAGAAACAATTGTAAATGTAGTTAGGATACAAATTATGCTGTGGTAAATGTTAAGTAACTATTTGTTGATTGTAATTTAAATTTAAAATGCTTATCATAAAAAAAGCCAAGATTATATTGTAAAAAAAAGTAATGATGCAAATATACTTAATCAGCTTGTATAATGTAGATAAAAAAAATAAATAAATTGTGAAGTGTAAATAATATGGAATATATACTTTTTTTTCTCCATAGAATACAAATACCACAATCACATATTTAACTATTTGAATAATCATTTTTCAATGACAATAGGGACCTACTTATATAAGTTATAACTTTATAACTTATAAGTTTAATAAATTAATAACTGTTGTTTGTAATAAATACACTGGACATTGATATTAGAATTGAATATTGATATACTATTATTAAGTAGTATTAAACTAGTAGCATGATTACTAGATTATTTGTACTGAGTGTAAATGACTGACAGGTGTACATAAATTGTTGTTAAAGATTTTATCAACCGAGGTATGCATTGGTCATAGCATAATACTATAATAATAATCTTCAAATAGGTAATTTATAAATAGTATGAACAGTTTTTATAGTATTTGATGAGTGAGAGAACATAGACATGATCAATGTAAATATATATAATAATTAGGTATGTTTTCATATTTTAAAATGTTGAACAAATTCACTAAGTAACCAATAAATACTTCAAAATAACGATTTGCATTGTTTTATTTAACTGTCAAATATTGGTATAGAAATTCATTTTATTATTTACCTACCTATTCTTCTTTCAAGAACATAGGTTAAAGTGTAGAGAATTTGTAATTATAATATTAATATTAGTAACTCAATGCAAAATTGTGTATAATATGTACGTATTATTAACTAATATAAAATTAAATAGTTAACTTAATAGATATCGAAATGTCTAAAATAGGTTCAAGTTCCTAAATTGATTATTTTTAGCAAGATTTTTAATTATACCTATATATTGATATATTTTATTTAATAAACTTAAATTTTAATCTAGGGACCTCTCAAAGAGTCTACAATAGTTAGGTAATAAAAAAAGCAACTATATATGCATCTAAATAAAATAATAAATAAACACTAAACCTACCTAACCTACTTTAACTATGAGTCATCAATAAGTATAAAAATAATTAAATAAAAAATCTTTTTTTTTAATTTTAATTAAATATGTACCAACCTATTGACTAGATATTTCAATTCTAAGTATAAGTAATAATTAAAATAAGGATTTTGATTTGTAGATGTTATAAAAAAAAAATACCAAGGTCTGGTTCAGACGACCATAGTAACTTCTCAACCATAAAATTTATGTTATGTAAACTGATACTATCATATTTCAATTATTTCTGTTCCGGGGAGTTAATAAAAAATGATAATATTAGTATCTCTTAAGTACATACCTAACAATATACCTATAATAAATATTTAATATTATTTTTTATCATTTTAATTTAGATAGGTATATTACAACATATTTCTGTACAGATTCTAAACATGATTAAATAAATTATCTGCTGTAAGTAGAAGTACAAGTACAAATATAAGTTAGTTATAGTAAATTTTAATAAAATACTTCATCTAGGTATATTGCATGGGCTTCATAGTACATAAAAAATATTAATATTATTAATGGTTCAATAACTGGATACTTTAAATCTAATAGATCATATTTAATGCAGCTAGAGAAATACTTGACTGTCATCTGTTAGAAAATGAATAGGTACATTATATTTTTTAACTTTTTGATAATAAGTACAATAAGAAGCTATGACCTTTAAACAGTTCTAACAACTACATTAAAATCAAAATATACTATTTAGGAAATGGTTAATAACTATAAACATTGAGAAACTAAATAAAATAAAGAATGAAATTATTTAGCAGTCAGCAGATATCAATAAGGCTCAAGACTTATAGAATACTGTTCCTATCATATACACAATAATTATTAAAATGTTTCTGTCTATATAATATTTAGTATAAATATAAATGTAAAAATGTTATTCCGTTGGTAATATTGTAGGTTTCCATTGACCATTGGTTAGTTATTCTTAGCAGATTTTCTTGCCCCCCACTTGTAAAAACAAAAAAATTACACTACCTACAGATAAGTACACGACTATAGTTTGCACAGATCAATCAGCTGTGTGCACATCCATAACATTATACGTAAGCATCGCTTAACTTTTTGAAAAATATTTTTAATGTGCTTTAACAAATTTATTTGACTGCCAGCGTACAGAATATACAAATAGCTAAGCCGGATTCACACAACAGTTAGGTTGTGTTGTGTTCTGTTTTATATGTAGGCAGGTAGGTAGCCAACACAATGACGGTATAGAGTTACTCCACGACCCACCTGCGGACCGAATAAATCTGAACAACTGTACACAACACCACGGCATAGTGTGATCCCGGCTTTATAATAAAGCTGGGTTGATGGCGACTAAGTAGTAAACCGTACCTTCAGGGATGGCCTGGTCGCTCAGTATGTACTGGATGAACTTGTTGGTGATGAAGTACAAATGTCCCATGCCGGCTGCCTGGAACTTGGTGGTGCTGATGTACGCCGTGGACACGTTCGGGCTGCTGAACTGCACCTGCTCGTACGGCATGACGTTGTGCAAATGTTCGGTGACACCTTCCATGAGTCTGAGCTGCGGCTTTGGCTTGGCGAAGTTCTTGAGCCAGTTGCCCTCGGACCGCGCGGCCAACTGCAACAGCAGGGCCACGCACACTACCCACCGGCCGCCACCGGACATCGTGGCCGACGAACACGACACGCGCGCTACGATATTATACTCGCGGGTATGACCCCGTCGGTCGTTAAACTCGCGGATACATGTCGGACCGACGTCGAGATCGAATGTTGTCTACTTGTCTGAGTGCGAGCTGCGACTCACGAGTCACGAGGAGTGTATGGATCGGGGGGAGGGTGGTCGGAGGAGACCGCGGCCGTCGGATGGATGTCGGATCGCAAATTTTGTGCGTGTTTCGATGTCTCAAATTATTATTATTTTTGAATATTGTTATTAGGTACTACAGCAAAATATTGATACAAACTCCTGGGAATCAGCTGCTGAGGGCTCCGGCCTGCAGGGTCGGCAGGGGGATAGCGAACAGGTAAACAAAGGAATTATGTTACACGCACTCTAGCGGACACCACGCGGGGGCCGACGGATTACTACTTTGACAATAACAACAACACCGCCTATAGTAACAATACTAAATTGCTTTACAAAGAAATAATGAAAAACCAGTGTCGTAAACGGAAAACGATGGGCGTGTTTAAAATAACGTCTTGCCGGTTTTTAAACACGAGTACACAATTATTACTACTACAGCAATGGCGCTCGGTGGCCGTCGTCGCGATCACGTTCTGAGCGGCGTACGCTGGTCGCTGGCACGGAGGCACGTTGCACGGGGCACTAGTGCACTACGGGCAACGGCGGCGAATCGCGTTCGCTGTGCGTACCGTATGTACTGTGTGTGACGGACGGAAGCGTCAAACGACCGGCCGACGACAATGATCAAGTCTAGCCACTCGCCGCTCAGCCATAGCCCCCCGGTTACCCGTACGCGGGACGCCCGACGCCGCTGCGGAACAGGTTGTCGGCGGTCGTTTGGTGGGAACGCACAGTCCGGAGGTGAGTGGAGGGCCCCCCGATCGATACGGACGACTGGAGCGCCGCGTAGTGGTCAGCCGTCGCCGCCGTCGAACGGGTACCCGGTACACGACCCGCAGTCTCACCGACGACCGAATTTCCCCCTCGGCCGACTACACGGTCTTGGCCGTGCGAAATGGGCCAAGGTTATATTATTATTATTATTATTATTATCGTCCTCACAAGAGCACGGCGGCTGGAGAATTGTGTTTTTCTCCCGTGGCCCACGTACACCCCCTCCCTTCCAACGAGTACTCCCCCCCCAACACTTTCACGAGTCGCGTGAATCGGGGGCACGAGGCGCACGCAGGTCGACCCGACTTCATAGTTCATACATATATATTATAATATTATATACTATTATACATTTATACTAATCTATGCTTCTGTTGTCGTATACATACTTGTCGGATGCAATCGATGATGCGCGCGCGCTTAAATCGTATATGTACCTACTCTACCTGCTGTGTCCCGAGTCCCTCGTCCGATCTGGGCCAATCTGCGAAAAATTTAGAAACGTCGTTGGCGCGTCGTACCTACTTATACCAGCTGAATGATATCCATTATACGTGCTACGTGCACTTAACCTACCTATAACCCAATAGCACACCCCACACCCGTCCACCCACCTATTCGACTGCAGTTATCCTCATAGGCGCAACTAGGGGGGCAGCTTTTTATTTAGCACCCCCACACCAAAACCACCAAAAATTTAAAAATCATGAAAAAAATGTTGTTTTTTTTTGTATTTGACATTTATTAGGACAAACACAAATTGGTTGCGTGATGATTTTAGTTATATCATATATTAGGTATGTATGTAATTATAATGATATATTATTAAATTTTTATTTAAAGATGTTACCTATGTGTATCAACTTGGATTTGTTAAAAGCCGAAATGCTTATTTGTAAGAAGGCCACATTTCCAAATGTATTTAAATTGTTACAAGTGGCTCTTACGATTCCGGTGAGTTCTGCTACGTGTGAGAGAAGCTTCTCGTCAATGTGTCGTTTAAAAAACTAGCTAAGAGCAAGTATGGAACAACAGCGGTTCACAAATTTATCAATTTTAAAAGAGACATTGTTAACAAAATTAGTTCTTCAGAAATACTAGAAAAGTATTCTACTAAGAATAGAAAATTATTATTAGTATAAAATAATATTATTATGTATAATAAATATGTATATATTGCATTTAAACTTTATTATTATTTTTATCACTTAAACAAATTATATACTATAACTAATGTATTTATAAGGTATATTATAGCTTTTATACTTAAATATTAGTGTGCTATGGTTGTATAGTGTGGATTGGAATGATTATAATAATTATAAAATTGTTGTATAGTAGGTGTTTGGGGGTGTGGGGGCTTGCCCCCACGGGCCTGTGTCCTCTGCATAATTTTAGCACCCCCAGTGTTTGGCCTCTAGTTGCGCCTATGGTTATCCTATATTATAATATAGCCAGTAGGCCACCGCGTGTATATATTCGATATTATGTTATATACGAGTTTCGCCCAAGTGCATCGCTTGAAATCTGCAGTAATATGTAGAACGTGCAGGGGCGACCGCAGGCTTAAAGTTTAATATTGGTACTCGTACTAATATTGGTGTAAAGGCCTGCACCCACACACCTCAATCACAATTTCAATAAGTAACAGCATCCTACGTATTAAGGATGATCAAAAAAAAGGTCAATTTATAAAAAAATATTCAAGTGAACTTAGGTAACTAAAAATATCGGATATTAATTATGAGAATAATATACAAAATGTAAATGCATTTAATCAGAAACACGATTAAAAATATGAGTATTTTAATACAACCCTCCCCCTTTTCTAGGCGACCCTATATCTTTTAACACTATAATATTAAGTTGAATTGCTATTTTTTATTTTTAGTTTTAAACTTTTACGTGGACGGTGATCACTTAACACATTGCCTAATTAATTTAAAACTGGTGCATTGGTAACATGATAATTTATATAATAAAATGTATTATGCATGAGACTATGAGCTATGTGTCTATACAACTATACAAACACGAATTAGGTAGAATTGTAGTAGGTACCTAATGTAGGTATAGCATATTAGCATAGGATACGAATATGATATTTACTAATACCATATTACCATATAGTTTACTAATATACTTGCTATATACGTCCATTATACATACGAGTATACGACATAGTCATCATAAAATATATTTTTTAAATATTTACTATTCGGACATTCAGTAATCAGTAGTATGTTATATCTAAACATGTAGAATTACAAAAAATAACAAATAGATAACAACACTAATAATAAATAACTATTTGGTTATGAATTAAACTTTTTATAATATGACATTATGACATTGTTTTTACTTTATATAATTCATAAGGTACATAAACCCATGCAAGTATTGAAGATTATCTGATTTGTTTGTATGAAACAGATTTTATAATAGTTTAAAATTTAAATCTTTAAATATTACATATAGGTAGTCCAATAATCATATTATTCAGCCAAATATTTTTTTTAAAAACACTCAACAACCTTTTTAAATATCTTATTCTTTCGTTACCTACTGGCTACTGGAATACCACACATAATATAGCCATATAGGTCAGCACTATACAAGTATCGGAGTATACGACATACGTTTTTATAAGGAAATGTAAATAAACTTAATGTTATAAATAGGAATGAGTAACCAATAAAAAATGAGTGATCAAAAAGATTTCGTGCGGGAACGGGAAAACAATCACCGTATTTGCTAATTATTGTCGTCACCAATCGGAGGAAAACAATTAAAAATATAAAGTTTTGACTTGATTATTTTATTATTTATCAATTAATTTGATACATTTTTAACTACATACCTAATTATTTGTACATTTTCATGAATTTGACTATTTTTGTAAAACATAGAAATTCAAATGCTTATATAAATAAAAAAAATTAGGTACCCTATGCATCTATAATATTATTTAATATTTACAATCACAACTTATGAGGAATCTTTTATTAAATTTTCAAGTTTTTTGACAAAGTGGAAAAAAGTTTATCGATATTAAATGAAAAAATATATAAAATGTAAAATGTCTATATAAATAGCTCAAAAAGAGTCGAAATATTTTTAAAACAACACTGTGTTCAGAAAATGCTAATATTAACATTTGGGGAACATTTAAAGTATCTACAGTTATATGTTTTTGAATTACACAAAAAAAAACCAAATCGATTTCGTCCAAAACTGCAGGTTTTTAGTAAAATATCCCGTATATCTTAAATTTGTTTTTTCAATTGTTAAGAAAAGTATTGGAAATTTTCAATTCTGACCTCTTAAAAGTGCCAAGTAGATCCAATTTTCATAACCTTCAAAGCTGAAAATCGAATTTTTTCTACTACTTTTTGTGTGTACAGATACTTAAAAACCATAAATTTGGAATTTTGATGTAGCCATGTGCATGTATTACCTTAAATAACTCAGCCTATGTATCTAACATTCTAACTTGAATCTATATGTTTAGGTTTCAAGTTATGATAAAACGATTCTACAGAATGTTCACGATATATTATTGTTATTTGTTCATGTCGAAGAAATCTATCTATTATACTTATTATTATGTTCGAACGTCTGATGTTGATAATAAAGACAAAGAATCCAAGTATATATAGCTACATATATATACTATAAAATGTCCTTGGGAACGTCTTTTGAACTATGATCATGTTGTACAAAGACCGATAATAATAAAACTTTAAAATTAACATGATATTTAGAAAAAAAATAGTCAAAGATTGTTTTTTTTACACTATTGTGATATATACTGTGGGTACTAGGAAATTGCGGTATTCTGAGTAAGTATAGGTATTCTTAATAATTATATTTACAAAAATTATAATTTATATGATATATTTAACATTTTATTTTTTATATGAGCATCGACATGTTGACATAAGGCATAACAACTGAAATCGATAACATAATACTTAATAAAATATTAAAATGTCAATCTATAGTTATTAGAATTGTGTAATGCATTAGCATTACCTATAATTATTGTTAATAAATATATATTAAACAGATATTAATGAATGCTCAAGGCCAAAGAATTTAGTTCGTCAATTTTGTCACTTTAATATTACTACTTTAGAACATTACTTTTTAAATCAATAACAACTTTGTATGTACCTAGATATTTTATAAAGTATAAACATAATATTTATTATTTTTTTTTTAACAATCATGAACTATATTAATAATTGTTTGACATTATACGTCAAAAGTGTAGGGAAAGTTAAATAAAGTTTATAAACCTATATTGTATAGCTAGATATAGGTTTCATTGAGAAAAAAAAATATTATATAGACCTGAATTAGTGTCAATAATGATTAATGAGATTAACTCTAAAATATAAATATAAAAATATTTGTATCAATTACACAATATGTCGATATACACGCATATAATATAATATAATATTATTATACCATATGTCCATATAGACATATAGTATATAGACTTACCTACAACCTATACCTACCGGAGTATAATGAGTATATAGCTGATAGGTACCTAATACTTAAATTACTTACAATATACCTACTTGATCCGATTGCAGCGCAACTGGAACGGGGTATATAGGTATAGCCAACCTATACGGCTATAGGTATATAGGTATATATAGGTATATAGGTATAGCCGTATAGGTTACCGGTTAAGGCTGAGGAAAATATGTCGTGTACAGTTTTTGTTGCGATTATAATATGCCGTTTGATCGAAAATAAACTATGCGAAAGTCTTGAAGTAATATCCAAAGCAGTTCTTAAGTCTTTACGGATTTAATATTTCAGAAGTTAAGAAAAAAGAAATATTAGATTAGCCGGAACCAACCGATTGCAACACCGGAAACTAAGTGTATACACTTGATATTATATCAACGACCAACGTAAACAACATACAGTTACATACTTACATTTATTCATTTGATTAATTGTTATAAAATATAGGACATAGGTAGTAATCATTAACACATCATTTTCATTGAAACCCCTTAAAAATTATAAAAATAGATGGTTACCCACGCCTGTGTACGCCATTGATTTATTTACACGATTTATAGTCATATTATTTGTATATTATGTAGCACAAATTAAATGTTTTGAACATTTTTTACAATAACTTAAACACATCGACATTACACATTCAAGTAGGTAACCCACAGGTTATTTACAACTTAACAATAGTTTGTTATGTATAGGTACATATCAAGTTAATCTTAAAACTGTTTTAATTCATATTGTATAGGAATCAATTTTTTTTATTTAAATGTAAATAAATGTATTCCACTATATTTAGTAGGTATCTATACTCTACAACAGCCTGTATGGGTACTATACATATTGACAAGTCAGAGTAGCCTAGCAATATTTTGTATACTTATAATAAAAAATATAAGTGTTATAGGTATACTTGGTAGCTACACTGAACACATGCCGCATACGTATTTATTTTATACTGAAACGAAGAAATGCAATGATGAAAAAAAAAATGATACGGTCAATTATAGCATTATTCAGTATTACAGTTATTATTATTTTTTTTTTTATCGAATTCCTGTAATACAGTTTGCTTCTTTGTTATTTGATCTTGAAAATAATTTTATAAAAATAATTCAGTGTAACGATGTCATAATATAATTGGTTGGTTAAATCTTGTTTATAGTATACTTTATATCAGAACCGGAAAATATCAGTATTACCTTATAAAGTTATTTCTTTTAATAATCAATCAAAAAACAACCATATTTCTTATTACAAAGTCAACTCTTATATAATTTTAGACGAATCGTTAGATTTTTAAGAATTATTAAAATTAGTAACATACTTAACCACTGTGAATAGATGCGGTAAGTAATTTATTTATTTTACACCAAAGTTCATAAAGTTTTATATATTGCTATAGAAAGTATAATATCTGGATATAATATGATGCACCTACACAATACATTTAATATTATTATAATTTATATAGGTAAATGTCTAAATAAACATAATTGGATAACTATGCAACTAGCTGTAGTCTTATAAGTTATAGCCTATTATAATAGCATACGCGAGTATATATAGTATATTGTATATACCTACTATAGTTCCTATGTGGCTATTTATATATTATTATATACACTTCAGGTTATCGGCTTATCACATTGTTTTATACATTTATATTCAAAGATAATATAATAACTTTGGGTTTACCATAGAAAATATTGTTCTATAGGTATACAAACCTATATTTTAATTATATTAAATAAATAACACAAACAATTAAAAAATATAATACAAAGCACTCGGACTTCCGGAGGCGCTAGATAATTTACATTATAATATTAAATTAGCTTTAAACATGATGTTTTTTATCTTACTTTTTGCGGTGACTATCATTTAGTAGAAAACAATTATGTGAAATGGCATGCTTATCGATGTAGGAAGTCGTGTGTACTGAATATTATTAAAGTTATCTTTCGATTTTTTTCAGAAGTTTCCCGCCTATGGGCAATGGAAATCTTCCTATAACCTACGAAAAATATATAAGAAGTCTCAACAATTATTCGCTCAGAATCGTTTTTGAATGCGGCTTGCGATGATTAGGTATAAGTAATTTAAACTGAATGTTCCAACTCAAATGTACCACACTCGAATAGGTGTCCTTTCACGTACAAGTACCTATCCACCAGCTCTTGCAGTATTAGCACATTTTATTTTTGGCCATTCGTCAAAAAGGTTTACCAACCACTGAACCACTGATTTATATGGATAGGATTTAATAATTTCCCCGATATCCTGGTAGCTTCAATTATAACTCCCTCTCCCATACATAGAGACAGTTAAGTAAAGCATTTAGCCATTTAGGTATATTATTATAGTACTACAAAATAAAATGTTATTTAATACTATATATTGCTGTAGAAATATTCAAATATACAATATTGGATATGATCACTAGTCGGTAATCAAAATATTATACACATTACTCATTAGGTAGTCATTAAAATCATACCTATAGTATAATTAAACGACCTTTTAAAATTATATCATCTTAAATAAACAAACAGTTAAAAATGTACAATAACTTATATTGGGATAATGCAAATTAAACTGTTTATAAATTTAACTGAATAACTGATACAGTCAATGGCCATACAGGATAATTTTTTTAAGTTAATCAATTGGGTGAATGCAAGTGTATACGTGAGACTTCTAGCAAGTAAAAGGAAGTCATATAATGTTAATTCTGCATGGGTATTTTTGATTAAGTTGTCAGTTGATCATAATTTCCTAAAATTGAAACATATTACTTAGGTATGAAAGTTCCTATATACATTACATTACTATGGAAATAACGGTATATTTAAATTCCTACGCTGTGCCTACAATTAGATATGTAGTCCTTAGTAGTTATAAACTACACAGTGGCAAAATTGAAACGTTGTGTAGGTATTTTGTAAAAATACACCAATAAGTCTTAAATTGTCAGATTAACGATAGGTACAATAGGTACGATATATTATAAGAAATATCACATAATATGGCAGTATGTGTAGTTGATGAGGTTAAAATCAGTTTGTTTTTGTATAAAGTTATAAGATTTTTATTTTACATTGATATCATCAAATTAGAAATACAGTGAATGTTAATAAATTTAACTTAATGTGTATAGTGTTGTCAACAATTCAACCTGCCCAAATTATTACAGTATTAAAGTACATAATATATTATATAAAAGAAACTACATAATACCAAATTACTAATTTTACACAGTTTACAAAATAAAATTAAAATGTTGACTGTTTATTGGTATACGAGTATATTGGTTTATACGGTTTAAGGTCTAAACATTTTACAAAATCTGATATTAGTATTAGTTTATAGTAGGTACCTAATTGTACACTTTTGTGTATAGGATTTAGAAACTAAAATATCTTATTTTTGTCGCCGTATAGGAATTTACTATAATGATAATTACTAAATAATCATCTTATACATTCGACAAAACGGTACCTAAATATAGGTAGGATACTCTATTTGGTAGGTATTGTGTTCGAAAAATAAATCTAAGTTATTTTTTTATTTTTTTAAACATCGAATATAATATCTTAAAATGTCTAAATCTATTAAAATAAATTAAATAGGGAATGTAGATAACCTATGAGCATATTATGCTAATTATATGTGTAGGTTAGTATAAAGCAGGTACGCTGTTTACATTATGTAATTTACATGAGCTTTAGTATAGGTATGTACCGAACTATAATAATATATCAATATATTATTGAATAGGCGAGGCTGGGCAAGTTAACGATTTTTTTTAACTCGTTAAGTTAAGTTAATATAAGAAAAGATAAGTTAAGTTAAGTAAAAAGTTAACTCAAGTATTTTTTATAACTTCATTAAGTTAAAAATTAATGGATAAAAAAATTAACGAAGTTAAAATTAACTTCATTAAAAATTAAATTATTTTCAAGCCTGTAAGAAAAATAGGTTACCTACAAAATGAACGACAAATTTGTATTTGTGTCAAGCACTTGTAGTGTGCCTGTGTGCTTAGCAATTTTTACTGAGGATTTAGGGTGGGCATTTAATATTTATTAATGATACATTATCCCGTTTATTTTCTATTATATCTAATATTTCTCAAGCCAACAAAGTTATAAATCAATGAGTTGTATCAAATTTAAAATGTAACTTAATTTTAAGAAATCTGTGTATAATTAACTTGAAGTTAATATGTTAAAAATGTTAAAAATTTAACTTATTAAGTTAAAATATGGTTTCAAAAAAATAAGTACCTAACTTGTTACTTAACTTACTTCACTTAACGTTTTAACTTAATTTTAATTTTTAACTCGTTAATGGTTAATGCCCAGCCTTGTGAATAGGTATAGCTCATAGGTAATATAGACATATAGTTGTTGGTTATTACACAGGGTGCGAATTTGTATTTTTATCAATTGAAAGTCATGACTAAAAAACATTTATTCTAAGGTCAACATCAAACAAAAAACAACATTGAACATTGATCTATACTATCTGTGCAGTGTACGTGTGTATTCAAATAATGTACAATAGATGATAGCACAAATGAGTAATGACAATGAAATTTGTTTCCTCTTCGCAATAACCTCGAACAGCCGAATTGGCAAACATTTCTATCGGTAATTATTATTGTTGTCTCGTCTATCTCCTCAAGACAATAATACAGTAAACCCGGTAAACCGTACTTATAATATCTGTTAATTATTAGATATATTATGCAGATATGCTGTGTGCTGGTATGCACCAGCTAGCAACTGGATACCAATACGTATTAGTTATTTATAATAGGTACTATATTAGTATTACAGTTTTTAATTGTTTCACGGATGAGAGTATTGGGTATAACAACACATAATGTGACTAATCTAACTATGGTGTTAAATATACGACTTTAGGTAGGTACCTACGTGCAAATAATAATACCTATACACTATACAGTGTGTTCAACGATAAAGGTAACACGAAATATTATTCTAACCAGTGGCGTCGAATGAAATTGTAGCTGGCAGTTAAAATTATTTGATTGACCCACCCACTTATTCCAATTTACCACCCTTTCAAACGAATGTGAAACGGGTTTAATTAATTGTATATAAATAATTGAATGACATTGTGTTACATACAATATACAGTTATATAGCAGAAATACTCGGAAGTATACTCTATTATTCTACTCACCCGTCCAATTTTTAAGGAAGTTCAATTGATCTACCTGAAGGCTGAAGTACATGTTTGGTGCCACTGTTTCGAACGCATGACACTTAATTTCATTAGTGTTTTTTTAACTGTATAAAAGACTTAATATTACATCTATTTTTGAAAAATTGTTTTCGCGTAAGCGCAATAAAACATTTTTTTTTTTTTAAATTGTTTTTCCCTCTTTTATTAAATCCGAATTTAATTTATTTTAGTTTTTTTCAACAACTTTGACTCCTACATTTTTTTTCTATCTTAAAAATTGATTTATAAGTGATTTATTTAGTGAGTTAAAGTTTGGATTTACGCATGTTGTAACTTGTATTCATCATATTTTACACCAAACTGTTTATCTACAATTTCATAATGTTTTGTGTAATTTATATATATGTTTTTTTGGAAAACTCAGGTGTGTTGTTGTAAGTAAAGCACATTTAAATTATTTTCACCAAATTATTATCTCAAATTTTTAGTGCGTACCTAGTACAATTTTAGTTAATAACCTAAATAAATCTAAAATAATTTACACATATTCCATCTATTTAATTCATTTTTACTAATAATATATTTTTTTATGTAACAATTAAATTATGTACAGAATAGTAATAATAAATTTAAAAAATATATCTTATAAATTGCTCAAAATTGTTCCCGTAAAAATTTGATTTGCTGTGCAAATACGCAGTGCTTGTTTTAATTTTCAACTGAAGATTGAAGATCAAATGGTGGATCAGAATAAATAAACGAATGTCGTTTGTTCCCCATACATGTTGAAAACTTGTATCATTTGTCCTTAATGGATTATTATCAGACAAATAATGATTATTTTGCTTATTAACATTGTTCTTCATAAATTTGGATTCATCAGCTCAGCAAAATATGTATTTCAAAAATCTTGGTTCCTTGAATTTGTGCCATTAACCATGCGGCATGCAATAAAGATAAGCCATCTTTCTAAATCACCAGCTACTAAATGTTGAACAAAATTAGGTCCCCAGAAAGAGAAAACAAAATAGGTATAGTGCAACAATAAAAACAGTTGACAACTTTTAAACAACCTCTTAGTATACATAATCTAGTCTTAATTTGTGGTATCATCGATAAGAGGTTTTTTTTTTAATTTATAGTTTTTAATTTGGTATTGTAAATATTAATTTTGTTTTAGATTCACGGCAGCTTCAGATATTGTGGAGGGTATAAAGGGGGTATTAAGCAAATTCAAAAATTGAGCACTGGAGCCGCAACTGGTAGATGGGTGGATGACAACCCGTACAGCCCTTTTTTAACATTTTTGTTCAGAAAATGTATAATTTATGCATCTATATATAAAAATCTTAAAATATGTAGATTAACACAATTTATATTATTGTAGTTAGAATCCTGATCAATTATAATTGTTTCAGAAGAATTTAGATAAACATCATCTGAAATATTGGTATTGAAATTACATTTAATAAAATTATATTTGTTATAAATAATAACACAAAAAATATAAAGTAAATCATTCTAGAACAGTGTTTCCTCGAACTTTTCAATAATTACGGATCATTTAGAGAACTTTTAATAAACTATTAAAAAAACTATTAATTTTGTACATTGAAATTCAGTATTTTATTTCTTTTTAGTAAAAAAGAATGAAAAAGAAAAACAATTGATAGCGCTATGGCCAACGTATGAAAAGCCCACAAACCACTATTCTAGCAATAGTAAACTGGGAGTGTGCACAGCTGTACGCCTGTACAATTAAAAAAAAATTGATTTAAGGTATCTGAAGTATTAATTTAATAACTATTTTGTTACCATTGATATTAAGTACATTTTAAGTCAAAAGTCATTATGTAGTTAACTTAAATGGTTAAATAGAATATAAATATAAGTATAATATTATGGTTTATATAATATCTAATAATATAATATCATCTTGTTAAAAATAGTATTAAATGAAAAGAATAGGTATAAAATAAAAAAATTAATTTTTTCTTGAAAGTTATTTTATTTATTGATTAGTTAAACATAAAATAAATTAAAAACAAAAGGAAAAAATATAAAAACAAAACAAATAGCATAATAATAAAACATTAACAGCAACTGTCCAAAAAGTTTTAAATAAAGTTCTAATTAGAAAAAAAATGCACAAGGTTTTAAAAATTAAGAACATAGGAACCTCAGAAAGACAAATATACAACATTTCACGTAAAAGTTAAATCGGGTGATATTTTATGATCATATTTCAGGAAAAACTCATAATAATAATAATGGTTTTTTTTTTTGATTGTATAGATAATATAGATAATTTTTTTATTATCCTTTTCTTTGTTTTATTGATAGTATTAAATTTAACTTATCAAATAGCAACCTATATTTTAAAGTTTGAATTTTTGGAAAGAAAATTTAAAGAGATATATAATATCAAATTCTTATAAATAATACTATTTATAAATTGTAGTTTGTTTAATTAGTAGGCAGGTATATTATTTTATCTATAATTTTTTCCAGAAACTTATTGTTTTGAAAATTTTGAGTTAAAATTATAAGTGGCCATTTAGTAGGTCAGTTGATACTATTCTTTCAAATAAAGAAGTGGGTTAATTTTCAGTTAAAAAATAATATTGAGCATGTTATAATCTAAAAGTGTGTGTGGTCAAGGGGGGGAGGAAATGAACAAAAATATCCCAATTTAACTTTAACAAAGTCAACCTCTATACGAATAAAAAAATTAACAATAAACATTTTCTTAATTCATCATTAAATAATATATCAGTATACATAATTTTAGTACTAAGTATCACAAATTTGTTTAAAAATTATTAACATTTAATATTGAATTATTATCATTAATACATTTGTTTTTGATCTAGTAAAATAAATAAATAAAATATAATAGGTACTCAATTGACAATTCCAAAATAATAAATTAATAGAACTATTATCTTTGGAAAGGATTTTAAACTTTTTGGACTTATCATACATGAAAAATATTTAAGCACTTTATTTGGTTCAGACATAATGTGCTTCATAATAACATATGAAAATAAACTATTAATCACCTAATTGATTTATTATGACTAATAAAAGCATACAATTGTCGGATTATCTATTAATGTCTAAAATTATATTTCATGTTAGAAAACATGGAAAAATATAATTTCAGTAATAAAATACAAAAAATAATCAGGTCACATTACTCACACTCTAAATTATAAAAATGTATTGTTTAATATCCATTCATGGAATGCTCAATTTTTAATAATGGATCATTCGTTTTTTTTTAAATGCCGCATATTATATAATATAAATTTGTTTTTAAGTTATTTAGTTGGAATCTAGGAAACAAATAATGAGGAAAAAAGCAATACAGATATAGCTAATAAAAATTAGACAGGTCAAGTTTAATGTCTTTAAAAATGAAAAAAATCTAATTAGTCAAGACCTAATTAATTACAATATAAAACATCAATTTGTAATTGTAACTTAGCCTGAACTTAATCATCTAAACATTATGGTATGAGATATAATACAAAATTAGGTATGTCATGTTTATTGTACATATTTTTTTCGTTTAACAGTGCTTAATATTAAGAGCTGATGAAATTTTGTTTTATTAGCTGCAACTTCCAGTCATTTTTTATGAGGTTCAAAAAATAGTGTTTATGGCTTACCAACTTTAAAAATCTATTATCAAACCTCTCAGTTTGATTGTTTGTACATTCAATATTTGGAAGAGTATTTTTGTGTACATTCTAAATTTCAGTAATAAAAAAGGTGGTAGAAGTTTCCAAGCAGAAATGTTTTTTTATTTTTATTGGGGCGCGGGGGGGGGGGCTAAGTTACAAAATAACTATTTGTATATTTTTGCATCTTAGGGTAGTACTAAGTCTGCTCAAAGATGATTTGGTAAAAATTTAAAATATTGTTTTATATTGTATTTAATTAAATCAAATTATTATATGTTTTTCAATTTTAATATTTAAAGGAAAAAATGTAAACTCTGTTCAGCTTAAGAAATATAGTCAGCGGCGGCGGACAGGCCCGTTTCTTATCTTGAACAGAGTATAGGTATTGCTTTTTTTCCCTAATACCCAATTGTTTTAAAAAACACTAAATATCATTCCCCAACATTTTTTTGGGTATTTATGAAACAAAAAGTTAAAAATATCCATAATTTGCATCAGTCAGTTTTAATTTATATCTAATGTAGATAAATTGTAATTTGATGATGATATTACTAATTAGTATTCACAAAAGTAAAATTTAGTAAATTTATTTGACATTAATAGAAAGATTATTTTTAAAACAAAAATATCAAAACAATTAAAAAATAAAATAAAACAGAAAATGTAAATGAAAAATAATTTAAATTGGAATAAAATGACTTAACTTTTTTTTTTAGCAATTGTCGGTGAATTGTCTGCTGAAAAACTAGAATTAATGTGTGTAATACTGTAGTCACGGCCCATTATCCATTTCCAAAAACTTTTGAGTCTATACAGAAAAAAAAAAATTTTGATTTGCTGAAGAAGTACAAAATAAATATTTTTATAAGATATTTTTAGAATTAATGAAACATTATTTTAAATGCTTAGTAAGCTATAGCTTATTCTAATTGTATGTATGATTACTATTCTCTTGGTAGGAAACTAGGAACTAAAAGTACTATAAAAGTTTCATTAAGTTTCTAAGACTTTTTTTTGTTAATTTGTTTTTAAGAAATTTGTAAAAAACCTAAACAAGTTGTAAATTCATTCAAGGACCTAATTTAAAGCTTTTTTTTTTAAACTATTTAAACTTTTCTTTGGTATTAAGACAGAAATTAAAATGTAATTCAATGGCCAACACTTAGTGTATCATGCTAATACATTTTAATATCTTACCTTGATAATAATTCTTTTCGTACAGCTGAAGTAAATTTGTTAAACAAACAAAGTGTAGCAGCGGAAGCAAATACAACATTGTACAAAGCAACAATTGTGAAATTTCCAAGCCATTCAATTCTTCCATAATCAGCTAATAAATCAAAGTCTGTAATTCCTAAATAAATCATTAAACTAGTTATTGCATCTATAAACTTAAATATTGAAAATACTTACCTAAAATTCTAGATAATAATGGTAATGCAGAGCTTAATATAAGCAACAAAGTACAATTGCCTACTATGTGTGTCAATGGCGTTTGTTTAATATGTGGACGGTATGTAGACACTACAGGCAATGAATATAAACCAACACTTGAGGCCACTAACATGTATAAAATAATGACTATTTCCAAACCAGCCCCAAATGGTCCTAATTTGGATAGTGAACTCACACCTAAAGTAAATTGCTAAAAGAAAAACAAACATTTTCATAATTATAAAATCAAAATCGTTTTTTAGATTTTGAGAAACAATTTACTTCAACTATTGAATTGAATTGCATTTTATATAATGGGATGTATGTAAAATGAATTATTAATATTTATTTGATAAAATAATCTACTCACTCTAGTATTAAGAGGTAATGCTTTTATACCAATGAGTATCAAAAGTAAATTTTGGACAACTAATAAAACCGTGACAACAGTAAGTGCTAACAGCAGTAGCATGAATGTTGGATATAAAAATAACTTACGGAATACCGATATTTTTCTTTGTTTTTCTATAATATAAAATAACATAATATATATTTAATATTATACACACATGTAATACTGTAATTTGTGAAAATAAAAAATTAAATATAAATTAAACTTACCAAGTACATCAAGTCTGTCTTGATAAATTGATAACCTATCAGTTAGTCCACGTTTTAACTTTCCATTTTGTAATGTCCATAATTCCTTCTCAGTACGAGTTATATTTTGTTTTTTTCCTTCTAACATAGGTTCTGGTGACATATATGTTAAACCATTTATAGTTACTTGGTCCAATCTAAATAATGGTTAATTTTTTTTTTACTTAGATACATCTTTAATTTTTTTTATAAATTGTTTAACAAAACATTTATTAACTAACTTTAGTTTAGTTATGTAAAAAAATTAATAATTTTCTATACTCTATTCAGCAAGAGAACATGCCGATTCTGTGCTTTCTCATGCGATACCCTGCAATCGCAGACTGGTTCTTTTGTGGCCGAGTGTCACATGAGGATGCTCAAAAGAACCAATTTTTTTTCAGACTGTATCGGTTTCTTTTGCTGGACAGAGTATAGTTAAAAACATGTTGAGTACCTTCTAGCAAGACAATCTACTTCAAGCCTTAAAATGCTGATTTCTTCATCTGTGGTTTTTTGTAATTGTGGTTTAATCATAAACCGACTTAGAATGGTAAACAAGGTAGCAAATCCAACTGGAGTACATACTTAATCATAGTAATGATATTAAAAAAAATTAACAAATAAAAAAAAACCTAAGAATAAAAAATATACTTACTTAATAGCATAAGTACACCGATAAATGAAATGCAAGAATATAAGAATGGTAAATAGTTGTTCCATAAATCTGCAAGATAAAAGTCATAAAATAATATTACAATCATAAAAAATAATAAATGTGAAACACCTATTGTAAAGTTGTATATATACTCACTGAATAGCATGTAAAAAAGAGATTGCTCAGTATAAAAAATTGTGTACAGCAAATACGTCAACACAAGAACAAATATCGAAAGTAACAAAAGCACAGTACATGTTTCATATACTCTAGCTTTTAAGCCCTGGGGAAAAATATTTTATTAATACTTTAAAAATTAAAAAAAAATATATTAGTTGTTATTACTTTACGATGACCAGGGAATCCTTCAGATTCATTGAATAGAAACGCAAACGGCAAGAACACAAATAAAGATAGATTTGAAAATAAAAATACTAAACTCCACAGACCTAATTAAAAAACAAGTACAACATTTCATCAATAATAATTAATGGGATAATTAATAAATATAAAGTAATCATTTAATATTTTACCGTGTATAAGTGAGTGATTTAACCATTGGACATAATAACTGGAAGGATACAATGACAACACTTCATTACTAGCTATCGAAATAGGCAATAATAGGGCTGCACCAACAGCAACTGCCAGTGCAATAGTGCAAAGTAACAGACTGAAAATAAAAAACAAAAAAATTGGTTTATTACAATCATAATTTTTGCATAAAGCATTTTAGCAAGTTACATCATTCAAGAATGCTCACCTATATTTATAAACCGTAATATCATCTTCATCTTGAACAGAAACCACAATGTTGTCCCGTTTTCTGTATTGATTAATAATGGCGTAACTGAGTGCTAGCAACAAAACAAACAGCAAGAGAAAAATCTGAAATAAAAAAATAAAATCAAACTAGGTTTCTTATTAATTTTCTTCTTAAACTAAAAAATTGGGGCAGTACTCACTATTTTCTCCCTAACATTATTATAGAACAGTTCTTCTCGTTCATCTGGCTCGTCTACATCGTCCATAATTTGCAATAATTAAGTTGCGTACAATATTTGCACACTACTGTCGGTGAACTGTGAGTGGTTCATGCTCACTAATCTAATCTTGATTCGTAATTGTCGTCGGTGATGAATACGTGATGAATATTTTCATTAGTACCTACGTGGGTATATAAATTTAGTAGGTAACGAGAAGAATGATACAAAATCAGTCAATAATAATTATGTGTATTATTATTTAGAACAGCCTTGGTGGTGGCACGTCGAAAATTATTCAGTTATTTACTCGTTACAGTCAACGGTAGAAAAATAAACAGAGATCGTTGAAGTAATAATATCGACAAATCAAACAATTTCAACGACACACGGTGCTACGGTAGACGTCGATGTATGACTAAATCTGAAACGACTAAACAACCACATACAGTAAACAGTAAACACAGATAATAACTAATGAAACTTGATACCGAGCTAATGTATTTAGGCCGCTAGATGACGTGCCACGTTTACAAGCGAATTTTTTATTACTACCGGAGCCATGTGCTTCCGTTTCACTTTTTGTTTTATTTTTTGAATTTTTGAACAACACTTTTAAGGAGCAATAACTCCGCAATAAGGACCGCGAAGGTACAAACAAAATTGGTGAAAATTGGTCACAGTTTTCGGCTGTTACGTGTAGGAAGTAGGAACAAGGCTTATGTTGTAGATCTTGTAGGCTCTAGGCACTTAAAATTAGCCACTTTTAGAAATTCTTTCGTGATTTCGATGAGAGCATTTTCGAATGACGGCGAAACATCCGTAAAGTTTGTTTTGAAATCGTTTAATGTTGAGCGGGGGCGGCGTGTTTTAAGAACACCAGGAGCGTCTGCTCCTGACTTGAAAATGGGTGGGCGTGTATCCACATTCCACTATGCAGGGTTGTGTGCGAAACCAATATGTAACTTAATTTAAATCCTAATCTAACCTAACTGTCTGGGTTTAGATAGGTACCTCATACATATAATTGTCCAACAAAACAATTAAATTAATAATTTACAGTAAAAAAAAGTGGTTCTCATTTAAAAAAAAATATTGTGACACCACCCAATGGAACACTACATAATATTGATACCTATACAATATCGAAGTATTTGAAGTTTTATGGTTCTTTAATATATTTAAATACCTATCAACATTTTAATAAATGCATTACTAAAAGAAAATTTGAGGCATAGCATTCTTGGTGAATCCCTTTGTAGTCTAAATAGTTTAATTGTAAACTTGTAAATAAACTGTAAAACATTTAGAAAGTAGCATAATGTTCGTTAAATTTTCTGCTGCAATAATTCTGCATGGTTTTATGCATTAGGTCAGTGGCTCTCAACTTTTTAAAGTATGTGCGAAGTGCCCACCTTTAAAGTCTCCAAAGTACCTATATAGTGGCCACTAGGCATGGCTTCCTTTCATTGTGATAATAACAATTGTTATTACTATACTAATTATTAGTTATTAGTTATTAACTTTTTATATTCTTATATTCTTATATTCTTATATTCTTTGACGTTTTATTGTAACTTATTCATATTAATCATCAAACACACTTGTGACATTGTTGTTGTATATGTAATTGTTATTTCTTTTTTAATTGTGTATCTAAATTCTTCATCTTTATTGTAAATATATATACTGGGCCCCTGCCCTTTTAATCTTAAGTAAATAAATACATATTTATGTCCACAATCTAAGCTTTTATCTGTATCTATCTATGATTTACAACTAAAATATTAAATAGAATATGTATTAAACATATAGTCAAGTATACCTACGTTCATATTATTACATATTTACCTATTATATACCTACAGTTGTATCTGAACAAAAAATATAGTAGTAAATACTATCTATAGCCTTGTTCTTAAAACTATGTTGACCACACAGCCCACTTCCTTAAAAATTATGACCCTTCTCTCGGGTTATGACAATTTTTTTTAATGAGTTCTCATCCCTTACCACACTATTACTCATTGCAGACGTAATAATTTAAACTTGTCTAAGGACGCTTATAAAGTCACGTGACACCCAACTGGCATAAGTTAGGTATTTATTAGATATAGGCAAGTTTCTATAAAAGTAAAAACGTATGTTACATTAATTAGGTACTTTTAAAACATACATCATACGCCATACGGTCAACGGTGCATACGTTTATAGTTTATTCAGTTTATTGTGTATATACTGTATAATATATACAATACACGATACGCACCATTATAATAATTATTAATGGGTATATTCTATAGTACCAATATAATATTATTTCTAATGCAACTATCACAGTACTATTGTGTTAGACTGCTTAGACATATATATATATATACTATAAACATAAAAAGTAGGAAATTAATTGGTAAATAAATGTATTAATGTACAATATGTGTTGGTACATAAAAAAAGAAATATTAAAATATTACCTATACATTAAGATTTTGAAAATTTTAAGAACGAATATACATTTATTAAGTTAGGTAAATACTAAATACCTATTTGTATTAATAAGTAATATTAATATTAATATTAATAATTGAATAGTATTAATTAGATACAGATATAGGTTATTTGATGAGAGGGATATTTGATCATGTTGAATTGAAAGTGTCCTGCCCGAACTGAACTTCTTACCTACCTACACCAAAATGTTCGAATTACACTAGATTTCAAAAAAGTAAAGTTCAAAAAAGGTAATATACGAATTACACTTGATCCATAAAACTTTTAAATATTAATTTTAGTTGACAATTTAATATATTGTGTCGAATGTCGATCTTATAGTATTAGACAACGTAACTAATTTAAAAATAATCGTAGAATTTGATCTTCCACAGTTATCTACAACGACCATACAATCTTGTATTTGTCAATAATTTTTCTAACGGTATTGATGTGTGATATGTGTGAAACAAAAATATACGAACGACGTAGGTATCCTATATTTTAGACTCAATAGTGTAATATTTTAGTACACTTTATTCCGTCTTTGTGTGGTAGTCATACTGTCAAGTAATTTACAAATCGTTAAAAGTGAACTTGGCGGTGATTTAATTTAATTGTGTATGCAAATTGTACATTTATAAAGAATAACATGTATATTATGCAAGGTGTTAAATAGCATTCAGGCATTGTAGGTTAGGTTATAAACACCACGGGTGGTTTATAGGAGTGAAATTCGAACATAACATTTTTATGTCTTGAGTGCAACTTGACAAAAATAAGTGCTTTTCGACATTATCCATTTGATGTTGAAAAAAAACTGAAGATATTATATTTCACGTGCTTGTAGCTTTAATTTTATTACCATATATTTGTGGCTCAATTTTGGTGGAATCAATTAGTTGTTTTATAATTTTGTAAATGATAATACATTACAATATTAATCAAGATAAAATTGATCAAAAATACCATGGTAAATCCAGAAAATATTGTTTAATATATTAATATATCTTATATAATATGTATAAGAGATGGTATTGTGTTTATTCTCCGAAAACTCAAAACAAAAACGTTCAGTTATTATGCGATTTAAATAAAGTAAAATATAATGCCTAACAGCCGTACATCCAAGAATAATGTACAAATATAACTAAGGGAGGAGCTAGACATAATAAATCATTTTTATGGTATCATGTACACTGTACAGAGTTGTGTTCTAAAAAAGTTACGTTAATATATTAAATAAGATTTGTGAATGTATTCAATTCACTGTTTAATAATAATAATGAATCTTTTTATTTGACATACGTATAACGTATAAGTAGGTATTACAAATAAATAATAATATTACAAATTATAATTTAGTAATTATTGTATACCTACATAACGACTAAAATGTTGCAATATTCACTATATGCTATATGCTATTCTTACACACTCACAAACAATGCTTTTTATTAATATAAATTATCCTAAACATCACTTGTGTTTATTGTAGATAGAAATTCACAGATTGTACAATGATTCTTAATAAGAAAAAAATACTTTTTAAATTTCATTGTGTATAGTAAATAATAATATATACGTATCGTGACAAAAAGTTTCAAGTCCTTACGAATAATATTTTTTTGAATAACAACAAAATAACTAAAATGTCTTTAAAAGAAATATGTGCATATTTATTTTTGAGATTTTTAGGTCTCTGTAAGAAAATTTATAATAAAAAACCTTGTAACAAGTTTTGAAAAGGCTTGGGCTTTATAGGCTTTAGCTAATAAAATTGAAAATGTTGTACATTTTTAACTATACAAATGTTCATTATTTTAAACTTCGAAAGCTTATAAAAAAAATATGCCTATTTATTTTATTTGTATATACGATTTTGATATTTTTAAATTGTTATTAGCAAAACTTATGAGGAATTTTGTTTTTAATTTTTAAGCTTTTTGATTGACCGTACAATTTTTTATCAACATTTGTAGAATAAAAAATTATTAAATAAAAAAATGATAAAAAAAAAATGACTACTGCTTATAAATAGTTTAAAATTAGTCTTAATATTATTTTAAACATTTATGTATAGAAAATGATAATTAAAGTTAAAATGGAATGTTTTAAGTTTTTACTATTATATAGTATAAAGAAATAATTACCTTACATTAATATTAATAGGTATAATATAAACTAAAGGTAGGTAATGGTGATATTTACATTTGATTTGATTGCTGAACTCACTCAGTTAATTGTATTAGTGACGAGTTATGACTATAATGTAAACAAAATATACTAAATTTACATAAATGAGGATAAAAATCCTTTAGTACCTCCTATAAAAGATTTGTGGATGTATATAATTCAATAAAAGGAGATTTTTGTTTATGTGTCTTAATCGAGATTTGAGTAGACTTGAAAACTTTGTTGTTAAAGTTTTACATTGCTTAATAGTTCAGTACTTTTATGACTATAACTTTTTTTTAAGTATATGAGTTAATGCATTTTATTTTTGAGTGAAAATTATTATTTATTATTTTAATGGAATCATAGAATAATGAAATGTATTTATTGGCTATACTTTTATGTTATTATATAGTTCTATTAAAGTATAATATGTAATATGTATTATAAAAAAAGTTAAATATGGACTTCAATAAATTGTGTCTACGGGGTGATTTATTTAACATTAGACGATCATTATTTCAGTAAACACTAACGTTTATGAAAATATTTCTTTGCATAATTTTATGTCGTTACAAAACAACATTTTTAGAAAAAGATATATTTCTTACTACTTTTTATCGTTATCATTTTTAAGATTTCTATTCTTTTAAATGACGATATACGTTTAAAATTTTATATTCTGAAGCAAAATAACCTGCAAAATGTTGGTCCATTACTGCGTTCATCAAAACTTATAAGCTTTAAGTTATACGTAACTAGTTTATTAGTTATAAGTTATAAGCATATTGTTATTAAAAAAGATTAAACAATTTAAAAAAAGGTTCGCAAGTGGGTATACCGTTCTGCTGTACAGTTGTAGCCTGTAGGTGTCGAGTGAATCACTGTAATGGATGTGTTAAATTTGAATTCAATGATATAAAATCATTAAATACGATAAACGATTCTGAGCGAAGACTGTCTACGTAACTAAGTGTGTATTTTATGATATTAATGCTATTAAAATAATTCATTTTACTATTAATAATATTAATATTAGTATATTACAGTAGGTTGAATTAATTTTTGCAGAAAACATTGCATTTTAAAATGTCATTGAGTGTATAGAATAAATTAATAAACTTTAAAAGTTTCAAGCACCCACGAAAAATATTTTTAAATTACAACGAAATAACTAACATTGTTATTCTTCATTTAATACCTATCTAATTACGTCCAAATTTGAACTCAAAATGTCTGAAAAAATTAACAATGTAAATATATTTTTTAGATTTATTGATTACATTGTTAACTATTTACGAAAAACTTTGTTTAAAATTTTCAATCTTTAGCTATAAAAACTTAACATTTTATACATTTTTAACTACAAAACAATTTACAAATGTTCGTTTACAAAAACATTGATCTATGTATTTTTAATATTTTTGAATTGCTATTATAACGACTTATGAGGACCTTGTATACAATTTTCAAGCTTTTTGACCCAACAAAAATATATTAAGAAAAAAAAAACCCATATCATTGTAGAGTTAATACATTCTTTGCTCCGCTTAGAATCTAAAATGACAACGATAACAAATAGTAAAAAAATAATTTTTTTCTAAACATTTTTTATTTTTTAACAAATCTGGTAAACCTGTTGCAACATTATGTAATAAAAATATTATCAAAAACGTTAATAGTTTCTAAAGTGAAGAGTGTCTTACGTTAAATAATTTCTACTGAAGTTGTTGTTAATTAATGTTCAAAATTACATACATTTACAGTTTATTCTGTAAATTTCATTACCTACCAACTCTAAATACTATTACTCTTTTAAAATTATATATAGGTAGGTATAGTATTTAACATAATAACATCCAGTGTGGCACTGCATCATGGCTTATTCTATCAGTACTTATGTTTATTTTTTGTGATTGAGTACTTTCGTTCTTACCCGGCATCTGTCCAATATTTTCTTGTATCTACTTATTATGCTGTATGTGCAGTGCATATTGTGCACCCGTAGACTTATAAACCAGGCAAAGTAATCTTCTAAAATAATTGAAATAGAAAACATACATATTACATAGGTAATTATAATAAAGATAATATTTCCTACAATAATGTGTAATAACTAAGCATTTAAAAATATTATATATAAAAAAAAACAGTAATAAAGATTTCTTTGTTATCTATGTTTGTAATTTATAATTTCAGTCCATATAGTAGAGTTACATAGCAGCCAGCAGGACTTACATATATAAGACTAATATTGTAAGCAGTGTTGAGCAAAGATAACTAAATATTTATCTAGATAAAGATAAAAGATAAACACTATTTATCTAGATAAAAAAAAAGATAACAATTTTAATAACTGAACTACACTTGTTGTCAAAACTACAATTTTTCAATTCTAATTATTATTTAGAAATATAGAATATATAAAATACCTATATTGTTTCATTCAAATTTTAAGATTAAATTGTATTGTTATAATTAATTCATAATTATTTTTATTTTTGTCTAAAAAATAGACGATAGATGGGTATTATTTATTAATAATTGCGCATGTCGTTAGGTACCCGTACCCATATCGTTTCGGGAAATCAGTAAAATCATAAATATCTATTTATGTTATTTTTATTAAGAACTTATATAGAACGGATAATTCTGAGAGGCCGATTAAAATATCATTGAGTGTGTGTGTGTGTGTGTGTGTGTGTGTGTGTGAATGTTACAACACAACATCATTAGTCGCAAAATATTTCGACTGTATTTCTGTTTATTAATTATTAATTACCCGTATCCGATCGTATAGAATTATTAGAAATAACGTAAATAAGCAATACGAAAAATTATTATTATTTTAAATTCAATGATTTATTTATCGAAATAAAAATTTACCATACCTTCGTTTTTGAGCTCTAATTAAAAAAAAAAAAATTGTACCCATAATTTATTTATCTAGATGATTTGGGTTAGATAACATAATTATTCATCTAAGATAATTCATCAGATAATTATTTTTTTTATTATCTAGATAAGATAAAAGATAATTAATTATTTATCTAGATAATTTATTTAGATAATTTATCTAGATAATGCACAACACTGATTGTAAGTTGTAAATTGTTAGCTTGTAACTACTATTATACGTCTATACCTATCTATAAACATTGGTAATATATTTTATATTAATTAAATTTTCTATGGCTATTAATAAATCGTAATTTCAATTTGTGCTTAAAACTTCAAAACACTGATTGGATATGAACTACATTTTTAATCGAATAAGTTCTGCTTACTCCTTATTTGCCTACTGATAAACTTTGTCTCAGTTACCTGAGGTTAGGTTAGTTATGTTGGGTTATATACAGGTACCTATGTATATTATATGATTACAGTATTACAGTAGGAACAATATGTATACATAGTTCAACCACGCAAGAAATGTTATATGATATGTATTTCGTATTTGTATAAAATATATAGTACCTAGTAGTTTATTTAGTTTTCAAATCGTATACATTTCTGTAAAAATGGGTGTTTAAAACAATTATTTGTATGATTTATTATTAGTTTATGAAAAAATATTATATAGGTTTAACGACCGTAACATTAATTATTGCGATAGGCATTTTAAAGTAATTATATTGCACGATGAAAAAAAGAGAATAAAAGAAAAAGTAGAAATAACAGTCGTCTATACAAGTAGATGTATGTATTTTATACTCGACGACGAGATCATAAAGCCTGATAATAAAATAAAACATTTGTCGCCACTGAATGACTGAACACCAGCAAAAGCAATTTTTAAGTTAGTAAATTTCAAGACATGTCTAAACGATTGAACTTATAATTTATTTATTGCATGTATTTCTATAATACATAATGTTATCCAAATGCAACGAGTTATGTATTTTTTTTTTTTTACTGAGTTTTAGTTTCTTGTCGGATCATTAAACCTCAGACGTCCATGGCCCACGATAGCCATGATTTTATTATTTAGTTACATTTATTATGGGATATTCTGTTAATCTTAAGTTTAAGTGTTGAATATAAATATTCAATTTTTAACTCTTTTTTCCAGATTTACAAAAGCGTGCTCACGCGGAGGGGCAATTTTTTTTTGTCTATTGATTTTTCAACACAGAAAGAACTACTTAAATATTTATTGTAAAAAAAAAAATCTGTTTCAAATTTTTTTTATTGTAATTTTTAATATTTCACAAAAGTTAAATTGATTAATAACAATAAAATATGTGATAAAATAATACAATCATATTTACGGCCGCCGGGCACCACGGGGTTATTTACGCCAAGAATTGCTCTAGATTTTACTATAATAACTAATAAGTAGAGCCTCAATGTGGATAAGTGTCAAACTATGTCGTTCACCAGATGTCGGTTTGTTATTCCTTTTCAATACAAGATCTTTGATTCTATATAGGTTAAGAGTGTGAAAGACCTATGTGTTTTCTAAAATCCTGCACTCGATTTTCACTCACATATTGAATCATTATGATGCAGGGCTCTACTAAAAGTATTAGGATTTGTGAAGCGAATATCATCTGAATTTAAGCTTGAGTCTTCTATAAAACTACTTCATTGCTCCTTAGTTCAATCCATTGTATAACATGGACTCGAGTTATGGAACCCTCATACAGCTGCAAGCTCCTTCCAACTAGAGAGCGTCCAAAGATGATTTTTATCATTCGCCGAATATGCACTAAATATTGACCAAGCTCCACATAGCTAATTTCCTGTGCTCAGCGAATTAAAGCTAACTTCACTGGCCGATAGAAGAGCAGTTGTAAATCTATCATTTCTACATAAACTTTTGGAAGGCTCTATAGACGCCCCCACTCTTCTTTCCAATATCAACTTTAAAGTGCCTTCTCTCCTTTCCTATATACTACCTTCTCAGTTCCGAATTGTTCCACAAAATATTTTCGTAATAATCCTATCTATCGTATGATGCGCATGACTAACATGGCAACGAACAACCAATCTTTATAACATAACCAATATTTTATTATTATTATGGTAAATTGTTATGGTAATCAATGTACTCCAATGCAAATGTAAATGTTTTTAATGAATTCATATAAATGCAATTGGGCTCTGACCGTAATGTTTGAAATAAATAAAGAAGTAATAACTAAGGCTGGAAATGTAATGCCCTGAAAAAATCCAAAATTGCCCTAAATAAAGCCTTTTATGCCCTAAAAGTTTTAAATAATGCACCTATAGAATGCCTTTGTTCATTTTATTTTAAACAAATTTTGAGCCAAAAACGTTTTTGAATTAAATTTAATAAAAATGTTTGCAGTACTGCATGGTTTCAAATCGTCTACGTGGACTTTTATTTTGCAAAAAAGAATTAGTCTTATTTAATATCCATTGCCACTCGTAATCTCCATTTGTAAATTATTTTGTAGTTAAAAATGTATAAAATGTTAAGTTTTTATAGCTAAAGATTGAAAATTTAAAATAAGGTTTTTCGTAAATAGTTAATAATGTAATCAATAAATCTAAAAAATATATTTACATTGTTAATTTTTTTTAGACATTTTGAGTTCAAATTTGGACGTAATTAGATATTAAATGAAGAATAATAATGTTAGTTATTTCGTTGTAATTTAAAAATATTTTACGGATCCATTAGGTAAAATATTTGTTAGTTAAGTTACAAAATTAATTTTTTAAGCAAAAATTATTAAATATAATTTTGAAAACACGGAAGTAAATATGAACGTTAAATGAGTTATGCACGCTATAGAATGATTTTGAATAAAATATGATGTATTACATTTGAAAATATGATTTAAGGCGATAATATACCTATACTGTTGTATATTTTTAACAAATCAATCGGAATTATTAATTTGTCTGATTTGTTGGTCACAGTTATTTATTCTTAACATTTTCTTTCTACAATACAAATATATTATATTCTAAATATTCTCAATATATAATATATATTTGAGATAAATATCCAGTAGTTATACATTAATATCTATATTTTATAAGATTAAGATTAAAATTATACCACAAATTGTATCAAAACTCCAAATAGAAAAATCTCTTTTGTATTTTTACTTATATCTATATGTTATATCACAGTATAAATAAGTATTAAGTATATATTTATATACTTAGCAGTATTTGTTGTCTTATTATTTAAATAAAATGTATAATTAAGCTTAAAGTTCATATAGTTTTAAAATCAAATGTTACTGGATCTTTATCCCAGGTACTTTTACTAACAAAAACACAGCAAACAACACTGAAAGTTATAAAACCCTACAACAACAATACGTTTTTTTTAAAAGGCGTTGTAGACTTAAAACTTAAAAAATAATCGTATTAAACAACAAAAAAGTCCTAAGTTACTTAATGTACATTCTGAAATCTACAAAGTGCATGCTTTTTGCAATAAATACAGACTTAATGAAAACGGTATAAGTACCTACTCATTATAATAAATTAATATTAAAAAGTGTTGATACTATATTCAGCAAATGACTTTAAATTTAAAAGCAATTAGAATAAAAATAAGAAAATAAACATATTTAAAACTATAAAGAGTTTATTTATGCAATTATTTATGTTCAAAAACATTTTTTCAACTTAGATATTAGGAAAAAACATATGGCCTAAAATGTAGTTGCCAGTATAATACCTATTGATTCACCTATTTAAAGGTTTCAAGTTAATATATTAATGTCACTAATACCAATTAGTGCTAAATCTTGTTTGGGCAACACACGTGATACGCGTGATGAAGGTTATAAATATTTAATTTTTACTACGTAAATTGTATATTTCGTCCTTGATATTATATGCGTATGTACCTAAGTTAATCTTAAATGTCAATTGTTAGTAAATATAAAAATGTTAAATATTATATAATTTAGTAAAATTATGTAATAATTAATAGGTATATTCAAAAATATAGCTTCTTAACTATAGGCACCTATATATATGTAGACTGATAATTATTAATTATAAAATGTTATAACTTATAGGTACTTAGTACTTATCACAAATTATATTATAAATTATGATACTAAAAAGCAAAAGTACCTACTTTTTAATTTTTTTTTTATTAATTTATACAATACAATTATGGGGGAGGACTATCAAAAACCTAACAAAATTGATCGTATAATGCGTTTGGGTAATGAACACCTTATTTTTAGGTATTATACATTTATATAATTAATTATTTTATTACTTAATCAATTTTTCCCCATAGATGCAACTAAAACCAAATTGTATTTTTTTTTTTTTTGGGGGGGGGGTTGCATTTGCACTCCTTAAATACATTTGTGAGAACTAGGCTGTACAGGATTTGACCCCACATCCTCTTAACATTGTCTTCTAGAAAAAACTATATAGACATAATTTAATTATATAGTAGGTACCTATTATATAATACCTACTATATAGTAGGTCCTACGACATTATCTTAGTAAAATAATTCTAATCTTATAACACCAATTTAGATATAAAGTAAGTATTTTAAAGGTAATCATTCATTTAATCAAAAAGTATAAATTTTTTTTTGTTTTTAAACATCCGAAAGTTTTGTATTATACCTAACGATCTATCAAATACTCAAATCAATTAAGCAAATAAATTATCACAGAAGGAATATTCTTATACTTATTACGTCCTTACATAGGTTAGAGATTATATACAATATACAATGACCAATACTTAAAGTTTCACATGAACATATATATATATATATTAATGTATGCTCAATTTTTTGTGCAGATTTATAGATTAATTAGAAAAAAAAGCTTAATAATATTATAAAAAATATGAAAAATATTGGAATATAACTAATCTATTTATTTTTACATTTTTATTATGACATTTAGAATATTATTGCATACGGTTCTAGCCAGTTTACATTTGCATCTCCTTGTTTCACATTTTTTGATACAAGGTAGCAGTGAAAAAATAGCCCAACTTTGACTTCTCTTAATGTTAACTGAACAAAATATTTTCATTGAAAATTGTTTACTGATTTATAATTGAAACATGTTGCAGTTTACCTTAAATCAAACCAAACAAACAAACAAATTTAATAATAATATTATGATAACCAGTGTCATAGCAAGACATTTTTTTTTTTGGGGGGGTTTTTAATTTTTTTTCTTTAGTTTTCGTAGAACTCGAATACTTTGCTCCTGTTACCTACTTTATGACACCACTGTTCGTTAAAAAACATTCAGGGGGTTGCACTTGCTCCCAGGGCCCAGGTCAGGGCGTGCTCATGGGGGGGGGTGTCATATCCCCTCCTTTGGCTTATTTTTGTCGTATAAAATATATGATAAATCAATAAAAGTATATTTACAGTGGTCTGAGAATAACCAACAATTCATATTCCCCCCTTTCAAAAAAGCTGATCACGCCACTGGCCCAGGTGCCAGGAGGGGCTATTGATGATAATATTGTCACAACATATAAATACGGCAGTATGGATATTGGATACGGTATTATCAGAGCCATTTTAAGGGGGTATTTAAATTACAAGGCATGCACAATTAAGACATTATCACAATATTATTACAATATTACTATAATAATATTATCATGCATAGTCTGCATTAACCTTTACTCAGCAGTCAGCTCTGGCAGCAATACATGGTTATAAATTCAAACCATAGTTATTTGACATACTGTGCTGCAATCAGTAACTATTCAATTTATTGTTATACAATACGTTTATTATTTTTTTATACACTATATCAAGCTTTTCTGAATTAGTGGTGGAGAGGGATTCACCACTCACATGGGAGGGGAGGAAAGAGGCGCTTGAAAAATGCGAAAAATGGCTTAACACAACTCTGGATATTATATTAATAGATATAAATATATAATAGGTCTATAACGAACAGGACTATACTCTATATTAGGTCACCTTCACATTGCCCGTAAAAGTTTGCCATTGTATACAATGACCACGCATTGTATTACAATGACTAATAATTGTCACCGCTCAAATATCGCGGATATTGTATATTTGGTCCTGGCGTTCTATTACAATGACCGATTTTTTTCACTTGGGTCATAAGTAGTAACATTTATATTTATAAATTATAATTTACATGTAATCTATTAGTTTGGTCGTCTCGATATTATGTCTCTATGACACAGGCAGCCCAGTTACTACAGATAAAAATGTCCATATTAATCTTCAAATAAACTTAAATATTTTTAATAAAAATCCATTACTATATTCAGTTTCCTGTAATGCTGTAAAACAAAGAAAATATCGGATTTTAACTTAGGAATATTTTTTGGATGGCTTTTCGTATTTTTTATAGTTTAAGTTTCTCTAGCCATCCTAATAATTGCTTCAATTTCTGTAAACTATAATGGATTAGTGTTAACATTGTTTTATTGCGCATCACACCCGTTAAGTTATTAAATATAATGCATTTTGTATACAATAAAAATAGTGTCAAGTGTCAAAATCATACTGTCAGATACTCGGATATAAAATAGATAGACGTAAACAAAAACACAACTACTAATTTCCATATCCATTTAATCCCGCAGGGTAATGGTAAAGGTATAAGGTAATGTAATTTTAGAATACTTTATTGTATAGTTGTTTGTGCAAAGCACCTACAGTCAAGTAATTAGTAAGCAAATAATATATTATACATATAGATACACAACTATATTTGAATAACAATTTTTGTATATATCTTTTGTACATTACATTTACATACAATTTTAAGAATACTACCCTTAGCCAAAGAACCTACATACAGTATGTCATACAACATACCATTTAGGTTGACAAGATATGCTAGATTGACTATTTCAATTAATGTAGTAATTAAATAACAAAAAGTATAATTAATTTTTCATTTGAATCATATTATATATATATAATATTGTAGATAGTAATAAGTTTAACAGAATAGTTTCATTAAAACATTCAAGTTATATTTTGTTTTGAAGTGTTTTCCGAGAAGTTGATATAATAACGATACATGTATTTATCAGGCTGTTCTAAAAGAGGGAGACGAACTCTGAAATATTGAATAAAGTATATTTATTAAACACACTATATCAATAGTGTGAACTATGTACATTATACATATTATATTAATACTCGTGTCGCCAAGTGTAGTTACATGAAATAATATACCTATTAATAAGAATATTGAATAATTGTTAGTTGATAGGAGTTATAACTCGGAAAATATTCTATAGATTTTATTTTTGTATTATGATGGAGATTATCAGAGGACAACAATCAAATATTACCGAATTAGATACCGTATTACCATTAACCGTTTAGGTACTGCTGAAGTGTCGAATGTTAATAAATTGTAACATATACGTTGTTTACATAATACATAATTAATATCTTTTTAGTGAACGACCGTCAACAAAATCCAGTGAAGTTCTAAAACGACGGTCACGGTTAAGGACAGTATCTAATCGTGACCGATATTTAATTATATTGCACTACTGCACTAGTCACTGGTGTCTAGTATAAGTACCACTGAACTGAATACATTCAGTTCAGTGATAGATACGCTGTACGGAATTTGTGAACTTGTAACTGCAATATTTTCTTTAGGTCGTCAGATGTTTTCTTCACGTCCGCCCGATACTCGATCTAACCATTTTCGTATCGTCGTCCACGATTGTGTAATATTATTATCGTTATTACATAGGTATTAAGATTTGTGTTGAAACGCTTGAAAAATCCGCATAGGCCCTAATATATAGAAAGTACTAAATTAAGTATAGTCACTTCTTTATAGTGGTGTGCAGTGTGATTACATTCCGGCGAAAAGGTTATTGTACAAAAGCTCGTATCAACCATCAACTGATCAAAGACGAAACGGGTTGCCGCTCATTGACTTACCAGTCACCACTCGCCCGTGGACAGCGCTCAGTTTTCCGAGGTTTCTGATGGTGCACGTCAAGGTAAGACTCACACCAGTCATCTAGGTATATTATTTATTTATTCGCATAGACATAATATGTATTCTTTGCGAGATTAGATAGTATCATACGCCTTTATATTATAATGTAGTGTATATATACAAGTGTACTACTGCGTTTTTCTAGAAGTTATTGTGTTTACACAATATAGTATTTATTAAGTGTGAAGAATATTACAAAGGATTTGAAAATTCAATAAAACCTGGTCTGTTTGTACTTAATACCACCATATAGTACTAACCAGCTTTATTTTACCAAACCAAATTCACCTCTTGTTTTTTAAATTTTAAAACTTAAAAAAATGACCTTTACACGTATCTAATTTGAAATATTTGATAATGGATATCGTGCTAATAACATCCACTCATTTTTGGGTCAAGAGCGCTTGCTCTTTGAGGACTCCTGCGGGCATGTGTTATTATGCCGGACCACCCTTGTCTGCGGGGTTTTCGGTAAACAAAAAAAATAAAAAAAATGTCAAGAGGCATAATAGACACTGTGGTCATAAGTGGTGCATTCAATACTTATACGCTTTGCCCTAAATATATTATAATATATTTCGATACTCGAGCATTGCTGTAGGGACCCTATGACCTAGTTGGGTCACTCCAACGGTATGGATGGGCATTAGGTCGGATCGCAATGAGGGTCGCCCCGTGAGGACGGTCGCGGGCCAGGGGAATCATCGTTGTTTCGGCGTAACGAACAAAACGGGACATCGGGACGAACGTATCTAACCGGCACTCGTCCTCTGGTAGGGGTGCGATTGTGAGTGGGTGGGGGGGGGGCTCGCTTGAGGAGAAAAAACGCGGACGCGGTCGGTGGGGAAATTCATACGGTGCACGTGTTGCGTGTGCTGCGCTCTGATGCCCGGGAACCGACCAAACTGCGGTTCCCTCAGCTGTTGCGAGAGCGACGGCCGCCACCTCCACCATCGCCGCCGCTGTTCCACCACCACCAACCCGCCACCACCACCGCCGCCGACGCTGTTCTTTGTCGTCGTCGTCGCCGCCACCGTCGCCGTCGTCCGTTCACCGTCCACCAGTCACTACAGTCAGTAGTCACCGCTCGCGGCTCGCCAGTCAGTCGTTCACTTTTCGTGCCGCACGTCGTGTCGAGCGCGTGTTTCGCGTTTCGTCCGTAGTCGCAGTGCAATCCGGCGCTAATAAATTATAATATCAAAGATAATAACGCGATTCTGCGTCTAATATCCCGTCGTTCTGGTCCGATAAATCAGCACACACCTCCCGTCACCATATAACTGTCGTTGCGTTTTGCCGGTCGCGCGTGCGTTTACCGTCGTACATTACTTTCGGTTTATATAAACTTATTATCCTCAAGCGAATGGCACAGCAAGTGTCGTCGCTGTTGCGGCGGTCGCGGAGATAATCGACGTCATGAAACGTTCGTTGGCCCTCGGCGGTGCATTGCGAAAACATGCGTCCGCGAAAAAAAATCGGCCGACCCGCCACAGTGTGACGACGATGAAGGGCACGTGAAACGCCGCCGCCGAGCACGGGGCGCTTGAGCTGCGCGACGACATGTGGCCCGCAGCTTCGCCGACGGCGCTCGCCACCGCGACCACTGTGGCGGTCGTCTTCCTGACGGTGGTCGTCGGAAAGTTTGGACGGATAAGTTCTACCCCCGTCCAACAACCAGGTACACCGCCCAATATATTGTTCTTAGCCATACCATGTAGGTGTATAATAATAAGTACAAGTTCGTCTTGAGATTTCATAAGCACGTGCGGTGGTTGATCAGTGTTTCTGATCACCAAAAGATGATAAAATTTGGACCCCTCTCCACTGGTCTGAGTTGAAATATATTCAGTTTGTGGGTAACGTGTTACCTCCACCCGTACAGGATTTACTCAAAAAGACACTATAAACAGTTAACACGACACCGGGCACAGCTCAAATACCCTTTTACTTACCTACTCTGCACGCAGTCATACCTATCCATATTATATAATATATTTTATCGAATATTGACACAGTACATAGAATCTTTAGTAATAGATTGTTACCGGTTACCGCCTACCTATAGTTTCTCTCTCTCTGTCTATATATATTATGTATTTTAATGTATACTTAGATATTAAGTATTGAAATATGTTACAAGTATTTTATTATACTTGTATCATTGTATGTTGTATCAATATATAATTCCATTATCATCGGACGACCTCGTCTCAATAATACATGCATAATAGTATATAATATACATTTACAATACCTACGATACATAAACGTACCTAATTGCCCGTGGGATGGACGGCCATCGTAGCTTTCTCTTGTGTTCTTGCAGTCGGCGGCCGCCTACGCTAAGCCGTTTGTTTGTACAAACGATTCGACAGAAGAATGTCGTCTGCGGAAAGCGTCGGGTTTATTGGTGTTCGCCGGTCAGTCTATGTACAATATTACAATATGTAGTGCTTGATATTTTTATGTAGTACCAGTATTATACCAGTACCCTCCTTCTTCTAAAAAAGCTGTTGCCGTTGTCTTAGAAGAAATAAAAAATATAAGTTCAAGATATTAATGACAATTTGGTTATTTTTTTTTTTAGACATAACAATATTTATAGAGCTATATAATATTAGAAATATATAGTGTAAGTTATATTACTATATACTATAGAAAGTTCACTCTAATTTATGATAAATAAATATATAGGTAATAAATAATAATTAATAGAATATACGAGTACCTACACACAACTAGGTAGTAACCGATTATTCGATTTCTATGCGGTTATCGATGGTATGCTGAAATTATCTTATGTATCTACTTATATAATATATTTTGTGAGAAAACTGACTAAAAATTTGGAAACAATATATCAATAAAAGCTTTCAAAGTGGTAAGAAATAAGCTTATATTTGTAATCGATAAAAGTAAAGTAATCTGTGTTTTGTAAAATGTCATAAAATAAATCCTGGTCGACAACGGTCGTAGTTCTACGAATTGCATAATATGTCTCTCTATAAAAGGAAGTTCGATTTATTTAACTTATCACATGTTGTTTCATCCTTAGATTAGAAATTGAACTTTGGTGGTATCTATTTCTAAAAATATTTTTTGTGAAAAACTATGAAAACTCCGAACATTTACTGTAAAATTATTAACATTTATAACTAGTTATTTTTAGGAAGATTAAAAAACTTCGTGTTTTATAATATCCATGTAATATCACAACATTTGATAGGGAACTGACAGTAAAATGTATTTACTTAATCACTTTTTTTTACTACACGAAAAAACCATGTATTAGTTTTTATGAACATTTAAGGTTTCAATAACAGTGACATTTTTAATTTTACGAATGATGGTAATATGTGTATAAATAATGATTATATTCTTTTTGATAAAACGTGTTATTTTGGGCTTTAAACTTTTAAAACATGAACAGTTAACATAGGCATTAATGTATGATATATTATTTAAGATTATATTACAACATATTTTAAAATAACAAAATTTGACATTTTAACCAATTCATTAATCATTACCTATATTGTTTCAGAATGAAGTATATTTTTACAGATACCTATTTTAATATTTCTGTTAATAGAATTTGTAGTCTTAAATAAATTAATAGTATACACCATACATTAGGTTGGGTTATGAATATATATTATAGTTGTTTTTAATACACTTCAAGAGGTCTTATAATTTGTTTTAGTGAACATTTTTAATTTGATAAAAAAACCAGCCATAAACAATATAGCTTAATTATTTTTCTAATGCAATCATTGCGATCAGGTTTCAAACTATAATTCAAGGTCAGTACTTTGTACTAAGGTGAGCGAACTTAGACAGAGTTCTTAGCACCCTGTCTTTATATCTTAAAATGTTACACACCTTAATTTTCATACTATAGTGTATTTTAATTTAATTGCCTATATGAGTTTTTAATATTTTAGTGCTGTCGCCAGTTATTAGGTTGTAAACCTTCATTTATTTCAATAAAATAAAATAAATTGGTTTCCTTAATTTTTCTATGCATACAATTAAACTTTTATAATTTATTTGATGTACATTTTCAAAAAATTAAAAAAAAATGTTTAGGTTAGGTAAGTCATAAAAATCATAAATGATTAAATACAAATACAATTTATATTCAAAGTATGATCAACCTATATTCCTAAGTGTATAATTGTATTCATACAATTTTCTCTAAAATGTGTAAAGGATAAAATAGCTGAATAAACTCGATATTTTCAAAAATGGTAGATTATTTAATAAAATATTATTAATAAAAAATTTAACCCATTAATCTCAGTCATACGTTTTGTAGGATGCTGATTTTGAAAATGGGAGAGTAATAAACCACTTGCTCTAAATACATGTCTAGTCAAACATTGAAATTGGTAGAATAACTAGGCTAAAATTATTATTCGAAGCTGTATATAAACTTTCTATTTTAGTTTGTAGAATTCACTTTTGGTGGTTGAAACTACAAAAATAAAAATAATATGACCCTTTTCATAAACGTTGCACTAACGGTTAACATCGTAAACAATTTCGTTAAAATTCCAAAAGCCAACTACTAATTAGTTTTTTATCATAGTTATAGTCATGAAGTACTTATTTAGCTTTTGGAAATTTGAGTATACTAAGCAATTGATTATTATTTTTGCAAAGTAAATAATTAGGTATACACTTCTATGACTAGTATCCAATGCCCTTACCATTTATGTAACTATTTGACAGTGCAATGTTTACTGAAAAATAAATAAATTTTGTTTCTAATCATAGACAATAGTTACAACATGATATATACATTTTACATATAAATATTCAATAATATTGGTATGAAAAAAAGTGTTCTCGGTTTTTTCTTATAAAAAATATCGTGTATGTAATATTATAAATTGGGTAGTGGTTTTAGGTCCCGCTCAAAATTGCAGTCAATTTTATTGGAAACAATAATAATAACAGTTGTGATATGTGTGATCGTAGTATTTCGTTTTCGTATAAGATAAAAAGAAAATATGAGAAAATAGTAATAGCTTACTATTGGTGAGTTGTGTAGTTTGTATAAGATTGCAGTGAAGGTGGCGGTGTATAAAGTAATTTTTCGGAATAAAGCGATTGTGCCGCAGTAGGTATCAAATATGTGTCTGCTGGTAAAATGAGAAATAACAAGCGTTCGACCGGAACAGCGAATGGACCATTTTCGCCTGGCCTTCGAAGCGAGATAAATAGTTATATTTCAGGAGATCAATAAAGAAAATGATGCTAAGCCGTATAGATTTATAATATGTGCAGCAACACTATAAGTCGCTATAACGTTATACTCGTTGTCGTCGGCGTCGTCGTTTGTATCAATCAGACTCCCTCTTCTTAGGTCAGGAGGGAGTGGAAAAAGTCTTGAACATGGAAACATTCCGAAAGTCAATATATACGTTGTGTATACGTATATATATATACGTTTCCAAAATTGTCATTCTTTTACACTTTGGTGTTTAGTTTATTTTTTTAACCTAGCCGTTTAAAAAACAGAGTATTAGAGTGTTGGTTTAAACACTGTAAATTATTTTAGGAATACCTAACTGTACTCTTTATAAAGAACACCGTTCGTACTTTAAGTCCACGTTGTACTATACTTATATCTATAGATCATATTTTATTGCTTCTTAAAAAATGTCATTTAAATATGACATTTGATTTATTTGTTAAAAAATTATTTGTCAATAAAATATGTACATATTTTATGCTATTAAAGTTAATTACTAAACCTACTGAAAATCTCAACCCAAAGATCGGTTGACATTAATAGTTATAACTTATTTCTATTATTAGTTTAGTTTATTTAAAACGTATTTAAACTATTGATACAGTTCCGGATAAACTATTTTTTTTTATTTGCGAAGCTACGGTATGGCAAGTGTCTTTAACTAAGTATAAACTTTTAAATTAGTTATTGAGCACTTTTTAATTAATTTTGCTAAACATATTATTTTATATACAAACAGTTTTTATTAAAATAATCAAAATAATATTTAATTTTTATTTGGCTATGGTACCATAGTATCTACTACTTAATTCCGCAACTACACATTACATGGCTGGTGCGCTAATCCTCATTTGGGGCCTAAGTATTATTTTTTTTTAAAGTATTTACCTACTGTAAATAATATAATATGATAGTCGGTGTTTATATTATGAAAGGCAGTCTACCACTAGACTAATTACTTTACATTTACTATCATATTATAATTGTTATTTTTTTTATTTACTGCAATACTGAATAAAACATATTTTATTAAAAGCTTCTAAGTGTACTTGTACAATATATCAATATTTGTTTGGTACCTGTGATCAAATTATGTTTCATAAAAATTTAAAACGTTTCAAAGATAATTCTTTAAAAATGTATAGTTTTTTTTCTTATCATTGATAATATTTTAAAATACGAATATCCATTCTTTAATTAATATAATTGTAAGATTATAAAAAGTTTCGATCAAATTATAAATTATTTTTAAATCCATTGAGACATTGTAATATATTGAGAATATATTATTTAGTACCTTTAGTGTTTAGGATTTTAGCCATTAGTTTTTTCGTTGTTAAACCGATTCATAGTCCATAGACGACATCAGCGTTTATTCTGGCATTTTGCCAAGTTGTTTCTGATTATTATTCGTAGTTGATTGTATCGTATTTTTATGCACAGTAAATATTGGTGTACATCCTGAAAAAAACCGTTTTTTTACAAAAGTACCTTTTATACATTTTATAATGATCAAAACCAACGATAACCCTATAGAATAATAAATCAAAAACATTAGGGATAATGTTTTCGTTAAAATTTATTATCAGTGGATATGGTTTTAAATATGTTGAACTTACATACAGCTTAGATATACCACAGAATTATTGGATGGTTACCATCTAGGTGCCTTTTATGAAAGTTGAACAATTAATTTTTGTGTGAAAAATTATCGGTGGACTTCCGTAAGAGTAAACCCACTATACGCATACCACGTGTGCGCGGGGCTTAAATCCGCTGGAAATGGTTCTTGTGATATAATATGGTATTTTCCCTCACGTTTTTATTTAAGCGTTCGAGTTCAACCGAGCGTATTGTAATCTGCCTTTATATGGTTTGTGTGTCTGTACACCTAGATTAACAACGTCCTTCTTCCAAACAACGGGTAATATATTAAAATATTGGCTCTAAACGTATGAATGTCCTAAAAACCTGCATGGTTGTATGATTTTGTGTTTTTGAGAATTATTTTATTACACTCACAACAAAAACGTTATCCTTATATTTTGTAGATGACAATTTTTAAATTATGAATGAAATAAAATAAATGAAATTGATTACATTGTCGTATAAAATAAATAATCACCATCAGTAATTTATCATCCTAAAATGTTGGACACTGATTTGATTTAATAAAAATAAATTTTATTCAATTTTTAATAATGTTTTGAAGACTTAAATTTGTTTGTTAGACACTTAGTTTACACAATTGTATGATAAATAGCTATTAATAACAATCTTTTTTTTTGGTTGTCATCTAACAATTAAGAGTTTTCCTTTAAACTTTTGAATATGTTACTATTTTTTTTAGTCAATTCATTTTGTGGTCTCCTCTTGTATAATAGTATTTATATCTTTTGTTACAAAATTTAAGTGAGATAGTATTATTGTAATGACATTTTTATTTAAAACCCAGTCTTAAATTTAATATACCGCTGTAATTTTTAATAATATTATGGTATAATTTATAGTGGTAGGAATTTATATAAACATACTAAAAAGGCGAATTTTAATTAAATAGCTGGTGTATATAAATATAATTTTTATTTGGCCCTATTAAACAATTTTACATTAATAAACAAATATTGTCCGAATACAACAAGCACTTTAAATAAAACTATGCGTAATATGATTTATTTATTAATTTTTTTTTATTCTATGGAAAGTTTAAAATAAATTAGAGTAGGTATGCTGTAATTTATAATTATTACCAACGTAAAACTTATAAATATTTACTTTTACATTTTCAACGGTTTTTTTTTTATTAATTTTTCTTTATTATTTCATATGTCACTTTTTGACTTCTATAGAAGATTTATTATATAAAAAAATATTTGAATCTTCCTCTCTTTAAATTTATATTTAACAAAATGTTTTTTTTACTTGTTAGTCGAAAGTGAGTGTTCGCTTAGACATGCTCCAATTCTTAATTCTTATTTCGTTAAGATTGACGTATAGTTTATCGTCTAGTGTCTACTTTTTCCTTTTTACATACAATAAAATAATTTATTGATCTTATAATGCAAGTTGGAAATAAGCTTTTAATGTTATGTATAAGTAGTTTGTTTTGAGTAATTATTTAATATAGTTACTTTAACGATTGTTTATTGATTGGAGGTTAATTTACGAAGTATATTTATTTAGTAGGAAATTCATAAAATTGTAAATTAATAATTTTCTTTGTAATAGAAAGGCATGACCTATATTATGTAAGTTCTTAAAATTAATATTTTGTATAAATTATTGAATTCATTGAAGTTGAAAAGAGAAAATGTTTGTTTTAATTATACCATTTAATTGTACGATAATTTGACTTACTCAATAATTATTACTAGTTTTATTTTTTCTATAAGATGCTATTATTTATGGGCTAAAATTTTTAAAAAAGTAATCATATTTATTGATTTCTTAAAATCTAATCATTTTTATAATATTTGATTTCATATTTAACTCCTTGTTCTTAAGTTATTTCAATTATGTAATTACTAATTTAACTTTTTTGATCAGTTTATGTACATAGGTATTTATTTTGTATTAATTATTTACACAGAATAAAACTGTACGAGTTAGGAAATATATATCTATACAACTTTACCGGAATATTGAAAACGCCCACTACTTAGTGACCTACATGACTAGATGTGGAATAATATTAAACAAATAATAATTTGGCATGTATAATGTTGTAGCTTCCGAGTAAGTAGTAACCCTATCTCATTGTAGTATAGTGTCATAACATATTTTATTAGAAAAGGGTCAATATTTTGGCTGGCCTTCACTTTATTATTCAATCAACCCTATAAAGATGTTACATAAGTTCGTTCCACGCTTTGTTTTAATAATAAAGAGAGTCCGAATCCTACAGTAGTTGAGATTAAAGTGTCCCAATGACCGTTGGTTCTTGGCCATAAGCCATTGGGTCAGCAGACTAGCCAAATATCGGCACATTTGTGATTAGAAGAAGGGCACATTTCAACCTTGCCAAATGGAACCCTTAAACGATGTTTTTGTTTTTGATATTAAGTAAATAACTAATAAGTAAATTAAAACGTTACGTGCAATATGGAATTTATCATTTGAGTAAAATTATCATTAATGTAATAATACCTACAATATTACCAATTATTATTATTTTAAGAACTATAAATACATAATATTTTTTATTTATAAGGTTATAATTAATTTAGGTTAAATTTAATTCAATATTATACATTTTTACAGTAAATTTTATAAGGTATTTTTATAATTTTGAAATTTACTTTCAATTGTTTTTTAAAAATTAAGAAAATATCTAGATTTGTGAGTTACAACACTAAACGCTCGACATTCAATACCAGGGCTAAATATAAATCACAACAGTTAATGTTTTAATTTGAACACTAAAGTAAAACGAACAAATTGTGAAACCGTTGCGACTTGCGAGAGTATACCTCATACGTGTGGTGGCAGATGCTTGTGCCGATGCCGCCACCAACGACGACGACAGCGATAGAAGAGCGAGGGCCCCCACGAGGTTAGTCACCTCTCTTGTCTGGTGCGTTGGATGACTTGTTGCGTGTGAGTGTTTGTGTAAGTATGCAAGTGTATGAGTGTGTTTGAACGTAGGTACTCTGAGTTGACTGCCCCTTCCACGCTAGCTAAATGCTAAACACTAGAAAAAACCACACTCATACGCCAACGAGACTATTTGAATATTTTTTTTCTATATGGTTCGTCTATTAATTTATTTTTAATAATAAAAAATATAACCTTGACAATACTATAGCTTTTTAATTGTTCAACTCTAACACCGATGGTTTCGTTTAATAGTTACACAATTAATATTTGGTCCATTTAAATTATGGAAATTTATAAGCATGATTTTCGATTTTATTTTATTGTAAAGAAGTTCTTAATATTGTATGTGCCTCACAAATTATGGAATATGGATGTATAATAATTAATAAGTAATTGTCTTATAACTATTAATGCTAGGTACTTAATCTGAATTTAATGAATCAATGGTAGGTATAATTAATAATCATAATGTATTTAATAATTAATATACAAATAAGAATACAATTACCTATAATATATTCAGTAACTTATATAATTTTTAAATAATTAGTAATTTTAACAATGAACTGCATGTGTTGTCTCCGTCTTACTAACGTACAACATAGCCAATTAGCGTTCAGAAGAATCAATCTCGTGTTGTTGGTTTTATACTTTAGAAAAATAACCTATTATCATTCTTAAAAGTTAAGAACATTATCTGTGTGTTGGCTTTTTTACGATATTATATATTTTAGGAGAGTTACGAGTATGTAAAATATTACAATTTATAAATGCTCAAATATCGCTGAAAATTTAAATATCATAAGAAAACCGAACGTACACACGCAGATAATATTCTTAACTAAAAGTTGTATTTTAACTTTTAAATCAATTCACTTTATTATTAAAACTATAACAACACAAGCATCGACCAAATTGGTTCTACTGAACGCTAATTCGATTTGTTGTAAGTTTATAAGACGGTTACCAGTTTACCACACATGCGGGTGGCATCCGCTTTAGTACTTGTATAACAATATTATAAATTATAATTGTATAACGAATATGAAACATCTAATTATACTATCATATATTCATATATAATTTGAATTTCAATGTTTCGATTACTTACATTATACAATTATTCTTATAGACTTATATGTTGCAAGTGCCAAGTTCCATTTTTTAGTTGTAGGTATTTTTAAAATGTATAAAAACAAAAATCATTACAGTTCAAAAAGCGTGTCACTGCACAGACGGCGTCTTTTTTTTTATCTGAGATTCATATTTGTTGTTTTTCCTCTTTTGCATTGTTCATAATTTCATATAATATTATGTTTTTTTTCCTACAAATTTTACAAGACCCTAAAAATTTTTTGAAAAAAATATGAAAAATTTCCTAGAAAATGATTAACTTACAGAAATATTTATAATATGTAGGTAATAGTTATTATTGTGATTTGTACACACAATGACATAGGTGATAGGCGTTGTATTGTGTACTACAATATAGAGTATTGTTGATTATGTTCACAATTATAGATACCTAACTGTCATAATTCATAATTTATGATAGTTTCTGTAATTTCAAATATAACTAACAAATATTTTCAAATATGTACGTATTTATATATATAAATCATTTATATTTATCACCAATGACGTTTTTTAAACACTTATAGATACATAAATATATATTTATATACATTCGTATTGTAGTAGGAACCTACCTACGTATACAATTTTAGCATAAGCTACACAATGGCAGTGTATTAAAAGCTATAGTGATGAAGCTCAAATAAATAAATAGTGTCAATGGCCAATGCAAATGTACCTATAATATTTTACATTTATAATAGTGCTTTTTTAAATTTCATTCATTGTTATAATCTCAATGACCCATTGATGATTTAATATAGTTTTTAAACTTGTCACATTTATTATATCATTATTTTTGTCACTTTTGGTTTGTCCATTGTGTATTTGTGCCATAGTCATACCTGTGACTAATACACAACTGATTTGTTACATGTTATACTTGTGTAGTTACTAGTTGTGTAAGTTGCATTCTCGTAATTATTAAAAGAAATAGTAATAACATTTTATTTTTTTGGTTATGTAAAATAATATTATTGGTTAATTATTTATTCAAATTAATAAGTTATGTGAGTAATTTAAATACATTCTTTCATTCTAAATTATAAATCTGTACCTCTTTCATTTGTACTCTGTGATAAAATAATGTTTAGAGATTTATCAATTTAAGGATGTTTAAAATTGATTTTTTATCATTTACTAAAACTATTTATCTAATTAAAATATAAATTCATTTACTATAGGTATTCTAATGTTTAAGTAATATTGTTAGGTTATAATAATACAAATATGTTTAAGATTCTGAGCGAAGCAATGAATGTATTGATTTTACAATAATGTGTTTTTTGTTTTTATTTTGTTGCGTTTGTCATCACCTTTTGGAGCAGTAAAAATGCTTCCACGGAAAGTGAATCTACTTGGTTCTTTGGTTGGTTAAAACTAAAAAATTCCTTTTAGTGTCAGGGGAAAAAAAGGTAAAAGTGGATTTTTAAGCAAAACTAGTTTTTGACAAAATCGATTCAGTTGTTTTGGCGAAACTCAAAAACTAAATAACCGTATAGATACTAAAACTTCACCAAATATTAAAATGATAATTTCCATAAATTATAAAATGTTTTGACTCTTTTTGCGTTATTTATGTATAGGAATAAGAAATGTTAGGATTTTTTTTTAAACTTAAATTCATTACTTTTTTAATTGTTTTTTAAATACAATTATTTTATATTGTTGAATTAAAATTGAATACATCTATTACAGTGACTCACGCAGTTTTTTTTTATTGACATTTTTAACTTTTTTTGAAAATTTGAAAATATTGATTTTTTATGTATTTTTCTTAACATACTCAATTTGTGGAATATAATTTTCGAGTTTTATACATTTTATAAAAACATTGTTTCATTCTTATTTACATTGTAATATAATGTCAAAGTGACAAACTAAACACTTAGGTTTAAAAAAACATTATTAATAATTATGTTAAAATTATTTTTAAATTTGTTATGAAGTTAAATTTTTATTTTTATCAAGAATTAAACGATTGAGAATATGAACTAAAATTAAAATGTACACTTACATATTTAATAATAAAACATATTATTAATCAATTATAAACAGTTGTGACTTATGGTCTTGCAGTGCTAAATACAATGTAATTTGTGTAGGTATAAATGAATAAATACTCATAAAAAGTAGTTATTGTAAAATTGTTGAAATAACTGAAATAATTAATAACAAAATATGGTAAAATCGAGAAATGTAGGAAAACGTTTATACATTTAAAATCCATACTGAAGAAAAAACATAACATTTTTAATAATAGATAAAAATTCACATTTATTACTGAGATGTATTTTTGTGTATTTGTACCTATTTCCTATAGGTATTATGTTCTATAGCAGGCTAAAATAATACTAAAATGGGTTAATGGTAATACTAGTGTCTAGTACACAGTTTTAAATATAATTATGCATGTTGAACATATTATTATTTTATAATATCATTATATCAAGGGATTTGTTTGATAAGAAATTAATATGAGAAATTATAAAATTGTTATGGCAAATTACACTACTGCCCATACGACAGTACAGCAGAACGTACCACTTGTCCATCTTCTTTAAATGTATTCAGAGTATAAATTATATTTTAGTTATGGGTACATAACTTATGTCTAATTCATACTTAATTATTTAAATTAAATCGAAAATCCACTATGTATTATATTATATTAATTTGAATAATATATAATTTTATGTAATACAAAAAGTAATAAGATTAACACTATACATTCTTACTTACTTACAGTAATTCCAGATGTTTTCTGTTAAATTATAAACAATTTTTCCTAGTAGAGAAAATAATAAAAATAAAACTATATAGTTTACTTGTATAAAAACACTCGTGCATAATACTATGGTAAATAAAATATTTGGTCAATGTACTTGCAGAATCCAATTAAAAAAGTTATTATAAGTGTTCAATGTTTCATAAAATTAATCAATTGTATATTAATGAACAATTGATGTTAACGTAACATACACAGAGTGAAAAAAATCAAATTATTACCCTCTAAGTACCATGAATGAAATGGGATTTTTTTAAATTCATTGTTAGAATACTATTTTATTTTATCTCGATTCTGAGGGAAAAGCATATGTATTTTTCTAAATATTTTTTTTTGTATTCGTCATACAATTTTTGAGCTAAATTTGTTCAAATCTTCAAAACCAAGAAACCCAGAAAACCTGGTTTTTGGACGTAAATTTAATCTAGATAGGACTTTGAGGGGTAAAAATATATACTTTTTTTTAATAATTGGGAAAAACTCACAAAAACCTCAGCGAAAACTAGAATACTATTAGCAATGCATGTTTTAAAAATCATTTTTTTTTCCATTGTGATTAAGAAAGAAATAATAGGGACTAGACATTTTCATCATATATTTAGACTTCATATAATTTCTAAAATTAGAAAATTTCTCATATAATTTCTATTTTGGATTTTCTTAAGCTATTATAGACATTTAAAATTGTCCTTAACAGTTTATTGTGGCTATATATGAGGCTACTTAATTTTAATTTTTAATCCAATCAGTACAATATTAAACTTAACTATTAGGTTAAAGGTTGATTTAGTTAATATTTTATCCAAAGCAGATAAATTTAAATACATTTAATTTACGGTTTCAGCAACATACATATTTTACATTATTTGTGCAGCAGTAAACTCAGACAATTTTAGATGCGAGATTTCAAGAAATAAATGTCAATTGAACTTTCAGCTGAATTCACTTTATAGGTCTAGCAATCTCTATCTTACATTCTTACCATCAGTAATGTCACTTTGAATTATTCAGTTGTTTTGGATAATGGAATTTCGCAGCATGGAGACACCTAGGGTAACTCGCTGTGAGTCACAATTATACTAATCCTCTCTTGCTTTACCCGGAATTAGACGTTTTGTTTTGTTAAAATGAGAACAATGTGAATGGAATTTTCGAAGTTTTCCACTTAAATAAGATATCGTTATGATCGTATTGATTTCATTACGATTTATTTCCTTATATTTATAGGTGGGTCGAATTAAATAAGAATTTTTATTTATTAATGATTTTTTTATTAATTTTTTTTGAAACGAACCAATAAAGTACTGTTTGCATTTTATTAATAAATCTGTTTTGTTTGATTTATTATATTATAATTTATAGTACATAAATAACATATACAAATTACAAAGGTAATGAAATATACTGATGGTTTAAAACTAAATGTAGAGTTGTACACTTTAATAGTAAATAAATGTATTTATGTTAAATAGTTAAGCTATATATTCATACTTTGGGTTCTTCGAGTATCTATTATATATTTTTTATGAATTGTGGGTGGATGAATAGTCAAGAAGCAAAACAAATGACTAAGAACTCAAGTGAATTTATGTTGTGTTAAAAGGGTGTATTATGAATTTAACTGATGGAATGTTAGTCTGTTTAGAAAATGAATGAATGAGTAAATATTAAAGTACAATAGTGTTTCATAATTAATGTCATTGAATACGAATCACTAACTTGAGCATAATATCATACAGCTCCTTGAGCATAATATGATACTTCTAACTTTGTATAGTTGAGGATTTAATTTAATTTGTTTTTTTCTAAACAATATGTTTGAATTTTAAATACATATTAACAATCTGGTAATGCAATTTTTGTAGGTACTAATAAAGTTAACTTAAAAATCTTACTACTTTTTTATCATAACAAAAATACCGCAAAATCAATCACATTAGGAAACCTCATATACCATATAAATAAATATATAAATTCGTTTTTGATTATCTTTTTGTGTACCAAAATTTGTTAGTTACGTATTAATTACTATTCTGAATAAAAAACTTGTTCCATTAATATTTTTTGTGATAGTATTTTTAGAAAAGTAAAGTTTTATTTGGAGCTAATATTAACTATTAACAACTTAGTCTAGAATATTAAATATTAAAATATTTTTGGTGCTTTATATTTATATAATTTATAGCATTAAATATTATGCTCATGACTATGATGTTGTTTTAGCGGTTTAAATATTCTATAGATAATACTTATATTATCAGTTTATTACTAATTACTACATTATATATATTCTAGTAAATTATTATATACATTTAATAATTTTTAAGCACCGTGTAAATATTTTTAGGAGAATATGTAGATAATATGTTATAATATTATTATTATAATAATATAATATTTTATGCAATATTTGTATAAAATATTAAACTATTAATTACCAGCCTGCGTAAAATATTTTTTTTAAATATAGTTGTTTTTAAATTTTTGGAAAAATTTGTCATGATACATCATACAGAGTCATCCTGGTTTAGAATTTATAAAAGCTTATTATTTTTAAAATGAGGTTAATATGATAAAATGGTATTTATTAAGTATGCAAAAAAAATATTTCTCTGAATGCTTTACGTTTGAAAACAGTTCAATGGAAATCCACGAATAAACGACGGTCGTATTATTTATAATATACATAATACATAAACAACTGCATACATGAAAGAATTTATTATCTATAGGAAACGCGCTCGTTTAAATATTCTGTTTAACTAGAACAACTTCTGAAACGTTAAAAATATGTTTTGATAAAATTTAAACATGTTTTCTATTAGGTTTTTATTTCAAACGAATACATCAAAAATATAATTATGAATTAATTCATGATTTTTTTTTCAACCAATAAATTGTTATTATTTATTATTCACAACATCGTGTGTGTATGTGTTATTAAAATAGAATAAAACATTTATTGAGTATAAAACGATTAAATTTACTTGGATATACGTGTGAAGTGAAAAAGAACACTAGCTGCGTACTGTTTTGGTTTTTAGTGTTTTTACTGATACTTTATGGATCAATAAACGAAAGTCCGTGAGCGCTTTTCAGGTTAAAAATTAGGCGTCCCTCTTGACATTTCGTTTGTGCGATCAAGAAGGAGGGTCCCATGTCGGAGAGGCACTTGGTCGCAAGCTAAAGCCAAGATTTCAAACCGTTGCCCTGGCGTATATATTTGAGCTTGGTCCATTATAACACTGATGTCGCTTGCATATATACAATCGCACTAGGGACGTATGACAATAATTGTGTGACAGCAAGTTAAATGAGTCAGAGTAGAGAGTCGTCGTGATAGTGTTCGAATGACAGTGAATGGTATTAGTGGGAATGTGATGGGGTAGGAGGGGGGGGGTTCGTGATTTCAAAACTGGGCTTTCGTTATTTTGCCATGTAAAGGCTCTGTGGAATTCTGAATGCGGCAATTCAATTTAACTAATGGCCGCCGTCGGTATTAATTAAAATAAATCCCTCGAGAGTTGTATGGCGATGTTGGCGACGCGGTCCACATATACATATATTGTGTACAGGTACTATTGCTGAGTTTATTGTAGTTACTATAGTTTGCATTCTGCAGGTAGATAAATGGTAAATGATTATTCATAAGAAATATAATTGCAGTGTCCAATGAATACTGCCTGCGATATAATTTCGAAACGTTTCAGTATCTGTGAGTCTGTGTATACCTACACAGTTACACAAGATTTGTTAAATATTTCAAACGTTGATTGAGAAGACCAATCATCAACGTCCATAGTTTTAGTGTTTTTAATGTAATATGTCATTTCACTTTTTATGTTCCTGTGTTTGAGTCCAATGACTATAGTCAGATATGGTCCATTGATTGAATGGATGACTATCATTTTCGTTGTCCCATGAGATATAACCACTATCTAAAATGATGGATGAATAGTATTGACATTTTATGTGAAAAGACAAATTTCGATTTGTACTGCAACAATTAACAAATATAGTTTATTAGATATTATATTAACTACTAGCTATAGTATTGCTAAATAGTGTCTAAGATATTTATTTAAGTATAGTGTATATTTTTCACAAATATACATATATAGACATTTTTCTAATCTTATTATAAGAAATTAAGAAGAAATAAAAATTCCGAATGGGGTTGATATTTTTTTTTCAAAACTTTCTGCAATCTGCAATAACTATTATAGTAAAAATAACAATTTGTTATGAGTTTACGACAATTTAAAGTAAAGTTTTGGTGGCAGTTGAGAAAGATATTCTATCAAATTGATGAAGGTTTCACGTGGAAAACTTTTTAATGAGATCTAAACATTTAATTTGAAATCAAAGATTTATTTGATGAATTATTTAATATTTTTATAAGTACCTAGTAAAGCAAATTAAAAAAATTAAAAATATATTTACTTCATAGTTATTACCACTGTTATTTTAAATATAACTTAAACATAATATGTATAATTTAAATAAAAGTACCTAATAAGTGCACTTATACAACACATTTTATAGTGTAACAGATTAATTAATTAAAATTAACAAATCTGTTAACGACTATAAATAATGGATTCATTGCTTAGAATAGCTTTTAATAGGATTAAATGTAACCATCAATAAATTAACGCTTGAGTATTGTAGAACGTAAAAATAATTGTATTTACATTAGGATTGTAATTTTATATACTAAAATAAAAGTATTTTATGTTTTTTCTTAATTATTGTCATATATAAATATATATATATGATTATTTTTGAAAAAACTATGATAGTTAAAATTATTAAAGGATGATAAAAAAAAAATAACTTTATAATAACTTTTGTGGATATAAAATGTAATATTTGTAATTATATTATTATAATAAGTAACACTCGTTCAAATTTTAAATTAGGTACATCAAAATGTTCAAAAAAAATATCTGCTTACTAATTTACAGTTAAAAGTGGGTTTCATTTGAAAAACAGAAGTTTGTAACGCCACAGGACATCCCTTATAAGTAGTACAAAAAATCTCAAGAATTTAAAAATATGGAATTTCATTAATATTTAAGATTAAAAAATCAGAGTTGAATAAATTAATTATTAAATACAAAAATGGCAGTGAGTTTGTTTGGCGAATCATCCTGTATTTACTATTTTAATATATACCTATTCAATTATACATTAATAATTTGTATTGGGTATTTTTCTTTTATTGAGTCGTTTAGAATAATATATTATTTAACTAATAAGAACTAAACATTATATTATATGTAGGTACCTCTAAAAGGACAATGGTTCAAACAAAATAAATCATGTAGATAAACATAAATGTATTACCTATGTTATTGTAGTAAACCATAAATGATGTAAGTAATTTTTATGCTAACTTTGTGTGTTTGAATGTATACGGTCAATATGTTTTTCTTATTTATAACTGTTTTTCAGAATCTGTAAATGATTAAATATAATTTTTATACGTTTTAACCGTTTTGTGGTAGGTTATATTATAGGAAGTTAGTTAAATTATTTCGACTGCGGTTGTTTCATTCTCACAATAAATATTTCTTTAACACGTCGATGGTTGATGCTATATAACGTTATTCAGCAAATCGTAGATACCTACTTATATGAAGACTGTATATAAATGTACATAATGGGTCAATATTTCTGCATGTACTGTTTCGTTTATGATTTTAAAAATTATCACACGACAAGCATAGTTCTTTCGTATGCATTTCATCAGTATATTTTATACTATTCTCTCCATGTCTTGTGATTATTTCTAATCAGAGGTACCTATATGGCTATATTATAGTCTTTTGATTTTATGATACCCATCACTATTAAAACCGATAATTCGATTGAACTGCGTGTTATTATAATATTGTTAATACATGCGCAAGAATCGTACTCAACACACAAACACACACATACACACACATCATAGGGCTAACTTTTACAACCGGACATTTGCGTTAGAGCTACAAATATATAATACGATAACGTGCACATATCGATGCACATACATGTAATATATGTGCACAGCGATGCGTGTGCATGTGTACGCAAACAAGCATGTGAAATATATATATATTATATAGGCCGTGCGAATGGGGACTATCAAAATATCGATTTAGGTGTCTGCTATATATGCATACAACATGCAGTGGGGAGCGAACGCGCGGGACACATTCCTCGGCAATATTCGCGTTTTGCATACAGTGTATATATTATAAATTATATGTATATTTATTTATGGTGCGTGAGAGAGAGATATAGTTTGAAGAGGATCGGTGGGAGTGGGGGGGGGGTTGAACGAGGGGAAGGGTGAGCTCGAGCGAGATAGGTGTGTGAGTCGTTTTCAATTATACAACCAGTCAGATTTATGAAGGTATTATTTCTTGCCCTCCCCTTGGCGTGCATCCGGGACGCAGCGGCGGGTGTTGGTGTTTGGTCATTATTTTTCCGCCCGGCCACTACCCTCTCCCCGCCAAACCAACCATCCACTACCACCGTCACAACTACCACCACAATGTGAATCACCCGATAATAGTGTGCTCGCTGCGAGGGGTGGTAATATATACAATATACATACATACGATTCTTCTCATCGCCACTGCTGCTGCTGTAGAAGCAATACACAGAAGTACTGTTCGGTATACTGTGACGTATACAATAATAGTACACACACATATAGACTACATAGTAATTCTTTTATCGTAAATCGGAAAATATAAGGAATTTGAAAATACTCACAAGTCATTGTTTAAAAAAAAATTTGTTTAAATAGTTTGATTACCTATGCATAAGATATAGATATATAACCCAACACCTAAGAATTTGTATTATTAAACATAAAAAACAAGATAGATTTTTTTTATACAAGTTTTTTACAAACTGGTGAATTAAACTATTTGATTAAACTCGTGCAGAGAAACAAAACATTATATTTTGTCAAAAGATAGACGAATTGTAATCAAAATGTTTAATGTGATACCATACTAATTTTCCTGGATATTCATGGAATTATGTATTATCTCCGATGTCATCTGTAGTGCATTATGCATATACACACCAATATTATTACAATAGGCAGTAAAGTAGTATTGTAATATTTTATTATCGTGGTGTGCGATTATTGTTAATCGTTATGCGAATCTGAGGGCTGATATTGTAATATTATCGTAAAAAACATATACATTTTCATCCTATAATACGTTTGTATTGGTGTATTACGTATCTAAATGTATTTTCGTATTTTCTCAGGGAAATTGCCGTCGCTCAACCATTTCATAAAGCACTATACGCCTGCGGAATATGACCGAGACGGCTTGTTGGAACAGCACCGGCGGATGCGCAGGGACGCCGCCCCTAGTAATCAACGACTGCAATCGCCGTTACGGCTCACCATCGACACGCCACACAGGTTAGAGTTGCATAATGGCATAATATTGAATATTCACTATAATAACACAACAGTAACGCAGTAAATACAGTCTGCTCGATATTGCGATGCCCACTCAATTTATTGCCGTTATCGTCATTATTATTATAGTTATTGGCTGCTGTAAAGTTCGTATCGGACTGTAAACATTGTGTATAAAAACTACTGAACAATATATATTTTTATTTTTTGGTTTCTCTTCTAATGTCCTTAACAGAGAGACGGTAGTCGATATTATTATATATTGTTCAAAATACCCCAATATTGTTGGGTCGTGTTTCGTTATATTATGTCAAGGCTGTGTTTTTAAGTATAGTTGTATTATTGTAAAGTTTTTTCGAAGTTATTTAATGTTTAGTACACGTGTATAGTTTACTAGAGTCTAGGACGGATTAAGATATTTAAGGCCCTACAGCCAATATTTTCCACGAGGGACATACACGAAATTGAGCATAATACTATATTTAGTTTTTTAATAAAAATACATTTTCCGAGTGGGTCTTGACTCTTGATTCACGAGTGCAATTCATGGGTGTCGATACTGCGTCGCGTGCTGCTGTGTGAAAATCAAAAGTGTCGAGAAAATTCACTCCGTACAATGTATGTATAAGGTAAATTGAACTAAAAACTGAAACCCAATTATCTCAAAAATGTCTTCCTTGTAGATTCCTATTGTCTTTGTAAATTCCTATTGTCCTTAGGTATAGGATATGAGATTAAAATGGAAGAGCTGAGGGGCCTACATCTGAATCGAAATAATTAATTAACTTGCTATGGTTCCCGAAGCTAAGAGTTCTGTTGGCCCTATTCCGACAATGGATTTAATACTAGAAAACTTCTTTAGGGATTGATGTGGTTCATTTATATTGTAAACGTTTTAAAGGTGTAGTGTATCCAGAGACGTGTATTTAACTATACGTTCTGTTAATGTGATTTTCACGTTACCAATTACCGATGAAACATTTGAAATTCATGTGCGTTATACATAGGGATTCTTACTGAGAGTAATGTAACTACAAGTGAACCAACTGATAACCAAAATTATTCAAATTACTTACTTAATTTTTCTTGGTTTTATTAAAAATTCTGATATCCGAATGTTTTAACTCGATTAAATTGAATACTTTGAATCAAAATTAATTAAGTACAGATATGCATAAACATTAATATAGGTACCTTTATTATCACTTGACTAAATATAGCTATTTATACTATATTATACACATTACTACATTAGTAGATTACACAATACTGTATAATATATTATAAAATATGGTTCGTTGTAAAAACAAACATATTTTACTAGAAATCTATAAATAGGTTAAGTCATTATGTGTTGGACTTTAAAAAATAATTTAGACTTGTTGAAATATCAACTATGAAATTTTTGTTAGAACATGAGTTTGCACTCATAAAGCTTTTTATAGTATGAAAACATAAGTTTATTCTACAATGTATTTTTTCTTTTTGTTTATAATAGCTAATATTATAAAAAAAAAAACATTAACTTTAATTTTCTACATAGTAAATATACCTACCATAATATTATTATCATATAACATGTACGTATATGTATGCAATATTACATTTCTATAAAACAATAATATTTTACTCTCTTATTATTTTAAAACTAATCGGTTTTTATAATTAGGTATGGGCTATAGGGGTTCCTATATTTGTTTTTTTATTCGATTCACATTAAGTCATATTATATCTTATATACCTACTATGTACTTAATTTAAGTACTTTTATTTGTGAAAGTATACTAAAATTATTCAAGAACTTTATCAATTAATCTTATTATTTTTATTATAATACATATACATATATATATATATACCTTTTATCTAATTAAACTGTATAGAAATTATACTACATTGAACTTTGATGCAAACATTTTAAAATATAAAATATAAAAAGATCGATGTTATTTATTAACAGTTAGAGTAATACAGTTAACTAGTTGTTTAGTCAAATAGCTATTTCCTATTTCTTTTATTATATTTTTATTTTTATCACTTCTAGATATTAATACATTAAGGTAATCGGTAAGTGGTGTTAGAAAATAGAAAAAATATCAATACCAGTATTCTTTAAATTGGTATGATAGAAATAATGGTACATATTTTTTTTAATAGTAAAATACCTACCTACTTTTATTAATAAAATTATTACAGTGACAATTTTATACACTCATTCAATTAATTAAATTGTAAATAAGATATTCAGAGAAAACAAATTATCCTCTATAATATCTTAAATATTTTATCGAAAGTATGTTTTTTGTTTTAACTATATTATACTTGTTTTTAATTACTTAGAACAATCTGCAAAACAAACAAACTGAGAAACTTCTGTAACACGATGTTATATGTGCAGTAAGAATAAAAAGAATAAAAAATAGATGTTTTGTTTTAAAAAAGACTTGGAAAAAGTTGTATTTACTTATTACAGAAAACAAACAATATCACATAGGTACTTTACTCAATTAGAAGTTCACGATCCAAAATGATAAATAAATAATTTTTTTTTACGTTGGGGAAATGGATGTCAAAAGGGGAAAAGTAGGTAACCGCTCTGTTGTACTATAGGATTCGAGTGTACCTCGTCATTGAGTAGGCACTGTAATGGGTCATTTTAACATTATTTTGTAGTTTTAAGCAACATTAGTTTTAAATTAATTGAGCTTATGTTGTAAAACAACATTCTCTATTTTGTGTCATTAACTTCCCAATTTAACTAATTTTAGGAGTTATTACGAATTATTTAATTGTTCAACTGTGTGTACTTCAATCAACGTTTTATTGTGATTGATATAATAATAAATAGACTAAGCAGATGATTTAACTAATAGATTCTTAACATCGTATTTTCGAATTGAAATGTTAAATACTACTTAATTTTTATTGAGTGCATTTTAAACTTTCTATTGAAATTTGTAATATAGTATAATATAGAAATCCGTAAAACACACAATTGTTCAAACTTTTCGATGAATTATAAACTATTCAATTGATAATACAAAAGTGAACATCTGAACAAGCTAACAAAAAAAAGTTAAATTTAGTTAGTTAATAATAATTTTATTTAAAAAAAAATGTACCCTGCTTTTATTTTTTATCGCACACTGTAGTGAATTGGTTTATATGTATGTATCTACAGGTTTATTAAATCAATAAATGTTAAATTGTTTACTTCTTTATTTAAAATCATTGTCTATAGACACAGCATAATTAAATTAAATATTTTATTAATTTTAAATTTTATACACAGTTAAAGGTTTATATAAACATGATTTAAATTTAACTTATTAGAATGGATAATAATTAATCTGGTTAAATATTATTAGTTGAATTTTATAACTTAGTTAACCTAGTTAAGTTAATAAACAAGTAAAATAGTAAAAAGTAAAAAAAAAACTTTTTCACTCAGCTTTACATTTTTTTGCTGCTAAATTTGTTTTTAAAACAATTCATTCATTTCGTTTTTTTTAACATAAAATTGAAATATTTTATATTTTATCGTGGCTAATGGCTATGTTAGATTTATTACTGTTATAAATGACATGAATTTTTCTTGAAATAATTCTTTCGTTTAATAATAATTTTTTGATTTAAAGTTTGGTAAGCAGTGCTTGATTTTTCGGAAAATTTGGTTCTCGTCTGAATGGGTTATAAGTTAGAAACTAAAAACTTTTTCATATTATTTACTTGTAACATAAAACCAACAATATTTGTTTTGTTACTGCCTGGTATTTAAAAAAAAATTGTTTTACTGTTTTATTTTTATAGTTTGAAATATGCTTAAATAATATACTACAATAACTAAAATTAAAGTTTCATTAAATTACTGTTTTTTTTTTCACAATTAGTTAAATAAAATTAAAAATTAAATAGTAAGTATATTTGTTTTTCGTATTATATTATTCTTTTCCAGAGTTATTAAAAAATCTAATAATACCCACGTTTCAAATATGCGCGATATTGTATACTCGTATGTTCATATTATGCATGTGTGGGTGTACCGTTAAGCACCTATATCGATTTACATGCTGGTTGATATTATATTGTAATTTATAGGCATAGACATACACACGATATATATAGTCTATACAGAGTGCTTATAGCGGACACTCTTATTATTTCAAAATGTTCTGTTACTACTTAATATGTATTTTACAAAACCTTTCGTTTTATTCTGGTCAATCTGTAATCTTAATATTATAATAATTTATAATCTAAAACAAAAAATGCTTATAGATATATAGAATATGGAACACGAATAGTATTTTTATTAATAATAACTGTAACTTGCGATTGGCGGAGTAGAAGTGCATCACTGCAGATTTCCACACATCGCTACACTTTAATTCAAAATGTAATGCTGCAATATAGATAGTTGACGTTTATATATTTTCGCGGAAATAACGTTGATAAAAATTATTCAGATGCGGTGCAGCTGGTGCTGACAGCAGCGATTTCACCACCGGCGAACATATTATAGGGGAGCTGCAGACAAAGTTTGGACGAAAAATAAAATGACGCGTTGTACCTACAATTAGATTTGTCGTAGATAGTAGTAATAATAAAACTGCTTTTCGAAATGACTGATGTTCGTCGTGGTCGAGAGAACCGCCCTGTATTCGACTAGGTACCTAACATTATATTATTCTTGTCCGCGCGAGGTTGCCGAGCACAAAGAAGTCGCGTTCATTGCATTATGTGTGTGTGTGTGTGTGCGCATTTCTATCGGACACATATTATTATTATTATCATCATCATTATTCCCGTTACCATGTGTAGCTACTTTGCCCTATGTGTACATATGTATATATACGTACGTATATAATATATGGTACTCGGGGGGGCAGTGTCTCGGCACATAGTGCTGCGCGCGGTAGTCGATGGCGTGTGCAGCACGTCTGACCGAGAGGATTAACCTCGGCGTGTCCATCGGGTTTAGTAACGGATTGATTAGCGTGCGACCAAAGGACAGCCGCAGCGATCTGTGTGTGCGTGCGTGCGCGTGGGATCACAGACGGACACACAATATTATTATTATTATTATATTTTACGCACACGAGCTGCGTTCACCGTTGTTCCACTCGCCGTTTCATCGGGTTCGACGTTCCCCATAAGGGTCGCTCTGGAAACATCTGACACTGCGAGTGCGACGCATAAATTACACGCTCTGTACGCGGTATGTCGAGGTATAAAACATTTGCCGAAGCATTTGTAGTGCACACTGAAGTATTTTTCGTTTTCATTTGAATGTGTTTTTTTTTTCCTAAGCAAATTATACATTTTTATTTTATTATTAACTTTTTATGCGAACACCGTTAAAGTAGGAAAGGGGAGTGTTGTGGATGTATGTCTAAAAAATTTCGCGAGGAATTCAAAGTGGTCTTTTTTAATAACATTGTCAACAATCATCAAAAAATGTAGAAAGTGTGGATTTATGTATTTTACTGAACTCCAAACTATGTGTACAAATGTAATACCACAAACTATCCTGCACCGGGATGAACGACGTAAGACGATTACCAAACTCTAGATTACTGTTGTATTTTTAAAATTGTATTATTCATATTATTTACGATTTTTAATTGGCATAATTTACATAAATCCTATTACCATTTTGAATCCAATCCACTTGAACGCTACACATTTCAAATGTCGTTATTTTGGTACAACTGACCTTACTGGGGGTATATAAATATATTTTATCTTTGGACTTGAGGCGAGTAAGTGGTGATTGGTTTTCATATATAGAGAAAGAAGAAAGTTTGTAAAATACTAAAAAAAAAGGTCCCCGGAGATTCGTCTTCTTCATAAATCAGTATTATGATAGTCCCTTAGTGCGTATTTCGGACTTGTAATACTACGGCGTTATAGTAATCCTAGCACTCGGACACGCACACACACACATAAACACTCATATATTTTGTGTTTGTATATCATTGAGTTTAGAGTATACTTACATTTATATAGGTTTCAAATGTTTCAATATATCTTAAATTGCTCTTCGATTTGTCTACGCTTAGAAATATATTTGAAAGTCTATAGAAACTATGTAATATTTGTTTATGCTTTTATACTCCAAAAGCCTACAATAGGTGCACTACGTGAAGTCTTGTAGTTGTATTTATTCATTTTATAAAGAAAAATGTCTATTCTATTTGGGTAAACTGTATTTTAACTGTAATATCTCTGTATTAAAATCACTCGATGAATGTGTCCTTTTAAACTGTTGTCAGTTCACGTTGATAAATGTTTCAACATGTATTCAAATAGCTGTCGCTCATTCATGTTAATTACTGTTCAAAACTTTGTTGAGAATTCCAATTTCCCGTGTCAAAAGTTAAAGTTATAATCAGAATGAAATAATCGTTCTTAATGTTAATAATGAGTATCATAAACTTTTGAAGTTTTCGTCTACAGTTTTTCGATTCTTAATGTAGCGAGGGATATGGTAGTTTTGTAATGTGTGCTTGCAATGTGTATTAGTATATTTCTGAGAAATTACATCAAAGTAGTAAACATAAATATTACAATTTTGAATTGTAAGATAATAATAAATATTATAATATTTTTCTTTTTAAATCTACACTAGGGTCTAATCCATACGTACCTATTTGACATTTGACATTTTTTTTTTTATTAAAATTACTTTTATTTACAATATTTCCATGTAGTTTTTGTAAAAAGATGTTTGCACGAGAGTAAAATAGCATCCATCTTGAGGCATTCGTTTAATTTAGTTTTTTTTTTAACAAGGTTGATATTTACCATGTAAAGTTGTAACAAAATGTTGAATATTTTAGGTTTGAATTTACTCGTAAAACTAAAAACGACTTGGTCGGTCGTGTATTTACTGCCTTTAGTCCCATGGAAAAATAACACTACAGCAAAAGAGTTTATGACATTTTTGTGTATATAATAAAAACACGATCGTCATACAGGACGAATCGGCAAAAATCATCAAAAAGGTGTTTCCTGGGAAAACTGATAACGTCTCATTCCTGCCACATGGGACCTGAGACAAATGATTTATCGTTTCACATCTTTCGCACTTCTACAAACACTATATGTCTGTATACTTTTTAGGCACTTACACATTCGAATGATTCGACGCAATAATATTCAAATATAAGTTCTAACACGTTTACTTAAATGTAAAATGTACTCTAGTTATTTGAAAAAATGGTGAAACTATATAAATCAAATGCCGTCATTCTAGTGAAATTTTTATTTAAATTTACTATTGAAGTGTTGTCCTGCACACGATAGGACAATAATTGCTCATCAGTTACAGCAAGTCAATATTATCTTATTCTCCAATCAATCTACTAGAATTACTAAGTAGTATTACTTAGTACTCCAAAATATTTCGTGAATTATTTTCTTTCAATAGTAAATATTTTTCAGAACAACTATTTAAGTCAGTATCTACATAATATAATGTACTATCTATTTTTATTGAACTTCTTAATGACATTTTAACAGAATTTTTTTCATAATATATTATACAATAGTCAACAAATCATATCATATACTCACATGTAAAAATACGTGGATCCGAACGTCTACAGAGCGCACTAACTCATGTTTCTGTGGTAAAATATAAGCTGATTTAGTGCACCTAGTCGATTCAATTAATTATATATGTTAGCCTGCCAGAACTTGTATTTGCACATTTTCTCGATTAAAAGTTATCTCGTAAATTCAGAGTAACGTAAATATTTAAAACATATGACGGCTCCTATCCGTTGGGAAATTTCAAAACTGAATTAAATTACCTACTTATTTTCATATATTATGCTTACGTAATTTGGGTGTATCGTGTATAATATAGCCGTTCGTGGATGCATTACCAGGTTTTCAGTCACGGTTAAACCAATGGCTCGAAAAATTGGTAACTTTAAATGATGAATTTACATTTAAATTTAGCTAATTTTGGAGGGGTGTTAACGAACCAGCCACCAACTACCTCAGTAGTGCCAACGGTGTAAATTACATAAAAATAAATAAATAAAAGGTTCGTGTGGATTATAATACTAACAAAACTCAGTCGGCTCTCCGACTCTCGGCAGTTATTATTTTGTTTCCTTCTTTAACAACGTAGCGGTTGTTTTATTCCTCCTGATAATCAGGGCTTTTCACCCGCTCCCTCGTATACAAGTTTTCCTGCATCTCCGTCGCAACGCCAGTTGTTATAGCGTCCGCATACTGATTATTATTCTCTTTCTCCTCGTATTCCTCGTCTTACACTCCTCCTTATCGTTCCCTCCGGTATAGCCTTAGGCGTGTGCACGCGTTAAAGGGACGCCGCTCCCAACTTTTCGAGGTACTGGATTGTTATTAGTCATCTCCCTTTCTGTGAAATTAGTTCTCAACGAGTGATATTCAGTAAAATCGATGGTCTTAAACGGACCATAATTATTCAAAAACCATGCGGAACAATTTAATATTGATGATTAGTATCCATATTCCATATACTAATTTTCAACATCGTTAATACAATTATAATAATAATGTAGGTATACCAACACACATACATTTGTTTAACAAATCAATAACTATAAAAATGTGATTGCAAATTATAAATATAAAAGTAAAATTCGTGATTTCCAACAAAGTAAAATTAAAAAGTTTTTTCAAAATTAATTTTAGATATAAATTATAATCAATAATAATATGCTGTAAGATTAAATGATGAAATATTATCATAAGAAATAATCCAAGTTTATAATAATAGGATAAGTTTAATAAAAACAAAAATAATAATAATGAAAATTTGGTTTAAATTTTCCTGTTAAAACTTAGATAATTTATAAATTTAAACAAAAAGTTATTTCATATAGTTGATTTATGTTTTAAAAATTCACCAAACTTTTTTATGAATTAAATAACAAAACAAATTATTTGCTGTGCGTTTGAATTTTTCTATGAAGGTTAAATTTCTATTTTAAGTCAAATTTAAAAATGCTTTCGAGTGGGCATTTTACAAAACCAAAACTATTACATTTTCAGTAATACTTTAAACTTTGGTTTTCTCGACATACATATTTAATTTTAATATGTTTTGATAATTTGTTATATATTATATTGTTGACTCAAATCATCATTGTCAATATTGTCGGTTGAGTTCCATTTTAGTGGTTATAAATCAAGTTCTACAATGTTACAATAATTTAATACCCGTGGCTTAAGAAGCCGTAAAATATATGTACAGCAGTTTTAACCAAAATTAAAACGGTAGTATTTTTTTTACGACCAACCCGTTTATAGAATATTCCAATAAACCACTAAATACAGAGAAGACATAGACGGTATCCTATTACCGTGACGGAAACAGTTCATCAAAACTGTGACTAGGTCACCCACGACAGTTTTGTTCTAATTATTTTGTGTCATATTATTCTTAATAATCATAGGCTCATGGTATTGCGGTTATCAAAAACTACAGACCGTCGTAATGTAATGATATTATATATTATATTATACATGGCTTTTCGTCCCCAAAAATTGTACTATGAACGTGTTTAACACCGAAAACTTTTAGAGTGGAACAAGTTTTTGTGATAAATACTAACAATACTATTAAATCGGACAATCAATATTGTCAACATTAATTAAGTTTTCTTCTAACCATTCAAGTTTAAGGAATAAAATCATTACGATAGACTTTTTAAATTAAAAATGTGAATAATCTTTAGTTATAAAATCAAACTCAGTGGCTGTGTGTGTTTTTTTCAAATAAATACGACTTTCTTTTTAGTTTTTAGTTTTTAGTTTTGGAAACAATGTGTATTGTTAGTATAATAATTCATAATTTAAATATTATTATTAATGACAAACAAAAATACTTAAATGTGAATATTGTAATTAATAAATATAAACATAGTATATCGTATAACTAATTCGATGTTGATATGCGTAACCTGTTATTCTGATTGTTAAATAATATGCAATTTGTAAATATTATTTTAATTTATTAAATAGTCATGGTTTACAATTGAAGACTAAAAATGAAAATGTGGATTTAATGTCGTTTTATGATAAGGTATAAGTTTTATATTATGTACCTAACGTTTTTTCGTTTTATGTAGGATGTATAGTGTACCTACATATTGTTATAATGATTACGTATTACATAATATTTTGTTTATTTTTAAATAAATGTTATTGAATAATTTGAATATGTTATTCGGTGAGATATAACATAAATTACGTTTATTTTTTATTTTTGACCATTGATTTAAGCCATCGTAGTTGTTATGTAATGAAGGTTTAATACATTAAATTAATAAGTTGTGAGTTTACGACCTAAACTAAGCGAATATACGCCATAATTTGAACATAATATTATGGATGATAAATTATTCATTTTTTTTCACCATCTGATGATTAAAATATTCATTTTTTTAACACATATTTTTTTCATTTTCCATTACAATTATGAATATTTTTGACTGACAAATTATTAATATAAGACATTTTCTTAAATATTGGTAAAAAACATTTATATTATTTTGTTTTCAACTAACTGTCAATCAAGTAATATAATAGCAAATACATATTTTTCAGAAATTATAGTTTATAAAAAATTAATAATTCCTTGCTGAAAATATATAATGAAAATAATTTTATTCGACTTATACTTTTCCAGTTTCTTTTCACAATGACATTTAAGTTCAAAAGTTTGGCTGATTTTGCGATAATTTGTTTGAAATAATGGATGACACTTAAAATGTAACATACTGTCTTACTAAATTTATTCTGTATTATATAAATAAATACTAAGTTTGAAGCGGGGAAACTATAACTTTATGAAAATAATAAATTGACTTTTCATTTTGTATTCAATGTTCATCCACTGGAACAAAATATGACACATAATATATTATATTGTTTAACAACATACGTACACAGTATTGTACACACAATATATTCGTCTTAATAATTCGTCAATATCTTATATGTATCGTGAACACAGGGACTCGCAATTTAAAAACATTAGTCTAATGCATTTTTAAAATGTATTTTTATTACATTTTGAATAGTGAGTGGACGAAACTGCAATATACATTATAGGTACCTACGTTCAGACGTTCTGAAAACGTTATTTCCGTAACATTTATTTTCTTCTTTACTCGTTGGAAATTGTAAAAATTAATTCTTGAAGTACTGTTGTATGCATATTGTAAATATAAGAGATATAAATGAAAAAAATATGAATAGTTCCCAGTAGGTAATTCGCCTAATGTTGCTATTATTGTTTTCATGATTCTAATGGTATTACGTTTATTACAAACTTCTGAACCTAAGTACCCGTTCAAGTTTTGTTTATTTTAATTATAATTGTACATTAACATCACATAGGAATACATTTTAATATTTTACTTGTTTAAATCCATACATGGAAATTATAAGGAATCTAATTCTTTTATTTAATACATGTATATTTCTAAGATGTTACGAGTTATTTTAAAATCATAACAATATTTTGTTTTATTTTATGTAACAATATTGTATATTGTATAAATTGTATTTTATAAATAAATTTAAATATTAATTTTATAAAAGGTTTTAGTGCATGCATAGGTAGTTGTTGTATATTTTAAATTCTATTTCATGATGTTACGTTTTTTTTTACATTTCCAAGTTTTTGAAGGTATACATATCACACTCTTCTGAGTCTCACAATCTATCTATTTCAGTCGCAATACTTCTCTGTAAACTCTCAACATATAATTGTTCACATGGACCATGATTGTATGTAGACTGTTAGGTTTTTGATCGAAATCAATGGGAGGTCTACGGAATTTCACTGAAGTAAAGGTCGGTTGAAGATGAACAATTCCGGGGTGAAACGTGAATGTCGTAATTGGAATAAAGAAAAGTTGAAAGGTTACCTTTTAATTACGCTGGGTGATTCATGCTGAGTGGTGATGCTGGCGATGCTGTGGTTGATCATTACGGTAGGAAACGATTAAATCTCTAAAGAACTCAAAGAAAAGTATCTAAGCCCTTGGGTTATTGCGAGAGGAGGGCACAATTTTCCAGGAAACTTTTTAGCGCTACGTCGTTAGCAAATAATGATTATACTTGCAAATTTTATTTGTCTTTCTGATGTTGTCTTTTCGTCGACCCCACTGCCATCGTTGCCACGACAGGTGCCATTAAAATAAATACCCCTTCAACTTCCCTCTGATGTCGTTATTAATATCGCTTCTTGCTTTTTTTTTAATAATAAAATGTCTGTAGCAACGGTACTGTACATACACGTTGAAGAATTACAGTTTAATTTATGTTGAATTAGATTTAAGAGTGTTTAAATTTATTCCCTTAAAAAAATCATAAAACAAAAATTATTTCGTGACTACAAAAATGATGATAAAATTATTTTAGTTATATACTATAATTTAATATACTTCTATAATAAACAAACTATAAGCAATAATTAAATATTATGATTCTAGGAAATAATTACTAATATATTTTAATATCAATTAGGCACTTATATTAATATCGATAATTTATACCACTATATCAGATACAATAATAGTACATAATATAATGGAACATTAATATTTATTCTTTAAAAGTATATAATATAAAATTTATTTGTCATATGTTTGTGTTGGGGCTTATGAGTTCACAATTTGAAATATAATATAAATCATTATTTTATTCATCTTCCCGGCAAGGTTTTATTAATGTTAGAAATGTAATTCAAAAAGGTAAAATACTTAAAACATTATACAAATTTATAAAAATATAATTTTTTTTCTAAAACTTTAGTTTTTCAATGACATAAAATTATGTAAAAAAATTTAAAACTGAAAAAATGATTGCAGGCACCTTGTATACATTCTATAATACTGTAATATTGTGATTGGTTAAAAAGGTAAACAATTAAAAAAAATTTCAGTATGCGGAAATTGAAATGGGGTTTGTTATTTGTATCCATACTCAATTAAGTACCCCGTGTTCTGTAGATGTATTGATTCGCTTAAAATTAAAAATTAAAAAAAAATATGTACCTAACCCATATATGATATTTATAATTAATTATTTTTTCGTGTTAACTTTAAACAAGATTATAATATTGTTAAAGTTGTACACTTTATTTTTCTTTCCATTAATTTCATAAAAATTTGGATAACCCTCATGAATGTTTTATCTACCCACATTCTTGTTGACCTAATTTAACCCTTTTATAGCTATCCTTCAGTCAACCTCTCTTCATAAGTTCAAGAGTAACGTACAATTAAATATAACAATAATTTTAACATAATATAATTATTATGCCTTGAAAAATTGGTGAATATTTATATTCATATTCTATAATAATAATAATCTTGAGCAGACCTGAATTTCAGGTGATGCCTATTTAAGTATTTTGGGACCACTTCTGTACTTAGACCCTCTCTCAAAAAGTCAAGTAAATTATGATGAATGAATAGATATTTATAATTTAATTACTTTTTAATTTTTTATATTTTATATAGTAATTATAACTATAATAACATATTTTAGATAAAATTTAATTTTTTTTTAATAACAAGTAACAGGTAAAACATGAGCCCCTTGCCTAGGGGCTTAACTTTCAAGGCCTTAATTACAAAATGTCAGGAGGTGCCTAGACACACCCGACAACTCCTCTCCCCTCAGTGCAAGCAATTGATATTAATATTATACATACAATTATTATTCATATTTTGATTTTTAAATTTGAATGATTTAAACCCCCTACTAAAAATTCTTTGTGATTCATCGTTTATGGATGAAAAGAAAATTAATAAGAAATGAAGCCCCAGGGTCGTAGTTGATTGATCCTACGTCATCTCGAAGGTTAACCCTGCCTGAAGTTTTGTAGGCATCTATTATGATTTTAAGGATGATAACAAACATTATTGTTTGGTACTCTCGGATTAATGTTTGTAATATTGAACACAGTATAAATAACAATATACTATCATTTCTATTTTATGTCGCTGCACTATTGCCACTATTGACTAATAAAACGAATCATATATTCATTGTCACATGTTAAACATGTTATTCATAATATCACTGTAGTACATTAATATTTTAAATTAAAATGTGTTAATATATTTTAACCATGCGTATTAGACACCCACTATTTCAAGTTAATTAAATGTGTTATATAATGTGCATATGACGAATAAATCGTGTATTATCTTATGATTAAAGAGTAGGTAGGTAGAAGTAGGTATACCCGATACCGTATTGTGTTCTTATATGAACAAATGTTATGAAAAAAAATAATATGATGAAGTGATCAAACCACAAACCCATCGTGTTTAGACCAAGTATCGTCATACAAATGCACGCCATTTGGTTTTTCCAATGTCAACAAGTTTCTCCAACTGTTCCTTATTATGTGTATTTTCTACCTACGCATATTTATAAAAAATATTATAATACATTATATAAAATAGAACAAAATGTATAAAGTTCACACTAATAATATTATGTTCTGTGGAATTTGTGCTAACATAATATTATAAAGTCTGAAAAAAGGTTTATGTTTTCTTTAAATGTCGCTTAAAATGGATTTTGTCAAAGGTCATCTTATAGTTTAAATGTCAAGAGTATTACCATAGTTTATGTCAAAATAGTGATAAAACTCAACGTGTTAAAATTACTTTAACGTATGATTTATTATGGTTAAATATTATTTTATTTATTTTATCAGAAGTATTATAATATTGTATTATTTACAGTTGTACCTAAATAGTATTGCTCAAATACTTAGGTATTAGGTAAAATATATATGTGGTGGTGTACGTAAAAAGGTGAAAATACTACCCTTTTGAGCAAAAAAAAAACAATTCGTTTTGGGTACAGCCTATTTGTGCCGAAATAAAAAAGGTATGCTTTTTTACGGCATCCCATTTGTGCCAAATTTACCTACGTAAACATTTTTCAATAATTCATATTTAAAGACATGACATACGTTATAATAAAGTAATAATTAATTATTTAAATAAATATGTTTGAAAAATAATATTAGCTTTTTATAACTATATACTATCTGTTGAATTGTATGATTTATATCTATTGTTTTACTATTTGGATTTATTAAATGTTGATTATGTTAAAAATTAAAATTATTACTTTTAGAATATTATTTTTCCAGATTAATTACAAGATATTAGAGCTTATAGAGAGAGACATGGAAGAGTAAGAATTTGGAATGATTTTTGAATTTTAATGTTGGTGCTATATTATAAAGTTTAGTTAACGGAGGGGGTATGGCGGTGAGCCTCTCTTTAAGGGTTTGTGATTAATCCTAGGTAAAACCCCTAAATAAACTAAAATCATTGATATAGGCAGTAGTTTAGTTCATAATATATAGTATATTATTCATATTATCGATAATCAATTTTACTTATTTTCACGTTAATAGTTCATTACAATAAAAATATTTATCGTGTACCTACTTTCACATTTTAAGAATTTTCATTCATACGACGTGTCCTCGAAAAAAAGTAGGTAATTATAAAATATGTACCTACACACTTTAATACATTTTTTCTCATGAATAGAATAATTTTGATACGGTCCCGAAGGACTATAATTTATGCAATATCAATCTGCAGTGATCGAGTGTGTTCATTTCCTTTCGTTTTAGATTTGTTTCTATAATTCTATTATTCAAAACGTTAACGTTTTTTATCACTTGTCAGTTGTTGTGATACTTAACAGTTAACATTTATATTGGCTTGGGTTTGTAAGTGTAATATCAATTTGTATGTACATCCCTGCGGTGTAAGCGACTACTTAAACCCCCTACTCCCGTTTGTACTAAATATAATAATATTTTTTTTTTCATGTAGTGCATGTAAATTAATAGAACCATTATATTAAATGATTTAACTGTATAATAATAGTAGGACGATGAACATGATCCATGATATAGTAATAATTACATAAACTCAACATTGGTGCAAAATGATAGTATCCGGTTATTTCTTGTATAGGTACAGTAGGTACACTAAACTACTATATAAATAATATACGTGTGCACCGTATAAGCAATATTACACAATTTATTGTTTGACTGGCGCAATAACAGACTTATCATGTGCGATAAACAAAAATGAAAATAAATACGACCAACAGTTTTCCAATAAGGAAGTGAATGTTACTGGTCTTGCGCTGTAGTAAATTGTATTAGAGGTCTCCGTTGTATATTATTATTTTCTTTCAATAACGTCGGTTACAAATGAAAACGAACACAGCACAAAATAATATAATATATAATACCGATGACAACACTGCCTATACCGGCTAAACCTATACGGTTCGTTCTCATTTCACGATGTCCTATTCATACTGCAGTTCTCGCGAAAACCAGAACAATATAATATAACTTGGATATAGGTAGGTATCGAAGGTTTCATATAAAAATAATACCATGCTAATGACGTCACGACTGTACTTCATTGTTTCAAAACTGGAAGGTCGTTCACCGATCTCTTTGTCCAATCGTTCGACAAAACCTATATAATATTGTCTAGAAGAGCACATTATTATTATTATTTTTTTTCTCTAATTATTTCCTTTTGTAGTTGTGTTGGTGATAAAAATATGGTCGAGCGATGCGCGTGGACCATGTATTATTACATATTTAAATTTTCTAATTATTTTCTTTTATTGTTATTCCGACGATTAAAATATGCACGGGTGTACGCTTTAATAATGATTAAAATAATAGTAATAATAATAATAATAATAATAATAATAATAATGATAATAATATACCCCTATACGTATATTATAGATTATTGTGCGTGCCCCATATTCAAATTCACCTCAACAACGCACAAGTTATTTGGCTTCCTTCCGAAGCCGTTCTAATTTTTTTTTATTCCCCGGTTAATAGGTCAAGCGCCCGATATTGATACTGGGATACTTCAGCCACTGGGTTTTGTGCAAACCGATTTATAACAATAATAGATTTCTCTTAAATCGTTTTACCAGTACCTATATCGGATAGGTATTATACGTGTGTCATTCACTCATTTATATATTTTTTAATCTTGCTTTCATCGCAGATTGACGCAGCAAACGTAACTTTGTACTGTTACTCATATAGTCATATATTATCTTGGATTTAATTTCAATTATTGAGTCAACTAACCAGTTATTATAGCAAAGTTGGTGTAACTATTAAATAAATACTAAAAAAAAATTGTTATGACAAACAAGTAATTTATAAAACGGTTACAGTTTACTTATGTTTACCAATAAAATAATAAATCGTTTAAATATTAAACGTGATTATTAAATATTATATTTACCGTTTACGACAAAGCGGTTGATGTTCTTTGATTTTTATTTCCATTATCAAATAAATTTTCTATAGCTCTATATTCGGCATCGTTCCCAGCTATTGTCACAAATGCCACAACACGTTATAGGGAGGTAATTTATAATATTTGTTCACATACCCATTATATGTGAGCACATAAGGCATGTGGATAAAGGTGTGAAAATACTATGCAAATTAATATCTTATTTTTAACGCAAACCAATGTATAAACCTACAACTTTATTATATAGGTACTTATGATAATATTTTACAATGTCATAATTATATGTTAGTATAATATAATTTGAAATACCTAATAACGTATAAGATATAAACGCGTATATGGTATATAATATTCACCGTGATTGGAACTGAGATCCCGAATCAATTGAATTTGTTCAGGCACAAAAGCATCATATGAGATTTTATTAGGTTATAGGAAATAAAAGTCAAATGTTAGTTTTACAATCTTATATTATGTAATACAATAAAGTAGTATTTTATTCTAGAAATAAAAATAGCTCAATATTTGTATTTATTTCTCATAAATAAAATAATATATTGGTGTATTGATATTTTAATAGTTGTAAACAATTATTAATATTGTTATTGAATAATAAATGTTGTAATAGTTTGATTAAATAATTGTTAAATTAATAATAAATATTATGTCATGTAGAAGTTGACTGTAGAACATACAAACAAAATGTAATCTATACATAAAGTTCACTAACATTGTGTCCATATATTATTCTACTCGTTACTCGTTTATTATATGTGTTCAATATTTGATGAAACTATATTGCTTATAAGTTTCAAAAAATCTACCTGGACCTCAAAAAAGTATAGCAAATGCGTTTACATTTGAATATTTAACCTAAGTATTAAATTGGAAAAGTGGTTACTATCTATACACATACAAACACATTATACAGTTCAATATTTTCCATCAGACTACTATCGTGTTTGCATACCCATCCATATTCTCTGCGTATAGTTCTAAACTTCTAAATGCCTTTGGCCATGTATATAGCTAATCGAGAAAATTGAACAAACACATAACTTGTAATTTTATTGCTTTTTGAGCTTCGCACAAGAATAAAGCAATAACTACAAAAAAAAAAGGTAAATACACAACATACTGCATTGTGCAGTGAAAAACGCTGTAAAGTTGTTTACCTCTTTTACTGAGTGGGTATCCAAAACTATACTATTTTTAAGCGTATTTTAAAAGAGTGTTTTATTTTTACGTGTATTATTTCAAACTCATAAATAACAAAAAAAAAAAATGTTATTCGATCTTTCTGAACTTAAACTGTAATGGTAGTATGACCATATATTATAAAACATAAAAAAAGATAAATTCATACGTGTATTTTTTTCCGCATTCACCTTACGAGGAATTCGCAAAATATCTTCCAACTACGTTTCCGCGCGTGTATATATAGTATTGTTGATGGATTTCCATAACTCCGCGATGATCGTTACATTTCGTGGGTACAATCAATCAATGTGCGCGTGTTCCTTGATATTTTCCCTATATATTTATTTTATCTGACACTTGCTACGATGACGACCTTCGTAATAATATGCAACATCACATCATAATATTGTATTGTGCGTTAAAATATATTACCCGGTAAACTTTGTGTCAAATGAAATTGAAGGTGTGATTCTTTTTGTTTCCGCAGGACGTTCAAAATGTTGCTGACGCCAGACGAGAGACTATTCGCTGACGACGTGGTGTTCGAGGGCTCGGGAGATCGGCCAATACAGTTTGATCCGGGCAAAGCTTACGTCGGCACATTGGAAGGTAAATAAGATTAAAACCGTTTGGCGTATACATTGTATTTGAATAAAGCAGATCCGTATCGGATGATTGCGGTGGTGGAGGTGGAGGTGGTTGTATTTATCGCGTCTACATTTATGTGCCAAAGTGAAAAATCTATACACGGACGACCCCCCCCCCCCTCGTTTTTATTGTCCGAATTAATAAATAATGACAAATACACACTCGTGTCCCGAGCAATTGACCGTACGCGTTCATTTGTTCATAGCATTTAAATTAACCGACATTTGTTGGGTCAGAACCATCACCGCGGTACTATTATTTATGATCCATTATATTATAGTATATTATATTGTGCCCGGTCTTCGTATAATATAATAATATGTACCTACATAAACCCACACTTACATTATAATTAATACAACTACCTATGAGTTATGTTTGTCAAAAAAAAAATAAAGATTAAGTACTACAAAAGTTTTAATCAATTCAACTCATTTTAATAGACTATTTATTCGAACAATCCACTTTGTATAAACACAAAGGTATATAATATATTATATAACAAGGGGTGAGACTGCAGTTATTAAATATCACATAATATACTATTAAAAACAATATCTGATACTCTTGTTAAAATATTAGAAACAAAATGTACCCCAAAATCTATTCTGTAGCAACATGTAAATATTTTCAAAAGTTTTCAAACTGTAGCGAATTGTTAAGAGCTCTTATATACGCACTTACATTTTTTTTCATGATAAAATAGCTTCATTATTTAGTTATTAGTTATCTGGGATTTACCTCTAATTTTTGCATAATATGACGCATATGATTATCATTATTCCTAATATGATTAACAAATTTATTCCATTGCTGGTTATTTCTAGTTCAGTAAATGTTAGTACCTACGACACTCGTGATTTAACTTTCCGATTTCGTTACCGTTGGCAAGCGTATGATAAACTTTCTCAAGGTCTGTGTTTTGAAGTTTTAATTCGGTTGAAAGTGAGAGTCTTCTTCGCAGTTGTCTGAAAACTTAGCTTTAAAGTGTATTGAAACACTAGCTGCGGTGTTGCAAAATAGGGCGTTACGAGCAGGAAGAGCGAAAACATTAAAACCATACGGGGTTTTACAAAATACCATTCGTTTTACGTTCCACACCACTTTGTTTGTCGTAAACATCGCAGTAAAATTATTTCGACGTGGTTCATGAGTAATTTCATTATTAATAGGCCCGTGTAATTGAGTTTTTTTAGTTTTCTTTTTCCCAATGAATTTTAATTTAACTTTATTAAAAGCTCACAATTCTAACTAAAAGTGAGAAAAAAAATGACTCAAACTTGTCCAAAACAGTAGATGAATGTTTTCCCTGTAGGACAAATCCGACAAAAATTTAAGTTTACCGTCACACAACCTATGCATTCTAAAAACTTTAAATAGCTACAGTATAATATGCAAATTACTAAAATATTTCCAATAAATATACTCAAACATATAAAATAGTTTCAAGAGAACGCCGCTACATTCGCATGCGTTGTCTCCGTCTTACAAACTCGTATCATAGAAAATTGTATGTTCTGAATAATCCATTTAACTCTGTTGTGTTTAATATTAGAGTGAATTAACCTTTAATCAAATTTAGGGCTAAGAATATTATCTAGTGAATCTCATAAGTTTTTTCTTATATTTTTATTTCAAAGCGAGTAATGACCATTTTAAAATGTAAAAAACAATTTAAAATTTTAAAATGATCATAATTTGCTGTAAAGTCTCGGTTCGGAGCGTGTCCACGTTACATTTATATATAAATTATATTTTACCAAACAAACGAGAAACGCAACCGATTGGGCTCCACACGAATCGTTTGCTCAATATACAATCGCTGCAATGGCGACGGGCGTAGGTATACGCTTATATATAAAGAAGTATTTCTCTGCGGCTTACATATTGGCGGCGAACTTATTCGTAAATTTATGTGCCGGTAAATCAATTTGCAGTTCGTGTGCAGGCCATTGCCACCACCACCACCACCACCACCACCACTGCCGCAGCCCATTCTTTCTGTACGATATAGTCTTTATATATATATTATTATTATTATTATTATTATTATTATTACCCATGGCTGTGCGGCCGCGCGCCGTGGCCGTCTTACGATTTATTTATTTTTCTTTATCCAGGGGTTTCATTGCGAGCAGCTGAATCGTTTTGCCGACGAGTCGTTTATCATGCACTGTTCTTTATAGTTAAAAATATTACGTGTCCATGTATGTGCGCGTGTGTGTGTTCCATGCGAAATCGCTTAAACCCAAACGTTTTGCCCAGTATTCCATTATAACAAACACTTCTGCAATGTCCGTTACGTACGACGAAACTTCATAATTAATGGTTGAACTGCGGACCATGAAATAATCGCTATTGTGATATTATTATTACTATTATTATTATTATTAACGCGTCGGGCTATTTAAACAAAATATTATTAACAGCAGACGGCTACGCGTGCTGTGCTTGTTGTTTGCTTGCATATTATAATACGTATATAACTTATATGTACGAATGATCGCGTGAGTGTGTGTGTTTGTTTATGCTAGCGAGTGTGTACGAGAGGGATGGAGAATGTGTTTGTATCCTGGTGCATTATTAAAATGTTTAGCATAACGTATATGTATAGTAATATGTTTATTTATCGTATATATACGCTTCGTGTTTTATATCCCTTCTCTCTAGTATATAATATTATCTTGTCCGGAACGGCTAATCTTTGTTTAAAATTTGCAGTCATTAGACCCTTGCATAATATGTGCAAACTTTTTATTAATAATATGCACCTTGTTTTTTTCTTATTGGTCTGCTAGAGATGAGTTGTTGATTTAATGAAATATTCTTAAAGTTCTGTAATTTATATTTCTAGAAGTTCGGTCCAATGTTCTATTTTTATTAAGTTCAATCTACAAAAACGCGCTCACCGTGTTCTTTGTTACAACCATTTAAATAGTTAAGTTATTCTATTTTAATCAACTAAAGTGACTTTAGATAACATTTTAAACTAATTTAACTACGCCATACTGCAGATCTGAATTACCATTTCTCTAATTCTAATATTTATAATTTCTCATAAATACTATTTTTATAATATTATATAGGTAGTATTAGTATTGTCATTAAGTAATAAACATCAAACTATGGAGTAACACTACAGAAATAAAAACATTAAAAACTATAAGTTTGTCAACACTGCTGAAATAATACGATTATATGAAAATAAATTATATATTTTTGTTTCAAGGATTCATAGATGAACAAATTGGGTTATAGTAGTTAAATGAATATTATACATATCTATCGAATTATGACAAAAGAAAGTAGGTTAATATAACCTTTCGCACAGTTCTATCGTAAATAAAAATTGTCTGTTCTAAATAATTATAGTTTTAACTTTAAATGATATTTGATAATTCCTTAGTATTGAATCATTACTCCTGAGTAGGAATACTGCAGTATAAGTATAACCAATGTTGCTTTAAGCTCAAAAAATATCTTATTTTTTGTGAATCAAATCCATTAACCCCGGTCCCAGTTCATGTACAGATAATTATGCTTTATGTGTGAGAGAATGACCAGAATTGTATTTAGTAATGTGGTGTAGACTGTAATTACATTAATGAATCAACAAAATGTGAACTAATCTTAATGGGGCTCAGTTTAATCGATATTTTTTTCGTTTCTCGTAATCTCATATAATCCATTCAAGTGAAACCCATCAATCACAATATTGGGGGACTAATGATGTAAATCGAACGTGAACCTCGGCTGGAGAAAACTTTGTTTTTAATTTGTTTAACCGCATCACTCAAGAATATTACATGAAAAAAAACAACCAAAGGTTTTTCAAAAATTTCATTTTTATTTATTATTTACACCCTTCTAAACATTGCGTATTTATAACAATGTCAACCTCTGCATTTTTCATACTTTTATTGATTGCAAAACATTTTAATTTGAAACATTTGTTGTACGTCAACTTTCTATAAGTAAGGGAAACAGAAAAGAGAATACAAAATTCTATCTAATAGGTATCTATATTAGTAATTAGTTAACATCATGCTATTCATGAATATTGATTATTTGTATGGTTTTTTGTTAAGGCAGAATGGCAGACATTAGTTTATGCTTTATGATAAGTGATAACTAACACATCAAATCATCGAAAAGATTACATTCTGATTAGAATAAGTTAGGTTGTTATCTAATATAATTGTGTTGGCTGAATATTATTTTAAATTTAATATAATTATAGTAAGTATAATGTATACTTAATACATATATATCATATTTTAATATTATTCATTTATGAAAAGCGAAATCAGCTATATTTATTGATTATTGATTGGTTTTTGTTTTTTTTTTAAAACTGGTGAACGCATTATAGATTTGCATAATTTGGTAGATGGAATCGGATAGTTATTTGTCTTTTTAAAGTTAGTTGAGTGCTATAAAAATAAATAGTGGGTGCTAGATATTATATATTATAATATATTATAGGTGTTTACTGTATAGCCATTGGTACTTGACGTACTCTGACTTATCGTTGTAACCATAAAAGCGATGTATATATTATAGTGTAATATAATATATATTTAAATTGTTTTAAATTCGAGAAAAATTATAAATAATGCAATCAAAACGACTGCGTGTTAGAAGTTTGGATTTTTCCCTTTATTAATAAAAACATTATGGCACAGTAATTATTTAATTTGAATTTTACAACTTATAAAATTGTTAGCTCAGTTTAATAAAGTGTTAAAATAAATTAAGTATGTGTATGTATAATTATAACAAAAATAATTCTAGTTAATATTAATAGGTACGTTTTTAGTTTTACATGAATTGTATATTTCAATTCGTCGTGAGTATTACATAATTTATTATTAGTTGATGAATATGATATACAATTCTGGAATCACAAATGAACGTTATTAGCATTTCGGTATCTTCAGTTAATAATTTTTATTCAGACATTTTCCATAAATAATGAGACGAGCAATTTTTAATTTAGTCTCTGTTTATCACTTTTATTTACGTCAAATTCAATATGTATAACTGTATAAGGAAAATGGTTGTATAATAATTTCGGTAAATTAATTAAATGAGTTGCTAAACACTGAACTTTAAATGAATATTTAAATATCAACTTGTTTTACGTGTTATCAGAGTTCATTACTTAATGAATTATTTGAAATATCTATATTAATTAATTTTTATATTATAATTCTAAATATGCTGACTTTATTATTTTACTTATTAGCTGTACAGAAATCAAATTAATTTGTATTCAAAAGTTTGAATCCTGGAGTATAGTTTAGTTACAAGTTCTAATTTTAATCAATGGTTATTAATTATTTTTATTGTTTTTTAATTATTTAAATTATACGTATCCCTAATACTATGTTTAATAAAAAATAATAATTCAGAACTCCATTAAATACAACCAATTGAAATTGTGTTGCTATAAAATTGATTTATAACTGCAGTTAAAAATAGTGTATACCTAATAATTGAAATTTGAATGAAAAAAATAAAATATTTTCTCTTTAAAAATATTCATAAAATTATATTGATATAAAACAATACCAACCTTGAAAACTACAATGAATTTATCGTATAAATATAATATATTTGTATTATATATATGTAGAATATATAGCCAGATTCGATGATATAATTAAACAATATAAAAATATAAAATAATATAATAATATAATAATATTTTTCTGGCCCATTATTGTTCATTAACCATGTGTGATGTGTAAATTTGATCTTTACCTATATTTACTTTCCATTTTCGGGGTGAGTGTTCCTAAATATCGCTCTTTATTAAAATAATATGAAGTGTACATAATATAACTACAATATTCACATTGTTAAAGCATTGCGTAATACCGTTTTGATTTTAGTTCCTAGTTTAGGATTAACTTTTGGTTTTTACTCCACATAAAAGAAAAACGGTTTAAAACTTTTTTAACTCATTTTTTTAGTTAGTTGGATATTGTGTTGCATCTCTTTCTCTCATCTCTGCTAGCAAAATTCAACATATTGTATAGTTCCCACAGGCCGGTTTGTCAGCAGCAGCATGAATTACTTTTTAAACTTTTTTTTTTAATTCAGAGTTTATACATACAAGATACAAACACGATATATATATTGCCTTATCGTTTTAAAATTGAACGAGACGTTCGCCTCCGCAACATTCGCATTGTTCGTATACCGATAATATACTTATAATAACACAGGTAATACTTATATACCTACGTATAATCTGTATAACGTCATTTAAAATTTAATTGAATATCTAATACATTATATGTATAATATTTTTTGTCTGTTCTCGTTTTTTTGGTAAATATGTGTGTATATATTCAAATAAGGCGTGCAATATTTTATATTTTTATCTTTTAATCAGTTCATGAATAATATACAATATATTATAGGTATTCAATATACATGGGGTATATTAATTTTAGATTTTAAGCGGTGGATTGAATGCATTGAATCTACAATGATGTGTGTGTGTGCGTGTGTGTTTTTAGCTTGTTATCACCTTTTAGAGCAGTAAAATGATTACATTTCAATTCTGATAGTGGTTTCTGGTTGTAAATTGAATTTAGTTGGAAATTTGAAAAATACATAAAAATTTCAACGTCTCAATATTTTTTTATTAACGTTTAAAGTTAAAATGTTGACAAATTTGTCAAAACCGCAAAAATCTGCAAACAATTTTGTAGTTAAAAATTCATAAAATGTTTATAATTTATATACATAAGGTTTGAAAATGAAATATTTACAAGGTTTTCCATAAGTCATTACTGTTTGAATTATAAAAAAGTTGAGGGTAAATCCACAAAAAAAACGTATGAAAGTCTGAAGTTAAAATGTTGACAAAATTGGATATTCAAGCATAAATTAACAATTTTTTTTATTATTTGTTGTAATTTAAAAACAAATCACCCTAGACACTTGAAATTTTTACTAAATGTGTATATTATTATTTTCTACACATGGCAAAGTTTTCTAAAATTGTAGACTCTTTTTGAAATATTTAAAGACATTTAAAATTTTAAAAATTAGTTTAGTTTTTTTTCTATAAATAACGATATCAAATTTTTCGGTGGGTCGAAAAGTTAAAAAATGTAATACAATGTGACAACTATAGGACGTTACAACATGGTTCTTCATACGTTTTTATTATAGTTGTCTAAAAAATATTAAAGATCCATAGGCGAGACTTTTTTATTAACATTTAAAATTCAAATTTTAACAAAGTTCGTCAAAATCACAACCATTTTCAAAACATTTTGTTGTTTAAATTTATTAAATTTTAAATTTTTTTAGGTAAGGATTGCAAATTTATTAGGTACAAGGTTACTAATAAGTAGTTTTCTATTTCATAATATAATATTGTAACCAAAAAATCTAAAAATATTTAAATACAGTTTTTTTACTATAGACTTTGAAGTTCAAATTTCGATGAAATTAGTTATTTAAAAGAAGGATAACAATTTTAGTTATTTTGATGTAATTCAAAAATACTATTCTTATTTCTTTGACTTGAAACTTTTCATCATTACATTTGTAATTTTTTAATATACCTACACGATTACATTTTCAAATGTGTTTGATACATTTTAAGCTATTTTACCACGAACTCATTCTCACCGGTCTACAGTACTCCAGTTAGTAATATTATATGTATTTCATATAATAATAATAATTACGATTTAATTTATGCCAATTGTTCTTGTTAAAAATAAATAAACTAAACCTACCGTATCACTAATAGAAACAAATTACTAATAACAATTAAATATCCTTAGAAATACAGACTGACAGACCGTCTACGCTCAGAATCGATTTCATCGTATACGATTATTTATCATTGAACTCAAATTCAATACATCCATTACAGTGACCTACTCAATGACAGGGTACACTCGTCACCTACAACTATACCACGGATCAATTTTCCAGATTCTTTTTTATACGTATGAATATATATTTTTGAAAACGATATTCCATAATCCGAGGTATGTTGTATTTGTACGACTATAACAATATACGGTGGACAATTTTAAATTACACTTACTGTAATGTTTTTCGGTATCGGTAATCACGGTTTGCCATCATGTACAGGTCGTACTATGTAATAATATATAGTGCGCAACTAGACTGCAGCGGCCGCCGGCGACTGTACATAATAATTACCCGTATAGTTCGCGGTAACTAGAATGAACATGTCATGCCCTACTGCTGCAACAGACGACTTTTTCACCTGCAGTGATTTTTGTCACCTGTATAATAGTCACCATTGCCATTTTTTAAATTTAAGTCAACGACTTAGTACATTATATTTATACGTAAATAATATAAAAAAATTCGTTTTGCTGATGTAGGTACATATGCACTTGCTGCGTTGTATGTATATTTATTAATAAATGGCGGTTCTAGACTTTAAATTATTGGTAGCCCAGTCTATGCTATAATTTTTCATTAATAAATTACTAGGGAGTAGAAATATTTTTTGGTTGGTTATTCCACGAAGATTTAAATTATTATATTACAAGCATATTTTATTCATTATAAATTCACTTGAATATAATATATTATAATACAAATATATAACCTCGTTTTCCTGTTAATAAATAATAGAATTTAGTATTCTTTTTACTCACTTAAGCCTGATATGGGCACAATTTATTGCGTATAAATTAATTCTTATCATTTCCGCGAAACGCTTTAAAATGAGAATATCCACTACAATTAATAAGGAAGTTGTAGCTTGTGAGAAGATTGACATGTTTAAAGGGTAGCCTACCTGCCAGTGCCTACACACTCTACAAGACATCACTATTAAAAGTCAGTAATTCATATTGAACTAATAATTTATAACCAATATTATTGTATTATTTATGACACTAATATTTGAATTAAATGTTGAAATCGGAATTCTAAGTAATTTTTTCTTTAAAATATTGTCACTTTGAGGGAAATTTTAAAGTTAACGTAATGCAAGACAGTGTAACAATAAATCGTCATAGGTACATAAAGATGCAATTATTTTGTTTTCGTTCGCAATGATATTAAATAAGAAATATATTTTTTTATTAAATACTTTGAAAAATTGACGTATGAAAATTAATTTTGTGGGTTGTTGATATTTCCGGGAAAATACCGTGTACAAAATAAATAAATAGTTCACGGGCAAAGTAATTTTACATTCAAATGTCTGTTCTTGCATAAAATAAAATTCACCATCGATTGGATAAAAAGCGAACCAAACAATAACCTGATTACGTTGGCAAGAGCTTATGATGCGCAAAAATAAATTACGTTACTTGAAAAAGTCTATTCGATTTTTATACTCAACGAAAACAACGTTGTTAAAAACAGATTGAGTGTTTTCTTCAGTGAACCCGTCCAATTATTTGTGATAATAGGTTTAAGATTAAAGAATTAAAAATAAATATTATTTCAGTTTTTGCGTTTTGACTTTCGATAAATCAAATATATTTAGAATTGATACCCCATAATAAATGCTCAAATACACTTTCATAACTACATTCTATAAAAATGCCAGTATGTAACAGGTACATATTATAATTAGTCCTTTTGGAATAATAATAACAGTTGTAATGTTTAGCACACATTACGCGTGTTGGCGTAAGTGAGTAATATATGTGACAAAGATTTAAATAACAATACTACTTTGTTGGGTACAAATATAATTTTTTAGTCTGAAATATTATATTACATTCTGTTAAACATAAACAATAAGTAACATAGATGATTAAGAACTTAGTACAATAGTAACATGGAACACGTCAAGTGGAACATTCAGTATCTGAACCTCAGAATTACTTGTGTTAACCTTGGTCTGCAGTGACTTCTTTCATGGAGGGCGATATGAGATTTTTATGCACATCATATTGTACGTTGTTTTAAGTCTCTACATTTAATTAATTAACAAAATTCTATACCTAATGATTAGTTTTATTTTCATCAGAAAATGTTTTTTAACAAATTGTGTTTACGGCACGGAACGAACCATGATAAATAATTGGATACTGGTGTGGAGTGGTCAGTGGAGTGTGCGAGGTGTGGACAGATTGTACAAATCTTATATCGCATTCTCGATACAATAATAATGCAAGCAGGAGAACCCGATTATGCCTTGTACTCTATCCGTCGAAAAATGGCGTTGTGCGTTGTTTTTATTGATAAAAGTGTCAATTTTCGGTCTTTTATTATTCTGTGGGATGTAATCGTCAAATTTTTAAGCATAAAAAATAGAAATATAGATTTTGTTTTGCAGATAAAGTTGTGTTTTGTTCTATCACGTGCCTACATATTTTTTTTTTTGAAGGGGGCGATTAACCTTCTTTACTATTGCCCAACTCCCCACCGAGGTTATCTCTCAAACACGCCCCTGCCACAGAAACTAGAATTTGTATCATATAGTATAGGTCTCTGGACCAATTTCTTTTCAACAAGCAATATATATGTTGTGATAACGTGAAGGTTGAATTTTTGTTGTTAATAAGATAGGTGTGGTTTGTTAATTTTGAGTAAAATCTCTTTTAATGATTTTTTGCAAGATCGTTGATTATTGGTATAATTTTAGATCATTGTGAAGCAGCATTTGTTATGTAGATACTACGGGATACCTTTAATAGGTGTTAGGAGTTCAAATGATAGATTGAACAGATTAAATCGGGTGGATATTCGCAGATTTAGTTAAACCCCATATTTGGATGTCATATTATTGTCACACTGATCTGATGATTGTTGTGTAAATAAGTATTTAAAAAATATCATGCATTACCATTATTAAAATTTATTTTGTTATGATTTATTATGTTACATAAAAATGTTTTGATTTCTTTATCTAAATAATAATATGTTTACAATATTATCGGAGTATTGAAAAAATACAATACACTTAGTGTTTCTATATTATGACAGTTTGACACTTTGACTCGGCATTTCGTCCGTGAATATTTTTAATTTATTTTCCTTATTTTATGATTTAACTTTAATTTTTGTTTTGAATTTGTTTGATATTTGTTATCACTAGGGCCGGAACTTGATGACCTAAAAATCTTTAAAAAATGCAAACAAAAAAGTGTTAAAAAGACTTATAAATATCAAAAAATGACTTAAAAAATGACAAGAAATAACAAAAAGTACTATAATGACTGTGAAAAATATTAATTTTTAAAAATTTTGCGTTTTTTAATAATTAACTCACGTGTCAGAAATCATAATTCATAATTATTTTTATTAATTATATTTTTTAATAATTTATTTATTATTTTATTAGAATGAATTTAAACTACCCAAATTTTAGTATTTTAAAATAAAAAAGATTGTTTATTATCCGTTAGTAAAGTCTAAATATAGTCTATAAATCTATTCTGGGTAAACCAATCAAATCAAAATCACAATAACACAGGGGTTTCTCAAGCACGTCTGCACTGGGCCTAAAAAAAATTGAAACAAAGATACAAAACAATATCAAAATGTAAATAATTGAAGGATTCAGCTATACGATATTTATGTTAGTTTTTTTAAATATTTAATTTTATCAAAATAATATGGAATAAAACAACATGTTTTTTCTGGAAGAAAAATGCGAATATACCTACAAAAGTAGAAAAATGCATAAAATGCACTAAAATTGTTAAAAAAATGACCTTAAAACTGAGAATTACCAAAAAATGCAAAATATGCAAAATAAAATTTGTATCATTGAGTTCTGCATGGCACGAGTGACATTTCAATAAAAAAAAGTGCCTCGAATACAAGCATTAGATAAAAAGGTGCAAATGCATCAAGTTCCGGGCCCTAGTTATCAAGTTATTGATCTTTAAACAAGCAGCACTAATAAATAAAAATTAACAATACATTTTACACACATTTTATTATTATATTTATTTTGTGTATTTCATTCTTTCATTTTTTCAGATTATTTTAAGCTTATAATAAGGAATTATTTTCATTTATTCATGGTTTTGAATATATACGAGTAGAAGTCTGAAATTTAATAATAAATATTTAACTTTTTTTAATTGTATATTGCAATCTACAGTAACAAAATTATTAAAATATTTCCTATATTTAAAAGGTCCGACAATATCTCATAAGCTAAATATCCACTTTAAATTAAAAGATATTCATGAAAATAATAATAATAAAATAAATAAATAAAATGACTACAATATTTATGACGTATATAATTCTTTAGTTAACTATTATGATTTCTTATCAATTATATTTACAGCTTGATTACATTTTTTTAAAATTATAAATTATAATTATAGCACACTTATGATTTAAAACAAATCTATTATGCGTAGTCATTTGCATAAAGAACGTAATGATTCAATAGTTCACAAAAATGTAGTGTATAAATCATATTATGGACCATTAAATCATGTTTTAGGGAAATCGATTTTGATTCTTTAATTGCTTAGTGATTGTTTATGTAATCAGGAATTTATATCTAAATTGAAAATTTCCAACAACGGGTTTTAAAATACATCATAATATATTATATTTTATTATTATTGATATAACATTTTAAATAAAATACTCGAGTGTTGAAAACGTATTATGTTTTTTTTTCTACTAAAGTATATTGGCGAATAATTGAATTTCCGTGTTCTGCAAATTAAATTAAAAAATGTATAAAATTAACGTTTATGATTTAAAACAACGTAAATCCGTGCCAAAAAACTTACTCAAATAAATGTCTTCGTGTAAAATCATTGTGACACCAAACACATAGAATCTAGTAATTATATAATTAATATAGCTGTGATTCTAACGTAGGTAGGTGCCGTTACACACATCACGCTTTATATCTTGTTTTGAATCTTCTAAATTAGGTTAAATGTATAATCAATGACAGCTTATAATTAAAACGTTTATCGTAGCTTAAATACTTGTTAGTGGTACAGAACGTTTTGCACAAGCGACATGCCATTAAGGAGTTGTGTTTGTTTCATAAACACTTATCCGCGTGTTAGAAATTACCTAGTCTGTATACGACGCGAGCGTTCCACACACTCGCATACACCTTACCGTATTTCTGATTTTTTTTTTTGTTAGACCCTAATTACAGATCGATGTTAAACACTGTGGTTCACGAAAAAAAAAAAATACGAAAAAACTACGAGCTCTCTCCAATATATTATGTCGTACCCGAACGTCGAAAACACTATTATTTACGACGAGGACGCACTCGCGTTTTGACTAACTGTGTAAAGAACTGCAAACTTCGATTTTTTTGTTTGATTTTTTTTTAGTAACCGATAACAACGTGCCCTTTTCCCTTTTTTGGACAAAAAAAAAACACTGGATGAAATGGGGTGGGCGTCTTATTAAATCGAGTACCTGTAGTATATATTTTAATTAAAAATAATTCGATGACGATAGATTTCATTGGTTGGATTTTTGGATTTTTTGCAGACGAGGAGACGGTGACCGTGCGTGGCATCGTGACGTCCGACGGGCTGTTCGACGGCACCATCAGCACGGCCGCCGAAGAATACTTCGTAGAACCTTCGTCGCGGTATGGCGACGGATCGCCGCTGCCGTACCACAGCGTCGTGTACCGGTTGTCGGACGTGGCCGGCCCGAAGACGGTCGGCGGCGGTTGCAGGTCGGAGGCGCTGCGCGGACGCCGGTCGGCCGACAGCGGCCACGCCGACGCCGAGAGGCTGGTGAACCAGACGTACGACACGGAGGGCGTGATACTGGTGCGGTCGCCAAACGGCACCATCGTGAACCGGAGCAGGCAGTCGGCCACCAGCAAGACGTCCGTGCCGAAGCCCAACTGGTACGACCCGAACGACCAGCGCAAGGTGCTGGTGGCCGTGGCCGGCGACGAGGCCAGCAGCAACCTGGTGGTTGAAGACACCGGCGGTTACGATCCAATCGATAGCCGCAAGAAGGGGCTGGGTGGGTTCGTCGACAACCGGAAGACCACGTGCATGCTGTACCTGCAGGCCGACCACCTGTTCTACGAGAAGTACGGCAGGGAAGAGACGTGCATCGAAGTCATGACTAGACACGTGCAGAGGGTGAATGCCATTTACAGGAACACTGGTGAGTTACCGTGATATAATAATATGTACTGCACTCGGATATATTATGCGGGATAGAATTTCGATAGTCCGTCAAGTTATAACGTTAAAACCACTAGTTTCCGCTTAGTCGACAAACGTTATAGTGCTCAATTAGTTAGTACTTTCATAAAATATAGAAAAATGAAAATTAGTGTTCCGTCAGCCTACAGTCACTTATCCACTACAAAAAACACTAAAATATCTAAATTAATGTTATTTCAATCAATAAATCTTCGATTGGTTGTAAACGCGTCTTATTGGTACGTTAACAGCCTAACCTATCACTACCACAACATACAAATACCACTTGTAACTCATCCCATTCCTATGAGAAATTCCATAAAGATATATTCAATTACTCAAATCCTCTTAAATCGTCTTAAAAACACGATCTCCTTTACATGTAATAAAAAAAAAGAAAAACAATAATAAATCTTGAGTTTGAATCTTTGAAGTAGTGTACTGGACGTTGTTCCCTTCTCTCACGCCACCAACACATCCTACTATTGTACATCATATTTGCTTGTATCAACGTATGATTACGCTTTATACATTTTTCTAATTTTGTAAAACAATATTTTCGATTTTTAGAGTACCCATGGGTGCAAATTGTGTATAAATATTATGTCCCTTAAGCACGGAGGAAAATTTGATTTACACGGGCTCATCTAAAGTTTAAATATTAGACATATTTCCTACAACACCCATTTTCAAAAAATCCTCTGCATCAAACTATGAAATTAAAAATTAGAAGTGTAGAAGTTGTGATTTACCAATCAAAGTTGAAGTATTTGTACCCCAGAGCAGCCAAAAACTGTCACTATTTCTGCATTAGTCTTGAAAAATGTGCATCTGTGCCACCTAATATGGCCGTGCGTAGTGTATAAAATATTCAATGTAATCAATGTATATATCACTTTTTTGGAATATTTCCAGATAAATTATATCCATAATTATAATATTATTTCATAGCATAAATTACCCTACTACCTTAATTTAAATTCATATAATATTTTTTTTATAATTATTATACATACATTATCGCATATTTTAATACCTTAAACATAAGACCTCTTGTCGTTATAATTCGATGCACCTACACTGGAGAGTGGAGTTGTTGGTCATTATGTGTTGTATCGAAATCCCTTGTGTCAATAACACAAAATTATAAACAAATATTTTTAACTAAATTATCACCACATGCGAGTATGCTACGAATTGTTATGTATATACTATATAATATATGAATTATACCTATATATTATTATATATTATGTTTACCATTTGAGCATTTCAAAAGCTGTGCGTTTCCAATGAAAAGACCTATGACCAAAATTAAAAACGAAACATACCTAGGTACCTACTACCTACCTAGTTTCTCGGAATACCTGTTTGGAGGCTTACGCATACTTCATCTATTACAGTGCGTAGATACGACTTTTTCTTGGTTTAATTTGCATTTTATTTGTAACTTATAAATATTTAAAAATGTACACTGTCTTATATTTAAAATACCAAATAATTTCTGTATTTTCAATAAATTGATATTACTTTGATCGTTAAATTTATACCTATATTATCGTACTTATATTAATATTTTAAATCGTGACGTTTTTTTTTTTGGATGGTTTAATCCCCCTTCACGACTCCCGTAACCACGCCACAGCGTCTAAATATAAATAATATTGTTAACGAAATTAAATTTTCATAAACGAATGTTGCTTCGTCGTTTACAGTTTATTTTATTCAAACAATCGTGACGCAGGTATATCGTATATATAGTTAGTCGATAAATAATATGTAAACTCGAGTATTATTTTAATTCGTTCGTTCGTCTTCGTCGTTGTTGTTGTCATCGTTTTTCTGTATGTACTTTTATTATATTTGTGCAATTTATTCGTTTATTCGTTCTGAATAAATCCGCCAAAGATGCTTGTATTTTTGCTTTTCTTTGATATTTATGTTTAAATGCGCTACATGAATTGTGACGCACGCGTAGGTATAAAATAACCCAAAAAAGTAGACTGTAGATTGGCACAGTTTGCTAGTTTTTCCTTCTTGTAAACAAATCTGTATTACTATATTAATGTCTTTTGAAGTTTTCCTAGTGTACGCATACATTTGTTTTTATAACGACCATATTATTATAATGATGATATGAAGCGATTACTAGCTGATACCGATTTAAAAATATTTATTATGTAATTTTTTGTTTGCACAACTACCTCCATATCAACTCGTAAATTAATATATCAATCTAATAATGTACCTACCCGCTACCCAGCCATAGTATAATATATATATTTACAATTTAATTTCCTTCTGCAGTCCTCAAAACTCAAAAGTAAACGAATAACGTTAACTATCTTTATAATATATATTTTTAATTTCAATTAATTCCACGTTATATCGTTCATGTCTACATTTTTTAAGTATATTATTAATTCACGATTTAAATTTTTAAATTAAGGTAAATATATTTAATTTAAATGGGCTAAATAGTCATGCGTATGACGAGACTTAATTAATAATAATTAAAATGTCCATCGCTATCCATCCTAAAAGAAATTTGTTAAAATGTTAATAGGATAAGGTAATGAATTTTAACGAATTTGGTATGAAAAATTATCTTTGTATACGCTTTGATTAAACATGCTGTCTATAAGCCTTTGGGTTTTAAATTCTGAATATATATTTATTTTATAATATATTCAGTTATATACAGTATGTCCGTTCTTGTATTATGTAGGACCTACATTGTAGGTACTTACTAGTTACTACTAAATACCTCGAACCAACCCGGTAACTTAGATTAAAATACGGTTTGCCGTGAAAGTTAGGGGCACTGAAGTAAAAAATACAAATGCTTTGAAAATTTCAGATTTTTAACTATTACGATAATTACATGTGCAACGTCACTTTTTTATTTTGTAACAGTAACTATTATTTTTGTCACCAGATGTGGAAATAGATTAATTTTTTTAAAAGTAATTTTGATCCATTAACCCTGGGTCTAAATCTACAATTAACTGAGTTACAGCTGTTTGAAATTTTACAATCCAATTTTTTTGATTTTAACACTTATTGGATGATTTTTTTTATGGTTTCGGTTTAAATGTGAAATTTTCCCAAAATTTGTACATTGGTACTCTCGTCTAGTTATCATTTCAAATTGTATTTCAATTCAAGGTCATTGGGCTGGAATATTTATAGTGGTACATATAAGACATATCTACTGTATAATCGACTATAGTTATTCATTGTCCCTTATTATTATTATCTTTTCAAAAAAAAAATAAAAAATACTTAGGTAATGGTAAGTAATAACACGTCATTATGAAAAATTAAAATGTATAATTTATATAATACTTTATGGAATTAAAAAGTATAATAAAGTATATATTTATGCTTTATATAGTAATTTTTATTTTATTTTAGAATTTACATTTACATTTATTAAAACGTCTACTAAAACTAATAGTCATCAGATTATTTTTATTTATCCATATGAATGGGTATAATATATTATAAGAATGTTAAAATTAACATAGTTTAGTATACATGTATTATTTATTTACTATTTACAACGGCGGGGTATAGCTCCTATCTAATTTTATATTTTGTGTACCTATTACATCTACATTGGCTGTGATTCATAAATTCATCATGAGCTTGTTCAGTGGGGCCCCTTTATCTTCTTAAAGAATTAACGAAATTAACTTTGTTAAGTTGTCATTAATAATATTCTTATAGTAGGTAACTATGTAGAAAAGCCATCGTAATTCTAAAGAGAATGTTTCTGAGCATAGTTTCTTATACTTAAACCGAAAAGCTTATTATGCAGTTCTGGACTTAACTCTCAAAGCAAAATAACAGGTATTAAATCTGTTTGGTATGTAAATATATACTTTATACATACCATCACTTACGTTCATATCAACATCTTAACCTCTAACCTCTCTATATTTTCTCGATTTTGGAAGCTTAACCCAAACAGATTATGTCAAACTTGTCCAAGAATAAAGAGCATAAACAAGATATAGAGATACTTTATACTCCACTTCAATGATTTTCCATCGTAAAGAAGCCGTCTCTCTAAAACCAATACATCGTGAACGCGTTTCCTCGAATGACCGTAGCCCGATTTTACTTTTAGGTCATCCATCTTAAAAATGTGTACCTTGTACCTAAAACATTTTATAATATTTCCTTATTATAAATATTCCTCATACAATCTATACGTGTATTACGATTATTATTGCTTTCTAAAAAGATAACTTTAAATCCTATCCAATTTACTGTCACATACATGTGTGAATTTTTTTAACCTTAATAAACCTGATGAAATAAATTCAATTTCTAGTCGTACGTGTGAATATACGTCCCAAAGCTATTGGTATTGAGGCAATTGAGTAAGATTGGTTGATATAATAATAAAAATAATATCGTCTTGGAGAACGACCGCGTGATGTGACTGACGCGTGGCAGAAGAAAGACCAACTAATCTCTAAAAGGGATGGGAAGGGGTAGGAAGAGGATGATGAAGATGAGAACTGAGGGAAGGGATCGTCGCCACCGCGTGGTCTCGAAACAGCAATCCAAACTTACTATAAAATTGCGTTTATATAGAGCAGACCTCCCACGGAGTCACGTTTTGGGTGCTCGATCGTCCGATCCTGTGCAATATACGTCGAGGGGTGGCTGTTGGTCGAAAGCTGCCTCTGCTGTTAGTGTGTTTGTGTATACATTGGTATATATGAGTTTAGTGCGGCGTGCGTATATAAAGGCGATGCAGTAAGACGGCAGTGTGGGGTGGGTGTAGGTTTTTGGGGGAAATCGCCTATATACAATATGTGTGTGTGTGTGTGTGTGTGTGTGTGTGTGTGTGTGTGTGTGTGTGTGTGTGTGTGTGTGTGTGTGTGTGTGTGTGTGTTTCTGCGTGCGTGCGTGCTCTTTGATTAATGTCGTTTTCCCGCCAAGCCACCAACGTCGACGCCGTTCGCGTGACCTAAACCTTGCTGAATTTTCCGGCAAAGACTTCCGTTCGATGACGACGGAGACGCGCGTCGAGATTGTGTTATTTCATTAATACACCTCCCGACACCGCTTTCACCATCGCCACCATCACCTGTGACGAAACGAACTTTAAAAACGCACACTACCGATCGGTCTTGTACGCCAATATATATGTTTACCTAAAAGTAATATGTACGCGCACACGTCGCATATTATAATATGTTTCTTACAACGAAGACCAGAACATAAATTATTCCGAATAATGCTTGTCACCTTTTTAAATAAATTGTATTGTAAAACAAAATTATATTGAATAAAACGACCATAAAAAAAATCTTTTTTAAACGTAAAATAATTCAATTTATCTATTACCATAATTTTTAAATTAAAATTGCCCTTCGTCGGTATATAGTTTTTAAATAACTACAGCTAAAAACGTATATAAATTAATTACTCTAAGAATCTTACACTATAAGTAAAAAATATTTTCGTCCCGGAGCCTGTCAGAGCAAAATACGTTAAGTGAATTTTGCATACATTTTAAGCAAAACTAGGTATTTTTTAATCATAAATCATAATTTGTTGTCAGTATCAAATAATTTAAAATAAAAATAGACTTTTGTAATATTCTATAAGACTTACTATTTTATTCGTTTGTATTTTGATCAAATCCAACCATATAACCACTAAATTCAGTAAAAATGATCATTGACATGATACCTACTATACCTATTTTATTTCTATATTTTATTAATAGCTTAATTTTAAAACTTAAAACTGATTTAAAATGTACTGTATAATTAAGTAAATGAGATACCTACAACGCAACGGCTGAACTGCAAAAAGCTTTGTTTAATAATTAATAAATATTTTGTTTGCCAAAATATATACATATTGAATTTGGTGCGGTACATTAAGGATTTTGGAACACTGCGTGCGCCGTAAAACTTTTAGATTTCTTATTTATTTTCCCTAATCGTATGGTATACGTATGCACCAATACACGTTGTAGGTACACCCGGCAGCTACAAAGCATCACGTTTTTTTTCATCATCATCATCATAATCATCATCATTATAACCATCTAAACATCGAGAGATATTACCGTAGCTGGTAAATTCATACATATTATGTAGGTACACGTATGTGTCGTGTGTGTGTGTTCGCAGTTCGCTACGTGTAATATCCACTCGCTTTGATCGAGCGAGCACCGAGTGCAGATGTGGATGAATGCTGGTAGTGCGGTACTCGGTTTCGAGAATTATTTATTTCTAAAATGAAAACGATGGAAAACACTCGGCGCGCGTGTTTTTTTATAAGAAGACTCTCTCCGAGAACACCGATGTATTGTTGCCGTTATTAATTGAATAAAAAAAAAAAGCAACGGATAAAAGGTTTTCCTACGTTTATGTGTATATACAAGCATATAAGTATGTGTATATATTTTTGCTATATAGTCGTGTTTAATGTACGCTGGTATTATACATGCATCTGGTACGCTACGCGTGTATAGGATATAGTACGTCTTTGTAAAGATTAAGTTCCGAGTGAATCTGCCGCCATTTCCACCGAATTGTATGATTAAACATTTTAAATTTTCATATGCGCTTGCCAAATTTTTTGAAATCGACTTTCGACACTCGAAAATTCTAAACGATAATGTATTTTGTATTTTTATGTATTGTGTGTTTGAATGAAACAAAAAACTCAATTATGTTATATTAAATTCAATTTTAATTGTCAAAAAATAGTTCCTATTATTTAAACAATAATTTTTTAGGTATACCACGATATATTATAAGTTATAATGATGGCCTATCATGAGATTACTTCTTTTTTTATTCTATTTTTGTCTTCCGTAAATTTTATCATAATTACTGGTGTACGATATTACTGGTATCTATAATTTTTCAGACGGTACTATTATTAGTTACTAATTACTTAACATGTTTAAAAATTAATATTTTTGTATAAAATAACTATATAATATATTGTTTTATCGACATTTACCTAATACTCAAAGTTTTTTAATCAAGAAAACCTACACGAGTTAAATTATTCATACATAGGTACATACTATATTGTATTATTGAACCACATACTTAATCTAGTTAGTTTCAAGTTAATCTTTTAGGCGGCATACAAAACAGGAACATCCATTTTCATTTTTTAACTATAATTAGCATAATAATATGTACATAATATGGTAGTTATTATATTTTACGAAAACTATTTATTTAAGTATTATGGGTACACACGAATTACGTACATATGAATTTTTATGGTTATTGAATTTTCAAAATATATTAAACATTAATAGCATTAACCGTAAAAATGTAACACATTTTGCAAACATCGTGGGGAATGTGGTTATCATAAATGCACAACTAAATTTATTTATTTCATGTTTATCCATAATAATATAAAAATATTAACTTGCATAGGATGCATTTATAACTATTTCATATAATAATACATAGAGGTATGCGCTGTTATATTGTTGACAATTTTATATTTATATAATATTTTGATTGAATATATTACTCAATATATTATCCACAGTTATATTTATGAGTGCTGATGGCTAGTTTAAACATTTGTAAAATCGATTATCTGTTTAATATATCATTTTGATACATAACCATCAGTACTTATCATTTGTTTTACTATTTGTCCAACAAGATGTAAGAGAAACCATTATTTTTCACATCGCTAAAATATTGTAGACGATTTCAATGTGGACGAAGAAACATTATGACAATGGTGGATGTTGTAATATAACTTTCTTCGAGTATATACATTTCAGTCACATAAACACATTTATACAATACAATATCCTGGAAACTTTATAAAACCATTAAATTCATACACTTTAAAAAAAAAATGTATTTTGAACTTTTCTTAATAATAATTATATGTTTGCCAATCTTAATTTAACACAAGAGAATATAAACCGCTTTTACTTTATCCGCTGCTCGTAGTTTGATTATTATTATTATTATTATTATTATATTATCTTATATTTTGAAACAATGTTTTTAACTACATAGAAATTCTATACAAGGGTTTTTAATATTATTGTTTGTTGTTTTTGGGAACCAAATCAGCCACTCTTTAAATGTTTTAGTTCAAATTTAAAATCATTCATACAATTAAAACGAACACTGTTTAGTCATACATTTTCCTATAGTTATATTTTTAAAATTAATACTACTAAGATATTTCTACGAAAAACAAAAAAAAATACTTGAAAATATAATATTAATTGTATCATGAAAATATCAATCTTTAACACTCCATTATCTGTGAAACGCGATATTAGGAAGTAGGAACGAATGAAATATATTTTGTGTACGTGTGTGAAGAATTATTTTGTTTTTAATTTATCTAAAGAATTCCTATGAGTATCAAAGTAAATATCTTAATATTATTTGATTTAAAATGTAAAATGTAACGTAAATATATATCCATATTTTTGATATTTGTAATTGTTGACATTCTAAGAAAACCATTGAAGTTGTTTTGAAAAAAACTATAAATAAATGTTCAAATTTTGGTGATTTTTATGAATTTTGTAAATATTTGAACATTGAACACTTATAAAAAAATATGTCAATATATTTTCCATATTTTTTAATTGGGATATGAATAATTTTTTGAAGCATTGTATAAAATGATCAAGATTTTTTTTACTCATTAAAAAAAACATTACATATAAATCGAAAAAAAATTTAAAAAGTCTTTTAAGTATTAAACTTATTTTTTAATTAGTAGAGACATAAGAGTCAAACTATTTTTAAAATTATATCAATGCTTTTATGAAAATGTTGTGAATATTTAAAGTACCTATGGACAGTCCATAGGCATAGTTATTTGGTTTTTGAATTTTGACTCCCTCCCTCAAATGATTATTAGATTTGCAATATTAGCTACCATAAACCACACCTAAAGTATAAAATCCAACCATTTTTACTGCATTAAAAGGTGATGTCAGACACACAAAACACACATCATTTTAAAACTAATACATTCAACGATCCGCTAAATCTTAAATAAAGAATGTGTATAATGATTAATGTTGTAATGAATCTTGATGTTATAATTGTATACATGATAGGCTATAGCTGACTCTATAAGTCTTCAAGGGAAAACCGTGACTAAAGCTTATAAGAAATACGCGTCATGGTCCTTTACTGATACTCCTATAATATACGTACCGACAGTTTAAGTATGACGAAATTTATTGGTTTTCCGGATGTTTATTTAAATTTTTTTCAGTTTTTTTTTATCACGTTTACAACATGTCTATACATTTTTAACTTCACAAACTAATTTCCACGTCAAAAAGTCAATACAATAAAATGTTATTTAATATTTATATAAATAGGTATTATTTTATGCGTATATAATATATATTATATCAAATTTGCGTGTGCGTAAAATTGTTTAAAACGTAAGTCCATGTATATTTTTAATTTTTATAAATCAATTTATAAGTTAAATTATTGAAGATTCCATCTTGCGTTCATAGTCTACACTAATTGTTTAAATTACTCATTTTGTTGTTTATTGTTAGTCAACAATAATATGTTATGCTTCTATTGGATAAATAAGTAAGCTCTCTGCAAAAAAAAATATCTTATTTTTATATTAGTGAACTAATTTGATTTTATATGCTAATCTCCCACGTGTTTTAATAATTACCTATTATAATTACAACTCGAAATACAAATTTTAATTATAAAACCTAATTTGATAGCTATTTCAAGTTTATATTGTTTTGAAACGATATTTAATCCTCTTAAACTTTATTAGTTTAGTATAAAAATGTTTTATATATTATAAAAAAATGTAATACCTTCAATATATTACTATAATAAAATTAATATAATCCATATTTTAATATTTTTTTTTATTAATTCTATAAAATAATATTATAAGTATCTATATATTGTACAAATTACGGGAATTTTTGATAAAATCTAAAATTAACGAATAATCCGACTACCAACTACTATAAGTAGGTCTATACACACTCGCTCTCTTCAATCAATAGTTACGGGACCATAAATCATGTGTTCAGGAAAAAATATCAATAAAAAGGACACTTTTGAAAAACTTTTTGGTATAATATATTGTGTATAATGTATTTTATATACATATTCTTCGTTCCGCATTGAAAACGTATAAAAACTTTTAGACACATTCAAATTATTATTTTAGGGTTTGTTTAGAAAAATAGTGGATAATAGGTTGAAAATAATTATTTTAATTTGTTTTTAAATCATTTGTACAATTTTACAGTTTGGTAATTTGGTTTATTAAGATATTATTTCTTAATTTCATTATATTTATAAAAAAAAAAATATGTATGATCATTTTCAGTAAAAATTTAATTAGGTATTTAATATAATAGCACGCGTTTTTTATGGATTAAAATGTTTTCAAGGGTGTTCTGTATAATATTTCTTGTGAATTTTCAGTTTTTTATAATTGTTGAAGTTGTTTATAGATTTATATAAAAAATTAAAATTGTATATATTTTTTATTTTGATGTTTTATGAATAACTAAAATAGTTTTGGAATCCATTTTATGCAGTCTTTTAAAACAGAAACCAAAGTAAAGAAATAATTTCGCGCCTTTTTTTTTAAGACCATATGAATATTTTATGTTTACTCTGCCTTTGTTTTTGTAAGCAGTCAAAATCCGGCCTGAGTTATAAATATTAAGCAGGGGCTTCCACTAGATTGGAATTGTAATTTTTACGAAAATCCTGGTCGGCCGAACACCGAATTAAGATAATGAACGTCATATATTACACTGTATAATCTGTAGACGTGCTGAAACTATTTTCCGCCCCCAGGGTAAGCTCCATTTTAAAAGCTTTCCATTAAGTTTTTCTTTAATCCTCTTCTAATTAGTGAATGTTTTTCATAATCTGATTTTTTTTTACAAAACTATAGAAACCACATAATATATATATATATATATATATATATGTATATTTAATCAAAAAATAAAGGGGTTGTTGATAAATTGTTGTGAAAATTCATCAAATTTAAAAGGTCAACAATTGGGTGTATGGGACAATTGCGTATTGCGTAATGTATTCCCAACCAAAAGCGACTATATCTAGATAGGTATAAGTATTATTTTTGTTTTCATTTATAAAGAAACGCAAAACCTAATTTCTGACCTTATTCGTATTTTATCAATTTTTGTTTAAACAGCAGAGGTACTCTCAGATTGGTCACGGGTCCCCTTTGTATTTTTTCTTCTTCTTGTTAATTAAACAGTTTTTAAAGGTTCTTTATTTAGACGGCCATCTACCCCAAATACTTTTAAAACGAGAATTTATGGGTTTTTTTCTTTTTATTATACAGAGAATTTTGTTTGACTTTTTATTATATTTGCTCTATCGAAACGAGTACCATTAAAAATGTCCATTAAACCATTGAGTGTTTTTTGGGGTCAATTCTGAATAAATCTAACCTTTGTCTCCCTGTTTTTTTTTACCATTGTGTACCAAACCATCGTAGGACAGTTGAAATATATAATATTATTATAATCAAAGTATTTAACATTATTAATATGAGTAGGCATATTAGGTAGGTAGACATTTCTTGTACACTTGTACCTACCTAGTATGTGACTTGAACGTGTTATATTCATCAAACATTATTTTAAGACATAATTAATTCATAATAACAATAATTTTAATATAATAATGTTTTATTATATTTATTTATTACATTCTATTATTATACGATACTAAGAATTCGGATTCAGTTGCTCGGGTTTCAGTGTATATATTTGTCAAGATAAAAAAGAGATACCTCGAATTACAATCATATTTATATTTTTAAACTAATGAAATTGATATAAAATATTTTTGAGCAATACATTATACATGTCTGTTATTTAGTGCGATTTAATTGGCTGCATATTGAAAAAAATTATTTATAAACAAAAATGGTTAATGGTATATTCTCTTAAGATTCTATGAGTAACGACTTATCAACATTTAAATAAGAAATAAAATATTACATATTATTCTAATATATATATACAGAAAGTATAGTCTATGGCCAGTTTTTCAATATTTTAATTTCAAAACATAAATGATGTTTTGTATATCAATACTTTAGTACTTTAGCAACTATCTGATAGTAAGTTATTTTACCTATTCAAAGTTTAACCTAAAACCCATCATGTTGGAAATACGATGCAAGGTTTCATTTTCAAATATATAATAATATTTGGCGGATGTAAGGTATATATAATAAGATACGACGCGCATAATAGTTAGTATATCATCATCTTGTTATAAGTACTTCATAATATGATATATTAGTAAACTATATCAGTTGACCAGTTAATATTAATGCCAAGCATTATTCACAAATAATAATAATTTTATTTCTTAAATTTCATATTTGCATGTATAATTTTTCGGTTTTTCTTTACATTAATTAGTTTCATTAAAATAAGTAAATTTCTTATAAAAATAAAAATGCACGGTTTTGAAATAGTTAGCACAAATATCTGCATAATTTAGCATAACATTATTTTTTTTCTCGTATTATTGAATTATTTAAATGTATAACTACATCTAAATTATCAGGTTACAATCTGGTAGATATTTCGTAAAATATTACATCACATGTTCATCAAATATATAGTAACAATAATAATATTATATTATTATGAGTGTTTGAAATTATAACTATAGAGTATTATATGTAAAAATGAATTCAATAAACGTAAATAAAATAAAATAAAAAGCGCTACACTATAATACTACTTAACCATTATAGCTTTTTATTATTTTGACTGTGTTATCTTTAATAATTATAGAATTAATTTTTTTCCCTATTAACCGTATATATTTTTGTCATAATATAATTTAAATTGGTCGATGGTTTATTTGTTACAAAAATATCTTATTGTAATATTATATGAAAAAATAGAAAAGTCTTTAACTATAAAACGAGAGAAATTTTTAAGAACAATGTTATTAATTTTATATATTTTGTTATTTTTTCAGACTTTAATCAAGACGGAAAACCAGACAATATAAGCTTCATGATTAAGAGGGTGAAAGTGCACTCAAACCCAGACCCTACCTACAAGTTCCTGGGGAATTACGGAGTAGAGAAGTTTTTAGAAATATTTTCGGGTAAGTCGAATCAACTAACTATAGTCACACGCAAGACTTATACTCAGTGAATTTTACATTCCGCAAAGAAAACATTCCTCCAGGATATAAAATTATTTTACTACTCAATTGGTATTTTTACGCTCTAAAAGGTCAACACAAAAGACCCTTTAACACCACCGGTGCCATTTTTTATGCATTCACTTTTACGTCTAAACTGATGGGCTTTTGTTGTTTTGTTTTATCTTTTTTTCTCATTTAAAATTCCATTTATAACAGCTGCTTCAAAGAGTACCACAAACGTTACTTAATGACTTTAGTAGGGTAAAAAAAGTTCCATCTCCATTACTAACATTGTCAGGGTTCAATGATAATGAAATATAGAGAAACAAACCTTGGTGGTTAGTTGGTGTTAATTCTCAACTAAGATGGACGTATTAATACATAGATATTAGCGAGTAAAGTTTGGGTATAGTATTTCATTGATTTGAAACATTTAAATTAAACGGTTAAAGAGGTGAAATCGTTTAGGAAACGATCACACATTTATGTTTACATGGTAATAATCTGAGACTCCAAGGTAAACGGGTTGCCTCGCAAATTATTTTGCAAAAATATACCTTAGAATTCCAAGACTATTAAATAAATTAAATATGTCTTATAGTAAAACAATGTAAAAGCATATTAATCGTTTAAATTACTTTCCAAGCATTAAAAATAAATTGTTTCGTTAAATATTTAAAGCTGCACAGTCATACTAAGAAAACCACGAGATTCATAATTTTTAAATGTAATTATTTGATTTAAATGTAATTAATGAATCTAAAAAACAAGTTATCTTTAGATCTATTTAATCATAATAACATATGTACCTACCTAATTGCTATATATTATTTTAGATGAATTTCAGAATTGTAATTTTAAATTCAAATTCTATTTATTATTCACATCATTTTTTATGTTTGTATCGTTTATGCATCTGTGGTAAATGGTAATAAAGTATATAAGATATATATAAAAGACATTAAGATTCTTTAGTCTTTATAATGTAAATTTATATAGCACAAATAGTCAAGTTTTCGAAGCAAAATAAAAATCAATTAAACAAAACAAAAAAAGACGCGTTATAGTTTGTATACTTTGTTAGAATTATAAAACTGTTTTGAGTTTTATGAAAGTTTAGTTAAGTGAAAAAGCAATTTCAAGTTGGTAAAACTGTATTTACTATATGTCTATACCTAATATAATGAAATGTACAACTACGTACACCTACATACAGCATATTATATTAATAATTATAGAAACCTTGGAAATAAAAAATATGTTTATAATTTTTGGCTACATATTACAATTAATGTATATTATATATATTAGCTATTTACTATATACCTGAAACAATATGGGTGGAAAATCGGCTGTTTAAATTAAATTGTTTTTTATAATGCGATAAAAACCGAATAGATGGCGCTATGCGTGTATTTCTTTTTGAGTTTTCCGGGGGCAAAAGTTAGGTCGATCGTTTGTAGCCTTTGCTGTTCTTTAGAAAATTATCTACAATATACAAAAATCAGCATGTAAATCGAGTCAGTAGTTTCAGAGCCAACCCGTTACAGACGTAGTCATTTCAATACCTACTATATTATATATATATATAGATTTTATTTTGTATTATAAAGAAACTAAATGCATTTCTATTTAGTTCCTCCGAGTTTATATGAATAAAATAAAAACAAATTGGTAACTAAAAATGTCCATTCCCAGTAATTGGAGGTATTAAATAAATAGATATTAGAGATATATATAATATATATATTAATACTACCGTCTTACAATTGTAATATTATTTTTAAATAAATATACATATATAAAAAAGTTAATTTTATAAATTTAATTTTGTTCATAACCTTTTATAGTATTATGATTATGTCAGTATAAATAATTATGTAACATTATTATAATTACACAATAATTACAATAATATAATATAATATCGCATGAAATTCGATTTAATACTGATTTAGAATATTATGTTCGTCTGTATGCCGTACCCACAGATGTTTGTACAGTCTTATGTTTCATATTATTATTTAAAATATAAATATTTTCTTAAAGGTATAATATTTTTTTTTAAATTTCAATATTTTTATAAATATAATAATTTAATGATTAAATACCCAATAATACAATCAATACATTATTTGTTTTACTTTTTAAAAACCGTAATGTAAATTTTAAATAATAAATATTTCTTATAAATAATAATGCACTTTATTGTTAGAAAACTGATAACTTCATAAAAAATACTTTATTTTAATGTAAGCTAATGGCCCTTATAGCCGAAGCTCTATATGTTCAATAAAAATACCTTTTACAGGTACATTCTTATAATCATCGTATTTTATGAAATGAGAAAATAATATAAAAAAAATGTAATACACATAGGAACTCGCATAATACTGGATATATGCAATATACGGGACTATATATATTATATATGCAGTATTTCTTAAGCTCATACTTTTAAATCAACAAGTAATAATCCATCTAAGGATAAAAGGTGCCTTTATATTTATGTACTCGTATATTGGTAGAATGGTACTTTTATAAGGACAATATTCGTTTTACAATCTATCTTCATCCTTTAAAACTTTGGTTATAAGATTGTAAATGGTAACATTGGTGACTATTTATATAAAAGTTATATGGAACATAAACTTTTGAAATTACTTTTAAAATTATATCTTAGATGAAATGATTTTATCATTGATATATTATTTTTAATAAAAATCTCGTTCACTGTCTAGTCGTCTAGTCGTGTTGAAACTATTGTAATGAAAAGAACGTCCAACACCTAAATAGTAGTATCTTCTCCATATCCGATGTTTTCTGTTATTTTCTTAAACTGACATAAAATTGTGTATCGACTACCCATAAAACAAAACTTTAACAACATAATAATACTTAAATACTTATTATCTATAACTTATAAAGTTAAAACTAAGTTAATCGTACGTGTTTTATATCTTGAAGATAAGATTAACCTAACCAATTTACAAAAAAAATTAAACATTGGTAAATGAATATTTCTTTTTAACTTTTTCATTTGAATAAAAATATTTAACACAAAATATTCTTTTCTTTCATGATTATGATATTTTCTAATTAAATTGTTGAAATGATAGTGTACTTTATACCCTGAAGATAATTGTTATTAGACAGTTTATTAAAACTGTGCGTTGGTTTTTATTTATTATACATATGCTTTACCTATTTGGCTATTTGTCGAATAAATCCAAAGATACTAACCGCAAATTAATATAATAATATCACCGTATGAATTATTTAACGCACCGTAATAAAAACTTAATAACACAAATGTTTATGACATATTTGCATTTGAAAATCTTTCTGTGTAAATGAAATATGATTGCAAAAAAAGTATGATGATAACAGGAAAACTAACATTCTCATGTTTCATCATACTATTAAATAGTGACTATGCGTGTCTGGTTACTGATATCCTATAATTATAATAAAACGACTTTAATCAATATATAATAATTGAATGATTGGTAAATTGTATCATTATAACACGTTTCAAGCTATTTAGTTTCCTGTTCACTTACAGTAAATATGATAAGAAGTACATTTAAATACGTTTTAGTATACAATTTATTTTGAGATTACTTTACAATATACCTGTGGTCTATGCTTACATCAATACTCTTTATCTTTTTACTATCTCAATATTTATTCAAAACTACGTATGCATAATAATATCGTTTTTAAATTTAGTTATTTTTCTACTCTCGTCTCTCATATGTACATTTTTATTTATTTTATTTTGTACGGCGCTTTTCATAACCGCCCAAACATGACCCAATACCGCACAAAATCCATAAGCTGATACCACACAAACAAATGGCACGATCCCGCACGTACGATTCATCAAAATTCGTGGCCGGTGTAATTTAATTTATTACACATTTAAGTTAATTAATATAGATTATTTTACATTTTTAACAAAATTCGAATATACTAGCTGATGTAAGAACCGAATTTACAAGAGAAAAAAATGAAAATTTAATAAAAAATACAGCGTTATAGCAATAGGTGTATCTCTGTTTTAGTGTATGTATCTCAGTTGGATGTACCTCGGTTTGTTAAATATTTAGACCAAGATGGGAAACCGCAAGTCGCAGATTGGATTTAGAACTTATTGATTAACGTGGTTCAAACTAATCTCTAAACTTTTCTGATATATCTAAAAACAATCTCTGAGATTTTCATCAAAATCAGTTGAGTAGTTTTTGAGTATATAAGCTACAGACATACATTTGGTTTTAAAATATAGTTTGTTTAATTGAAGCTATGTAAAAGCGACGATTTGATGAATGCCTTTACCTTCTCTGCCCTAGTAACCAATGGCAACCATTTTAATACAAAAACAAATTCTAATTTCCTCTAGTTTCTATTATAACTTTTATAATCTGTAAATAATGACCACCGAATTTTCCTATTTCCATCATGAATCTCAAAATCCTTGCTAGAGAAACTTTTTAAAATGCAAATTTTGGAAAATCTTTTTATAGTGCGACCCTGCATGGTGGTATAAAAGCGTACCATGGACATTTTAAGACTTTATAGATATCATCGTTTAGGCTCTATGTTGATCAGTCAGTCCGTCAGGAGTTGAGGACACGTCCGATTATATTACCATAAATTATTTGTATTAAATATTTTTAAACGAATAAACTTAAATACTAATTTTATATAGTATAATCAATAAGAAATTCAGAAGTATGGAATATTATATTGGTTTTACAATGGACGTTTTGGATTCTGTGAATCGAGAAATGGTATTGCGTTTACAATGACGTATTTCTTTGTATTACTATCTTTTTCTGTGAAAACTTTCAGAAAAGTGTTACTCCAAAAGTTTCCAGTCATGCTGTATCGATTGGAAATCGAGTCTAGTTGGTAATTTGATTCATATAGATAGGTACATCATTTTACGACTTTCTCGACAATTTTCAAAAGCGTAAGGAAAAACACAGAGATATAAGTTTCAAATACATATAGACATTTAAGCAAACCGCGTGGTTTTAACCAAACTATACTCCGAACCTTTATCCTATTATGATGATTGCCTCAAATTTAATATCACTACACAAATTCAACACATCTGTTCGGTGTCCAAAAAGAGCACTTTACTCAACACAATATTAACACTTTTTTTATAAATTAGTTTCTCTTTTTTTTTCTCTTGTCTAATTCCATACTTTTATGATGTTTGAATAACAAGCAATTTATTTATCAACTCAAATATTATATTAGTTTATTAAAAATATAAATATATAGGTACCAGCAGGTATAGATACTTACGGCGGTGTTACCGTTCATAAAAAATGATCTGATATTGTCAACTGATTTGAATAAATTTAAATTAGCTTATAAAATATGCATATGGTGTAACAATCAAAATTAATAATATCATGTATGTAATTAATTTTTTTTTTTCAAAAGCTGTATTTTAAATTATATATAATATTATAAATATATTTACACAACAGTTTATACCTACTACATAATATATCCTTAACAGCTTAAACCCGTCCAGTATAACTTTATTTTTCACACCTGCTATATATACTTGTAAAACACTAATAATTATTATCAAGTTTTCTTTTTTGTTTTCAGAGGAAGATTACGATGCATTTTGTTTGGCTTACATGTTTACGTACAGAGATTTTGAAATGGGCACTTTAGGTTTAGCGTGGACCGGGGATTTGAAGAACGCCGGCGGTGTATGCGAAAAAAACGGAGTAAGTATTTACAATTTCGTCGACGGTTTAACGTTTAAAACAAAAACTCATATCTAATAGTAATTATGATTTAACTTGTTTTTAGCATTACCGGGGTAGCTTAAAAAGTTTGAACACCGGTATAGTGACGTTATTGAATTATGGAAAACACGTACCTTCCGCAGTGTCTCACGTTACTCTGGCACACGAAATTGGCCATAACTTTGGTTCACCGGTTAGTATATAAATTTAATAAACAATATTTATTCATCATTAGTTTTTATGTTTCCATTAATATAACTGGATTTGCTTACAGCACGACCCCGAGGTATGTACACCCGGCGGTGACGACGGTAACTATATTATGTTCGCTAGAGCAACTTCAGGCGACAAGAAAAATAATAATAGGTTTTCGCCGTGCAGCTTGTCCGCTATAAATCCTGTATTAAACATCAAAGCCAGAAGCACTAGAGGATGTTTCACCGGTACATATTATATAATCATAATAATTCAAATTTTATTTTATTATTCATTTATTGTCATTTTTTTATATCTTAGAGCGTGAACGCTATTTATACATTAGCTATGCATTATTAATCTATTCGTTTCTATTCTTATAGAACCGCAAACATCGATTTGTGGTAACGGCGTTGTTGAACCCGGCGAAGAGTGCGATTGCGGATGGGAAGAGGACTGCAAAGACGCCTGTTGTTTCCCACAAAGGAGATACTCTCCTCCCGAAGAACCACCGTGTAGATTGACGGCGAACAGTGTTTGTAGCCCTTCACAGGTATCCATAATTGTTTACTCGTCCGCAGTGGCGTTTCCAGTTCGTCCGCAGTGGATAAATATTTATTTAAATTTTAGGGACCGTGTTGCACGAATGATTGCAATTTGAAAATAGGGGATCTTTGTCGCAATGACAACGGTTGCCGTGATGCTAGTTACTGTAATGGGATGGCTCCTACCTGTCCTGCTTCTATTAACAAGCCAAATAAGACTGTATGCAACGAAGAGTTTGTGTGCTACATGGGAGTGAGTACTATAAATAACTAGTACATTTTTTTACATTTTACTTATTTATTTATAATTTTTAGGAATGCACTGGATCTATATGTCTTGCATATGGACTCGAATCCTGTCAATGTTTACCAACCCCTCAGGACTCTCCTACTAAAGCGTGCGAGTTGTGTTGTAAACTACCTGGTGAAAATCAACCTTGCTTGTGAGTAATACTTGTTTTTTATTAGGTAATTAAAATTACAGTGTGTATACAATTAATACAATGGGTAATTTATTATAAAATAAAAGTTACAATGATATGACGACTTGAGTAAAGGAGGTAGAACTATTTAAAACAAAATTCTAATTACCACTTTGTAATAATAATCTGTATTGTAACGCCCGTTTAAATAGGTCATCATATTCTTGGAATAACGTGCCATACGACATACCAGATATGTATTCTAAGCCAGGTACCCCGTGTAATGACTACAATGGATACTGTGATGTATTTCAAAGATGTAGAGAGGTATGTATATCTTAGTAATTATTAATTTCTAAAAACAAATGTTTAATCAATGTATTAAAATGTAAAAATCCAAACAATATTAATAAAATTCTATGAAATATTTGTTTTATCTAGGTTGATCCATCAGGACCTTTAGCAACGCTTAGAAAATTATTGTTGTCTGAAGAAAGTATTGCCTCGTTTAAAAAATGGGCCATAGATCATTGGTATTATTCGGGTCTAATTGTGGCCTCTTTCTTGTTGATGCTGGTACGTTTAACTTTTTTTTGCATTTGTTGAATAATATTAATAATATAAAAAGTATATAACAAGTAAAATTATAATAATTATATATAATAACAATTATATTATTATTATATTTATAACATAAATACATAATATTCTAATATTTAATATTGAAAGTGTAAATTGATTTTTATATTGATTTTTTTGTATACTTAATTTTTTTTTTTCATAAATACAATTGCGCATAAATGTGTTCAGGTTATTCGGAATTCACATTGTAAGTCATTCTGTGTGTGAAATACAGATCCTAAAATCCAGTATTTTCCTTACCCAGTTAATCACGCAATGTAGGCTACAGTATCATAATCCATATAGACATAGACGCCTTATGGCTTAGGGTTTTAAACCATAATAGTATTTATTACTTCAATACATACGTATTATCATGATAAATTAAAACCATACCATTAGTGTCAACTAATAATTAACGACGTCTAATATTACAATGATATACATGTTTAGGTTCTAAGTACGCGGCTGTTTGGAAAACGATCGGATCCAAAATTAAAATCGGTGACGATCATTCATAGTTCAACCACAGAAACTGTCCGGTTGCCAGCTGACGGTGACAATCAAAACGTTACCGTTCATCCAGCTGCCGTGCGTTCGAAGCTTCCTTTGAAAAAACGCGTACGTGAAAAACGTAACGTAAACAACAACAACAGCCCCGCGAAAAAGAGTCGCAAGAACGTCGCAGCCGAGGAAGAATCGACGACGGAGACGTCTTCGCCCAAAAAAGTGGGCCCAGGAGCCCTAAAGAAAGAGCGGAAGACGAGGCGAAAGAAATCGAAAGGTGTGATCGACTACAGCGTCGCCCAGAACAAAGTGCTCGTGGCGAACAAGAAAACGCCCGAAGACGATCCGCTGGGCAAGGTTCGCAATTGGCTGTTGAACTCGCATCACATCGAGGCTCTCGGTGGCACGCTGAGGAAGTCAAAGTCGTCGCCAGCCGGTTTCGCTAACCCCCCCGAACCGCCCAGGCCGGTTGCCAAAGCTCAACAAAAAACCAAAGACAATCAAGTCAGTTTGCAGGTAGTGTACAAACCACCGTTCAAGTTTAGCGTCAAGCTCAGCAAGTCCAAACCGGACCTGACGAAAGATAAGCGGCCGGACCGGACCAAGCAGCGAGCGGCCCTGTTGATCCGGGCCAACCGGGCACGCGGCGCTGGTGGCGGTGCTGCCAAGCAGCAAGCAAAGAAGCAGCAGGCCAACAGTGGCAGCAGGGCCGCCCCGCAGGATCCGAAGAACGCATCGTCTGCGGCCACCGCCGGCAGACTGCTGCCAACGGAGCCCATCTACGAGAACGCGGCCATCGACTTGCTGCGCATGTCATCCACAGAACACGACGGCCACCAGCCGATATTCCCGGTGGCCGCGTCGCCTCCGAACAAACAGAGGAAGTCGTTCGCCGGCGTGGACGTGAAAGCCGACGAGGCGCCCCGGGCCAAGCGGAACAGCGTACCACAACAGTCTCATCTGCAACAGCCGAGCACGTCGGGCAACAGCAATCTGATGCGGTTCCCGTCCACCGAGAACAAGCAGGCCAACAACAATAGCTGTCCCGCGCCCTCCAATAGCGCGAGTAAATCCGACGAAAACCGAAAAGACGAAAAAACGTGATAGGCGCGCGACGAGGTAATTTTACGACTTTTTTTAATAATTTTAATATTAATGCTACGATATTCTCTTCTCCCGTTTAGTCTCGTTAATCGAATTCCGGTCGGAACAGCGAAAAATACATGCCTATCATGCCAACGCTCGTGATCTCAGTCCTATCCCTCTACCCGCCCACCCACCCTCCACACTTCCGTTTTTTGTACAATATCTCGTTCGTGATTATATCCGTCCACAGGTCATCGTCGCGGTCGCCAATCGGTCGTGGACGAGTTCCATCGCAGTGGACGGGAATCGGTCGTCGGAAATGCGTACGACGGTTTTCGTGACGTCGAAGCGTTTATACGTTTCTTTATTTGCTTAATACCATCGAATCGTAATATTTTATAATTTTCCCGTTGATCGACCGTCGTTAATAACGACAAAAATGAGCGAAAACTCCCAAAATCTACATTGCGAACAATATTTCAAACAGCCTTTTTTTTTTTATCAAGTATTACTTTTTTTTACGCGTTTTTCCATTCCATTTATGTATAACCCGAGATTTCGAAACATAAAAAACACGAAAACGCATCCATCACAAATATTATACACAACACTGTTGTAGGTATAATAAACGAAATTATAGTCATTTTTATTATTAAATGAGTTTCCCTCCTCCGTTTTATTTTCGTTTCCTTGCAAACGGTATTCATTTCGGGAAATGGGTTTGAAAAATCTACAGACCTTTTTATTTCTACATAAACTAACCCCAATAACAACATAATAAAAACCCTGTTGTCGTGATTAATTTATCGAGTTTAGCAACATCAATTCACTCGCCTCTGTGCAATAACGTTATGATCAAATATATTTAAATCGTCAATATTATATTAAAATATTCACGTCATATAATTTTAAGAATATAAAATTGTGTATAATTATTTTGTCGTACGGATGTATATTATTTATTATTTATAGAAGATCTCTTGTTTTATTTTAAGTTTTTTTTTTTAACTATTTGATGGCAACAATGCATGATAAAACACTATTGCCTCATCTGATAGGAACAAACCTCGCCTTTTTTTAAAAATTTTATTTTATAGTATTCAATGAAAATCTATGCAATATAATATTAGGGAAAAAACAATGAACTATTAATATTAATATATTTTAACTTGTATGCTGTCAGTTTGGTTATTCGTTCTGATTCTGTTATGACATAATAATAAGGAGTCTTCCATTTTAATCGTTTTCCTCACATAACACATACAATATACATGCATATTTGATATGCTATGATTAACATAAACAAATTTTTACATTGTTTATTGTTTACTGCTACCTACTTAATTGTATGTTTTCCTTTAAATAAGTATTTAACTAAATCAATAAAAATAACTTCACTAATAAGTATTAAGCCTATAAAATTAAATAAATTACAAACAGTATTAATACATAATTTAATTGAACAAAGTTAGATTTTATTTGTTGGTTTAAAATTAAATTTGCTGTGCCGAACGTCCATTATTTACTACAACACGAATGTTATTTTAATCAATAAAATATTTACCAAATTAACTGTTTAATATTTTTTAAATATTAGATGAATAAACTAATGTAAATTCAATCATAATATTCATAATATTGAAGAATTATAATATTACATTGCAATGAATATTGTGGATGAACCAATTTTACTTTCATCGATAAAATTCCAAACTTTCCTCAAATATTTTTTACATATTTAGTTTATATTTTTTGACTAACCAACACCTTTAAGTATTTTTTATTAAATTTGTTCAACAAAACGTTAAATTTACAAAACAATGGCTGTGTTGCACTGATATTTTTACTGTACTATATTATAAAAAATAATGTGTGTATATCAATCAGAATGATAATCATGTATTAGTTTCTTGCATTTCAATAAATAGCTCAACGTTATATACTTATTCCTACCGCAATGTCGTTTATACATTGATTATACATTTTTTTTTATTTAAAAATAATATTTGTACATAAAAATTACAAATTATAAACGATATGGCGTACCTACCTATTGTTAATTTAAATGTCTGTCACTTGTATATATAATTGACAACTAATGTAAAACTGTGTATAATAAAACATATTATAATTCTCGGATTTGTAAAGATTTTTTTTTAGTGTAGTCATATAATTTTCTATAATAGCTAAATTAACACGTGTTAAGAAAATCATTTTACTGCTTTTATTTTTTTTTATTTACTTCATTACACAAACAAACATACGCTAACACTTTTTTATTAGTAATAATTTTGAAATAAAACTTAACATTGTTATACATAAGATTTTATTATTCCTATAATGACCACGCTATTTTTTTTTTAACTTTGCTAAATCCATTCTTCAGTGCCAAAATTTACACTTGGTAACATTGTTGTGTGCGCGTGAGAGTTATTTTTGTGTTTATTTTTTTTTATATTATTATTAAAAACCGACGTGTAGATAAGACGTAAAATAATTTTGGACGGCAAAAACTATATTAACATGTGTTGTCTTAAAATGTATTATTGCAAGAAGCCGTCGTGTGTAATCTTCGTGATGTGTTATACCTACGTTCTATATTTTGTTTGTGTATAAGCTTCGAAATGTGTAATACCTACTTATTGTATTAATTTATCATTATTATTTTTTAATTTTATGTAAACTACTGATTATGCTTAATCGTGATATATTATGCGTAACCACGTGGGTTTAATTTTTAGATTATTTTTTACACTTACGAACCAATGTATTGTATTATATTTTTTAACAATGTACCATTTGTGCAGTATTGTGATTTGTTAAGTTGTTTATTATTATTATTTTTTATTTTTCATTTAATATTATTTTAAGATTTCGTACTAAACAAAATGTGATACCCTACTTAAATGTATGTCCAAGTCCAACCATCTAAGTATTTTGTATGACCATTAAATGGATTATATACTTACCTAAAATGCGTGTTCAATTTTTATCGTGTATATAATAACGCTTGTGTGCCTACAAATTTAACCAGTCCTTCTTCTTCGAAATAGTGATTAAAAAAACTTGATTAAATTTTTATGGCCCTGCGTTATAATAACATAACAATATAGGCAGTGCGCCAGTGACTGTACTGTGGATGAGAGGATGGGTGAAGGGGGGGGGGGGTACATTCAACGGTATTCATTTACTATAACTATCCACGTGCGTGCGTGCTTTTTAGACGTTGATAATAAAATGCGAAACGAATTCATGCAAATACGGTATGCGGGGGGGGGGGGTGCGGTGCGGTGCGGTGCGGTAGTAACAATAATGGTTTTTACTTTTCTAATTAACTCCTGTGTGGGTTGATTATACAAGTTATAACTGCCGAGCTGATAATATTAGTGTAATAAATATTGCAAACATTATCAAGTTTCCTGCGTTTTGTATTATCGGTGCTCGTGTCAGTTTAAAGTTATATAATATTATAATATTATAAATAATTAAATAGTGAAATAACACACTATATATATATAATATGTAGGTATACACTCGGGAATCGCAACTATTTAGCAATATTATTGTTCCTGAGTAGTACTATTGATTATAAAATATAGTGAAAATATTTAAGAATCAATGATTCTGCCTACGTATATTAACCAAAAATAGTTCTGTTCAATGTTTTCGTCGCAGTACTGCAGAAGGGCGAGGCATGAGTTTCAATCATTAAATCGTTAATTTAAGTGTAGTGGAATATTATACGTAATAATATCAAAAATCGAGCCGTAGATGAATATTTGTAAAATCATAATCCTCCCCCGGAAAAAGCGTTTTTTGCTAGCTTTTTTTGCGTATAGTACCTACTTACCTACCTACCTACACCTTCAATATTATACAAGTGTACACCGATAACATTTCCGGAGCGAGCGTTATATTGTTTGAGCAAAAAGCATTATACTGCTATGACAAAACTTATCACAACTTGAAAAAAAAACGAATCTAATAATTTGTTTTTCTTGTAAAATTGCATTAACATATTATACTCTGTTCGAAGCGACGTTGAGTGTACTGCAGACAATATAATAACGGGCGGAAGACACGAAAAATTAAATTAAGGAAACCAGGCGCGTTTTATGCGTACGACGAACAAACATTTTTTTTTTCAAAAATAAAATTACTTTTGTTTTTCTTTTTAGTCTCGAAATTATAATGAAAACGGAATAGTCTATTATAATATCATATCCGTTCGTTCTCTTCGCAGATATTAATTGTGAATGAAATACCTATCAAAACTTTTCGTACATTTCTCACTTAGTTTGCGAACTTAGACGCTCTCGTATTCAAAATAATAATAATTGTTTGTACTGACAGACTTTTAAATGGATCGAATTTGTCGATGATCTTCGGATTTCGTGTGCGGCGACGTCGAGAAATTGTCAACCGTGAGAAGTGCGAGCGATTTGCCATAACTCGCGGAGCAGACGACGACGAGAAACGTCCAACAAAATATATGAAGTTTTCCGCTGTGGAAAATACGCGTTACGATAAGTGGACGAGGAATTTTCCGATAACGTTACTATTGTAACACTGGTCGGAAATAGCTGACGAGTATAATATATTATGCAAAACGACTGTTCTCGTCGCAGTGGAAAAACACAAATAATTTATAATTCTGACGCAGTCCGCGTAGTCATTATAGTGTCATGATTTCAATAGGCGCGCAGAACATGCTGCGGTTAGGTGTAACTGTAACAAAATGTTAGTGTGTGTATATGTGTAATTTTTATGTCAACAACATAAAATATATAATATTTAATTAATATTAGATGATTTTGTTACCGTATTTTTTCTAAAAAAAAAAAAAAAATACATTTGTATTATATTATTATATTCTTTCACTTTCGGTAGATGGTATTATAATTATAGTGCGTAACGACCCGAGTCATTAAATGCGGGGAAAAAAATATTTTGTAACACGATATAATAATGCGTATATTTTATTGTATGCTTCGTATCGCTTTTGTGGATAGTCATTAAAACGTCGAAGTAATAAGTACCTACTGTATAACTATTATCATACATTTTTATTTAATTTATGAGTTTTCAATAAAGATTATAGAATATAATTTATCATTTTGCCATAATAGAGTGTAAATTAAAAACCCTCAAATATTTAATATTGTAAAAAAATATTGTGGGCACGACGTAAGCTATGTAACATGAAAACATACCATTGAAAATGTATTGCAATGTAAGTAAGTAAACACTTTTAACGATTATTTTTCGTAAAACGGGAATAAGACACTAAACTATTGATAAAATGTTATGTAAATATGACCTTTTGTTCATTATTATTTATACTTGTAGGTACATAATAAATGAAACGTTTTGTAAAAAAAAGTGTTTTTGTTCCGTAATCGTTAATACAACTAAAATGTCCATGTAAATGTAAAATAATAAATTATGTTATTATACGAGTCCTATAGTTTTGCTAAAAAAGCGTACCTATGTCAACTCAGCAAATGGCCAAGATGCGGAGGTTCAAATTAAATAAAAACATTTGTGAAATACGGAAACGTCAATAACGTTGTTTTATTTTTAACGATTTGTCAATGATTCACAGAGCAGTGAAAACTGCTGTAAATTGTGTTCAAATATTATTATTAAAACAAAGTTATACGGATTCAAACTACAATTTAAATAATAAAAATCGTTGTATTTCAATTCAAACTTTTTAAAAGACAGAAAATATTAATATTTTAAAACGAGAAAAAAAAAAAGAATACAATGTAGATGTACAATGGTACTCCCAGAGATAGTTAACAATAATTCGTATGGATGATAGACGATAGTAAAGTCTGATATAAAAATCACTTTTTGTTTAAGTTAAAATGGTTTAATTGTACTCGATGTATAACTGTAAGAGTATTACAGGGACGGTTAATTAATTAATTTAAATAAAACCTTAAAACTCGTTTGACAATTTCTTTTTTGGGTTCGCACATATATGCAGAGAATACAAATACCTTTTACAATTTTTTTTAATCACTCAAATTAACCAGACAAAAAAAAAGTAATAATAATTAAAATAAAAAACTGGATTTTTTTTCACTACCTAATTATTAATAGAGTGACGACGCATTACATATTTCGTCAATTAGGTATATTGGCTGATAAAAAAACGTCACGTTCGGGATCGGAGGTGTTAGGTTAATGCATTATTTAATAAAATAACCGAATAGAGATGCTAGCTTTTGCTGCAGTATAACCACCAATATATCGTTATCACAGAAATAATAATAAATACGATATCTTCGTGTAACATATCAGCTTTTGTCGGTTCGCCGTGAACAAACCATCGGAGCGATGCGTTCTCGTATCTACGTCCTTAATCGTATCGGATTACACGGAGAGAATGATCCACTCAACTGTCCGCCGACTGTTTTACTGATGATGATAGTGAAAAACGTCGTTTCTCTTCGTTGTCCGCACGTCATCGATCACAGACCACAATGACCCATCGCACCGATCGGACTGGACTTAGTACATAATATCGGACTATAATATAATATATAATATATATATATATATATATATATATATATATTTTGAAGCGTAATTCCGCCGTTATCGCTGACTTCAAAAGTCTTGACGAGGGACTTGATCACTGCAAGGTAAGCTTTTCCCCGCCGTCATTATTATACAATCTCGTTTTAACATGGCTTTGAGAGTTGGGCCATGCGAGATGGTCGATAAAACAATATTCTGTAATTAAATGATATGTGTGGCATCGTCCTTTTGCAATCAGTCATCGCATCTATTTCAGACAAATAATTAAACTCGGGGGGTTTATTAATTGTTGAATTATTAAATATAGTCCCCGTTGACTTAGCGTTGCCGCGTCATATATTGCGATATTATTATTAACACTTGACATCTGTCATCCGGTGTCGAGTACTCAAGTCTTTACTCCGTTATGAACAACAATGGCGTAAAACTTTCTCATAACTACAATTTATACAATATTATGATATAATAATACACGTCTTATTCTCTACGTTGTTGTTGATATTATAATATTTCAATAGTACAAAAATGTTTACACGGCGTTAAGAACTGGCAATTTAGGTACACCTGTGTCGTGCGATTTATTTCACGATATTTTATGGGTGTAATAATAATATTACGTTAGTATAATAAAATTGATTATAGTAATGTACAATGACGTGAAACAGTGCACATATAACCCACACAGATATAGTACCTAGTCCATTCATGTGATTCAATAATACATATCAAACTATAACAGTATTCCGGGATTTGAACAAGTTTTTATCAGATATGTACAACTGTCGTAGGTACATCGTGTCGGTCTTAAGGAAGCATTAAATTATCAACCCAATATATCGTATTATTGCAGTATGAAAAATTCAAAAGATGAATTTCAAATTTTAATTTTTTATGGTTCTTGTTTTAAAATCACTATCAATAATATTGTTTTGTACCTAGTTTCTATATATTTATAAAATTCGATTTGTTAATTTATTGTATGCATTAATATGTAGTACGCGATAAACAAAATTTAAAATAATATTGGGAACTAAGTTATACATAGATATTAATAAATTCTAATTAGCCTCTATAAATAATAATAAATAATATTATGCAGGCGCTGGTATTGGTAATGAAAGCAATTGTGTTCAAAATGCTTTAAATATTTATTTATTTATAAAATTGCATTTTTTTTTAAATAGCACAATATAATTTTTTGGAATTCAATTCATTATATAATTGGTTACAATTTATATTTAAAAATAAAATATGATTGTATAGTTATTTACCAATAATAATTAATTGCGTAATATTATGATTTACCTTCGGGTCATAATACCATATTGCGCGTTCGCAAGCTACGTGAAAAAACCGTTTCTATGGACAATAAACAATCATTATCTACTTATCACTCATCGACAACAAGCACGTCGACACCTAAGCTGTTAAAAAAAAACCATATTCGACACCACAACACTGAGGTGTTTTTGTTTTGTAGTTTAGCGCTTATCATTTCGATGTTTACATACTTCATTGCTGGCATGCCGAAATGCCAGGACTTCAGTCACGCCAAACTCGTCGCCGAAAAATTGAGACGCTCTCTTCCCGAATTTTCGTATAAAATCATAATTAAAACCGAAGAAGAATATCGAGTAGGTAATTATTGTATTATTATGACTAGTATTGAACCGTTTTTGGGCTGAATGAATAACCGTGGCGGTACAATAATATTATTGTCAAACCCTATTACCAATATATACCTTATGTTTATTATGTTTATATCCGAAATGAAATCATTTGACATATTATCTAACTAGACCGCACTATTGCATAGCGTACAAGCAACACGTGAGTTCGCCACTGTTTGCAGATGGACGGTTATAAACTGTGTAAAATAGTGTAACAAATATTGTGTAATCGACAATACATTTTACCAACCCACAATATTTCGGTCAAAATAATATTAATGAAGACTTATCTCGTGTATTCGATTACGTCCAATACGAAAGTTTTCGAGTTCAACTTTTCTCAATATTCCATTAAATTGTATAATTTATTTATACCAGTACTTACGAGTGTCAATGTGTGTAAGGTACATACGTTATAGTCGGTGTGCTATTATTACGCGCCAAGTTGACCACCGCGTGTACATGTGCCCATAATATAATAGTACCTAAAATACCAGTAATACCTACAATAATATGTTTTTTTTTAAAATTATTATTATTAGATTCTAGAAAATATGATAAGTAAAATTATTGTATTAAATTGTAACTAGTTACAATTAGTTACTAGAATAAGTCTTCAAATTTTTTAATCGTTAGAATTGGATGACCAAATTCTGTTACGAACAAAAATGGAAGATCGATGCAAATCCGCTAGTCTGGAAACGAGTACGCAACTCGAACGGTTCCTGTCATTTGATCGGTGGCATAAACGAATTTTTTGACCATCTCATAGAATATTATAACGTCGACACGCAATTGGACAGCAAAATAAAAAAAAAAATAGCGCTGGACAACGAAGAGGTTGGTTAATAATATTCGATAGGTAATAGTAAAATAGGTGTCAAGTGCGCTTTGTCATTGGACATAATGGCCAATGGGTGTGTTGAATTTGAATTTAATGATTTATTCGTCGCCTAAGATGGAAAACGATTCTGACCGGAGACGGTCTGCCTATCTATATATGTACTATATATATAATAAGTTATAAAGATATTTATTATACATTTTATATTGCTATTTGTTACTTTTTTTTTTTATCGATAATAGTTGTATTGAATAAACGTTTGCCAAAAACAAATCACATAAATTATAATATTAATATTATAGCTATTATTAACATCATATAAGTCAATACCGACCACCGATTGCAATAGGCTCGCGGTATAAATAGCTTAAACTTTAATCTGAATATTTTGAAAATATTATTATGTACTGTATTGTATTTGTCAGCTAAAATCGTAACCTACATAAATCAAAAATTACCTACTAAAATAGAAAATTTAAAATAAATATAAATATAGCAAAAAAAAGCCATGATATTTTAAAAGTTATATCACAACTATAAAATGACAATATACACATTTGATTATTTAATTTTGAATTACAACAAAGAAGCAAAATCGATTTTAAGTAAAAATTCTTGTTTATCTTTAATTTGTTTCCACTTATTTTGAAAAGTAAAATTGTGGGAATTGTTCACTTTTCACTCCCAAAGTGCCAACTAGATTCGATTTTATTCCAAAAGTTGAATTATTTGTTCAGTTCCAAAAGCCAAAAGATGGAGACAGGTGACGGACACTAACAGGATTACTTTTTTAAAACCTATATCATAGTAAAATCAACACATCACTCCGATCAGAATCTAAAATGTTAATAATATGAATAACAACACCTATAAACGGATTTTTATAAAAACAAGACAAGACCTCGGTAGGTTTTTTTTAATTTTTGATGCCCTCAATGTTATATTATGAAGATATTTGAGAATTTCCCTTTACTTTTATACCCTCTTATTCTGCGGTTGTACGCGAGCTAATTTCCAAACTTCCTATCACAGGTTGTAGTATGTGGCATATTGTGCCTTGTTTTATTTTTCTGCAACCACAAGACGTGTCCTCAGAACTATATACGATCAGTATGCGCTTTTTTTGGCGCATTTTAAGTATTGTAAATTTTATCTTCATTGGTATTATATCGTTTAACCTGCAGCACCTCACTTTTGCTCTGGCTTTTTGATATTAAAATCTATTGCTTGATATTGTCTTGTTGGTCCCACAGAGGCTGTCGTTTTTGTCGACCGAGCAAAAACCCGTAACCCGACCATCAGCGAGAAGGGTGTGCATAACCGGCGCAGTTTATCCGTCTACCTGTTACCTGGTTTCTGAGCTGTTGCAGTTGAAACCACTCCAAGCCGAAGGCGGCGGCGGTGTAACGGTATGCTTACACAATACAGACTCTAACAAATACGGAGGTAGGTACGATATGGCTACGATCACTGCGCACGCACCATACTACATTTATTTATTACAAATTTAAACGTTCATAGCATACTCATAATTCCTGTGTATGTGCTTTCTCGTAACAGATCTGATAAGAATTAAACAAGAAATTTGCGACGCCGAATTTAATTTTCGCGGTTGCAAAGCGATAACGGTGGTCAACAGCGTCGAAGAAGGGTTGCTGAACTGCGATTTGTTCATTGTGCTCGGCAGCACGAGAAGGCAAGTCCCTACTCCCTATCACACTGCATGATTTGATATTTCGATGATACATTGATACACTATCTAAATGGAATTTATCCCTTAACGTATTATTCCTATTATAGGAATCATGATAGTTAAATAAAGGAACCGGGAATAATTCTATTATAAAAACAACTTTCCAAAAAGTTGCACTTAAAATATAATAATATACTGCCCATATAAATTTAACAAATTGAGTTGATAATTATTATTTTTTATAACTATATAACATTTGATAGCTCAATATTTATAAAATACTATCTGTCCCGCCCAGCGTTGCCTGAGGCTGTCCGTATATTAAGTTAAGATTAACTTCAAGTGATGTACATGCATCTAAGCCACCTAAGTAAGCGTCTCTCGATACCACAATAAAAAAAAAAAAAAAAAAAAAGTAAGCAATCTATTGCATCGGATAACGGACAATAAATATGCGAGAAGTAGTAAATTATCAGGTAGGCAATCCACCTGTGGTAGATTGCGGACCCCGTGAGGTGCGTAAGTGACTGAAATCTGAATTAGGTACATGAAAAACATTGTGATGCGGCGGTTGCCCGTGCCAAAGATTTGTTTTTTTTAAAAATGTATTTCTAATAAAATGCAACAAGTCATAATAGTAATATACAATAATAGTTATACATATAATAGTTATAAACAAATATTTTCTTTGTAAATCTCAAAATCCTTGTTTGAGCACCTCCCGGAATCATCGGGCTCTACTGATAACTCGTTTTTTGGGAGGCATAACTGCACAGAAATGGCGTTGAAAATGAATTCAAATTTAACACACGGAGTGCAATAGACAAATTGTAGGTGGAACATTAAAAAAAAGACAAAAACCAAGTTAGTAAGATGTAACCAATGGAAACCATTAATAAATAGAAATTACTAATATAATTTGCAAGTTGTAACCAATGGCAATCATTAATAAGCAAATATTTCCATCGTAATATCCAAAATCCCTATGTGAGCACCTCCCAGGGTTAGACCTCTATATTTTTTAATTAGCCTATCTTCTTCCCAGTGGTCTAATCTATCTCTGTCCCAAATTTAATCGCAAACGGTTGAACGGTTTGGGAATGCAAAAAGGACAGGCAGACAGACATTTTTATGTATAAAAATAATAATGTTATGCTAATAAACATAACTTTTATTGTTAAGTACATTCACTATGGGTTAATGAGGTAAATTTCTTTTAAAATAAGGAAAAGATTTCCATTTAAATACAAACTTATGATGACATGATATAATAAAGGTAATAATTATTCTTTTGTTCTCTATTATGTTCTATGTAGGGCAGAACAGGAAGATGAATATCTATGGATGGACCGGAATCACTCCACAATGAAGAGTTTGGCTTTAATACTCAACCGCCACTGTCCCGAGCGCTGCAAGGTGCTGCTAATGGGCATGGACCTATTGTGTTTCAACCTGAGCGTTTTAGCTGAGCTCGCCGACAAAGTTTATTTGTACAACTTCGTCGGCGTGACCGGTCATCGCGGTATGGTGAAGTTACCAACCATTTCTCGGGTAAGTATACCTACACCGAACGTCCGAACATGACCATATAGTATAATGTACCACTCGCGGAGGTATTACGGTATCACTATTATTTCCTAAATTACTTATTATCCATTACAGTGACTCAATAACGAGATACACTCGAAGCGCGAAGCCTACTAGACAGTAGTGCACATCCCTGGTTTTGTTTATAGTTAATGTTTAAACTATATTTTTCAAAAAACCTATTATTTTCTTTTTTAATTTTATATTATATTAAAACTATATTACTTTTTATATACCAAATTGTTTTTAAAACCATATACGTAACTAAGCCCTTGAATCTGCAGCGGGGTGGTGGGGAGATAAGTCTCGTCTAAAATTATTTATTACAGAATACTTTATTTTTTTTTTAGATTAAAAACGAGCAGAGCTAATTTTACAAAGATGTATGTTTTCACTATGATATTGTTTTTTATATTAATAAAATAATTTTTAAGGCGTCTTAAATAAACAAATCAAAGATACATTTAAATAATAATATCGATATTAGTAAATGTTACCCGTGTACTGTTGAGTTGGAAAAACATGAGTAGGTAGATTTAAATTAATAATATAATGTATTATGCAAGTATAATTATTTACATAGCAATGCGTTTTTCCAACGCAACAGTATACGGTAATATCAATATCTATGTTTATTTAAATATAATGAGTGCACTTGTAACATATTATTCATTCGTCGAGTTATAGCAAATATTCAACCTTAACATTTAATTTTTTTCGGAGGGAGCTGGTCCCCTCTCCCGTGGTTTCACCAATGATTACAATACTCACTATCGTTTAGACCAGTGTTTCTCAACCTTTTTTTGCGACAACACCTTTATTTCGATCGATACAAATCGCGACACACTTAAAACAATTAACGGATTTTCGAAAAAGTAACAATTATAAACCTATTTAAATTGTTACATCAACCATTACCTTTTTATTACAATATATAAATTAACACATTTTTTTACGACACACGTTGTGGACAACACACCGGTTGAGAACCACTGATTTAGACTTTCGATTACGATAACACTCGCCTATATGCACCTAAATTATACTACTGACCCATTCAATACAAAGGTGACGGGCATCCCGATCTCGAGCCTCCACTGTCCACCAGTTTGGGGCTTCGTCGGTTCGGCGGAGTATGTCGACTTCAAACACGTGATCTATCATGGCGGTAGATCGGAGACGGACCTCGGCCAACCGGACAGCCGCAGTTGCGAAGACGCGGCTACGGCGGTGAACGATAATTCGGCAAACCGAAACAAGCACAAATACTTGGACAGCGTATTAAAGCAGTCGGAGTGTCTGGTGGCCGGCGACGGCGAACACGCCGCAGCGAGCACCGACATTAGTACCTACCTATCTATTATACCTACCTAAATATATTTTGAATAATACTGTGATCGCAGGCGGTGATTTATGTATTGAAAGTCAGTAATAAGTAATAACTATCACAAAGCACGTAGATATCTAAATTTGGGAAGAAACCAAATTTTATTTTACGAAATTTCTTGTACATAAACTTACACTGTCGTGCATACAAAGAGATCGTGGACGTCGATTGAACTGAAATTGCATTTATTTGCATTAATTTTATTCTTATAAGTCATATAGTGACTTTCAATCGACCGCGAAAGCACTCGGCATAATATAATTATCGATCTATAATCTATATATTTATAAAAGTGAATGTTTCTTTGTTTGCCCCCTTAAAAAACTATTTGACCGTTTTCAATAAAAAGTTTTATCGATAGATTCCTTGAGACTGAGATTAGAGCTTATTTTTTCAGCCCCAATAGGGTGACTCACACATGAATTTAGTTTCGGTTAGTAAATTGAATATTTTTATTTTTATTTTTGAAATGGTCTACACATTTTATTATTACTGTTAGAATTAGTAAAAATATGGGACAATGTAAACCTTTTTACAAATAAATTTAAAAACTAAAAATAAATTATAAAACACTTATAATTTAGACAATTACAACGATTACTTTTAAGATTTACATTTGCTTTCTTAATTCTGGACATATTATTTTTGATACAAACACATAAATATGAATACCCAATTGAAATCGGATCGTGATTTAAGTCGGTTTTTAGTTGAATGAATCTGTCTCTAGTTATTTGAGTTTACATCAAAAATACGACCACAACTATATGAGAAGTAAAAAATCATAAAACTTATTATTGTAAATGTGTTTGTATTACCTATATAAAAATACTGAATTCTACTGAAGCAAAACGGAAAACTATAAATAGATGGATTGGTTTTAACCCAAACGAAGTTTGGTAACATCAGTTATAAATTATAATGCTATAACACCTATTTAATAACCTTTATGCCATCTAAAACGAGACGGAAAACAAGAGGAATCTTAATAGAGTTCCTAAATACACTATTCGTTGAATAAAATATATCTATCGTGTTTCATTTTGTTTTTTCTCACAGAATCAAATACCAACGTACCGTGTCACCTGTGTAGTTTGCCCGAAATACGCGTGGCCGTGCGAATGATATCGGAATGGTTCAAAAACGACGGTCGCATAACCGTCAACGCTGCAATTTTTTCAGACGGTATTTTTCATAAAATATATATACCTACATATTTATTAGTTATGGATTTGGTTTATTTTAAAAAATGCAATAACTGTGCAAAATTATATTATTCAATATCAAAAAGTCTACCGGCATGACGTTCCAACGATGATGATTTATGTTTTATTGTAAACTGATTGATATATAATGTTATAAATTATAATAATATTGTTCTACTCGTTATGAGCGTTTAGAAAACATGGGGACGATATAATATCGTATTATTTCTTCTTTGATCCTCTAGACTCTATCCTCTAGACTCGATCCTCTAGACTCGACGTCTCATTATACTATATTTGTATCAGTCTTACAAATAACGCACAAACTAAAGCAAACATTGGACGTTCTCATAACATTTGATAAATAAAATTAGAACAATTATAGATTCGTATACAGAGTTACCTAAATACGGTAACTAACTGTATACTAACATTTATAAGTTAAAGGCTAGAGCCTTAGATGGGGGTACAGAAAGAAATGGGGACTGCCCGGGAGTAGTTAATTACTGCTAAACTCATAACGGACAACGGTAATGATTATTGATTGCAATACCTAACTAAAGTCCACCTGCCTTAGCCCTTAGGCAATATTAAAGTTGATAGTGCTCTATAAGGAGTATCGGCACTAGGCACAGCGGGACCTTAATACGCAGCCTTGCCCATCGCCCATCGCCAAAAAAAACGTGGTTTTACATAAATAATAATTGTTAACATCATTGTTAGCTATTAGCCAATTACTTTCTTGCTATACAGACTATATAGCGCTCAGAATTTTAACGTTACGTCATTTGTATAGGGACATTTGGCCTACCATTTGGTGTGTTTTTATCTCAACCAGTTTGCATGGAAAACGGAGAATGGAAACCAAATTTTGACTTCCCATCTCCAGATGAAACAGTCATAGCTGACATGGTATCCAAAGCATCACGAGTTATATTCGACTATCACCTCGGAAAAAGGTTTAATACGAACACGAGAGAATTTTCATCAGAAATAAGTTAAAAATATGTGTATAATTTATGGAAATTATAACTTCTTTTTACTAAAATGCTAAACTATGATTGTTTATTATAGATACCTACAATATTACAGTGGCAAAGCCATATCATAGAGTATTACTCTATGAGCCATATGCCACAGCTCCTTTCGACTGAATTAAACATTAAAAATTTAAAAGTCCATGCGAAAACTCTTTTGAAAATATTGATGACATGTTATATGATAATTATTAATGACTAAACTACCAAAGACAAATAAAAATTATTTTATTATTTGTTAAAATCAATTATAATCACTTGAATAATAATTAAATATACCTACCTCATGAATGCAGGTTCCATATAATGTGTGTGTATTTTTAATTTTACAATCTATAGCATTTATAGAACTCTATAAACTCGGAAGTCGGAGGTTAACATTTAAATTTAAATAAAACTACTTAATACAAATGTACATAGTACAATTTTTTTATTACTTTTATTTTATTATGTCAGAGATATGACGTGATAACGGTGGTCGGTGTCAAGACTCGAAACTAGTGGAATTATTTCAATAAGAAAATTAGCAAGCACATTTCAAGTGCTACCTAAATGGCTAAATTCATCATCTAGTTTATATAACCTATCTTTATATTCTTAATTATATTTCTTGACAACATTTTACTGGATTTTGACAGTATTATAAGGAACATTGTTGAGTTTCAGCATTTTTAAATATTATTTGCACATACTACAACAGCTATGGTCCCGGTTTAGTGAATTAGAAGTAAGCATCTTAACATATATAATAACAACAAAATATAAATATATAATGGTATTTATTGTATAAAGAATATATATTATAATATTATGTTTATTACTTATTATATTACTATAAATACAAACCAGTAATTGAAGAATATAAAAAAAAAAGTAATAATAATTAAGTACTTTCAAAACTGAATTAATTGTTATATTGAACCTCCAAATATTCAATAACAACTATCGTGGCTAATTTGGAGGTACTTTCTTGTATTATAAATAAAAACTACCAAAACTTATATATTTTTTATAATTATAAAATAAATCCCGAATTTATTTGTAATAATAAATGAAAAGTATAAAAATATAAGTATCAGATCTTAACTAAGGGTTAGGTGAAATATGATTATTTTATCAAAATAAAATATAATGTTAAAATTATAAGCCATTACTTTGCATCACAGATCAGTTTTACAATGAAAATTAATTTGATGTTCTGAACATGCTTAAGTTTGAATAGGAATAAATTAAAAGGCACCATTTTGTATGTTACTTATGTATGACTGAAATTTAGATAATATTGTACATTTGTACTTAATTTTTTAAATAAAATAATTTAAATATAAATTTTCAAAAAATAATAATTAAACAATAATTATAGTTTATATGTTAGGTATAATATCTTAATGTTAAATTGTAATTTAAACTTATATTATCATTTAAACTGGAGTCTTACTGATCATAATAAAAAAGTTTTGAATAATGGCATCATGGAAATAAGAGGTATTTTTTTCTAAACAGTCATTTGAAAAATTTGTAAATGGTTAGTATAGAGATGATATTAAGGCGTTTGTTGTTGTATTTGAGCTTGCATCTTGGCAATGACGTCTTGCATCCGTTTAAGTTCAGCTTCTTTTTCCTGCAAAATTCTATCTTTTTCTGAACCAGAATTTTTCTCATGCTCAGGCAGTGATCTGTATAAATTTAGAAAAACATAACACGATGTAGTTATATCAAATAAAAATATATAATAGTTATAATAGTCATACGTAGTTCTTTTTGGCACAGGTACTCCTTTTGCTAGACGCTCAGATCGGTAATTTTCATAATGTACTTCTTGTGTTACTTCTTGAAGATCTTGCATGTGTGTGCTGAAAGTTTAAATTAATATTTACATGTTATTTAACATGAACACTATTGATTTATATCAGTCAATTTACATAAGCATAGTACGCAGTTTGATAAAGTCACAATGTTCAGGATTTTCGACTTCAACAACACCCCAAGGATAGAAACGTCCTCGGACTTTTTTACCACGCACTTCTAATAATTGGTTTGCACCACAGACAGCAAATGGTACAGCTTCTTTTAATTGCTTGACCTACGGTTAGCACAATAGTTAAGTCAATATTTAAGTTATTTACATTTGTTTTATTAGTAATAAATAATTATTAAGAACCTGTTCTTTATAATCTTCATCTTCGTCACTGTCACAATCCGGCAGAGGATAAATCTTTATGCCATTAACATTAATTTCTTCAAGTATCTAAAAGAACATGATACATACTGAATTTTTTAAAAATACTACAGAATCTGAAATAGATTTTTTCATCAACACAAATATCTCTAAATATTTTAATTTATAACCGGGACTCATAAGTTCATGCAGTAAAAAAACAATTTAATTATGCAAATATGATCTTAAAAATTATCATATATGCAGTAAACAACATTGAAATTACAAAATAAAAACTCATTAATATAAAAAAAAATTGTTTGATTAATTAAAAAATTTATAAACAAAACTAAATTGCATCCTCCTAATAATTTTGAATGAATAAATACATTTTTTTGTTCCATGCGTTAGTTTATAATAATTGTTTTATTGGATTTGTAGTCGACCATTATTTTTTAATCATTTCACCGTCCATGCAATGATTATATTTTAAATATTTTGTTTAAATAGATAAAGATCAATAGAAAAAATATTGGTATCCTTTAAAATAAAATTGTAAACAATATCTTTTTAATTTCAAATGTGCTTAAAATAAAAATAAAAAATGCATGATTGTGCCAAAAACCTTGAAATATGCAATTTATTATAAAATGTAAAATAAAATCACATATATTGAACCCTGTCACCTTGAAGTAAATGTCTATGTTACTTAGCATTTAATAAGACTTGGCAAGATTGGTGTGCAAATGCATGAACATACGATCCTTCTTTATTATTTATTACAGTGAAACCTACATTTACAAACACCTCCCGCTAGCAGAAATCAAAAAATATTTTTTAAATGTACAACACTTACACATAACATTGTTAAAATATTTTTACATTTGACTTTTTCAATTGACATTAGATCAGATTTGATACTCGCTCTAGTGAATATTTTGGTAACTACTCAAACGAGGTAACCATCAACGTCTGAGACGTATGTAGTGTGTACATTGTACAAGCTACATTATTAAAAACAAAAAGTATTATCAAACAACAAACATAATTTTTCATTAATATTAGCATAATTTTGTATTTATTCATTTTTTTAAAGTTAAAAGGATTGTTGTTGTCATACTGTTGGTACTTATTTAAAAAGTATTAAATACTTTGAATTATGAAATGGAAATTGGTACATCATTAATATGTTAATTTATATATTCAATATGTTTATTTTAATGCAAATGTGATTGGTTCTATAATGGTTTAGGATTTATTTACAAGCCTGACTTATATCAGCTTTACATGAACACAGAGCCAAGTGCCAACCATTTGGGATAATATAATTCATTTAATATTACTTTGAAGGTTTAAAATTGTCTGAAATTGTTGAGTGTTTATGCAGATATCTGCAGACACATAGGTGAGACATAACAAATAAGTTAGTATTATAGTATCGTTTTTAGCTAGATAACCATAAAGAATTAAATGTCCAGAATTTAAAATATGTAAGCATTCGACCATGTTTTATGTAGTTTGCTTTCTGTTATAGGACATACAATTTTAACGAAAACTAACTCTATCAATGTTAAAAGTTGACATTGAAATGTTATATCATAACATTTTAAATTATAACCTGATTTGTACAAACACTCATCAATTATAATTCTTAGATCAGTAGGTAGGTATATCTTATAATCACTAATACTAAAGATGGGTAATAAATATTTAATGTTCGACTATTATCATTCAATTATTTTAAAACCAAAAAAAGACTAAAGATGCATATTATTATAAATATCTAACCGAATTCCCAATTTATGTAAATTTTTTGAAATATTATACATATATGATTATAAATAATTATAATTTATAAATAAATATGTAATAATACTAGGTTTAATAATCAATATATATTATACCGGGACAGGTCCAATGTGTGATCTACCGATAAATGGCTTCTTATACTGCAAAAGTGTTTTTTAAATCTCTCATCAAATATTTGAGTTTGTATCGGGTGGCATGACAGCCACCATTTTTCTTTAAGTTGGCCTACTAAATATATATTGGGTTGATATTTAGTAGGCCAACTTAAAGAAGAAATACTAAACAATATTTTAAACTTTTCCATAATCCGGCGGTAACTATGTATGTCGCAAATGACAGTTACCTCGTTTGATGATAGACCACACCCATTATTTAGATATCAATAGAAATAAATTCTAAATAATATACATTTGTATTACCCACAGTGAATTCCCATCATGTAGAGATTTCATTATATTATTATTTACATATGATAACTGTTAAAAAAAATTAATATTATTTTTAGTTACTCTTTTTTTTAATTTCTGTATTTCTTTTTTAGTAAGAACATCTGATTTGGCAATGACAGGAACAATATTCACTTTATTATGTAGTTTTTTCATTAGTTCAATATCCAGTGGCTTTAATCTAGTAAAATAAATATGTGTATATCCAATATGCTATTATTTTAAAAGAAAGCAAGCTTTTATTTATTGTTCAACATTCTTTGATAAGGTTAATTAAGAAAATATTATTTTACTTACCCATGACCGAATGGAGAAACAAAATAAAAACAACAATGAACACGATTATCAATTATGTGACGCCTGTTTAATCCACTCTCATCTTTTAAAAACCTTTCATATTGCTCATCAATATATTGAATAATAGCTCGAAAACTATAAATTATAATTTAAAAAAATTTAAAAAAATTAGATATTAGTAATAAGTTAAGTTTTATTTTTAAAAAATACCTATCCGAATTATCTATGGCATCACCAAAACCAGGAGTATCGACTACAGTAAGTCGTAATTTCACACCACGCTCTTCAATTTCTACAGTTGATGCGTCCAATTTTACAGTCTGCTTGGTTTTTGCTAATGCAATCAAAAATATATACATAAAATATTATGAAATATGAATTAAATATTAGATACATACCGATGGCATCTGGAATGGTGCGTTCGGGATATAAATCTGTTAAGAAGAGGCTGTTGACAAGTGTGGACTTTCCAAGACCCGACTCACCGACCACCATGAGCGTGAATTCAAAGCCTTTTTTCACAGATTTACGGTGGACTTGATTTGGCAGATTGGCAAAACCAACGAATCCTGGTGACTCCACATTGTTGAACTGTTATTGGAAATTTGAAACAAATTTAATAAATAAACCACACTCAGTGGGATCAATTCATACTCGAATATCAAAGCAAAGGATTCGTAAAAAGGAGTGTAAAAATAGTCAACATATAAAAACCATTCATGGACTGAACTTACTGTCTTAATCGAATCGCTGGACATTGTTGTCGTAGACCTGACTATGAGTGTAAATTATGAAAACGGTCGCAAACTCGCAACAACGATATACCGGACAAATGACAATCAACACAATAGTCACTAATGCAGATGCTATATTATTATAGTGTTATACTTTTTTAATCTTTATTTGATTGTTCTAAAGAGAGAGACGACAGCGTCCGACGCTTTCGAGAATATAAATATTAAATAACAACAACGATAATATAAACGTTGATATGTTCTTGATAACACTATATTATTATCATGATTATTAATTTATTATTTAAAAATTAAAATATTATGTTCCAAATATTTTATTATATCAATATATTCGGCTTGATGCTTAAACCATTAAGTAATAATATATTATTATTACAGCAATCAAATAGTAATAAATCAATTATATACTTTAATAATTATGTGGTACAGGTACAGACTACAGATTAGTACTGATTACGGTTCATACTTCATAGCGATTGGCGACAGCAAGCGCGTCATTTGACATTTCATTCAGGTTTTTAATTGTTTGTGCAAAAGTCAAATGTCAAAACTTTTGAAGGCCATTTTAAAATCATTACCAGCCACCGGGCCATAATTATTATACATTCTATACATTACTCGTCATAGTATTATAATAGTATAATATACAATATACCTGTAACCTGTAGTAGGCTAGCGGCTATAGAGTACAATGTACTATGTACTCGATGAGATTTAAAATGTAAACAACTATAGGAATGCAATGTTTAGATTATATTTTAATGGGAATTATAGGTAAGTGTTTGTAATTTCCTATTATCATGTTTTAACGATTAAGAGTTTCATAATTTGTACTTCTTTGTCTGTACTTCTGTTAGTAGACTGTCGCTGCCGGCTGTGTAATTAGTGCAAACGACAACACTGTGCCACGCACAATTATCTTTTTATTATTATTTGTTCTTAATAAATTATTTATAGGCTGACTGCTGTTATACATTTTCTCTCGGTAGTTGGTAACAATTTGGACCTCACGGCAAAAACTTATTTGAAAGGTAAAAAAAATAACACCTACGTAATACTGACTTAATATCAGATTTAAAACACATAAATATAGACGATTTTATTTTATTTTTGGCATGGCACAGACCGATCTACATTACATTAAAATTGAATTAAATTCAATAGAGTATTTTAATTTTAGACTTTTAGAGACCGGGCGAGTACCGATCATAACGCAAAACTCGGCATTACGACACTCTAACGTGCTAACCTCCTAACAGCCGATTGTACTATTTATCGTACAGCGATTTCGCCGGTCGCCGGCCGCTACTGGCTACTGCCCACTGGTCAGATTGGCAAATCGAAAATGGCAAAGTGGCAAATGGCATGGCTGGATGCCGGATGCCCGGATGATACGGCGCGCGCAGTACATTCGACAGTCCGTACATACGTGGTCAACACTGAACTGAAATACTCATGACAAAATAGATTGAACATTTTGTCATGGAAATACTGAAAAACAGAATACAGTATTTTGTCATGGAAATACAGAAAGTACAGAATAAAGTATTTTGTAGTTTTTACTGAAGTTTTATTTTTTATTTTTGGGCAATTATGGGCCTTGGGCATAGACTGTAAGTATTACGTTGTTGTGTACTTGTGTATCGTATCGTTATGACGTCAATTCGCAGCATTGTTCAATGATATGCAGTCATAATAATTACTCTATATTATTTGCAGTAATGGTCAGTTATCGTATGGTTGGCAACGTTAAGTATCGAGCACAATTAAATATCTATTATTATGTATATTATATTATTTTATGCAGGTTGATTAATAATTCATTAATAATACATTTATTCAAATTCTGAGTATTGACTTTTTTAAATACTTTGAGTGTCCTGTGGCGGTACAAACTTTTGTTTTTCAAATATGACCCCCCCCCTTTTACAATAAACTAAATAAATACTATCGTTATTAATATTAAGACCAATCAAGTGACGTCGTACATGGAAATTGGCACTACGTAAATTATTTAGTGGATCATTTTTAAAAAAATGTTTGATGTAGCTAATTTAAAATTCGAACAAATAGTTTCTCAGTTATTAAAAAGTTTATAGTTTTGCACTAAGGTTAGGTTAGTATTTATCTAATATTTATTATACTTGGACCATTTTTACAAATTAATAGATTAATATTAATCACTAAAATGTTCAAACCACCATACCTATCTTACTAAGCACAGACATATTATTATAGATCTATTATCCTTATAGTACACCAAGTTAAAGAACTCAAAACTACTAGTACGAATTTTGATTTTGATACGTCAACATTTTCAGAAAAAATATCCGCTGAATAAATAACAATAGAAAAGATTTCAAAATCAGATGTTTGTATCTCCACAGGACACTCTTAATAAGTAGTATATAGAAAAATCTCAAAAATTTAAAAATATGTTCTTTTAGTATATTTAAAATCAGATTTCGAGTAACTGCATTATTGAAGAAAAGAGGGGGTGAGCATGCTTGGTGAACCACCCTGTATATCCATGAGCACAATATATAATAGGAACTTCATATTTTTTCTAAAATAAAACCGTGATATTGTCATTTTATTTTTGTATCCATGGCCGGTTTCTTATGTAGTATTTACCACGACTATGGATACAGGATACTACAATGGTTTAATGGTTGCTTGACGACTCAGTGGGTATTGTGATTTGTGGCTGTGGGCAGCAGCTGCCTGTGCCCTGTAGCGAAACACTAAATCACAAACTCACAAAGACACAAACACTGGCCAGTGGCCACTGCCCACTGCATGAAAATAATGAAATGTTCTTATCAAAAACCTGCTCACCGCTGACTGCTAGCGCTTTCGTCATTCAGCCTTCAGCGGAACATGTTGAGCACTTAATAATAGCACAGATTATAATATATGAAAATACTAAATATTTTTCATATAATCTGTGATAATACTATAATAGTACTATAGCCTTAGCCATAAATAATTCAATTTGTAGAGTGTAGATGTGACGTACTCGTAGGCCCTAGCACAGAATAGATGAAATATTTTATATTTATGAATATAATACTTATGTGTAGAGTGGAGAATATGTATGTAAAAAAATGTATTATTTTTAGCATACTGTAAAACTAGCTTCACAAAGTTTGAATGATGTACTAATAAATTCATTTTCGAAACTTTTTTAATTATATTATGTATTTTTTTCATTGTTTATTACTAGGATGGATTTTTTAAGTTTTCGTATCTAAATACTTTACACGGACGATAAACCAATGACGAGTAAAATATTAAATAAGCGGGTTCACACAACAGAATACGAATGAATTACGTATTTTCTTTCAGTCGCCAACCATGTGTTCTCGGTTCCACCTTTCTCACCCTCGCGGCCGACTTCCACGTTTTTCGATGAGATTATATTTAAAATTTAAAAGCATAAATAATTTAGTATCAACAGCCGATGAAACGTGGTGTAAGACTCCCACCCTTTTCCCTAATATTGCGTATCACTGTATCAGTGAAGTTGTTGTGATCACTGGTCACTGGATAGTGGATGTCTGGAGTCTGGACTCTGGAAGATAGTAGTCATAGAAAAAAGATTAAATAGTAGTGGATAGTGGATCTTGTATACGCCACAGATGTCAGATAATATGTATTATACTATTATATAATATGTGTGGTCTACGCATCATCATACCCATTAATTTCGTCATGCGTCTACGCGTCGCGTATTACGTACACAACAACTTGCCGGACGGGAGTACGGTACATATTATTGTTGTTTATTTTCCACCGACGACTGGGAGGCGTGGTCGTGATTATAATTAATCGGTCCATTGCTGGTCGTGCCAAACGGATTAAGAGAATCTGCTATTCTGCTTGAGTTTTAAAATAAGAGTGAGAGAATTTACCATTTACCGTCGTAGTACGGCGCTCAGACTCTCAGAGGACAGCAAAGAGAAAAAAAAGTAAAATCGAAGCCTTGAAACAAGCTCCACCCACTTGCACGTGTTATCAATTTATCATCCCGAATGTTCCGTCGTCGTGAACTCGTGGTCTGTTATTTTTTTTTTGATTAGTTGTATACGACGTCTATGTATAGACCTAATACTATGATGAGTTTTGAGTGTCTCGACTCAGGTGGGTTTTTTATTAGTGGGACCGGGTCGTAAAATCTTTTAAAGCCGTGTTTTTTTACACCGACATCGATTAATTATATGTATTAATTGTGGATTTTTAATTTCTTTGGGTTGAGCACATGTGTTTGAACAACTTTACTGATAAGCAATTTTCTCTTCCATATTTATTGAGTTGCGCAGTAAAACAGAAACGTGCCGGGTTACCGAACAGCGAACACGCAGTTCTTGTAGTTTTTGCGTTTCCAAAGTCACATGGTTTTTGTGACAAAAATAATATTTTAATTTTTAATTTTTAACAAGTTTTAAGTATACGTTGTCGTTTGCTCTGGTGATATATTTTTTTTACGTGTTTGTACACCATAGATAGTGTGTTAGTAACACAAATCGATGACCCTATTCAACAATATAGTAAGTACCACTGGAGAAAAACACTTGGCAGCTTGAATTACGATTGATTGTCGTTGAAATCAAGTATGCCATTTTTGCAATCGTTTTGTTACTAAACGATTTGCTCAACAACACAACCAAGTTGTTGCAATGGCATTTTGAAAAATGCCAGAGTAAAGCCGATTATCCGTCATTGCGGATCAACTTATGTTTTTTAAATGACTACCAGTATGAGTCAGGTAATCGTACCGTCATCAGTGCCTTCAGTGGCCATGACTACAAAAAGCGCGTGCAATAAGGAAAATATACGCTCAAAAAAATATGTGCCTACGCCTGAGGATATTGATGTAAACAAACATACCCAATGTCAATCTCCAGAGCCTAGTGAAGACAAACCACTTCAGGAACTGAACAAATGCGACGAGAGTAGTGAAAACAGTACCAATGATAAAAAAAAATATGTGGAAGCTCCATTACCCAAAACTAACCCATGGACGGCAAATATAAGCGTAGCACATGTTCGTTCTAAAGAATCAGCCAAAGAAAAGGATCCAATTGTTGGGGAAAAAAGAGTCTTGCTACCCCAGCAACAAAGTAGTTGTAAGTATTAGATTTTATCTATAAATATTATCTAAGCTAGAAATAGGTATTAATCCTGTTGAAATAACTACAGTCAAGTGACTACAGTGAAGTCAAGTTATAGACTTAGGTACACCAATTTAATATATAGAATTATTTTGTAAAATTTCGGTTCCTTTAAGTGAGGAATAAAAATATTTAATACATACTAATTTAATTTTGTAGTGGTTTATCTTGAAATAACAGATCATATCTGTTTTTTCTGAAGTATGAAAGGTAGGTTTTTATATGAATTTTTACTTTATACATCGTAAGAAATAAGAAAACTATAGGTACCTACATTGCAAATTATAAAGTTTCAATCTAGTACATAGGTACTTACTGTCCTACTGTTAATAAATAGTACACCTACCTACCTGTTTAAATTGATTAAATAATAAATTGTATTGTTCTTAAAACTAATAGCAAGATCAGAATTCTTTTTGATAGTTATATATATTTATTTAACTGCTCTAAAGGTCTATGCTAAATTAACTGAATGGTTTCGCTAACACTACTCCAGAGCCTTTTAGCTTGAATGAGTTGAGTTTGATAGTAGCCTTTCAACAGTCAATTAATAATATTGAAAATTAATAACTTAAGTACCTACACAATGTTGCAGATTTTAAGCTTAAAAGAAATGTTAACTACCTAATATAAATTAGTTATCATATTAAAATTGTTTGTAAAAATCTAGATATCAACAAATATTATTCTACACTAAGTTTATAAATAGCTTATTTCTTATTATTATGTTGTGTTAACTAATTAAAATAATATTATTTATTTATTTTTGGCATAGGACAGATAGTCAACAGGTGTTCTGGGTGTATTGGTCTATTTATTAATTATATACCTATTGGAGTTGACTAGGCATCTTACTTGTTATTAACCACATTGATATAATATGTTTTATTCAGTAAATATATAAAATTCATTGGACTTGCTTAAAAAATATCTTCTGTTCCAAGTTAGTTTATTGATTTAAGTAAAGTGTTGGATGAGGTATATACCTAATATTATTTTAACTTTGTAAGACTTATCTAAGTCATATATTGTTTAATTATGTTTTTTAAAATTTTATTTGGTTTATTTAAACCAATAATATGTATTAAAAGTAAGTAAGCACACAGATACCTATTAGCTTAATTATTAGTATAAATATTAAAGAAAATGTTTATATGTGTATGACACTGGATAAATACGTATTTATAATCAATGGTTAAAGCAGGGGTCTTCCACCTTTTGAGGTGGCGGCTATCTATTTTTTTTTTTCTTGGGCTGTAGACAGTAGTATAGTAGTAAGTAAAATAAAAAAAATAAAGGTCCTCATTTGATACCCATATTTAATACCTAACCTACCCATGTTTTTGTATTAATTTTATCTACCTATCTGTGTGAAGTACTTAAATAATTCGGTAGGTAGGTATATAGACTGAAGGTAGTAAGTAAGAAAAGTATAAGAGGTACTTACCTTAATATTTTATTAGCTAACTACTATGAGATGTAGGTACCTCCATAAAAAATATTAATTTGTATTGTCTTTTTATAGAGAATATTTATAAAAAAAAAATAAACGTTTTCCATTTAAGTACTTACTCAAAGCAATATCTTAACACCAAATTGTTACTTTAATTAAAAGTATGTTTTTAACTAGGTACTGAAAGATAGTTGCTACATTAAATAAAATTATTTACTAACATTACTCTAAAACTTTCAGTTTAAATAAGTTGAATTTGATAGTAGCTTTTTAACAGTCTGAATCAGTCTAAATGATTAATCCAATAATGTTATAGTTTAGGTAGACGACCTGTTATTGTCCTTAAACTCTTTTCTATAGTTTTTCCTTATAATTCAAGAAAGTACTGTTGATAAAAAAAAATAGTTTTCTATGTACTGTAATGCGGTTGGTAATTTGATTTTCTGTCTATAGATTTAAAAATCTACTTAAAAGTTTTAGAGTATCTACTTTTCAAAAAACGATGAATAGTTGGTTTGGGGTACCAATGAATAGTTATTTTAAACATACTATACATATTATAATTTTTTGTCCGCCTAATAGGTATCAAATCTACCATTATGTTTATTATTAGGTTTGGCATAATGCTATTTGTTATTTGCAAAAAGTGTTTCTTGCATAGTTGCATGTAAGTTTCATTAATTCTTATTTATTATGTCTAAATGGAAATATCGACCCATCATAAATTAGCCAATAATGTAGTAGTTATAATGGTTCGATATTATAGTGTGATGATTCAATGTTCAAATACTGATTAGTGATTAGTGTTGTACACAAGATAAACACTTAGATAAACGATATTAACTGGCAATTATTATGGTTATTAAATTATATGCCCTATCTAAATTGTGTTTAAGATGTACCTATTGATTTATATTTTAATTTATAATTAAGCTTATAGGTATGAATTAACAGATTTATTAAAAATCTGGCTTAAATACATGACTTATAATTATTCATTACCTACATATTTTCTAAATACATTATTTTTGTTTGGATAATTAAATTGATTATATTCAATAACTTACAAGAAACCAGTGATACAGACATACATAGGATTTTAAGCTATAGTTAGTTTTTGATTTTAGATTATTGCCAGATTTGAGTGGTTGATAAAACCATGTATTATGTGTATTATTGTATTTTATTTCTCAATAATTGCTGATCACTAATCAGTAATAACAATTAAATTGGTGTAACATGGATTACAGTACTACGATGTTGTTCTGTTGATTTTTGTATTCCTTAGTAAATAAAATTGGAAATAACTTTTCGAAACATAAATAAAATCATTAAATACCAAAATAAAACCAGTAATAGTTATGGTTGACTTTAAAAAGGATGCCGTGAATGCTATCTATTTCTAAACACTTTTCACAAATAACATTTGATGATATTTTTGTTTGTTTTATTCAGTCTGATATATTCAACTTTATGGACTTTACTACGATACATTGAATATTTTAAATTTGCTCTTGATGACTGCACTTAGATTTGTACCCACATATTATAATGTTAAGGCATGTAAGAATTTAGAAAGCAATAGTTATTTCCTGTAAACTTATGTAATTGTTTTATTCAGTTTTAGACCGGGTGAATTTACCGTCACTATCAGCGTTATATTCAAGACTTAAATCAGAAATTGTTTAGCAAGGTGGTCAAATTTACGTAGTCTACGGGACACGGGTTATTAAAAAAACCATTAGAAATCCGCGGTCCTCATAGTAATTTTATTTGGCCAGCGAGTAAAATTTATAATTTTTATAAAAATAGACATTATGTTTAAAAACCATGTATTAAGATGGTATTATGACTGGAAACAGCGGATTAAAACGTTTGTAGATTCTAGATACCTTGTTAAATTAATTTACTTCAGAGTTATGAAATTAAATATACTATAAATTTGATGTCTACATTTTTGTTTAAAATAAATTAAGGTATATTCAAAATATTTCAAATAGTAGCTCGTAATAAATTTATATTTATTTTTTGGCTCTTGATATCAAAAAGGTCACCGACCCCTGCAGTAGACCATGGCCTTTCTATAGGAACTCTAGTCATTGGTTATCGGAAATCCACTTCTATATTGCCTTAAGACCTTAAATCAAAACTTTCCAATGGAATTCAATTTTTGATAAAATCCTTAATTCAGTGTTGTCTGTCTGAAGTTCCATAAATCATAATATTGTGTACCTCAAGGTCATCACCTCGGCCCTCTCTTCATTTTATTTGTCAACTCAATTAGTAAATGGATAACTAAAGTCAAAATCTTCTCTTTGCTGATGGCATCAAAATATATATGAATATTATTGACACCCCTCGTAGTTGTTAAATATTCCAAGCTGAACTAGACATCTTTGCTTCTTGAATCTTGGGTGGCGAGTCTTATTAGGTCTTCGACTTAATATTCAATAATACCATGTTATGTCTTTTTCTAGAAAACGCGTTACCATCACTCACTATTTCTTTAGGACGTGTTTTTAAATTTAAAGATTTGGGCATTTATTTTATCTTTTGATAACCATATAAATAGAACAGTTAGTAAAGCTCTTAAAGTCTTCGGCTTTATCGCGTGTAACACGAAGACATTCAGTTCATCAGTCTACCTCGGTACTCTTAATTTCGCGTTAGTTCGCTCAATACTGGAATATGGTTTTATGGTGGATAGTTAGGCATCCTCCTCATATTGCTAAGGACCAATTAAGGCTTGAGTCTTGAGTGGGTATAAAATCAATTCCTTTCGTACTCAGCATGTATCCTCAAAATTGACAAAAGAAAAAATACACAAAACAGCTAATGCTACTATTTTTAAAGTGGAATAATCTTTTGGAATTTCATTCCACACTTTCAAAATCTTGTTCCCTATGTTTACGATCAATTTGCCTATCGCCCTATAGCCGATCACGCTGAATTTCTTCCAATTCATTTCTCAGTATAACGATACCATTAAGTTATAGTTGGCAATATTATATAATATATATTATTATTTTATCTATAGATAAAATTGAATAATCGTTATTGACCGATAAAATCCGTATGCTCAAAATATTTTTAACTATTATATTATTATATAATATATATTATAGTAAAAATATTTTAATTTTTCGTGTGCCCTCAAAATATTTTCGCATGCCACCGCGGTGCCATGGATTTGCCATCCCTGCTCTATATAGACGTAACTGAACTACCGTGAACCTCCTAGTTCCATCTCATTCAACTTTCTATGGTCATAAACTCATAAGTCATAGCCATTGAATGCTTCATAATGATAATCCCTTAATAATGCCTATTTATGAAACAAAAGCGGTTAAGATAGGTGTAATTTCCATTTAATTGTTTAACATTTATTTTTCAAAAAATGATTTTAATTCCGTGCTGGTCGTCGTTACTGTACATCGTGCTGTTATTTTTTGTTATTTCAAATGAGTGCCAAGCCTAATTTAAATTATATGTTCCAGGGCTCGGAACTTTATGCATTTGCATCTTTCTCGGGAAGCTGCATATTTCAAATCTGATTCGATACAAATTCGTTTCATGAACGTTGCATACATTTCATTATGTTGCATATTTTTGCATATTTTACTAAATTTATATGATTATGCATATTTAAAGATTTTGAGTATATAAATGCATTTTATGGTAAAAATTTATAACAAATCAACAACAAACAAGTTTTTGATAATTGAATATTGTAAATTAAATAATTTAAAAATAAATATCTGCCGCACACAGTTTCCTAGTCTATATTTTGAATTATACTATACCGAGTAATAGCCTTATTTAATTAAAATGTTTATTTTTACCAATAGCTGTCACTATTGCCGTCGGCGACGCTCGCCTGTATGGTTTATAGTGTTTTTACTAAGAAATTGGTAATAAAAGAATTGGCCGTTACTCTTACCGGCCAGGTTTTTAATTTATATTGAAGTCGCTCGTTAAATAAAATTAAACAAAATATCCATATACCGATGGCCGATGGGCAATGATATTGACATATTGTTTGATCGTGTGTCGAAAACATATTCGATAACGGTGGTCTGTTTCAAACATGATTTAATAATCGCTGTATTTGATAAATTCTATTTTTTTTAAATTTAGGACTCTGGGAATAGATTCAGTATAACAGCTTCAATATTATCAAAAGAAAAATATAAATAAAATATTTATGATTCAAAAATAATTTTTTTTTTTTATAATTATGCTTTTAAATACATCTTTTATAAAATAATAAATGCATATTATACCGCATATTTTGGTTTTTTTAGTGCATACGTATGTACATATTTCATTGTTTTTTAGCGCATAAAGTTCCGAGCCCTGCAGTGAGTTATATATATTCAGGAAGCTTTGCCTAACAATAAGAGTAGAACTGTCCTAAAGGAATTTTTCTCTCTACCATTCCCAAAATAAACAAAATTTAATAATTAACAAAAATTACACATCCGAACATAACCATAAATATCTCTACAAATCTACAATGAACAGAAATACGCTGTTGCCTGTTTCCTCCCCCCTTCCCCATCAAATCTCAACGTGCGTATAACAAAAGCCAGTAGTGCCGCAAATTTCAATTAAAAATCAAAACACCATACAACATTTTAAATAAGGAAAGCCCTAATAATGATGTAAATTTAGATATAAACGGTATCTTTGATTTCAACAGAACTCGGGTCGTTTCGCCTAAACACATAATAAATGTCTAAATTTAGCCGGATTATCACCATTATCTAACCTTAATAATGTATTTATAATTATTGTTGATGTTCAGTATTTAATGAATAAAATAAATACATTTTTCTTTTATTAATAATATGAAGTTTGGTATATTTGTTGTACGTATCTATGATTAATATTATAATTATTTACCCCATTATTTAAATCAGTATAGATCATTATGCAGCTGTATCCAACTGTTAATATTTATTAAAAAGTAATTATTTTTTTATGTTAAAGTAACATATATTATGTAAGAAATACAGTAACATACATTATGTAATTTAATAAAGCAAGTAAACGTGTGCTTAAATGTAGATTTCTATTAGATATTTAATTTTTATGATTTATATCATTAATAATTGTATTTTACAGGTGATATATCAAGCAGCAAAGCCTTAAGTAGCAACAAATTTACCAAGATTAAAAAAGTAAGTACATTATTCTTATTTTATTATTGTTATATTATTGTACATTATTAGAAAAACATAAAAAGGGATTATATTAAATAAAAAAAAGGGTCACTGTAATGGATGTGTTAAATTTGAATTCACTGATATTATATGAATGTGTACAAAAAACGATTTTGAACAAAGGCTGTCAGCCTAAATTACTGAGCAATATCTTATGATATTATTGGCTAATGCTATAAGTAAAATAGTAGGTTGAATTTATTTTTGACGAAAACATTTCATTGATTAAACATTCGATGTTTTGGTCATACTTCAAAAGTTTCAAATACTCACGAATAATATTTTAAAATTACAACAAAAATAACTAAAATCGTTATTTTATGTTTAAACAATATCTTATTTTGTCCAAATGTAAACTTATATCTATAAAAGAAAAAGGAATTTATATATTTTTTTAGATTTTTCGGTTACAGTATGAACTACTTATGTTTGTACTACCTTGTTTTACATTTTTAAGCTACCTATATAAATTTAACATTTTATAAATAACTTTTTGAGATTTTGGTGATGTTTGTCAATATTTGAACTTAAAATTCTTTTAACGAAAAATCGTGTATCTTTAATATTTTAGAATTGCTAAATAACAACTATGGATAACCTTGTATTAAATTTTAAATCTTTTTGACCTACGAAAACAAATTAAAAATTTTAAATGTATAAATAGCTTAAAACGAGTAAACATATTTTGATTAATGTTACCATGTATTAGTCTGGTATAGATAATTATAAAATAAACATTTGATGAAAATTTCAACTGTTATTTGTTTTTAAATTATAAGAAAATAGTTCGATGAGAAATTGTTAATATCCATTGTTGAAAACATTTGAACTTCAAACATTTATAAACAATTATATTGTCTTGAAAATTTTTTTTTTGTTCAAGTTATACAAACTTTTGCGGACATATTTTTTAAAACTTAGATATAAAAAAAAAACTTTTATGACTTTTATTACTTATTTAAAATAATTGCCGAATTTTCATGATTTTGATGAATTTTATCAAAATTCAAACTTTATTCAAACTCATAAAAAATAATGGGGATTTGGCTAATTTTTTTTTAAAAATTAATCAATCCTTTGCCTTCTTATAAATCTGATGACTTGAGTATATTGAAGCCAAATTCTATTATATACTGAAATATAAAGGAAAAAATACACAAAATACATGTAGGAAAATGATTGACCTTTGTAACTTTTTTTTTAATTTGATTTTTTATGTCAAGTTAATACTGTTAAAGTTTTGAGTATATATATACAGTGTGTAAACGGTAATTGAGAACACTCAATATCTTTGCCTAGAGCCCTGCGATATGAATTCTGTTTTTTCGTTGGTTGTTATGACATAAAAATCCACATTTTTATACTCTTTGATTTTTTTATATACGCATGTCATTTTTGACATACGTATGTCAACATTTTTTTTTTGAATGACGAACAGAATTCAAATTGCTTGGCTCTTCGGAAAGATATTGAGTGTTCTCAATTACCGTTTACACACCATATATGTCATCTTTGTAATAAGTCGATTTCTTGTGCACCCACAAGTGAATTACATGCATTGTTATATTCAATAAATAATTTTATTGCTTAAACATGGTTTTAAAAATCTAAACCCTTCAAATTGAAAATATCACTATATTGTAATATTTTATATATCTATACATTAATTAAAATGTCATGCATATAAAATACATTTAAATTTTTTTATTTTGAAATATGTGTTTACTTTTTAGAAATGTTATCCTATGTTATATGTAAATATTTATAATTTTTAGAACAAAGAATTAAATGGTATTGAAGCTTGGCCATCTTTAGGAAACGCTCAGGGCCCAGATGTAAGTATAGATATTAATTACCAATTTAATTTATTTCAACATTTTTAGCATACTATCAAAAGTACTTCAGATAGGTAGATACCTATATTAAATTAAATGTGTTTTGATGTAGAAAAAATGTATATCACAGAGTGAAAATACTTCACCGAATATTCAGTCACAATTGTCAAAAGTTAATAATTCTACATCTGTAATTGCAAAAGATGCCCATACTTCTACCAATGAGGTAACTTCAGTTAAAAAGTCTTGTCAAAAGATTAATGGTGTTAAAAAAAATGAAACAAACAATGACTCCCCAAATATTAATGAACAAGAAAATGGTACAAATTCTGGTCATTCGTCATCCAATGAATCAAATAATATTGATAAACGAAAAAAAGGTTAGTATTACTATTTACATTTTACTATACATTTTTGTTTTGTAAAATACATTTTTTGGGGTTTTAATTTAGATATTTTTCTACATTTTTTCACTCAATATTAAAATTAAGTTAAAAAATTTGTTTTTAGATGTAGAGGACTTTGTTCCCTCATAATATGTCATCTCCATCTTACTAATGCATAACATACCAACATTACATTCAGCTGTTCTAATTTTGTGATCCATAGTTGGACTGGCCAGGTGGAACCTGAGTCCTAATGGGTTGCAGGCTTTATAAGGCCGCCAGGCTTAATCATGCAAATTTATAAACTTCATACTAAAATAAAATAATAATGACAATCAAAATAAATCTATTTAAGCATATTATAATATAAAATGGTTATAAATATGATTGTAAATAATATACAATGATAAAAGTATAAATGTAATTCAACCGGGCTACAGCACTGCTATTTATAACTTTTAATAAACAAGATAATAAGGATAATTTCATTTAAATGTGGTGTCAGCAACGCATGAGCCGAATGGTGGCCGGTGAGTCAGTTAGTTGTATAGTGTACTGTGGTCATTGCAGTATCTACATAGTGTGAGTGACGTTGGTTGCTGACTAACGCGACCAATCACAGAGAGCCAACAGAGAAGGTCTGGCTGTTCTGGCAGGTCATTTATGTATGTGCAAAATTGGGTAAACTTGGATGGAATAAAGTATATACAATATTAATATTTAAATATTAAAATATTGTTTAATACAAGAAAAAAAGAATTGTAAAGTTAAATAATATTTTAATTCATTTTAATATTTATGGTAACAACTTGAAATCGAAATTGTTCTTACCTTTAAGTATAAATAATTCACTCTAATATTTAAGCTTACACCATAAAATTGGAACTGCTGAATGTAAATGTTGGTATGTTATGCGCTAGTAAGACGGAGAGAACACATGTGGGTACGACGGTGTCCTCTTAAGAGAGGAGAATACTACCGAGTTAATAACTAGCATTTGGCATTTATTTTAAAATAGATTAACATAATGATATATTTTAATTTTAATTTTGTATGCTATACCTATAATGTATTATTACAGTCAAACAATCTAAATGGACACCTCTTGATATTGAAGTATCTAAAGAAAACAGTTATAGGAGCAGACTTTCAAAATATCGTAGAGATCGATCTGGTAAGAATAGATTTAATTAATCATTTATATGGAGTATATAAATATTCTCATATTCTTTATCAGGTGGTCGAGACAAAAGTAATAATCAAATTAGGAATAAAAATAGTCGCAAAGTTTCTGATTTGTCAGATAATACTATCTCAGATTCTGACAAACGTGATGGAGGTCCAATGCGCTACCTGCGACACCAACGATCTCGCAATAGGCTTCAAGATGAAGAACCTAAGACTAACTCCCAAAAAACATCAGATGGAAAAAATGTAAATTTTCCTTGTACTCATTTGTGATAGTTTTTAATGTTCATATATATAATTATTTATTTAATATATTAATAAAAGTACTGCATGAACATTTGATTAAAAATCATAATTAAAATATTAATATTATTATTTTTAATTTTTAACACCCAAGTAATTTTAGATCCTTATAATCTTTAAAAATTCTGTTTTATTTTTCAGGCTACTTATAATTTTAAAGGAAGTGATGTTTTGTACTCAGGTCCATCCCGTTTGAATTATACCCAACCTTATTGTGAATTAGTTCCGTTTATGACTTATCCAGTGATAAATGAACAGACTGTGATTAATCTTCTTAAGCAACAAATGTGCGTTGATAATTATTTACAATTTCTTTAATACCATGATATAATTATTAACATTATTGTTTTTTCAGATCTTACTATTTTTCAACTGACAATCTTTGCAAAGACACATTCTTCAGGTTTCACATGGATGAACAGGGTTATGTTCCTGTAACATTTATTGCATCCTTTAAACGTGTGAGAGAACTTAGTCAAGATATTAGCCTTGTTATGAAAGCCATGATTGATATGGAAGAATTAGAACTTAGTAGTCATATGGTATGAAAACATTTAGCATTTTAACATAAAACTAGATTAACTAGTATATTAACCTTTTAGTTTCTACACTAATTTAACTAGGTAAGATGCCGAACTGATCCAACCAAGTGGCCACTTAAAGAAATACCTCAACAATTTTTATTTAAAAATAATTTAAATGCACAACATCCGTTATTTGCTCATCCCATGGGACCGCCCACTATTGTTCCACTTATTTCCCCAGACTTAATGGTTAAAAATCTACCTGCACCTCCTCCTCCGCCAAGCATACACATAGTTTCTGATCCTCAAGCTGCCATGAATCTTAATCCTGATGTCCCAGAATTCGTTCCAAGGAATGGCCCCATAGAACTGAAGACTGAAGAGAACTGTGATACTATTGACTGTGAACCAACAAACACAAAAGATACTCCGTTTACTAGTAGTATTGAAGTTATTGATACACCTAATAAATCTAATGGTCAACATTCAAAATTAGGTAAGAATATAAAATATATTTTTATTATAAATCATGATACATTTTGTAATTTAATTTAAATAATATTTTTTTAACATAAGATAACTCATTATTTATAATATTTCAATAATTATTGTTTAAATTTATATTTTATCAAATTGTAATAAGTAATTTAAATCAAATTATTTAATATATATTTTTATTGATTAAAAATGCAATAGTACTCATATATTTCTTATGCATAGTACAGTACTGGTCACCACCGTGTATTCTTTGTGACTACATAAATATTAATATAATGAACTATATAATCTGTTTTGTCAAGAGTTTTTTTTAACATTTACATTTTTAATAGTATAGTTAAAACTTATAAATATTTGCCAAAATGACAATAATATTAAGATAATTATGTATATAAATTAATGCATTTGCTTATATTTGAATGAAATATCCAAAAATTAATATTATCTGTTTGACAGCAAACTCAAAGTCTGATACAATTAAAGAAGAATACGATGGCAAAAAAAGTGTATCTGTTGAAAGTTCAGATGATAAAGAATCATGGAAAGAAGTATGTTTTTATTTTTAGCTATAATTAATTATATTATGATATCTTTAATTAAATAATAATCTTCTATTCATATTAAAACCTTGTTTAATTCTGCTTATATGTGTTAAAATTAAATATTTCAACTGAACTTGCCAATATGGTGATGATAAATAAAAAATAATAAAATAAAATAAATATTGCAGGTGAAAAGACGTACAAAGCCTAAAAACAGTCCTGCTATGACATCAGAAATATTAAATGTAGCATCAAATTTATCTAAACGTAATTTCCCTGAGAATCAAAATGATACTCATGCATCAAGTTCGTGGGATCTTGGATTTCAATTTGATGAAGATCTTGCTGTTGTACCATGTGGAAAAATAAATAAATTTAATGAAGATCCAATTGGGTAATTTTACATTTTTATTAAACGTTCAAATTTTACTTGAATAAAGTAAGATTATATTTATTTATGGTTTGTTTTTTGAAGTTCGGATAGTGATGAATCTGACTATGGTGATAAAGATGATTTTGATGATAAAGATATTGACAAACTCATGATAATTACACAAAAAATGATAAGTCGCCCTCAAAAGATTGAAGATCGATCTCATGATAAAACTACCCGCGTTAAAATGACTCAAGATCTAGAACATGCTATTGACTTAGGTTTAAGATTATATGAAGAAGACCTTTGGCATACAAATTCTACGGTATTTATCAATAATTAATATTCAGCCAAATGTCACTTTTTATATTTTTCTTTAGAACCAAACATCATCTTACAAGACTGTTAATGTTGTTACTCAAGAGGTTTTTGAAAGGCTTGTACCAAAAGCTCCAAAGAAAGTCAATCAAGTTCCTCCACCACCACCACCATCTCTGAATGTTGATAATTTAACTGAAATAATGGAATCTACTGAAAGAAAAGTAATTAATTCATACATTTTTATTTTTAGTTAAATTATTTAACATTTTTATTAATTAGGAAATTGAAAATAAACAAGTAAAAACTCAAACTGCACCTCAGATCAAGACTAAAGTGAAATTTGACTTACAAAAGCCAAATCGTCGTCACTTTTATGGAGATATTGATGAATCTGGACATAGAAAACGAAGTCGTTTCAATGTGGATAGTGAACATCACGTTGGTTGGGTGTTAGATTCTCGTGCCCATACTAGACCTCGAACAACATCATTTGGGTAATAATAATAATTTTGTGTTTATTATAAAATATGACAAATTATGATCATAAATATTATATTATTATCATAATCAGTGTCGGGTAGGTGACTATGTCCAACATAGAGCACATATCTAAAGCTTTAAAGAGGCTTCTCATTGTTAAAATATAAAGATATTTGTAGAAAATTAACACAGAGTATAATATTACATTTATCTAGCGATAAACATTAAAGATCATTGATACGATAAGGTGCTCACCAAGGCCTGGGCAAGTGATTGGTTTTTTTTTAACTCAGTTAAATTAATATGCATTAATAAGTAAAAGTAAATTTAATTTTTGGTTGACTTCATTAAAAGTTAAATCACAATTTATTTTAAACTTTTTATTTAGTTAATTAAGTTAATTTTATTTTTGTGTATTGTAACAACACAAGCCTACTTTATTTTTTACCAACTAAAAACTATATAGTTTATGTTTACACTACAGTATTTCATTGAAGTTTTTCATCAGCAAAAAAAAAATAACAATTGTTATTATACTATTCTATAATATTGTGATGTCTAATAAAGTATATACTACCAAACACAGTTCCCAGTATTATCCTATAGGTACAGTAGGTATACAATTTTTAGACTAATGCCAGTCTTCAAAAATATTAAAACTAGTCTATTCTCAAAACTTTAAACAACTTTTAATACAGACTTGAGTCCCACACATATAATAAAAACAATTTATTTGCATTTTAGTAATTTACTGTGTATTATAATTTCATCAATATATAGCATGTATACTAAAAAGAAGAAAATCTTAGCTTATGTTTTTTATTTAAAAAAAATATAAAACAAAGTACTACAAATAATTATTGAGTCAAGTAATGAAGTATACTTTATTTATATATTTTTTGTACTCAATACCATTTTTCATGTCCAATTTGTATGTAAAACAATACATTTATTTAACTGTGTTTGCATATGCTCAATCCTTATGATATTTTGTTAAAATGTTTTATTATATTATGTTAAAGTTAATTTTGTTTTCAGTAGTGGAACGTTAGGAACTAGTCCTAGTCCAAGTGAAGGTTTTCTATCTAGTACGCCCCAATCATTGCCAACTTTTCATCACCCTTCTCATGCATTGCTTATGGAAAATAATTTTACTCAACAAGCATACCATAAATATCATTCACGTTGTTTAAAAGGTGTGTATAATATTAATATTTATAAATATTTTGATAAATCAATTTATTTATCAATATCTTTTAAAAGATAAAAATAATAAAATATTTTCTTAATTTTTTTTTTCTAGAGAGATCTAGACTTGGGCCAGGAATGTCTCAAGAAATGAATACGTTATATAGATTCTGGTCATTTTTCTTGCGTGACAATTTTAATAAGAACATGTATAAAGAGTTCCAATCATTGGCTGTAGAGGATTCAAATAATGGTTTCAGGTTTGTTAAAATTATATTTATCAAAAATTGTAGTTTTAAATATTTTTTTTTCTTTTAGGTATGGGTTGGAATGCTTGTTTCGTTACTATAGCTATGGTCTTGAAAGAAAATTCCGACCAGAATTATATAAAGATTTTCAAGCAGAAACTATAAGAGATCATGAAAATGGTAGTTTGTAATTTTTATATTTAATTTAAAAACAATTTTAAACTGTTCAAAATTTTTTTACGGAAAACTAGGTCAACTTTATGGATTAGAGAAATTCTGGGCTTTTTTGGAATATTACAAATATAGTAAAACGCTTCAAGTAGATCCTAAGTTAAAGCAATTCTTAAGTAAATTTAAAACAATTGAAGATTTCCGGAAAGCAGAAGAGGTAATGACTTGAAAACATTTAAAAAAATTATTTAATTATTTAATTGGTTACTTTCTATAAAAATTATAATGTATTTTAGCAATTACCTAAAAGTGAGGGTTATTTGGATGCATCTATGCGTAAAATGGCGCGTATGAAACGCCACCGTAGTTACTCTGAAAATTCTACTCTTGATACTTTAAAAGTTGCATCAGATGTTATTATAAAGCCATTAAATATTACTTCTAATGTTCCATCAACTAATGATGACAATTGGCGTAAAAACTCTGTATTACCCAGAAGAAGATATTTATCTGTTGGTAAGTTTCCTATTAAATTATGATAATTAATTAACAATTTATTGGTAGATTAAAAATAAATCAAAACTTAATGTAATTTAGGTGAGAAATCAGGAGATGCCAAAGGACCTAGAATTACAAAGGTAACATTTGAATTAAATAAAAAAGGATCATCAACAATTGAAGAAAACTCCACTGAGTTGCCAAAACAAAAGTAATGCTCCAGAATATCATTGAGAAACCCATGTTATTTTATTAACATTTGTAAAATGAGTACTTAGTAAAAACACAAAAAAAAATTTATTTTGGACATTTTAGATATTTTTAAATTTAGTTTGTTATGTTATTTATCAAGATTATTGGCTTGGGTCTAATATATTTTTTAACAAATAAAACTTGATTAGCTATTTCATAAGCATATAGACCTAGACAATTTAATACATACATAATATATAATGCACATATCTGAGTGCATTTATACTTTAACAATAAATTCTAACACCAATGGTTATTAATTGTAATGTTTACGCATATTACTTACAACTTATCAAATAATTATGGTAAAGACTGAATATCATTGTTTTGTCTTTTTATTTCAATATTAATTTCTTCATTTTCAATTCAAAATTCTACCATATTTTATTTATTTTAATACATTTATTGTGAAATGCTAGTCACATGATTTGCTAATTCTTAAGTTAATTATCAAGTAAAAAAAAAAAAAAAATGTTTGATGAGTCTTTGATACCTTAACATAACAAATACATAAAAAAAAAGTATTTTTAAGGACAGAAATTATATTTTATGTAATGATTTCTTAAATAATATGGACAATTTATTTAGTGTGATAGTTTTTTTTTAATATTTTAACAATTGTACTGTATAAAGTGTGTTGCTTAATTTAATTATTTTGTTAATACTATTATTTTAGTTATAATATTAGTTTATGGGAATGGGATTAGATAACTTATATTTTATTTTATTATTCCAAAACTTGGATTTTAAATAAAAAAATCTAATAGTTTGTATCTATTGCCATATAATTTAAAAAAATAAATATATTTATATATGAAGTAGAATTATTAAGTCAAGTCTTTGGCTGTATTTGACTTCAATGTGCTCACAGGGTTTCTTTTTATTTATAATTAATGAAATAAAATTCAAAAGATAGAGATAATACCTAGTATATTTTAAAATTAATAGTAGTAAAATATTATTTGTCATAGAATTTGGATTAGTTATTATATTTTAAAATGAATTTCTGAATATGTAATTATTTTAAAACAGAAATATTAATTTATTTGTAATACTTAATATTTTCAATGGATAATGGATGTAAGAAAAAATAATATATATATATTAAATATTGCTTTAAATAATAATACAATTTTGAAAGCTTTATTTAATATGACGTTATTATTGTTTTCTTTATCTTTTGAATTGCTCATTGCTCTTACTTAAATTTGAGTTTAAATTTGTCAAATCAAATTTCTAATGATTGTGTTCATCTTTTAATTTTTAGCAATAATGTTAGTATAATCTGATTGCATTTTTAAAGAGTATAGTTAACGTATATCGCATATTGTATTTTCCAATATTCTTAAGTATTTTTAAAGTAGAATAAATATACTTGTTTTTCTTTTTTTTTTTTGGTAAGTATATGTTTTAAATTATATGATAACAATTACTGAAGTTTGAATCCAAATTTAATGCCTTTTAAGTATATTTTTGATAAATTTAAAATATGTTATACTTAAATTACCCAACATTTTTGTGACTAAATTATTATATTAAAAATTTAGTTTGGGTAATTATTATACATAACTTTTATTAAAATTATATATATAAATAGTGTATATCATATAAGTGTTTAAGTTTGTTTGATTGCTACTTTGCTAATAACAACAGTATATATATATATGTATGTATATAACTATACAATATATATATTTTATATACTGTTATATAATACAATATTATATTTATTATAATATTTATAATTATTATTAATTTGTTCAACTACATAATAATCTCTATTGTTCCCTGTATAATCTTATCAAAATATAATTATTTTATTTTGAATATTGTAATTTGTATATTATTCATGTTTATATAATACCTGTTTTGATATAGCACTTCCTGATATACAGTGTATAAAATGTTTGTAATGTATCCTAAGATAAAGTTATTTTAAAAATACAGTGTTAGTGTTACAGATCATCTCTTATCTATTTGTGCAGTAAAAGAAAAATAATGTAACTGGCTTATTGAGTACTAAATATTTGATTTGATTTGTAGTGATAGCTTGAACACATCTTCAAATATACATTTTGGTTTTCATTTATAATCTTCTGGTTTATACAAATTAACATGTTTGAATGCATTTTTACTTCTTTACTGTTGATCAGTATTTTAAAACAACTAACTATATTTGAAAATCAAATAATTTCAAAATATGTTCTTAATTTTTCTAATGTACTCAAATATGCATATATATGGTCTTATTGTATTTGTCAATTTACGTCTATATTGCAGTATGCTACTGATTATATTAAACACAATCATTTATATCACATAAAAAATATACACATTTACAACTACTAATATTATTAATTTAATATGTATATAAATTATGGCATGTAGATTTAGGGGGGGGGGGGCAAATTAGTTTTCCCTTAGGGAAATTTAAAAATGACACTTGTGAATTGGCTCCAAAAATTTCTTTTTGAAATGTCACACATATAATTTACCATACATAACAAAAATGTCAAAATATTTAGATTAATTTTAAGCTATTTATACTATGAATCTATAACATTAGTATGATAAGTCAGTTTACCTTGTAATTTAATAACAGTTACCTCTTAATATAATATGATATAATATTATAATTTATTCAATTTGGTTTTGATAACTAGTTAAGCCTACCATAATATCAAAAAAATTAATTTCCAATAGTAATTTAGTTAAGACTTATATAAAATATAATATATTAAATAAATATAGGATGTCACTGCTCAGAATCTTTTGGTATACAATTATTAACCATTGAATTCTAATTTCATACATCCATTATGGTGACTTACTCAATTACGAGGAATACTTAACTACAAGTCATATTATATAGCAGAGTAACTTCACTGGTATTTTTTTTTTATCAATTTCTTTTGAAAATTATTTATTAAATTATGCTCTAAGTACCTATAGTATTAAATAGTTGTTACGAGTTGTAATTATCCACTAAAGGTCTAAAGATAATGATAGGTATCTATTTAAGCTTTAAAAAAAATTATTTTTAATTCCATATTTTTTGGTGAAAACCCATTTATTAGATATTTGATATTACGTATTTATATTATGTTATACTCTAATCTAGATATGGTGGCCTAAATACATATAATATAAAAATTTGACCACAAATGAATATTATCAGGTGAAATTAAAAATGCAATACAAAATAAGTAGATATAGTTATTTAATTAAATTAGTTTTAATTATTAATAATTTTTTATTCTACATTGAATTTACTAGAAATCTTAATCTAAAATGTATAATATATTTCAGTTGATAATCGGCTGCATTAGTACATAAACTTGAGTAATATAGTCAAATGTCTAAATAATAATACTAATTTAATAAGAAAAGTGAAATCTATAACGGTTTTTTAAGGTACCTACAGTGGGTATTTAAATGCAAGGTATTTATATACCTGATTAGTGATGCCATGTTATGTTCAAATCAGTTAGAACCATCATACCTTATATATATATATATATTTAAAATGTAAAACATGTGTTCGGTGGATGAAATAAATTTGAGAACCTATGGTCTATACTCTATAGCAGTGGTTTTCAACCGGTGTGCCGCGGCCGAGAAGAAGTGTGCTACGTTGTTAAAAAGGTTGAAAACCACTGCTCTATAGTAATTAAAATTAATATAATACCTAAATCGTAAAAAATAAAATTAAAAATCACAATGGTAATAGATTTATAAGTGAATTTAAGTAACTCTAGTTTATACTTAAGTCATTTAGATTTTAGACATTAAAAACAAAATTTAAAAAAAACACTGAGTTTTTAAAACTAGGTACACTTAATTTTTGATTATAGGATTATAATGTTCACAATTTATTTGAACCAACCGATTAATAATGTTATTATTTATTCCAATTTATTCCAATAAAATGTAAAAGGTCAAATATTAATTAAAAACAGGTACATTTTTCCAAAAGACTTTCGTGTCTTCTGGTAAGTAAACTTGCTTAAGAATTTTTAGAAGTCTGTCTTTTTTATATTCAGGAATTTCACATGGACCTATAATCTTTATAAATCCATCGGAACTTGTTTCTTAGTGTGCCCATACTTGTTTTAATTGTAAATACCTTGTTACAATTTTCATAATTTATCTTTTAGTTTTATAGATCATACTGTCCTCGTGCAACTCTGATCATTACCTACTATATTAATAATTTTATTTCATATTTGAATGTTGTACCTATACAAATTTGGAAAATATGAGAATTGTACCTATTATCACAGATTATATTAAACTAAATATAATATAATATAATATTTTAATATAATAATAAAAATAATATAATCGGTGCTATTATTAATAAATAGGTATTTATTAAGTGTAATTAATAATCCAACAATATTTCACAAGAACGGGTACCTACCGTGTAGTAATGCGGTAATGTACTAATGTCACTAGGTCAAATCTTCCCATTTTTGTATTGAAGTAGGTACCAATAATGTATTATGTAATTTTATTACACCCGTATCTGTAAAGAAGTTATCTATAGACGTTGTAATTGAACGTTTATAGTGTTTAATAATATATTATTACAGAGTATTTGTAAAGATAAACCATCAATTTATGCGTTATGCATCTTTGAAATAATGAAATAAATATTGTTATTATAATTATATAACGCACGCCTAAAATAAGTAATAAAATATGTTAGTTTTAATTTTAACATGATTATGCAATTTTTAGTATGTTTCATTTTATTTGTTTAAAATTATATCATTATAGTAAAAAAAAAATATTATGATAAAGTTATTCACGAAAAAATCTGTAATCAAAAATAATTTGAATTAACAAAAAAACTAAAATATTATTATAGGTATTGGCATTGGCTATTTGACTATACTTACTATAATATACTATATATATATATATATATATATAATTAATGGTATTAGATAGGTACCTATATATATGTACTTTGTAGCGGATGATTAGGTACCTACGTAGGTATAACCTATGTGTTTTGGCAGCTACCTATTTAAGACAACCCTTTAAATAGGTACCTACCTTGAGTGCCTACCTAGTACCTAAAGTGTAAAAATTTTATAATTTTTAACCGAAATGAACAAAATAATAAACCAAAAAATTGCTGCACAATAGGTGTTTAGTGTAGTTTGTCTTATTGAGCAAGACATTGTAATTAATATTTTAAATTTGTAATTTAATGATATACCATTATTGCATTCTAAAAAACATGAGCAGAGACAGTAGGTATGTCATATCACTCTATAGTCTATACACACCCATATGTACAGGTATGTCATATTATACCCATTATTATATTATATACCAGCTATATTTCAACCATAGGTAGACGCAAATCCGCAATTAGGGGTTTTTTTTTATTTAAATGGATTTTTAATGTCAGTTTTTTTTTCCTGCAGGAATACTCCCTAGGTATTTGTTTGAGTCGTCTTTTTTATTCCACTCTGGAGATTCTGGGATCGTTTTAGAGTAAAGATATTTGTTGCACTTTTCGTTGGATTCCGGTTAAGGTTCCATTTTTGAACCCGGTGTTTATGGATAATTGTAGATTTCGAATTGAATATTCCATTGTGTTATTTTGGGTTTTGTATCGTCAGCACAAACATCGCCAGTTGAGAGTTTCGGCGATTTGGGATACCTATCGCGACTGTAGATATTGATAGGGGTTGGGTCTAGAACTGATCTTTGATGGACTCCGGCTTGTATTTTGTGAGGTTCATTAAACTAACAAAAATCGTTTTAGAAATGGTTATTACTTATTTTACTCGTGATTGCGTGAATAGTTAGGTACACAATATCGTCAAAATTTAAAATTCAACCACTCATAGGTGGCTTTACGTTAAACTTTTATTTTTAATTCCCGTAAAAAACTTATACGGAACCTTTATTCAACTTTCAAGCCCGTTGGTGTTAAAATTAAAAGTTTAATGAAGTTTTATTACAATATAATGTACCTACATATTTTTTTGATTTTGACGAATTTCGTAGAAATATAAATGTTTATTAAAATGATGATATTTTAATTACGATAAGAACAACTATAATGAGAAACCTTGTATTCACGTTTAAGCTATTTTACTCTTAAATAAAAATGTTATCATATTACATACCTTGTACATTTATATAAATCGAAAAAATATAAATTATAAAATGTCTATAAATAGCTTAAATTTATTATAACTAGAAAATGATAGGTAAAAAATATTAAAAGCAATATTATATATATATTTTTTTATTATTTTTTTTTTTAACCAACATTTGGTTAAAATTAAAATATAAAGAGTTATTTGTTTTTGAATCAAAACAAAAAAACAAAATCGATTTTGCCTTTATAATTGGTATTACGGTAAATACCTTAAGGTATATATATTCCCGGTTTTCACAAAGTTTTGTTTTATAGTTTTTCTCGATCTAAGAAATTATTACAAGGAATATTAAAATGTACCGACTAGGTCCACTTTGCTATAAAAAAAACTACTAACTTGCTAAACGCTCAAAGTTGAGGATTGAATAATTTGTATTGTTCCTATATGGCTAAATATAAGTGATGTCAGACACAAAAACAAATAAAATAAAAAACGCTCAGTATCTAAAATATATATTTGTGTATATTTCCTATCTCGTTGAAAGTGCCGGTAATTAGTGACTTCTTATTTAAAATTCCTATTCTTAAGTGATTAGCAGTCAACATTACTTTCATCACACGCTTTTTATTTATTTTATATTTTATAGATCGTGCATAACTTTTATTAACTTAAGATTAATAATAAAAAAAACGGGAACTCACTCTGTTGTATAGTAAGTGTCAAGTGTGCTTCATAATTGAGTAATGGATATACCTAATATGTTAAATTCAACAATAAATCGTAGCATTTGAAAATGAATCATCTGAGCAAAAACCAGTGTCGTAATTAGGAATTTGTTCTGAGGGAAGATAGAGGGGGAATAGACATTTTTTTACACAAAATGCTACATTTTTACTATATTTCCAACAACAGTGGTAGCTGCAGGTAATACTATTTTATCAAATATCAAAGGCTCTAGGGGGATTTATTCCCCTCATCCCTCATTCCTTAATTACGCCCCTGCAGAGGTTGTCAGCCTATATTTCTAAGGATTCTAAAATTATTAGTTAGGTAATTGAGTTGTTATTGCTATTAGTAATTCGGTAGGTTTAACCAGTAACAAACTGGCTCACCAACCAAATATTTTAATAATAATATTAAAATTTAAAAAAATACTGATATTTTTCTATTTTTACCTCCCAACTAGATCCAATTTTATACCAGGAAGGCAGGAACTTCCCTCAAAACTGATGAATGAGATAATAATTTTTACCAGAAATGTCTAAACAAAAAATTGTGACCATGTATTCTCAATAATTTTTAATTACTATTATGTTATAAAAAACCTTGTACCTACTTAATTTTCAAGATTTTTTACTTGTCAACAAAAATCGAAAATAAACTAAAAAAGTAGGTAACCTCTCCGCTGAACAGTTGGTGTTGTCTGTCGAGTGTACCTCGTCATTGAGTAGGTCACTGTAATGGATGTGTTTGAGTTTTCGAGTTCAATGATAAATTATTGTATACGATGAAATACGATTCTGAGCGGAGACCGCAGTCTAACATTTTGGTACCTAACCATGGTTTTTTTTTTACTAAGGAAATATTTTATCTTACATTCCCCCCTCCCCCAAGTACAGTCTTAAACCAATTTTCTATCAGAAACCTCATTCGAAATTCTACTACTACAATAATTGTCTTCGAACACGAAAAATAAATACTAATAAACACACATTTTTGTAGAACCAATGCATAACACACTCTAGTTTGAACATATACCGTGAAAATAATGTGGTGTATAAAATATGACAGTTGAAAAAAAAGATAAAGAGGGGGGGGGGGAACTTAAAAATAACATAAATGTTTATAAAATGATAGTTGTGACAAACGTCGTTATTGCGTATGATCGTATTTTTTTGTTTATCTATGACCAGCTTAGATATAACTGGTATAGACAATATAATAAATCAGTGATAATGGTACATAAAAAATATGATTATTTGAACTAAATATTAATTTATATTAGGAATAAATTAAAGGTTTTACTGAATAACTTGAATAAATTTAATCAACTTATAATTTGGGTATCCTAACTTAGTGAAGGTAAAGAATAACCATCAAATAAAAAAGTGTATTTATTTAGTTGTTACATAAAAAATGTACCTATTACCTGTACATAAAATGTATATAGAATATTACATATAAACTGCAGATCATTACAATATAGGCAGTGCTTGAATTGGAAAGAGTAACAAAGTAGGTACCTATTTCTTTTTTTTTTTAAATATTTTAACGTACTCCTTCTAATTATATTTTAATCAATAAAAAAATCAAATCTTTAGATAGGTAGTATGCATATGCATATTTTTTTATACTTTTGCATCACCTTCTAATTTTGTTCTTATTTGAGCACTGTATATAAGCATTATTCTTTACCATAATATGATAAATATCGAACTAAAGTCTCAAGACATACCTATAGTTGTACCTATCTCTATATAGTATATGATATTATGACGAAAACAAATATAGGAAGGTACCTAAGTATATTTATTATTTGTAATAAGGGCGTATTTTTATGAATAATATTACCTTACAAATAAATTATAGATAGATTATAGTAGTAATAGTAGGTACTCTACTGTAAATGTAAAAACCTTAAAAATATGATCATAATTATTATTGTCTTTAACGATCAACGATAGGTACGATTGTTCATTTTTCATATTTTATTTAATAATTCGCTATAATAATATACGATTTGATTAATTCGTCCCTGAATTCGAAGTAATAATTTTTGATACTTGATAGTATATCACTAAATAAATGAAAGGCTTAGAAAGGTAAAGTTCGACCTTGCCATTTTAAATCGTTTATAGGCTATACTCCATATAATATTATTATATAGTTCTACATAATATATTTTGTATAGTCCTGCGTCCAGTGCGTCCGTATATTCAATACCTACTTTATGGTTTATAGTTAGGTGTAAGTTTATACATATTAGATACACACTACAATAGGTACTCAAGTCTTAAATAATTATAGCAGTGCCGTAGCCAGAATATTTTTTTTTTTTGGGGGGGGGGCACTTAATTTTTTTCTCAAATTTTGTGTAATGCTTGAATACCTACTTATTACCTATTACTTTTTGACACTTTTGTTTATGAAATTTTTACTACACATCTACTTTTTTATGACTACTATTATATTAACAAACTATGGTTCCATTGATACTCATACATTTAACATAACAATGTATAAATAATATTGTAATTGTAAAATGTAAACCTGATATTAATGTATTAGTTAATATAACTATATAAGTATATTAATATCATTATATCAATAGTATGTTTTGGGAACTTTTATACTTTACCGGACACCCTTTTTTTTTGTAATTTTTTTTTTTTGAAATAAAGTAGTTTCGTATGCTTAAAACGATAGTGAAGTCAGAATTTGGGGCTCGGACCTAGTTTTTAAGTTACAGGCCTATGAAGTTAAACGCGTTTTAATTATTATAGTGAAAACGTTATAGTGATGCCTGCTTTGCCACTCGCTCGCTTCGCTGCACTCGGACAAAAAAATCGAAAACATCCCTCAATTTGCTGTGCAACACCACCTCAAGTAGGTCACAGAGTAAAAACAAAATTAATAACAATTTAAAAAGAATAAAAAATATTACAAAAAATATTTACTACGGAGGGGCTTCCCGGGATGTTGCGAGCCTCAATCGATTATGAGACCACCACACCACAACTAACTAAATTACAATTTACCAAATTACTTATTTAAGAGAGTTGTGAAAAAGCGTTTAACTTAATAAGCCTGTAACTTGAAAACTAAGTCCTAGCCCCAAATTCTGACTTCACTATCGTTTTAAGCATACAAAACTACATTATTTCAAAAAAAAAAAATTACAAAAAAAAAGGTGTCCGCGGGTAAAGTATAAATATACTTATCAATGATATAATTTATAAAAATGTCTGTAGTGGCTCCGTACAAGATAGTAGAATACTACGGATTTTTCGGGGGAGGGGCACGTGCCCCCACTGACCCCCCCCCCTGGCTACGGCACTGAATTATAGTAATATTAATATATTATTACTTAAAAAATACACTTATATTATGTATTAAATTAGTTTATAGTTAATATTCCTATACTATATTATGATACCTATCTATAGACTACTGTATAAGTACATGCATCATGCATATTTTATCGTATAATATATGTAGGTACTATCTTTGAGTACGAAAAAAGGTAGGTACCTATATACGACTGCATCTAGTTAGGTACATAAAATACTAGTACAGGTATACTTACTACATACTACATACTCAATTTATACTTAATAGTATTATGTTAAAAATAAAAATAACAACATTTTGAAGTTTGAATTTCGCTAAATTTGAATTGTACACTTTATCCACTAATTACATTAACAGAGTACCTATAATATTTTATTATCTTTATTAGATTATGTGATATTATGAAAGTTCAGTAGGTACCTACTAGTTGTATGACCCTACTACCTACTATACCTATTCATAACATATTTTACTTGAATATTTGCATACTTGTAACTTTTATATTTACTTATTTTTACTAAATAGTATAATCAAATATTTATTAGTTTTCATATAGTGAACATTTTTCTAGACAAATGTTGTATAATACCTGTCTATATAAGGTTGACAGGGATAGGGATCATGTTTAAAATAATAGTAAATAATATGTTACGCTTATATGTACTTTATTTTTGCGTACATGATATTGAGATTTATTTATAAAAGTGCCTAAAGGTGTATAACCATTATTATTTTCTGACAGAGAAAGTTGTTGAACGTGTACCGTCTATGTTGAATAGGTAGATACTTGAATGTATACGCTCAAGGTTTTAATCACGAAATTTTCATTGAATTTTAAGATGCAGTGTTTATTATAATAATTGTTATTATATGCATAGCAAATATTTAATAAGGCTTACAACAACGTTTTATGTAAACACTATATTATATATTATACTTATTAATTAAAGGAAAATCTTATATGTTTTCCAATAACCATGGTTTTGAACTACGTATTTCTGAAAATATAATTTTGCATAATAAGGATGTATTAGTGATACTATTACTATTGTAATCATTATATAATTTAACATTCTAATTAGAAGGATTATATATGAAAATTATAAACAAGGTTATTCTTTTAAAGGCAAACAATCATTTTCTCAAAAAGTATTAATAGGTGTTTTGTAAATAATTTTTTTTAATAATTCAAAACCAATACAAATCTTTACAATCAGTAGTTAATTAGGAAGATATAAGTAATTAAAGTTTAGATGGGCGAAGTAGTGTGGAGTGGTGCCCCTATTACAGGCAAAACGTTGGTCTACTACTCTGCTTATCTAAACTTTAAATACTTATTGATTAAATTTGTATGTATAGGTATTACAATTCTTAGAAAAATATTATGTTCCAGATTTTAAAATTAAAAATATATGCTGTTATTCAAAAAAGTAAATAATTTAAAATGGTAATGATAGAAATAGTAAAAGATTTATATCTAATGACTTCAAATTCTGTAAAAACAATTTTCTAAAAATGTAAATACTTTTTGAGAAAACGAGTAATTATTACCTTTAAAAGAATCTGAATATTTAATTTCAAATCTGGATGTTATGTTCATTGTTATTTATAATTATACATTTATTTATTTTATAGCTCTTAATTTTTCTTTTAGATAATACACAATTTGTCTGCATACATATTAGCACAATAAGGACATAGCAGGCTATGACATATACATAATTAAGGCATGAACGGTTTGAGACTCGAGTAAGTATACTCACTTATTAGTTACGCTATAGATACTTTGGTACACCTACCTTAATATTCAGTTTAATTTTTTAAATTTAAAAAGTCACGACACCGGTTCCTTTTTAATCGACACTTGGAACAGTGAATCACTAGCTATGGAATGTGAATATAGATTTTTAAGAGTGGGTTATGGCGTGGTTCGGAAGTCTGTCGTGAAAATATTTATAGAACAGTGCCGCTCTTTCTTCCACGGTTTCTATTGAATTCTTAGTCAATAGGTAAGATGAAATTGAAAATAAAAGGTGGAGCACTCGTTTTTTTTCTGGAGTAATATTTTCAGTTTTAAATTTTTTTTTCAATTTAAAAACTAGTAGCAAATTATCAATAAGTTATAATTATATTTATTATTTTATAGGATTATAAAGGTAATTTTTGTATGAGTTATATTGTAGTGTATACCTAATATTCTCTATTATGTTTGGTTTTAATTGATATTTCATAGAAAACCTTATCAATCTAATTTAAGGTTTTAGTACCCACCTATACTTACCAACCTATACCTATAATTAAAAAAAAAAATTAAATCATGTAATTGTTAAAATAAAAAAAAACATATCAACATTTTAAATTTCCGAAACGAATTTAAATTCTGAATAAAAAGTGTTGGGGATTGCAAACCCCACCAAGACCGTTGGGATAACTATAGGTACTAGGAGTAGAGTTGTTGGTAAATATTACTGCACATATATAGAAATGGGATAGCTGTTTTAATTTTTTACTATATGTTCTCAACCATTCAAATTGAAGTTAACTGCACTTATCAGTTAAATTAGCTGAAATAAAACTTAAATCTCAATATAGTATCTTAACTATTTGAAGATATTGAAATAACTCTTTAGAATTGTTAGTACATGGATGTACGAATTTCAAATTAATATTATTATGAGTATTATTACCAATAATATTTTAATGATAAATCAAGTAAATAAATATATGTAATTATAATATCTTGATACTGAAACACAGAAATATAGACAACAAACAAAGTCGTGACTATAAGCATAAGGTGTATAATATACGGAGATCATACATTTTTAATTAGTACATCGAAGTATTTTTTTTAAATAGTTTATAGAGACATATAGTTGACCTTAGAGACCAAAGAGAGATGTTTGAAACCACCGTTTAATGTGTTTAAAAAGTGTACCGTGTATTACACTCCACTATATTACCTACGGTTTACGGACGGCTCTAATGCATTTTGTTCGACAACGCCCCTTTGATTTTTGCTCAAGAACTAGTAATAAAAAAATAGCCATTTTCTTAAAATCGTGCAGCTCTGTGTCTCTGGATGTAGCTGTTATATACTTGTCGCTATATAGTAATAATTACTAATTGAATAAAATCCGTCACGGAGTCAAACAATCAAGGTCGTTTCATTTGTTAGTCAACCTCTGCAGACTACAATATAATATGAATGTAGGTTAGGTTAGGCCACGAACGCACGCGTCTTAACCATACATTATATTTGATATTTTGTTATAACATCGCTCACTACGTTTCTCACTCTCTCTATACATAAATAATATTATAGATCGTGTCGCTTTCGATGAAAAAAAAACGAATCTAAAAACCTATATATAATACAATCAGCTCTTTGTCCTTCTTCACTTGCTGTAATATCAATTACCATAATGTCTATATGTAATACCTATATATATTATGTGTGTGAAGTGTGTGTGTGAAATATATATTCCAACTTTGTCTATTATATTTGACCAAACTATTATTCGAACGTAATCATAATTAAAAGAAAAAATATTTATCTGAATAAATTATATTAGGTATTTGTAAATAGGTAGGTAATACCATTCATAAGCAATAACTATAACTGCAGTTTATTTACAGTTTTTTTTAGAAGTTCAGAGGTATATATACTATATCTGTGCAAAGCATATAGATTTGGGGATCAGTGGTCCGATGGTCTTTTTTCATGAAAATACGTTTGTTGGTTTTTTTAAGTAAAAGCTTAAAAATATAGTAATATTGTGGTTCGTATTCGTAAAATAAAGAAGAAGTTATTTCATTGCAGCACGTTTCACATAGGTTTACGACATTTACGTACTATAATACATGTACGAATATTTATACGAATATTTGATTTAGGTAGTACAAGTAGTACAACAGCTGTATATATATATAGGTTCTCTAAAGCTAGGTACACACGAAGATAGTAAAACACGATAGTAGTGATCGTGACAGCTAAATAGCTATAATATATCATGGTAGTTTAAAGAGACTGCGTCACCATCATGATGCTCAACAATAATGCAATAGTTTACTATCGTCTATCACTATGTCATATAATGTGTTTAAAATATATAGGTAGGTACACGTTTGATTATTTATTTATGCATAGAAGATTATTGTTAGATATGTATAGATATATTAGATACCTACCTAATTGTCGTATAAACCAAACAGTCCAACAATCTAAATGCCATTTATATAACCATTAAACCATACCTATCTATGTACAATGTAAATAATTCCATTCACATATTGGTGTAACTATACACAGGCCTTTAAATTTGGGGTGTTTGAGTCTCGCACCTAAAACTATTATTTTCATATTCTTAGGTATAATTCTTAATAATATGTAGATACCTTTTTTTTAGTGTATTATAAATACCTATTACCTATACCATAAAATGCCTTTATTTTTTGTACAAAGGTTAGGTCCCCCCCTCACTTACGAAAGTTATGCGTAGGCGGTGGTAGAAATCTTTAATAAGGTCGAGAACTAAGAAGAAAATAACTAATTAGAGATGTACCTAAACAAAATGACAAGAAATGTATAATATACATTTTATACTACCATATCGTAACCATCACTGTTTTTTTGGTCTTTCATTTTCTTTTCCTTTCTTTATTGTAAAATAATATATAAACCATGCTTCACCCACGCCCCAATAGTCACTACCCAATTACACTCATCGCAACTTCCTATTGTAACATCTACCTACTATTGTATTACGGATAGTTTTTTCTCAAAATAAAAAAATATAAAAAATACGTTTAATGTATAATATCAGTTGTGTATCGTATACGGCTTCACGCAACTATGGCGGCGAATCGGAGGCAATTACAGGTGGTTTAGCTGCAGACGGAGAGCGAAAACCGTGTAATGTGTAAAAGTTAAATGTTATAATATTATATACTCTCACACGATCATCCTTCGTTGCACGAGAGATCGCGTATGTGATATACGAGTTTTAAACGTGTGCGATGAATTCAGTTTTCTGATTAAACTCCTGAATACCAAACATACCTAATGAATAATGATCATAAATGTTGTAAAGCATTCTTGATAAACATTGTTAAACCCTTATTGAGTATTAACATAATACAACTTGGGTACAAAACACGAGCATTTTTGTGGAAAAAAATTAGGGTTCTTATAATTTGGAATTTTTATCGTTTTTATTTCTTCTTCTAATTCTAACTAAAATTTGTTTGTGTATAAAACAAAAAATATTGTTTGGTTATTATGAAATATTCCACCCCAATTTTTGGCTGATAATTAACATGATTATAGTACACAAATCACATATATGTACATACAAATCTGAAATCCAGTGACATTTTTCGTAACGGGAGCTCGTCTTATTCAGAATTTCTCAATACTAAAAAACTATTTTTACTACGTCGTACGGTTAAATAGTAGGTATGTCGAATTTACAGAAAACCGCATGCAGATAATGAATGTATATTATAATAGTTATGTTACGGGTATTTGGATAATGTCCGACGCTTGGCTAATGTTCAGTTTAACCATGACTTTTACAAACAAAAACATTTCTTACTTCAGCCACCAATGACCAATAATTATACTTGTCTTAAGATTCTCATTTAATATTATTTATTATGTAGGTAATAGGAATAATTAATGTAAAGTATTAGTTATTATTACACGTGTAACTATTATTGTGGCACTTTGAATTACATAATACATCTTAACTCTCACATATTTATTCACGACGTGTAAACTGTAACCACTAACCACTAACCACTAACCACTAACCACTAACCACCTTTACAAAACTATTTCTGAATTTGTATAAGCAATATTATCCCCTATGGCATGGCTTAAAATGTTTTTAGTTTTCTCAATAATTTAAATTTTTTTGAATCATTTCCTAATTTGATAAAGCCGATAAAGGTTTTGAACAAAGAGGGCTTTCTTGAATATAATTGTGTTAGGTATTTCATTTTTGTTTCCCAGTTAATAAAACATATTATTATCATCAACGGTTAAAACAGTAAATAGTATAGGTTTATTTCTTGGATCATCTAGCCCTATCAGCCTCGGGTATAGAACTATACAACAATATTTTTGTGCTTGAACAAGTGAACATTCGTGAGGTTGAGTACTATGATTAAAATATTTTCTTTTTTTGCTTTAGAGTTACTTACCTAAGAAATATCATCCATTTTATTACTACAATAAATTTTTCTTACAGAAATATTTTTAGTAAATTGTATAGTAAGTAAAAGAAAAATAACTACTTAACAATGCCATAGGTTATTGTAGTTAAAAAAAACTGTATTCTTTCTTACAGATATAAAAAATACATATAGATTTAAACAGTATGTAAGTTAACAAAATGTAAATATAATGTAACTATAATGTGGCCTTTGCTGCTAAAGACTGAAGTTGTAACTATTAGATCGATAAAAGGTAATAAAAAAAAAAAAATATAGTTAAATAAAATGTAATAACTATAGTTAATATGTTATGATGGATATACATATTTAAAATGTAACTATTACTTGTATGAGTAATTTTAATTTTATGGATTTTATGCAAACAGTAGATAGGATATTATTAATCATATAATTTATTGGCTAGTATTAACTTTATCCACTTGTACTATTGGCTGAAGTCCGACAGTTAATATCACTGACAAAAAGTATTTTTTTAAACAGATCATAAGCCGACTAATCTTGAATATCAGCCAAGCGTCTGACATTACAAGAAACACATATTTAATATGTACTTACAGGGTAATAAATTTCTAGACTAAAATCATTCATAAAAAAGGATATTATAACGGAATAACAAAAAACCAGTGAATTCGCACTGTTCTATTGTAGGGTTCGAGTGTACCTTGTCATTGAGTGGGTTAATGGATGTGTTAAATTTGATTTCAATGATAAATCATTGCATACGATAAACGGTTCTGAGCGGAAACGGTGTGTCTAGTTCTAAGGATATTTTAAAATATATTATTTATACTATACTAATAACTAATAGTACTTTATTTTTCTAAAAGTAATAAAGTAGGTTGAGCTAATTCTTGTCAAAAACATTTCCTATATTATATAATATTAATTATAATACTTAATCATAATATAATACCTACCTATATTGTTATTGTTATTATAATCAGTCAATATTTCGGGTACAATGGTATGAATAGATTCGGGGTTAAATAGCTTAAAACTAGTCTAAATAGTATTACAATTTCATTGTTTATAGCAAATGATCGTTTTTAGGTACATTGTAGAAAAAAGTTTAAAGTCCCTACAATAAATACTTTTTGTTTCAAAATAGTTATTGTTTGTTAAATATCCAATTAAGTACGTCAATGATGTAACAATAAGTATGTAGGTACTAGGCACCTACTCATATAAAAAAATTGTGCACATTATTTATTTTAAATATTTTTAAATCGCTACGAGAGCAACTTATAAGAAACCTTGTATTATATTTTCAACCTATAGGTTAAATATATTTGGGCTAAAAAAACAAAATTTGTCTAAAAAAAGTTAATTATCTTAAACGCCAATAAATAGCTTAAAACGAAACATAATATTTTGAATATTATATCATGTCTAGAAAGTAATTTAAATATTTGGTTAAAATTTTCAAGTGCATTTTAAACAGGTATTCATTTTTCAATTTGGTACAACAAAAACACAAATTCGATTTCGTCATGAAAAATTTATGTTACGTAAATATTCTCGTTTTGACGTGTCCCTATTTTTTTTAGTTTTTCCGATTATTTTTAAAAGTACTGGAAGTCTGGAAATATAATACTCTTAACCCGCCCCCCCCCCACCAGTGTAACAATGTCTACCAGAAACCTATCTCAAAATTTCAGCATTTTTTTCTGCTCCAAAAGGAGACGAAAGACACTAAAAACACATATGCATTGTTATAAAACCAATACGTTTATTGCTCTGCTCAGAATAAAAATAAAAATGTTTTCTATTTTAAATTTACATATGTATAATGATTGTGACTGATTTAAACATAATATGTCATCACTAATCAGATTAAATAAGACCCTACAATGATGTACTGAATATACTTTAAACGACGTCATACATATCACTTTTTTTTATTTAAATAGTGATTTAGACATTTTACAATTTACTACATTACTCAAATTTCTGTCTTAGTGTAGCCGATTATGAACTTCTTAGTTAGGTAACTTTTAATGTATAATAAATAATTATTAATAATGAATTTTAATTTAGTTAATTAACTGTATTGTTGTTTTGTAAACATTTCAAAAATATTTAAATTTTACTTTATAATAATTATATTTTTGATAAAAATCGGTCAAATCTATTATATGGAATTTTTATTTTATAGATATTAGGTATGTAGGCCGCAATATCCGGATGGGAGTTGCTTGATCGTTTTTAAAACTTTCAATTATAGGTGGTTAGGTACGTTTTATATTTACAAATATTTTTCATACCTACGCCTACCGCATATTGTAATAAAACAAACCACGATTTCAAATTGACCGATTTTTTTTCCGTATATATTATAATTTTTATTAATATTGTAATATCTTTAAATGGATATTTAGAAATTAAAATATTTTACTTAAGTACTTTTTTAAAGTATACGAAGCATTATTAGCACGTCAATTATCAATTCAAATATACCAGTGTTTTATTTTAAAATTATAGTATATGCTATGTATACATTCCATAGTAGGTACACCTACATATGGAATTTGCAATTTATGTACAATTTCTATTTTTAATTTGCTTTAGAATAAACGTTAAATAGTTCTAAAGGATTATGAACTGTGAATAAAAATTACGTTTATATTTAATATGCATCGAGGACATTATCTCGTTTTCGCTTGGCAGCGCTGCCTACTTTATGTTCCTTTCAAATACCAACTACGAACCGGTACCACTTCTACCTCCACTATACTGCTGTAGTACACCTGGAACTTCGTCCATCAGTTATTCTTCAAACGTCTACTTGTTGTGTCTTATTTTCGTGTGTTGGTGAATAGTTTGTGCCGCGTCGTGGTTTTTAATGTTTTTCTTTTAGCGTTTTAGTTTTTGTATTTTGTTTTGTAGTGATTTTCTATATAACTTAGTAGTAAGTGTATAGCATAGTACTTTTACATGTTTATCTGTTAACCGGTCAAACATGAAAAAAGACATAAAAAAAAGTTCGTATTACGTTTGGTTTCTCGGAGCTCAGGAATGCAAGAACGTGAGAGACGTAGAAAGCATCATTCCCGTGATATCGACTTTGGCTGAAAGGGAAAAGAAAGTGACGCCATACAAGTTCACTCTCCAGGTAAGTCACAGGGGATTGAAGATCGTACACAACGTTTCGGCGTTGATCTCGTTGCCGGGCGGCAAGAGCTCGAAAAGCGATTTGGTCAAGCACCTGATCCCCGATCACGCGGTAACCTGCGTCCATCAGGACGAGGACCTGGTGGCCGTGATCCTGCTCCTGTACAACCCCGTCACCAAGTGGCCCGTCCACGTGCACGTCTACCGATGTGACACCGTCGAGACGGCGACGCTGCTGTCCACGCAATTGCGAATGCTGGTCGACCGACCGGAGAACAAGAAGAAACTCAACGACATCGAATCGAGACTGCAGACCAAGTCCGAAACTCACGGCAGCGTCCACGGTAACAACGTGCGGAACGATCGGAAAAGAGAGACGCCGCCGCAACCGCCGTCGTCGTCGTCCGACAGCGGGGCGCCGGGCCCGGGCCACGTGACGACCCTGTACGATTCGTTGGCGGCAGAGTTGAAAAAAAAATTGGGCACCGGGGGCAAGACCGGCGGCGTGCCGATTTTGTTGCCGCCCAGGGACTATGACACCGTACACAGGCACCGGGGAAATCTAAACGGCATCGACTTCCGTCGGTGCATGAGTGCTAACATCGTCGGCGTCAACAGCAGTAGTGCAAGGCCGCAGCTGGATTTCCGCAGATCTGGCACGAAAATGGGATCGAGTGGTGGCTCCAGCGGCATAGGATCCGATCATGCACCCAGTCCGGAACAATATGAACCGGAAAACGCATATGCCGATAATAACTCGTCGTCAGGTATATATATATTTATATAGCTTATAATAATACAGTTAATATTAATTAATATATAATAATATACAATTCTATGATAGTATATGGGTATAAACTGCATGCATCTAAAATTAGTATGTGTAGACTGTAGGCGTTTTGTGATAATGTGATTTATATAGTTTACGCGTTTTTTAAAATACAATTATTATTATGGTTTGAGCCGATACTATAATATACTAAATGTCCCTATAAAATCAACAATATCATATAGTTTTGATAACATACCTAATATAGGTGCACTTTAATGTATCGATGCTATCGATACTATGGACGACTAAAATTAATTACCTATATTAAATATTTCAAAAGTAATAAACCTATCTACCTACCTATAACTAATAAATTCTTAGTTAAGTATGAAACCAGTTTTAATGACCCGTTATAATCAAATAATTTCCATACAAATGTATTGCTATTTTATATTTATTACCTAAATATCAAACATTTTACAACACCAAAGTGGCAAAGTCTAATGGTTAAATCAAATTTTACGATATTACTGTAAATCTAATTTCTATGTTAAAATGAATGCGCTTTTATTATGTTACACCAATATTGGTCGTAAAATGGTCCGAGTATTTACAATTTATCATTATTATCATACTATATTTTAATGTATTATATCGTTCATAAATTAATATATAAATATTGTAATCAGTAAGTAGTAAGTAGGTAGGTATCATTATTATTATCGTAATTTTTTATAATACAAATGCAAATACTGGATAGCTATATCCTTTCACCAAGTTTTCCACCAGTTGTACTGGTATTTTCATATAATATTAAATACTGCTCTTTAAACTCGTACTCGTACAGCATCTGTAGGTAGGTATCATCATTATTATCATAATTTTTTATAATACAAATGCAAATTGTAGGTAGTTATACCCTTTCACCAAGTTTTCCACCAGATTTACTGGTATTTTCATATTATATTAAATGCTGCTCTTTAAACTCGTACTCGTACGACTTACAGCATCAGTGCGTTTATAATATAATCGTGAATATCTCATACGTTTGGTCTTCGATGGCTGCCGCTATCCATTATAATATAAAGGTATTGAAATATGTATATACGGACGTAAAGTAAAAAACCTTTCTCGAAGATGCCAATGTGTGGCTACACCTGCATTGTGTATAACAATTTAAAATACTACCTATTCAATTTAATTTATTATGCTTGGATCCCGTTTACATATAGGTGCCTATTTAGGTGCCTGTATAAGTAGGTATTTACTATTTATCACTCTAGTCTATTTCAACAGACGTCTTTTACTCGTCTAACAGTTACGAACGTTATCGTTAAAGTCTATAAATTAATGTTTTTGTATGTACTTACTACCTACTTTATATAATCTGTATATTATATTTGAAATATAAATGTTTTTAAGTTTATTGTTGGTAGAATAAATTCTTTGAATTTTAATACCTTATATTCCAATTAAATAGCATGTACAATTATTTTAAAGAAATATATTGGTACTTTTACTTAAATTGAATATATCGATAAATCGGGTGTATAAAATGTAACATAGGTCAGTAAATCATAATAGTCTTAGTAAAGTAAAATTAACATCGTATTATATTAAAACGGGTACCAAACCTATATATTATTTCTGTCTTAAAATTGAAATTAAAAAATTTTTAAATAGGTTTTAATGATACGATACCCAAACGTTTATATGTGGGTCAAACGATTGTTGTCCTCTTTTAAGCCACCCAACCAGCTTTAGCACGTGCCACATATGCGATAGCTCATAAAAATTAGCTGAACATAATAGGCATAGCATGCAGTGACTTTCTAATGACGTTTTTTATTATTAAGTATAATATAGTCGAATTCTACATTTTTTTTGCCAGACTTTTAGCAAAAGGGAAATCAATTCATTACGGATTAATGTTGTCAACTTAATGAATGTGTCCCTAATGGCCTAGAACAATATAAACATTCTGTAACAATACATACCTATTTCTATATATATATATATATATAATATATATACAGATGCTCAAAAAATGTACTGTTAGTTCAAAATGAAAATCTAAGTACAACTACAGACATATACTAGATACAACTATTATGGTTTGTTGTTGTTGTGTCCATTCGGGTATAGGTGGCTAAAACTCTATGCGAAACTAACTCAAAACTCAAATCTTCTATGCGATTTGAAGACTTGACTTCATATTCAGATCGTTACCTAAAAAGATTTACAATATTGTAACAGTAATACAAAACCATCATACGAGTATATATTCGTGAACAAATATTTCATTAATTATAAGAAAATCGGCAGATTTTAGATTATTTATATAGATTTTGAGCGTTTATTTCACAGTAACCAAAGGTGCCCCCATACCGGATGGTCTCTTCACTCTATACTTTTTGTAATTATTATTCTATCTAATTGTATTGATTAGTTAAGCTTTTGTTCAACGCATGCACAGATAGCCTGAATAAAAAACAATGTTAAAAATTACTCTGAGCGTTTAGCGATGGAGTTTTACGCGATTTTGTTTTACAGCGTATTGCGAGCTTCTCTTTAGAAAGCACTTTGGGGCAGTGAAAAATGAATTCAATATACTTTATATTATAATACCTGTATTATATACTATTATTATACTAATGAACAACAATTATTTCTGTACCTACTAATAATATCCATTCAAATTTTATTAAACATTCATTATTTATACAATCATGTCCACTTTTTGGGGTAAACTGTCATTTTTTAAGATATTTTTTTTAATGCTATATATATGCATATGGTTTTTTTAATGCTATATGGTCATGTTCAAATTAAAAATAATAATACCTACACTTATCTTATTCAGCACCGAGGTGAACGACGCGAAACGAGCGCCCAACACACGATCTCTGTATCACACTTTTCGTTACGTCGTTGTAGGTCCTAAAAAATACGACCTTAGATTAAAATAGTTTGTCGAAAGAAGGCGACATTAGTTCGATACATTATGTACTTGAAAATTAGTATTACAATATTTAAGTATTAATACGAGTACTATAATTAATAATTATTCATTTTGGTTTCAATAGTGCGTATTCCAAAATTGTTTTTTACTTCAAAATCACGGTAGTCAATACCAAATAATGTTATTATTCCACGGGAACAATATTATTATATTGTAATGAAGAATTCTAATATATTCTTTACGTTCTGTGAACTCTGTGTCTATTATTTCATTACTTGTTTTCTTTTTTTTTGTCTCTCGGCCGTTGTCAATTTGTACGGTGAATCTCTTCTAACCAAAATAAATCGTATAAGTAGGTACTTCCGTAGTGATCATGTTTTCATATAGACTTTAGCTACATCACAGTACAATATACACCATGTCTAGGTATACACTTCTGTAATAGTTCTATATAGATAATTCAGCGACAATAGTCAACCGACTGTGACTGAGTATTTCCTTTGAAGTCAGGCGCTGTAAAAAATACCAGCCATATCGACCTTGAACGTTCATTCACTTCTTCTCGTCCGTCTTAATTTGGTAAAACTGCTATATCTACGTTTTACACAGCTGTTATGCATTCCACAATAAACGTCTCGGAGCTTCCCCCTCCCCACACAAATTCTTCAGAATTATTGTTCTCTTTGCATCTCGGCAATGCAGCCTGCATTTGTATATTAGTTCATTATTATGTGTGTATGATACGCAATACACAAATATATAAAAATATGTAATATATCATAACAGGTTAAGAGGTAAAACGTATGAATACGATAAAATACTGTAGTACGTACCTGGTACCTGTACTATGTGTATATTATTATATTATTATGGTAGTTCACTGCAGGTTCGTCTCGATCGTCGGCGATACATGGCGCGTTTCTAATCGACACGTAGGTACCTACACACAGTCTTGTTTCTTGTTATGATTATTATTATTACAGTGAGAGTGAGTTTATCTTCCACTTTTTTATTCTAATAATAATTGTAAAAAAGACATACACACACAAAATACGTATGCATTAAGCATAATGTAATTATTATTATAAAGGCGTAGTACATCGTCATCATTATAATTTATAATAATAATATATAAATATAATATTATTCTGTGTACCTACGTGGTAACGGTGCTGCATATGCGTCGTAGTGGGTGTAACAGGATGACAAATAAGAAACCGGTTTTCGGATTTACATCATGTAGCACCGACTGCAGGCAAAGGTACAATAATAATATGTGCGCAGTTCACGCACAGGACCTCGTCGTAGACGGCGGAGCATCTTATGGCACTGGCGCATAATATCATAATGTGCGGCATATACGATTGCATCCATTGTGTGTGATATTTGACATGCTTTACGAACTGCGTTGTTTAAAACTATGATACGTATTATTCGTTATTATATTATGTGCAGGAACTGGCTAGAGATTTTAGTCTTATATTATTTTTTTTATGAATATAAAAATAACTATAAAAAATTGTAGTAAGACATTCGTTTTTAAAAATTATTATATAAAATAATTAACAACAATTAACTAAAGGAGAACGAGTGACTTTCGTTAAGAAAATAAAATTCACGATGTTTAGGTAATATCATACCTGCAGCCTGCGCCAAGTATTGTCGTATTTTTTCCACATGAGTTTTTTTTTCGTTTTGAATTAATGCATGATGATTACATAATTTAATCAGGACTCCACTGTTTATATTAAACACCATCACTTATCCACGCAATCCATCGAAGGAATTTTAACAGTTATGTATTACATACAGGTACACTCAATGCGTAATACATTTTTTTTGATTATTGAGACATGCGTAGAAATTTGGAGTTGCTTCAATTACTATGTACGAGCGTAAAATATGTTATACAGTATACACATTAGGAATTTTGAACGTTGTCTTTGCGCTAAGGACTTAGAAGTGTTACAATGTAACACCTGCAGAACCGCGCGTGTTCAAATTCACAAAAACCACTGATCACTCGGTCATTTGCAGGTCATTTGGCAGACAACAGAGTCATTCAAAGAACGACATGTTATAACGATAACTCTATATTATAGAGTCTAGATTTATGTACAAATCATTTTAAAGTATCTTACACGTCCCTGATACCTGTAGGCTGTAGGTATACCATACGTCTATACCTGTATAATATAGTATTCGTATTTGCTTCAAACAGGACTCTGTGGGCTCGTATATATATACATATATAAATAAATAATAATTATATATATACTTGTACATGTGATTTTGTAATCTTGCAATCGAATAGACAACTATTATAGTAATTTATTAAACAGTGAGGTAAATTTCCGAAGTATTCTTGCAGCGCGCGTGTACTTCGTAACTAGAATGTAGATAATGAATTGGCTACGATAGACGATAGTGTTGCGTAAGAAATGCATAAATCTTAAAAAAATCAATGACCCATACGGCCATACTGCAGCGACAGAAATAATATTGAGTAACGATGTAATTGAGTTGCCTTCGAAATAAGTAAATGTACTTATTACATTTTTTTTTAACTCTTGTTTTAATTAAATAATAATATGTTCTATGTATAATGTAGCTATATATTACAGAACAGATTATACTGAAAAAAACATGTAAGTACATATACCTACTGATGATTTTAATTTTGAATCTCTATAATTATTATTTGAATTTATTTTTTAATCGGGTATTTTGTGTAATAATGTAGGTAATTAACGTATCACATTATTGTCAATTGCCATATTTCACCTACTTCAGTTTACAATTATTTATTTCAGTCCACCAGCTGTTCTGAAACAAACATCAAGTTCAAATAGTTTTCAAATTTATTTTAATGAAACATAATTCATTTTTAAAAAGATAAAAATTATTTTATCAAATTGTATACTGCATAACTATAGTGACAGATAAAAAAATAGTGACAGAGTTTTTCATTACACAATTAAAAAAATATATATTATCACAGTATAATATATTATAAAATACAGCGTCACAGCGAGTATCTCATATGTTTTATAAACGCATGTTTTTTATTAATGATTTAATATCGATAAAACGAGTAACAGTTCTACATTTCACACGATTATTTATTTTAGTATTGTACTAACAGCAAAATTGACTTTTAAAATTATTGTTGTCAATATACAAAACTTAACTATATTTTGTTTGTTGACAACAATAAAATTTGTATTTATTTATTAACTGGTAGGTATGTAACTGGAATTTTTTTCTAAAAACTAAACTTAATAAAGCTAAACCAATATTATAATACAATTTTTTTTTTTTATAAACACATTAATTTAATGAATATTTAATCCAAAAAATATTTCATTCATTTTTATCATAGCATACATCAAATATTCAATTTTTTATTACAATTATTTTTGTTATAAAACTATATTATTCCTTTTAATAAACTTTAAAGGGTCTAACTATACCACACAAACTAGTGAACCAAAATTGATGATTTCAACCATAAAAATGTTCTACTTAAACTACCAGAATCAAGAAAAATTACTACTAGAAAGCTACCAGAAAAATATCTGTCAACATTTAAAAAATTAAGTTGATTTTGTTGGTGGTACGAAATACGTAAACATGATTTAACAATTTAAAATACTATTTTATCGATCCGTTTAATCGTAATAAGATGCACACAACGACGTAAGAATATGATACACTCAATTCAAAAACCCATCAACACTTATTTTATAAGATTTTTAAAGTGAATTATAATATTTTATATAATGATATTACCTAACTGTGTACTGAATTATCGAATAATTTACTTTTAACGTGTTTATTTTTATGAAATATAATATTAAATACATTAGGTATGCCCCGAAAGTTCCGTATCACCATTCACCCTAATTATCTCCTTAGCAAATCAATATATCTGAATGCGGTTTTTTTCAACATTAATCTATAAGAAATTTACGTGATACAATTGAGATTTGCGTATAGCTAATTACTGTTTAAAAACCTATTTAAATATATTGATAAATCATGGTTTTGCAGAGATAGAATAGGAATGATACAGGACTTATGGGACATATATTGTATACAGAAATAATGTTTATTTACAGTGAACCAATCTATGTGACATAGTTAAGGTATATTTTACAAATTTAAATTTATTTTAAACAAACATATTTATATTGTCCTAGAAGCTATTTAAAACTATATTGTCAATAATCTCAATTATTATTTTTTGTAGAAGAAGCTTTATATATATTTTTTTATTTGACATATAAATTAGAAGTTGCACTTCTAAATTTCACTATTTATTAGAAGGTTGTACAACTATCAGAGGTCATTTTCGTGTCTACATAATAAAACATGAATATTAACACAGTGAGAAGTAGAAACTTCACCGTCCAAGATACATTATCTTGGTTTATAACTGCTAACCCGAGGTGGTTCCTATACAGAACATAGCTGATGACCTATTTGCTGTATGTTGTACGTATGATAATCAATATACGATTATATATGTACATCGAAGTATTTAAGTGTCTGCATAATATATCATTGGTCCACATATACGAAATAATACTTACTCGGCCATTCAGGTATAAATTGTGTACATAATATACCATAATATGTATAGTATATACACTGTAAGGTATCTATAGGTAATAAATGTGTGTCTCCATAAATGTTGTTTTTAATGTGGATGATGAAATGGCTTCTATACGACTGTAGGATTGTGCAAATGCGTTTATTTCTCATCGCGTAATGCTGTGGAGCTTATTATAATATTTTATAATTTTTATATTTTATTCTCGGAAATAATACATTTTATGTAAATGAGTACAGCAATGATTAATAGTTTTTAAAAAATCTATTAAACGTATGTTAGTATTAGATTATTTATTTAATATGGTGTTTGAAAATTGCAGTTTGCTGCAGAGAGAAAATTTGTGTATGCATTTCATTTGTAATTATTAAAAAAATCGTAAATTAAGCGTATCTCCCAGAACATAGTAAAATAATATTAAATTATGTACCTATAATGTATTATACAGGTACCTATTATACAGCTATACATTATATATTCGACATTCGCATATTTGTGTAGCTGCAGCACATGTGTAAGTTTAACCATATTAAACAATAATTATAAATATATAGCCAGAATTCTCAAATGGTTGTGGGGGGAGGGCGAAACGCTTTTTTGAATGATAATGTGACGTCTAATGTTTATCAATAAAATATGATTGTTACATTTTTCACGGTTTACGCTTATGTAATAACCGCCAAGATTTAATGAATATTTAAGTTCTAAAATCCTAAAGGATTTATTTATATATTATAATATACATATCCATAGCACATGAAGAGGTACAGCCACCACCCTCCCCCTCACTTGGTTACGCCACTGAATATATACCTAATAGTTAATATAGGTAGGTATATAGTACCCAACGTAAGGGAAATTGATGTTTCCGGAATCTATTTTTCTATTTATCTTTCCAACCCAATATAATATATTTTTACACTAAATATAAATTACTTTTATTTTTTTTTCGATCACAAAGTAATAATAATACTAACAAACAATAATACCAAGCAAAATAAAACTAATGTTTAGTTAGAATCTTTGAGTATTTTTTTTAAAGGGTCCTAATAATATGATGTAATGAATAGATTATTGGGTAACTATATACAGTAGAACCTCAATAGCTCGAATCGGTTGGGGCGAAAAAAATTTATATTATCAAAAATTTGACTTATAGACGTTCGAGTTATTGAGGTTTCACTGTATTATGTAGGTAGGTGGTACAGGTACTTAAATAGACAAATTATAATTTTGTGGTTTTGCTATTATGTTTAATACATATTATCTCTACAAATTACTTGCTAAGCAATATAAAAAAAAACCAATTACCCCTCATCAGGATTTATTTTCATTGATTACCCTTGACGTAATCGTATACATAGTCAACGTACAGTATATGTTTTTAGATGGAAAGTTTGCAGTAAAAATGTAGTGCGAATATTTTAGTGCAACTTTTTAAGGGAAATATATGACTAGTGGCCCCACTTTTATCATGATTTACAAAAAAAAAATTGTATTATTTATCTACATAATGGCTATATCTTCCAAAAAGTGTGAAAACCATACAATTTTACAATTTGCTGTATTTTTGAAAATCATGGATAATCGTTCTCATTTACTCAAAATTTAATTGAATTATAAAAATTTGTTTCTTTTCAATATTAATATAATACCAATTCGTCGACTATATAAAATAGGTATTTTTGAAAAAATGTATTGTAATAAGTACATATTTGAGTATTTTTTCATTAAAATACTATTTTTAAATATTAAATGGTTTCTATCAACAATAGTATTTGAGTACATTTGCAATACTACATTTTACTATAATATTGAATACTCATTATAGTACTGTACTATTATAGCTGTTTATAAAAATACTCCAGTTTATAGAGTACTAAATCGTCTAAATCGATAGGAAATATTGTATATCTTTATAAAATCGTTAATTTAATCAAATGACAACTTTTTTTTCATTTTTTTTCCTACTGAAATTATAATTTCCACAAAGTTTACTTCTACCCGGCATTGTGTTACCCCCCCCCCTCCCGCGCCACGACAAAATAGTATTTTAATGAGTTTCCCAAAAACACCAGGCAAAGTAAACATCATATGGACCGGCTAATGCATCACATTGTCCGCAACATAATATATGCATAATAAATGCAAATTAAGATTAAATTCTACGCACACCATTATGCACTGCAGCTGCTGTAACCTGCAGACACGATTGTAGATCGTTTTACTCGCTATGCTGCAGACCCGATAACCTGCTTCATTCAATTCCAAAGTATTTTATGACATTATTGTAACTATACTACACGCAGAGGGCATTCAACAGCATCCCGCCGATGTATTATAATAATATAATTTTCGGGTTGACCGTGCGTACAGGTAGCTGTTATACCTACTATATATAGGTACCTATTTATTTCAACTCTGAATGCCTTTTGGTATTCGGCAAAGAGAGCTGCGATAGCGCCCGAGCGCTAGACTTTCACACGGCACGATTCTTTGCCAAGATAGTTATTATTATAATATTATATACTATATAGACACGCGGTCCGAGTCAGAGGTCGCCGATATACGATGAAAATCGACTTATCCTCGCCCGAAAACGACGGCCAAACTGCAGTGCAGACCATACATTGTTATTATATTACCGCGGTACCTATCTGTAAATCAGTTGTCATTATTTGACTACCTATACGACTATAATATATAAGGATATTTTTATTATGTACCTAGGTATGTTTGTTTTCGTAAACACACTTAGGTACACATGTGTAGTGTTTCATATACACCGTAAATCAAACGAAATATAATCACAGTGTGAAAATACACATGTTTTCCTCCGAGTTCCGGACAAAAATATTACGCGTTATCGTGTAAGGTATATATTATAATAATGCGATATACATAAAAAAAAAAAACTATGTTATGATACACACCACACCATTACGGTAATACCGTATACGCGTATTAATCCTCATTACTCGTGCGTAATTAATTTTTGTTTTATTTTAATATAAACTTCCGACTTCACGTTTCTCCGCCTATTATAGTGAAATATTCATTACAGAAATATCGATTGTAAAAAGAAACACAAGTATGCGTTACTGCATACCAAGTTGAATAACGGTTTGTGGCCCGGAGCACTTGAGTAAAATTCATCTGGTGCACTTTCTCCGTACACATTTTTAGTAATCTCCGGTATACAACTATTTAGACTATATAATTACCTAATTAACAAAACATGTTCATACAATTACATACATTATATATCATTATAACAATGGTTTATAATATTTTTTTTAATAATATTAACTACAATTTTTTTTTATGTTTACGGATTATATGAATTTATTTAATTTAATATAATACTAACTACCGGTACTTTACGTAAGTTATAAAATCTAGAAAAAAAAAAACTCTTAACATAAATTGAGTTAGACAAAAGTATATAAAACCCACATAATGTATTAGTTAATAGGGGATAGACGGAAAGTCATGTACTTCTCTCAATATAAATTATATATTATATTTTATTTTGTAAGTAAAATAATATTAATCACTTGAAAATATTCACTTCTCTAGTTAATTTGGTCACCTAAATAAGGGCGTTTTACTTAGAAATTACAGGGGACAAAAATGTAATTTCAAGTTTGATTTTTTTACAGCTTCTTTCCGATACACATATCTTGAATACGCTAATTTTACATAAGCATCGGTGACACTTGAGTAATTATTTTTGTAATGGGCGAACTCTATAGTATTATTTGACTATAATATCTAAAATATCTATGCATATTTTTATAGCGAAATGTCCCTATAAATTTTCACAAATAAGAAATATGAAAACTGACTACCTATCGTCTAATAATTATTTTAATCAAATATAATAATTAATCACAATTCTGATTGTTATACAACAATCAACACATGACAATAGAAATCTAATCAATTATAATTTTTTTACATACGTATAATTAATAATTTTAACGTTATGTTTCACCGAATAAAATTGAATTACTTAAAATTGTCTTTTGATCGTATAATTAATTTACAAAAAGAGACCAATATTCTTCTTCGATTTTTACAGGTATGTGACCCCGTCGCCACTTAACCTCATCAGTTTACGCCTGTGTTTGAGTGATTTCAATTTCCTACTGTAGCAACTTATATAGCTGGTAGCTATGGCCCTATGGGTTATTAAGTCATCTTTGTATAGAGGAATAATTTCATAGGTCCAATATCTACTATAAAAATATATAGAGACTTGTACACAACATAGGTATACACTATGCGCAGTATAATAATAAATAATAATAGTATAGTGCATTGTAGTTCAATACAATTCCGTGGCTTTTGGTGTACGATTTTATTTCGTGGCGAACCGCCAATTCATACGTAATCTGACCTCTTTCTCATGCCCTCTTGCAGTGGCTGAATAAAAACCGTGTGAATTGTGCCGGATAGACGATTAAAATAAAACTACAATTGTTTTGCCACAAATATTGTAAATTGTAAATGTATATAGTGTAAACATAAACAGCGACTGCCTACAACTGTTTTTATCTATCGATACGTACAACCTAGCCGAGTTCAATATAATATTGTACCAGCTATAATATGTTTAGTTGTAACAAATTCGATGCGTTTAACCGACCATATCCGCATAGGTAGTTTTGTTTGCGGTCGTCTTTAATGCGCATATTATTGTAATGGTAATAATAATGTGATATTTATGCGGCTTTATAATATTATGCTTTACTTCGGTCAGTGTTTTGGGTGACGTCGTCGAGAGAAAGGTATATCTCTTGAGGTCAAAATATAGAATTTTAGATTTCTAGGCAAACTGTATTAAACCGGTTAATTGAAACAACACCAATATAACATTTTATTTCAGTGCATAACAACAGCAACTTTTAAAGTTCTGCTTATTAGCCAGGTATTTTATAATTGTTGGTACAAAATTATGCAGAATATTGAGTAGTTTATGTAACATATATTAAAACACGTTAATTGTTAGGTATAGCATGTTTATGAAAACGTGGTTAAGTCGTCCTTAAAGTTATTTTTTTCAGCATAACTATAATATATAATAGAAACTAATTAATTTAAATATAGGTACACTTTGTTAAATGTAGATTTTTCATATCATTTTAGTCGTGTCAAAAACTCAAAAATAATTAAAGTACCAACAATATAATACACAGTTTAATAATTTTACTAGATGTTTATTGTAATTATTTCTATTTAATCTTAAGTATTATAAGTACAAATAAATAAATAAAGAATTAAATTATATTTAAAAATAAATATAAAAGTCTTCTGATAGATTGTATCATTTTTGTAGAAGTAACCTATATAAATATTTGCATTTTAGGTAGATGACTGCAATGGTTGCCAAAACTAGTTTAATCTAATTAGTATAATAACAATTTATAATCTCACCTGTTGTCCTTAAACGGTTTTGTTAGCTATATATAGTAATTTGCTTCGTGTTGAGTGAACAATGACGACGATGACACCCATAGTAAATAGTTGTATTTTAAACGAATTATTATTTTATTCATAGAACCTATACCTATCTATACAACATGCATCTTTAATATAGCAACTTAAATTGTTTTTTCAGATGACGACTGGAACGCTAGTCCGTTAGAAGAACCATTATTTGCAAAACCAAATGCGAATGACCATCCGCTACCCAGAATCAGGAGACAAGACAGTGGCGTGGACAGTAGCAGTAGTCCAATTACATCGCCGGAAAAAGACTATTACAATGGGAGACAAGAGCACCAACAACATAACAACGTTACAAATGTTAAACGACAAAACTATAGTAGTAATAACAACAACATTGCACCAAACCTGAGAGAAAAATATTCAGATCGTAACGTTGCGCTGGTCCAACCAAGACCGAGAAACAGTGAAGCGGTCAAGAACTCTACGCCGACGCCCTTAACCGTGCCCGAATACAGGAAAAAACCCGTGGAAATCAGGCAGAGGACTCCGTCTCCAAATCGTTCCATGGTCAGAGAATCCCCGCGGGAGAGATTCAAGGATGCCAAAGAAAAGTTCCTTATGCTGGAAAAAGAACGGATCGACGAGCAAAGATCTGAGCTGAAGAAGCGTCTTGAACGACAACGCAAAGAAAACGCAATGCCCATGATCCGAGCGGTGGTCAGAGACTCTTGCAATTGGTCGCGAAGCCATCATTCCGATGACGATGAAATGGACAGGAATCGGTATGATGACGATGGCGACTACGACGACGATCATTTTGACCACCAGGTCGTCAACAATTACAGAAGATCCAATCGACCGAGGGAAGGTTTGGATACTGATTACAATGGTGGTTATTCAAAACCAATTTCCAATAGACAGCCTAGGAACTTCCAGGTAAATTTTAAAATGAAACGTTCATAAGAAATTAATTGTACTGTTTATGTTTATAGTATTCTTTAATAAAAATTAATTTTAATACCCATTTAAACGCAACTCCCATTTTTCATATTAAATTATAATAAAATAGTATGTAAGTAAAATATGTACAAGTAGATTCAATACCCATATTCGTTTCCATATGATAATGATAATATAAATATTATTTGTCTTTTGGACAAATAATTCACCATTTTCTTAATTTTACAAACATTTTATATTTTTGTCTCAATTTCACATGTCTTATGAGTCGCGGTTGAAGACTTATTTTTCTTTGTACAAAAAAGATGAAAAAAAAAATAAAAAAAAAATATCGATAATCTTTAAAAAATTCATGACGTCCACAGTTATTATGACAATCAATATTATTTTGATCATCGACTACATGATGTTATATTCGTATGAAATAAAGAAAGCAGTTACAGTAATATTGTATTAAATTATAACCACGGTCTAATACTATCAGTCCAATTGTGGTTACTTTTACTGTAAACGTAATTGATGGAAATTATTACACCTATTGCATATTTAAAATAAAACTATACAATTTACATTGTATTGTTTCAAAATAATTCCCACAAAACCCATGATCTATTCTTCCCTTGTATTTATAGGTGGCCCCATTAATTCATACAATATGAAACATTAAAAGGACGTCGTGCCCATATGTGTTTTTTAGTTTTGTGAACGCATAACATTTCAAAACGTACCTTCAGCAGTTCTAATTTGTCGTGGTTAGCTTTACTAGTAGACTGAAATGAGTGAAGTGACCTATTAACAAAAATAATGGTTAAAACATCATCTGTGTTCTATCATTGTTTTTTACGATATTTTAATTTTTAAGTGACTTATGAGCATTTTTAAATATTAATAATTTACATACTTATACTCGTTTACAAATTAATATAACATTAAAGCTTAAAAATCAAAAGAGAGAACACAGATAATGTTATTGCCTTTAAATTTGATGATGGGTCAATTCGCTCTAAGATTTAAGCTAACAACACAAACTTGGTCCTCTTAAATTTTAATTTTTAAGCCAAACTTTTTTACAATGCTTAATTTTTGGACCAATTGTATCACTATAAGTTTCGGAGTGACCCATATGCATTTACGGATTGATCGTATATTATGCATAGTATATAATATATAATGTATTAAAATATGATTTAATCGGTATTTTTTGTTTTCAAATTTCCACAGCGCGATCACGAAGAATCCAGACTGGTGCCCAGAAGTTACTCGGCCGAAGACTACCATCAGTCGGACAACAGTTACAGGCCACCACCGCCGGAAGACCAGCGCAAAAGCTCACCACGCCGGGCCGCAGTACAGGAAGCCCCCCGAGCCGCGCCCAGGCGGAATAATCGTTATATGGAGTCGCCACCTCCTGAGCCTTCGTCGCGTGCAAACGATTACAAACGACGGCCGGCCTCGTACGCTTACGAAGACGACGGTGGCTGTTGTCCGCCTCCGAGTTACGGAGGCAGACCGCGCGGCGAACCGGACATCCGGGAGGCGCACGACGACGACGACGACGGCGACGGCCCGGCGCCGACGGCGTTGGTCGGCCGAGAGTACAAGCGGCGATCGGCGGCGTACGCTTACGAGGATCACCATCCGCACCATCCGCACCAACACCAACAACACCAACCCAAACACCATCATCAAAATCATCACCTACAGCAAGATCTCGGCGGCAGTGGTTACGGCGGCAGACGGGAACCGATGTCGGACAAGCGGGCGGTGCAGGCGGCCGCGGAGGACAGCCCCTCGCCGATTTCGCCCCGGTACAGGCACAGCTACGCAGAGGCATACCACAGGCACCAGCACCAGCACCAGCAGGCACAGCCGCCGCAAGATTCCGTGTACCGTCACAACGGTTCGTTACAATCGTCCGGTCGCATCGGAATCGCAGCGATACACCCTTACTGATATACATAATAAATAATAATATACCAATTATGTTATATCATCGTTTGTTATAAAAAAATAATATTATATTATATAGGTAATAATATAACAACATGCAACTGAATACAATAAATAATGATATAATGAATTGTATATGTATAATAATAATTAACCCACTGATTACCGCAACGATATTTTGTTATGATATAATGCGACAAAAATAATATTAAATTATGTATTTTTTCTTGTTTTCTTTGTTTTTCTATTTTCGAGATTTTATTATTTTTTTGTTAATAACGGCACGTGTTATAATGTAAATTCTGTAGATTACCTTACGGTAGTCTACTGCAGTTAACGTTTAAGAATGTCAAAGAAACTAAGCGAGATTATCGAATCTTTATAACGCTATATTTTAAACTTTTGTCTTTTTGAAAAAAAAATATATGTTAACATAATATGAAGATTGAAGAACCTAGAATTTGTTTACCATTTAGAATGACAATACACATGTATATTGTATATAATTTCATAGCCTAAAGCAAAATTATATTTTCTGAAATATACTTCTGAATCTCTACTTAATATTACGGATGTAAGCATTTAAATAAAGTTTAAGCTAGGTAAGTCGAGTGGAGTAATTTAAGAAAGTAAAAACCTAAAACGTTTGTTTTTATTTTTTAACGAGATAAAGATTGCCTCACGTCAAATCAAAAATCTTCTGTTCTTGGTATGATAATAATAACACACAATATTATCTAATACTCAAGAATCCTTGGAAAATTCTTTAGATCATATTGTAATTGTTTGCTCAGTTATTATTAAACGCTTTCATTATTTTATTATACACGTACGTAATAATATGTATATATTATAAAGGCTTTAATACATTATTATACTATTATACTATATATACTCGATTGATTTTTTTTATTTCACTAAATAAATTCCATACATGAGGTAGCAATTTCTTATAAGGACATATTTGTGTGTTAAAAATGATCATAAATATTATAAATATTAATATAGTATAATATTATAAAAAAATGTAATTATAATAATTAACTTTTTTTTTTATTATGATCTAAGATTATTTTATAATCATTAGAAACTAATTTTTACTACATACGCTGAGTTTATGAATATTTTTTATTTCTATACTTTTTAAGTTATATTGCTTATTAAAATGTTGTTAATAATTGACTATTTTTTTTTATTGATTTCGTTGTTTTGATTTAACTATATAAACACCATCATATTGTATCATATCCTAATATTAATTTTTACTGTCAGAAATTTACTTTATATGAAAAGGGTGGCACTTCAAATGAGCACCTGAGCGTGAAAATTCTGACTTTGTCTGAGTAATTGGTTAGTTTTACACCACGGCCAAGTGAGTCAAGTGAAAGAGCTCAGTCTCGAGTGGGTTTTTGTTATTCTTGTATATTATTACAATTAATAATTATAATAATAATACCTGCACCTGAATGTTGAAAGTGATTAATTACAATAATGTACTAATTAGTAATTTCACCAATAGAATTGACGTAGGCATGCCAAACTAATCTCTGGTATAGTATTAAGGACGCCATTTATGTATTATATTGGTAAAGGTCCCCACACACTGCAGCGATGGCGGTAAAATTCTATTGTCTTGGCGCTACCGCCACCGCCATTGACATTGCCACCGCTCCCGCTGCAGTATGGGGACCTTTACCATTACAATACATATTATTGGAAATTGGCATTGATTACGATTTGTATATTAAATATAGAGCTTAGTCGAGGTATAGTTGCTATAGTTATTAGGTTACGTCCTCTTTTTAAACGCACTACACTTCAGTATTCTAAAAACCGTGTTTTTCTGTTAACACGCAGGATGAATAAAATATTCACGCTCGCCTCCTTTTTATGCCAAAATTGATGATTTACCGTCGAATTTATTCAACGAATACTGCAGTATATTGTGCACTATGATATGACTTTTTAAATAGAGTTTAACTTGGATTTTACAACACTATATAAAAATATATACACATAAATATAAATATGCATGTACACTTCATAAAATATGAAACTACAACGCTCCCAAAATATCTATACATTTTACGTTCCGCTGGAATTTCGTCGCACTGTTATTAATATACATTACAATTTTATTAATAAACCTTTTCGATGACAACGTGAGAACTGTTTAAAGTGTTGATGATGGAAAATATCATGCGGTTATCTGCTCGTGAACACATCGTATACCATAACGAGGTTCGCAATGTTGCAGTTAACCGAATTTATATCGAAATAGAGGCGACCACCGATGAAACGCGATAATGTATGGTGAACACTGTCCGAGTAGGATAGAACTCAACTACACGGTATACGCGGTATAAGTAAGGTATCGGCATAAAAAGATGATTGTCCACTAGATAACCACACGGTTCAACCAATCACCGTTCTAGAATATTTTTCAAGAAATGACGTTTCACGGTGAACTGTGAAGGCCCCTTAAAGACGGGTTCACGGCTACGTCGTCTGTCGTGTCGTGTGGCTATATCGTATTCTGATTGGCATTTGTAATCATGGTATCATTCATTAAACATGTTCTACCGGGAAATTTCCTGAGTCTGGCCGAGCTCAATGGAAGTTGATGATTTCGTAAAACGCGAATAGCTGGGTTCGCAATATGAGCGGTGGTAAACATCGGAAAGATCATCCTGGAATTTGGAAAAAAATTATATTTGAATTATATGACATTTCTATAATAAACATATCTTTAATAAAATCCTTAGCAATTAATTTAACTATGACTCCATTATGTTTTACAATAACATGTTGTAGTTTTTTGACAATTATAACCCTGGTATGTCAATATGTGTTATTCAATAGTAATTTTTTAGTGTAGACAGTATAGTTTCTAAGTCTGTGATTTCTTATTAATAGTATGAAGTATTCTATGACCTATCACCTATGCTAATAAAATATAAAGAGACAGCTCTTATTTTATTTGTCCTCGATAAACAGTAAAGTAACAAACCGATTTTCACCACGATTTAAAGAATCTTAAGGAGATGGTACAGGCTATAGCCAATTAACCCACATTCTGCCATAGGAAAACTTAGTGTTAAAATAGAAATAAACCCTTCTGTTTGGTTATTGTTACCAAGTAGTTTAAAAAAAAAAATATGGAGAAAACTCACCACTTTCAGCGCAGGTTAAATTACCAAATACACAGCATCATTTTTATGTGTGACGAAGTGCAAGGGTTTTTTAATTTTTAAATTCAGAGCGGAGTGATAGATGATTGGTACTATAACTATGTATTGTGCTGTTTTATTGTGTCTATCGTGACGCTCTGATGCTACCTTTAAAAAGAGCTAATTCACTTTTAAGTTATGATGATATTTATTTCTATACTTAAATTATGATCACACGGCGTTTTAGATAGACAATCTAGCTACACTACTGTCACGATTCATTCAAATTATTACTAGCCGCAGACCGTATAGTAACTACTAAAACCTGTTGAAAGAGGATGCTTCATTTGAATAAAAATAATAAAATATGGTTACTAGAATTTGAAAAATATTGGAAAGATAAAATAACTTTAAGAATTTAAGTTTATAGATATTTTGTATTGATTCATACCATTGTAGCATTATTTAATTATAATTGTTATCGAGCTGTGAATTTGTAGGAAAATGCTTTCTTTTAAGTTAATAATTGTAATATCGAGCTTTCTTAACACAAAGTTTGAATTAGGTGGGTACTAACAATTTTGATAAGTTATTACTTATTACCATTCCTTCAATATTGACTACGACTATACTTTATTATTCATGATAGGGTTATAGGTCGAGTCCAAATTTGTAATTTCTATTTTATTATTAAAATTTATAACTAAAAAAACTCAAAATATATTTCACTAATTACTTTAATAGAGTCTTGTTAAAAGTTTTATTACTGAAATTGAATAAATTTAAATCCTTATATATGCCAATATAAAATATAAATAGCCATATATAGAAGTTATTTTACATTTTTAAGTTTTTTGATTTAAAATAAATCATATTGAAAAAAGAACAAAAATAGGTAAAAAATTGAAAATGTCTACAAAGAACTCAAAAAGAGCTAAAATATTTTTAAAATTACACGATGTTTGAAAATGTCAATAAAAAAATATTTCAAAGAACATTTAAGACCACGGATCTTAATTTTCTAATCACAACAAAAAAATCGAATTGGTTTTGTCAAAATATGTCCATTTTTCTGATTTTTTTTTTTTGTTCATTGCTAATTATTGTAAAAAAAAACTGGGAATTTGTTCGATTTTGATCACCCCCCCCCCTTCTTCCACCCCTAAAGTTATGAACTAAATTCAATTTTCTGTTAATGAATTATCTTTAATGTGTAAGAACAAATCAGAAAAAAAACACATCATTGTTCAACCGACGCGTTGTCATAGCCCTGCTCAGAATCTAAAAGCCAATTAAAAAGTTTATATTAGTAGATTACATAATAAATCTCTCATGGGCTATTATAATGCTCAAAAGTGATATTGTATAACTAAACACTAAAGCCTTTAAAATCCAAATCCCTAGTCTGGTTATAATATGTTCCTTCTCCCGTTAATGCGCTACCTACTAATTATGTTGAAGATATTTATTATTATTAGTGTCTAACATTTTGCACATATAAAATTTGATAGCTACGTTTAAAAAAAAAAAACATAAAATATTGGTTTTAATGGATTGTAAACGTCGTCTTTATTCCACGAGTTATTATTATTATTTTTTGGTACTTTTTTGGTTTTTTACTAAAACTCAATTATTATTTTTTTCCAAACTCTTACGAAACATGCTAAATAGACGTATTTTATTCTTTTTTTATGATGAATACCAAACATGAAATGGGTATAAATTATTTCAATCAAATAGTTATTGCGTTAAGTGCGTTATTGCCTTATCAAATGATAAAAATTAAGTTGATCGTGAGTAGTGGAGCGGTTGGCTCCAATATCGTGTGCTTAAAAATGTTTAAGTATCTTAAAATGATTTCCCGTCAAAATGTCCGATGTCTACATATTGTCTTTTAATTAATTGCGATCGATTCGTCATTCGACCATCATTTTATTGTCAATAGTAACAAAAAACTGCGAGTACAGCAACGTGAGATCACACACCACCATACAATATAATGATATTATGCAATTTTATCCGCGTTTGCGGCCAACTGCAGTATAATTGTAGGTAGTTGTAGTGGAGGTAAAAGTATAATAATTTAAAAAACCTATGTACTAACGTCTAACGTCTTAATGTATTGCGATAGGAATTGCTGCCGCCGAGAACAACTCGTCGGCTATAATACAGAGGTGCAAATGGTGACGTTTAGCGGGAAAAAAAGAGACAGTATGTTATAACGCAGACAGCGGCCAACGCGCGCGTGCCTCTATAATATTATTATCATTGCAGCTCGACGTCACGACCGACGCGCATTCTACCGGCCACGTCGGTGTCTCGTCAAAAATCGAAATCGGCTATTTTCGTGTCGATGGACTGGCAGTGTGGCCGGCCAATGATGATGTGCCGTACTCCGGCGAGGGGTAGGCCCACGTATGTGTAAATGAGACAGTGCCATTGCCGCGGCGATGGAAAGGAAGCGATGAGCGGAAAGGAGCGGATTGGAGCGGAAAGGAACGGATAGGAACGGAAAGGAACGGAAAGGAACGGAAAGGAGCTCTGCGTGTATGTTATTGCCTTGTCGGAAACGTTGTGGGGTGGCGAAAAGTTGAAATAATACAACGGAAACGAGAGTCCCGATGAGGAGTTACAATAACACATACATTTTAGGAGGTCTGGCGGCATACTATTATATTAATAATTCGTTTTGCGGTCGAAGAGCGATGTAATTGGTGAATTATGAATGGTATATAGTGGGTCGTGGGCGGTAGGGTCACGTGTATTATTCGTTCGGTCGATGTATATTAATATTATAATAATAACTGTTGATCGACAAAAACCCTGTGCTGAGTATATTTCATCGGGTGTATTGTGTATAATATAATTATGAGTTTAAAATGTATATTGTAATATAGTTAGTTATTATAATATAATACATTATGTATGGCTTGGGGCTTTGGGCGCATATGACTATTATACAGAGTGATGCCAAGCATGTTCGCTCTGTTTTATCCTTTAATAATATTCTGATTTTTGAAATTTTCATCTAGACTCACGAACCATAATGCTATCAGATACAAAATTATTTTTCAAACGAGAACTGCCTACTCTTTTTACTGTGAAAAACTGTTTAGCAGATTATTGTTTGAACATTTTAAAGGGACTAAAATGAAATTTGAACGATGAGTAGTCATTGAGGTATCATATTTTAGTCTTGTGTTTAATACTATTGTTATACGCTCAAACAATTTTTACTATTGTTGACTACTATAATTTTCATATCTTCATTATAGCCCCCGTATATCTTGCGAACCCATCACGATAATCGACCTATAATAATGCCATTACCCCCCTATCGTATACGTATAATACTCAATGCCGGTTTAATGACTCGAAAGCCACTTGTTCGAAATTTCGAATTCAGATGGGTAAATAAAAACTTATCGGTTGACATTAATTCACAGGTTAAAATAAAAAGGTTACGTTATAGAATATGTGCAAGACGTTTGGCGAATCACCCTGTATGCCGGGTCTGTCCTCGGCGAGGGTGCGGGTGCCGGGGAATCAATCGTTAACCTTTGCCGGAGACCGGGGGATAAATCGACGGTGCAGAAATCACGTCTCGATCGGACGAAAAATTAGATAAAAATGTACCGTTTATCGTATCGTGCGGCTCTACGGCGAGTAAATTATTTGTTTTTCTTCCCGGCGGCCGCCGGGGCGCGCGTGACGTATCCGCCGCGCGCGCCAATAGGGGCAGAAATATTGATCATTCCGTTTTTGTTGTTAACACGCTCGTCGGATTCAAAGCGGGGCCGCTCAGTGTGGGCCTCTCGTGTTAGGGTACAGATGTCGTTCGGAGTTGACGCCGCCGCCGCCGCCGTCGCCGCCGCCATCGCCGCCGCGTACGACGCGTGTGCAACACCAGTCCGTCGCGGTAGCCGCCACGACTTACTCGCCCGCTGAACGCAAGTGTGTGACGCTACGCTGACCCGCCGCCCGAGCCAAGACAGTCGGACGACGCCACTGCCGCTGTGAGGACAGCCTGCACCAGCTGCAAACGATAAGTTCCGCCGAACGAAAACGGGTCGCTGTCGATCGTCATCGTTGTACTTGCCGGCTTCGTTCGAAACATGCGCGTCGCTGCCACCGTCGGAACACTCGCATCATCGCGTCACGAACAGCAATGATCGTCCCGTACCAATGTTACTCGCTACAAGGTCGTTCTCGTCAACTCGACTACTGTGCAAGAAAAGTGAGTTCTTCGTCGATCGTATCACCGTTAAGTATAATATAATAGGTATACCGCCGTACCATTAATATTAAAGCTCATGAAGTTTCCTAAACAATTTGCTATAATTCCAAATGATATCTCTTATCTTAAGAAAATAAACCAGAATTCCAAGTCATCTGTATAAAAAGTGGGTAATTCTAATAATGAGTCAAACTAAAATATCTGTTGATGGTAATATTATCCAAGTTATGGACAAATTATAGACTTAGAAGTCTTATTATATACGGCTGAATAAAATGCCGTGCGTGTAGTCTATAATATGTCAAATGTTTTGGATATTTAAAAACGATCTTTGACTTCCCATTTTTTTAAGCAATAGTTTTATTACATCGTTTGGTTTATGTATAAAATACACAATATTTGTGTTTTATCTGCACCATACTCAAAACGCGCCAGTCACTGTACACATTTATAATATAGACGTGTTACTAGACAGACGACTTGATATATATATAAACCGTATAGATATTATAGGTTATAAATATACCTTGTAATACATACGTGTGATTTTCAAACATTGTTGTACCACAGAAAATGTAAACTGAAACTACAGAAGTACCAATAAAAAAAGTAACCTCAACAACATTTAAAAAAAAAATAGTTAACTACCCTTCAAACGTATGTATTAGTGTTTGAAAATCATAAGTAACGAGTTTGAGGGAGGATATTGGTACTAATATAGTCCATACCAAATTGATAAAAGTATATTTGTAATATTCGTCTCTTACCTATATACTTTTCATTAAATGTTACGAGTTTTCCAAAATCTAGTAAAAGTATTTTGATAAATTTAGCTAAGGTAAACGTGATAGTTAATATTTATCATAAATACTACAGGTAAGCCTGAAGTTTCAATTGTTATTTTGAATTCCACGGCAATACGAATGATATGATTCCATTCGTCGGCACCAGGATAATTCACGGCGAATATATATTAACATAATAATAATAATGAAACGAGTAAATGAAATTAATAATACATTTCTAGTTCAACATTTATTTAAATTGGATAACATTTATTACAAATCTACAACCATTAACAAGAATGAATGAGTAAAAGAAAATATTCACAATAATTAATATTTCATTACAAATATAAATTACACGGGATAAATTAAATGTACCCATAAATGTTACACATTTGATCGGGCGAGTTGTGTGCAATTAAATCTCTCTAATAATCTTCAATTAGCCTATTTTTATAACCATCGCAAACGGTTTTTAGTGGTTATGCAAAGTCTTTATAGTTTCTATTAATTTCTGTAGAATGTACTTATTCAAAATAATATAGACTTTTTTTATTACATTTGATAGTCTGGTAATTTTCGCATTTCCATAACAATTTATTTACACTACATTTCTCAAATATGTAATAAATAGCCTTTATAAGTTACTCATTTTTCCTTGTCACATTCATTTTTTATGTTACTGAAGCCACGTCATTAGGACCAAAATTTAGATAAATAAACGATTGTAGCTTTAAATTGTTAACACACTCAAATTTCAGTATTATAAAGATTATATTTACGTACGTTGTGAAAACACTGGAATTGGTTATCTATCGCATACAAATTTGACGTTTACCCGGGCACGGGTAAATTATTAATTTAAAGTATTACTAGAATGGTATGACGATGAAAGATTACGACGACATGACGTGAACGTAAATCGAAAATACCTATATGATCTGGTGCGAATATTATAACAAAAGCCAACTATATTGTGTAAGGTGAAAATTATATCGACGACAACCGAAAGAAAAAGTACAATAATTTCGCAAAACATTTCACGTTTTGATGTTCATGCTCGCATGTTCATCCGGTTTATGAGTGCATTGTGTGTATACATCAGTGTCACATGTACATCCAGAGAGGTTTTGAGGGTTGGTGACATATTCTCACGAGATATGTCACACGAAATATATTATTTTATGAGAGTTTTATCAAGATCATGACGTGTAGTAGAGTATTTTAATTACCGATTGGCGGTGGGGTGGAAGTGGGTCATAAATCATAAAATTCTGCTCTACTGGTGGGTATAGAAAAACTGTGGCGACCACGGTTATTATTTATTATTGCTATTCTTTATTTTTATGTATTGAGTTCATAAAAAAGCACAGATAGGACAATATTGACAACATATTATATTATTATATGCATACAAAATCTAATTTATTTAAATCGAATATTATGACAATAATATAATCGTTAAGTATTCAAATATTGCAAGCAATTATTTCCCTGTATCGAAAATTTCCTAAAGTCATAATCAGGGCTCGTATTTTAAAGCACTAAAAATAACGGAGATATGCGCTATAATATGACCTAAAAAATCTTAAAATAAGCGTTGTAATATACTCTAAAAACATGAAAAATAGCAAAAATAAAAATGTATTCTGTTCAAAATTTTAAAAAAAATGTGTATATATTAAATAATTATTATTAAAAGATTATTTATGAATTAATAGTTACATTTATAATTTATAAAAACTCAAATTAGTTTACTTTCTTTCTTTTTATAATTAAAATGACAAACATTTTATGTTTTTCATACCACATAATATAAACTAGATTTATTAAAATACAAAATAAAACTTTATATTGTGCAAATTAGCAATAAATAGCAGTATAAAATTGTATATTTGGAATCCCCGGTATATAAAACAAATGTATAGTTCACTTTGCTATTTTCATCTGTATCCTATAATAATTAGCAAATGCTCTAAAATCCAAGCCCGGGTCATAATGAACGTTTGGTGTAATCTAACTATATTTGGCGAAAAAATCATAGACGGTAAAATGGTTTTTTACTATTTACTAGATACTCCCCTATATATATATATAAAAAAAAGGGAAATTTGAAGGGTCTGGATATTTGCATAATATACGCCAGCGTTGAATGAAGGTTTTTTTTCTATATTTATTTAAGTTTTTTTCTTATGTTTTTTTTTTTTTTAAAGGTGTTAAAAATATTTACAGGTAGATACGTTTATATTTTTGTGCGTACTATTTTCGGGAGTTTTTATTTCTACGCACACGGGTATTATACGTATAGATAGGCGGACACTGTAAAAGTAAAAATATTACGAGCTCAGGTGTATTTCGTTGTGTACGAGACGTAGACGAATGTAGAAAAATGTTCGCTGCGGACTTGCGAACTGTGTGACCAAGTTGGCCGAATCCGTATAATAAAATATCTTTACAGCCGACACAACGTCGGTTATTATTTTTAGTACATTTGATATGACTACGACGACGTTATTATTTATTATAACACGCGTTGTACGGATGTCCCATACGATTTGTCACACAAAGTTGTGCGACCATCATTATATTAAATCATAATATAATGTCGTTGTTAGTTCGATAACTATTGTTTTATTTTTTGAGGACAATCATTAATACGGCTACCTATTTATATTTACATCAATAACAGTTAATATCGCCAAAGTAGACGTACCGTATTTTATACCTGTAAATATATACAACAATTATGTTATGGACTCGTCGGGTAGGCCGGCGGGGGTGGTTGAGGATTGCGGCCTCGAGTCACGGATTCGCGCCGGGGGCGAGGGTCGCGTGACGGGGGAGGTGGGGGGGGGGGAGATGGAGGTCTAGAGAGGTACACATACCGTTTTCGGATCAATATCTCATCTGCCAACGTACCACAGAACAGGACGTTACTGTCAATCTATTTTATTAATATACGATCCGCGCGTACATATTAAACGTTAACCGAGCGTACAGGCCAGATAAACGACTGTTTGATAGGTTCCATCTGTTCTGAATGTACACACCGTATGGTATTTTACGATATACATGTATATCGGGTGTGAGCGTGCGAGTGTTATATGTGTTATTTATGCGTTTTTTTTTTTACCTATAGCCATTAGAGAGACTTGGAATTTTCCCGATAGTCGGTAAAATATCAAATTACGAGTAGTTTTTCCGCACGGGAATTGTGAAGGGCTCGTTTATTATAAATATTATAACATTATATTATATTATATTTTAGTGGCGCGAGAAAAATACTACGGACATATCCATTATCTGACATGTCGAAACGCGAAACTAACAAACGCCTATAATGTTTGATTAATATATTATTTTAATTTTTTTTTAATTGTGCGTATGATTAATAATATAATAAATCATATTTTAATCTATAATTTAAACTATCAAAATATTAGGGTGGGTAATTTCAATTTGATTTCATAGTTGATTTCACATCAATAAAATTACGAGAAAAAAGTTTCATAAGCATTTATTTTTGTATACAAATTGTCCTTACAGTCAAGTTTCTACGACATATTAGGTATGTATATTGCAAACAATATATTATATTATCTATTCATGACATATTTAACGATTTTTGAGATAAAATAATATATTCATGACCATGTCTCGGATCTGATAACTAGTACTAAATATATTGAAATATGTCCTATGATATGAACTAAAACAATATTATAAAAAATAGCATAAATAAAACTCACTTAAACAAATTTTGTTTGTACTATCTCGTATTGACACTAGACAAATAAAAATTACATGAAAGTAGCTGATATAAGTAAAATACAGGTAAAATACAGAAGAATAAGGGACAAGGTTCTATATGGAGGTGTAGGACAGAGATGGTCGACCTCATATAGTTGAGACTTGCGAGTGAAGAGCAAAAGACAAAGAAGCTATATTATAATTTAAATAATAATAAAAATTAAAATGATTTTAAATGAAGCCATCGATTAAACGCATTATAATTTTGGTATTTTTTCGCATTTACGAGTATTCACATAACTTTTATTTATAATATTTTTATTCATAATACAATATTTATGAAAAAAACAAAATAAATCAAATCGAATGCATATTAGTAAAAAAAAAAGTTGTGAGCTAGTCAGTACCTACTCACTGTATATTTCTTGTAATCTAAACGATCTAAACGAATTTCGTGTGAAACGTATTATAATAAATTGTATAAAAAAAATATAAAAATATGGCATATTTCTTTAACACTTTAACGCTATAAAATACATATTTATACATTTTCCAGACTTTGAAAAAATGATGAAACGAATAAATTTGTTATTTTTAACACTGTATTTCCGTATTCTCTTTGTATAGTCGATTTAATTTTTTTTCTAATGCAAATATGCAATCATACATTTTTGAACAATAAAAAAAATGTTATTAAATTTATTCATTTCCAGTATTGAAATGCTTTTTTATTATTTCGAAGCTGAATAATCATAAACTAAAATAGAATAATAATAGAACACAGGTAAAATTTCTGACCTATGGTAATTTATTTTTACATGCATTTAATCATAATTGCCATTTAATATCGTGCATACTTCATCAAACCATATTATTTTTATAATTTTATTTATTCAATGATATAATAATTATAGCTTTAAAATCCGAATTCACCAAGGAAAAAATGAAAAAACATAAAATACGGTTCTGTATTGGCGTATCTATCAAGATTTTTAGCAAACCTCAGTTCACGGACAAATCGGCATCGGTGTACCTAACTTTGTGAACTAATTCGACTGAAATGGGCAATCCACAACATAGTATTTTATTTTTTTGATCGTAGTTCACAATTACTATCTTTAAATTTTCCCTATCTCTAAGAACTATCTCTGAAACTTTCATTAAAATCGGCCGAGTAGTTTTTGAGTCTAGACTTTTGTTGTATATTTGAATAAAAAATAATATTTTCTTTTATTTGAAAATATTCCAATAGCAACGTGTGCTAGCTATTCAAACGATTTTTTTTAAAATTGTATTTCTGTAATCAATGGCAACCCTAAATAGAACAAAAAAAAATTCGTGATTTTCGTGAGCCACTCGTAAAATTAAATTCGTGTTGGAGCCACCCAATAGCAATCTATAGACGTTGAAAAATGAGCTTAAAAAACCCTCAGAGTCTCAAGAAATCTATTGATATAACGTTTATCGAAATCTTTTATTAAAAACTAATTTCACATTTATATTTATATTTATATACATACATAGATAATGGGTGGGTGTTGGCCTAATTACAAAGATATATTAGTAAAGTTGGTATGTTTATAAGTATTAAAAACATGGGCGTGAGCAGACTACATTGGTATGCAATACAAACAATTTGACCTTTTCCGTCTAAAAATATTGCTGTTAAAAATTAAAATTTATTTTCATCAAAATATAAAACATGTAATTATTTAAAAAAAAATATTTATTCGCTTTATTTTAAATCGACTTTTTACTAGTACATTGACTTTAAAACTCGTCTATACATTTTTAAAAATCTATTTCAGAGTAGGTTATTTGAAAATAATATTTTTAAATTGATCAATATCGAGAAAAATGCACCTTCAAGCGTGCAGTACGTACCTATCATAATGGGTCTTTTCTGGGAATCATGGAGTTTGAAGTACCATACCCTGCACACCTTTTGTGCATGCCTATGATTAAAAATATCAAAAGAGAGGTCCTTTTTCTCCTCATCGGTAGCTTTCATTGATCGGGAAATAAGAAAATTCAACACATTTATTGGAGAGAAAAAAACAATACAAGGAATACATATGCAACAGCTCTTGTCGTGCGAATAGGGACTCAAGTATTTACATTATTTTGAATTAATCAATTGTAACAAAATTATGTGAATTTGTGTCACAAATTCAAAATTGTTGTTACATATTATTATGCTTTGTAATCAATAATTGTATTAAATACTATTTAAAACCAATAAAAAAATTTCAAATATCATAATATATTGTAAAAAAATGTTTAACATTTTAATAATTTATTTTCAACATTATTTTTTTTTTTTTTAAATATGAGCAAAATAAAATAATTATATTTATTATGACTTGTGAGAAATTCACTTCATTTTTATAGGAATATATTAACGCATGTATAATATTATGCTTAAGCTTAATTGTAAAGGAATTTACTTTACATTATACATTTTAAATATAAGAGCGCTAGTATCATTTTTTTAAATTTTCAAGATTATTAGATTCCAAGTCGTGACACTCTGAATATTTATGTTTTCCGGATATTTACGGTCCGGGAATATACGGTTTACTACTTTTCGCATTACTGCAGTCCGAATAATATTTACTTTCAGGAATCCTACGAATCATACAATTATTTTCCCTTATTTTACGTGCGTCCGTTTAATCTTGACGGCCCGAGCTACGAAGAAAAAGGACACAATAAAATGTATTAAGGCTAAATGATTTCACAAAACTAAATTGGCATTGTGGAGGGTGAAGTCCCCTCCCAACTTTGCTATTTTAAAACTTTCACATTTCCCCGGCCGTACATCGTTTGCGCATCACCATTGTTCATTTCGACCTTTTTTGTAAGACAGTTGCGCATCCTTCGATTTTTGGGTTATGCATCGTTTGCGCATCGCCCGTTTACCTTACGTCAAGTTATCGCACAACGTTTTAGAACTGGAAAGGATTAGGAGTTGTTAAGTAATTTTTAGTTAAAAATTCGACACTCATAATATTCAATTTTTAAATATTATGTATAGGTGTCAATTTTCGTTTAAAACTACTGTATGTATTACGAAAAGATTAATCAAAGTGTATGTGTGACTCGAAACAACATGACCAATCCATAGTTAATTCCAATGTTTGTATAATAATCGTGTCTATTTTTTTAAAATTTAATTGAAAAAGTCAATTTATTTATAACTTTATATCTATAATTATTAAATAATATTATGTGAAATTATAACTATTGAATTTTCAAGTTTAACCAGAATTGGGTTAAAATGTTATTCCAATTTTACTAAAATCATTTTTTCAATTATTTTCTGTACATAGTGACATTTTTAAGATTTTTAGATTTATTTTAAGCTATGCATACCGTTCTACAGTACGTGGTTGGTATTGACTTATAAGCTAATAACAATAATTTGTTATAAATTATAATATTTATTATTTAATATACTCCATGCTTTGCTAAAAATTAGTTTAACTGACCATACTATCCTTAGAAATAAAGGCAGACACACCCTCTTCGTGAAGAATCGTTTTTAATGTATGTACGGTGATATATCTTTTTCTTCAAATTGTACACATCTATTAAAGTAACGCATTAAATGACGAGGTACACGTGATGATGATGTCACTCAAAACCTTATATATGCAGCAGTGCCGCAGTGGTGAGTCCCTCGATTTTTCATGTTTACATTTCAAGTCTGTAATCACAAAAACACATTGTCTTTGACATAACTCGGTATGATGTCATGCGTATCATAATGATTAATTTTTCATTCGGGATTATAGTAGCCAAAAAATCACACTTTAATAAAATCGCCAATAGGTATGTGAGGTACCCGAGTATTACTATGTTTATGATCATATTTATTTTGATTGTTCCCCAGTCGTATGTACTCGTAAGCCATCACACATTGACCCATTATTCTGCATTCCTGCTATTGTTATTACGATAGAATTACAGAGGATATAAAAGGTAATGCAAAATTAAATTAAAAAACTGCATCACGAGAACCGCAACTTCCAACCCTTATGATTTAATGAAATTGATAACGAAAATTCAACGAAAAAATAATAATAATCAGGGTTTTTACTTTATAGGTACTAAAAAGACTGTATAATATATTATTTACCTTATTGATTTTTTACTGCATAACAAACTATACATAATTATTAGATTATTACGTATTATGTTTACATGAAAGTTTGTGTATCAGACACATATTATATACCAGACCTAAGCGGCTAAATGAAATATTTTATATTATCTGTGTTGAAAATAATTTAAATTCTATTAATTGTATTAACACATTTCGTTGAACAGATTGCAATTGCCCACATTTAAAGTCATAACACAAACGTCGACGTCTAAAAATTCATTACGTTAATTGTATTATTGAGTTGAAAATGTCATTTGATTTGACCGGTAAAAATGATACAATTATATTAAACTATAGGCACAGCAACCGTCGTCGTAGGTACCACAACTGAAAATGTATACCTTGCAACTCCTAACCCCCATAATGCATTTACTCGGCTTACTGTTTAAGCGTTAAATATCCGACATTTCGGTCTGATAAATTATGTTTGCCAGTTGACGTTCATTAAACGCGTCCGAAGACCTTGTTCCGGATACCTACCGAGATTGCGCTCGTGTGTCACATAATTGTGTTGGCTGCTGGGCGGTGCGATGGCGATGGCAAGTGCGGAAGTGATGAAGTACCCGCAGTATTCGAATGAAGTTGGTTCACAGTGCCTTTTTACCGGAAAGATCAATATTGCGAAAAGACAGTGGAAATGGCCTATATTTTATTCGTTATTTTGAAAAAAAAAAAAACACAAAACCACAGTGAACATGTTGAGAAAGGTTTTCGATTTCTTGCAGCAGGTATTCAATGAGCAACAATAATAACGAACAGAACAATTGGTACACAAGTGTCCCAATATATAGTACGGCGTTACGTATATGGACATAATATGCTGTTGAATATTTTCGAGTAACGCTACTCACAAGAAAATAAAAATATATAATTCAACAGCTAAAATAAATCGTTATTTAGAATAGAAATACTATCTCAAATAAAATAATTCTGTAAATAAATGATAAACCTATAGGTTTAATAATATATTATTTACACGTCTTTATTGGGGTTTCAATACCAAGGATATGCCAGTGTATCATTAATTTTAGCTATAGGTACTTGTCTCTGTTTCTCACATACTTTAATAGAACCCTAACACCATTATAGATAGAAAATTATTATTATTATTTCTATCTATAATCGTGGTATCTGCAGTAGTACGGGTACATATCAAGGATTACATTTTTCAGTTGCTTTGGTTTTGTTAAAAAAAATTATAACCCGATAGGTGTAATATATATATGAAACTTAAACTGGAAATTCTTCAACAAACCTGTGAGAAAATAAAACATATTGTGGATTTTGGCATCGTGTTATATTGATACGGTTTCAACGTTTAAAAAATTTATTGTTGGCAAATTTCTAGATACAGTATATACCTGTACAGAATACGGAATTGATCATGTTTCAAATTATTAGAAAAGTTTTTATCGTATTTTTAAATTTTAAAATGTCTGAATGGAATAGGCCGATATCATAAATATTTAGTATGTATAGATTAAGTATTTTACAACTGATCACTGTAATTATATTTTTACCTTAATAGTTATAAATAATAATATATTTACTACGTAGTACTCTGACTTAAGTATACATAGTATATTTTACACTCGTAAAATTATATATATATATGATTATGTTATTTTAATTCACAACATATGATAAATTAATAATAATAAAAAAAATTTGATAAAGCTCAACTTTTATGTGCAAAAATTAAATAAAAATACACGATTGGTTTATATGGAATAAACTATGGAAAAAACATTTTTAAAACTACATGTGTCTAAAAAAGTCAAAAATTGTTACCCTCTCCACAGGACATAGCCTTGACGACCCTGTTATGCGTCAATGTAATTACCCTGCAAATTGTTATTATATTTTAGGCGTAATATTTTTTTTCTACAACTTCAGATTATAATCACACATTTTAATAATCACACGATATACTCAACATAAACAGATATAAATGTTTACGAGGCGAATACATTAGTTATTTGGTCGCTCAAACTCTTGACATCGCCGAATATAATATTTTAAATTAACTAGCTGTATGTAAGAAAAAGTTCCAATTTGAAATAAGAGAAATATGTGTTACTACATTTTAGGTTATGTAAGAGTTGAAAAAAAACCAAACTGATGTGATTGGATTTTTCCAAGAATTATTATTTTCCGTAATACATACACCACAAAGCAGTTAAAATAAATTAAATGTAAAAAAATAAAAATTGATAAATTACATTCAGTACATAAAATTGATATATTTCAAGGAAATGATGGGTGTGGAGATGTAACAAATCATATCTGTAGATTAATTTGTCAAAAACTTTTATAAAGTGCCTATCTATTGATTCTTTAACTGGCATATGTAATAACTCCAATAATTTGTAGCCTGATATTTATTATTAAACAATATTCATAACAATAAATTGTTTGTCAATGGTTTTATAATATATATTTTATTGGAAGGTTATGTTTTGTGATCAGGATCGTTTTCAAAAATAAATACATTCATCCTTCCGCTCAGAATCTAAAATATATTCATTATTATTCATAGTATAAATGATAAACTATGGTTATACTAATTAAATAATAATAGAACATTGGTGTAATTTGTGGGAAGCACGCGTGTGCATTAGTATCCCTTGGTTTTTTTTTTAAATAGCGGGAACCCATGTAATTACTTTTATTTTACGATTGAAGCGAACAGTTTTTGTATTGATTATTATATTATTAATAGGTATATTGTTTTATGTCTCATGGAAAAAATGTGATATGACACCACTGAAATAACTATATTACTTACTCAAAAGTACATACTTACAAATTATAATTTATTATTCTTCCTTTATTTTGTATTTGTGTGTACCTAATTTATGAAATGCACGTGGTATAACAATTTTTTAATTAATTTTGTTTTTTTACAGTATAATCAATTCCAATAGGTTGTAGAACACCTATTTATATATATATTTTTTTTTTGCAGAGACGTCAATAGGGATGACATGAAAGTAATTGTATGTCAGTTTGGGGTACAGCCCCCAAGCGATGGGAGATAGCGTCGATAACTACACAAATGCCACTGAATCAGACATCATGATTAAAAGACAAATAATTAGAGCCGAATTTTATAATACATACGACGTGATGACTGGAGTAAAGAATTTAAAAACTAAATATAATAATTAGGTGTTTATTTTTTTACATATTTTATAATATATGTGTGTATATATATATATTTTCAGATTAGAATTGCATCCACTTTAGGAGGATTTTTTTTAATGATGGTTCTATTAGTATTGTACAAGAGTAAATGTAAAACTCGATCTCTTTCTGATCAACATCTCGAGGCGGTCATCAAAGCGGCTGTGGACCAAGAAGAACAACTCGCTGCTTTGGCTAAAAGAAGTTCTAGCTCTAGCTATTGCTCTGGCCATGGTCTTTGTAGATGTTCTCCGAGTAACAAAAATTATTTCATAAGCATATTGTATTAATTAAATTAATATAATTTATTTTATCACCAGGGTATAGCATGACCGAAAACAGCGTTGCTGAGTGTAATAATTGGAACCGTAAATCTAAGACCTATCTTTCTGAAACTCAATATCATCCATATTCGGCTTTAACTCAAACCAGCAACAAATTTATGAAATCATCAGTACTAGAATACTCTTTTGAAGAGGTAAGTGCCTTGTAGTGAAAACTCAAAAAAAGTTTAATAGTTATAGTTTATTTCTTTTAAAATATGTATGCTGAATATTTGACTTTATATCTGCTGTAATTAATTAAAATTTAACTTTAACAGTTAAGAGGACGTTATACCCGCATGTGTTGTCTCTGTCTTACAAACGTACAACATAACAAAAACTGTTTCGCGTGGGGAAAGAACCGAGAAGGCTACAGTTATAACTAAGAAACCAAATTTTCACACTGTAAAGAGGAGAATATTTGCTGTGCGACATCGCTTTAATTTTTTCGATATCATATATACAAAAAAAGTTATTCAAGTTTTAAATACACGATTTTTTTTTCATTTTTTCAACAATAAGAACTTTTTTTGTATTAGTGATTTCGAAAAAATAAAAGCGACGTTGCACAGTAAATATTCTCCTCTTTACAGTGTAAAAATTTGGTTTCTTAGTTATAACTGTAGCCTTCTCGGTTCTTTCCCCGCGCGAAACAGTTTTTGTTATGTCGTACGTTTGTAAGACAGAGACAACACATGCGGGTATAACGTCCTCTTAAATATAACATTTTAGTGAGAAAATAAATTAACCTTATACTTTAAAGGTTTAGTTAAATATATTTAGAGATAAAATTAAATCGTCAGTTCATCAATAAATAAACAAACAGGCTACAGGTATACTTAAATGAAAAAATAAACAGCTATAGAATTTTATATTAGAAGTAAAATCTGTAAAACCTTCTTTAAATACATTTATAACTGCAAAAATGAATTTGTTAGCATTCCGAGAAGCCCGGATTAAAAAGCTTCAAGCTCTGGTTCAAATTTATTGGGTCTTTAAAACTCTCATACTTATACCTCTCTATTCCCCCCCTCCCCCCTATTTCTTTTTATAAGGATAATATGATTTCAAAACAAATTAGCTATGGGATCGTGCTCACTACTTGGCCATCCCTCTTAGACTTTTGGTTTGTACTTTGTTTATGTCTGTTGTTAAAATCTTATGTTTGTTTCTAGTAAAAATATTTAAATTGAAGTATAATTTATTGTAACAAATAATAATAATAATAAAATATAATAATATAATAATATAATAATAATAATTTATTATATAATTTATTGTTTTACATTTGTTTGGTAGAATTTAGCATCTTATATTATATCGTATATCGTCCCGCTCTAACCTTACCATACTCGTAATACCTGCATAAGCTATATTTAAACCTGCAGTTTCTACATAGTTCGATTTGCTATAAGTTATTGTACAAAACTTAAATTAACCATGTGGAAATCATAATTTTAAATAGTTGGTTTAAATGTTTAAAATGTTCTAAATTAACTTAAAAAATGTAAACAACAGAAAATTATTCTTAAAAAAAAAATAGAAATAAAAACTTTGTAGTTATACAAACTAGTTACTTGATATAGCTAAAATAAGATCGTGGACATGACATTTTGTATTATAGAATTCAGAGTATTTGCTAGTTGCTAACAGGGCTTGGAATATAAATTAAAATACTAGTATTGGATACGCAAACTTTTAAAAATATTGGATCCCAGAACCGGATAGATATTTTTTCGGTTCCAATTTCATTTTTTATTTGATTTATTTAATTATTGGATTATTATTTATTCGTTTCCATGTTCCAGGAAACGAAATATGAGCAGCTACCATTATAAAAATATAAATTGATTAAAATATTTCATAATTCATTACAATATTACTATTAACGTTGATCAAATATTACTCAGATTATCGAATACACGTATAAAAAATGTATAATTCATTATTTGAATGCAACCAATATAAGTCACATTTGTCAATGTATATTATATTATACAACGTTATTCATCATTCATCAACCAACGCTCCACTTGGAATCCAAAATAGTAGTCAAATTATTATTATAAGATAAATTTGTTTTATTAATTTCAGTTAGGTAATGAAACTAATAGCTTAGTTGACTTCCCATTCTTTTAAATAAATTATTATGTGATGAAAACAATTTAATTTTAATGTTATGACATGTTGTACAAAATGTCATTTAGGTACCTAATTAATTGTCGTATTATAGTATAAGAGCAATGATTGCTCATAGCCATTTTGAGCGATGAGAAAATGTTTTAGATTTTAATTAATATTCAATGTTTTTTAAACCCCCACCCCTTGAAAAAGTTTGTAATAAAAAATAATGAATACAGACTTGTTAAAAAAAATTGTTTAATAATTTTTGGAGTTTACAAAGTGTTGATATTTTTATAGATATATTAATTATTTTGAAATAATGAAAAAACTTCTGACCAACTAACAAATAAAAACTAGTATCTGTGATTAGATAAAATAAACAGATAATTTATCGAATCTCAAGATATTTTTGAGTAAAAGGAATACTCCATATTTTTTATTTTATGCCATGTCTTTTTTACTACTTTAACCAACCGAAGTTTTTTTTTTAGATTTTTCAGTACATTTTTAGTTCATGTGTATAGTATATAGATTTCAGATTTCGGATCAATATTTGGTCGTTAAATTAAAAAACAATATAACTAAAATAATACTAAAGATTATTTGAAAGGCCTTTAGTTCATCATTGATATGCATTGAACGTTATTTTGTAATTTGTCAGTAATTATTACTTATTAGTACATATTTTTGTTTCATTATGATTTTAATCTTTTGTTAAAAATGTTATTTGGCTGTCGGACGATACTTTAATAGATATTATATATTATATTATGAATTATGATAGACAGTTTGTTAAAAAATCAATTAAAAGACTCTTGTTTTGATGGATTTTATGATAATCAAAATATCTACTATTGTAGAAATTGTGTCCAACAGCACTAACAAAAAAACAAAAACATCCTTACCGATGGCATAAGATATAACAAGTATGTATTTATTTAATCTGAAAAAAACAAAACAAATATATTGAAAAAATTCTTAAATACAAAAAAATGTATATACTATACAATTATATAAACATGTATACTTTGAACGTGACCCAATTTTAGAGTGGTTATAAGATATTACGATACATCATTAAATTATTTGAAACAACATGTTGTCATTCATGTGCATGTACAATTTATACTTTTGTAATAATTCAATCATGTATCAAAAAATCATAAGACACTCATAAAATATAACTCCATGAAAAACGCAGATTAATTAATAAAAACGAAAAAATTATTAATGTGCAGTATACCGTACGTTACACAGAGTAAAAAAAAATGTATGTTTGATGTTATGAATTTTAAATTGATTTTACATGAAGTTAAAGTAGGTGCAGAATTATTATTATACTTTTATATTTATATGATATACAGATATATATATATATATATTGTACGTGAGTATATTATATTTGTTTAGTGGCGTTAAGATGGTCGATATATAAGATTGTTTTTGATTAATAAAAGCCTATAATTGGGTGATATAACTGATATTACCCATATACCACTCTCACAGCCATAAAATATAATAATACACACTCCCATATTCATCAAAAAATGAGTATTAAAAATAAATTCCCCAATTGTGCTAAACGATAATTTGTACAAACTATAAGTAGTTGGAATAGTAGTACAATTTAGGCGTACAACTATGAGTTAGGCGGTTATTTCTTATTGCATTTATTTTTTAAATAATTTTAACTACAGACGTACTTACTGGAAAATGGTGTGACATTTTGAAAATTTCAATAATAAAATAATAATAAACTTAATGCTCATTTTATACATTTTTAACTGCAAAATAATTTGTAAAATTTTGAAATTCTACAGTTTTTTCAACATTTAAGAAAAAAATTACTCAAAAAACCTTTTTTATTACAGTATTTAGGTAATAAAAAAACTTAAATAATTGTATATGTCTAGAAAGAGATTAAAATAAACTATTCTCAATATTTTTTAATATTTATTAAGTGTATAGAAAATTATAATTTAGTTAATAGTGGATTTTCAAGATTCTAGATTGATATTTTTTTAACCACACCAAAATAACAAACATTTTTGTGGAAAAATCGTTTTGTTCTGTTTGAACATTAAATTTTGTCAACATTTCCTTTTTAAATAAATTGTGGGTATGTTTATGTATTATTTATATAAGAAAAAGTTGTAAGGGACCTTGTATTCAATTATCAAGCTTTAGGTTAGCTTTGGGTAGATTTTTGATATTTTTTAACTGCTGCAAGAAATACCTATGAGGAACCTTGTTTATAGAACTTTCAAGTTATTTGTCTTAGAAACAAAAATGTTATCAGCATATATTGAAAAAAAACTAAAAAAAGTTTTACTTTTGACTTGTGACCTAACCTAATCTTTTTTTCTATTGGGAATGGGTAAGTGTGTGTAAATGGTAAATTTTATAATCTATAAAAACAAGTTAGCTCAGTAAAAAAACGGTTCGGGGGGGGGGGGGTTATATATATCACCCACATTACCCCAGTTACGCCACTGTTATTATAGTAACAAATAAGACTCAATTACTATAATAATTAGTTCAGTAATTTATATTATATTATATGTAATTAAGTTGTTTTTTTTTCAGTGGCTTTTTTCCGTTGCATTCTTTTTCTGGCTTAATTTTGTATCTTTTTATCCTATTGAAACTTGTTAAACACAAGTAAAACACAATCGTGTATACATAAAAACGTTTTTACAACATTAAAAATAAATAAATTCTTTGAATTGAATTCTGATGTTGGTATATACTAAATAGGTACTTAAATAATTATGGTATTCGTTTTTCGATGAATCAAATTTATACCCTTGAACTTTTAAGTACTCATTGAGATTTCTTATTAGATACAATATGTATTCAAATTAGACAAATTATTTATTTTGAATCTCTATAAAATCAAAATAATAAATTATATCAATTTTTTATTCAGTGGTTGTGCGAATATAGATATGAATATAAAATCGTTTTATTTCATCCAGATAATAATAATTTGTAGCTCAAACTTATTATTTTGTTTTAATTAAAATTAGGACGAAGACGATGACGATTTGGATAACGATGATATCGAGGGCGTATCTAGCAACAATGGTTACCGTGTAGCCAAATGGCTGGAAGTACCGTGTGCCCAAAAGTGGATTCCAAGAGGAAATAGCGCTATAACGGTCAGTAGCAACGATACGAGTTACTTGGAAGCTAGAGGATCGTCGTTGATTATTGGTCAGCCACCGTCTCCGCTGAACCACCCACCACCGGCCGGTTATCCACCGTGGGAGTTCTACTATCCCATTGACATACAAGTTAGTAGATAAGTGCATCCCAAAACCTGGTGGCTATATATGATAAATGATTACGAGTGAATAGTGATTACACACGTGTTATCTAATATGCAACTAAATTGTTATAACAAACAATCTGAGTTACCTGATTTCCAAGTATAGGTATACAACATGCGATATTATGTTGAACATAAGTTATACATAAATATACCTACCCACTGTATTTAATTCTAAAATATGAAAAATATAGGTGTGCATACATCAATGTATAATTTAATCGATGGAATGCGCCTCATAGTTTTTTTTTCCATTGGTTAAATTATACCTACTAAACTCTGCAAATCTAATTGAGGACCAATGGCGTAGGAAGACTCGTTAGCGCCCCTGGCAAACTTAGGAAAATGCGCCATTTTAGAGATTAAAAAAATGACGAAAATATGGAATGATATTTTTTAACATTTATTTTTTATGTATATAATTAGGGAATACCACATTATAGACGGGTTACGGGCGATCCGATAACGATAAGCTCGATGTGCATTGTGCATGCGTGTTCACAAACACACATGTGCGCACAAACCGTCCCTTGTATTGAAACATGAATTTAACGATAAACAAGATAAACAAAATTACAAAATCATACACATTTCAAAATATATAAAAGAGAAATGTCGTTTTGAAGGTAGAATAAAAATAAGTACCAATTTTGAAGCACAAATTTGCGCCCCTGGCGTAGGCACAGTTCGCCATACCCTTCCTACGCCACTCATATACCGTCCTCATATACTGACTAATAAATAGATAATCGTATCTATGCTATAAACCAGGGGTGGTTTCAGGAGAAGAGACTCGCGAGCCGCCCAATATACTAATATATACGGAAGAGCCGAAATGAAAAAATCAAATGTATTTGTAAAAATGTTTTGTATTTTATGATAAGATAGTAGCCGCGTAAGTCTATGACGCAAGCCGCAGTTTGGCCACCCCTGCTAGAATATATGTACCTAAACTCTAGAGCAGTGGTCTAAGGTCTTTAACCTTTTTGGCTCACTTTTTTAGGCCTACATTTTTCGCGACTCACGTAAGAATTGTAAAAAAATTAAAAATTAAAATAAAATTGCTATTTTCGTTTTAAAAAGAAGACTTATAGCGACCCAAAAATGGATTGCGACCCACTAGTTGACCCATGCTCTAGAATAACATAATTAAGAACTTATATCATACAATATTATGATATATTTATCTTTGTATTCATTATTCTATGTAGTAATTCATTTCGCTTCAACATTAAATGTTAATACAAATTTTGTATTAAATTATTTTTCTTTCATGACGTAATATAAAATTATTTTATTAAGTATATTGTAATGATTGATTAGTGAATAATTAAACTTTTAAATATTATCACTAATCATGTATTATAAATTACCCATCATGCAAATATGCAATCGTCAATAAACTATGACTTATTGCGTTATAGATATTATTATAACATCAATCATATCTATTAATAATATATTCAGTTATTCAGGCGAATGTTCCAGTACCTACTTAAATATAATTGAAAATAAAATTTTTAAAAAATGACAAAATACGAGATTATTTACTCAAAAATTACGGTTTGTTTTTTTGTTGTAATTAAAAAATGAATAGTTGTTAGAAACTTAAAATGTTCACCAAATATTTACAGAACTATTTAATATAAATTATGTAGTTTTGAAAATATTTTGTGTTATTAGCAGGTATTTGAAATTTTCAACATTTTTAGTTTTTTTTTCGATTTATGTATCATAAAATGTTTGTGTGTGAGTAAAAAGTTTAAAACATAACCATTGGGTTTTCCTTAAGTTTTCATACGCTAATTAAAATATATCAAATGTATAAAGAAAAAACGTTTAAAGCACTTTAAAGTTAAAATATTTACAAAATTCATCAAAATCACAAAACTTTGTAAATTATTTTGTAGGTGAAAATTCATAAAATATTTAATTTTAACACCCAAGGTTTGTAAAGTTAATACAAGATTCTTCATAAGTTTTGATTATTGGGAATTAAAAAAATGTTAAGCAGCATACAGCTACATACATTTCTTATGAGTTATTGCATTTTAAATTTTGACGACATTGGTTATTCAAACGTATGACGACGATTTTTGTTATTATTTAAAAATATAAAAGTATAGAAACTCAAAACTTTCTTCTATTACTTAAATTATTAAAATTTTAGATGTACAATCAAATTTTCAAAATATTTAGATTAATTTTAAGCTATTTCTACTATCAACCTATATTCATAGAGTTCTACGGTACATCGGTATTAACTAATAAGTTAATAACCGATAGTAATATTATAATATTAATAAAAATATATTAATAGCAATATAAAATAAAAAATAAAATATTTTTGGAAATATACGCCGAAGAATTAGATCAAAATCGTTTTTCGTAAGGAATGATTTATTATTGAATTCAAATTTAACACACCCTCATTTCACTATAACCTATCACACACGATACCTACTATATAGCAAAGCAACTTTTCCGGTTTTTTAAATTTAAATCCTCAATAGGGTATCCATTTTTTATAACTATAAGAGAATATGTCCCGACAGAACCAAAAGAGTAATTACGAGACAAGATGTATTGGTTTTCGACTAGTGCGGTTCAACTAAAAACAATTCGTTTTTCGATTGAACTAAAAATGTCACTCTGCTGCAGTATTGTTGGTTAGGACTTTAATCGACCGCGTGTTTGGTATAATGTTATTGCATTTTTTGTGTTATTTGTATCCGTTTTCAGTGCAAATAATAAATGTATACTTTTTGCACCCTACAAATGTTAACAATTTAAAAATATCGAGTACCCTTTGATACGTCGTATATCATATTGTTCTTTTAATCATAATCAAATATTAAATCACCTATAAACTAATTGAATCAATTAGACCTTTTAATGCTACCATAATATAATATAATGAGCATAAATATGATTGCATAAAATGGGTTAACCCAGGGGTCTCCAACCTTTTTTTTTACGTCGGCTGAATAATAAATACATTTTGACATTGCTGGACAAAATTGTTTTGGGGAGAGATTGAAATTTAATAACTAAGTTTTGTTATTGAAAAGAGAGAAAAATCATATTATTTCATAATAATTGTACAAAGAAAAAAAATGATTACATTATTTTATTATTTTATTTTCGTCGGATTTGACTGATTTCCTGACAATTACAACTCGGATATAACATTGGCATGGATGTATTGCACATACATTGCTAGGATTTTAGAATTTAAGATAAAAATAATAAGTCAGCTTGTTGGGTGAATCAAAAAGCTTAACGGTTAGGGTGACACCCTGGGCTAATTTGTATTAATTGTTATTGAACAATAAAATATGTAGATGGGGTAATTAAATATTTAATTTCAATTATTAATTTAAGCAAATACATCCCTTAACTTTTTTAATTTGTATTTATGATATAATAGTTACCGATTGTAAATAAATAAATAGATGATGAACAATTCGTTAAACTGTTTAAATCAACAATGTTATTTAAACGATAATTTTAGTTACCGACCATAACATAATAAAACGTGCATTGTATATTTTAAAAAAATGTATATGCTGAATGATTATAATAATAATTTAAATGTCACAACAAGTGCGTGACGATAATTTTAATTTCGATATCGTTATTTAATAATTATTTATCAAAAATCTTTTAATCTATATGACGAGCAGGATCTTATAAATGAAAACAAATTTCTTATGATTGAACTTTCAAGTAATTCTAAATAAGTCAAACTCTATATCCTGCTCGTTTCCGGGTTCTCTACCGATCATTATCCTACAGTTACTAATACTTAATATCATAATATTATGTAGATATAAGTAAATTCCATAATAATTGTTGTTGTGTAATTTGACGATTTATTGCCAAGAGTAGGTTAAATTGGTTGCCTAAAGTCGTAGAGTCGTAAATGTGTCTGTGCCCTGCGGGCTGTATATAAATATACTATCAATATTATATCGTGAATTATTCAATGGTGTGTTGAACGTTTCACTTGTAGAGGTAGGCCAGGGGTAATACATGCGCGGCAGGTGAGACATTCCCTTTGGAAATACCAAACAATAAAACGTATTTTTCAAATTACGATTTGGTTAGTATGGGTACTTACTAGAACCACCTAATATATATATAGCATGTACAATATGTATTTTGTAGTTTGATCGTATAGGGGCGAATGATGAAGAAAACATTTTACACGAAGTACAGTACAAAAAAAAAAAAATGAACAACAAATATTTATATATTGTATTGCTTATATATCGTACATATATCGAATAGGAAGATCGATACCCAGGTAGGAGTGCCTCTATTAACTTCTACCCCCGTAAATGCCATACCCATAAATCGGTAAAGCACGATTGAGCATAAAACGATTGAGCATAGACCTTTTTAGCAACACGATTGAGCATAGAATATTTTATGCGATGTTGCCAAATTTACGTTGCCAATATTTTGTTATTTATTATTTTCGTATTATTACACCAATTATTACTATTTATTATTATTATCTGAGAAATAAAAAAAATTGAATTTAATATTCAAGCCTACAACGAGTATTTAAATCGTAAGAATACGGAATCTTTATTAATATATTTAAGCCAACTTGGAAACAGATACCAAGGTATATCAATTGAATTTATTATTATTTTATTATTATCAAAAAGACTTATATTATTGACTATTATTGACTTATAAATATTTTGATTTTATTATTTTCATTATTTAAATAAATATTTTTGTACGGTAGAGTTTAAAACTGAAAATGGCAACGTTGCAGAGTTTTTTATGCTCAATCGTGTTGGTTTTCTTTTGTATTTCAATTTCCTTTGATACGCCGACAATTTATGCTCAATCGTGTCTCAGCCCCATAAATAGCCCCTCTTAACGTCAGAACACGCTACTGGGCCCAAACTATATTATTATACATCACGCCACAAGTCAATAATAATAATAATTATTACTATATAATTATTATTAGGGCTATGATTTTGATCCGAAAAGTATGCTTTAAAACTTAACTACGTAGTTTGTGGAAAATGTGTCTTAAATGTGACAATAATTATTAAATTAACGATATTTTATACTATTTTTGTCAAATTTCTACCTTTTTTATGATTTTTTTTTTTAGTTTTTAAAACATTTTTCACAATATATTTTTGTAATGAACGTAATTAATTGTTCATGATTGTACAAAATATATCGTTGTAATAAAAAACGGGCATATTTGTAGAGGCCTAGAAGTACACATACATACTATAATAGTGGTCAGACAATGTCGAACGTGTATTGTAACACTAATTATATACGAACAGCTATAGTACTCGCTGACCATTGTTTTCATATCTACAAATAATTAAAGAGGCGATAACAATTGTATCATACTGTTTTAATGTATTTATTACATTCTGAAAAAACCTACCGTTGTATATGTTAGCGTTTAAGTATAAAATGGTGATAGATACTTCATGAAATATCCATAACTTTATACACTAACGAATTTAAGGAGATAAACCTAAAATGTATAACTTAATTTAACATTTAATTATTATACCCTGATCGGACAATAATAGGTTGTACAATACTATTCAATTTTATTACGACTCCACTTTTACGCATAATAGGTACACGCATCACGTGTTATTTACATTTTTTAATAATCTGGTAATATTAAAATGGTATTCTGCGTTTCAAATGTAGGCAGTAACTTCATTTTTTTAAATATAGTAAACAATTTATAATAATATTATATAGAAATTGTTGTAGGTATTTTTTATATTGTTTATACTTCCGTGTATTTATATTGAATAGTTGTTTATTGTTTTTCCTAATGGATCTATTGGGAAAATATTTCAAATAAATTATTTTTCCTGAATATTTTAATATCAAAATAATAATTGTAGGTTTATCTATTATCTATATACTTTTAAACTATTATGAATCGAGGATTGAATAGAATACAAACTAGTTATTCTATACAATTTTTAAATAAAGTATTAACTTAATTTTGATGTAAATACTTTACTCAAGGCAGTACGTTAAATGATAAAATGACGGATTTCATAGGTACTACAGGTAACATACAAACACCGCGTTTCTGTTATATATATATTTGAGATTTTAACTCAAAATTATTACACCTTGACACTTATATATAAAATAATAAGATTGACACTAACATGAAACAATAATAAAGCTAATAATAATAGTAAAGCTCACACATCTACATTTTTAACCCTGATTGTAGTATAAAATTAAGTATACTTTTGATAATAAATATATTGTTGGCTTAAAGAGCAGTGTTGTGGGAAGAGTTGACACCCAAGGTTAAAAAAAGCATTTTTAATTGATTTCTTTGCTGGTAGAATGATGGACAATTAAGAATTAGATGATGAAAATCGCAGTAAGCCTCTCCACAGTTGGGTAGGGGGCAATACGTGCTATCGTCGAGTCCCATTTCTGTTAAATCATGATGTATCAAGAAGTCCATTTTTTAAAATATTCAAAGCGTTTTTACATTTTTTTTTTTTAATAAGGTATCAAATCCCAGCCTCAGTAATAATATTATTATATTAAATAGTGTAAGTACCCGTTAAGGAGCGGTAAGAAATTCCTTCAGAATCATATAATGGCAATGCCGCACAGTGTTATAATTATTATTATTATTCGTGTCGTTTGTTATTGTGCCACTGCAGGTGATCCAGCCGACGCCGTGCATGTCGCCGAGCGGCGGCAGCCAGGAAAGTTTCTCGGACGTGCCCAGGCACACTGAACAGCTGTTGCCGGCCGCGTCCGAGCGGTTCCGGAAACCACCGCAGCCGCCGCGGAAGACAGCGGCGGCGTCGTTGTCGTCGACGGCTGCGCCCATCGCGTGCATCCGGACGTCATGCAGCAGCTGCAGCGACGACGCCGCTTCAACCGCCACCACGGTCAACTCGTCCGTGTTCGCCGACGAATGTTGCTGCGCGACGTCGTCACCACCACCGCCGCCGCTGTTGCCGCTGGCCGACGACAACGACGCGGTGGCAGCATCCAAAGGTGGGCGCATCGACCGTATTATATAGTTAAAAGTCGATTTAAAATAAAAATAAATAATGAAAAATCTTCACATATAACCTTTACCCTCAGACAAGGCGCAGTCCCTTCGGTCTCCCTTGCAAACAAAACTATACCACCAGTTACCAAGGTCAAATACTTACGGCCACTCCTAGATAAACGCTTAACTTGGGCCGAGCATATTAAACAAAAACGCCTCCTGCTAAACTCCAGACGAAATGTCTGTACCCACCCTACCCACTACTAGGCAAACAGTCCAAACTAAACCTTAAAAATAAACTATTGCTTTACAAAGCTCTCCTGAAGCCCATTTGGACTTATGGTGTCCAATTGTGGGGTGCTGCAAAAAAATCGAATATTTACAAAATGCAAACGTTTCAATCAATATCTCTTCGTATAATTACCAACGCTCCCTTCTATGTTACAAACCATACTCTACATTCAGATCTCGGACTACCAACTGTAGGCGACATGGCCACATCCTCCTATAAGCATCCCAATCCGCTTATCCTCGCTCTCAGCTTCCCAAACATTCCTGGTAATCCACCGAGAAGATTAAAGAGGCGCTGGTGTCGCGATTTAATTAGCTAGCACTTAAATAACTATATAATACTGTATGATATCAAAAAAAAAAAAAAAAACGTTAACATAATATGTGTATGTATATAATGTAAAATAGCCAAACAAATATCACGTCGAGTGTTGGGTAGCTACTCCCCTCACGATTTCACTGTCAACTGTACTTTTCAGCTCATATGCTTATTGTAACTACTATTACAGATTGTATATATTCAAATAAATGTTAAAAAAAAGTCGATTTTTTTTTTTATTCCTTAACAAACCGTTAACCGATTTGATCGACTGTTGAGGTGATTTGCTATCGAGAGAAATGTTTTTGACATTTTTGGTCTTAAAGGTTCTTAATATACCTACACCATAATTAGTGGGTACTATATACTGTATATACTGTGTACTGTATAAACTGTATATTATTTAGTTGGTTACTGTATAGTGTATACTCGATTTGCAACAAAAATTATGTAATACCAAAAAAATAGTAATTATACTTCTATGATTTCAGTAACTTAATTTATGAGTTTTTAGATAGAATAATATTATATATAAATCATGTTAGACCAGCTGTATAACCTGGCTTGGGCCGGGATAAAATGAACAAACATAAAATACTGAGCTATGCCTGTGTATCTCAGTTTTTAGTGTAGGTAGGTACCTTGGGTCACGGATAAATCGGCATCGATGTACTTCGCTTTGTGAACTAATTAAAACGGTCCAGTAGGTTTTGAGTCTATAGAGGAAAATGAAACATTCATATTTATGTACACATATCATATGGATAGGCACACTATACTCTGTATGTGATCCACGCACTAATCATTGAAAAAGTAGACCAACTTTTTTACACAGAGTTAAGGTCATATTTCCGTTCATATCAACTTTAAATCATTGGCAAGTTGAATTACTATTTGTATTAACTACCTATATTTGAATTAATATTATTTTCTCAGTAACTCACCGTGCACCTTTGGTTACAGCATCTTGCTGGAGGCGATACTCGCCACCGCTGCCGCCGACCACTAACCGCGGTAACGGTACGTATCGGGTCGACGACGATCGCGACGCGGCTACAACAGTCGGAGGTGCCTCCTCGTCTGCGGTCAGGTCGTACCACGATTTCAACCGCAGGTCGCAGCAACCGACAACGGCGATCGGCCGGAACGTGATCGTGGTCCAGGCGGACGTCAACCCCGTGGCCGACTCGATCGTCAACGCCAACTCATTATCAGGGTCTTTACGCGCGCTGTACGACGCGTCTAAAGAAACATTGTTCTAGTTTAAGGCTAAAAATACGTCGTATTAAAAAATAATACGTGTTGTTCGAGAATATTGTCGTGCGTATACTTTTATGTAGGCATAATATTATATTGTGTATTCCACAATACAATATACTTGTGTGCAAGTATACATACTATAATATTTTAGTATATATTATATAATATATTCTATATACATATGAAATCAGGGTTACCTATGCATTATAAGCGTTATATCTGCAGCAGACATCCATAGTGTCGGTAATAATGGCGCGAAGCTAAGAAAAAAAATTGGCCGGGCAATCACGATTACCTATTATAATGTACACACAGCATATTATACGAAGTAACTCGTTCCCCGCTTAAACAGTAAAAAAAATATATTGTAACGTCTTGTATATTTTCGTCCAGAGCCACAGCGAGGCCTAAAACAAACGGACCGAATTGTTCCCAGGAGGTACCAATAAACATCGGGAAGGTTGTATAGAGCCGTACTCGCATACCTTCAATGTAACTTTCAAAATGTTTTCGGTTGAATATAACGTTACCGGTTACGGAAAAATAGTTCGAAATATTGAAGTCTTCGTTTGATATTATTTTAGCCACCGCGTTCCACGTTGGCTGGCAGTGGTGGCCCCACCTCCTCCCCCCCCTATTATACTTCCGGTATGTAACGAGTAATTCCTAAGCCCACCACCACCGATCCGAGTCGATGACCGTACATAATATCATTATGCAATATGCAAAATACGAAAACGTCTTCCCGGAATCTCGATGCGCGAAAACCGTCGTATTACTATTAATATAGGTACCCATTATGTCAAAGAGCCTTTCATGGCTATAAAGCTGCAGGACTTGCCAATGATAAAATAACGTTATACATAAAAAAAAAAAATTCGATTGTAATTTTTAAACGCAATTAAAACGGGAAAAAAATACTGAAAAATAAAAAATGATATAATTTTTTTTTTTTTTTTTATTTAGCTTCTAATTAAAAATGATATAATATAAATCCATTTTAAATGTATTATTGTACGTGTTAAATATCACAAATAAAATGTATTTTTTCCATTTACGTATATTGGTTTCGTGGAAATATTTTTTCACGTGATTTATATTTATCTTATCTATCTTGGTCATCACGGCATTACCAATTGTTGTTAATTTTTTTATATTATCGGTATTTTATTCAAAGTAAATAGAAATCTACTCCCTGACCCTCGTGGCCCCACATCAATGCATCATAATATGACGCCAAATGCGCAATAGACTTTTATTAAGAGGGCGTTATATACTTATATACACGCTTATGTTGTTTCCGTCTTACTAGAGAATGACATGGCTAATTTTACATGAAGAAGCTAACTCTGTTTGCTCTATAATTTTTAATAATAGTGCGAATTGGCCTATTACAAAATTTAAAGTCAAAAATATCCGGGATTCCTCGCGAAGTGTTGTTGATGTTTAATGTTTAAATGCAAGTTATGATTGCATTAAACAATTTTTTAAAAAAAACTACATTTTTAAAATTCTTATAAATTGGTTTAAAAGTATATAATCAAAAATACCTCACTAGGTGCTTTAGATAATATTTGTGCTATCTGTGTTATGTGTCAGTAAGATTGAAACAACATATACGAGTAAAGCGCCCGTTAAATGCACAAAACTCATGAAATGTTATAATTCTAAAAAACAATAAATCCGAAAGTTCTATATAAACCTTTCAATTCTAAATAACAGTAAACACAACTTTTGTAAAACGTTTTAAGTCTAAATAACGTAAAACAACATTTTTTTCAAATACAAGCCCTGTGCCCCTGCTATAAAGTTCAATCTACTCGGCTTTGTAGATATAATAATTCATCACTAACCTACGTAAAAAACTACTGATATCCAAACAAAAGCACTTCTTCATACCGTGTGAAATATGTTGGGTGGAAAATAACTTAAAAATGTGATATAAAATGGAAACTAAGTTTATAATATTGTCTAATCAGTAGAAATTTATCAATCCAAATTTAGATAACTCGGCTAGAAGATTTATCGTAAGAATGTATACATCGATTTGATAGTCAAGTTATATCTATCTATTAAGCTGTTTAAAATTTGTTATACAATGATAAACGACGATGAAGACCATGCGTATAAACATTTACCTATATATTTTTTGTTCTCTGCTGACTTTATTAAATATATGAATTAATACATTTTTAAAGATTGATCAATTTGCTTGGTTTCCGTTTTATATCTCAATATTTTTAAAGGCTATTATTTTTGAGTTTTTTCACTTTCCGTTTTTTTTTCACACTGTGTCGACGAGTTATCTTTATTTTTATTCGGGATCCGATATATAATACAATTACCTACATATAGTATAGAACCTATGCTATATTATACTATAGTTGGACTTTTCGTCGATTTATTACTTGCTGTTTTTCCGGTTAGGTATCTAAAACGGCTCCATTGCCGTCGATAATATGTGTGTATCGTTATCATATTGAATGTCACTAGCTGTGTTTATCATTATAGGTATACTGCTGTCGCGGGTTATTAAAACACGGCACTTCGGAAAAGGAGGACCGTCTTCTGGGTGAGAGACGTCGTGATTAATTATCCCCTCTCCCTTCTCCCCGTTTAAGAGATTCGTTCCACTATAAATCATCTCGGGATGTTGGTAATAATTATATATGATAATAATATATATAGGTGCGACGCCCCGTAATGATTAAATTGTGTATAAAGTATATGTATATATATATACGTACAGTACACGTTTTGAAATCGTATTCTTGAACGGGAGCCGAATGCAAATCTTGTATAAATACAGACAACGAATATAATATATAGCGTCCTCGCATTATATAATAATAATATATAGTAATATAGATCGCCTGTTAAAGAATAGGAGTGTGTACTTTACGTGTGATAATATGCTTATATAATATTATTATGTCCTGTAGAACACTATCGTATAATATTTTATAGAATATCTAACCATCGCAATATTATATGCTCGTCATCGCAAAAAACTTTTTGATCAAATTAATATTCTCTTGTCGATATTATGATACCGTGTTTGGAGATCCATGATTGTTATTTTTTTGTTTTGATCCTGCGAGGTAATCGTGTATAAGTCACAGGTCCTACCGCGTTAGTAAAAAATTTGGGTTGAATGCGATTGCATGCGGTGCCTATTCGCGGGAACTTTTTCGTATAACACGACTCCGTACGATTAATTAGTTTTATTTATGGACGATGTTGCCAAATCTCACAAAGTATATTACAGTTGTATATAACTTACAAAATAAAACAAATCTATAGAACAACCACCGATTAAGAAACAGCAGCCAATTCCATATTGTGTTCATCCAACACATGTAGCAATATTAATGGAGATCTAGTTGAATGTCTTCAAACATGTGTTTAGCTAACCATTACACATTTACACACAATTTTATACTAAATCATTTTTTTTTTGAGTTTACAATTTTTTTTTTTTGAAAATAATTTTAATAATGTTGAATTACTACACTATATTACAGTATTAAGAGATCAATTATTGAGAAAAATAGAAATCAATTAATTTTTACTCAAGAAGTTAGAACTTAATTCGAATTTCTTGAGCTATAAAAACAACATTTATATCGACCGTGTTATTTTGAAAATTGCTTATACTCTACATTTTACAACGTTAGTTATTTAGTACGTAATTATGCTATATTTAAAGTTAACTTTTAATATTTGTAAAAATATATACGCACTTGTGTTCCCAAAAAGGCATTTCAAACGAAAAACACAATCGGGTTCTACCCAAAAAACTTATGTCTATACGGGTCTTACATGGATGTATCGAGCATACCAGAATATCGGTTTGATAAAATATGGGTTTTTTCCAGTAGCATAATGATGTAATAAGTTAATTCAAAATCCATTCAGCTTAAGAATTGCAAATATCGTTAAGTTCCTGTTTAAGATATACGTCTGTATAAATGTTAAGTAAAACCCCGTGTTTAATAATTTAATAATTTATGAAATTATATATTTATCGTAGTGTACCTGTTCCAAGCAAAATTATTTAATTGAATATCTATGAATATGAATTAGCTGCGTGTCACAATTTAAAATTTAAAATTAAGCTATTATAAGTGTCAATGCTAGTACATTCGACGTAACGAATTTAGGTAGGTAGGTTATATTATCTCTTGCCGAATGAAAGATAATATTAATTATAACCAATTAATTTTAAGCAGCCTAATGTTTGTGTTATTTTAATTAACCTCCAGTGGTATGATAAGATGTTATATAGGTTCAATAAAAAAAAAAAAAATGTTATTATCAATTTTAATTTGTCGTGTTTGTTATATAAACTTATCTGAAGTTCACACTTTACATATTGTTGTGTTGAGTACAGGGTATTTTTTGAGACACAAATTTAAGGTTTGCATCGAAAAGGAACTAACAAAAGTTAGCTATCATTGATGATATGCTTGTTATGATTTGTAAGATTTTGATGAATGTCGTCTCAAATTATCCGAGTAAATACTCTTAAATTATCCTTTTCACAATGCAGATGCCTAATTTGCATTATACAATTTTTTAATGAAAAAAAATAAACTATTTTTTATCTGTACGAGAAAATCTTTATGTCTACCAAAAGGGCGTACATAATAATATGAATTATAAATAAATAAAGTTCTTATTTGTTAAGTTTTTTTTTTAAAAAATATAACACAATATATTATAATATTATGATGTACGTACGTCTTGTATAATATGAAGAACCTAAATGTGTTCGAGATGAGAAAAAAAGCGGTGTTGTTTTGTATCACGTATGAATAAAAAGTTCGTTTTTTCGTATTTATTGTACGATAAATATATATTGTCGTATAATTTAAAATCGTTTTTTTAACGAATAAAATGATAAAACGTTTACATAATATTATGTTCATGAATAGGTACTATCCGGTGCGTTTTGATCAGGATATATGTAAAACTGTTAAATTTCAGTAACCATCAATACAGTACAGTATAATATATATAGATTCTGTTGCTTTCTCATTCCGTTCAGAAGGGTCGTCACATTTAAGTTGTGTTTGTGAGATGTTAGTAATGAAATAATTTTTAAATTATATTTTATAATAAGTTTGTATAATAATATATACGATTTGTTGTGTTTCTATTGAGTGTTATAATCGTGGTAATATTTTAGATGTATTAAAAATACTAATATGTGTGTAAATTAATGCTTACCCGTACAAACAATTTTTTAATAGTACATAGTATAATGTTTATAATTTACCCGTAGAAATCGGTTCTGATTGTTTTTGTAAAGAAATTATTATTAACCCTTTAAATAAGAAAATAAAATTATGTACAATTTAATATATTTATTTATTTGTTTACGTGGTACAAATTGTTTTGTCTAAAAACCAGTATTATCAATTAGGTATTATTATTTTTACGGAATCGATAGAGTATTATTGAAAATAATTATTTTTATTTTTATGTTCCATATAGTAACTTTGATAACAACATTATAACAGTAGGTAGTAGTAATAATAAATTATTATTAAACAGCTTTTATGATTTAAAATAAAATAGTATATTGTCAACTATCATGTGTATTTGTGTATTGCATTTAAAGTAATTTTGAATCACTCTGTAGGGTGATCATCTTAACGACGGCCCAGTAGGTATTTTTGAGATAACTAATCTAATTTAATTAATAAATAAATAAATATGCTGACTACACAACAATTGATGCTTAGGGCATGACGTAAATATAGCACATCCGTTTCAAGAGCTGTAACAACATATTGATTCGCTGCCCGCGAACTCCATAGTTATTCGCAAAGCCAACCCTGTAATGGTCATCCCTTACGTACCACCAGAGATTCAGGGCTATTTCCCAAGGAACAATAGATCTATCAGCAGTGGTCGAGGGAATAAGGATCACCGACCGTGTCACATAGGTACTGCTGCCCGCAGAGCCCGACATTCATTCCTAATCCTAATCTATTATACATCACTCGACCGAATTTTAGTGTTGGTCTCATGGACCACGGCCTGGAACGATATACTTGGGCAGCCTGCTTATTAGTGAAATACGTGGCTATATGGCACTGATTGTAATATTACGCCAATCCCGACATCATCATTATTGGGTCATTGTTTGTACCATCGACTTTGTAATAACTAATAATTATTATAATTATGACTATGCGATGTGTGTGTGTTGTAGGAAAAAATTATTACTATGTACAATTAAACTGGACAATACTCTAAACCACAAATTATCCATTACACGATTTGCGGGCGTTTTGACTCTCGACATCAAATAACTCTAATCCGTGCTGGAGTACCTCCGAAGAGCAGTTGCAACAATGAATTAGCTGCGTATCAAAACTTAAAATTTAAAATTAAGCAATTATAACAAGTGTTATTGCTAGTAAAATTTCCTAGCCAGTGGTTCAATTATTACATCTCAGATCAGATAGAAATTTCCCAAAAAAAATATCCAAATTGTACTTTAGACCACCCTTAAGTTTAAAGATTTATTCAGCTCCAAAAGGTATTGAAAGACTAAACAAATTTCGTATAAATTAACATTTCAATACGGCATTGATCTGTTTTGAGGTGAATGATCTTATCTATTGTACATATATTTTTATTCAATGTTATATTTCTTCAATTTCCTGCATGCACTTTGCATTTGTAGTAAAATTATGCATTCCACTAAAATGTAGATAATATTATGTAACTAAATATTTTCGTTTGATTTATGTACTATATCAAAATTATATAAATTGTTGATCTGAATAATTTGATTGCAGCAAATATTATGTTATATCCACATGAATTTATTGTTTATTTTTATTATGCTGTCATATTTATATTTATATAATTAATTTATAACTATCTTTATTGATACCACATCATAATAACACAGTTAAAGGCCAAATAAGATATGTAATCTGACATGGTATTGCATCAGATCTTAGACAATTTGATATTATAAATTACCAAACTGTTTTATAATTAATTGTATTTGTTTATTACCGGTATACCATTAATATTTAAATACAACAAATTTAAGGACATTTTGTGATTAAAAATAAATTGTTGGATTGTCGAGATACGTACATAGGTACTTAATGGTTTTACAATATAGGTATTAGCTATTAGGTACATGTATTTTTATTTTAGTAAATATTCAATAGACCAGTTAATTGGTACCGACATTTGATACCTTTACAGCAGACCATTATTAAAATCATCATTGCAAACAAAACGTCTCTATTGAATCATTATAATTTTCTAATTATTAACAACAACATGGGATCCATACAATTATTTTGCCATAAATGCGTGTATAAACTAGTTTTTTTTTACGTTTATTTGTTGATATGATCAGCATTCTAACCATATAAATTGTCTATCGACATATTATTATGTTTAGGAAGTATAGCCGCTCTAGCTTAAACCATTAATTAATCAATTCAACCTCTTATCACATTTGTTAGGTTGAATACCATAATATTTCTGATATAAAACCCGATGTAATACCGTTTTGTTTTAATTTATTAGATTAATTTAAGTTGATCAGATTCCGAAGTTTTTATTATCAGTGAATTACTCTGAGCAGTTTTGAAGATTTTATAGCAAGGATACTACGAAGATTTCTGAATCAAAACGTAATTTCTACAATTTTATTTTAATTTTATTTTTTATTTATCTTAGCAAACATTGTAAATCATTGCATTGATGTAAGTATTATATATATATATATATATATTTAATTCTAATATTTGTGGTACGTGTTTGGTTGTTTACATTTCCTTTCACTAATTAATGTTCAATTGCATTAGATATAATAGCTTTAGTAAGATTGGACAACAATTTCGATAAGATCAAATATTATTTATCAAGTTTGTCGATTAATTTATTGTTAGATTATACTGTTCAGAAGCTTATCGTAGTTGTGCAGAACGGTATGACGTGTTCAAAAAAATATTTTAAATAAATAACAACCATCCTTAAGTTTTTCTTTCAATATGTACTTTTTGATCTTATTAAAACTTAAAAAATTAAACTAGTTTATTCGAAGTTTATAATTTTAAATGGATGTTTAAAAAATAAAATACAAATTTGTTGCATGCTTTATGATTAGCATTGAACGGTTTTAATTTTGTTTGCAAAACTTTCTAACTAAAGTAGACATAATATGAAGATTTTAAGGAAAAATATTTTAATGAAACTGGTAAGTTTAAATCAAATATAAGTAATTTATTATTGATTATAGATGCAAAGAATCAGTACTTATATTTTTAAGTAACTATTAAAATAAAACAACATTGATTTTTCAAATAAAATTTCAATATTAAAACTTTACTTAAAATATTAAGTATAATAATGTTGTATTATTTTAGCTATTAAACACCACCAATTGATATTAAATGTTAAGTTATTAAAATACTGCCAAACATACACAATATATTTATTTCATAAAACAAACATTTTTAATAATATTATTATATAACTAAAAATTAAAATTAATTATCGATCATTATTCGCCTGCTATTATATTTGTATAATGTATATTAATGATTGATGTATCGTTAACTACCTACTAATAGTACTTTTTTAGTTATATGGTAAATAATATTTTTTAAAGTAGTATTGTTTAAAAGGTTTTTTTTTTATTTTCATGTTTTAACTTTCTTTAATTATTATAAGTGGTCTCAAAAACTCAATAATTTGACGCAGTGTGGTCATTATCATTAAAATAATCACTACACCCCTTTTAGATTCTGAGTGGGTCAATTATTGGTTTTACATTGATGTGTGATCTTATTTTTTTTACGTGTCTGACGTGTCCTAACTATTAAAAGAGGTTTAAATTTTTAGGGGAAGTTTTTGGTTTTTAATTATATAAATCAAGACATACATTTTTTTTTTTTGAGGAAACAGAAAAAAATTACAAGCTTTAAAAAAAAATTAAGAAAAAAAATGCTAATCATACAAAATTCCAACACTTTTTAAAGTAATAATCAATAAAAATAAAAAACCGATTTTGGTTTTTGTGGTAATTATATTAACTGTAATAAGGGTTTTCTTTATAATTGCTGTTGCAGTGTTCTAAAAATATTTTAAATATATATATGACAACATTTTTTTTTATGTTCTACTTTAACAAAATTGCATATTTTAAATGAAAAATAACAATTTTAGTTTATAATTCAAAACGTTTTAATCGTAGGGACTTGCAACTTTTCGCCATTAATTATATAATTATTTTCGATATTAAACGATACAACATTTTGACAAATCTTAAGCTATTTATACAATTATCCTATTCACTATAATATTATAACATACGATATGCTGGCATAAATTAATATATTTTAATACCAATAATACCAATAATACCTAGTATATGATATGATATAATAGTATTATTCATTTCTAATTTTACGCCCATGTGGGGGGCAATAGGTTAGGCAGTTAATATAATATTAAATATATATATTATACACATAATAATATGAAATGAACATAATTAATTTATACTATAAAACATTTATGGCACAATATTTTAATTTTATCTTATTATCTATAAAAAAAAACAAAATCTTTCAAATCAATTACAGTAGTTTTTACATTCGATATACAGGCTTAGAACTTAGACCAAATTTTTACTTTTATGTTTCGGTATAGAAACTACGAAAATTACCAGTGATAACTTGATGTTTATTAAAAGAGATCAATTGCAATAAAACCGGACTGTCAATGAGGCCATTCAAAAGTTTAGGTATATACAAAAATACATCGATAATAATATAATATTATAATTATTATAATACTTTTTTTTATTATTAAATATAGTCCTTGACAGCAAAGACCATTGGGATTTACAAAAAAGTTATTATAATATTATTATATGATATTTTTGTGCAAAAATAAGTTCAACATAATATGTATAATCATTAATATTACTTGATAATGTTATAAAATAAAATGTAATTTAGTTGTAATATTATTTAGTCTAGTGCATGTTATACTAGGACGATTACAAAAAGATAAAATTATAATACGAAATGCTATATTCATATTAATGTCTATAATTTTCAAAATATCCCATATTATTTTTAAACCTTTTATCAAAGACCCATTATCCTTAGTAGATAGTAATAGTTAGGAGTTAGAACACGTGTACTACACTTTGTATAATGTTCAAAAACTCAAATTTCGATTCAGATGCATCAATATTTCCACAGTATAAACGAATAATTATAATTTATGATGGAAACTGTTAACATCGACTCAGTTTCGGTGATGTGTCGACTTTCGAGTATAACTAGGAAAATCATGAATGAGTAAGAACTTCTCAAAAAACTGATCAAGAATAGATAAAGGACACGAAAAATTAATTATGGTTTTATTTAATTATAATTTATTTTGAGACATTGTAACTAGATAATTCGACTGTAAAATATTATTGACAAGTGATAAATTAAAGAAAATTATTTCATCCAAAAATTCATCTTATTTTAAAAACAATTTAGACACTGACATTGTTTTTTTTTGGGTTATTAATTACAGTTCAAAAATCAAAAATAATATGTTGTTCAAATATTCTAAAACTACGATATTTGTCATTATACTATAGGCAGCAGTAAAAAGCATTAATTCATTTTTTCAATTCAAAATGTCAATGTTTAATCACATTACTAGTTAAGTATTTCTTACTATTAATTTACTTGTCTTATTCATATTTTTTATTGTATAATTAAATCCAGGACTAGATTAAATACTAATTCTTCTAGCAGTTTTTTAATTTTAATTTTATTCGTATTTCTTTATACCGTTTAAAAATTAAAATTTCATGTAGAGTACTTTAATTTGTTTTTATTCTCTTTTTTAATAATTTTAATAATTCGATTGAAGGCTATAAGCTGTTAACCTACTTACCTATAGTTCTGTTGTGTATACACTCATTTTTCACGTGATTGCTTGTACAGATCGTTACCATTAACACGTGGTGTAATACAATTTTTAATATAGAATGATAATTAATTTATTGAGCTATAAGTTTAAATATATTTATTGATATTTTTTTATTACTATTTTTATTTTAAATAAGTATTGGAGTAGGAGTAAGTATAATATAATATATCATGTAATCTTAACTTGAAGAAAAACACGTTATAGATAAAATGTAAAAATGTATTTTCAGTTTGTATTTTACTCTGATTGATATTTATACAAATTAAATATTATTATGAAAATACTCTAAATTGAAAAAAGTATTTGTAATTTATTACTTTCTTAAAAATCGTTTGTCATACAATATTAATTTTATTTTAATTGTTGTGCTTTTTTCTTACAGAATATGGCACAGTTTCAACTATATTCGTCATCTAATGAATCAGCATCCGTGGCCCGTTGTCAAATAGATTGTCTTATACCTGAGTATTGTCCTGAAGCCTCACAACCATCACACAATCAAACGAGTGCTATCCCGTTTTCGATTGATTATTCATATTTCATTAACGACATTTCGTCTAAACGCCAGCCGTCTCAACTTCGAGAAATTAGTAACTATAATATTATTGTGATTGATGTCAGTGACGTATTCATGAGGGGGTGGTTGGGGGGGGGAGTATATATCCTGTTTTGATCTATTTTTTAAAAGGTTTTTTTGCATTCCAAGAAAATATTTGTTCGTCGATGCTAATTTTTATAATGCACAACATACCGCAGTAGAAGCCTTTCAAATAGCAACTGACAAAAGTCATTGAGATCCTGATATATACATATCCCTCCCTCCCTCCCCCTCATAGATAAAACCCCTAATCACGCCACTGATTGATGTATTATGATATTTTGTTTATTTTGATTGGAGCAACAAAATACCACTCTACGTACCTATAAATGATAAATATATTACCCTTAATTATTGAATGTTCTTTCAGCGAGGGTGTTAGAGAAACTATCATCAAATTGCATAAAATTCGGTGTAGGAGTACCGAACGTACTAACATTTCCGTTCAAGAAGATAAGCGTGGATATAATTACGGGCGAGAATATCACGCTTCAAGGTCAAGAATTATCTGATGCCTTGCAATATCTGCCTTCAGTTGGGTATGTTTTTCCTCTTTACTTACTAGATAAAAAAAAACAATACATTATTATTCACATATAATACAATACACTATGAACAGCAGACAGTACTCACTTTCCCACCTTTTTAATGTAAGTAAAAGATAAAATTCGGAGTGTCGATTTTTTTTTCTGTACGTATCATTCCACATATTTTGTCCTGGGTTAAACAGAGTAATCAACTCGTATGAATATAATCATTATTAAAAATCATATCTAATAAATTACGTAAATATTTCAATTAGATATCGGCCTCTGATAAACATATTGGAAGAAATACAAGAAAGGTTTCATGGACCTCAATATTGGAATAAAAGAAGTATCATTATGACATCTGGCGCACAGGAAGGATTGTCCAAGGCTGTGGACATGTGTATGCGTTGCCACGACCCAGTGATTGTTCCTGATCCTGTTTACACAGGAGCCGTTGACTTGGTAAAGCCTTCGACACCTTACCAACATTATGCATAGATATTAAATTTCGAAATTATTATAATATATATATATATATATATATGACAACTAAAAAGTTATTATTTCAAATGTTAGGTTTACTGTAATTCGTGTTTGCAATACCTAAGTAATAATTTGCCCATCTAAAATATTGAAAATAATTTTTAAAGTTACGTAACTCATTTTAATTTTATTATGAAATCTTATTGTAAACATATATTTTTAGTTCAGACCATATGACGCTGAAATCATACCTATAGTACAAGATTCTTGTGGTATAGTCGTGGAAGAAATTGAGAAAGTTTTAGCTGAAAGAAAAAGAAAAATGATGCCGATACCCAAAGTAAACTATTATTATACCTACGTATATATTTGTGCTTTATATAAATATTAGAAGGCTTTGAGTGCTTTGACCCCTGTTCGATACACTCGTCAATCACTATAGATTTTACCATTCCCCTCAGATGTTGTATCTAAAATGATTTTTATATTTCAATTCACATAAAGTTATAATTATTTTTTTTTTTTTCAATTTTTTTTTTTTAAATATACCTGTTTTATATACACAATAACATTTTCTAAAACATTCTAATTAATTGAATGCTATTGCTTATATTTTATAACTGATAGCAGTATATTCATATGATAATAGGATAACAGATTATCTCCGCTCAGAATCGTTTTTCGTATGCAATGATGTATTATAATGACGAGGTTAACTTTTTTAAAGATGATAACTGATGATACTGACACATTCAAATTAAAAATAATAACACATTTTTGTCCTAAGCTGAAGTTAGACAGTCGCCAATCTATATATTAATCGCAAGTACAATGTTAATTATAGCTGATTTATGTGAACCCAACTGTATCAAACCCTGCCGGAACTACATTACCCGCTCACAGAAAACGTGAAATTTACCGATTAGCTTGTGAATATAATATGCTCATTCTTGAAGACGATCCATATTACTACTTACATTTCGAAAAAGTAACTTTCAACACTTCTCTGTATAATTAATAATAAACAGATTGATCAACTGGAGTATAATTCTAGGAAAATCCAGTTAGTTTTTTGTCTTTGGACACAGAGGGTCGTGTGCTTCGATTCGATTCGTTTTCAAAAATCATGAGCTCTGGTTTAAGAGTAGGTTTTGTAACCGGACCCATAACGTTAATGCATAGATTGGAGCTACACATGCAAACCACATCAATGCACACATCATCACTATCACAAGTACTTTTATACAAACTCCTATCACATTGGGGTGAAGATGGATTAATTTCTCATTTCGTGCATGTCAAAAACTTTTACAAACAAAAGTTGGATTACATGATGTCTGCAGTTAAAAAACATTTAAATGGTAAGTAAATACAAGTATAAATACAAATACCTATACGGCTATACCATTAACAATTATGAGCTTATTTTAGAAATCTAGTTAAGCGTACACGCTGTTTATCATTTTGTTTTTTTTAAATTAATTGTTTTAAAATTCTCCTCTACACACCGTCGATACAATATCCTGCAATGACTTAAATAATCATATCAATTTGGGAATCGACTTAAGTCTCATTTATAAAGATGTTACAATCCTTCCAGTCAATACAATTTATTGACCAAAGCTCGGCGGAACAGATCAATACACACTTTATAACGATCTCAAAATTCCTACACTTTCTATACGACTGTACTTGCTTCCACTCCAACGATTTAGCCCAACCAAATCCCCTAATATTAAATTATCTTCTATTACTTTCCTTGATGATCTTCTCCATTCAATCAAATAATTTTTTTTTAAAACACGCTATAAAAATCCAATCAATTTTTTTTTTATTTATTTCTTATTGTATTTTCTACTAAAGAGATTGTAAATATTCGTTTTTTTAATGAAAAAAAAAAAATTGGGGCACTAACACTTTTTATGGTACTCAATTGGTATTCGTCCAAAATAGTGAAAGTAATAAATAATAATAGTTCAGTAATAATCTTGAAATAAAAAGAGCGAAAACTAAAATAGTGAAAGTATCAACAGCGAAGTAAATCGCTGAATACAATGTAATATCATTTACAGCGGATAAATTTTTAACAGAATAACGGTTTTAAATTTTACTGGTAACTGTATTATTCTCTAACTTTTGTCATCATAGCAATATCCTAAAAAATACACGTAATTTCCTCTTAACAGGATTAGCTGAATGGTACGAGCCAAATGGTGGCATGTTTCTGTGGTTGAAAATAATTGGATTGAAAGATGCCAAACAACTAGTTGCCACTAGATGTTTAGATAAATTAATAATTTTAGCTCCTGGATATGCGTTATCAGCCAATGCTGAAAATCCAAGTCCTTACATTAGAATTTCATATTCCATTGCCTCGCCAGAAGAAGTCGATCGGGTAAGTGTATTTTTTCTTTCAAAAAATAATTTTTTCAATATTTCTTTTAATTTTTAGTAATTTCTTGCATTTGACGTGTATTACAAATAGTACCGATGTTCACTTCTATAGAATATAAATTGTACAGTTTAGTTTATGTTTGTATTGATATGTCGTAAGCCACTTCGTGAAATCGACCTTTTCGTGAATTGGAAACGTCGTTTTTACATTATGCTCGTATTGTACTATTAGTTTTTCCATACAAACTTAACCATGTAAATTCCAAGTGTAAAATAGTGTTGTTATTCTAGGGAATATCACTACTGGCGGAAGCTATACGAGAAGAACTGTTGGAGTAATATCTACTTATAACTTACAAGATCAGAGTACGTCACAATAACATCATGCATTTTACTCATCAGTTATCAATCATCATAACAGAATATTAAGGATCTGTATGAATTTGCAATTATATTTTCTTTGATTGTATAACATGTTAAGTTTTCGGTGATAGCTTATCATATTTTTTAAATTTTAAATTGTTTTTATTGTATTTTTTATTTATATCTAATAAAACCTATTACAACTACCTAGTAAAATATATTTTTTATGAAAAATTGTTTTTTTTTTGTTTTGGTTGGGTACATTTTACACTAACTTACATCTAGGTAACTAACAAGTCTAACATTGATACTACAGATATTATTTAATTTTTGTACCAATGTCTACCAATATTTCCACTATTGTGAAGTTAAATATTCTAAAAATAAAATATGGAAAATTAATTTCAGCTCTGGAACAATCTAAAAGTATGTAGTAATAGCATTAGTTCTAAGAAAATACAATGGAAATTGTCAAAAACAATTAGTTGATTTTAATCTTGTTTTTAAAAAAAAAATATTTCGAATGCTATCTTAACAATCGTGTGACGCGTGGTGTAGATCGGAAATATCTATCTTATTTAGTTTTATTTCTATCAATTTTCAAAAATAGACCTCACATTTGTTTAAATAAGTTTTCAGTAAATACAAAAATAAAGGTCAGGGTTTGAAAACGTAAAAATGTGTAACACAAGCTTGTACAGGATATAACAATAAAATTGAATTCTGGACTAGTGCTAAAACTTAAAAGGGATACAAATTATAAATCCATGTCTTATATATGTCGCATCCACTTAATGAAATCGCCTATTACTTATTATTATATTGTAATATTGTATAAACTCAATGACATTTTTAAATGTTTTCGACCAAAATTAATTCAACCTACTGTATAATAATAGTAAAATGAATTACTTTAATATCAATAATATCATTAAATACACTTATGTAGGCTGACGTCTTCGCTCAGAATCGTTTTTCGTATACAATGATTTTAAAACATTGAATTCAAATTTAATAAACCCATTACAGTTACATACTCGACATTTACTGTACAACAGACCAGAACCCACGTGTACACCTTTTTTTTTCTTTTTTCCCGATGTGTTTAAAAATTTCTTTATTCAAATGGAGAAACAACGTGATCTTAAATTAAAAAATAGAAAATGTGGAAGAACGACTTTTAACTATAGAAAATAATAGAACCCAAATTGAACATTCTTCATTTGAACACGATGCTATCAAAGAGCTAATAAGCAGACAAGTAAGATCAAATAATATTGTATTATTGAGTCTTCACGAAAAAGAGAATGAAAGTGACTTTTTAATGCCTATTTCAGTTTGTTTTGGAGATATTTTTAAAGTTATCTGCATAAATGATAGGACATGCTGCATATTTCTGCACAAACGATATACAAATGTCTGGCTTTGTTAAAAATTTCAATTTTGAAAGTAGAGGAGGCCATTGAAATGGGTCTAAAAAAATAAACATTAAGAACGGTGTTGGATAAATTAAGTTCACCTATATACCTATGTGTTTTGACTGAGTCTAAAGATCCATTTATTTTGGTTTCAGTGTTTTTATTTGAATAGAGATGGGTTATCACTTTATAAGTAAAAACAACTAGAATAATAGCAATTGAATATTTTTATTTTCGATGGCATAAATAATTTTTAAGTGCAGTGTTACAATAACGCATCATAATTTGGATAAAATCGTGTACTTATTTTAAATTTGAAAGGGTATATATGAGTAAATCTAAGTGTGCAGACAACTGTATTTGCATATAAAATAGATATATTAGTAGAAGTCATGAGAAAATATTTAAGATAAATTATTGATTTATATCGGACTTGCTATAAGCCATATTATAAAATTATTATTATACAGCTGCAGATGGTGTTATTGTTGTTGATGTTGCTGTTGTGCTTTCTGCTGCAGGAGAAGATGGGCATTGGCCAGTGGTGGTCGGAATCCCGCCCGCGGCAGAGGTGGCTGTGTCCTGAGGAACATCAGCAGGAGCGTCTTCTGCAAGGACTTGTCCTAAATTCTAAACAAGTATAAAATAATTATTAGTTTGATTATGCATACATTTATATATCTTAATCCTAAAAATAGCAGTTTCCTACCAAATTTTTCTCTCGAAATAAATAAATTAAATTTGAAGTTCTAGAAACTTAAACACTATCCGTCAGTTATACACCAGCTAATCTAATTCAAAAAAATCACTACCTACTGCTATTTTATTGTTATTGAAAATATCTTTAATAATATTATGGATTCTGATTAGATGGTTAAAAAATACTATTTCACAATTATGAATTATGCGTGTGGGTGTGTGTTTGTGTGTGTGTGTCTATCGTAGCCTTATGAAGCACTAGAACTGTGTCAATTTTAAACTTTGATGGTAGTTTCTGGTAGAAAAATTGTTTAGTTTGTGCTTTGGAAAGTTTACAGTCAAAATCCCAAGTATTTTTCAAAATAATCTCAAAAAACCAACAGAAAAAAAAAATTAGAAAATAAAGTTATTTAAACTCAAAATTTACTAATAATTTACTCAACATGAAATAATTTTCAAAATATTATATTGATGTATGAAATTATTATTTTTTTTGTTTATGTACCTATCTATGATACAACTTGTTTGTGAGTGAAGAAGCTTAAAAACTTAATAAAAGGAAGAACCTCATAACTCATAAGTTACCTCAATCATAATTTGATGATATGATACAAATTATTTTGTACCTCAGTGGTTGGTATTGACTTAAAAGTAAATAATAGATAGTAATTTATAAAAAGATTAAAGAAGTTAACCAGAAAGTAAAACTAATTTTTTATGAACGTTTAAAATTTTACATTGGATATTCGCCCGTACACTAACGATTTCTCAGGTAACAATTTACATAATTTATTGTAATTCAAGAACAAATAACGGTAGACATTTGAAATTTTCACCAAATGTTAATATTATCATTTTTTATACACCATTAAATTTTAAAAATATATAAAACAAAATAAAAATCATAAATATAAAAATTATAACTTATAATTTAAGTGATATAACCATAAACTACAATATTACATGTTGATACTTACAAACATACTAACGATGATGAAAATTGCCATTGCAAAGATGAAATTAAAATTCATGTTTAATTGGTATAATGCTGTTGTTATTTGATAATAGTTGAATAAAATGTAGTACACTGAATGAGTTTTTATGTATAATCGTATCCTTTTTATACGATTTTTAACAATTAATCAATTTTGAACATTTTTAATTGTATTTTGCCAGATACCTATTTAAATAATTGTAAATATTTATTACCTAATGAATTATTTATATAAGCCTAAAACGTTTAATAAATCATATTAATATCCATCCAAACATTCACACAGCAAAAAACAAATTTTATTTTTTTTTTTATCATTTTAGACTTTAAGCGGAGTTATTTTATTATGATGTATGTATATATATTTTTTGTGTGTGTGCCTATATACATCATGCGTAGTGGAAATTATACTTTGATTTTCAATTTAAGTATTTTTTTTATCTAGTTGTTACTTGTACAAATTGAAAATTCTCCAATGTTTTTAAAAGCGTTGGGAAAATCAACAAACAATTTAAGGAAAAACCGGAATTTTAACGCAAAGTCAATTGTTGACAAAATCCTTATTCCCTTTTGGCGGAACTCAAAAATGAATGACCGTAGATACTTGATTTTTACAAAATATTAGGATTTTCTCTGTATATGATAATATTTCAAAATATTTTGACTATTTTTGAGCTATTTATAGGCATAAAAAAATTTTGTAGGTGAGTATACAATAATGAATATTAAAAATTAAAATAGTAATAATACATTGTTCGGTTTAAATTTTGGTGGCTGAACAATTTCTTTTTGTGCTACTTTTAACTCATTAACTCCAATCTCTAACCCCATTTTCTCTATTAATGTCTAAACAGATGGGTGATTTGAGATACTAATTTCGAAAACCGGGGATTCCATCCTTCTGTTTGGTTTTTTATTACAATTTATTTGTACGATAATAGTTTTATAGACCTCAGAGTACCCGTAGTATCCGGCAAACAGTCGGTTTAGTAATAATAATAGTATACATGCGTATATGCCATACGTCTCTTAAATATTTTGTCTTTGAACATTTTTTCCGTACGTATATTTTTACCTTGGACATATTTCTATTCTTGATATTTTTTCCGTTGATATTTCCCAGATCCGGATATTTTTACCTAGCTTCGTTATACTCAACTATAAAAAATGTTATTTTAAAATTAACATTTTTTATACGTCATGTTTTTTAATACTATTCAATCTATTTTTTAATGAATTTTTAACCACAAAACAATTTGCAAATATTCGATATACTGATGACCAAATGTTGACTTAAAATGTCTATACAAAATTATAATTATAATATATCTTTTTAATTTTTTGGTTACACTATAAATTGCTTATTTAAAATCTTGTTTTAAATTTTCAATCCTTGGTTATAAAAACTGAACATTTTATACATTTTTAACTATAAAACAATTTGCAAATTTTCGATGATGAATTTCGTCCAAAATTTAAAGTTTGTAAAACTTATAAGCGCTTATAAAAAAAAAATTGGCCCAATGTATTTTTATTATATTTCATCTATTATTTAAACAACTTATGAAGAATCTTGTATTAAATTTTCAAGAAATTTGTGGCAACAACATTTTTTTATCGATATTTAAAGAAAAAAAATTTGAAAAAACCAAAAATTTATATTTTTTTGGTGTATATATCAATTTTTGATTGAGATAAATGCGAAAATTAATTATGTTTATAAATAGCTCAAAAAAAGTCAAATAATATTGAAAATTGTATTGTGTATAGAAATTGCTTATATAAACATTTTATGAAATGTTCATGTATTTCGGTCATTACTTCTTCTTTTACACCAAAAAAAAATCGATTTTGTCAAAAATTGGCTACGCGTAAAAATTCCCGTTTTTTCCTTAATTTTTTTTCTTGTTTTTTCCGACGCTAAACTATTGATAAATTTTTACTTTTGACCCCCCCAAAGTATCAACTACATTCACTTTCCTATCAGAAAAGATGCTGATGAAGAAAATCGGAACACTTTTACTGCCCTTAATCGTGGTGACAGATGTAAAAAAAAAAAACATACTTCATTGTAGAATCAATATATTCATGGCTTCGCACAAAATCTAAAATTAAGAACAAACGGGATTTTTTGCCCAAAACTGGTTTTTAATAAAATTAATTTGGTTTTTTTGTCGTAAATGGGTGTTGGGCTAATTTTGGGTGTTCAAACCCCCCCCCCCCCCCTTTAACTGAAAAATAATTATTTATTTGTATACATAGGATAGATTAAACGGATTGACAATGTTGTCTGGGGTTCCCAGATTTATTTTTTAAAAATACGGGTCATTTTAAAACATACCTGTATAGTAGGTATATACAGTGACGTATTTACGGGGGGGGGGGATCAAGCCGACCAAGGGGATCGATCTCCCCCGTAGGGGTGCATATAATATGCATCATTTTTTGGAGTCCTAATTTTAGACCTCTAACTTAATAAAGCTATATCCCCCCTCCCACCAAGAAAAAACCTAAATATGCCACTGGGACACTGGGTATATACTTGAAATGTACATGCCGACAGCCGATTTGATAGCCGATATAGTATCATTAATCAGTAATCAGTGTAACCACCAAAAAAAACCAACAAAAAAATGTATTGTTATTATAATCAAATAATTATCATTTGATTTAGTTATTATCATTTATCAATAATTTAAATTATAAAATGCCAAATAATAAAAAAAAATTTAATTTTTGAAATAGTTTTAAAATAAGGTACATACGGGACGGGTTGTTCAAAATACGGGACAATAGTATTATTTTTTAACTTTTGCCGGGACACCGGGACGCTTCATTCAAATACGGGACAATCCCGTAAAATACGGGACGTATATGGGATCCCTAATGTTGTCGGTGTACCGTGGTACACATTTAACTCCTGAAGAGGTCATTGACGAGTTGGCAAAAAAACCAAGAAAACTAGATCTTGTACAGTAAACAATTAAATAATCGTTTTGATAAATATATATATATAATATTATGTATGTATGTATAATTTTTAATATAACCCCCCCCCCCCCATTGAAAATATCTGTGTACGCCACTGCTATATTCACTAAACATTATTGAAATTACCAATTACTAACGCATGACAGTATTATAGGTAAATATTAATTGTTTATTTCGTGTACCTACATATGGGTTGGTAGTTCCAAACATCGTGATAGATAAACATTCTAATCCATCAACACAGCTACGAGTATACCCAATTTAATACAAAATCAATACTTTAATGATTTAATAGGTAGGACGTATGTACTATTGACTTTTAACGTTACATTATAAAATATATTATAATATTAAAATCAACAGTAGTAGGGTAATAATATTAAATATAGTATAAAATAATATACCATTATTTGGTTATGAGTTATTAGTTATACCAGGCCTTGGATTTTTAGCGCTTAAAAGTACTGAAATGTTGCGCTATACTATGACCAAAAAAATCTTAAACTAAGCGCTATAATGTGCCCTGAAAATTACGAAAAAGAGCAACAAAAAAAACAATTTTTTTCTCCTGTTAACGATTTAAAAAAACGTATAATTTTTTTTATTAATAAATCTAAAAAATAACGTGACTTGTGTCGGGTACAGCCGATTAGGAGTCATATTTGTATACTGTTCGGCGAGCCAGTACACCGGGCTACCAAAAAATATATTCAAATATGCAAAAAACAGCAATATGCAATTTCATTTGGAGTCCCTGTTGCATAAAACAAATGTATAGCTCACTCTGCTATTTTTATCTGTAGGTATCCTAAAACAATATTAGCATATTATTATGCTATAAAATCCGAGCCCTTGTTTTTACTATATACTACTGCACACTTTTCGATTTCGTATTATACACTCAATAGTCAATATGTTGTACTGGATACAATTATTAAGTCTTATGGGTGTGTAATTTTTGTCTTTATTAATAAGCGATAACTTATTAAGTTGATTTGTTAGAAAGGTTCAAACTTTATATGATTTTATATTTATTGCATTTTATTAACTTGTTGTTTGCTATTTATTATAGTTTTAAATTATTTGCGTCGAGTAGTTTTAATTCGGCACAAATCAAACATTGAAAACTAAAAATTTAATTTTGATGTGGTTTATCAATTGATTTACCTGGGACAACTAACCCCGTGACAACCAACCTAAAGCTGGGTAAGTTGTAACAAATTCCAATTTTTTTTTTCAATTTAAAAAAACTATACTGACCTATAAGTGTTAAGATTATTATTTAGTATGTTCTCAAAGACTGTACTTTATTATGTGTTTTTGTGTCACTTGAAAAAAAAAAGTTGTCTTTAAAAAAAAAAAAGCTGAAAACCAACCGCGGTTTCCTCATACGGTTTATTTGCATTACGATAAATCGTGAAACCATACAACTGAATCATGATTTAGCGATTAAAAATGTTGATAGGTTTATTCAAGTGGTTTAATTAAACATACATCAGTCGAGTTAATACATGTGTAAAAAACAAGGTCACCGTAATTAGGATATGTTAAATTTGAATTCAATGATAAATCGTTGCGTATACGAAAAAGTAAAAAGGATCTGAACAGGGGCGGTCGTCAGCCTATATTATTATATCATATAATATAATATTTATTTTACTATTAGTACCTAATATATCGTGTATAAACTGTAAAATAAATTACAATTAATCTGCATGATTTAGAAATGTAATTATGTTTATAAAATATAATAAAATATACTTAACAGTTTTAAATTCCCACGAAAAAGATTTTTGAATTACAACAAAATAACTAACATTGTTATACTCTGTTTAAATGTTTGATTTCTTCAAAATTTTAACTTCAACTATCTATAAAAAAAAAAAGGTTGCGCATAAATAATTTTTAGTTTTTGGTATGAAGTATGAACTACTTATGGGGAATCTTGTTTATAATGTTCAAATTTTAGATAAAAAAAGAAAAAAATTTACGAACTTTAAACTTCAAACTAATTGTGTTTTTAATGGAGTAATAAATGAGCTCCTAGAGATTTCTCTATCGTGGTAAGTATTCTCTACCTAAAAACATATCTATAGATGACTTGATGAGTTATTAAGTTACAATATAGGTATCATCTACCTATTATATAAATTTAAGAATAAAATAGGCAGTGAATTAATGACAGCTTTAAAGAAAATTTTTAAAAAAAGATGTCTTCATATTGTACTACCTCGTGATCGTAAATACGTGAACATTTTAGCCGCTGCCGTGGTTTTTAACTTTTCAACTTGTGAGCTATCAAACCTCTTGTGACAGCCACTCATGTTCTATTTGTATATAGGGACTTCATTCTATGACTACATCTGTCTATTTAGTTAACACATAAATGACCAGCTATTGTGGTTTATTCTTAATATTAAGTATTTTGTATTTATAATTGCGTGACTAAGGCAAGGTTCAATAAGAACTCTAGAATAGTTACATTGCCTGTGTCATATATAGTTGTAATTATTATACAAAGATAGACAATGTATGGACAATTTCTAACGCGTCATAGTCACTGAAGTATTATCTGTAGTTATATATTGTAAGTACCTTTTAATATATTTAAATGCACTGGTAAAGTTTAATATTTTATTTGCACTGTTCATTTTAAACATTTTCAATAATATACACACCAAAGTCCAATATTATTTATAGTACCTAAATATGATGCAAGGATATTGATGGCACAATTATGTTGCACAGAAATCACAAATTAAAATTTTCTTAATATTAATGTTATTAGTTTCAATTTTTCAATAGAAATTATTTGCGAATTTGCGCACAATTATATAAAACGATGTTGAGAAAGCTTTGAAAGTATAAAAAGTATGCAGGTGTTTGAATACATATAAAATAATAAATTAAAACAATATTTTCATAAAATATAACATAAATTATAACATTTTTAAAGGTTTATTAAAATAATTAGTATATTTGGGGTGATATTATAAGAAAAAAAAGCATAAAACAAACGTTCAAATAAAGTTTGTTTAAAAGTTATATTCTTTAGCCTTTGATTTGCATTCATTTCACAGCAATCATTTATGCCATAGACAGAACACCAGCACCCATACCGAAGCCACAACCTTTTGGCCCAAAATGTTTTGCATAACAAGGTCTGCAATGAATATCGCCATCAGGACCATCATTCAAACTTGTTGAGTCTAATGATTTGCTGCAATCGGCGCACGTAAAGCATCTCTTGTGCCAGGACTAAAAATAAATGCATATAATTTATTATTATGATATATATATATATATATATATTTTTTTTTTATTTATATATTTTAAAGGATATTAATTATTAATGTTGTTTTTTGATCGAAGCATGTGTTGGTGTTGGACAATTTTTCAACATTCTACTATATCGTGATGGGAAGATAACATGTTATTGGGGTTCCCTTGAAAAATATCATGTGAAGGCAAATTTTCAGTCTTAAAAAAAAAATAGAAATGGAAACATACGATGATCAAGTATGTATTTGATGTCTTTATTCGACTTGCGCAATATACATACTATAATATTTGGGATACTACCAGATGTGTTACCAACCAAGTCATATGCTTCGTTTTTAAAACTAACAATTAACCATATATAATTATAAAATGGATTAATCAGACGAAATTAATGTTCGTTAAGAACATTATATTAATATCTCAGTAAAAAAAATGTCAAAACAGATTTAAAGGCATTTTAGTCATACTATACTCGTACTTTAATAACATTAAAATATATTTTTAGAGAAATGTATTTATTTATATAGTTACTTTAATATTTTTACTAAGTAATACAATTGTATAATGATTATTGACATTACCTTATTTTTACTTATCATTTGTTCAGCGGCATAAACTTCGTATCCACACCTCAAACATCCATTTCCATTTCTGCTCTTTACTCCAGATGTTGGTCTTGCTTCCGAGCTAAAAGAAACATGTTAAATAATAAAGTTATAGTTCCCCATTTTGTAATTATCTAGGTTTAAAAATATTTCGTGGTACTTATATACCTGATTTATGTATACGATATTATATCAGCAAGTACAATAATATAACATTATACTACCTTAGATTATATTACCATCCCAATGATTTAATTTGTTATATTATATAACATAATATTATATTAACATGCAATGTTTTTAAATATTGTTTACAGTATCAAGTAGTACATATTCGTAGTATAATATTTAATGTTGGTATTTTTTTTTAAATTGTTTGATCATACAAATATAATTTTGATAGTACTTACAACAACATTGTAGATTCTCCTTTGGTGGAGATCAAAGTTGGTGAGTGTCCATATCCAAATCCTTTGGGTCCAAAATATTTTCCATAACAGGATCGGCAGTAAACTTCTTTATCCGGTCCATCACAAGCCAATGTAGAGTCTAATGGCCGGTGGCAAGTAGCACAGTTAAAGCAAATTTTGTGCCACATCTGTTAATAATATTTTATGAATTTAAAAATTGAATGTAACATTACAATTAAAAATATTAATGTGTGTTTTTATAACGCAGTTCTTCACAATATTACATTTTTATGTAGTAATATTTTCTGGTAAAAGTATTTTGATAGAACGCATATTACACCAAACTGTAGATTGAAAAATTGTTTCCATAATTAATTGTTTAAGTGTTACCGAAATTAATGTTGGATAAACTTGGTATTTAACTAGGTATTTTTAAAAAACTTACTGCTCCTTTAGCTAATTGTTGTTCAGCGGCAAATACTTTTCCGCCACATCTTGGACAACCCTCTCCTTTTTCCGCTTTAATAGATGTAGTGTCTGGATTATAAAACGGTCTGGATGCTGCTATTTGCTCATCTCTGTTAAAAATGTATGTATATATTATTTGCTGTACAACAACTAGAGATAATTTATCGGTGGGGTCACAAATGGGCAAACGATGGCTATTCCCCTCTAACATTTTTTCGCCCATCCAAAATGTATAGTTATATGACTATTCGTTTAAATTCCATAGGTACTATAAAGTAAAGCCAAAAATATTGCAATAATTTATACTAACGTTAAGCCATCTGTCTGAAGAAATCCTGATCCGCAAGCAAATCCATATCCATGTGGACCCCATTTTTTACCGTAACAAGTTTTACAATACACATCACGATCAGGTCCGTCACAAGCAATTATTGAGTCCAACGTTTTATTGCAATCTTTGCATTTGAAACATTTTCTATGCCATTCCTTTGGAAATACAACAAAATATATTATTACTCATTATTGTTATACAATTCAACGGTTTTAATTTGTTAGGTATAATATTAGAACTATTAAAAAGTAATTTTATGAAACCACTTTCATGTAAAATGTAATAATAAAATTATTTTAAAATATGATTCAATTATTAAACTAGGTCCCAAAAACTAAACTTTATTTATTGACATAGCTACATATTAATAGTATCGAAAATTGTTACTTACACTTCCTTTAGCAAGCATTTGTTCGGCAGCAAATACCACACCTCCGCAACGTGGACACCCTTCTCCTGGTTTTGCCTTTATAGAAGTTGTATCAATAACAGGAGCTCGAGATGTACTAACATCCCTAAATATAAAAACAAACATTTTTTATTTATGTCATAATTTAGAATAATTATAAGAAGAAAACATGTAATGGTATGTATGGAAATACTGAGCATTTAATTCTATTCGACATTTAGTTCATGAAAAAAAAGAGGAAAATGGGTGTGCGTTTACGAATTGTATAGAAAAATGGATAATTGAAATAGATAATTGCATGCTATGAAAGAAATAATTGGTAGACCTTTAGGCATCATTAAATACCTTTCGGTTTCGTCGTTTAAATCACATGTTAAACCAATTGACTGACCACCAGCACCTCTGTGACCTATACCTCTGGGACCGAAGCGCTTCGAATAACAAGCTATACGGAAAAAACATTGTGAGTATAATGCTGGACTTTGTCATTTATAATTTGAATTCCATGAAAACAAAGGAAATTAGGTTATCATAATAATCCATAAAAAAGATTAAAAATTGATAAATCACGCAGAAAAATTAAATGTATATTATAATTTAATAAAGTAACATGCATAAAGTAATTTTGTTCTTTTGAAAATATCCGTAAAATGTCTACCCGATAACTAATAATTTGTATAGGAAACTCACTGGTGTGGTAGATACAAGGCGGTCAATCAAGCGATTATTATTTGACCGTGTTTTTCGTGCAATTCTAATAATACCTATTGGACCTATTGTCTATATGGTTGCAATATTATTACATAATATAAGCTAGACATGTTTGCCAAATATAGAATTCTTCATAAATATTAAATATCACGGGTATATCATGTAAATATTTTTTAAAAATTTTCCCTCCTCCCTTGATCAATCTCTGAATCCGCTACTAATGAAACAGGTGATGCTGTATTAAATATTTTTTGCAAGTAACGGGGAGGAGTACTTATACAGTATACATTTATAAAATATATTATGAATAAGTACATAATAGGCGTATTATTAATAATTGTATTAGATATATATTTTGATGTATAGGTTAGACAATACAAAACGCCATGCTTATAATAAAACTATAATTATTATTATTTATTTATATGATAATAACTTTCTATAAAATATATTTTTATTGTAGAAAGATATCTATCTTACAAAATATTAATAATTAATGTTTTTATAATTTTGAATAAAATGAAATATTTATGAAAGTATTACTATTTGTTAGATTTTTTTAAGTTCTAATATCTGAGAGATGAATGTATTTTTTAATTCTAACTATATTATTATAAACGTACCCATTATAAGCGGGATCACTTTGAAGGGCTCCAGCTCCTTGTCCATAACCATAACCCTTAGGTCCAAATTTCTTGCCATAACATACTGATTTAAAAACATTTATGTTAAAAGTTAGAACATGCAAAATACACGGATTACCTTACCTTTGCAGTAAATATCTTTATCAGAACCTTCACAACAATTGACTGAATCCAAACGTTTCGTGCAAGTAGCACACTTGAAACACTCTCGATGCCAAGACTAAATTAATAAATAAAGATCATGCAGTAGGTATAGGTACTTGAAATTATATTATTAGGTATTTTGGTGTCATTCAAAGGTGGTCATGTATAGTTAAGATGTATAGCTAAACCGTAAACAAACCTAACTTCATTTGAAAATGTCACCATTTAAATCAACTGAATGTTAAAATTAAATATAAAACTAATTTCCGAATTCAAACTAACAACTCTCAGTCAAATCAGGATTTATGCATTTTTACACAAATATTGGTTCTCATTCACCTCTACAGTGTACTTCATTATCAGGCCCATCACAATGTAACACTGAATTCAAAGTTTTATGACAAGAAAAACAGTTGAAACATTCTTTGTGGTATCCCTAGAATACCATATCGATCAAATGACATATCCTATATACATCTAATTAAAATTGTGGTTTTTGGATTATAGTTGTATAAATTACACTTACTCTTCCTTTTGCTAACATTTGCTCAGCCATGTATACAAATCCACCACAGCGTGGACATCCCTCACCTTCAGGAGCCTGGGCAATATTTCGTGATTCAGTGGCACCTTGAGGTTTAGTATGATAGTAAGACCTAAAATGAAATGTATTGTAAACGTTTAATGCATAATAAATTTTTCCTTATTACATTAATCAATGTTAATCATAGTGTATTGAATAAATTATGTAAATATGTAGGTAATAATGATACAAATATAAAGTATAATATATTAGTGGTTTTAGTAATTCTTAAATATAGGCATTATTAAAATAGTTGTGAGTAAAATAGACAAATTCCATTAAGTTAAAAGATAAAACACTATCAAAAATAATATTATCGAAAGGATCATAATCATTAACTAGTAATACAAACTAAAAATAAGTGAGTAAAATTATTTTTCTTAATATTTGATTAGTTAATTTAAGATTCAAATAAATAAATATGCACTATAATTAATGAGAATATTTAAAGTTCTAACTTCAACTTTAAGTTAAATTTAAGTCTTAAAGTATAAATATAAAATTATTGTTTTTTAATTCAAAATTTATCTATGACTATTTAATAGATTTATATTATATGAAATACATGGTCATACATTTTTGAAGTAATAACTTTATTTTAAATTGTTGACTATTGTAATTATTATGTATATAATATATATATACAATTCACATGTATTAATTTAAGTTATTTTACATATCTATACATTTATTTTTGAACTAAAACTGGCATTTTGCAAAAGATTTTCTTATAACTATATGTTCGATTATATTATATGGATTAAATTTATAAACCATATAGTTAAGTATAAAGTATAGAGTTTTTTCAAATTTTAAAATATGTGTTTAGTGTATAAAATGTTACGATTATTTATCGTATTATTTTTTTTTAAAATATATATTTTTTCCATAAATCATCATTATATTATAACGATTCCAATCCAAAATTGCAGCTTGCTGAAGTAAAACAAAAAAAACAATACAATAATTAATTACTGTTAGTACCATTTAGGTACAAAAGTAAAAATAATATTTACAAATCATAAAAGTTCACCTCTCCATATTATTGTTATTTTATAAGTATTTTTGTTAAAAAGGTATGACTTATTAAGCGAAAGTTTAAACGAAGATAAATACACAAATACGATTATCATGTATACATTAGTGAAAGCAAAACCACCAATAAGCATACATTTTCTAATTTACAAAGATCCATGTGATATATAGTATTTATATATCCTATATATTTATATAATGGTAAGTTATTAAAAAAGTTTAATCTCACCATTTAAAGCCATTTGAACTCTAGAACTGAAACAATATAGCATTCCACGAACTCTCTTAAAATTGATTCTTTACATCAATGTGTTTTGTAATATTATGCTTAGGATTTAAAATAATTTTCATGTAAAACATGATAAATCTAAATAAATAACTTAATAAATGGTATCTTAAGCGTGCTTTAGGTATCTGCAGTCGACATTTAACTATATTTCTAGATGATGTTTAAAAATGTATATCACTAGCGTTATTAATATGTTTCAAAATTTCAAAATACGTTATAGATAATATGTCCGATCATATTACTTTAATATGTACATTTCATATTATGTATTTTCCAAAGCAATCATTTGTTATGTAATACATATGTACGAAAATTAAAACCATGAAAGTAATAAAATAAATAATTGTTATGATTAGCCGAAAGCATCGCTTAAGCTGCCAGATAAACGAAAAATAAAAATAAAAACAATCATTGGAAATAATATTATTAATTTAATGAAAAATCAACAAAACATTTCTATACAATATATTGCTTGTTCACTGTACATATGACTAATGTGTGTGGTAAATAGGTACAAGCTTGGATACTTAATATATAATTATTAAAAAAAAATATCTTCTAAAACGAACAGAAATGAGAGGTGAATTTGTATGTATAAGCAAATATTAAAAAGGTTTTACTCTTGCATGCAAAAATAAATATAGGTTGATGGGTAGGTCCTTCGGATGGTCAGGTATTTAATTGGGTTGTTTCTCCATTAAAGGCTGTTAAAAAAAACACACTTATTATTATATATTTGAAACATGCTCGTAAGGAAACTATCTAACAAAAAAAACTCTGTTGGGGCGTTTAAATACTTGAATAATAATATTAGTTTCTTCTATTATATTATTAATGGTAGAAGATTAAGAAATACAATATTACATTAATAATATGATGATTTACGATTGCTTGAAATAATAAAATTAGTACCTATAGGATACGTATTAATACAATAACTAATCAATAAGTATAAACTTACAGATGTTTATTATTGTCATTTAAAAATACCTATATATTGTATGATTATATAGGTAAGTATTATTTTTAATATATTTTATTATGAAGGATAAAAATGTTTCTATCATTAAATGGTTCATTGGAAAAAATCGTTGTGATAATAATTAGTAAAATGTAACCATTAATAGGAATATAACTTGGACATTAATTATTGTTCTCTTACACGTTGCTGAGGTGTTCACCATTGTCTGTACTCAGGCATCCAGCACCTCCACCAAAACCGTATCCTTTTGGTCCGTATTTTCTTCCATGACAGTTTTTACAATACAGCTCTTTGTCGTGCTCTGCGCAGTTTGTGGAGTCCAAAAACTTGCCACACAATTCTATACGATTTTATCAAGATTTTATTTATAGAAAACAAACGCTTAAAATATATTTTAAAGCTCACCGCATTTGAAGCACATTTTATGCCATTTATAACCTCCAGCAATTCGCTCTTCAGCGGCATATACTGATTTAGTGCATTTAATGCATTTTGGATGTTCGATTGCGACGAAAGGCATTTTGAGAGTTGATTTAGACGATTTTACAAATAAAACTGAAAATTAAAATTAAAACCTATTCAATATTAAGGATAATAATGCATACATAATAATGATAATGTTAACACCTACAAAATTGTACTTATTAACCTGACCTAAGTAAAGAAAACAAAATTGTTGACGGTTTTGTGAATTTATTCTAGAAGCATATTTTTTTTTGTAATCAATAAAGTAAGTATTAAAATACAAATAATGTGACAATTTGTCGATGTTTAAAATGTAATCGTAATCCATCGTTTTACATTGTTTTATTGCAATACCTATATAAATTAATTAGATTCAAGTACCCCTTCAACAAAACTGCAAATAAGTACGAATAATAACATAATTTTACTGGTAAAACAACTTCCTTCCAAAAAAAAACACTTAAATAAAAAAATTGTACATAAAAACAGAAGAATACGTCTGCAATCAATTATATAAAAAAAATTTTATTTTTTATTTTAGCTGTTATATACGATCTATGGGTAGGTACATTTTTTTTGCACAATAATCATAAGTTGTTTGTTGTTTATTTTAACATGTGGTCTGGAGTAAAAAAGTCACTCATAGTGACATTTTTATCTGTGAAATTATATTTAAATTTAGAATAAAAAATGCGTATTTTAAATATAACATTTTGCTTATGGTTTTTCATTTCAGGAAGTTAAAGTCACCAGTAAAAAAAGTAAACTATAATATATAGCCTATAAGTGTAGTTAATCAATTATAAGGAATTTTTAATGTCAGCTCAATATAGACTAGTTGTTCACCAATAGATCGAGGACTAATAGAGAAAAGAGACAGAGATAGAGAAGTTAATGACACAATATAATATATGTATATAATACTTAATTATATATTAATAGCATTTGGCGATACTTGACAAGTACGATTGGCTATGAGCCATTATTCACTCCTGGACACGTTGACCTATTTTTTTATATCATATATAGGAAAAAATAAAATAGAACTATAAATTGTCGAAAAAGACAAAACATTAAACTTACATATTATGTGTAATGATATAAAAGAAATTCAGAATTATCGTTTAGTATTATGATTTATGAAAATAAAGTAGGTACATTAAATAAAATTAACATTTGTTAGTACCATAAATCTATAGAAGTAGAATGAATGTACAAATAATGTATATCCAGGTAATTACTAATATTATAGGTCGAATACGTCATATTAATATGAATACGAAATTGATATAATTATGAGCTGTTGAAAGTATAAAATCCTATTTACACTATCACTTAACCATATAAGGATAAAACTAATGTGGAAGAATCTAATGACCTCCGAATATGTATACGCACACCATTTTTAGAATTAAATGTAACTCATACTCGTGAGTTGAACAAAGTCTCTGAATGATTTATAAGGTATGAGTATTAAGTAAAATAATATAATGGACATTGAAATATATAATATTATAAGCACATACATCTAAACATACAGCTTACAGGTACCTACTGCAAAATTGTATACGCGTACTGTATACTTATATAGGCAGGTACACACATCACACATTACACATTACATACACTAGCATACACAGATCACTATTTGTAATATCAGTATTGGTACGTGTAAACACATCGATTATTCAAAATTAAAAAACAACGATCCATATAATATAATATTTGCTATAAACACTAATAACTAATTTCGATAAAATTGCAAATCATTTATAGGTACATATTGCATCGTTAGTGTTTTTTGTACTAATACACATATATTTACGAATAAAATATACTTTGAATAATTAAATTTTGGTAGTGTTATTTATAAAGCATATTATGATATTTTACTTTGGAACATACTTAAAAGTTATAATTTAAAAGTAGGCACCTATCGGAATTATTCGAGTAAGTAAATAAAATCATAAAGTAGTAGGTTTATTTTGTAAAATATTTTGATAATATAATAATGGTTAATAAAATGTAAAACAAATTTTAAATGTACTATGTATAAGAATATTTACTACAAATTTTATTGAAACTTGACTTTTAAATAGGCATCTACGTAGTTACTCATTATAACTAGGTATTATAAGATATTGCAGTACATTATAAATTAGAATTTATAAGCTGAATAAATGTAAACCTAATGAGATAAAATAATCGTAGATTGAATATCAATTAAATATGTAATGCCTTCTTAACATATTGTTATTAATAAATAAAATTGGTTAAAATAGAAAACTGTATATTTACCCAACCAATAGGTTGTACAATAAGTATACAATGTGTATCAGGAAGATCTGATCATATTTCATTGAAATTACATTTAAATATCGTCGTCACTCGTCAGATCATCGTGATACACTCCGTATATATTCACTAAATGAATGTAAATCTTAATTTAATCCCAGATTGTATACGATAACACAATTAAATTAAAGTTGAAAAAAGTTAAAAGTTTTTATTTATTTTGTGTGATTTACATTAATATACAATTCAAAAATATTATTATATTATTATTTTTATTATTAAATTATTGTTTATAATGCAATATCAAAATCTTTGCTCACCTTAGTAAACGGAGAATGTACTACAGGCGTGTTCAGCTTCGGTTTTGTAAATGTTCTCGAACTTTTATCAAAGTGTTCTACTGCTTTTATCCCTACTACAGTATTGCACACGGCACATTTGCTCCGCCCTTTAAGACGCTCCTACGCAAGAATATTTAGTATCCCCTTGATCTACAATAGTATAATTTCAGGATAAAAAATATACATATAAATAGTAAATGCAAAGATTATTAAAATTACATTGGGTTTCGAGTACATAAACTTTTGCCAATAAAAATAGAAAAAATTGTATTGTTACCAATACTTAAAAAATTATATTTATAAAATGAACATCAACATTTTTGTACTTAAAGAGACATTAGTATTCCATTTAAAAACATAAATAATGTGGGGGCGAAAAACACGGTACTTGGCATATGATCATTCAAATATTATTTTAAAACTTTCTAGATCTAAATTTTAAACTTTTAATTGATACACACACGCGTTTCTTTTGTTTTGGTCTAATTTTAGTGCAGTGTAAAAACTAAAAACTATTATTCTGTACCTTCACTAAACATTTACGCTATTCGTCCAAATGTATGAATGTATGGGTTAATGTCAAAATAAAGTTATAAGCCATATTTTAATTTTAAAAATATTTGAAATAAGTACAATCGTCATCAATCAATCGTATAATTTGATGTATTATTTAAACTGCATATTTTAATATAAATCCAAATGCAAAATAATAGTATGTTTTAATACCAATACCATAATATTATAAAATAACATATTTTGATAAATCATCATTTTATTGATTGCCTTAATATTTCCTTAATTTAAACATATACTTGATACTATATTAAAAGTATTAGGTACTCGTTACATATATTATATATAATACCTACATAATATTATTACTAGGGCTGGGACTTAAATTACCTAAAAATTCTTAATAATGCACTAAAATATTTTTTATTCTTAATAATTTTTGTGTGAATGATAATTAATAAATTATTAAATAACTTTTAAAAGACTGTAAAAGAGCCTTACAGGCATGACTGATCATTTTGGACAATCTAAGAAAACAATTATTTCCATAAAATGTTTAAAAAATGTTAATAATTTAATACAAGAACCTACTTTATAGTTTGTCAAATTTATATAAAACCATGTAAAAACCTTAAAATACAATTTTGGATTCAAGAACTCAAAAAATGCTCAAAAAATCATAAAAACCCCTAAAAAAATGTAAAAAATTACATTAAAATTTAAAATTGTCAAAAAATGCAAAAAAAATGCAAAATAAACACTTTTTATTCTGATTTAAAAATACATGAAACGTATATGTTATAAAACGATCATCACGTAGCTAGCTTTGGAAAACAATACAAAGTGCATCGAAATCCCAGCCTTAATTATTAGTTACCTATTACATTTATAAATAATAAAATTCAAATATTTTGATAGTTATTTTATATAATTAAATTACAATTTATGGATAATAATTAATCCACTACATTTTATATTCTGAGTGTAGCAATAAATATATTTGTTTTACATCGATGTCTATTTTTTATTTTATTTTTACCTGGCCTAACTGTCATCACTCATCACACTTTAAATCAATAAAAATGCTCCAGTTTTCAACTTTGTGAGAGTTTTTTGTAGCAAAATGGATCAAATTGGTTAGATCAGGAAAAATAATTTTTAGGTATATTTTTTTTTTTTAGTAAGTATATTTATTACTACAATGATATTTTTAAAATATTTAGATTAATTTTAAGAGCATATCAGAGTAATATTTGTTTTCTCTCTCAGACCCATGAGCAACATAATACATAAAACGCACTTATATCATTTTTTTGATTTTTAAGTAATCTTAGAATAAAATGACCTATACTACAATAATAATTGTAGGGGTTCGACAATTCAACATATTGGTTTTATATTTTATTATTATTTGATTGACTTAAACATTTTTAATTAAATTGTTTAACACAATATTTTGACAAACCATATTGATTTTAGGCATACACTAAAAAAAATTATTATCTATACATTTTGTAATGGGTGGTTTTGCTCTAATATACTAATAAAAAAAAAAATGATTTTGCGTTAAGGCATTGTCTATGTTTTGTGTAGACAGTGCGCTGACATCATCTTAAGCTATTTCCTATTTATACCTGCTCGGCTGCTCTAACCTATTATCACTATTCTATGGTTACTATGTATTGACTTAAAAGTTAATAGGTAATAATAATAGTATAATATGATATAATATAATATATATATATATATATATATACAATTATAATATTAAATAATATAATAAATGCGATGTATTCAAAAAAACCTACTGTTTTACGGTGCCCCGACAAAAAATTGCGGTAAAATATCGTGTGACCAAAATATCGCAACTAAAATATCGCGAAACCATTATATCGTAAAGAAATAATACCGTCGTACATTATTATCGTCTGTATATTGCATTTAACTTTATCTTATCTATAATCGTATTCACCTTTTACCTAGCAATGCATTCAAGTACACTGGTTTTTCATTTTATAATTTCTATTTAGTAATACTTTGTACTGCCACTGTGACTGACGCTTTTACAGTTTCACGCTTTTATACAGTTGTACGGAAATAAAAATAAGCCAAAGTATAGTAGAAAATCCAAATACTCTAAATAAAAAGAACAAGAGGGTAGAACGAGTAAAGAAAGTAGTAGCAGATTATCATAATCGAGAGTTTGAAGATTATCTTCAAGGTATTTCATTGAATATATACTTCCATTAATAATATACATATTTAATTTTTTTTATTACTTATATCAGTTTTATTAAATTATACATATTTTTATCATTTTTATAAATTCTACTATATATTAAAATAACAATATTATATGCTTGAAATATATTAATTATTTATAATTAAATTACTGCTATATTTCATGCTGGCGATATGTATACTGGCGATATTTATTCCATGCGATATAATGGTTATATTTTAGTTGCGATATTTTGGTCACGCGATAATTTACCGGCGTAATTTTGTCGGTGATTCCTGTTTTACTGATAGTTAAATAAATTACCAACAGCAATATAAATATATGATAAAATATACTACCTACCTATAAATATATGCTGACTGCAGTCGATAGACTGTCTCCGGTCAGAATTTTTTTCATATGCAATGAATGCTAATTGAATCCAAGTTTAACCATCTATTACAGTAATCTACTCAATGACGAGATACACTCGAGACTCGATATCTTCTATGAGACAAAGTGAGATCCCGGTTTTTTTGTATGAAAACATTATTTTTCGGTTCATTTAATTGTATAAAGCTTAACGCTTAAGTAACGACCATTATGCTAATGAGTTTTGGACAAGATATGTAGTTACTTGTACTCCTTAAAAAAATATCATTAGACTATTTTCTTCTGACTTTTACATATTTTTTTAAATTCCTACGTCTTGATAAAATATATTTATGACCACTTACGTTATATATTTTAGTTTAATAAGTGCAGTGTATCCATTATGCCAAGGTGTATGTTAGTATACATTATAAAAAAAATACAGAGACGTATATTTTCTCTTCTAGTATATATATGATGTTATGTATGAATAAAAGATTACTTTATAATATAGCATGGTGACAACGAATTGTTTTCAAGTTTCGTTTTCATTACGCTTTTATCAATGACTAAAAAAGTTGAATAATACTTTTCGTTGTAATTTTCTTATAGAAATCCTAAAAAATATATAAAATTGTATACGCTGCTTGACCTAGATAGCATACACGTCATAAGGACTTTCAGTTGCCCATTTTTGGTATGAAATACCTATTATATTATTATTCAATGTTAAACACTGATATAGAAGAAAACTGATAGTTTGTTTTTTTTCAATAAATTTATTACTCATCATAAGAAAATATTTAAATAATTATTAAATTGTAATTAGAACTAAAGTTATTCAAGTTAGTTGATTACATTTGACAGTTATTTCTGTTTTTATACATTGTGTATAATACTATATACATTTTACTAAAATAAGTTGTTCGTGTTATAAATTGGTGTTTTAGTACATTTATCTGAAATGTAATACATCGAACTAATTTACCATAACAGTTAAATATTAAGTATTAATGAATAAACAGCGTTGACATGCTCTTATAAAATCACCTGTAGGCTACCGGGTTTTTTTTTTTAATTTTTGAATTCTTGGCATACATTTTAAGGTATGGAAAGAAAATTTTAGTACTATTTCCGTCCGATCATACCTAAGATACGCGTGGGTGGCCCAAGGACAGATATCGTACAAAGAGGGGGGCAAGAAGAAAAAAGGGAAACTCAGATATAGATAGTACATAATATAATATGCCAAAATAAAATGGGCTTCTTGTGTAAATGACTAAAATAGGTCACGTGTCTAACCTGGCCAAAATGATCACGCGATGGTGAACGAATTCAATAAGATAGTGTTCACTCATAGGTCTATTTCGGGTATAATATACAATCAGTATAGATGGTTTATATTTGAACTTTGAAGTAAAAAGATATGCACAGTAATGTTTATGTTGCATATTTGTGTATCCTCGAGCGTGTAGGTATCTAAAATCGAAATATTTATGAAGCGTTATTTTGCTACATCACGTGTGTATAGTGTATAGTGTATACCTATAACATTTATTATAGCTGGTAATATATGCTTAAATATCATGAAAAATAGCTCAAAGTTATTTTAAATATATCTAAAGATTTAACTATTAAGATTATAAATTATAACATTGAACAGTAATAACAAAATATTATGTTACCTCTCAACATCAGCATTAATTTGTATTAGTTAAACAAAAATTAATTTATTGTAAATAGTACTTCAGGAGAACCATAATATATATTATAATTTATAAGCATTGATTACATTTTTATTATTTACAATAAATGTTGTACATTTAAATGATACTATAGAGTAGAGATTCGTTGCGTTCTATAAATTATGAATTATATATACCTATATTGTGACTTAAATTTCCAATAGACTTTATCGATATAGGTAAGTCCAGGCACGTGATAATCAGACCCGTCCAGTAATCCAAAGCGTCTAGGATTTCATCACAGAATAAATTTCTTACCAGGCAATAAAATTAGTTAATTCATTACAATATCAATAATTATAATATACATATATTTATTTGTTATAACTTATAAGTTATAAGTAACAATAATAATATGTATGCATGTCATTTTTTAGAAATATTTTTATATTTTATTTCTAATTCTATTAGTACATTTGTAATATTGATACTTTATAAATTAAAAAAAGATTTATTGGATAATTAAAATAGAATACCGTGGATGATTTTTTAAAAAACAAGTGGGTCGTAAATTAGGTTGTTTTTAAGGTTTTTCTTTTGTAATATATGAAAATTTAAGAAAACGACTCAATTTAAACCCGGAACAAGATAAAAACGAGGTGATCGGATCACTCGTTCTCCTTCTACACAAAAAAAATGATCTCAGAGTTTAAAAAAATACATCTTATTTTTTTGATGTATTATAAATTATACGCATTCTTTGTTATTTATGACAAATACTAAATAATTCTTCTAAATGTATGTTATTTAGTATGACATATAGGTACTTATCACACCTAGCTCGCCGTTTTATACGGTGACAAAGTCACAAAGATCTAGCTGGCAATATAAAATATGATGTTATACTTCGAGTTAAATTAAAAGATATCGTACTAACTAAAGAAAAAAATATTTTGTACGTACCTAGTGTCCTAATGTACAAATATTTCATTTTAATTTTAAAAAAATATATATTTTATTTTATTATTATTTATTGCACTTTGCAACTCGGATTACTTCCATGATATTTTGCTATGTCTATAATAAGACCGTGCAACAGCTTTGCACTTCTTCATCATAATTTACACATAATATTTATTCGTTGTTATTATAGGGCACTCGAGGTAGGCTATTGACTACACTATGAACTTTTTTGTTGTTGTAGATTATACGTGTACCTATGATAAAAAAAATCCCTAATTATGTAAGTAACCAAAATGAAAACAACAAACTAACAAACAGGGCAGTATTATAATAGTACCTTTTCAAAGGGTATCCCTGTTAAGTACAGTATATTAAAAGGTTTTTACTAATATTGTAAATTTTAAATTGTAATAGACTTCTGCAGCTGATACGTATATTGGGAGTCTTCAGTCTATCAATGTAGCTTCGCCAACATAAGTCTATGATTGATTAGATGTGAGTTATCAACCAAATAGGTAATGGAAAATAAATATGATAGGGCCTTATAACTTGATGGACACACAACATACTAGATTTTAGATACTTTTGTAGTAAGGATAACGGAATATGCAGCATTTAACACAAATTGTTAAAACAATGCTATGCATAATTACTGCTGTTTTTCGATATTGCTCTAGAGAAGAACATTAGAGAGATGAGCCAAACAGCATTGCCAGGAATAAATTGAAGATCAATCAAAATAAAAATGTTGGAATTTTTAGGCAAATTAAATATAATGTAAAAAGAAAAAAACATTGTACCTATAAATACCTAGTATAATATTATAATACAAATAAAATGTCGATACACGCGAGGATAATAAGGCTAAATATAAATTATGATAATACTAAGGTCTCAGAATTAATTTTTAAGTGCAATTGAAACACTGGAACTTGATAGACTCCTTTTAAACGTGGACTTGTTCAAGATAAATAATTAATTATAAGTTCATTTGAAAATAATAAAAATAGAATAATATGTGAAGCTGAAAATGGACATTGGTATAGGAGCTTTGGCTCGTGAGAGATAAGTGCAATGTAACAAAAGTACCATGGGTAATAAATCTTATTAAATGGCTAAGGTTTGGACGTGTTGTAATATAGCTATATGAGCGGAGAAAATGAGGAAGGAATCAGAGTAGCCATGGAATGATGACCAACGGGTAAAGGGCCAAGGAATAGACCCGGAAAACGTCGGATGGGAGGGGAATCAAAGAAGACCTGAAATATTGATCTGGAATAATCCAACTGTGATAAAAATAGATGAACGGAAGTGGTATTCAGATAGCAAAGACTTCTGATCAGCTAAAAAAGAAGATTTTTCGGTATTTTTATGGTATAGATTGGAGTATTTTTTACAGCAAAATCACTTATATTACTTAATTACTTATACTTCAATACCAATTTATTATTTCCATTGATGCGGGGAACACACAACCAACTATCAGCCTGGGCCCCTAAAATTCATAATCTGGGTTTGCATACTATTTTAAATTTGCAAGCTTAAGTCTTTTAGTTAAGTAGTTAAAGTTTAGTAGTAAAAACTTAAAAGATATAGTATATACAATATATTATATTGTAATTTGGCAAACTTAGTTGTTTTTATTATTATTACCAACTACTTGTAATTATTCAAGCTTAATTTGTATTATTATAATTAATATAGGTACTATATTGTTATAAGTTTTGATAAATATTGTAAAGATACATTTTTATTGCGTTTAACTATCTTGCAAATCGACTGTCATGGTCTATGGGGTAAATTATTTATTTACGATGAAATGATTTGACACCAATATAAACTGTATGAAATTTATTTAATTAGTAATTTATTTAAAGTTAATAAATATTATATATTTCGTGGTAAAGATTTTATTTTGTGATGAGGTTAGGTCTCTAAAATTGTATAGAAACTATATATTATATGAATGTCGAATCATTTATTATATTTAGGTATGTCAATAATTTATAGTTGTGCGTGTGAAATTAAATACATACTTACATTACCTCTTCCCCCTCTCGCCTATAGGCTATGCTATATTTTAGTTATAGTAGGTACTAACTCAATATGATAATATCAGAATTTCGTATGGAGGGACCACATAGTTTTCCCAATAAAAAGTTGTGAGGGGGGACCAACACATATATATTGTGTATACATACAATCCTGTAAAAAAAATGTAACATAAGCCAATGGACTCCCCCCACCCCTCCCCCCAAAAATACTCCACTGACTAATACTATATTAAGGTATGTATTGTATGTGTTTGATTATATAACATACAAGTAATAGAGCAGTCAACTTTGATAATAATAATAAATAGTAAGTTCGTATAACATAATAATCGATAATTCCTATAATAATTTACATGTCTAATAACAGGAAAATATGTTTAATGAATATACATTATATATACCTACTATTATTATGTGTACACCTATTTAATAAAATATACTTTTTCTAAATGGGTGTTCTAGGTTAAACAAATATTTTATTAACTGGACGTGTTTAGGTTTAAGTTTTGATTATGTATTTTTTTTAATTAGGCTTGTTTAATGATAAACTAAGATAATTGATTTATTTCTGAATAATGTAAGTTTTTAATTAATTATTTTTTATCTCTTAGAGTCTAAAGACTGTTGTACAAAATATAACAAGAAAAAAAGTGCCGTGTAGACATCGTATACACAAAAGGACGTACGCTTGGCACAAGTGTTGCACACGACGATTATTTTTAATCTGAGAGCTTTATTATTTATTTCTTTCACGAGAAATCACGAACCGCATTCCGACTAGATTATCAAAACGAAATAATAATAATAAACCACAATATTTTTAGTATATTTTAATTTATGTTATTGACAACTAATATAGAATTTTTTATATTATTAAGATATACATTATATTATATATATTAAATTAATTATAACCTTATTGACAACCATGACAACCAATATTCAATTTTTAATTTTTGTGTATTATTAAGATATTATATTAAATTAACTACAATAAATTAATAACACCACGTAATTCATTTTTTTCTCAGTTATATTGATAAAATCAGTGACTGGTCGGTGGTAACAACAGCCCAGTCGAATTATTATTTTTAATTTACCAAATTATTAATAGGTACAATAATAGCTATGTTAAATTTGATATTTATAAAAAATAGGCATCAAGTCATGTGTAATAATATAATATGTTTTTTTTAAATAAATAATCAACAACTATGATTGCTATAGGGATGCAACCGTGCCGCTTTATATTATATCATAATATGCACTGTACTGTACACAGTAGGTATACACCTTTCATGATATATTTTGTATTATATTTTAGTGAGACACCTATGCCAATATGGCTAATAGTATCGCATGACGCATAGATTTTTTTACTAATTTAAAAAATTTGACCACTGGAATTTCTGACTGGGTTACAGCATGCCTATAAATAGTTAATATAAAAAGAATTATCAGTAATAACTATATATATATTATATAATATGTATACTTCAACTAATAATACATCAAATTGAATAGTTAAAAATATCATATTTTATAATATCTTATTATATTATTAGATAGTTTATTAGTACCAACTACCATTACCTTATTAATTAATGCTCACGCTGATGTACCTCCACTGGGAGGCCTATTCGGGCTATTCTCTCTGTATTTTCTTCTAATGTCATTATTTTTTATTTTTAAATGCTTTTCTTTAATTCGCAATGTTTTATTACCTACTTACCCTTACTGTTAACGAATTGAAACAGATGGCATAATATTATAGAATTTTAAGAAAAAAAAATCATATGTATGTTATTCTATTTATCTACTGTCAGGACCTATCATAAGTAGGTAAACATCTCTATATTTCCAAAATATAGGAATTCAATTTTGAAAATGATCATACTATGTTTTGGTAAATTAAGATATAGGTTCAAATTATAAAATGTTACAATCCAATTATTTTTTATTTCATCATTTGAAGCAGAATACTTTTATAAAAAATGAAATGTATAATTTTTTTATTTAATAATTAGGTATGCATGGTTTGTATACTTGTATCCATAAGGTAAGTATGGACTTTTATGTATATGTTTTATGTGAACCACATATTCTGCGGTTTATCCCTTGAGTGTTGAGTCTTACTATTTTACTACGCTTGTCGACTATTTAATGGTGCCTACCTAATTAATAAGTAAAATACAAAATATAATTTGTACTATTTTTTTTTTTAATTACTCACCAAATACCTATTGTCAATACTCAATTAATACACTTTTTGCTTTTATGTATTAGTTTGAAAATGTGGTTGCAATTGAGAATGTGCCAAGAACGTCGATAGTTTTATGTTGTAATATGTCATCACGTCGATGGTTACCCAGTAATACCTACCCACCCGGCCGTGGGTGCTTAATAAAGTGTATTGTACAGGTACAAAATCGCATCGGCCGTGTTTATACCACAGTCGCATCTGTAAACTTTCGGGTACCTCCTTGGGTACCTACTTTAATGGGTACCGAGATCGTCTGCATAGGCCATCACAGTATCGCAATTCGTTTTATAGTATATAGACGCACAGTCGCACAGAATAAGTACATTATTAATCTATTCGGCGGTATAGGTAGCTAGACTGCTACAACTGCAATAGACACCCAGTCAGTAGTGTACTATACTCGGCCGAAACGACAGGCACGGCAGCCGTATACGCATATCAATAATTGACAAAGTATATTTTTTGTCGTGCGTATATTATGGTATATTACGCCATTGTGAATATTGTGATACTGGATCTACGGACGAGCGGGTCACCACGATATTTGACGCTGGTCAGTCCACTCTGTCTCATGGGGAAACTTTTGCATCCGATTCCCAACAATTCTCAATCAAATTATTTTCATTTCATCGTCATTCCTAACCCGCTATAGGGTATAGTGATGTGCTGTCGTGCTGCAAACTTACGATGCGATGATATCCTGGAGAAAAAACTATCACAATATTATATTGAATATAATGCTCACTTCCTTTGACCTATTCTTTTTTTTTATCATATCCGACATTCATTGAATAATTACATAAAAATGTTTAATCTAAAGCCCTAAAGGGTTTATAGACTACTCGAATTTGTCTACTACCGATAGAAGTTAAAAGAATTTTAAATGTTGAAAAAAAAATTAAATAAAGAATATTTTTGTACTTTCAATGATTTTAGTAGAGTTAGTCAGTTTTGTTAAATATATTTTGTTAAACAGTAGACTTAAATTAACACTATTTGTGTTGACTAATAACAAGTTAATAACAAATAAACAGCTCAATGCTGACTTTCATTAGTAATTACTCTACTACATAACACTATAACATCAACTAATATTCTAATAATCAAATCTTTACATTTTACCTAAAATTGCTTGCTTATACAATCTGCCCTTTAATAGGTAGGTACAAAAACTGTATACCAAAAATACACGTTTTTAATTAAACTATATTTTACTATAATAATTATTCTTTATTCTTTCCAATTAGAAGTAACATTATAAACAACAAAATATTTTTAAAAAAATGTAATTACAAAGGACTACAATAAATATACAGTTTTACAAAATAACATTAATAATACTGTTAGAATTAAATATTAATGACTACTGAAACATACAAGATATAGATTTCATTAAATATAGTTATATATACTCATATAATAAATAGATTTTAATTTTTGCTGTCAGTTGTCTTAGAAGTAGACTGACCTTCTTTATCACCTCCAAAATAATTGTATTTGATTTTCAATCGTTCACGAATAAGAAGAGCTCTTACTAATCGTTTCCAATTACCATATACTCTATCTTCATATCTTTTTTGCTCTCGTTTACGACTTTCTTCAAGTTCCTGGTTCCATGCGTCTATTAAAGTGTCCTTAAACTCTTGACATACTACAAAACCGTCATTTACTGGATGGGAACCACCTGCATGAAAGTCAAAACCTATAACTGCAGGAGCACAATCAATGTTTAGTTTTTTCGCCACTCGCAATAACCCAGGAACTAAAATCAAAAATGATAACAAATTAATATGTTGAACAGTTATAACTTATAAAAGTCATATTTTTATACATACGTTGAAGATGAACGGTTCCTTTGGGTAACATGCAAGGTTTAAATAAATCAACATTGCCATAACCATTTCTAGGAACTTGACCATTAGTAGCAGTTGGAGGATCATAGGGTTCAGTTTGCCAATAACCAAACAATTCTAATGGTGGAGGATCTGTTCGCATACCATTCTGTATCATAAATAATTATTATTACAATCAGATTAATAATATTAAACATAAAGAACTAACCCGATCAAATCTAGGGCGGGCTTTAACTTGTTTATACCATTTTTCTCCCATTTTAACCACACGGGCTTCTTTTAGCCAGTTTTCTCTACCATTAAGCTCATGAACATATTCTCGTAAATAAACTGGTTCATTTCTAACATGTCCAACAATTGGTGGTTCTGGTGGATATATAGCTTGAAATTTTAGCAAGTGTCTTGATAGAGCATACAATGGATGGTTTTTATACCTTAAACAAACATTGTAATAATAGTAAGCATAATAACTATGAATGCTTGCAGAAAAATTTAAATAAAAAATTATCATTTAACTAACTCAGAAACTGTTTTTGGTAATGGTATTTCTTCCAATTGTTTATTTAGTTCTTCATCTTCCTCACGTTCTCTAGCTGATCTTGTAGGGAGGTAAGGTCGTAAAGTAGCTTTCCACCATTTAGGATCCACGCGGATTTTTCGTGTTAGAGTATGAAAATATGGATCATATCGTTTTGTAATATCTTTGATACTATTGTCATTATACCAAGCCAAAACATAACGCATAGGATGAGATGTACTATTCTATAAAAAAAAAATTTAAAAAGATTAAGATATACAATGTGTAAATGGTAATTGAGAACACTCAATATCTTTGCGTAGAGCCATGCAATTTGAATTCTGTTTTTTTGTATGTTGTTATGGCATAAAAATACCCATTTTTATGATCTTTGATTTTTTTATACGCAAGTCAACTTTTTTTTTTAAATGACAATCACCTGTTTTAACAGCTAATTATTTTTTGCCTAATTTTGTAATGAATTTTGGTAGTTTAATCAACTAAGTCCAAAATTGACCAAATTACAGCAATTCAAAAAACGTCATACGTTTGTGCCGCATGATGTTTGAACCTTGATTAACTAATTTAAGTAAATTATTAACTTATTAATTAACTAAGTTAGTTAATCATGGTTTAAACAATGAAAAATATCAAAATTTTCAAAAAACAAAAAAAAAAGTATATATAAAAAAATGCACATAATTTTTAGCTTTTTGACTGCAATTAAAATTTTATGACTGAACATTTCGATATTTTTCATCGTTCAAACGTCATGCAGCATAAACATGTGACGTTTTTTGAATTGCTGTAACTTGGTCAATTTTGGACTTAGAAAGTTGATTAAACTACCAAAATTCATTAAAAAATTAGGCAATAAATAATTAGCGGTTAAACAGGTGGTTGTCATTAAAAAAAAAAAAATTGACATGCGTATGTCAAAAATTACATGCATATAAAAAATTCAAAGACCATAAAAATGACTATTTTTATGTCATAACAACATACAAAAAAACAGAATTCAAATTGCATGGCTCTACGCAAAGATATTGAGTGTTCTCAACTATCGTTTACACACTGTATAGTGGGAATATTTCTATAATTTCTATAAAAATAAAACTAATATTACAAATCTCCTCTACCATAAAATATTCCAATATGTATTAAATTCTATTGTTATATATAATTTTTAATTCAACTTACATATATTTCTTTGATGCAATGTATACGTTGACCAATAACATCCACACAAAACCATTTTTCTTCCATTTCCAGAAATACTTCCACCCAAAAGTCAGTTTTCACTTTTTTTTTAGCAACTGTTTCATTATTCTCTATTGAATGGTCTTCTTCATCAGTTGAAAGAACACGGCGATCAATTTTTTCACTTTTTATAGATTTTTTTTTTGGTACTTTTTTATTATGATCAACAGATTTTAGTTTTTTTAAATCAGATATAGCTTTGTTTGATGTTTTGTTAAAATACTCAGATTTAGCCATTTTCTTTTTTACAAAAATGTCATCTTCTGTATCACTTGAAGAAATATTTTCATACACAGTTTTACTAACTTTGGGATTTTTTTTGTTTTTATCTATTTTAGAATTTTTTATTTTAAGTTCTTTTTTACTGTTTTCAAGTTTATTTGATTTTTTATTGAAATATTCTGACTTTGATGAAGTTTTTTTTTTATTACCTTCATTAGATTTACTACAAGATGGTTTCATATGATCATCATCTACTAAAGGACCCAACAATTGTTCAGAACTTGGTTTGATTGAAACAGCATTTAAATTAATCATTAACCGTACATTCAATCCTAATGATCTCAACATAGAAATAAACATTGCAATCAGTTCATATCTTGTCTTAGCTTCACATCTTGAAAATCGGTCTATCAAAGATAAAACATTTATTTCACATAATGGGTCGGTTTTTGAAGATAATTTAATTTTTTTAGAAAACCATTTTATATAATTTTCTAAGTAATTCAAATCACACTGCTTTGGTGGATATGCCTTTTTAGAAGGTACTAGTGACAGTGCTGATCCCATGACTTCTGGCGAATTAAGAACACTGTTCAAACGATTACCATAAGAGATCCATAAGAGAAGATTTACTTTATGCATTAAAACTTGAGTATCTTTACATATTGTATTCATACGTCTCCTGAGAATATTTTCCATATCTTGACCTTTTTTACATTTCATATCATTTGGAAGTTTAACAGTGATTTCAACCATTTCGGGAATAGTATAGTTATCATCGCGTTTCATTTCCTCTTCTACAGTATCTTTCAAAACAGTTCCTAAATTAACTCCTTCTCCCACTGATAGGATTTTGGCAACATCCATGTTATCATAAAGGCCATTTTCCACTATAGTATCAATAGTCTTAGATTTCACATTACTTTCTGGTTCTGTGACATCTTGGGGTTTAGAAAGAGTGGTGAAATCATAATTTGTTTGACAAACATTGTCATCAACTTCACTCTCAGTATCAGATGGTTCCAATGCTTTCGCATTGGTTTTGTTACAGTCTTGTGCATCATTATCGCTGTCTGATTCTGATAAATTTAAAGTACAAGAATTTTTTATCGTAATATTGTCAGTTAGAACCAATTCATCTCCAGAACTATCTTCAGTTGTTGAACCATTAACAAAAACTTCTATTCGTTGGCCACGTTTACGTTTGATTGGGGGTTCAAGGGAATTATTTTCAACAGGAGCAGACACTTTTGACTTGCAAGTACGTTTTGATCTGCGTAACATGATAGTGGTCAACGGATTGGATCTACAAATAAAAATTTTAATTAAAATATTTTGAGTGCAGTTTAAGATAAAGAGCATCTTATATTTAAAGTTATAAAAAAAAACAACAACTCTTTTCTCATTAATTTTTTACTATTATTTAAATCTTGGCATATTCTTATTATAGTTTTGCAAAATATTAGGTATATTTAATAATACTCTTCAAAGCATTTACCTTGCATAAAAAAACCATAAATCGTACAGATACTCAATGATTATTTCATGTTTTAGTTGAGACTTTGAAAAACAAATTAACAAAAAACAAACTAAGATAGACGATAGTAGTGGACACTTTGGCAGTAGTAGTTGTTCTGTGGTAGTATTTAAGTCAAATTTGAAATTGCACCTATTTCATCTATCTGTGGTTATATCATGGGCCATGGTGTCTTAGATCAAAAAATCATGAACGATAAACATAATATTATGATAAAACTTAGTTGTAAATCACATATTCACTATTCACAAGTTAAACTAAAATTATTACATAAGAAAAACTCGGAAAGCATTGAAAATTGAAATAATAGAATAGTTTAATAATTTAATATGGAGAAATGACGCCAAATTGTGAAATTGATAATGCATTAAAACGACTCTGGTAAGTGATTGGTGGTGAATGGTGATTACTGATATGATAAGAGTAAGTCTGCTCAAGTGATAACAGCATTCGACCCACGTGCTTACCGCTAACGCCTGACAAGTAAGTTGTCCATTTGTCCCTGTGAAATGTGATTTGTGATTTGTGAATTGTGATAGCCATGCGCCCATGCTGTTATAGTTTTTGTTTGTAGTTAGTTTATAACTGTATGTGTCTATAGTGCTTAGCTACTTGTATACAAAATACAAATTGGTGTAATATTATTATTTTATTTTCTTATTATTGTCAACCGAATACGGATTCATTATCTTGGTTGTCGTACGGTGTATGATGAGATTTAATTACAAAGTATAACTTATTTAAGTAGTCTAATATTATAGTATAATAATCTTTAAAAACGTTTTAATGGTTTTTTTTTTTAAATTTAGTTTTCCAACGTTCTTGGAACAGTTTATCGTGATGGAAATTTAATTTTCACTCCCGATGGAAATTCAGTCATCAGTCCAGTGGGAAATCGGATATCAAAATTTGATCTGAAGAAGTATAAACCTTCATAATTCACTTATTGTGTTTTTCTTAATGACATGTAGGTAATTTGTATCTCATTTTAGTAATACATCGTTTACACTACCAGTGGAAAGCTCGCACAATTATGAACAAATAGCTCTGTCACCAGACGGCAATCTTTTGTTTGCTGTAAATGAAGGTATTGTAAATATCTTTAAAAAAATAACTTGTTTTTGATTTAATTTTCTGTACCTAGTTGGAGAAGCGGATTTAATCAGCTTAGTAAGCAATAGAGTGATTCACAAGTATCGTTTTAATGAACGAGTACTTCACTTGAGATTTAGTCCTGATGGAAAACATATAGCTGCTTGTAAACTCAACAAAAGTAAGTTATCTTTTTATATAAGTGAATGTATTCACTTTAAACATTAACTTGTTTGGAATTTGAAGTATAATATAAAGTCTGTTTTCAGTTTTTATACTGCAAACACCGGGTCATTTTATTGGGCAGTTCAATCAATTTGCTTTGGAACGAGTTTTCAGCGATATTCTTGGAGATACCACATATGTTGCATGGACTGATGATTCAAGGTATATCATACAATTTTTAACATTTCTGCATTATTTACAATATTTATCTTCCGGGCAGTAATTATAACAAAACTGTTGAATTCTAAAAATCTTACTTACAAATTGCTAGTTATTGTTAGCATTGGGACTATGCTAACCAGTCATTTTTCATCATACCACTTTATTTTACAAATTTGTTGTGGTTGCATAATAGCCTAAATCATTTGGTAACTGTCTGCCGACCTAATAAGAACCTACCTCAGTATGATCTATACTGTAAACTTATAACATATTCTTTCAATTTTTCAGTATTTTAGCGGTAGGCAGTAAAGATGCTACTGTAAGACTGTATACAATAGGAAATTACTCAAATTTTCGACCATACTCATTAACTGGACATCCTGATACTATTGTTGGAATATTTTTTGAAGAAAATTCATTGGACCTAATGGTTGTCTCTCGGTATGTTATGGATTAGATTTTAAATTGTCTTATAAAATAAGCTAATTCATTAAATGTTTACTACAGAAATGGTCATTTATCTGTTTGGCAATGTTCACTTTTCTTAAATCAGATGGCTTCTATTGAATCGACCAATATTAAACGATTAAAATTAAATGACGATGAAGAAGATGAAATTGATTTATCTAAAGGAGAAGACAGAGAACGTTATGTAACTAATAAAGAAGGTACTTACTAAAAAAAAAAAAAAATTCACTTTTTAAAATTATTTTGTGTTTGATATTATTTCAGCAAAAAATAATCAAAAACAATTACTTGTGGATAAAAAAAATTTATTGAGTTATCGTAAATTATCAACACACTATCTCAATGACTATATAAAAGATGAACATAACAATTTGAAAATGACTGCTGCTGATTATCATAAAAAGGTCAAAATCCTAGTAACTGGTTTCTCAAACGGATCATTTTTAATTTTTGAGACTGTCGGGAAATCACTTATTCACTCTTTAAAGTTGGTTTAACTTCCATTTTATCTTCAAACATTATTATTGATTTATTTTGTTAGTATTTCAGATACCAGTATTAGTACGATAGTGTTGAATAATGCCGGTGATTGGATTGCAATTGGCTGTAAAGGACATGGTCAATTATTGGTTTGGGAATGGCAAAGTGAAACATATGTTATGAAACAACAAGCACATGGTTCTGAAGTATCTTGTTTGACATACTCAGCTGACTCTGTATATATAGCCACTGGTGGTGAAGATGGAAAAGTAATTGATTGATTAGCATGCATACTACAAAAATGTTATTTTATAGGAGGGTATAATAACAACTCATTAATATATACCATTGATATTTTTTTCGTCCACCTCAGTTCCCATGGGTTTGTGATGTATCTCAGCCTGTAGCCATTATATATATATATATATATATATAGTACAGTATTTTGGACAGAAAAAAGAAGTGTACAGACAACAATATGTGACATATTTTCATGCTAACTGTTTTTTTGTCTCAGTTTTATATATTATTAATTATTTATTTTAAGTTTTAACGGATCATAAGATTCAAATACAATATGTTTAACACATTATATTATATGTATTCATTATATATTATATATTTATATCCTATTTTAATATAATATTATGGAGTGAAAAACATAAATTTTCAATAATTTATAATAGATATAATTCTTATAATATATTTTATTTTAGGTAAAATTATGGAATAACCAATCAGGATTTTGCTTTGTTACATTCTCAGAACATACAAGTACTGTTACTGACATAGTATTTGCTCCCAACAAAAAATTTATTATATCTGCATCTCTTGATGGTACAGTCCGTGCTTTTGATCTTATAAGGTAAGAATTTATTCATCAATAATTTTATACTATTACATATTTAATAATTTTTTTTCTCAGATACCGTAACTTCAAAACATTTGTATCTCCTCGACCAGTGCAATTCAGTTGTGTATCTATTGATTCTACTGGAGAGTTTATAGCTGCTGGCGGACAAGATGTTTTTGAAGCATATCTGTGGTCTATGAAAATTGGCAAACTTTTAGAAGTAATCTTAATTAAAATACTGAAAACTTAATACATAACAACAAGTAATTTATTTATATTATTTTAGGTTTTGTCAGGACACGAAGGACCAATAGTAAGTTTAGAATTTAGTCCCATTATTTCTAGTACTACACTGGTAACTGCTAGTTGGGATAAGACATTGCGCATTTGGAATGCTGTAGAAAATGCATCTGATCATGAAACTATACAACTGTTTGCTGATGGTAATTAATATATTAATTAGGTTGTTGTACAAAATAGGTATTTATAGATCTGGTGTTTGTATTACTTAGGTTTATGCGTTGCATTTCGTCCTGATGGAAAAGAAGTGGTTGTTGCTACGTTGGATGGTCAATTATTATTTTTTGATGTGCGTACTTCAACTCAAGTTGCGAGCATTGAGGGCAGAAATGATCTTGGAAGTGGTCGCACAGATACAGATCTCATCACAGCTAAAAAAAATCTTCAAGCAAAGTATTACAATTTTCCTTTTTAGAGTTAAATATTGATCAATTATCAACCACATAGGTATTTGCAGTATGTGTCTAATAACTACCTGTCAATTTACTTGAAACCTATTCACTACCATTTGTGCAACTATAGTCACAGACACTAAAAAATAAGTGCTGATTATCATGTGCCAAGTGGCAACTTTTCAGTATCAATTATAAAGCCCAAGGTTTTTTAGCTATCAAATTAACTCTAAAGGAATTTAAAGGACACAATTAGTGGCTATTGTTAACGTATATTGAACACTTGGCTAAGTCACCAGTCAGCTTTTATTTTTTGTCCTTGCACATTGAATGATGTGTGACTTACTCACATGTGTAAAATGTTGAGAACCAATAGTTACAGTAGTGGGTATGATCGACGGATTGCGATGGTCAGTGCTCAACTTTGAGTCCGTGACTATAAAGATAAATTTGGGAGGTAATAATGTTTAATAACAATCCCTAAACCAAATTTATATTTAAGGAGATTTAAATCTTGTAAGTAACAGACTGAATTTAAAGTCCGCATATGCCTATACTTCAAAACATTTTATATTTTTAACTTTTGTTTTACCAAATAAGAGTGTTTTTTTTTTTATAGGGCATTTAACTCGGTTTGTTATTCAGCTGATGGACAGTTTGTTATTGCTGGGGGCCAGTCCAAAAATGTTTGTATTTATAATGTTGCTGAAGGCATTTTATTGAAAAAATTTGAGATTACACAAAACCAATCATTTGATGCTGTACTTGTGAGTAACATAAACAAAAAATATTCAATTTTATTATGTTATATTAATAAATGTATATTAAAATATTAGGATGTTGTAAACCGACGTAAAATGACAGAATTTGGAAACATAGACCTAATTGAAGAACGTGAAACAAGAGAAGGGGGAAATGTTAAATTAAAATTGCCTGGTGTGAATAAAGGTGATTTGGCAGCAAGAACATTTAAGCCAGAAGTTAATGTTTTTGATGTCAAGTTTTCTCCAACAGGTATATAATTCATAAAGTTTTTTTTAAAAGATATTTAATTTCTAGCATTTGTTTTTAATTAGGCTTATCATGGTCAGCTGCCACTACAGAAGGTGTCTTGGTATATTCACTTAATAATGGATTTATATTCGACCCCTTCCTTCTGGAACTAGGAATAACAACAAAGACAACAAAAGACACTTTGCTTAAAAAAGAGTATGCATCAGGTGAGTTTGATTTATAATTGTGTTTATTTTCTACTATTGAATTTTTAAATATTTATTTTCCAGCATTAATGATGGCATTGCGTCTCAATGAACCAAACCTCATTACGGAAATATTAGAATCTATACCATCAAAAGATAGTAAGTATCTTAGTTAGCTTCAAAGTATTGAAAAACAAGATAATAATATGCACTTATGTCTTATATTCAATGTTTTATTATAGTTGAACTGACTGTAGTTTCATTGCCAAAAATGTATGCTGAGAAAATTACCAAACACATTGCAATACTCTTGGGGTCTACAACACACATAGAATTCTATGTGCAGTGGGTAATGTTCCTACTTAACTCACATCAACCTCACCAGACCGTCATCTTAACTCTATACAAAAATTTATCTAAAAAATACACAGATCTATCTAAGGTGTAAGTATTTATTATGACATATAATACCATGTACTTTTGTTGTTATACAAATAAGATAGAATAACTGACTATGTATTTTTTTTAATTAATTCAATGCATTTTATTTTGTATTTATGATTATGAATATTTATTTAGAAGAATACCAAAAATGCAATATTTTATAATTTTACAGTTGCGATTACAACAAATATACACTAGCAGTTATACAGCGGATGGCTCAATTACAGACAAATGAAGTGAAAGAAGAAGTAAAAACAGAAAATGAACCAATGGAAGTTGACGAAAACAATGTTATTTCTATTTAGTAATAATGTTACCAAACTATGTTTACTTAAACTAATGTAAATAAATATTAGTATTTCCAAGTATTAAATTTTACAAGTTTGACATTATTATAATTATTTATATGACTCTATGTATTGTAATTGGTAACTTTATTTTAAAATTATTGATATATGTTGGCTAGTACTTACTATTTATTCAAACAAACAAAAATATATATATAAACCAGTAAGAAAAACACACTCTTCAAGTTTGTTAGATTTCTAAATTTCTATTTTTTAAGAAAGAAAATATTATCTATTACAGCTATGCAACCAGTGGTGAGGGGTCCCCTGGTCCAGACTACCCTTTGATCATATTATTATTGGTACACACTGCGCATGTACCAGATTTTTTTCTTTAGTTAAACTCAATGTTTAAACAAGTATGAACCCTTTCACCCCTTGAAATAATTCTGGTTACGCTTCTAGTATGCTATATCAATAATTAAATTATACAATTATATGTTAGTATATTACTATCAACTATGGTCAAAGTAAATTGAAACATTCCTATAAAAAAAAGCTCTGATTTATCTAACCTCTATCATAAGTAAATATTTTTAAATCAATAATAATACATATAGAATAGAGATTATATTCATATTTCTTATATCCACATACAAAAAATGTACCTAACCAATATATTGATATTGATATCACATCAACAAATTTAAGGATGGACAAACCGATTATAAGACTTGTAAATAGTATATAAATCTAAAAGCTTTAGTTATTTATATTATGTTCTATTTTTAGTCATGCCACTGGGTTGAAATCATTTTGGAATTTTTTTTTTGAATGGCATCATTTAAGGGGATGCAAGGTGGGCATTTGCCTAAATGTAAAAACAGTCCAATTGTTGGTAAAATAACATAACCATAATTTCTCTTATATTGTATAATCACTAGAAAACCTTTGTTATAATAATAATAAGTATTTATATTTTTCTAGTTCAAATATATATTAAAGCCTTAAAGGACATAATAAAACAAGACGATCACTCTTAAATTTATCCATTATTTTGAAAAACCTTTATAATAGAAGGTACTTATTCAAAAAAAATCGTTTTAACAGTTTCATATTGTAATTTAATTTGTTAAGTGGAAATTAGCTTGCAAGCAAAGCGATGTGTTTATTTATTGGATCAGTTATATCTTATATGTGCTGATCAAAACGTTTGCCCTCTCCTATTTAAAAACTGAAAGTATGCTACTGTTTCAACCTATTTAAATTATTTGAATTTGTTTTACAAAACAGTAACGATTAAAATTTGGTAGTAGATCTTATTGAAAATTGTTCATGTTTATTATTTTTTATTTTTCTGTTATCATATCAATATATAACCTATGCTTATTGTTTCTCAAGTTAGGTACAATAATAGTGCAGAATACTTTCTATATAGATATTTTATTCTAAAATAATAATATTGGTTATGTTTCTCTGTTTTTGTATATTTTAAGCATGTTATATTGCAACTTTGGCTGATTAAATTGAGTCATGTTTACGGTTTATTTAGTAGCTTATTCGTTAAATACTTACGACTTAACAATAATGCGTTATGGTTACATCGTAAATCACTATATTATGTACTGTCGGCTCAAGCTTACATTTGCATATTAATTGTCCATTTTCTGACATTTCCTAAATTCCTGCAAATATTATAGGTTAACCAAAATCTATGTTAGGTATTCAATATATTTGATATAACGTTAGAACTAAAATATAATACGTAGTAATTTTTAATAAGATAGGTACCTACAATTTAAAAATTCGATTTAAACAAAACTTTATTTTATTTCTGACGAAAAAGTCAAAGGACTCTGTAGAACGATGTGAATGGGTTCGTGGTAAAAATAGTTTTAAATTATTATAAAATATATTTTGTAAATTGAATTGAGAAAATAATAATACACGTTGTAATAGTGATAAGTTTAAAGTTCCTTCGATTAATATTTTTGAATTTCAACAAAATAATTAAAATCGTTAGATGAAAAATTGTTATTTGCTTAATATTCATTTATTATTCATAAATTAAACGTTGCTTCAAATGTTTAAACAAAAACAATTGAGCTTAATATTATATTGAATAAGAAATCAATTTTCTAAAACTGGAATGGATCAAAATATATTCCCATTTTACCTATAGACTAAGATTAAAAGGTTTATGTTTTAACCGCTGTTTTTTGGTTAATTTTACTTTTTAATTATTTTAAAATGTAGGTTTTGGACATTTTAACCTATAAAATACCTAAGTATTTTACTAATAAATTTACTTATTTGATTTTCTTTATCTACGTTTGACCTCTCCCCTCCTCGTACCAATTACATATTAATATCCAATTATTATTATCTACCTACCAAAACCACTCTCAAAATTGAAGATTGAAACATTTTTATTTCTCAAAAACAACAAACCCATACCTTCCTTCTCGATCTGCTTAGAATCCAAAATCCACCCTTGTGTTATTCTACATTAACCAATAATATAAATCTATCTCTAGTTTAAAGCATTATAGGTATAGACACGTAGTATTTAGAGCTTTAGGCTTTAGCTGAGTTTGGGGCCTTGGGGGGCTTACCCCCGCTCCCTCCCACAACCTCACACAAATGTTCGAATATTTTTTTTCGATGTGTAAATGGTAAATCATTTAAAATCTTTTTACTTATGAACCTTACGAAATTTATTTTGTACACGTACCTATAACTGTAAGCTGTTAAGTTCACAAACTATTCGATATTTTTCAAATTTGTGATTTAAAATTATTAAAAATTATTATTAGTTATTTAAAATTATTTCTAGGTAGCGTCTTTGTCACGTTTTACGGTCTTAGTAGCATAATATAATTCTTATTTTATTTTATAAATTTTATTCTGTTGATATTATGTCGAAGGTTTAATGTTTATCACATGGTTAACTTTAAATTTTTCTTTAGTAGGTATTGCAATCATTTTTATTACAGGTATAGTCGTATCATTTGATTTAGTTACCACGGATAAGTCTAATTTGAGAATATAATAATGGATCACAATGACATGAGTTATGACTTATGACAGTTATCTAATCAAACTACCTAATCTTAACTGGGTTTTTTTTCTGTTGGTTCGTCTGCACAACATATTCCTATTTTATACTCGCAGGCTTTACTTGTAATTTAATCTATTGTAAATACTAAATAGGTAGGTGCTAAATTATTGCTAAGTTCGTAGGTAGTAATAAATACGTATACGACGTGTACTCTTCCACAGCATATCCACAGCTGGCGGTTAGCAGAACTGTAGAAGTTATACATTGTAATACTATATAATTAATATTATTATAAACTTAATATACGTAAGCGTAATACCATTGATTATAAATACTATAAAGTATATTTATAATCAATGGTAATTACGTATATATTAAAAAAAAATATATATATATTTTTTTTATATTGTAAAAATTAAAAACGTATAATATATTAATTTGTGCCAGTGACCCTGCAGTCTGAACCTTGACCGTTCCAACTTCAACCAACTGTTGAACAGCAGTGGTCTAAAACTAATAGTCTAGTGTCTGAACTACAAACAGCACAGACATATAAAATAAGATCTATATATCCGTGACACGATTTAAGATAATATACGATATACCTTAAAATATGAAATATTATTTCTTATAGTATATCTTATTATCTTGATCGATCTGTGACAAACTGACGATAGACGACTGATTGACTGAACGTTATCAATTTTATCATTTGTTAATTATCTCCTTATCGACCCTTTGCCCCTAAGCCGGTGCCACTCTCGATATAGTCACTAGTCAGTCGTGGTCTCCCGTGGGCCATAACCACGAATTAAGATATACTTTAGTATATCTTAATTCATGGCCATAACAAATAGACGAAATTTCTAATAATTGGAGTGTCTTGATAGAGGCTAATAGCCAATAAGCTCTCAACTATCAAGGCACTCTAGACGAACTATAATGTAAATAGTAAATACGAAATCGCCAGTTGGCACTTGACACTATAATATAATATTGACAGTCGGCAGTTTATAAACTATTGTTCTATAATGGTTTAACACTAGCCGGTAGCCACTAAGGCACTATTGCACCGAACTCGCAGCTAGCCAGTTTTCAATCGTCATTCCGCGCTCGTCTCTCTCTCACCCCTTCTGCTGAAATCGTGTCCCCGACCGCGACTCACCGGTCGCAAGTCGTCGGTACTCACTATTATAGTCACTACAGTCGGTACTGTTCAGTCTCATTGAAATTCTTCGTCGTTGACGTCATCCCCGGGCGGGAGGCGCGTAAACAATTTAATAATAATATTATATTTTATACAGTACCTATCGATACAATATTTAATATTCATTATTGTGTGTTTCGTTTTTTCTTCCACCCATTATTTCGATAAACTTAACAATCATCTATGACGATGATTCATCGTCTCGTCACTGGGCAGCTTCCGTTCGTGTCGTGCTTAACTGTTACGACTCGCTCTCTGTTTCCACGCCAATAGCACAATATTTCTGACGAGCAGACTGAACCGTTTTTTTCCTTGCTGCTTCATTAGGTACTCCGAAACCTCACGATAGTGATAAATCGCTCACACGACATTTCACGTCAGAAACAATGGCTTTGGAGCCGGAAGAACATTTCAAGACGCCCGAATGGGTTTCGAGGTTGGAGAATAAACACAAAAAAGTACGTACATACCTACAATATATTCGTTTTTAACTCTCTCATAAATTATATTAGGCACTATTTTATTCGAAAAAAAAAATAATAACTTCCTTGTTTTTGAACAATAATTGTTAACTTCAGTAGGTACCTAACCACCTCAACTTAATAATCTTTTTTTATGTAACTTACATAAAACAATTTTAATTATAAGATGTACCTACATTTTTTTCATTTCTAGGTAGGTGACTATTTACTCTAAATTAATAACTTTAAATTAAGCAATACCATTACAATAATTTATGATATTCAAATAATTTTTGTTATAATTTTGTTATACATATGTACTGACTATTCTGTACAGTAGTGATGTTAAATGAAACATTTTTTAAATTATTTTTAAAGCTATTAATTTGTGACTTTTAATTATGATTTATAACCCCCTCCCCTTTTTTCTGTATATATACTTTTATACCAGACTTACATACGTTGTAAAAACTACTTTAATAAATAAGTATGCCTACAGATTTTTTTTTTTTGTAATTTACCATTAATGTTTCCCTGGCAATTTTTTCATTTTATTATTCATCAATGAAAAATTAACAATATCTTAATAAAACCTGGCATACTCATATCCAATAACAATATTTGATTTATGTTATATTAAATAGGTAATTACTTTATTTTTCAGTTTCATAAATTAGCTCATGAAGTTGGATCTGGTTCTAGTTGTTTAAATTGTGGAGATGCTTGCCCTGGCTTGGATTTACATTTTTGGAGAAAAGTTTGTAGGAATTGTAAATGTAAAAAAGAAGAACATAATATTGTAGATGAAGATCAGTATAAACAGTTAGATATTTTATTTAACGATTCAAAATCAAATTACAAACCAATAAAAGCAGGTAAAGTATTGTAAAATGAATATGTTTATGTATGTGTGTTATTTAATAGGCTTAATATTTTAATTGCAGTGTTGAATATGATTATTAAACCCGATGATCAATTTGCCAAAAAACATGAAACAGATGAAAATCAAAATGAATTTAAATTTGATTGGGTTCCACCAAATGTTCATAAAGATCTAGCTTCAGAATATATGCAATTGTTACCATCTGACAAATTACCTATTAGTGGTAGTGAAGGAGCTTTTTACAGACGCAAACAGCTTGAAAAACAAGTTCCCTTACATGATTTTAATGCAAACGTTTGTCATAATCTTACCGTTGAAGAATCTGATGCTATGGGTTCTTATTTAAAAAATTTAAAAGAGAATGCTGTTGGACAAGGTTTAGTCAAAAAACTTACTGATAATACTAATATTTCAATTCCGTTGTTTAAAAATATGAATCTTACACCCAAACCATTTAAAAAAACTTATAACCAACAATTTGATGAAGAAGAATTTCCACCTCCTCCTCCAGAACTTTTGTATCCATTGTCTAACACTGAATTAAAGACACCGAGTACATTCATTGGTAATAAAAGCTATTCTGGAAGTAACAAACCAAAAGTCAATATTTTAGACACTGTCAATAACAATCCAGCTGAATGTGACAGGCAAATTATTAATTCACAATGGCCAACTTCAAACATTGCTGTATCAGAAAATTTACCTCAACAACAAACAAATTTCTCCTCAAATATTCAGAATGACAACTATAAACCTATGGATGATAAGGATATTGGTGAATCATTAAAAAACCCACACTGGGAAGGTTCTAATGAATTCCCAACATCTAATGCTGATGTATGTATACTATCGGACGGCAAAGAGTTGCGTTGCAAGCAATGTAATAAAAATGTAATACCAGGTCAAGTTGCTGTTATGGCTGAACGCACTGGTAAAGAAGTATTTTGGCATCCATCGTGTTTTGTTTGTACTACATGCAAAGTAAGTTGTATAAAATACATGAGTAATATTCTAATATTGTAACATATTTTTCTTTTGTACCTATAGGAACTACTAGTTGATCTAGTATACTTTTTCTACAGTGGGAATGTTTATTGTGGTAGACATTATGCTGAAATCTTAAACATACCACGTTGTAATGCTTGTGATGAGGTGAGATAGCACTATTTTAATTTACATTTTAATTCCATGGTAATCATTATATATTTTTTTTCTAGTTGATATTTTTGAAAGAATATACAATTGCCGAGGAACATACCTACCATGTTCGACATTTTTGTTGTTTTGAATGTGACAAACCATTAGCTGGATTAGAATATGTGTCGATTGAAAAACAACCTGTTTGTTTGGATTGTTATCAAAATAAATATGGAAAAGTATGCACATTAGTCATTAAAATACTTTTAACGTGCAGTAAATTTTTTAAATGAATATCTATAATTTTGTTTAGAAATGCGAAACCTGTCACAATATGATAGTGGCTGGTGAAAATAGAATTGGTTGGCAAGAGTTGAGCTGGCATGAGTCTCCAGCATGCTTTAAATGTTATCAGTGTTACACATCGCTTTTAGGTAAAAAGTTCACGGTTAAAAAGGAAAGGCGGCCTTTGTGTAGCAGAGAATGTGTAATAGCTTTTAACAACTCTACAGAACTTTAATATTGTGTTACATCAATTTTTGTAAATACAAGGGAATTCATTAAGTAATTATGATATTTAGTGATGGAATAGTGATAACTCTATTATCCCACCACTAAATAACCATTTTGTTTAATGAATCATCTTGAGTAAATATAAATATTAATACTTCTAATGAAATGTTTACATATATTTTTTTATTAAATTAAGAAGACAATACAAATTTAAATCAAACTAATGTCTGCAATACATATTATAAAATATAATTTAATTTTCTTATCACAAATATTATTTTTACTATTTTTATACATAAAAAAAATATTTTTACAATAAGAAAAGTTTTGAATTAAATATTTATATATTATATACTTTTATAGTCTTCATTTTTACACAGACAGAGAAGAAAATAAATAGTTTAAAATGACACTTCATTAACATTTATTTATTTAAAATTATGTATTGTCTTCTATTTTATTTATCAAAATATTTAGATTTTTAAACTATATTATTTATTATTGCTTTATATATTCGTAAGTAAAATTATTTTTGCATTCCAATAATGTTCCTATTTAAATATTTTTTTTAAATTTTATACCATAAATACGATTTTATTATCATAAATCTATCGTGGATTATAAATATCATTTACAGGGTAATTTCTATTAATTTGCCATAATTTCAAATTTACTGTGATAATTATACATCTGCCATTTATTATAGTACTTTTAACAATATTATTTTATTTAAATATTTAAAATTATATTTTTTTGTGTTAAATTATTTTATTATTCAAAAGAAAAAAAACATTTATAAATAAAATACAAAAACATTTTTGGATAAGAAATATATTTATATTATTTACCTTATACATATTCTTAATGACAACAAAAATGATAAGTAACTGTTAAGTTTTAAACACATTGTAAATTAGTTTGTTTCATTTGTCTTTGGAAATATCTTTGACGTGCTTCTTCAAATATATTACCAACTGTTCTCTTTAACCAAATATTTATTTTGGGTTTAATTTCTTTCGGTTTACTTTCATTTTTCTCTTTTATTTTGTCTTTAGGTATCTCTTTAGTTTCTTCTTTTGGTTTTTGTTCTTCATTTGGTGATGTATCCTTTACCTTAGCTATTTCCATATCCGGCTCTTTTAATTTTATTTCGGTCTTATCTTCCATTTTGCCTACAGATTTCTTATCGTCATGAATTTCAATTTTTCTACGCTTTGAATCCACTGATGAATCAGATTCCGATAAGTCAGTATCTCTATCATCATTATCACCATCTGAACTGTTAGAAGAAGCTCGTTTTCTATATTGGCGGCTAGCATCAGACTTTTTTGTTGGTTTTTTCACTTCATCAATTTTATCATTTTCATTCTTGCACAATTCTTCTTTATACAAATGTCTGTAAAAACTACCCATGTCTTTTTGTTTTGTTACGTCATTAATGTCTTCAATCATGGAAAACTTTAAATCTTCTTCATCAAGTTTTTTCAACTCTTCCAGTTTCGTTTTATATGAAGCAGTAACAAAAGCTTCTTTGTCTTTAAATTGGTCTCCTTCAGCTTCTCTCTCTTTTTGAATTAACCTTTCATTTCTACGTTCATATTCAATCTTACGTTTCTCAGCTTGGACTAATAAATTTTGAATGTATCGTGGCTAAAATGTAATAATAGTAAAATGAATAGGTACATGTTTAAAAATACTTATTGTTTAATATTACACATACTTTAACATTTTTCTTCTTTTCATTGATATGTTCTTTTCTTTTCTCCATATCATCATAAACTTCATCGTACAGAAAAACTGTTGCATCTTCTTTCAGCGCCTTGTCAATAGATAGTTTTGCACTTCTTTGCTGAGCTTTAGTTTGGTTATTAGTCTAAAAATGTATGAAATAAATTAAATTCTTAAAATAACTAACAAAAAACTATGTATCAGTATAAAAACATAATCTTTATTTAAATAAACTAATAACAAATTAAAAAATTGAGGTTTTGTTTTACATACAATTATATATGTATATTTATTCCATTTTGATTATTATTATTATATTATAATATACCATAATCATTAGTAATATAATTTAATGATCACATATAACTGTAGTAGTAAATTTACTTAGTAAGTTAGAGTTTGAAGTTAGTTGTTGATAGACTTTCATATGCTACAATGCTACATATTTGATTAAATACAATTTCAAAGTCATGATTTTTGTGCATCAAAAAAGAAACACAACTAAAATATTTAATTGTTGTAATTACACAGAACGTTATTTAACTTATAATTAATTATAAAAACTAATAAAATATCAATACTTGAATGGGTTTTTTTAATGTTTCATTATCAGAATCACTATCATCGCCAAACACATTAGTAATCTTCTTTGGTAGGTCTGATAGTTTTTTAGGAACAATTAATCCATACCTGAATAAAATGAAAAAAAAGTACTTATTATTTATTCATCCAATATCTTTAAGGAATATAATATTCTTTATAAGTCTCTGTGTTCCTCAGGATAAGGTGTCAACTGGTCAAACATAAATTGAACAACCCTATGATGTCAGTACAAGCACAAATGTATTATTCGGTTAAAGCATTGCACGGAGGAACATTTTTTTAAAATGTTGAAACATTCTCAATTGATACAAAATAACATATTTATTAATTATCTCGCTCACTTTTTACTACTGGATTCCATGATCGCATGCAATTGATGGTTGATATTCCGGTTTATGTCGATAATAAGTACTTTAGAACTTAGAAGTCTGTTTTGATGTCTTTATTCATCATTGAGAATCATTATATCATTATTATCCTTATCTATGAGAGAAATAAAAGTAAGAACTACTATAACCAATGTAACTTAGTCGACATATGTCATATTTTGCAAGACAAGATAAATATCTATTTTGTAATATTATCGACAAATTTTTTTTATAATTTTATGATTTTTATTATTATTATGAGAGAATAACTGGAAACAACGTTATCTTAGTCCGTGCCTCCGTGGTGTCAACACTTCCTATCTTGTATCATTTTGATAGTGGGCCGAAAAAAGTACACCACTTGTAACTGCCACCGGGAGCGCTGCCTACCCGACTACTGACTAGTGCTCAAATCACGGATAAAAAGTCTACATTATTTTTTATAAGCGTCTAAAGTTAGAATTTCGACGTAATGCGACAAAATCACAAGTATTAGTTTTTTTTTTGGTTTAGAATACCTATTATAAAATTGTTTTGTTTATACTTAAGATTTAAAATTTAACACAAAACTCGGTAAAACCTTAGCTGCTTTTGAAAAAATAAAGTTTACCGGGATATCAAACTAATTTTTTTAGGAGTGTTTGAAATTAGTCATTAGATATTTACCCATTTCACCCGTAAAATAGCGATTTTTTTTATGTAATAGTAACGTATTTCTTATTTGTTGTGTTTAAAAACCGAATAATCGTGCATACCTATACTTGAAATTTTCACCAAATATTTATAGAATCATATTCCAAACATCGTTTGATTCTATTTGTGTTATAAATAGGCATATAAAATTGTTGGTTTTTTTTAGTTTTTTCTTTAAAAATATCGATTAAATATTGTTCTCACAGTCAAGACACTTGAAAATTGAATACAAAATTCTTCATAAGTTATTCTAAAAGCAATTTTAAAAAAATATATAAAGATACATATAGGAATGATTTTTTTTATTATCTTTAAAGTTGAACTCTAAAATCGCCATTATGACAGAGGTCCGCGGCGAGAGAAAACGCCGCCGATTCTACGCATCCCCCCGTGTCACACCGCCATCAAAACCGGTTCCCTTATGGCAGGGGGGATGCGCAGGAAATCGATGGCGTGTTCTTTCGCTGAACAGAGTACAGTTGTACGACACTGGTGAATGTTGATACGGGTGTGATGACGTCTGTATTCCTCAACGATGTTGACTGGTCTATGATGATGATGCATGACTATATAGCACTATAAGCAGAGGGGATGACTTTGAAGATGGACGTCTTCACGTCGGACAAAGTAAAAACGGTCGGCTTTTAGTGGTATGACTTACTCTTTTGAATGTGAACAGCTATTCAGTATAAGTCGGATTCACTCGTTGCCCGTCACTAGCACCAGCCACCAGGGTAGGTGTTCTAGACATATTGACCACTGCAGGTATATGTTTTCTGTTGGTGCTGGGCATAGTAACCGAGCATTCACTTGACTTTTGTATTTTAACGAATTCATTCGTTTGACGGTCGATTGTTATAAACCTGCATATCTAGTCCAAAATTACTCTTGTATGTATAATGTATATCTTACTGTTGGTAATTTTTTATTTGAATTGAATTGGTCCAGAACTTGGCGATTGAGAGGTACCTATCTGTATTTTGTCGCGGTCGTCCCGAATTTAAATATTATGTAGCAGGGCGCAGCGCTTTATTAACGGGATAATTACCTACGTCGGTGGAATACATTTTAATATTTTATTTACTTAAACGTCTTGAACTTATATGTTCAGAAATACAGGATGTAATACTATAATAACAGAAAGACCTAACAAATAACTTATGTTATAATCAATATTTTAATTTTTTTTCTTATTTATAATTATTATAAACTCTTTACTTGTGCTGTACGTATAATAAATAAACATTGTTTTTGTTTATTTTTTTATACTGAAAAAAAATTAATTAAAAACTGATTAAAATTGAGTACCTATTTAAAAATGTTTTAATTTCAAATAATTAAATATTAATACAAGTAACTATTTAAAAATTCTCATATAAATATTGAAAAAAGTATTTATATACTTCTCGAATTAAAAATCTTTCTTACGTTATAACTATATCAACATTTAATTAACAAAAGTTTTCAAAAAATTGCAAAAAAAATCTAAATTTCTTAATTAAATGTTTTTACCTACTATTAAAATAGTTCTTAAAATCAAATTTACAAATTGGCTATTTTGAATTTTTCGAAAATATTTTCATCAAATTCAAATTTTTTTAATTTTCAATGTTAAAAAAATAAAAATAAAAAAATTTATACTGTACTTACTACTTGTGATCTGTAAATTAAATTTAAAAAAAAAATTGATCGGATTAAAAATTATTTCATTTGTCAGGTCTTTCTATATAATAATATGATATCATTTTTATTTAAAAATACGATAAATGGATAATATATTTAAATAAATTCTATATTTAATAAAAAGAAAAAAATACACTATATATAAGTAAACTAAACTAGGAATCTAATTAAAAAATGCCATCGCTTAATTTTATTTATTATTCAATTTGAACAGCGATGTATTTGTTCTACTAAGAGAGTCTGATTGGTATGTACGTATTTTGTTTGGTCTTTGTATAAGCTAGCTATCCCGCCCAGAGTAGCCTGTACCAAAGATTTGTATGTTTTATAAATATATTTGTAAAAAAAATTTAAATGCAATATTTCTACTATAATTATGATAGTAATATAATATGTAACCTATGGCCGCTCTATAAAAAAAAATCTTTGGTCGTCTGTCAAGCGCACTAAATTCACATGTAAGCTACCCTCTAGTTATTTCAGCTATTAAAAAAAAACATACAATTTCAAGAAAAACCGTAGTTAGGCCAAGCATTTTCGTAGGACTAAAAATATGTTCATAGACCCTGGGCTACAGTGCCTATGCGTATGGTACCAATGTCTATAGGACTTGAAAAAATACGCTTTTAACACCTCCCAAGTTTCAATGAACTTACAGCAGTTAATTTGTTACTATTTGTCCGCATAAGATAAAATACAAGAAACATTTTTAACAAAATAATTTTGTAATGAAGGACTTTTGAACTTATTTTTTTATTTGAATCAAAGTCTTTAAAAAAAAGAACAATATATTAATAATAATTTTATTTTGATAATTTACAATAAATCTGCAATTTTAATATAATTATACATTTAATGTTAAATATAATAATACGTTATAAGTTTATAACTTATAAAGTTATTTAGATAACCATAAGAACTAGATTTATAGTTTATACCATATTTAATTTATAATATATTTTTATTCCTCTTCGTAACAATCCAATAATTAGAGCAATCAATGTTAAACTATACTAAATAAAAAAAAACATGAACAAATTTTATTTATTTTTTATTTTTGTATAATTTACTAAAACCGATATACCTACATATGCCTGATCAGTGACCAACAGTTAATAAGTAATAGTAAAAAAATAATGCATATTAAATTACTTGATTGTGTAATTTTTCAATGAAATAACACCCCATAAATAACTGAAACAATAATCCAGGAATTGTCCACATCACTTTTTTGATTACAACTTCCGACGCCTTAAATCTATCATCGTCGGAGAAACCCTGGAACCATTTTATGACATATATAAGTTATCACTTCATAACTTAGTTCACAAATATACTATGGACACGTATAAAGAAATCCAATGAATTTAATTTATATTTTATATAACAACAGGCAATGGATAATACGAAACGATTATACCTAATCATATAATTTTAACGGTATGTTTTATTAACAAAAATCAAATACCTATAATTTCTTAGATTTAAAAAAAAGAAATTGGACATTAATAAAAATATAATTTACCTAAATAATTGTATAAGTTAATATTATATCATATGAAGTTGATACAACAATAATTGTAATCAAATGAAAGTATAACGTATTTTTATTACCTACCATTATCAAAATAAACCAAAGTACGATGAGCGTTAATGACAAAATGAAAATTCGCAACAACAGTATTCGTGCAAATAGAGTTAGGAAATCTTCAAATTTCCTGAAAAAAAAATGGTAGAGCCTTATTGGTAAGTGATTTGGCCTAGGTCAATGACATTTAAAACCCAATGGGCAATATATTATGTAAGATTTAGAGGAATTAAACCTCAAGTATCAGAAAAAGTATTATATCTTTATGTGGCATAAAATATATATAGTTCCAAATTCTGAGTTTTATTTTGCAAACATATATTTTGCCATTTTAATGAATTTATGGGATTATATACTAAAGTCTAAAACTCTAAACGTCTTTTCAGTAATAGTTTAAGTGTTCATTCGAAAAACAGGGAGACTGGAGTTATGTTTACTGTCTTATCCCCTAACTAGAAGAAATTCTATTTTCAAATTAATTCGTTCAATCATTTTTCTTTTTAAACAATTATATTTTCCAAAATTATTTTTTTTACACAAGTACCTAACACATTAATGTGAGTTTTTGTGCCACAAAACTGGAAGAAAATGAGGTTATTTATAATATTTACTAGTTTTAAAAATTCATAATTATGGGCTATGGCACACACATTAATGATAGAAAAAAAAATTAAATTTTGTAAATTCGTATTTTGGTGGGCTGGTATAGCCTACCTACATACAATTCTAAAATTATATTTTGAATAACAATATATATGAATGCTATATCATTTAAAAACATACTTACACTTTTGGAAAAAAAAAATTTTATTTTTTATAATTTTTTTTATTACTATATTTTATAATATGCATTATGAAACCATAATCCATTATATCTTAGATATTTAAACTTAAATAGTTTATCAATATTTTCATGCATATTTAGTTAATAAAGATTAAAGTTAAAATGTAATAATATTTCACGATAATTCAACAAAAAAATATAATTATATTAACTCTTACTTCATTACTGCTTGATGATCCATTATAACTGTTTTTAATTCATCGTACATTAAATCGTGTTCGTTAGATACCATTTTTTTTCCATCTGTGTAATCATAAATCAACAAAACAATAATTTTTTCTGCTTACCAACATGCATTAGCTTAGTATATCGATACGTAATATGAGCATTGAGCAAAGTTGATAATCTATTACGTGTAACAATAGTGTTTTTTTCAAATGATACTCATTCGGCCAACAAAAACACCCAAAAAGTATCTTAGAGCATATATTTAAATAGTTGAAATTTGGTTAATCTGTAAATTGAAAAGCTAGTTTTTCAGAAGAAGCCCTGAATGTTAGAATTTAAAAACATTACAGAACTTAAATAATATTTTTAACAATTTGATGAAACGAAGACATAAGTGATTTTATTTTATATATATTTTAATATTTTTGAATGCAGTGATTTATTAGCTATCAATATAAATACTGTTAAAAAAATGATACGAATAATGCACCACTATATCTTGCGTTGAGTTTAGCGGACCAAAAATTAAGCTCCTACAACTTTCTTTATAATTGCCGAATTTTTATTAGACTGGAAATATTCGTAACTTCGTAAGTGACAATTAGTTTAAATCAGTACCTACTCTAATAAAACAAAAAAATTGTAATACAAAATATATATTTCTATAAGTATAGGGTGAGTATATGGTAGGTATAGGCCACAGGGTGAGCTTACAACAGTTTTTGAGCCTAACAATGCGTGTCAAAGAGAAAAATTCACTATTTCAATTCAGATAAAAACAACGTCAATAAATTCAAATTAACAATTTTGTATAATTACTTATGTATAGACACTATATTTAATGTACCTTAAAAGTCATAATCACCAATTGGGGAACGAGGGTTGTATAGCGATTTACTTCCGACTGATTCGAACGCGAAGCAAACTATTTGCATCTGGCAGCACAACGCATAGCACAATGTAGCCAGAAAAGTTTCGAATATTATGTATAACATTACCGCCAAGGCCAAGGAAAATGTCTCGACCAAGTAAAACGTATAATAATGCACGTTGTACGTTTCGTCAGATACGATTAAATAGAAGTTCATAACGTTCTGTCGGTAATACCCGACCGATCCGTCATAATTTTTGATTGCTAATATACCTTCGCTGAATGCGACAGGGTACTGCCCGCGTAAAGGACCGTCGACACAAAATATATGGAGCCATATACGTTCGTCAACCTTAACACGCGTTCTCGCCAACGATCCATTATATAATGATATGTCTTTTCCGGAAGCTGATCGACAGAAAATCGTATCGCGTGATCGACAAACAGTTCCATATGTCGTTCGGATGGTGGACGACGATCCACGTCTTGTATGTTACGTACAACGCGGCTTCCGATTTCCATAAATAATCTATGCTTATGGGCATATTGAACGTCCAATAGTACAGACCACTAATGATCAAAATCATTGAGATGACACACATGTACAGCAAAATGCATGCCATGACAAATGTGATAGACGTTTTGACCACGACATTTTACGGTCCCGGGATCCAACATTTGATACAAACCTATAAGTTTGGTCAACCTTGTGTTGAAAATATGGTTTTTCTCGTTCCGAACGTCCATCGTTTAGTATTCTGATGGAGAACAAGTAATAATACAATATACGAAAATATATGTTGTGTATTGTATTGTGTATTATTATATAGTTCAATAATGTGCAGGAAGAAATAATAATAGGATGACATAAAATAAATAAACTTTTAAATTGTTCTGGTTCTATTTCTTATACTGTACATTTTAAAAACAAAAAAAAAAAGGTCGGCAAGTGGGTACCGACCTGCTGTACAGTAGGTGTCGAGTGAGCCACATTACTGGATGTATCAAATGTAACCTCTTAAAAGTAACAACTAGATTCAATTTTCCACCAGAAAAGTTGCTAAAAAAGAAAATTGAAGCATTTTTCTGATAGATCGAATCTGGTTGTTCGTTGACAATACGAAGGTGCGCGACACTTACCATACAATTATGGTAAATATTATGTTTACGAGGTACCCAAACAAACTTTTAAAGAAAATTGAGTTATCCTCGTTTCATATAGTTACATACATAATTGTCTCACTTACCTATACAAATATTATTGTTATCAAACACTAGTTTTATCTTATTTACAAAAAAATTATTTAAAACAATTGCTTGTCAGTTGTCGATAATTATTGAATTAGTAATTTGTCTGTTAAAATAAAAAAATTTAAAAAACTAATATTTATAAATATTGTAACATAAAAAACGTATAAGACAATGGTGAAAATATGACTGTCCACACGGCGTAGTTCATTTTGCGTCTTCTGTCAGTGTGAAAAATATTAAGACAGCACATTCATTTTTATAGGTGGATCTTCGATTGACTTATTTATTAATTCTTTACGCCCATAGCACTCAAAGGCTTTATACGCCCAAACAGAACGTGCTTCAAAAGCTATGGGCGTATACTTTATATATGGTTAATGGTATACTTTTTATATGGTTGCTCCAATGCTCTAGTCTAATAAAAACTGAAATGACTCCACTGACTGATTAATATATAATAATATTATCCAGGTGGCCAGGTTTTTCAAAATGTTAAACGAGTGTGTTTTTGTTGTTGTATTGGTGTTTCGGTCACGCAAGCTATTTCTTTTCTTTACCATCCCGGCCCTAGAAAGTACACCTACTAAGTTCATTATTAAAACACCACAGAGGTATTCAAATTTGTTGACGATGTTTTTTCCGACTTTTTTTTATTGATTATAAATAATAAAAACTAATAAAATTATATTACGATTTACGACAGTTGGGTCAACCTATTTTTCCTTTGCGAGAATCCTGGTTATTTATTTATAGATGTTTAATAAACGATTCTATACTATACCTATTACTGAATATATCATATATGTCATTGTCGTCCGTAGGTATATTGACGTAATTTTCAGCAAAAAAAAATTCAATGTCATCAGTTCATAATATGAACATAGGAGGTAGCCCATAGCCTCTAAAATATTCCTTAAAAATCAATTTATGATTTATGACTTATATTTATTTATACTCTTGTTGTCATATACAACATACAGAAAAAAAAATGAAAATAATTTGTATTTATTGGTCACTGGAAGACGATAGGCTTTGCTAGTTAATATTATTTTAACGATAGGTACTTATTATTTATAAATAAATAAATTGAGGAACATTTTTTTTAGTACAATTCAAAAAAAGACTTTTCCTACATTTGCTCATGTCTCCTAATTTTGGTTTTAGATCCCTGTAGTTGGTAATGTACTAATGTGTCTCATCTTGTCACGTGTACCTTCTTAATTTCGACTTCAGATTTTTATTGGGTTTTACTGTAGCAAAATAAAATATTAAATTCGCTATCGTTGTGAATCCAATTGTCGAACTGGCAATATTATCATCAGCTATAAAGGTAGTGTAATATTTCTCAATTTCTCCTCTCAGAAAGTTGTCGATATCAAACACAAACGATAAAATATAACTCAAATTGACTTGACGTATGCAATTATAATGTATAATTAGTAGGTAGGTCTAAATCAAAACCCGTCTCCCCAACACGCTGTCGGTGAGTTTTATCCGAAAATCTATAAAATATTATGCTGCTTTAATGCTTTATAATGTCACAAGACACAAGTACCTACTGCAGTTGTAATTTTGTAAATACAAATCCTCTTTAAAAATATTATATAATATAATTTATTTTACTTACGACTTACGAGTGTATTTAATACCTATATAATGTGATGTTCTTTGGTAAAAAAAAAACGAGTCCAAAATCCTAAAGCAGCCCCCCGGCCCCGAGAAGAACGGTGAACGCGGTTACCGTTCTGGCTACTAATAAACGTCGTCGCCGTCGTCTGGGAAAGTGGGAAATAATAGCATTTTTCTGTGACAGTTTGGACAAACAACTATGACAATATTATTTATTTTAATACAATCATAATATAAAATATAAGATATTTTATCTAATATAAAATCCGTAATTCTTGACTATGTCATCTCCAATTCTTTGGATAACTCTCAATTTTGCTGTAACTCTGTGAATATATCTATAATGGATGTTTTAAACGAATTGTGGTCTATTAATTTAGAAAAAAATCCACAGGTCCTGATGGTATCTCAGCAAAGTTATTAAAAGAATGTTCATTTATATTGTCACCTACTATAACATTTCTACTTAACAAATCTCTAAAAATTGGTATTTTTCCTAACATATGGAAATTTTCATTTTTATCTAATGATGATTTTTTATAAATAATTTTCTAAGATATTTATCATATAAATGCCATTTTGAAAGAGTTCTTCATTCAGGATATGATATCCCCTGTAGTTTTTTTAGGATAATATCTTTAGATAAAAGAATACATTTGTTAAGCTGTAAATATCTTTATAAATTAATACATAATATTATCAACTGTCCTGAACTCCTTATTTTATTCTTTAGCAATTAATTAAAAATACATGTTATTGTTATACATCCCGGCAAATGTTCTTATGTCCGTGGAAATTCAATTCATAATGTAGTTATATTATATTTAACACTACTTTAGGTACCTAACTACTTAATTTGTCAAATACTTTATCCAGTTAATAATATTAATTATCTTACTTTATTTCATTATGTACTTAGTTTATTAATTATAGTTAAGTTTACTTGGTCTAACATATTATAATCTATAACTCAATATAAATATATTATTTATATATGTATATTGTTCGTGTTTTTTTTCTTTTCTTTCTGTTTATATGATAGTTTAAATGTTCAACTTAATTTTATTTCTTAGTATAGATATTTACCTAGATATATACGGTATATCTATACCGGTAATATATCATATACCTAGATATTTCGTTCACAATGTTCATTGTTCATATGAGCTGTTACTTTACACTGTCAATTTATTATTTTGAAATTGGAAATTTATTTCTGTAAATAAAAATAGTTATTATTATTATAACACGCATAAGTATTCATAAATCATAAAGTTTTAATAACAGATATATCTTAAATATTTGATTGTATATTTGTTTCTTCTATATTAACTCAAAATACTCAACACTCTGACTTAAATTTATAATTGATTTAAATATTTCATATATAAAAGTTTGAAATAAATACAAGGTGTTGATGTTGATGGGTCATATATGATAGTTCACAAATGTCTTCTGGCTCTCCCTTCTCAATACAGGTCTTATAGAAGTGTATTCATAAAAATAATTATGTGTTAGGTAACAGAATTGCTTTAGATCGACTAGGATTTTAGCCAGACTGTTAAACCAATTTTTAAGATGCTTTACACCAGGGGTGTCCAACCTTTTGGGAAGATCGGGCCACATCAAGCAAGTAAAAGTTGTCGTGGGCCACATACATTTTTATAATACATTTTATTTTTTCGCCATCGCCATCGTTGTAATTAAGATACACATTCATATACTAATTTAATCAATATAATAGGCATAGACACCAGTTTATATTAATAGGTTTTAGTTTTAATAATTTTTTGTCTTATTTTATACACATCTATTATTGAGTAATTGATGGTTTTCACAGGGCTACATCAAAACCTATCATGGGCCGCAGGTTGGACACCCCTGCTTTATACCAAGATCTATAAAGAATTCTATTCTTTATAAATCTTGGTTTTGTACGTTCACAAAAAAATGCTCTCCTGGCAATACTTTGTGGTGATAATATGATTTGAACTGAATTATAAAGTATATTTTTTGATTTCTTTGGAATCCCATGGTTTGATTCATTTACCAAAATATTTAACATAAATGCATTCACTCCAAGAGTACCCAAGCACGTTTTCTTACATACTTGTAATGTACGTAAATATTTATATTTTAAATGATACTCATATTATGTGTTTGATCGCCTACTACTAACTTTACATTCAGTAGTATTATACTTCAGACATTACTTTAGTTACAATGCTAGATGCAAATCTAATAGTCTATTTTAAGATTATATAATATAAATAGAGTAAATAGTAATGGGAATAATCGAAACATTAATATTATAAATTGAAGAATTAATTAATGATCGTTTTACTACAATACAAAATTAAAAAATGTATCAACCTTATACAAACTTTAGTAGTAGAAATTAATTTTAATATTATTAATTTTAAGTATGCTAATATACAATATACCTATATACCTAGATTATTATAACATAAAAACAAAACAAAATACTTTTAAAATAAAACAATTAACAATCCTTTGTATTAGGCTTATATAATTATATTATAATATAATTGTTCAAAATTAAAATTTTAATTATATACCTCTGATCATATTTAAATTATTTATTTAAAAATATTAAGTAATTCAAATTTATTTAGACACCCTATTTATACGATCATTAGTTAACAATCCAGCTTTTGAAGATACTCGATGGGAAGGAACTCAAGTTGCAGGTATGGATAAAAAAATTTAATTGCAGTTTGTATAACTCAGGAAAGATGTGCTAATGTTGTTTCCAAAAATCTAAGCAATTTTTGTCCATGCTGAAAATGAAATATCTCTTTGTATTGTTGTATTGACCAACAATTACCGTTGAACTTACTTCAGGGCTAATAACATTTCTGACATGGGACAGTTTACTGTTGAAATGTTCCCGTATCTTGGTTAAAGTTTACAGTACTGGTGATTACTAGATTAATAGAATAAAATAATACTCAAATTATTTATTATTATTTATTATAATTCAAATAACAAATTAGTAATTACTAATTTTTAATTTTTTTTTTCTGTTGGTTCCAAGACATAGCAAATAATTTGATTGTTTTACCTAACAATTGTGTTATTTGAGTATCATCTCTTGATTGTTCCCATCACTATATGTCTATATATAATCATGGTCTTGTTCAACTATATTTTTCAATCTATAATTATAATCTTGTTCATCTGTATTATTCAATATTTTAATTTGGTTTTTCAGATTTTCATTTTGAACTTTCTTCTCTTTAAATTTGTACTTTGTCATGTCCAAATGTCTCTTTGATTTTCTCTTAAAACTTAAGTTACTTGGTGATAAAACTCCACCTGTGGTAGCATTTAATAATGTTTTACATCTATTACTTTCTAATAGTCTTTCTAAATATTGTATATAATTATGATCTTTTTCAACTTTTTTTTTCAGTCTTTTTATTTGTTTTTTCAGATTTGAATTTTGAACTTGCTTCTCTTTAAATTTGTACTTAACCATATCCAAATGTCTCTTTGCCCTTCTTGGAGAACTAAAATGACTTGGTGATAGAGCTCCTATTGTGGCAGGATTTAATATCCTGTTACGTTGTATTGGACTTTGACAAGGACTGGAATTAATGGTACTAGTGACCATGGAATGGTCCAAATAGTCAATATCTAAAATGAAATAATTTAATAATTTGAATTTAGTTAATACAATTTGATAGACATTTTTTAATTACAAATAATATTGGATAATAAATACATTGATATATACCTGTACTTGTAGAAGCTATAGGTTCAACTTTGGGTTCGACACATGAGCTTTCTATAGGACTTGGACAAGGGCTAGAAGTACTATTATAGTCCAAAGGTTCAGTATCTAAAATTAGATAATTTAATTTAATTTTTAACATTACTTTGAGATGTTATGTATACAATGATGGATATACAAATATATTGATTCATACCTGTACTTATAGATGTTAGGGATGGAATAGCATTCTTGTTGAGGTATCCACTAGGTAAGAAGTATTTTGGCAAAAAATGATCCCCGCATATCTTGTTTGATGGCAAGCACAATTTTATTTTACAAGCTTTTAACCATATTTTTCTACGAACTGCATCTTTAGGAAACCTAAAATAATACAACATCAAACATATAGTAATGCAAGTTTAACAATGTAATGTTCTAGGTATGTAACCTAATATAACAATTAACAATATAAGATCTTGTACTTACGAATGAAATGATTCCTCTGAACCCTTAGAATACAATTTATTGCAAACAACACATTTTCTTGTCATTGTTACTACTGTAATAAGTATAACGAGAATGAAGAAATTAAAACCTTGTACAACAATACTCAATAATACGTACAAGAATTAAAATTTAAACGTTTATTCCGTATTCCTAATAATATTATTATAATAGTATTTTCTATTTTCGTTAAATGTTAAATTGATAATAATAAATTAATAAATAATAACAATAGTAGTAAGTTGATAACACGATAATATTACGTATTTACGTGCTACGCACATGCGCAGAAGAATGGAACGGAACAACATGGCGAGTAGCACAGGCATGGAAATTAGGCATAGATTATATTCTGACACAGCGACCGTTTACCACAGGAACTATACCAACCTAACCTAACCTAACCAGTACTACCATTGATTAAATTATAATATTTAATCAATATTCAATGCTAGTACTTTGCTTCGTCTATTTAATTATTATGATTTATTTATAAGCTATTAGGCACTAGCCAAGGTGGATTGGTAGTTGATACAAATTATACAATAATAATATTATAATACTATAATACTAAAGACTATAGAGCCTAGGCTTTCTATCTAATACAAATCGATCCACCTTGCTATTAGCATTAGTCGTAGATGTATAATATAATAATACGATTAGGTATACATAAAAAAAATTCTATCTCAGGTTTTTTTATTTTAAATTTTACAGTATAATAAATAACTATAATTCAATTTTTGTATTGTTCTATACTTCTATTCAGAATACAGGTGATAATCTAGATGTTCAGTTTTAAAACTTGTGTTTTAAATACTGATTTCGAATACTAAACCTTAATATTCACCTCGAGTGGCAACAATCAGAGTTGGAGTTGAACTTGTGATTAAGCTTTGATGGAATATAATATAAAACCACGCAAACATTAAAATAATTCTATTTAACCTTTTGACGAGCATCCTTGGAAACAGCATTGAGCAGCTTAGAATTGAATATTTTTTTATTTTTACTTTGTTATAACGAAAATATATATATTATAATATACGTTTTTAACAAAATATAGATCCAAATTAAAATCAGTAATGACTTAATTATAAATATTCAAAATAATAATAATGATAATAATAATAATAATAATAATAATAATAATTATTGGTATTTAAAAATAATAGGCTAGCCACGAATTAAAATATAAGTAAATATAAGTATATTTTAATTCGTGGGCTCGGCAACAAAAACTATGATAAAATTAAAAATATATTAACAATTAGGTAATATTATGTATAGGTACCATAAATCTGTAAAAATAAATTGACTGACTAGAATTAAACTTCATAGATGGCAGCACATAATTTATATTAGGTATTACTGTTGTATGTTAAATAAACTTATTCTAAAGATTCAAGATTGTGTAAATGCTATAGCCTTTGGGTATCTTTTAAAATTTCTCTAGTCTATTATAATTGGTTGCTGAAATTATCCCAAACTGTTCGGCCAATAGAGTCCTACTGTTCTCTTTTGGATAAAATTCAGCCACTGTGAATACTACGAGGAACATAAAATAAAAAATTAACAATAATTCTCATTGATAACCAATTAAAGCTCGTTCTTCTTGGTAAAAATATTGACCAAGTACGAAAGTTGATAAAACTGACAGAGGTAATACCGCAGGGAAGTCGAAAGTTCATAATGTTATCTGCGAGGCGTGTGAAATCAGATGATTAAGAATATAATATAAGTAGCAAAAAATCGAGGTGAATTTGTTAAATATTAAAAATAGTTGGACAAAAAGTCCAGACACAAGCTTTGAAAATCAGAAAAATAGTCCTTTACTTACATAAAATCATTATACTATTAATAATATATCAATTATTAATAGACATCAATTATTAATATATAAGTACTAAAAATATTGAAATTAACAAAAAAAAAAAAAAATACTACAAATTGTTAATACATAATACTTTTTATTTTCGTATGGGTCGTTGTTTTGAATGGCTTGTAATGGGCTTGCACATTTGGGATCCAGTGATAAAAATTATAATATATTTAAATGTAAGTAAAATCATTGGCGCAGAAGTCTGGATTAAATGGTGCGTAGTAACAGGATTTCTTTTCGGACCCATACCCACCCATATCTGCAGGTATATCTCTACAACTATTACGGTCAACGGTCCACATTTTTCTTTAAAATACCTATATACATACACGATATACTTAATTATATGCCTTTTAAAAGGAGCACACGTGTAATGCGTATAGTTAGGTATACTAATAGTAGGTTACCTAACCTATCTACTAATTTTATCGTTATAAACTGAATTGAATTACCATTAATAAGAGTAAACTTGAAATAAATTGCAGAATTAACGCTGTTCGTACATCAGCACGCATTGTATCTTTCAAATATGCACAGTCTTGTCAACCCTATTCCCCCGTGACAGAGGTGTACAGCGAAAGTTTACACACACGTGTCGTGGTCTCATAATATATTGCACTGTATATGTATTGTACGCATAGGTGTGTATATTATAGTCCATATAATATATTATAGGTTTATTATTATATAATATTAGCCAATCATGTAACCGTGGATCATAATATGAGGCTCTTGGGTGTCGTTAAACATCATGTAAGCGTTAAATCATTTACCTATATGACGTCAAAAGGTGAAAAGACATTTGTTACAATTTTGTTCAATATTATCCTATAACTACATGTATCATCTGCAGTATATGACTGCTGGAGTCTATACCGTGAAATGTATATGTTACGGCCTTACGGGCAAAAGTCGAAATTGGACAAACCTCAGAAATGCCCGGGCAGAACACGAACTGCCCACAATCCTTGGGCAAAATGTCATATTTCGGCTTTTGCCCGGCCAACCTAGTTATGACCAACCTCATTTGGGCAAAACCGTACAATGACTTTTATCGTTAGGGCAAAACCAGATAATCATAAAATAAATATTATTGTACAAATATAATTGAATACACTAAAATAATACAAATATAATGATTTTAAGTACTCGTATAAAAATAAACAAATAATAATATTAGGTAAGTACTCTTATAATGTTAAAATAAAGAATTAAAAAAATGAATACATTTAAACCTCATTTGGGCAAAACTATAGCGTCTTAAATAACTAATATTAAATACAAATAAATAATAATCATAAAATATTGTAAAAATATAATTGAATACACATAAATAATAATCATCAATTTTATTAAGTTTTTTTTCATATCAAGTTTTAAAATCGGACGCACACATTTCGTTAGCCATTGCTAAAAACGTACTAATGTAAGCTCACCAAAATACGAACTACAGTACAATATTGCACCATTTAGATAAGGTGTATTTTGTGTAGGTACCTTTAATATACCGAGTTGATAATATACGATAACAACTATAAATTAACAAGATACGTGTGGTCATTTATAATCGTAAGAAAATCGTATTATAAAAATCACTATTTGTATTTAATATTAGCGAACGATAAAAGTCAGTATACGGTTTTGCCCAAATGAGGTTGGTCATAACTAGGTTTGTCCGGTCAAAAGTCAAAATATGACATTTTGCCTAAGGATTGTGGGCAGTTCGCGTTTTGCCCGGGCATTTCTGAGGTTTGCCCAATTTCGACTTTTGCCCGTAACATATTATAATATATTTATCTTGTCGAATACCCATAGATAGGTAGGTATGTACCTATATACTGTGTCAGCGATCTATGTATTAGATAAAAAGACAGACGCAAATTGCATAGATAATATAAGAATGGATTCTTCTATTATATATGCGTGATTGTGAGTATTGTGATTATGGTGTTTTTATTGAAACTTCCAGAAAAACAAGAATGATAATTATTATAGTAATACTACCTATATATTTATGATGCACGTATATTACGAACATAGTTTATATATTTCAGAGAATAACAGACAAGAAACTGGATGAGTGTCGACGAGTAACTCTTCTTAAACATAAATACATAATATATGGACTTAATGGAATGCGGTTTTGGAGTACCTACTGAAAAAAAATCTGACACAAATAAAATCTAGAATATAACTCTTCAACGACTCTCCAATTCTTTACCATATATTATCTTCAATCTAACTCTACACAATGATTTTTATATGAAAAATATCAATAAAGAAGCACGGTTAATTTATACGCTCTTTAATAAGTGACTTCAAAATCGTCAGAATTATCTTATTAAAAAAACCTTTTCACTCCTACTGGGGGGTTATTTTTGGGAGGGGGCTAAATAAAATTGTTTTCATAGAACAAATAAGTCTTCCGGTTTCCAGTATTGCAGGTATAAATAGATAATTTAATATTTTGGTCTAGCATATTTTGCTTCAATTTCGACAGTTGATAATTTTTTCCATGTCATAATTTAAAGTCAGTTCCTAATAATATTACTAAAATGTAAAGGGTTAAACTATTTAAGGGAGGGGACGAAAGTCCGTAGCCAGGCCCCTTAGGTGCGCCCTTGACTCCTACACAAAACCTAAAAATCCTCGGCTCAAGCTAAAAAGGAAGTGGCGTCCGTCATGACCTGCCATACACAATAATAATATCCAATTTTTAAACAATAAAAAAAATTAATTTAATTAATTTAAATATAGAAAAATATTAATTAATCAAGCTAAGTGTTGCTAATGGGTGGCTCCTTAATCAACCTTCCATGTCTGTTTTTTTACTCTTATTACCACATAAAGTTATTGTGTAAATTTGTATAGATTGCTTATTTCAATTATACAAAAAAAAAATGTATGTTAAATAACTAATAAGAATAATTAGATAGATGTTATTATGTTAATACATTATACATCGATCAAAGGTCATCAAACAGAGGAAAATATTATCCAGCCCTTGCAGTTTAGTTGAGAGTAAGTCTTGCCATTTACCCCACTAAACAGATTTTTATTTATATTATAATTATAATTTATTTTTATTTTGCATTGTTTCACATATTCCTTATAATTATGTTTTTATTACTTAAAATTGTATTATAATATAAATAGCATTTTCATTGATTATAAATACTAATATGTATAATTATAATTAACGGTAATGTTTAAAAATATATGTACTTGGAATAATTATTTTAATGACCCGTGAAAAATTTTCAAATTCCTAATTTGGCCATTTAAAAGTGTTAGTTGGTAGCTCTTGTTATAAAGATTATATTGCATTAAAATATAATTTATATGTAAGGAAAAGTTACCTCTATACGAATTATTGTTAACTAGCTGATTCCATTGCCAATTATAAACTAAACAATTTATGACGAATCGAGAGTTTGTAATTTAATAATTGTATAATGAAAAATATTTTATTAAATGTTTTTTATTTTAAAAGCCACTAGTTTACAACTGAGATACTCGTATATCAACAATAACAATATAATTAACTACAAAATTTAATAATTAACAGTTTATTATCATCTACTATATAATAAAGCTAAATGCAAGATGTTAAAACAATATTCCCACCCAACGTGTTACTTTGTACGGGATTTAATTTATTTATTGTAAGCATAAGTATAGCATGAGTAGCATAAGTATCTACTCCAGACTGTATAAATAAAACAAATTTTATTGTACTCAACAAAATCACATAGAAGAATCCATTATATAATTAAAAAATCCATGGTGATGTAAAAAAAAATTTAATTTACAACGTCGTAAAAACAAATTTAATACATTTATTTAAAAATGCTTAGCTCATTAAAATACAAGTTTAACTTTGTGCGAATATAATACTTGAGAAAGTTATAAGGTGTACGTGCAAAACGAATAAAAACGTTGGAATATTAAAAAAAAAAAATAATAATAACAATAACTAATTCATTTTTACGTTGCTTAAAGTAATTTCGATCTCGAAACCGTTTCAGCTACGAATTTATACTCTCTGAATTAATTATACTTTAATTTCAGAATTAGAATCACAGTAATATTTATGTATTTTAATATATTCAATTTTTCAATTATTTTACGCCAGAATTCTTATTACAATTTCGATTTAAAATCGAGATAATATTTAAACCTAAAATGAACAAGTTTTAATTGCATAACGAGCACATAATCAAGAAGAGGATATTAAGTAAATTTGATTCAAAATATCAGCGCATCACCATACTTAAAACTATTTTCACGCGATAGCATTATAATATTATGTAATATATATATATATCGATTAAAAACGTTTATTATGCCATTGCCCATTATAGTATCATAATCATACTACCATAGGAATTATAATTAGGAAGGCACAATAATTACATCTGTATTGCATTTGCATGTAGGTTATGGGTACATTGTACAGTAGTTCTTGTCTTATAACTATCGCTGACGATTGGGAAGAGTATAAATTCATCCCGCGGGAATATCATCGTTTGCAGGCAACGAACTAAACGGGAATAGGAATGTATGCATGCGTGAGACCGATAATATAGCTGTAGCGTGGGAGGCGGTACCAGATATATACCAGATATAGATAGGTACATGGTACATACCTTGATTTAACGACCGTTATATACAAAAAGAACCGATTGTCTGTTGCCCAGCGTTTTTTTTCTCCAAATGTTTTATAGCCAATTACAGCGAAGGAACAAATTGAATATGTTAATTTTTTTTATTGTTTTTTTTTTTTGAAACCAATGTATAGGTTTATATTTTCCGCCTCATTGCAGTGAATCGATTGAACTCACGACTTTTTTCCTTCACGTTAGTGAATATAATATACATTATATATATTAGCACGACATTTTAATCGACTTGGTCGAAATTGATCAGAGTCGTGTCCCCTCAAAGTTCAACCGCATACCGTTTTCCCGACGATTCACCGTACTGACTACTCTGCGAATTTCATTAAAATTATTTTACCATTACGATTAACGAAGTAAACTTTTAGTGATTTTAAAGGATTCTATAATTATTTTATTTTACTTAATATATTGTAATAATAATACAATTATATTTTTCAAGAATCACGTCTAACAAAATATGTCATGTTCAGTGTAAAGAAGTAACATCAAAATATTCCGAACTCATGACATTGATTTTGATTTTGTTACATGGTTAATATTACACTTTTTTTGAAAAATTCAAAATGTTAAACTTTTTTTTCCAATTGGTTTGGGTTGCACTCTCCTCAGTTCAAATATGAATTACATTTTTTTTTTAACAACACTATTAGTTTTTTCTATCTTAATAATTGAATGATATTGAATGACAAGATGCTGATAAGCACTTTATAACCTCGCTCCTAGGTGGCACCATATATAGATGAACCTGATCTCCTTTCTAGCATAAGTTTTCGCATCCGTTATTTCTTCTCCAGAAATCACTCCATTTTCCAAGTTCCAACCCACAATACACTCTACGGACAAAATCACCCCATACATAGAATGCTTCGTAACCTTAATCATCTTAATTTTGATTTTAATATAATAATACGTAATCAAATATATAAGTTATAAATTTGTTGTACTATAGTAGGTACTATACTATTAAGCTAAAGTATTACCATTTAGTTTATATTGTGTTGTGTTCTCTATATGTTCTGTGTTACTATGTATTATTTATATCTATTACTTCTAACTAATACTTAATCTGTAAACTTAAAATTGCCGTTTGGCGTTTATATATAAATAAATAATATAAACCGTACTGTACGTATGACATCACACCTATGTTTCTAAAAAAATAATAGAAAATCATATGGAACTTTGTAAAATCGTAGGTATATAGTGGTATAGACAGTTAGATTTGTCGGATTTAGTCACAAAAGTCTCTGAAATTGGCCCTATACGGAATAGTTAATAAATATTTAGTAAGATTACCCTGTATTGTCAGTATATGTACTATATGTTGGTACTTGGTAACCTTCCTACCATTTCCAGAAATTGCTTTTGAAATGGTTTGGTGGAGGACGGAGGTCGTTGTTATTGCCATTCGTAGTTTTATTTTATTCGATAATTTCTTTAGTTGACATAATTAACACGACGTCTTTATGTATTTATGTATCTTTTTTAGGTCTTTTATTATTCCACGTCACTGTTACGGACTCTATATTTTTACATAATATAAAATACATACTCCATATAATACAATTCTCGATAAGAAATATGATGAATTGCTTGTACGATCCAATATATGTATACCAATTGGTCTATTCCATCCAATATTAGGCCATCATCACTCAGGAATGTGTTGTTTGTGACAATAACAATTACGAAGACAGAGTATTAGTATTATATAAATATATACTGTAACGGCAAGGGACATCCGACACTTGTCAGATTATACACGATATCGAGAATAACTAAAAACGTCGTGGGAATTAACTTTCCATGGAGGCCATCATATAGTAGGAATACCGGAGGCAGATTATACTATTATAGGGACCACATCATACGTAACAGTGTTTGTATGAGCACCTTTCCCGCCACGTTAGTCAGCACAAGGTTTAATTATAGAATATTTTTATGAAATTGTTTGACAAAGAGTAGTTAAATTTCTACTGTATTAATTATATTGACTTCTATAGTGAAGTCTTATCCATTCAACGATTGTTTGTATTGGCACGCAACACCATTGTACGTGACCATATCGTCTTATTCGTTTTGTAGTTATGGCTATCCCCAAATGACTGCTAATAGAGATCTGAGGTGCAGTTGTATTATATTCAATTTATCCTATTTTGGTTAATGGTTAGTACCGTTATTGAATATATAAGAATGTTTATGTTCTGAATGTTTATGAATGACAGTTTCGTTTAAAATAACCTTATTTTGGCAAGTATCTGTGTCCAATCTAGCTGTTCTTCGAATCTAATTCTTAGTTCTTACCCGTGTATCGGTATTTTAGTTAAGTTTTTTCCGCTCACAAAATTGCTCAAGATTCACTATCGTATAGTATATATATTTTTATATGTAAGGACTTCGTCACCATGCTCGTTTATTTCAAAACATATTATTTTTCCACTGCTATCGTCTATAAGAGTCAACTTAGGTTTTTAGTAGTATTAACCGGTTGTATCTCTGACACGTTGGTTAAAACAAAACACAAATTGAACCGAGAAAGACTGTGTGAAATTACGCAGCGAACAAGAGATTCATTGGTAAGTTCCTCCTTGATGTACCCAAGTAGTAGGGGCCGTAACTACTTCCTAAGAATATAAGCCGTCATCGTCAGTCCGTCACCAAGAAAGCACTCGTGTCCCTCTAAAAAGTGTCATAGTATTTTTATTAGTTTATAAAGTAATTTAAGTAACCGAACATGCCCAACGTCGTATTCAGAAATCAATTTGTGTATATGTTCAGCCCTTCTTCATAAAACGTGCACTATAAGGTCACTTTATTGAGGTGCTTCCAACAATATTTGTATCATATCGGATTATTTCTAGATGATTAAATTGTAATGTATCTTTTATTTATTCATCTACTTTATTATTCTACCAATTATCTTTTATCTTTATCTAGATATTTAAAAATGTATCTGGTAATCAGTAAATTATTACTAACTGTATTTTATATACGAATATTGGAGTATGATTAAAATATACATTATTACTATTACCGGCTATGTTGTAATTTCAAATCTATTTCATTTTAATTTCCCTCGAGACTAACTACAAATCCAAACTGTGGATACCTACGATTAACCAATAGAATCAAATCATTAGTAAATAATGTTATAATTTTGTACCTACATGGTGACGTCGATGTATTCAAATATTTTATTACCTATTGGTTATTTATGATGACATAATCGGAAAAACTTGAACAAAGCAAGGCTTTTTTAAAACCATAACATTGTTATTCTGAATTTATATTAATAATAAAAAAAATATAAACATTTTAATAAGCATATTGAAATAAAAACAAAAATTTACTTAAAAATGTTATTGAACAACAATCAATAAACTGTTAAATTTTTGTTATATAAGTGCATATTATATTTATAATTGTTACAAATTACAATAAGTAATTACCTAAACCTTTAAAATGTATTTTGGCTGGTTATTTAATCTAAAATGTAATAAATCCAGTGATAGAAAACAATAATATCCAATTTATAAATAAAAGAGTTCAACAATAACTATAATATATTATGTAACATAATAATTTTATATGTGATATATTGAATATTATTTAGTATACAAATAAACTTTAAAAAAATGTATTGAAAAGAAAATTTAATTATAGTATACGTAATGTATAATTATGTAAACAAGTATATATATACATTTATTTAATTGATATAAATATAAAATACTACCTATTTAATAAATAGTGTTTAATCTTATTAACGCATAACATATCAATTTTAAGTTCTGAATAATCCATTTAACTTCTTATTTTTGATATGAGAATAAATTGATATATTAATTGATATATATAAATTCAAATTTTAGAATATTATCTAGGTATTATCTAGCAAGTTATAAGGAATTTTTCGGAAATATTAAAATAAAATACTCGCTTTGAAATCGAAATATAAAAATACCTAATTGGGGCTCTAGATTATATTTTTAAATTTAAATTGATCTTATTAATCTGTTCACTCTAATATGAAAAATAACAGAGTTGATCGGATCATTGTGAATGTAAAATATTGTATGTTATGCGTAAACGCGTTAGTAAGACAGGTAGGATTACAGTGACGTTCTCTCAAGTTCTTTTTATAAAGATAGTAGAGCACGAGAGCGTTGATTCGTACCTACTTTTGACAGGACAGGCAAAAACGATATCCACCGGAATCCCACGAACTGTAGTGTGCTTCAGAAAGGCTTTTTCCGGGTGTAAAGTATAGTATACTATATATATATATATGCATAGTAGTGAGTCGCACATTACAATATACAGTAAAAACGCACACTCCCACTTTTCTTAATGGAGGCAGCCTTTGTCGTACTACGCGAACCAAATAGTTAAGGGGAAATATCGTTATGATTGGTCAAATTTGTTATAGTTGCAGTTCTAGAAGCAAATTTTATGCACGCCATGTTGTGTGTGGTTGCATGCAACACTCGCGCATCTGCAATACAATATGGCTGTTGCTGATGTTCTGTTATTTATTATGTCGCGCTTGGATATTCTCATTGTTAACTTAACTGATATTAATTGTTTTAATGGCGCAATAAAGTTATTGTAATATCAGAGTGTTGTCAGGTTGATTCTTCGTACAATACAGTAGGTAAACAATACCTACCAGCTATTTCATGTATATATATATACAGTTGGTACATTATACGTGCATTTATTATATTATACATCATGGCGACACAATAATGCTCATTTTTTTTTTGAAAGTGGTCGAAAGAAATCCAAAACAATAACAACAAATATTACTATAATATGGCCAATATGACTTTACGGCAAAATCGAGTAGCAGGGCATACATAACATATTCCAAAGTTCTATACGGGTTTTCTTGCGCTGGACATCATAACTCAAGGCGCACGAGAGCGCGACAATTGATAATATATTGAAAAATAAAACTTTTACCAGCACGAAAGCTTAAAAATAAAACAATAAAATTCGTAATTGTCAAAAGTCGGCGAAAACTGAAATCGGTCTTTTCAGACACAGATTTATTTGTTGTTTTTGGGGCCTGTGTGTTCAGTGTTTTATCTGTAGCCTATATAGGTATACTAACACGGATATTGTTTTGTTCATTTTTTTTCCATTATAAGTTTTATTAATATAATAATTTTACGTTGTAATGTTATTTATTATACTATAAATATACTGTTTCGGTGCCCCAACATTTTTTGTTCTTTATTTTCAATACTATATACCAAGTACCAAGCACCAAGCACCATAATATAATAACGGTACCAGCCAAAACAATGTAATATTATGTCGAGAATGCTATACATAATTGTGCTCATCGAGGCTGAATCCAGACATTTTCCAGGGTAGGTTTTTTCCCCACCTTTTATATATAAATGGTAATATAGGTATATTCAATAAACTAAATACAGTATAATATACAATATGCATTATAATATATTGATATAAAATACATAAATACAATAAATATGTACTATATAAATATATAATATACCTACTAATTTAGTGGAACACCCCTAAAAGTCTAAAAAAATATTTTTATAAAATATAAATATATTATAAACAATATTTGTTAATAAAACCTCCTGGCTCCCCGGCTCCCACCGGCCGTTGAAAATTCTCTGTACGCTAGCTAATAGTTTATAGCAGCGGTTCTCAATATTTTTGAGGCAGTGACCCTTCATCACGTCATCAAGACTTTTAACCACCTTTTTGTACAATGTTAGAATTCAAATGTTGTTACAAACTACCATGGTTATTATTGTATTCAAATAAAAATAATAAATACTTGATAAATTAATTTTACTAAAATTTAAAACCTAATAAAATAAGTTTTTTTAAAAAAAAAAATTATGCCTACTAGCTATTTTAAGCTATGTGTTGACGACCCCCAGGTCAGGTAGTTAGGCATTTGGGACCGGGTGGCAGTATTGTGATAAACAGTTCCCATCCGTTCCCGGTTTTTTGAATGGGGAAAAAAAAAGCCGGTTCCCTTAAAGCTGGGTGTCGCGTGGTGATGAGCAGAAGAACCGATTTTCGTAGTTCCGCGACGTGTTCTCTCGCCGAACAGAGTATAATATTATATGGTATTATACAGTGTAGGTAGCAGCGCAGTGGCGTGCACATTGGTCGGTTTCTGAACATGATTTCGAAGCGTACGAACTGAATTCGGGTATAAAGATTACAAACCGCACGTTTAGGGTAGTAGGGTTTCGTATCGACAACGTCTACTATGCGATTCGTACACAAACAGCTCTCGAAAATTCGAAAAAGAATCGACATTGACGACAAAAAGCGAGGCAGAGCGACCGCGAAAGGAAAACGAACCCAATCCTTACGTCATAATAAACAGATTTGTGAAGTCGTCTACCGAGTGAATAAAATACGAACGGTGTCAAAAAAGGGTCAAAAAACAAAAATCATTGAAAAACGAGAACATTTTTGTAACTACGTTTCATTTTATTTAGTTAAAGTGAAGATTGATTTTCGTTCTAATTGGTATGTAATATCGTTGCCCCTCCACTCGGGCCCATTAGCTCAGTTGGTTAGAGCGTCGTGCTAATAACGCGAAGGTCGTGGGTTCGATCCCCCCATGGGCCAATATTTTTTTTAAATTTTTATTTAAATATGTGGTTAATAATTATTTATTTTAATGCAAATAATAATTTATATTTTAGATATATTTTGTCTACACTTTCGGGCAGACCGAGTGCTTTAAATTTTTGAAATAACCTTATTTATCCATTGTAAATCGTAATAATATCTTGATGATTGTGGACCATGTAATTTTTATTTCTTCATATGTTTTCAAAACGTAATAAAAAACTATACGGATAATTGATAAAAAAAAACAACTAAAGCTAGTGCTTGTATTAGTCCGGGCTTTTTTTATGAAATATTTATTTGTGGAGATAGTGTGAATTTGACACGATATTGCGTTCAGAATTAAAAATATTAAATACGACTCGAGTACCAATACTGAAGAGAGCTTATATATTAGAATTGGTCATTTTGGACGGGTGCCACATTGTAAAAATAAATTAAACGGTTTAAAAATAATAATATAAAATATTTTTTTCCGTGAAGAAGGTACTTATACCAAATGTAAATTCAGAAAAACTAAATTGGGCTAGGTAGTAGACTAGTAAGTAGTTGTAGTTAGCTTAATATTGTTTAAACATAAATTGATATAAAAAAATAATGGCCCATGGGGGGATCGAACCCACGACCTTCGCGTTATTAGCACGACGCTCTAACCAACTGAGCTAATGGGCCGGACGACAAGGGATCGCGATTTTCGCCGAGTTGACGAAGACGAAGTAGGTATACCGGTGTTGTGGAGAAGATATCAGTGAATATCTCTACATCGTGAATATCGAGGTATCGAATAAAACGTCTTACGTCGATATATTTCAATAATACTTGATATGCTTATGAATGATAATAATATGATATTACAACAATAAAAAAAAAGAATATACAAGGAAACTTGTAAGTACTGAGTTTTTAAACTTTTTGACAAATCAAAAATGTATTTATCGCCATTTATTTTTAAAAGTCAAATATTTAAACGATTGTAAATAGTTAAAAAAAGTCTATATATTTTGAAAATTATACTACGAAGATGCTTATAAACATTTGGTGAAACTGAAAGTATATGTCTACAAGTTACAAAGGTTAATCGTTTTTGAATTACAACAAAATAAGAAAATCGATTTTGTAGAAATCTTGTATTTGTGTAATAATATTCCTGTTTTTTCGTACATAGTTTTGTTGTTTTTCCTAATAATTAAGAAAAGTACTTGGGATGAAAAATTGTACGCCTCAAACTAGATTCAATTATCAGTCAAATATCACACTCAATGTTAAAGATCGGAGCATTTTATCTAAGACGTGTACACATCATTGTAGAATCGCAAAATCATTCATCGCTCTGCTTATAGCTTATAAAAGACTTCAAATAGGTACTATAAAAGTATAAAACGAGTGGTTACACAACAGTAGAATGCAAAACGAAACACAAAGCTGAAATATTATAATAATATAATAGCGGTATACCTCTGCGTGGGTATATCAATAATTATTTGACGAACAAATTGCAAAATTGCATTTGAAAATGTCATTGTTCGATAAAATATTATAATACACTTTAAAAGTTTCAAGCACCCATAAAAAATATTTTTAAATTATAACGAAATAACTAACATTGTTATTTTTTATTTAAATATCTAATTTCGTCCAAATTTAAACTTGAAATGTCTATAAAAATCAACCACATAAATACATTTTTTGGATTTATTGGTTACAACATTAACTATTTACGATAAATTTTGTTTACATTTTCAATCCTCAGATATAACTTTATGAGAATTGAATGTTTTATACATTTTTAACTTCAAAATAGTTTGAAAATGTTCGATATTTTGATCAAAATTTGAACTTTAAATGCTTATAAAAATAAATGATGCCTATAGATATATGGTTTTTTAATATTTGTACCGTTTTTCCTTAATTTTATTTTTGTTTTTACTAAGGTTTTTAAAAAATATTGGGAATTTTCAAAAATGACCTCTCAAATGTACCTACCAACTAGATTTATTTTCCCACCAAGAAATTACATTGATGAAGAAAATTGAAGCATTATTTCGATTACTTATCGCGTATACAGACAAAAAAAAAAACCACTCATCATTGTAAAATCAATATACATTTTTCGCTCAGAATCTAAAACAATACAAAATCCGCGCGTAGGTATATAGTTTTGTTCGACTGACTATTGCAGCGGGCTGGGCAAAATATAATAATACAAATTGCTTATAAATATCAAATCGGTTGAATAATAATCCTAACAAAAAAAAACTACGTAAACGGGACTACAAAATCGGAAACTTATAGGATGAAACAGAAACCACCCCGTCCTCGTTGTCATTAGGGTGTGTAGGTACCCTACCTATGCGGAATAACGACTTGCAGATGAACTATTTAAAATTATTATTATTATTATTATTAAACCGTATAATATTATGTATACCTATTATACATTGGATATAGGCCATACAGTCCCGATATCGGTATAATAGGTATCTCATATACGTGTATATGCGCATATATATATATTATATGAGATACCTGTACGAAATCCAAACCATATAAACGGAATATACATTATTTTTTTTTTCAATAAAATAAGGAGAGCACTGCGCGTATATAAATGTATATCTCGCATATAGGTATAATAATATAGTGTATGGGATCGTATTTTTTATTTTTATTTTATTGCACAACCGAGAATCTCAATAATAGGATTTTAAATCACGGGTTTAAACTGTCGTTTAATAATTGGGTATAAAATATAAACAGAGAGCGGTCAAACGAGGCCTCGGGTTTTTGTTTTTTGTATAGTATAACGATCCTTTTTTTACTGGTTCAACTGCATTCGTTATCATAATATAATGTGATTAGGTATATTTTTTTTATTAATTGTATAGGCACACCGTTCAGCTCTAAAATTCACATTCGTTCTGTTTCTGATAATATAATATATTATAATCATTATGAATTGTGGTATAGGTATATGTAGGATCATTTTTTGAACAGATGAATGCACCAAAATAATGATATTTACATACGTATATTTAGAAATTAATTAAAGACTTAACTCGTATAATAGATATATATAAACATAATACAATATAATATACTATACAGAATGATCGTTTTTTTAGTTATACCTACTTCATTTTTCGGCTGATTACGTTGGATTAAATTGGGACTAGTTTGACAAGCTAATTATAAGTATTCATTTTTAGGAACGCATCAAATTATTAACTCTTAAAAAAAGCGCACGCAATATATCTACTATAAGTACATAGGTATATACACAAAAATTCGTTTTTTTTGTATATTTTTGATTTATTAAAATGTTGATCAACGAATGATTCACAACATGTCTACTTTCAATTATCATCAATTATTTATAATCGTAATATTTTAATAAATATTTAACACGACTTAAGTAGAATACTATTTAGCATATTTTAACAAATAAAAAAAAAACAAACTACATATTATTATGAATGAATTTAATCATTTGAAAAAAGATATTTATTATTATTATTACCTAACCTAACCTGGGCCTGACAAAATTTCGTTTCAAAAAATATGCAGATGTTGATATTGATAAAAATATGAGAAGAGAAAAGATATGGGAGAGAATCAATAATAACTTTAAACGTTTATATAATATTAATGTGCGGGTACACCCCATTGTAGCTTGTGAAAAAAGTACCCATTCAATCCAACGTAATCCAGCCCAGAAAATTAAGTGTTAAACTAAAATTCGATCACACTGGATATATTTTATGGGTATAAAAAACATACTATATAGGCGTACTATATTATAGTATTATATTATATATACAGACACACTGCACTCGGTGGTCGGCGTGAGACAACGATAATAATTATAATTACAAGCCAGTCACTGAGTCTTTTAATACAGTAAGTCTGTCGAAGCGTTTGCTCCCGCAAAGCGTATACGTACCTACATTATGTTACAGGCGTATAATAAATGTATAATATAATAATATAGGCTCGGAAGTCGTCGCCGCGTGTGCAGCGCCGCGCCGCTCAGTAGAAGTCATCGCCGCCCGCAGCCTCGTGTTCGCCGTACTTCTTGTTGTCGGACAGCGTATCGTACTCGGCCTTGTGGTCGTGGTGCGATTTGTGGCCGGACTCGCCGCTGTGGCCCTTGTGGCCGTCGTGGTAGCTGCCCTTGTCGAACTGGCCGGCCGCGCCCTTGTGCGCCTCGTCGTAGCCCGACTCGTGCTGGCTGCCGTGCTTATGGCCGCCGTCCTTCTGCGAGAAGTCCTTGTGCTTGCCTCCGTACTTGTCGTATTTGCCGTGCTTGTGCGCGTCGTCGTAGAACTTCTGTTCCTTGTTGTACTCGTCTTTGTGGTACACGTTGTGGAAGCCGGTCGTCTTGTGCCCCTTCTTGTGGTTCTCGGTCTCGCCGAACTTGTGGCCCTTGACCCCGTGCGTGCCGCTCTTGTGCTTGCCATAGTGGTCCGCCTCGTTCTTGTGACCGGCGCTGTGGCCGGACGCCTTTTTGTAGTGGCCCTTCAGGTCCTCCTTGCCGTACTTGCCGGCGTGGCTCTTGTCAAAGTCGTGATGGTTCTTGTAGCCGCTGTCGCCCAGCGTGCCTTGCGAGAAGTAATGGCCGGCCTTTTGGAATGAGCCGCCAGCCTTTGAGTGTTTGCTGCTCGGCGACTTGTACTCGTTGTGGGTGTAAGGCGACCCGAAATAATTCTGAAATGGTCCATAAAATCATCAAACGAAAAAAAAATGGTTTTGGAGCCCACAAATTTTGTTGTATTTTATAGGTACCTATTTAGCATATAGTGGATAATATAGTGCATAATGCATAGCCGGTACTAAAGTGAAGTACGTTTTACATGGGTTTTTTAATCAATACAGAAACGTCATCAAATATTTTATTCATTTCGAATTACTTTGCGATATGATGTAAATATTAAACGTAAATATAAGTCTTAAGAATCTATAACTTCATTGTGAACTTATACGATTATTATTATATTATATAAATGTATTATTTATCCAATCTATTTTCTTTCCCATTGTAATAATATATATTAGTATAATATATAAAATAGTTTTCATCATCCTTAAGCTCTGAAATGTTGTGATTTGATGTTACTGAATATTATTTTACTTTAATTTTTCAAATGTGAAGAAGATCAACTGAACATTTTCTATTAAAATTGACTGTTTCTCTATGTTATTATATTAATAACTATTCATACAGACTTAAATATTTCTATCAATTCTAATATTTTCTGGAACAGTCGGAATTACGGAATAAAAAGGCAGAGAATATGATAAGCTATGCATTTTAATTTTATAATAATACTATTATAATATATTATAATAATAAATACTATTATAAAAACCTTTTATAAAGCTTGAGTAAAATGTTGAAATTATATTTGGTTTGAAATGATTTGTAACGAATTAAATAATAATTTAGTCTATGGGTATATTATTTTCGTCATAATTTATTATCGAATCACATAATATAGAGTTATATAACGTCCGATTCTTAAACAACGGATTTCAATAAAACTATCTATAATTTAACCTATCGTACATTCGTACCCACCATGTTATATATGCAACCAATATATCTAGGTACTATAAAAACAAAATTCCGGCGCCTGGAATTCATATTAGGTAGGTACCAATGTATATATATGAAGAATGGTTGACGTGCATAAATCACAGCTGTTTGCATATACATTTCGTTAGGTAAACTTTGGCCTTCGAACCTTTGGCAAAACGAAACTATGTAGGCTGAAGGAAAAACAAATGGGATAAAAATGCAAAAGCGTTAAAATATGTATAAGATGAAGAAAAATAGAAGTCATAAATCATAACAATGTTTAAAATGTCTGTCCGGGCTAACATGTGAGACGGTTTCGAATCGCATTCAAATGTAATCACTTTGAAATCTTTCATTCGTTCACCGTTTTGTATTCATCCGTAAAAGGCATAATGTTATTAAATATCGATTTATTTTTATCCATTGCGAATTAGTAATTTTTTAAAGCCTAATCTAATGAAGTACTTTCAAATATATATCCACTAAACAAATATGAGCACTGGACTGTAGGTATGCAATCAATACACAATAGTATAATAATATAAGTGAGTGTTAAAAAAAAGAATCCATCTGATTTTTAGTCTGTATAAATAGTATAGAATTGAAATCATATTAAAGTAGTTATTAAATAATAATAATTGTAATATTAAAAAAAGTAAAACAAATACTAAACCTGCAATATTGGAAAATGCTCAGTTATGCGAGTGGTTAGGTTTTTAATTCACATATCTATTATATTATTTTCAAAATCTAATATGGGTGGTTGTGAACACGACGATATGAATAAATAATAAATATTTGACGATATAATATAATAATAATAATCGATTGGTCTGTTGCTATTATCATAATATATTATTATTATCATAGGCACACAATACATCAAGTTTGTACTTTGAAAACGAGCAATGTCGTCGGTACGATTATAAAATAATATATTAAATGATAACAATTAAACAATATTATGATGCACAGACCTGATCGTCGAATCCGAGCGCGTCGCCTTTTAGGCCGTCGTTGGACACGTCTCGATGGTACTTGAACGGGGACGGTCCGAAGTCGAACGCGTCGCCGAGATCGTCGTTGTGATCAAAACCGTGGCCGCCGACGTCCGAGATTGGCGCCGCCGAATCGTCCGCGTCGTCCAGCCCGTACTTTCCGTCGTCAAAGTCGTCCGCCATCGTGTCTCCGAAACGAGAATATGGTTTGTAACCGCCGCCGCCGCCTCCACCGTCAATACTGCGACCGTTGTTGTAGTGGACCGCCTTCTCCTCGCCGACGACTGGTATGTGGTACGGTGACTCGTGCTTACCGCTGACCACGGGCATTCCGTGAAAGCCATTTTCCTTTTTGAAATCTATATTATCGACAATGACAACCACCGGATTACGTCGTTGACGATAATATTCAGTAACGTAATAATAAGTATGATATTTTTCATCATAAGGCGATGGGTTCGTTAAACGCTAATATCTGATAATAATATTGCCGCATGATGTATACGAGCATAATGTTGTGTATAAAAACCCGAGTAAACTCAGTAGCGCAAGATTAATATTATAGCGGTGGACAGTTGAAATAATCGAACTAATTTGTTACTACCTAGCTATAGTTGTTTTTTTGATAACTTTTTAATATGTTTAACGGCATGACAATTTTTAAACATGTTGCATTGCTAACAACACGATGGTAGCTACTATATATCAGCACAACAGTTTATCAGAACTGTTTTTGGACTCAAACCACGCTTTTCGCGACATTGTTAGACAACTTTCAAAGTTTGTTAGGTTTTACTTCTGACGCTAGACATTTTTTAATTTTCGCTCTGTTATCTTCATGGTAGCAGCGTACAAGTTTGTTAGTACTTTTTTTTTTGGCTTGAACCGGCTTAAACCAACATTTAAACAGATTGTAAGACTTTATTTACGATGCTAGAAAATTTTTAGTTTTGACGCTATACTGACTTCACGCCACTATTATAGTATTATGAATACAAAAGATTGTTAGGAAAGGATAAATTGAAGTTTAATTCAGTGAGAACGGTTACACAACAAACTATAACAGTAAACTAACAAAATACTATGAGATAATAAACAATAATATATAGTTAGATGTTTTGGGCAGTATTAAAATTTCATAGAATTAGGTTTGATTGAAAAGGTTGAAAATTAATATTTTGTATAGAAATGTCAAATGAGGTTTTATCCGGATACGATGTTGTATGCATAATCTTTCAATTACATTCGAATTTCGATCAGTCCTATTCGGACGATAATTTAACGCTTTAACAAAAATTACTATTACGAATCGCCGATAGACAGCTCCCAATAAGACGAGATTGATTGGTGTAAAGCGAGACAAAGTAATTTACGAAAATCGAACATTTGCGACACGGACCGACCAGACTGCGGATATATCTCTTTATGCTTATTGCAATACGGAATCGATATAAATATCAACTGCGTGACTCGTGTAATGCGGCAATTCTGCAATAGGTATTCACAACATTATTACTATCAATTTGCACACTAATAACTAACACAGCTAATACAAAAGTGTGCCACATTATAGTGTCGAAGACTTTATGTTATTATATTTTATGTGTTTAGTATAATTTTTTTGTTACATCATACATTATATAGGACGGTGGTATAGGCAGTTACATTGTTACGAGTACCTACGCGTAAGTCGGGATTAGAGACAACATAATAATCGCAGACGTTTCGAATTACATATGATCGGTTTTGGTCGAAATTAAATCATTACTGTTTCGGCAACTGCAGTATTTTATGAATATTTTCCGACGAGCCAGGAAAATATACCTAATTATTTTACTGCGAATTCCATCAATTACAACAGACACGCGATACTCGTACAACTACAAGACATTGGGTTGTTGTTGCGACAACGACTACTGGACCTACGACACTGCAGCGCGTGTTGCTTGTGACCTTTGACGCAGATTTCATCGCGGCTGATCGGATCGAGTGGGTAATTAATTAAAATGTAATTGGGCAAAAAAAAAAAATTATACCAATGAAAATTAAACGAAACAAAAAATGGAAGTAAAAAAACACGAACACAAAAGGGTCCCTTGTGCGCGGTTGTCTCGACGACATTAATAATCGATTCGGGTCACCTGTACCGCGGCGAAACTCGTGAGCCGACAAATCGTCATTTATTCCGTCAAGGGCACGAAGATCGTCGATCCGCGAACTGCGAAGTATTCAAGTTCAACCGGCCAAACAGTAACAACGACGATGACTATTTACTTATAATATTATTAATAAATAAATTATACACGATTATAATGAAAACTGAAGCGTGTTCTCCATCATCTCCCCCCGAATCAACGACGAAGCGGCACGCGAACATCGTTTTACAAAAAAAAAAAAAAATTTATGTAGCTATTATATTATCGCACCTACCTCGTCGACAGGTATTTTTTTTTGTAACACTTTCGGCGAGGTGGAGTAATCAACCCTTTACAGTTGGCGGCCCAGAGTATCGGCCGAGTAATAAAACACGGCACCGGCAATATTAATAGTATGTAAAATCGTGACACAAAGAAAATCCAATCGGCGGACACGATCTTTCGGAAAAACACGTGGACCTAACCTAACCTGATAACTAATTATTATCACCACGTTAACTAAAATTAATCATAGATGACATCATTAGACGCTGTCTTTCCGCCGACCCCTTCTCTATCCCTTACGACTCATTAATTAATGTCCGGACGACTCATCCACGCGCGTCGGTGACTATCACAAATAGTATCGGTTCACATGACTTTGTTTTAAACGAGATCAGATAGTCCGCATTTTCGAGGGACAATATTATGCGTACACCGAAAAGCTAACATAAAATTGTTTTCACAGTGGGGTGGAAAAAAAATGGCCTCACTTCGTCCACTTTGTACACAGATATACAAGAAAATTATGTGTACCTACCCCTTAAAATAAATTCATAATATTATTATTATGAAGGAAAGTTAATAAATCTACCAAATATTGATAACTAATCATTAAAAAAATGTTTAACGAATAACGGATTGCAAAAATAAAAAATTACATTTTTGATGTGAAAAAAATGTTTGTTGAAAAAAGTTGCTACCATACATATTTTGTTCACCGTATTTCCTGTTTGGAATGATCTTACACACAACTACCTACCTATATTGATTGAGATACAGGCCTCTTCGAAGCATTGGTTGTTTTGCATTTATATACGAATTAATTTTTAAATCCTTTTCAGTATATGCTGCCCCAAACATTGTTATCAGGACAAAAAATAAATCAAAACATTTGACATTTGTAGAATCAAAAACTAATAAAGATCAAATAGGACGAATTCACGAATTAGTTAAAATAAACACAACATTTTTTTATTGCATAATAATAACAACAGATATTTTTTGCAAGAAAAATGTCAATGTTATTAGTAAAACGATTAACAACATTAACTTCTATATCCATGAGAGAGACTACAACCATCGTGTCCTATATTAATTTTTATTGATAAGTTTCGTTCTCAAAATGGGTATGGAGTATGGACTAGTTGCGTCCAATATGGTGGCATATTTGAGTACTCATCACTTGCGTTCCGCATTAAAAATAATTGATCAATAATCATTAAAAATCGAATTATTATTATTATTATTATTTATCTGAAGTCACAAATACTTGAAATAACATACATTTTATATTTAACCGAGTACTTATTCGGTATTTCGGTTGACATTTACCAAAAACTCAATTTTACCGTACTTTATTAAATGTAAAATCGAATTGATATAATTGTAGTTGTATTATATTTATTAATTATTATTGTTATTACACCTATTTCATACATATTATAATATTATTATTATTCATTTATTATAGAAAATAAATAATTAGTTTATTGCTACAAAATATGCATGTTGAAAGTTTGCAACGAACACATAAAATGATAAAATATATATTTTTGTTATTTGATTATAATATATTCCATAAAAATTACATTAAATCAGTAGGTAGAACTTGCGTTCAAAATCCCGAGATGCAAATAACCAACGCAACAAATTAACATGATCAAAATTTGCTATCGGGACGCATATACCTAGTTCATTTCCATCCGTGCTACTCGGGCTTTGCCGATGAATTTAGGTACCTTTATAGGTTATATATAAAAACGAAAATAATGTTACACCCAAAATTTACATCATAAAATAAAAATTATGAACAGTTGGTGTTTTTTTTTTGCAAATTATAATCCTCGGCGTGGACCATAATTTATTACATAATCAATATCATGATACATATCACGTTATTATATATATTTTTAATAATACCTACAAAACTGTAGCCTAATCTAAGCTCGAATACTAATACGATAATGTATGTCGTTGTTGTGCACTGGTGTTTTATTCAAACAAATATGATTAACTTTATGTTGTTTGGAAAATCGCACAGATTTATGTTATTTTAAAACTACCAACTACCAAGTATAATAAATCAAAGAAGTTCGCCAGTAAAATAATCATTTTCATACCAATCAGTTTTAATCGATGGAATTAATGATAATTTATCTAAACTCTAAAGTAGTCTCAGATGTAACTATTGACATTATTATTGATGATCATTTTCGTAATCATTTTAATATTTCATAGAAATTGTAGCGAACGGAAAAATGTGAGCCAATTAACCGAGATAATATTTAACGTAAACATTAAATTGTTTGGACCCATGGAAAAAAAATGAAAAAAAAAAAATATAATATGTTTACGTTATATTTTTATTACTGTTAACATAACAAAAAAAAATTTGGAAATTATACTTTAAGTTGTGTAATAAATGATATGCATTATTCACGAGGCATATTTCTTTGAGAATGTATTCTTGTCACAGTTAAAATAAATAATTTTAAATCTTACATTTTTCAATCTTGACATCGCTATTTGTACAGATTCAAAACATTGTTGAATGATTATTATTACCAAAAAACAAATGAATTTAAAATGTATTATTTTCGTTAATAAAAACGTGATGTAAGTATGGCACTTCAAATAATTAGATCATTTTTAATTTTCGACTAAAAATATTTCAATAGAAATGTATTACAGTGAATGTATCCAGTAAAAAAATAAACTTTTTATTCATTGAATTTAATCTACAATATAGTTTTTAAATTATAAAGACCTTTGGCTATTTACATAAATGTTCGAATACCACCTCCCTTCAATACAACTAAATTTAATTCATTCTTCTGTGTGCATACATTTTACCCATTACATTTAATATTTTAAAATACAAAGTAGAAAATTATTTTTTTTTCATTTAACATAAAAATGATGAATTATTAATAAAAATATCGTTTTGTCGAGCTTTCGGTAAGGAACACCAAATTGCATTCTTTAATTTGTATTAATGTTGAGCGTTATTTATACTATACGTTTATACTTAAAGCATTGAAATATTTAAAAGCATTATAAATATTAAACTGAAATACTTATTTTGCTGAGTTTGTATCAATCAATTTTCTACACGACTGTGCCATTTTAAAATGGGTTAGAAAACTACAAGTTGGAGTTACATTTTTCTTTCTCCTTATTTGAGGAGAAACATTTAGATAAATTTACTTGAGATTTTGGTAACATGACTATTAATGATTAGGTTTCCTAAAGTTTTGCATGTGGTGGTCTGTGATTTGAATTTTTTACTTGATGGGCTTACAACACAAAGTTTTCAAATTATTTCTGATTCAACTAAAACTTGTGCAATAAAATCCTCATATAACCGACGATAAAAGTATGGTGTTCAGTAGGTATATTTGATACAATTTGAGGTATACGCAGAACGGCTTGCATAATATTGTAGCAAAAAGGCAAATGGTTATTGAAAGTTTTGGGTTTTTGGTTTTTTGATTTTGAATATATTACTTGAAAAGTGTCCATTAAACTTTAAATTTGTGGAACCTGGCAAACGGAATTTCCCTTGTACATATTCAAATCTTTTTATTTTGTTGATTGATGAGATTGCCCATCGTAGTACTATCACATTTTCCAAAATACAGTCGACGTTTATAACTTTTATGAATAACATTAAGTTTTATCTTATAAAATAATTGTTTTATCATTTAATTATGGATATACCATACAATTAGACTACCCAGTAATCCAAAAACTCCACAAATAATTTACAAAAAGAAAATCTCAGATGTTTCAAATGAAAAAATGTTTTCGTATTTTGTTTATGGAATATTCAGTTATTTTTATTAAATTGTTTAATTCGTGTAAAAGCCTCTAACTTTTCTCTTACTTTCCAATATGTCATTGAAGTTGTCATTGTTCCCTTCTCCAAGTTTAATGAATATCGGAGGGTTCTGTCCATCCGTCCTGTATATGTATCCCGAAGCTGAGGTTTCTAGGTCTTGAACCTTATCGTGTTTCTCAATGTATACTTCTCTGGTTTGCTCACCGCACACCACTGTTAAAAACACCGTAGTCGCATACACGACCACTACAACGAGAAAATTCATTTTTAATACAAAATAAGCAGACGTGTTTAGACTTTCGAACTGTTTAAAATTTTTGATTTCATTAACTATTTTATAATGTTTTATTATTTGTTATTGATCGATATTCAGCGAAACGATATGACAACAATCCATGTGTTGATGACGGTGGACCGGGCGAGCGTATATAAAGCGATCGACATCCAGCCCTCTCTCCTCTTTTCTGATTACCTACGGATTACCGGGGTGGGGCATGCGGTGATAGTCCTTGGAGTTATGACTGACAGCTCAACAGGTATATATACTTGAGGACCACTGAGACGGATGGCCACCGCGTATGTGCGTGGGTGTGGTTAACGGTAGAAAAAAAAAATGTAAACACAATGAGGGTTTTTGTTGTTCTTTCGTAATCCGAAGATTCCATTTATTATATTATTATTATTATACGAACTATACGATATTGGACGGCGGCAGTGACAACAAGTCCTTGAATTTTCAACGGTTCAAAAATCCAAACGTTATTGGTATATTAAATCGGACTATATTGGTTATGTGTTATACATAATATAGGAACGTACTTCAAGTGTTACTCATATATTATGTTATGTGTTGACATGTTGTTCGGTTACCGATTTGGTTTCTAATCGTATTTGCAAGTATCTCACTGTAGTTTGATAATCAAATTTGAAATAATACATTATCTCGAGAAACGAACAGCGTACAAAAACTAAATCAATTATTGCGTTATTGCGAATAGATGAAATAACAAGAACAATAATAAATTGCTAATTGTAATAGTAGTCTGTAATCTGTATATTTAGAACTCAGATCAAGTGTGAAAAACTAATGAATTTTTTCTATCATAATATAGCCACATAGAGGTATTTTTTTAGTTTTATTCCCGTCAAATAACTATACTGTCAATTATGATTGATTATAATATTTATACGAGATCGAGTTTAAAACCGAGGAAATTGATCTGCTGATAGAAGATTTTGAGTGTACCTAGTCATTGAGTTGGTCACTGTAATTGGTTGTGTATTAAATTGAATGATAAATCTATGCATACGAAAAACGATATTGAGCCGACACGATCTAACAGCCTCTATTTCTAATAACATATTTATATGACTTTAATTAATTTTTTGATTAGGAATGTTAAACAAATGTGAGCCAAAAACATCGTATGTATTATTGTTACTATAACTTATAAGTAAATACCGCATATCGTAGAATGGTGTTTGTGGTATAGGCAGCGTAAAATTAGTCTAATTATTTTGAAAATTTCACTGTGTTTAGAAAATAGTAATAAAACTTCTTGATGTCAAAAATTATCTACGATTTATATTTATTTTCTAAAATAGCATAATAACTTAAACTGTAGTCGTTATTTTGTCAAAATTAGAATTTCAAATGTTTATAACAATAAGTTGTAGCCATATATTTTTGATATTTCATTTAATTGTTATAGAAGTAACATTTTTGTGAAACCTAGCTTGCATTACATTTTTAAGCTTTTTTACCCAGCATAAGGTTTTTTTTTATTAACGTTTATAGAAAAAATTCAAACATTTCAAAAGTTTAAAATGAATAGCACGAGAAAAACTGAAATATTTTTAAATATAAAATATATTTCGGTATGAATGTCATAACCCTTCGGTTTTATTCGTTTTTGAATAACAACAAAAAAACAAAATCGATTTTCCGGTGTTGTAATATTTGCTGTTCTTCCAATTATTTTGAAAAGTGTTGTGAATTTTTTCCCACCAAAGTACCAACTAGATCCAATTAACTATACCTACCAGAAAACACTTTCAAAGTTGAAGATTGAAGTAGTTTTGCTGCTCAAAAACGTGATGACTGACACACAAAAAAACCAAACAAACCCTCTCATAGTCTCATAATCATTGTAAGACCAAAACATACATATCTGAATCAAACATTACTATTATATTGTTATTAAATTTAAGGGTTGGCCAAAAGGTCGACCTCCGCGAGACTCCCTTTCGTCAATAAATGAATAAACAACGACCTTGTTATGGCAATTCATTCAATCGTACGGTAAGCCCGTGCAGATCGCGGCTACTACCCAAAAAAAACCCGGAGGTCGATCCAGAGTCCATTAAAGTGGGCCACCACAGGGCCCAGTGCATCGGCGGTAGAACATAATTAAGTAGAGTCGTCGAGACGGCAATGCCGCGTGCAATAGAATGGAGTGAGGTCCGTGGAAACGGCACCTTAGCAAAACGTACGACTATATCGTTGATAAGTATCGGACACATTGATTGATATTTATAAATATATATACATAGTATGCACACGTTTTCAATATATATAATACGAAACACTCGCAGCTGTGTATTACACGTCGTCGTCGCCTTGCGTATTATTTACCAATTATTTATTACCAATGCCAACACCAGATTAACAAATAATAATGGTCTCTCTTTATTTTTTCCACACCAAATTGGTTAATATTTTCATACATTTTCAACACATTCGTAGCATAAATGGTTATTTTTTCGATTGTTGTTCATTATTATATTATGTTGTGTACCTATACGGGAATATAATATTCTATATCATACACTTTATAATGGGTCCAATCGACTTATTATAGTCGGATACGCCTTCGTGTAAAATATTATAATATAATAAACCGTTGAACATACACCATCCGACTTAATATACAGGACGCCGAATAAATTCTTATGTTCACTCACCGCAGAGTACATAATATAATATGACACTACTAAGTTTGTTGTGTTATATCAGATCGTTTAGATTTGGTCAAAAAATGCGCTTATATAGTTTATTTTTTCAAATAATATTTATTTTATTAGTAGGAAAATTTGGTTTTATAAAAAATGATTTGGGTAAAATACTATTTGTTTAAAATAATATATGTCATATTGATATTTGAAATATTTGAATATTATTTAAAAATAGATAAACAAATTTAATTTAATTTAGTTTGAAAATCAATGTTCTCTATAGTTTATAAGCTTACACTGGCACAGTGGCACACTAAATTTAATAATTAAGAAAAATAGAAAACGCGTCTTTGAATTTTACAAAATTAAGTAAAAATATAATGAGCAAAACAATTTTTAAAACTCTTTTAATGGCCACTTTGAAACCTGTTGTAAATATTGTGTATAAAAATCATATGCATTTATTTTAATTATCGTACGACTTAATTTTTGTGTGAACTCCATAAATAAATTGGACGGTGAAAATTATTTAATACTTGATATAAGAAGTAACTCTATAATCAACAGTTACAGCATGAATATTAAAGTTTTTGAATAGAACGTAATTTATGTAGGCAATTATTTGCAACTAATGTTTGTTCAATACATCATTTTCGATATGCCTCTTGAAATTTATGTTTATGGCATTATTTAATTAATCAACAAAACAGTTTTTTTTAAAATATATTGTTTTTAAACCCAATAAACGACTTTTAATTAATATTTGTTGTATTAAAACTAGGACACTATAGTATAGGTACTCCTAAAATGAACAACTAAAATTGAATATTATTTTCAGGAAATGTTCACTTTTAAGTTATAACATGATGATAGTAATTTATATATTATAATAATTCAAATTTCCATCGTATTTATGATTTTATCAAGTGTACTTAAAATATGTATTAACAACAGCCCAAAGCCAGAACCCACAAGACAGATAATATTAGTATATTTTTAATTGGAACACTTAGCATGTCGTTTCATTTATACATTTATTGAAATGTGTAGGTACTAGGCATTTATAATTATCAATACGATGGGTTTTTGTTTGTCATTAGATTGTGGAACAACATTTAATACATTTAGAGGTAGGCAATCGTGATCAATGTTAAAATTACTAAAATATACCAAATGAAAAAAAACAATTAAAAATAACTTTGTAACAGAGTTTAATGATACAAGTTTAAAAGTGCTTTAAAATATATTGATTATAAATTGGAAATGTATAAATATACTGAAGAATTGAATTGAATTATTATTATAAAGTTTATTCATTAATTAACAAATCAAAATGTTTTCCTATTAGTATTACGTAAGTTGGTACATAATTATAAAAAAAAAACATTTAGTATGATATAAATATCTTGCAGAAATCGCAAAAATTAAAAATCATACACCACATAATACTGTACTCAGTATAATATTAAATTATACGCATAGATTAAGAATGATTCAGAGATTGAATTATAAAAAGGTCGACAAGTGGGTACCGCTCTGATGTACATTGTAATGTAGGTATCCAGTGGGTCACTGCAATGGATCATTGATGTATTAAATTTTAATTCAATGATCTAAAATCATTATAATATACGAATAACGATTTTGAGCTAAGACGGTCTGCCTGCAACGCATTATTAAGTATAATTTATGGTGTTATTGATATTAAAATAATTAATTTTATTATTATAAATATAATAACATACTTTAAAAGTTTCAAAGAACTCACGAAAATATTTTTAAATTACAAAGAAATAACTAGGTAGTTGGTAACATCGTTATTCTTCATTTAAATTTCTAATTTCGTCCAAATTTGAACTTAAAATGTCTATAAAAAACAACCACGTTAATATATTTTTTGATTTTTTGGAAACACTATAAACTGTTTAAGAAAAATCTTGTGTTCATTTTTCAAACCTTAGATTTAATCAGACAAATTGTTATAATATTCTAAATCAAAAAAATTTCCAAATTTTCGTGTCAAAAATCTAACTTTAGACGCTTTTTTAAAACTATTGTAGACTTACGCTTAATTTTTTTTTTAATTTTCTTCAAAAACAAGCTATGAAAACCTTTTATTATATTTTTTAAATTTGTTGACAGAGCAAAAAATAATGTTATTGTCAATAAAAGCACACACATCAATGTAAAATCAATACACCCATTGCTCCGCTCAGAATCTAAAATAATATATAGGTAATTGGAAAATTGGAAATAAGTATATTTTATTAGTTATAGTAAATTGTTAAACACACAAACACACACACACACACACACGTCGCTCGTTTCACGTTTGCCACCGGTTTCTTTCACCGCTAAGGGTTTGTGTGTTTTAAAGAAGTATAAAAGAATTATTATCACCTCAAGGTTTTAAGAAGAAAACGTATAGCTTGAATTATTTTAAATTGTTATTTAAGACGTCCCATTATGCACGGCTCACATGTCGTTAAACGGTACCCACACGTTGACAAAGGAGCATTTCAGATACTCCGTTATTACTACATACCTACTACATTAGTCGTCCTTCCAACGTAAATAGATCCTTGATGTTTATTTATATGATATAATATTATATTTTTCGGTTTATTCGCAAACAATTGAAATTTGATACACATTTGAGAAAACACATGTACCTGTAATGAAAACAACAACAAACAAACGATAATAACCTGTTGCAGACCTTCCTTTTTGAAAGAATTAGCACATGGGCGTTAAATTATTTTTAAAAATTCGTTCGGTGGATTCATTCCCACGATAAACTCAATTCAAATCGATAAGTAATTTATTCGCGTATATGCATAGTAATTATATTGACAACACATCGAACAAAACCTTGCACACCATAATACAATTAAGGTCCAAAATAACACATTTTCATCTCGAGGACAAAGCGATTGGTGAATAAAAAAAATACTTGTGAAAAGTTTACTAAACTGTTGATATTTACCATACTAAACCAAATTACAATTTAACAGTATACGTTATGGCTGTAGCAGTTGCGCTGTAGATTAATTTTTTTTTTTGTGAGTAATAAGTAAATATTATAATTACAGTAATACATTTTGTGGATTTTGTTATACCTAACATGCAGTATTTTATAGTAATAGTAATAGTATTTTATTTATGTCAGATATTTTACAAAAATTGTTTTGTAAAACATGTACCAAGGTACCAAGTAACAATATTTAATTTTAAGTATTAAAAAACACTTGAATTACAGTCTACACAATATGTTTACATATTTTTTTTTAATTTTATCTAGTTACATTTTCGATTCGACCAATACTTTTTCAAACGTTGTATTAAATACCACTTATCAGTTATAGTTTTATTTTTGTGTATACTTTATATTTTAATACCCATGTACAATTAATACATTTATTTTAACTTAATTTTAATACATATAGATTATATACATAACTATATAGAATAATGTAATAATTTAAAAAAATTGCTATCTGCAATGTTTTTCTGGTCCTATTATTTTTAGTGACTTTTTCCCGGCTCACAAAATTCAAATGTAAGCCATTGAAATTTATTAACAATTAATAATAGCGATAGACAGAAATTAGGGAGTTTGAGAAAGTTCACAAATGTCCGCTCTATTAGTAAGTAAGGTAGGTCCATCTTAACAAAAGTTTAAAAGAGAGTGCTTAGTCGTATAGTTTTATTAAATACACGAAATGGTTACTTAGATCCCAACAACGTATTTGCATTAGCCTGTAGTTATTCAAATATTAACATACATAAGTTCTCAAAATAAATACATTAATATATTACAATTTGAATAAGCACTATACAGTTATCAGCATTATACATATCACTAATCATCATAATTGAGAGCTACTTTGATTGAAGCTGACACATTTTAGTTATGATCTCAGCTTTTTTATAAGTGGGTAAATTAAATTTAACCTTTGCAGGTGATTGTGTCTTTCACCTTGCGAGTTGCACCTACCAAGCACCAACTTTTTTAGGTCTGATCCTTGCCATTTCAAATGGTTGACTGGTATATATTATGTTTTAAACAGAATAATATTTATATTACAGTGAGTTAATGATTAATTATGTCTCCTCTTTTTACCATAATATATATCATAGAGTGTGATCACGATTTAAGGTAACACTAAATATTTTGGCCAGATGAATTTGTATTGAAATACATTTTCGGGGGGGGGGGGGAACCTTAGAGGTACTGAAATACATACTTTGTGAAATTTTCAAATTTTTAACATTTCAGTGAAACATGTACAACATGTATTTTTTTAATTGTACACCTATTTTTAGCACATGATTTGGATTGAACGGTTTTTTTAAGTCAATTTGACTCATAATACTTGGCTCTAAGTTCAAAATTGAATGAATGACAGCCATTATTCAATGCTGAAAAAAGATGTCTAATTTACCTGTATAATTTATTAATTTTCGGCTCATGTATGTAATTTTATTTTTTGTCATTAAATGTTATATCATTTCTATGCAAAAATCTTAAATCTTTTTTTAAAAAAAAAAAAATAAAATTACGTACATGAGCCAAAAATTAATAAATTGTACAAATAAATTAAACATATTTTTTCAAAATTGAATAATGACTGTTATTCATTCAATTTTGAACTTAGGGCCAAGTAAAATCGACTTAAAAAAAAACGGACAATCCAAATCATAAGCTAAAAATAGGTGTTACCATTAAAAAAATACATGTTGTACTGCGCATGCGTGCAACGTAAGTGTTAGAAATTTGGAATTTTCACAAAATATGTATTTCAGTAACTCCTAGGTTCCCCTCAAATTTATTTCAATACGGCCGAAATATTTAGTGTTACTTTACATCGTGATCACACTGTATATATTATGTTTCATTAAAAAAACTGCACTAAAACATTCAAACTGCATCATGAACTACATGATCAGCCCTACATCTATGTATAGGGTTACTGACTCTTAAATTCATTATAATAATATACTGAATATTTGAATTTCCATCATTGGGTATTAATCATATTTTGTTGTTAGGTATTTTATTAGACATATTATAATGAACAAAACGTATATATATAATTTTATCGATTGGTTAGTTTTGTATCTTTTCAGTACCTATGTATAGGTATAAAAAATATATTATCTTTGTAGTTGTTTTTAATTTTTTATACTTTGTTTTTTTTTTACATTAACGAAATTATATTGAAATAAGTAGATACGATTATATATTAAATATGGGTTTAGCTTGATCAATTAAAATAAAACTGAATTGAAATATTAAAATGTATAATGCTTATTGAAATTTTCTTTTCAATTAATATACTTGAAAGGCGAAACAGAAAATGATTGGATCCCGTGTATAAAATAAAGCGCCTACCTACCTACAAACGAAATGCCTGCAATAGCTACCTATGTTTTTTTCATTGTACGAAAAATGGATGTATAAAAATTAAAATCGCTTCTATCAGTTTCTAGAATTGGAAGCTAAACGCATCATTATTATTTAATAATCATAATCATAATAAAAAAAAATAAACGAAACAAAATAGTATGACTGAAATACTCGTTATGCGAGGTAGACGTGCAATAGTTTTGAATAATAATACTGGAAACGATTGCACTTTAAAAAAGTACCTGTACGCAATTTAAGTTTACACATTTTACTAACGGCCCGCGATTTAAAAAAAAAAACCGTCTCGAAATGCATCTTAATTTCCTCTAATAATACATAATACATAGGTATAATATATGAATACACATACACACACACACACACACACACACACACATATATATATAGCGACACACACACGCACATAATAGTGTATCATTGTGGCGCACGGGACGGCGGCGTGTATACATACATGACAGTAAATTTTAATTTTGTCCCTCCGGTGTGCCACAAAACGTTCCGCCGGAACGACAACGCCGCCGCCGAGCGTCTTCGAGTTGTGCCCAGTGCGCGAATATAGTCGTCGGCTGCAACAACGGAAACGTCGTCCCGGCCAACGAATTATGTGCGACGGAGGTGGGTGGCAGGGCCCACCGCGTCCGGGGCACATCCGAACAAACTCGAGTTTTACGTCTCCATGTGAGCGAATAACATCGACTAATTTAAACATTTACTACTCTCTTTACGGCCAAACAGCCGGAATGGTATTATAGTAATGTGTCTTTTAGTATTTCTCCAGAAATTTGAGCGCGAACGTAATACATTATATTATATTATTATATTATTATTATAAGTCCTCCGCGCCAGACGAGTCTCGAATAAAACGGTTCGTTTACGGCCTAAGACGATCGCTGCAGTTCGCCAATGCAATATTTTTATTCGGAGTTTGGTTTTTTTGAACGGTATAATATTATGCTAAAAGGCACCACCGCACCAGTCACGTTGAATCTTTCACTGAGCACTTTAAAATGTGCAACGGCGGTGTTCATGATATTATAAAAATAAAGGGAAGTTTTAACGTCAAGTCGAATTTAAATAAAATATTTAATTGTCTACAACCTGTATAATATGTTATTTAAAAGTAGGCTAATGCCGTAGCCTTAATAGATAAATAAGTATATATATATTATATATATTAATATGAATATTATGTTATTAAATTTAATCTAATATAAGCAATTTTTATCGTTATAGTACTAATATTAATGTCTGCTCACAACTGTAGTCTGAATTATATAATATAAGTTGGTATATCATTAAGTCATAATATATTCATATTTCTATCCTAGAAGTCAGTTTTGCTATACATTATTGTGTATTGTTTACAATAAATTGAAGATACAATTTTCAACTTTTCCACTGGCGTCGTGCTATAAGTTATGTTGCCAGCGAAATTCTAGGTATGCCGCAAGTGAAAAGCTTAAAGTATTAATATGACAAACTAAAATTGCTAACATTATGTCGAAATGTCGAATAACGAAAAGGTTTGATAATATTTTTTCAATTTCGTACATACAATAAGGATGCCAAGTTATTTCTGAAACGCAGTATACCTTACATAATAGTGTGTAACATAAACGTTACATTTTACTTTGACAGTTTACATAAAAGTTGTATTTCAAAATTATAATAATATCCCATGTATGGTGTACGCTGCATTATTACTGTAGTTATTTAAATTTTTAAAACCAATTATACGAGCTTAGAAAAAATGAACAAAGAATAAAACAATTATGCATTTATCGTACGTATAATAATTAATGTATTAAACTGGAGAATAAAATATAATATTATACTGCGTTTTATATGTATGAAATAATATATTATGTTTAAACGGTATTAAGGATATGAGCTAGTCAAGTACACCACAGACATCGCTCTATTTTTCCGGTAGGTAAGTTATAAGTAGGTACTTATTGCATATTAAAATACACTAAAGTATGATATAAGTACGGTTAGGTTAGTTCATGGAGTGTATGTCTTTAACGACTTAATGCAATTATAACTGAGTATAATATAGTAATAGTTTTTATAATCTATTGCGAAATAGTTATTTAATTTACATTTCATAAATAAAGTCCTTTTGGTGAATAGTTAGATAGGTTCAAAATTTTTCTCATAAAAACTGTGTAAGAATTTCTTGAAATTTTTTGCTTAAAGTAAAATTACTCGAAACACAGTGACCAAGCTATTATATATTGCAAAATACTTTATTTAAACATTTTTCTACTTGTTTAATATACAGGTACACGATTATAGAAGCATGCATATAAAGTATACGAGTCACAGGATTTCTTGTCTTCGCGAGATAAAAATATTCTATACCTACAGGTTTTTATTTTTCGGTCATTTAAGATCCTTTTAAGTGTTATTAAATATATTTTACCAATAACATGAACGTCATTAAGCATTGGTTCTTGTTGACAATTCTTATTCAATAAAAGAAAAATTTTTTTCTCATAATTTATTTGTCGACAACTCCCCTCCATTCATTGGTATATGAACATCAGTTTTAACAAGAAGATGAGACTTTCTGCATTATTATTAAAATAAATCTGTTTATATTATAATAGTCTTCAACGTTCAAACAAACGAACCTAGTGAAATGGAAGAAAAGCTGTTGCGATAGAATAAAAGTAAATAAATAAGAAATATTAATAAATTGTACAAAGATTTATATATATCAGAATTTTTACGGTACTAAGAGCAAAATAGATTTAATATAATATGAATTGAAATCCATTTTAGGTCTTGAACATTTTATTTTTATTGTTGATTTATTTATCGAATTTGTGAAGTGTTGAATATAATATTTGATCTCATCTCGCATTATTGAATAATATTGTTATAAGACATAACATAAAAGTTTATTATTTAAACAATGTACTGTGTAACATTTTAATAAGCTAGTATGACATTGGTAAATATATCGAAATTGGAAACGTCAAATATCCATCTCTCGGTAATAAGCGTCATGACTCATGGAGAACATTTGAAAATTCCAATACATTTTTAGTACCTTAAGTTAAATGTACTAATATTCGTTAAACTTTCTGAAAAAAAAAATAGTTGCATTTGAAATGTGTATAAAAAAAGTTTAGGTGTAATTTTGTAACCTATATTTTGTATACGATTTGTAAAAGTATATTTAATGACATTTTGTTAATTCTCCAGGAATATGCATTATACACTTGAGTCGATCATTAAGAAATTATATGATTATCTACTATGTATTTAATGAAAAAAAAATATCACAAACAACAGTGGTAAACTAAGATTAAGTTCATTAAAATAATCAATATTGACTATGGGACTAGTTAGAAAATGCTCAATATTATTTGAATATACATTTTAACTTACTACTTTTAACAAGAAATGTAATTGGTTATCGTTCAAATAATTAAAACCATAAAGGAGTTTGTTTATCCAGCAATAAACTGTCTCCGACAAATCATTTTATTATACGATACAGCGAAACATCAATTGCATTCCGGAACACTTTAAACTGACGATAAATCGAAAATAGTACAGCTGTTGACTAAAAAAAAACACAATACGTTTGACGTTTAAAAAACAAAAGTTTTATCATCTTAATTTATTTGTCTATTTTCTTTGAAATTGAATTTGTTAGCAATTTGTATGATGTTTTTCCTATCCCTGTTATTCACTTTAATCACATTAACTAGTATTTATCTGCAATGTGTATATATAGTTTAAACTAATCGATAAATAAAAACAACTGAACATAAACGATATACAGGCGACCAGAGTTTAAAAAAACATTTAACTTTTTTAACTTAGGTATACCTTATTATACCTAATTGCTAATACCTATAAAATAGGGTTCTTTATTTATTGAAGAGTTCTTTAGGAAGTAATCTTGAAAACAATTTTAATTGAGACCGACAGGATGCAATATTATATTGAGACCAATGTAATAATATAATATATTGTAGCATTATGCAATAAAAAATACGTAACAAATAACTTAAATAGTGATAAATGATAATACAAATAATGGTAAAAAAAAAATTATAACGTATAAATAACGGATTATTATGCTAATATCATTAACGAGTAACTTCTTCTTACATGTCATTTGAATTAATTAGTGAATTAGTTCGTTGTAAAATTGTAAAATAGATTAAAATCAGTCCAAATATTTTAAAAATTGCATTGTGTATAGAAAATGACTATTTAAATAATAGTGGAATGTTTCAAGTTTCTACGATTAATACATTTTGAATAATAACGAACACCGTATGAGGATAAATAATTATTATACGCTTTTAAATAAACCTAAGTCGTCAACATTTTAACTTAAAATACTATTTAAAATTGTAACCATGTATTTTCGATATTTTAGATTCTGAGTGGAACGATGAATGTATTGATTTTACAATGATGTGTGTTTTTTTTTTTTTTTTTTTTTTTTTATTTTTTTATTTTTTTTGTGTTTGTCATCACCTTTTAGGGCAGTAAAACTGCTTCGATTTTCTTCAATAGCAACTTTTCTGATTGGAAAGTGAATCTAGTGGGTACTTTGGGGGGTCAAAAGTAAAAATTGTCATTATGCATATCATGATACATCTTAATGATACTAAAAAACTAAATAATACATTTTATATACATAATACATAAAATATTAAAAAAAAACTACTGTTGTGCTTATAATTTTTAATAGTTCATTGTTCGATTACAATTGATTCTAATCCGGTCAAATTTATTTGAAATAACTCCACAGTTAAGTAAAACCAATTTGAGAGGTTAAAATGTGGACTAAAATCCACAGAGTATAACATCAGCAGGAATAATTCAGGACAAATTATTTGTTATACTTGCATATTCTCCATCAATGACATAATGTTGCCATTTACTGTATCTAAATAAATAACACAAGTATAAGATAATTTAATGTATCAATAATCTTAAATAAAATACAAGAATTATGATACTTCTAAAACTTACCTACAAATGTTTACATATGTTTATTGTTTAGTGAAAGTATTGAAAAATAATCCAGGATTTGTCTTGTACATTATGTGTACCTATGTCATTACACATTTACATACAAACAAGCAACACAACACATAATAAGGTAAATTAAATTAAAATATAATCATGAAAAAATCTAAAGATGTAACTGTAAGCTTAGTAAATTTACAGGTAAATATTTTTTTTTACTAATAAAATTAGCATGAGAGTATATGATACCTAAAGTTAAACATCATAATGTGACGAATATTCACAAGTCATAACCACAGATATAATATTATAATACATAATATTATTATAGTTGATATAAAAATACGTAATACGTCCGGACGTTTAACTCGCCCACAACTACTGATAGTGTATTATATTAATATACAATCAAATATTGTAAGTTATCGCTATTAATTACAATCACATTACCTAATTAATAAATTTGATTTTATCGACATTGTGGTTATCGTCTACGACAAAAATATGGTCTATGATAGTATCACGGTTCGTTGTTGATGTATAACGCGTTATAACTTATAAGTACCTAATGGATATTGTGAAATGATTAATTTGGAATTTATTATAAGTCAATTATTTTAATACCATAGATAAGTATGTAATATGTCTTAAACCAAGACTGACATACCGTCTCCGCTCAGAATCGTTTTTCTTATACAATGATATTGTATCATTGAATTCAAATTTAATTCCATCCATTATACAGTGACCCACTTGTAACCTACTGTACAGCAGAGCGACATCCACTTACTTACCCGCATTTTTTTAAAATTAAATAATATTACCAGGCGAGTGTTCAAACAAAAATTTAAATCTTAAATCAATTTTACAAAGAAGCATCATGTTTTTGGAGATACACGCTATTGGATGTATTCTATTGAATGATAAAAAAGGAGTTAGAATTGTCACATGCACATATTTTGATTTGATTGATCGAAAAAGTAACACCAGATAAAATTGATCAAGTCATGTCGGAAGAAATACGAAATGTCGACATTGATCTAGACTTATTTGAAGTCGTCACTAAAAACATGATTCATGATCCATGTAGGTCAACTAAAATGCACGATGCATGTTTAATGGGAAATGCACTAAATGATAACCGTCTTACTTTTCGAAACTATCATTGGCAATGACGGTCTATAGTCAACAATCAAATGAAAATGGCGAAAAATCCATCATTTTATTGAAAATAATATCGTTAAAATAATGAAACAATGACTTTTTAGTCGATAATCAAAAACGTACAAAGCACACAAAATGTCAGGTATCGAAATTCGGTAAATTCAATCAAGTTAATTTGCAAATATGTTTAAGGAACCGATCTGCCAGTTTTTGGAGTGGGAAATGCAACCGCATCTTTCGATGGCATCGTTCAATATCAACTGGTACAATACATATTAATATAGCAATGGAGCAGTATAGTGCATTTTATCATTTGCAATCCATGAACGATATCCAAAAGTTGTTTATTTGACAGTGGTTCTTAAAATAGGACAGAGCGCGTATACTTCATAACAAAAAATGTACGTTTTAGAGGTTTGTCACAACCACCAACAACATTTTATTTAATTGTATTTTTCTCATTGTGCAAGGACGCGTTAGGCTGGTAATCCAGTAATGCAGAATGCTTTTACTTGCTACTAATGTTAACCAACTTACGTGGACCGACATTTTTTCAAAAATTGAGAATGGTAAACAGTTAAGTATGTAGGTATCACTTATCGTTTAGCTTGCCCAGAGTTAAATCTTCTCAAAAACGATGCACATCGGGACATTTTATTTGCCGATGCATCAAATACTACTCGACCACAGCAAAATATAAGAACTTGTAATAATATTGACAAAGTGTTTTGCATTCCAATCCTAAAGAACATTATAAAAAATACTAAAACTACATGAGTGAAGACATCCCACTGCGTGGCCTGCGACGAATCAAAATTTGGAAATTCAATTCACAACAAACGTGTATAATAATATGGAGGCATTGGTTTTGACAATATCTTTTTGGTAATTTCGAATAAAGTACTGGTATAATTGAGAATGGTTGCGCCGAATCGATCTACAAATTAACTTTGATACAAGAAACACACTAAGGGATCGACGAATCAAACGAATCTTCCGAAATTGGTTCCAGAACAACGCGTAGTGTATGACAAAATTATGCATGCAATCACAAGCCAAAGCGGAGGATTGTATTTCCTAGATGCGCCCAGAGGAACAGGAAAAACTTTTCTCATTTCACTTATTTTGGCAACCATACGATCACTAAATAATATGGCACTGGCAATCGCATCATCTGGAATTGTGTCAACTCTTTTGTATGGCGGCCGAACACAATCGCTAAATGCGCTTTCAGCACTGAAATTTCCGTTGAATATGCAAATCACTCAAACACTAACATTTGATATCTACAAAAATTCTGAAATGGGTAGATGAGTATTAAAGGCATGTCAACTTATGTATGGAACAAATATACTATATAACGTACAAAAAAGCATTGAAAGCACTTCATCTTACACTTAAAGGTTTGAGATAAATTTAACAGCTTCTTGGTTTCTTAACAGTTTTATTGTTTGGTGATTTTCGATAAGCTCTAAAACATTTAACACCCGTTGATGAACTTAATGTACGTCTCAAATTATTAGTTTAATGGTGACATGTACAGAAAATGACTTTGATGACCACCATGCGTGTGCAATTACAACAAATCCGCCGAGCATCTCATAAATCGATTGTTGGATATTGGGAATGGGAAATGATAATCGATGAATTCATAAAATGTATGACATTTCTAAAAAAACTTATGTAAAATCACAGCGACCACATACTAATTAAAACAACGATGTCAGTGCTATACATTTCAACATTCGAAACGAAATACCAGGCGAAACGACAACGTATAAGTCAATTGATACTGCAATGAATCAAGACGATGTTGTCAACTGTCCAACTAAATACTTGAATTCACTTGATTTTCCAGGCATACCACCGCACATTTTAACCAGCGAAAATTGGCGTGCTTTGGGTGAACTATATCCTTCTTCTACAAAACTTCAATTCATCAAGACTTTGCAACTGAAGCAAGTATTTAGTGAAAATGGTCTTCACCATCAATATCATCGAAGCTTTAATTTTAAATGGTAAATTTAAAGGAAAATAATATTTTCTGTTTTCACGCATTCCAATGACAGATATTATGTTATTCGAGTTCATAAGTTTGCAGTTTCGGCTGCTGCTTGTCTTTACAATGACCAATGACCACCAACAAAGCATAGGGTCAATCGCTACAAGTGTGTGAGGATCACGCGTCGGAAAACTTTCTGCTTTATTTGTGTACGTACCAGACGGAAAAACAAACAATATTGCGTCTAAAAGCACTTCAATAGACAAAATTAAAACAAAACGTTAAATTGTCAGAATTCTTTCGAAAATAATGAGAAGAAAGATACAAGAAAATTATCAAAAGCAATTAAAGGGTAGATTAAATTTTGGATGGTGGCGAAGCAACTTCCACATCTTGTAATAATAATAATGTATATGTAAATATCTAATTTTAGCCATGTACAATAATTGATGTGAAACTTTTAATGGTGTTCATTTAATTTATATATTTATGCCAAAATCGAAATTTTCAGGGTACCAAGTTAGAATAATATAATCGAAAATTAAAGGAATATGATTGAGAAAGGAAACAAATGAAAAGAAGTGATATCATAATTCATCGGTAAGAACACAAACGATACAGCAAAATAGAAACGACAGAGACGTAAAAACAAAGAAATATTTAATTTTTTTAGATTTCTAGTTTTTACACGTGAGTTTATTCTAAGTCAACTTTTAATTTGTAGTCATTAAAATATTAAGTATATTTTTTGTTCTTGACATTATATTATATAAATGCGTGTGTTCAATATATTATTAAGTAATGATATCAAAATGTTTTTTACAAAAACTACATTTTTTTTTTTTAATTAAATTAATTACCAGCTGTTTCAACACAACAAATGTTTTTACAAAGTTAAATGTTAACTAGGTATGCGAATTATTTACGTATTCGATTCTGTTGTTCTTTATTTGAGCAAACTCGGTTTCCGGTTATAACGTATTAATAATATTATGATGTTATTTACTATCTGTACGGCAGTAGTAGCGTGTAGTCTATTATTGTGTAGTGTATCTACCATACGACACACACGGATTGAGAGATTCTCGTTTGGAAACTATATATGAATTTGAACTAATGAATGGATGATTAATTAACAGAATAGTAAAAGCACATAATATGCGTTCGCTGTAATGATGATAATAATAATAATTATTATTATTATTGTCTAAACAGTAGCGTATACCTATACGCCGTCTCCTTTGTACCGGAATAACCGGCAAAACAACGACCGGCGACGGTTATGTGTTTGCTCGCGTGGCGTCGTTAGTGGCGAAATAAAAACTATAAAATTACAATTTACAACTACCAAATACCAATAAGCCGGAAAATCCATGTATTTGTTTTAGTTATAATTATAATATGGTACAGATAGGTCTTTTGTATACATTTCTGGTTAGTTAATGCAAGTCACTAATTTTCTAATTTACATTTTGCTTATCATAAAACTAAAAATTGAACGATAATACTAATAAATATATTTTAACCCACGGTGTATGCAAAATATAAACAATAATTTTTAGATTCTTATTTCTTTTCAAACGGTTACATTCTGGATAGTGTATTTTTCCAAGTATTTAATATTGACATAATTTAAGTGGTGTAAAGAGGCGATAACACGTAAATAAATGTTTCACTATTCGCCTGTTCATAATGTTGTATAAATACTAGTCAACAGGTTTTTGTTTGAAATAAAAACAATTTTCTTTTTCGTAATATGAAACTCAATGCATGGGTGGACTTTCAATACTTACGTTAAAAAATAGTAAAAAAAAAATTCGAATAGTGGAATAATGATCAAATAATGATAACCTATCGCGTTATAGGCATATTATAAAATATTACAATGTCCTGCATCTATCATTTGAGTATTGAAATATTTTACCGTGGTATACCTACTTACGATGATATTAATTTTTTTATTTATTATTTTACTCATTTATCGAAATACGGTCAACAACCTGCAGATTACACGTATAATGTTTTATCTCTGAAATGTTATTCAAAAAACCACGTAACGGGATAACAGGAATAATACGCCAGAAAATTGAGAGTGGCCGTCCCTTTATATAGTATAATTATATATATATAGGTGTACGTGTATCCCTTCGCCGGGATAGAACCGCAGGATTATTTCAGTGGAAATAAAAATAAAATCCACCAACGACAAAAAATAGCGAAATACGAGCTTTTGGCGGATTCGTGTGTATTATGCACGCTATTCTACCAGCAGAACTTCACTTGTGTGACAACCGACTCCGGAGCACATCCGTACGACGATTTTTTTTTTTATAATATAATGCGAACGTGTAATATATTATATTTATTAATTTTTTATTATGTACAATGATTATTATCATTATTACTAATCATATTATATTCATGTGCGTACACCGTACAAGTGTATAAATAAATATAGCCAACACTCAGTATAATACCTATCCGTAGTCGTTTCTCGTCCGAGTTAAACAATACAAATGTGTACCTAAATCAAGAATTAATACCCGCGTATATATTATTATAATTTTTTATATCGACGACAAATCAAGCGTTCGTGTCGACGTCAAGATCATAATAATAATTATTGTAATGTTTTAGTGTGGGTTATTATTGTGTCGGCAAAGTGTGCATTTTAATTCAATATTAGTAGCAGGTAGGCGCTTACGTATAATAGTACGCAACGGTTATTCAGTATAAAATAATATAGAGAAATCCTTTTAAAAAATAATTACGATTTTGGATATTTCGTGTGAGGGTAATAAGGTATTTTTATTTTTCGTTTAATGTATAAATAAAATATTTTCTTTTTACTGTATGCTATCAAATTAAAATTACTTTTATGTAAATTAAATAATAATAACATACTTTTTAATCAAATACTGTTCACTAAAGTCATATTTTACTTTTATTTTCTAAAAATGTGGAAGTTAGTTGTGTTTCAAATTATTATTGAATTAATTTAGTGGTGCACACAAACACGTTGTGTAGATATCCTTTAAATGTAATCATTAATTCGAAACATCTTACTTTGATTAATTAAAAGTTTTTAATTTAAAACAGTGTAGTCACCTAAATATACTTTATTAAAATCACGTTTGTTTAGAAATTGGTTTTTCCCGGGTATATTTGTCTCGAAATTAATTTCGAATATACTATATTCCCCTCGGAACTGCACGTTTTCTCTATATTAATCTTAATTTATATTTTTGAATATATTATTAACTTCGTTATAAAATTTTAAATACCATATAGTTTTAGTGAAAATGTTTACATACTTCCAAAGTCAAAATCATTTTGAAACGAGTTATCGAATATTTACAATGTTCGTTTGTTTCTGACGGATACGAACTATTTATATGAGCATCAAAAACCATTATTATAATATATTATGTATAGATAGGAAACGCATTGGAGAAAACGTCGACGGACATAAAAATGACGTGAATAAAATTCAACATGATATATTATAGTATTACTGTAGTCATACAGTAGTTATACACAAACATATAGGTATAAACGATTATTAATATGTTATATATTATACCACGTAGATGGTAGATAAGCTCTGCACATTAATAATGTATATAAAACGAATGTATAATAATAATAATTATACATGCTAGATGACATGAATAAGCTTCAAATTCGCAGGATTGGCAGATGACAATTAAGCTTAGACCATTGACTATCAAAAGTGTACATAAATATTTAACGCTTAGATATAAATTTTATATTCTCGATTTATCTGCTGCGAGGTATACGAGCGCATAAAAGTTTTATCGCATAACCAAGCAAAAAAAAAAGCTTATAACATTTATAAATTTATAATATCAGAATATGATGATGTTATAATGAACATCATGTCGTATAATTAAAAGTTGTGTATACCATCAAAATAAAACGAAACCTATAGTTTTTTTTTTTAATGACGAGATAACATTGAATAAATTATTACTATGTAAAAATAAAACAACAACAGTAAAATATGACGTTTTATATAAATACTATATATTATATATGTGTGTAAGAGAATTTTTTTTGTATTTGTAAATAAAACTGCAATTTAAAATGCTTTGATATAATTAATTCAGAAAACAAAATGGTTTTTAACACGCGAGATAAATTAAAATAATATTACATTATAGTATATTGTATACGGGTGGTTTTTTATTATGCTTGTTTACATTGAAAGCAGTTCGTTCATATTTTTTACATTTGATTTTTTTTGTTGGTTGTACAAATTACAAGTTATAATGTGCTCGCAATAATAACAATACTTGGACAGCGATGCTCTATACTTGTGTATTGTTTGTCTTTCCTGCTAGATTGTTAAAACTTTTGCGAGTCCATCTGACACTTATGCTAATTCTAGACATCTCATTTTGTGTGTAAATATGAATAATGGCTGTCATGATTATGAGTGAATTAAACTTGATATGGAAAGAAATGAGTAGGTATTAGCATTCTGCAATCGCATCTTGCATAATATATTTAGTGGTTTATCCAAGCATGCTCACCCCAATTTTTCATAAATAATGAAATTTTTAAAAATAATGAGTTCTAATTTTTTTGAGTTTTTAAGTATACTTAAGTATATTCTTATTATTTAGATTTTTTCATACCAAGAGTGTCCTGTGGCGATATAAACATTTTTTTATCAAATAAGAACCAATGATTTTATCTGCAAATGATTAAGCAAATGATTTTTTTGAACATTGTCTTTTAAGATATCAATATTTTAATATTCTAAAGATAATAGACCTTAAAAAAATGTATCAAAAAAAAAAAAAAAAAAATACACAATATGTTTAATTGATGTAATTGTTATATTATAATGCTGTGTTGTAGTCAGCACTCCATAGATTGAAATAATAATTGGCCCTGGTGCAAATTCAAACTGTAGACCATCTAACCATGACGCACAATATGAAAAAAAAAATTTAACGTTGAAAATTGTCCATATCGTTAAGGTACTTAATTAAGGGTAATATATTTAGTGTAGGGCAGTGGTCGGCAACCTTTTTGGATTCCAGAACTACATTCACAAATTAAAAAAGAGTTCGCGGGCCAGACAAAAATAAAAATTTTATATTCCAAATAAATATTATCCTTCACTGTTGGGCATAGTCTTTATTTAATAAATTCGTGTATGAACTGCCTTCATAGTAGTTTTAACGTTACTGTATAGTATTCACTATAAGTATTATACGGACAGAGAGATTTCCGTTTTAATTTTAACTTTCGGATGATTCAAACAGAATGGAGAAAGCACATAATGTGCATTTGCAGAAGGTAATATTAATAATAACAATAATACTAATTATGAATAATATTTAGTATTAATATTATACTTTCACTAACCTTATACTAACTACTAACCTTATGAGATACCGGAAAACTACAGCCACGTCAGTGGAGTAGCTAAATTGCCTATACAGAACGCCGCGTTACCGCCGTTTAATAATTATTATCGGAATATAAACGATTTAAAAAAAATAACGTAAAAAGAAAAGGCCGTATTGAAAGCTATTGTGTGTGGAACATAATTTATCGAGTAGATTGTCGGTGGAAAAAGAAATTTATTAATTATATAAAATGAATGCTCGTCATATTATAGCATATTATCGCGTTATTATAATATGTCAGTGTGCATGTAATAATAATAGTTAATATTATACAAAAACAACTATATAATTCATTGGTAAGTCGCGTACAATTTATGTATAGTCATTTAATATATGTGAACGGTGTACTAACCACTGTGAGAATTCGAATTAAAATCGTTCCATCCTTATTCATAACGTAATGCTTAGGTACGAGAAAATACGTACGTATAATAATATTATAATATGAATGCCGAAACTGCGGCCTGTAGTCGGTTTACGGCCCTCGACCATGTTTTTGAAATACTATGTAAACATAAATCTATTCTCAGAATCACGTATTCATAGTAGATAATATCATACTTTTGAGGTTTAGCACTGGAATAAAACACGCGAGTAGTTCCGCTACGATATTATGCACATTGCACACATTATACTATTGCACTTTAGTTAGATCTATCTCAGAATACGGATCGCCTGTCGAAGTCCGTGTTCTAAAACAGACGTTGATTTTGTTTAACGCGTTCAAAAGTGTTTTCTTTAATTTGTGGCCTTCAGATTTAATTTGACAATATTGATCACCACGCGATTGCACTCAAATAAGATCCCATCTAAACATTTCTACTCTGGGTAGAGTTCTGACGTGAATTTAGCTGATTATATGACTTTGATTTATAAACTGATGTAAGTACGGTAACATTGATTGTATCCTTCTTGACATCCCTGCTTACAATTAAAACCGTTCTACTTCCATGTCTTCATAAGTAATTTCAAATTCCAAGGGTTATAACTTTCAGCAAATTTCGAATTTTTCTTTTCATCTCTAGGCGTGATTTTAAGTTTACATCTAAATAACGTTGTATAACACTGAGCTTAGTATACACAAAACTATTTTATTTCATTGCATTTTTACCAATTTGATTGATTTGTGCTTTTATGTTAATTCAGAGTATTGTTTTATAATTGTCAAGCTTCGTATCTGCACTGCTATTGGCTGTTTATCCATTTGATTAATTTATTATTATATTATCATGCAACAATACATTTTAATATGTAGTTTGATTCCATTTGTACATGTAAAATTTCTTTGACAATAGGACGCGAATAGTCTACAACAAACTAACCGCAGGGACGTGATATTGCGTACCCATACCCATCCTACTTACTTAGTATTACTCATTTTATGTAATAATAATATATTTACTTTACGCACAATATGTGCATAGACTTAATATTATAATAATAAGGACACAGCCGCGGACGCACATAATAGATATTAACAAAAAAGTTCGTTGCCCGGGGATTTGAAATAAATTCCGTCGACGGAGAATTATACAAGACTCCTAACTCCGATTCGCCGGCCCCCTAATGCCACGGGTAATTTATGCAAATAGTTTGCAATAGACAATTTGTATTGGTATAATAGATACGTGATATCACGTACGAAACTAAAATCCCCGTGTAGGTACTCCAATAAAACGTATATATAATATTATATATATATAAATTAAACAACACACACATGAATTGACGTTTACTATACGTACGTGTTACGTTTGTGTGTGTGTGTGTGTGTGTGTGTAATGTGTATGAGCGCGTGCGAGTAAATTGTTCACTGAAAATCGCGATGGCGAAGCTCTGAAAACAAAAGTGCCAATTCCAAATTTTTGAAAATTGTTTTGCTCTACCTACACGCCAAAATCGTGTATTGGGAAAAGTCGTCCCATTAGACTGGACGGTTAGAGAAAAAACATCTAAGTTATGCTTACCTATACGGTAAGCGCAATCGTTTTTGATCGCAATGTACGGATATGAAAAATAGTAGATACTCGTCTACGTTTCGCGAAATTAAGTTTTGCTCGCGATAAACATTTTTTATGACATATTATTTGAGGTTTATTGTCGTATACCTACTATTTACTATGGGTATATTATATTTGTAAATACCATGTAAAATCTTTAAAAGAGTATGGACGTATATTAGGTACATAATATGATTATTGTATAGACTATAGGTAATACTTGGTTACCTATATAAATGTAATATCTGCTACTACGGTGTTACTCGTTTTTCCTATGTATATCTTTGTTTAATACAATAACTTGCGAGTATAAAAGATGAGGCCGAACAAATTATTAGCTTATTTATTTTTAAATTTATTAATATTAGTTTGTCATTTTAAAGTGCCGATAAAGTATGAGCCAATTTGGAAATTAGTTATTGATACACATAAACTTGTAAGCTTATTAAAATATTATTGCGAGTTGCAAGACCTTATGTCAAAACTTTTTTCCATAATTCATCGGTTGTGAATATAGTAGAACGATTTTAGAATAGTAATTTTTTTTCAGAAAGGGACAAAATTTATTTATATCTTGTCAGAAACATATTTTATCTCACTTATATGTAAAGATTTTTTTTCATTCTCTAAAGGTAACTGATAATGTAATAATTGTATATTTTATCGTAAACTATTCTAGATGAAAAATATTTAAAGCAAACAACATACAAAACAATCCTTTAATATTATAATACAAATTAAGTTCCGTTATTAAAAAAAAAATTAAAATATGTTGATCTACGACCATACATAATTTAGATTTTAAATTATGAAAATGTAATGGCATGACGATTGAAATATTTCGTTTTTCTACAATAATCAATATTGTGATAGGTGTGCCATGAGTGATTATATGGCCGGCCTATTTTTAAATCTATTTAAAAATATAAAAATAAAAATAACTTTGTTTTCAATTTCTTTTTTAATACCTACATTTTCATCAAAGTTGCGTAAATTAGATGGTATTAAATGAACTGATAATAATTTATACTTTGATTTTAATCAAATATTAGAAGTTATTAAAATTATTTTAGAATGAACTAACAAATATGAATATTAATTTTAATTTGAACCTTTACTGTTTTATCAGTTACATATATTTTTCCCGAACACTGTCTAAATGTCGTACGGTGCGATAAATAATGTTTTTATTTTACCATTTTTATCATTGTGAAGACTAACATTGTTTGGTTGAGTTTGTACAAAAAATATATTTCTGTTGAATTTATTCCACCGATGGTGTTCAAACAACTTTTTGCTACAAAACCTCGCCATTCCCCTTAAAAAAAAAACTTTCATCAAATGCCATTTTTTGAGTATGGATAAAATATGTCTATTCAGATTTAACAGCTGTCATTCCGAACACGGTTATCTAAATTGAGATTCCTTCGTGTATAAACTTATAACCGTACAATCAATATACGCAAAAAAAATAATTTCGTGGTGAACGGTCAAAATATTTCCGATTAAAATATCGTTTGATAAACATTTTATACGACTCATCGATAAAAAAAAAACAACAAAAAATGCCTTTGCAGAGATATTTTTTAATTTCTGTTTTATATTTTAGGTTTTTATACATCGATCGTTGGAATACCTTAAATGCGTGTCCGTCGAGACTTTGGTTATCTTCTTGGTAACCAATACCGAAAGATTGCTGTTTTTATATTCGCATGAAACATAATTTTGGCTTGGACTTCTGTAACTAAAACAGTAAAACTACAACTTTGTATTTAAAACATGAATTAATCGAATAATATTAATTTACTATTGTTTCACGTATCTTCAAATTTATGATCGTATACAATTTACTGCATAGTGTGTATAGCGTTCTATAGTATTATAATATACATCGTGTAGATATTTATGGTTTCAGTATTATGTCAATTTAAATGCAATTAGTCATTATAATATATTTTATAAGTTGTATGCCGTTGGGTTAAGTGACCCACTTGCTGAATAAGCCAACCTATCCACATCGAAGTACCTTCAATAGAAAGTCTATTTAACCCCCCCCCCCCACAATCAACCAAACACCCAAAGTACAGAACTTGCATTTATTGTAAATAATTATTTCAAAGTCGAGTAATAAAATTGTAAAGTCAACAAATAAAAATTATGTTTTTTATTTATAAATTAATTATTCAAAATCCTAAAATAAAATATATTATAGCACAATGTTGTATGGTGCAATGTTGACTAATTCTTTACTTATGTATGATACTCACTTAGAAACTTGTAAAACCATGCAGTTATGATATATATATATATATATATATATTTATGATATATATATATTTTTAAGTACCTACCCAATCATATTATAGTTTTACACAATTAAACAACAATAATTAGAAAAAGTATTTTTGAAATATCTAAGTCAAAACATAGGATACCATTAATCAAATTCAAAATCCATTAAAATTATTTTATAAGTACAATAAAACCTCTTCCTTTAGATTAAAAATTTGAAATTCATTATTGATTTCAATTCACATCTGAAGTTAATAAAGTATAAGATATAACGTGATAGTAATAATTATAGTATGTTGGAAAAATAAAAATGTATTTTTGAATCGTCGCTCCGAAAACAGAATTTCCTATTGTGTAATTTTGAATAAAGAAACGGAAAGGAAAACTACGCTGCAGTAGTCTTAATTGCGTATTGTTCAATGTTCGCATATAACAAACGCGCCGAAGGCTTGAAGTCTGTCGATAATTTTTGACTGAATAAATTCGTCGAAACATCTTTGAAACATTTTTTGTTCTTTTTTTCACTAGTTTTTGCCTGCACTCACTTCATTAGTTGATATTTAATTACTATTTACACAATGTGTAGTATATTAAACGATATTAATTGGATGTTAGTGCTGTTTGAAATATCATCTCACGAGTAACAAAGTACGGTTAGTTTGGATAAATTTAAATGCATTTTCGTGTTTTGTGTAACTCGAACTTTTGTCGTCCGTCTCCGCCCGAACTCGAGATAAGAATTTAAATCGTATTCTAAAATAATATAAAACTAAAAAAAAAAGGTCACTAAATCGTTTCTCATATAATATTTATTATTTTTTCAATACAATATCTATAAAACAATAACACAGGATATGATATCAATATAATAAGACTCTTTAATGCAAAACGCATACAGGTGAATTATTATTACCAAACTTAATAACTTATATCATATAATGTCATCAATATAATATCATCATCAAAATATCGTCTTTTATTTTATGATTTCAACTGCAGTGCTAGTACAAATCGATGTACACTGTTGTACTATTGTTGTAATACAGAGGACCGAGCTAATAATTGGGCTGTTTCGAGGAATATGCACTCGTGATAAACCAACAATGCTGTTTTAAATATTGTATAAATATACCTACACAGAATATAATTAAGTTTTTTCAATCATTATAGCGGGAAAAAATAAATCAAATTACGTACTACCGTTTATCATTTTTATCCTATAAATATTTAATTCACAATTACGGCGTTATTATATATTTCGTTTATAGTTTAAAGCGTATTGTTCAACATACTAAATGCGTGCACAGCATAATTAATTTGCACGTCAATCGCAAAATAGTTCATCAGACTACGACGGCACCGACAACAGTAAGTTGTAACTTGCAACACACTGCTTATTAACTATGAAAATATTATTGTATTCGAATGTCTAAATTATTAAATTTTGTGCACAGAATATTTACATTCATATAATAATATACGTAATATTCGTAATATTCGTATTCTGGTTTTCGCATACATCATCACGCATAATATAAAAAATATGTTAATAGATACGATTTAGGGGTAATATTATTAGGTTTATTACGCAACGATTGAACGATACACATAAGTTTAAAAAGTAAAAGGTTTTATTAAGGTATCTGTTTTGATGAGATATTTGAAACAGTCCGTCTAAGTACATGATAATATATTATATATATTACAAGTTTAAGTACAAGGTACATCCAATAGTATCTTTTGGATAGGAAAAAAAAATTGTAGTCTGCAGTAATATAATAATATGGGTACGTTCATCGATCACGTAATAAGAGTGTATTGCGGCATCCGCATGAATTTTGTATTTATATAATCAATGTAATTGACAATTTATTTAAATTAAATTGATATTTGTATCTATATTTACCGATTGCAGGTGACTTATAGCGATAGGAGCATACTGCACATACTATTGGTATATTTGGTGTTTGAAGACATACCCAACTACTGCAATCATTTCGACCGTCGAACGGCAGTGGTATATGTACCATTAGCATATTATATACCAGCCCCGACCGAGTATCGACATTCCGAGTCAAAAACACACTCTCACAAAACGACGATAATGACAATATTGTTATTTCGCTATTAGATATACTTCATAATATCTAATATATTTCGTTACATAGTCTAGTATTGCTAACACGCCGTTGCGTAACAGTAAAAAATAGATAAAAATATTTGCAGGTCTTATGGATTTGCTGTACAAATACATAATATAATATTATATTATACAACTCGTACACAAACAATAACGCGTATGCTGGTGACGGTAAATCAAATGATTGCCATGATTATAAAATATGTGTGTTTTATTATTATAATCGTGCAGATTCGTGTGTGTACTTAAAACAACGACGAACCGTGACGACTTTATTCCCAAAATCAATGTTCATGCATAAATGAATAATATTATACTCGCGAGGTCAAGTATAGAGTATTATATAATGTGCGTATGCTACTGCGAGTGCTCTTCAAATATCATATACCTACCTACGCCTTACCTAATATTATTGTTGACAGTGGTCTCAAAGGATTGATTTAATATCACTATTAAATATCATATACCTACGTTATTTTTTTATTAGTACATAGTTTTTTTGTCGACATCGAAATAGTAGTTTCCGGTGGGGTAGGCGTACCGCGATGTCCAGATATGGTACAAAACCTGATAAACCCCCACAGCAGCGCCGGGCGGGCAAGGTATCGGCCCGCCGAGATTTTAGATTCCCGACGTTTGATTACAGTTATGGTGCGATTTCATAATTGGATTCAATTATATTTTCTACGGATATTAATTGTACTACCTAATTTCTCATTACCGTATAAAAACAAAATTACGATTAACCACTCATAACCGGCCCATATTTCGAGCGGCCCATCGAGATTTTCTCGATAGCTCACCGGCTCAACTGCTCGGCTTGCCCGACAGTGTTAAAAGCACAGAGGTTTGACAACGGATTTGCGCACTGCAGACACGCGTATAATATAAGCAACTCCTAATTATTCCTATATATTATACTCGCTACCTACCTCTAGTAGTATTACCTTTTTTTTCTCGTAAAATCAAAAGAATAAAAATAATATAATAAAAAGGTCTCGCCCCGAGTGTGTTTAACATAACGAAAACAAAACCGTTGCAAACGTTGCGCAACGCGTTTAATTGTAAATTATGCGTTTTAATTGTGCGCGCGCACTCACACACACACACACACACACACACACACACACACACACACAACGACTAGCGCCTGACCTAAAGAGACGCGATCTGTCACGGTATTTCGGTTCACCGATTATCCGTCGTTTTTCGGCTCGTAATAGTTGTATACACAAACGATATTCACACCCATTAGTAGTTTATAAAATATAATAATAATATAACAACACAATATAATGGTGAACTGTACATTATTATTATTATTATTATTATTATTATACGGCCGGGTGGAACAGCGGTGGTGCGAATAGCGTGTGGCGTTCGTGTGACGCGCGGCAGCGGAGAGGGAAAACCGAAAGGAAAGAAAAACCGTCGTCGTCGATAGATGTGTCGACATTTCCACAGTCGATACCCTAACAAACCATTATCTAATGTTGCGTGCACAACAACAACAATAATAGTTTCTCCGTCTTTCGATGCAGTTCCTACCTATGTGATATTTATACTCACAACGCACGGCTGCCCTGGCACGATTAACGGTGATAAAATGATAAAAAATATATATAATAGCCGCCGACGACGCGTTTCTTACTTATTACCACCTGTATGTACGGAGTGATTCAAAATTTATGTTACGCAGACATTTTATCACATAAACATGCAAAGTAGTGAACAATGTACGATACGAAAGTTTTTTTTTTATTTAGAAACACCTGTTATGATTTGTAAATTTTATAATTTTTACAATATATTAGGGGGTTATGAGATGGTCAACTCACATGGGAACTTATACATTTTTGCAAACATAATATGAACACACCTTGAGAGATATTTAAAGTTTTTATACATTTCTAAATTTAACCATCCAAAACCCCCCTAAAGTATTATGAAAAAATTGAAAATGTACAAGTCATTTTAGATGTTTCTAAATTAATAAATTTTCGTATCATACATTTTTCTCTATTTTGAACCAGCAAATTGGACGTAACATACATTTTGAATCACCCTGTATGTATACAGCTTACACGACTGCTACACGTCGTAGACATAAGCCCAATAGCGATTGGTCCGATTCAGTGACTTCGGGGTCGAGTGAGATGATCACCGGGATTTCTCGGGAAATCGTTTCGCACACTAATATTGACGCTCTCTTTAGCCGTATGAAAAGCGGTTGAAACGAGGGAAATATAGCACTCGGTTAGTCCACACCCACCCCATGTGCAGAACAATATTATTATATAATATGTTTTGGTAATAATAAAACTGCGAGAAAAATAACGCAGCCGAAAAGGTAGGTACTTGATATTTTCTATTATGGTATATACATAATATATATTATAAATTTACCTGGAAACGAAAACGCAGAAGAAAAATTGTGTACGGCCATACAAAAGGTGGTATTGTTTCAAGTGCCAGATCGCGATACGGGTAACGACGAACGGTTGTATTATTAAAAATTATTAATGTAAACACTCACGCGTTTTCTAAAAACGTATTACACATATAGGCGTATATTGTGTTTGACTACTTAGTAATACTCGAGTAGTCGTCGGGCAATAAAAATAAGGTCTAAAAAGTTTTTCAATTATATTTATGGCGTCGTCACGCTGGAAGCGCAAAAGCTGTCTGCAGACGGTAAGTTCTGCGATATAATAATAATAATAATAATAATAATAATAATATATCGTCGATAATAATAATATTATGTCGTCGATAGTGATAATATTATGACGATCGGAGCGCGGTGAAGAGGAGATAGAAAAAGACATACGTGTGAACCGAATATTGTGAGACGATATAGCATTTTAGAGACGCTTTAAAAGATTATTGAGAAAACAAATTGCGAGTATTTAAATATAATAATATTATGCATACATAAATATATTAAAAGGTAAATATACGTCAAGAGAAGGATTAAGAATAACACACGAATATTGATTCAGTCATGGATAACGTCACATTATAAAGTTGGTAGGTACTACATTAAAATAAAATATTATTATTATTTATAATATAATATATACCTATTGCAGTAGCTATAATAATATAATATTATAAGTTCATCCCGTAAGACGAGAGCGACTGCAACGACGTCAATGACTCAAATTGGCTCAAGCACTATTATTGTTTTTTGCTAAACTTCCATTTCTTGTGCTCGTCGTGGCCGCCTTTCTTCTCGTAGTCCTTCTTGTGTCCGTACTTCTCGTCGTGTCCCGCCGCTTTCTTGTGGCCCTTGTGCTCCTTGTGGTGCTTGCCGTGATGGTGTTTGCCCTTCTTGCCCTTGTGATCGTGATGGTGGCCGGCATGCTTGTGCCCCTTCTTGTATTTCTTGCCCTCCTTGTGGCCGTGCTTGTGCTCGTAACCACCGTGCTTCTTGTGATGCCCCGAGTCGTGGTGCTCGTCGTAGAACTTTTTGTTCTTCTTAAACTCGTCTAACTTGTGAACCTCGTGTTTGCCCTTGGTGCTGTGCCCCTTTTTGTATGCGCCCTTGTCTTCGAACTTGTGGCCCTTCTCACCCTTCTCGCCCTTGTGGTGGTCCTTGTAATAGCCTCCCTCGTCGTGGTGCTTTTTCTTGTGGCCGCCGTGCTCCGCAAAGTGTTTCTTCTTGTCCTCCTTCTTGTGGTGACCCTTCTTGCCGTGGTGATTAGAGTGTTTCGACTTGTACCCCTTATCGGCCTTTTTACCCTTCTTGTTGAAGTGGTCCTCCTTGTGGCTAGCACCGCCGCCTTTTTTGAACTTTTTCGACTTTTTCTTCTTCTTCTTTTTGGACGCTGCCGTGTCCAGATCCGCGGCCGGGGCACCGGCCAAAGCCAACGACGAAGCGGCTCCCACCGCGTCCAGGCCGACGGTGGACGCCGACACCGCCGAGAGAGGCGGCACCGGCGCCACCGTCATCACCGCGGACGACGGATGTGGCCACTTGGACGCCGCGCGCTGTCCCCCTGGATCGTCGACGGCCGCGGCAGGGGCGTGCCCCCGTGTATGGCAACACCAGACGCTCAACAGCACCAGACACCTGAACGCTACGCCGTGCATGGCTGTACAGTGTGCGGTGGTCCTTTTACCTTATATTTTATACACCGCCGCACTCCCACTAGCAAAACTGGCGACGAATAATGCACCGACGCCGCCGTTCAGCCTCCGCGGCCGGTCGAATCGCAAACTTCTCTGCGTGGCTGCTCATCCACGTCGACACACTGCACCCGCTCACCCACACCGCTGCAGCTGCAATACCGTCTCCCCCGACCCCGACGACCTCAACAGGTCGCGGTGGTGCCGAGTTTAAGTCCCCTCCTGCACAATATAATAAATAATGTATAGGTACACACCAGTCATATACTCACCGGGTGGAACGCGCGACACTTGCATTTCACACGTCGCGTCTCTATACTCACCTATATATTTTGTTGTCACGAGAACTGCATCGACCCACAACCCGAACGATACACCGACCCACACCGACCGTCGTCGACTGCGGTCGGGCGAGAGCGTGCGCCGACCGCCGTTGTGTGCATTTTGGTTTTGCGGAATTTCGCAACACGACTGTTATAAAATATGACAAAAAGTATATTTGTGTAATAAATATAGCTAGGTATAGGTGTATGATATTAAATAGGTACATATTCTATGGTCATTGGTGTAGCACTTGCGATTTTTGCACGCTTTGTGACCCGACGACGGTGTGAAACGAATAACAATTTACCGTTTGACTGAATATAAAATCGTACACATTATTCACTTGTGATTTTCCCGTCCTCGAATTGTATTTGAAAATTGAACTTAACACATCATCTTAAATCCAAGAACGCTATATTTTACACAGAGACTTGACGACGGACGCAGAATCTCTATAATATGTATTAAATATAATTATGTAACGTATAGAAATATTATAGTTGATTGTTATCTATGCGCTACAATAAGTGTATTAAGTGTGTATATTAATGTTTTATAGTTACTATTAGTTAAATTAAGTTTCAATACTGTTGTTTTTAAATATAATTCAAATCTTAATTTATAGGTATGTAGAATAAATGCAATTTATAACTTGGTGATTCTTAAAAAGTAATATCCTGGCAGTTACGATTAGTTTGTAAAAATACATCTGAAGCTTAATAGAGTTTGGAAGTTGATTAACCGATGTTCAGACCATAAATGCGTTGGTTTTAAGTGTTGGGTCACCGACATCAGATTTTTGTTGGTCACATTCCATTATACTTAGCACGTAAATAGTCGAAATAAATCTTCTTTATTTGTTTTCTGTTTTAATACTTTTATTTTTTATCACATAAATTCGTTGAAATTGATTTGAGACAGTTTAACACAACAGCCTAGATATAGTTATGTTATAACTAATATAAATGCTGTGAATCGAGTTGTTTGTTAATAGTTTATACCTATTATTGTTATTATTAAAATTATTGGACATTGGTATTGACGTTACACTATTTATAATTTATCGACCATAATGTATGAGTATACATTGCAAATAGGTCAGGCATTAAAATTTTGTTCAATATAAAGCACGTGACCTGATTTTATAAGAACGTGACGAATTAAATGTATAACCTAAATATTCCCATCATGAACGTTTGAAATAACATCAATAAAAACTTTATTCTATTTGTTGTTTTACTAATATTTACCTAGCTACTTTGACGATGTTTGGTTAATTTTGTATAATGTACCTAATTTTAATGATTTTATATTAAAATAATATTAAATATCGAATAAGTGCATAACTATATTTGATTTAATAGGTTTTATATACTTATAATTTATATCATTGTACTCATCAGTCACACACACTTCAATTATAATTATATCTACACGAGTTAATAAATACATTTCAAATTTTCATAATAGGGTAATAGCTCAAATAATCATAAATATTTTGAAAATGATATCATATTATTTAAAAAATACTTATTTAAGTACTTGATGACAATTCCAAGTTATCACAGTCATTCGTTTTTTGATGTTACAATTGAAAAACTATACGGTTTGTGTCAAAAACCGGTATATATCATAAATTATTCTATTATCCCGCTATTGTTATTTTTTCCAATTATTAAAAAGATTTGAGAAAATGTATTATTTTTGAGTCCTCTCAAGCCGGTATTTTAACAACTGTGACAATGATATCAACAGTTCTACGAGAAAATACCCTCAATGTTGAAGATATTGGGGCAAAATCTTCTGTACCAAAAACATGTAAGAATAAAAAAACCGTCACTCATAATTGTAAACCCAATACGTTCATAGCTCCGTTCAGAATAAAAACGTATCCCTCTGTAACTTATTATAAAATATGTCATAAATCAATAATATTACCGTTCGGATACACACAACAGTTTTTCGATTGATAAAAACGTCATTCGCGTTTGCCCACTCTATTTAAGGGAATCTAATCTAACCGGAGTTTTGTATGTGCTTGATGGATATTTCTATAAATCGAGTGCAATGTAAAAATTAGTTTAAATAAAAAAAGCACGTTCAAGGGGACGAGCAAAAAATAAATAAAAATGTCAACGTCAATTCGTAAAATATTTATTAAGTTGGTTATGTAACGTAAGCACTTAACGGTAAACAGAAGTAGTAACTATAAGTGGAGGTAGTAGTAGTAACTAGTAGACACCAGACATTAATATAAGTATTGTCTAAGAAATTGAAATAGTAATGGACACACTAATACCTACTCAATAGTTAAGCTGATGTTCAATTAGCTTTAAGAGTATAAAGAAGTATATTATTTTGTAATTTTCAGTCGTTCTTCTGAGAATTTCATTTTGACCTAAATAAAACGAGATAAGAAGTACGGAATCACTCCCCAGAAGAACAACGAGCGTTTGATATGGTAATATTAATTATCTTTCGTAGTCAAGGTCATACATTTATCAACCACCTGATCGAGTGGACTAATTCGTGATTAAAATATACTATGTTTCGTTGAACATACCTAATAATTAAGATTGAAACAGGAATATCATTTTACTTTATTATAATATAATATTATATAATATATAATATATTATATTGTAATGATTGCTACATATTTATAATAATAATAATTCTTACATACTGTGGGTTATAATGATTAATTTTTCTGATTTGCTACATGTATTGAACTGAAATGTATAATATATATTATTTTAACTTAATTGACTTTCAGTTGTTAAATAACGCCAAGTCACCAAATTTCGTAGAGCTTACAATTTGTTTTCGATTGCAATCATTTCCTCTTCATTATACTGCGTTGAGTTGAACAACGAGCGTACAATATTTATGTGATCACCACACATTTTTTTAAAGTGTTATTGTATTTTAATAAGATTATTAAGGTGGCGAGGTGCATTATATAAAATATTATAAATATCACGAAGGTGACAAGTCATTTAAGTGAAACTAGATGGTCGGTGCTTCATTATATTGAATATTATATTTCATCTGCATAATCAATATTAAAACTAATGTACTTGCTTTTTCAGTTGTGTCACTAGCAAGAAAATACACAATACCTAATAACAATATTATTTCATCATATGATGTGCCCAGTGACACGAAAAGAAAATTCGACGAGAGTAGTGCAAGACGTCCGCTGCGACGATCGTGTTTTTGTTTGTTTTTTTACAGTTTTACTGATTTTCCTAACTGTTAAATTTATAGTTTTATTATTGTTATTACTTCGGTGATACAATACTCAATAAGTTCGCATTATTACGTTTTAAATTTTAATAAAAGAACCACTGTAGTATGTTTTGTTAAAAAAGCGTCTTGTTTAGCCGTTTAGGGAAAAATCGATTTTTATTTTTCATAGTATTATTCAATATAATATTTGTTGTTATTTTTGTCGTGTTCAATGATGAATCGTCAAATATGGTAAAAACAATCAAATATCAATGCAGCTATATTATTTTTATATAATCAATTTAAAGACGGTGATCTTCAAAACGTTCCAAAATTATTTTATATACATTATACACATGGACGTGTAATATTTGTTCAACTTTAATTTTGCACAATATTATACAATATCCTTATATTATTATAAATGTACACTTCAAATATTAATACTGTGTATGACACGTTTGATATGAGAATTATCTGAGATCAAACTCTAAACATTTTGGTAGTTGCGGATTATTTCGACTCCCTTTATTTGCATTTGGTTTATGTACACTGCGCGTCTGCACACACTAATGATTAACACGACTTCGAAAAATTGAATAAGAATAACAACTAACGCATATTTTATTGATTGTTATAGTTTGTTTGTTGTGTACCACAAACAACATCTAAGTTTAAGTATTAATGGTTATACTTTTATTTTATTTTGATCTTAACTTTTTAAGATTAATTAGATTAATCAGCTATAACAACCATTAATGTCGTTGCAATCAATATTCAAATTTATAACGAAATAACGGGGTAATCAACATTATAATCAGCTGATGCAATCTTGGGATCTCGACATCACACAATACCAATATCATTAACATAATTAGGTAGTCAATATCAACCCTTAGTAACTCTAGAGTACCCTCATGTTTTGCAATTAGAACCTTCTATATTATTCAGTAAGAAAGCGAGTCGAATAAATCGGACGATTCTAGCTAAGTTCTCAGTTCTTGATAACTTCGTGTATGTATAATTTAAAATAAAGCAAATAATTGTAGCGAAAAGAGGCTTATTAAATATAACTCGATTACTTACGAGTGCAGACTCGTAATTATAATTATTACTCTGCTATCGGTTCGAGCAGATTATCAATAACTTGCAGGATCAATCCAGCCTCATTTATAAGATTCTTATCAAGAACGTATTGCATTTATCTGTGTATAAGAAATGTCTACGACAGTAAATTGTATAGATATGGAAAACTCAAATTAGGTCTTTTTAAAATAGCCATGAGAGTAAACGACATAAACATATTACATTAAGTATATTAATATAAATTATCGTCGCAACATGTTTTTCATAATATAATGTAATACAATATAATATAATATAATAAAGTATTATAGATTCTATACCGTCGGTTTCATATTATACGTCTTCATATAAAATATGATAAAATCGAGTTACGAGGTCTTGCACAAAGCCGATGATATAGATATTTCAGGGTGTAGATTACGCGCAGTATAATGTTTTTCCGATTTTTTTTTACACAGAATTGTTCCGAATACACCTTTTGAACGACACCGATATGACTTATTTCTGTTTTTGGTCAGGGTAGAGAATGTTCCACTTTGCAGAGTTACCTAGTTTAGTTACATTTTGTTGAAACTCAAATCTCAACAATTCACAAACTAATTTGTACTCGCAGTTAATTTATAACGTTATTCATTTTAATACATAAGGCTTGATAAATTATTTAAAACATTATTAATTAATTGGTTGATATTGTTTATAGATATTTTTATAAAAATGTTCACATACAATTTTTTTTATAGACGTTTCAAGTTCTAATGTATAGTATTTCTGACAAAATTGGATATAAAAATAAAAATAACGACAACTATTTTTCCTCTAACGTTTTTAGTTATTTTATTAAACTTGAACAAATATTGATCTTAGAGACATGAAACTTTTAATCATTACAGACATTATAATTTTCTATGAAAAATTAAATAATCAAATACATCAAAATATATAGACGAATCTTAAGCTATTTATATAATTAGCCTATACTCTCGTCGTTTACGGAACGATATTTTGACTTAACTTATAAGTTAGGTAATGGAAATATCTATATTAATTAACTTATAGAAATATTATAATAGAAATAAATCATAAAATATCATTGAAATAGAGGCTGACGCGTTGTCTCCGCTTGGAATCGTTTTTCGTATGTTTTCCAATGACTCGGTACACTAAAAATCAGAAACACTGTTACAAAAAAAAAAAAAAATAAAAACTATTTGATAGTATGGTGTACGGATTGCCAAAATAATAAACGAATACTACGAGTAAATCAACAGTTTTTCTAAATAAAGATGATATTTCTGTATAAAATTTATATTATTTAATAGTGATAATAATATCAGCCCAAACGGGTCGCAATTCGTCAAAATGGATTTGTTCCAACTGCAGGCCCAAACGCGATAGCCCAAATTATTATTGTGTTGCCCCGGTTCGGTAACTATTACCGAATTTTGAGTTTGGAGTTTTATTTTTGCAACACCTCTTCATTCCATATAATGACCTAAAATAAATAATAAAATGATGATAATAATAAAAAAAGACACCCGTAGAGCACCGAAAACTGGATTAAAACGTGACAGATTTGATAAATTGTTGATTATTACAAAAATAATCATGCCCGACCGTTGTCTGGTAGAATTTTAAAGTACCGCGTGTCATTTTTCGGAAAAAAAAAAAAAAAAGGTTTTTAATATTGATCCGTTTAGCCGGTGCCTCCGCGTCACAGCCGAGTCCAGCGCGTATAGAGTCGAGAGTTTTAAATCTTTAAGCAGGCAGACAGACGCGTATGTAACATGATTGGTATGTATGTGTAGAGTAAAGTAAGTTTTATTTATTTTTTCACGTCACCATTGAATCTTACACACATATACATACAATTTAAATACGGCAAACTCTTTTAAATATTCATCTCTGAGTGCTTATAGGGAAATCCAATCGTATCATCGTGCAGCGTACTGCGCACAGCATATTATTATTATATATTGTACACGTAGGTTGTAACCTATGTATATACCCGTGTGGGCTGTGCGCCTACCTACAGTGCTATACGTTTCACAGAAGTCAACAAAAAATTACGTCTATCGTCAAAACGATTTTTCGAATGTCCCCGTCGTCGATGAATAGTTTTCGATACTCTGCGTAGGTATACGCAATTAATACAAAACGAAATAATAATATGCAACGCCATCGAGTAGAAGAAAATCGCACGAAATAAACGCGTATATTTTCCAATTTAATATCGCCTGCATAAATCTCCACGGGTGCACCGCCACCGTTTTCTAAACGAAATTCACTTATTTCGATTTATGCACCCCGAGACCGTGCATTTTAGTCGCTGCGTGCGTGCGATCAGAAACCGTCTGCTTTTATTGTGACCAGATATAATATAGTGTTGTACCTTGGTATACTATTCAGGATTGCTATATTGTGTTCAACTCCTCCCCCGGCACTGTATATACTCAGCCGGGTGCAACGGGAATGATAACACGGGTAATATAAGCCGCGACGACATTCGCTATGTAAGTTTTTCGAAATCGTAATAGTTCCGGTTTCTCGATCCGACTATGGAATGAGATAATACGTCATAATATTGATTTATTATATTACTGATTTATTTTATTTAATATTAATTTATGGGAGACGCGAACTAGACGATTTGCAAGACATCACCCTTTGTCGCTGCACCTTTCCGTCGCCGCCGCACTCTTCTGAATTTTAAATCCTTTTAATATTTACCATAAAACTTCAATATTTTTAGAAACGTATTTTACTTAAAAAAAATTGTGTAACGCAATTAAAATTATAGGTCATCGATAAAAAGAAATAAAGCTAATTAAGAAATATATTTGCTTTGCTCGCCGATATTGTGGGTTCTATATAGGTTATAACTGCTGGTGCAGTTATTTTTTAGTATACTCGAAGTGCAAATATATTGAACAATATAAGACGTGATCGTGCTCGACAGATATTAAAATGTACAATTGTACAATGGTCGCCGTCGCTGCGGAACGCGGACGTATATATCGCAAATCGTTTCGCGTTTTAATTTTTTTTCGAAACCACTCCGTCCCTGCAGGCGGTAATACCGATGCGCACACAACGACGAAATGGGTCGACAACACAATATTCGAGAACGTATATTATACGCTCGCCCATAAAAATATTTATTATATTGTATTCTAATAACGTGTCGCGAACAAAATCAAACGATTAGTTTTCTTTTTCGTAGCGTAAACGATTAGCGAAAAACAAAAACCGCGACCGCTTTCAGTCGCAGACCGGCTGCAGTCACTCGTTGGCCACCGCGCATAAGATTTTCGTCGATAGACCACCAGCACGTTTTTGACACGTTTTTGTAGTTAGGTCAAGTCCGGGCTTTGTTTTAAGAATTTTTTCCTATTTCACATAGTTTACGTTATAGTGACTTATTGTAGGGGTTTCGCACTGGCTCTACCATCAATATGTATATTACATCTTAAATTAAAAAAAAATGCATACAAAAATATAAATAAGTGTTATAATAGGTACTAGTAAATTGTTTAAAGTAGGTACCTTCTATCACTTAAACTATATAATATAAGGTACTTATTTTTTTGCATGCATATTATTGCGCTAGTGCAGCCAAGTGACTTTTTAATATTTAATTTATTTCTCAAGTACACGTCATATTCGTTAAATCAACTGTACATTTCAAATTTCCTACTGCACAATATTATAGTGTCTTGCATCTTACAATAAAGTCTGAGATCAACGTGGTAATAATAATAATTAATACTAATAATATTATTATAAACTGGCAATACGATACGATATAAATAATAATCATAATAATCAGCCGGCATAATATTATTATAATTTTATGACACGTAAAGATTAAGACGTACAAAATTCGTTGGAGCGCTTGTGCAGAAATTATAATTAATCGAACGTTCGCGCCCGTTATATAATAATACACCTCTACTGTACTTGTATAATATATGTACGAGGCAGTGTTGTTGTTGTTGTTGTTGTTGCGGTTATTAAATCATATTGTTATAATGTCGGGTGTCTGGTGATTTCAGCTCGGGGGGGTTAACTTGTCACCGTCCTTGTTGTCGACTTTTGATATTTTGTTATTATATATTTAAACAGTTCAGTACAATATATTATTATATTATGAAATACGATCGTTTAAATATTTTCCGGGCCATTTTCCGATATCATGAATACATCAATCGACGGTAAGTCGATATATGCCAATTTCGAAATGTCATCACAGAATATTATTATATTTTCGGCGGAACGATAGTCTCGTCGATAGAATGACGACTTATTTTTATACTTACACGTTCTTTCACTACACAAATATTGAATATCATCTCTATTCACTACGCCACACTATTGCAGAGGCCGTCGTATAAAAAATGTTTCAGAGCGTAAAATGATATTTTAGAAAAGTAAAGAAAATAAAGGAAATAGTATATTACATTAAAATTTAAAACGAATCTCTAGAGTTATTTAAAAAAAAAAAAAATTTAAGAAAACGTAAAAAAATATTTTCTTTTTATGGCCAGAATAGATTTATTCAAGGAATTATTATTTTTATTTGTATACATTTTTAAATGAGCAAATGTTTTGCAGTGAGACCAAATCGGCTTAGTGCTATATAGGTATTAATAGTATTAAATATACGAGAACCGGAAAACCGACCGTAGATTATGTTGAACTGATCAGGGGAGTTCATTATACAAGTTTAGTTGAATATTATGAAAATAATATATTTTTGGACTTGAAGCCAAAAACATATTAAAAAAAATGAAGTATTTGTTGTTATGCGCGTAAAATAATGATATTGTTCAACATTAAGTGGTTCCCGTTTCCATGGCGCTTGAGGTACCTACTAAATTCAGACAAATTGAATGTGAATAATACTCCGTATTTTTTTTTCAGTACGTCTTATAACATGATTTATTCGGAAAGTTTTAGATTTCGATCTTGTGAATTAGTTTACACTCTACAATGATGTTTTTATTGTTATATACTTATATATTTATCCAGAAATTCACTTTTTTGGGTAAAAACAAGTTTTGTGTAACATATATTTAAGTCGTAAAAAGTTGGTTTGGGTCGTATTTTCAATTTTGTCAACAGTTTCTCTAAAAGCCAAAATAGAAAACTATACCGACCGCCAACGACATAAAAAATTGAAGACATTACAGGGTATTCCCAAGCTCCTCCGTATCCGAATAATTTTTCCGGGCACCCTGATATTTTATCCTTATATTCTGTCGAATTCATATATTACAGTGGCTGGTAAGCGGTATTACAACATACCACTAAAATATATTCTGCGTCAAGGTTGAACGATTGGCCAGACGAGTGTCCAACTCCGCCACTGCAGCATTTCGTCCAGCTATTTTTTTTCTTTCGTCTCGTCACGGACGCACATCTACTTGTATAAGTCAGCGGCGGCCCACTAACAACAGGTGTGATAATATGGGTATAATACGACCTCCTGTGTTAGGCGCGAAGTCGGTGTCGGCGGTCATGGCAGAGCTCTGTTTTGCTGTTATATGTATATTATGACGTATATATTTAGGTATATATTTTTTTTCTACGAATATTTGATTAAATTGCGCAATGTGTCTAATCATTACAAACCGATCGTCGAAACCTCATAACTGCCGAATATAGCTGTTGGACTTAGGTTGAGGAGGGAAGGAGTAAAAATTAAGCAATACGATAAATTAAAAATAAAATTGACCATATTAAGTTTTTTTTTTGCTATTATATTATTACCATAATATATTATATCAAATATATTTATCATACTTGCACGACAATTATACACAAAACAATAAATAACAAACAAACAGAATTTAATAATTAAAATAATGGTAAAACAAACTAGTGTTTCAGTACGTGAATATAACTTGGGGCTGGTGTCCGATTGTTTATCCTTGCTTCTTTTTGCTGTACCCGTACTTCTTCTGGTGCTTGTGTCCTCCTTTCTTGCCGTAGTCTTCGTGATGCGAATGGTGTTCATCGTGGCCCTTTTTGCCTTTGTGCCCCTTGTGCTCTTTATCGTAGTGACCCTTCTCTTTGTGTCCCTTCTTGCCATATTTGTCCGCGTGGTGTCCCGACTTGTGGTGTGCACCCTTCTTGTGTTTGCCTTCCTTGTTTGCGTGCTTCTTGTGGTGCGCTCCGTGTTTCTTGTGGTGCCCACCCTTGTGGAAGTCATCGTAGAACTTGTGTTCCTTATGGTACTCGTCCTTGTGAAACTTGTTGTGGTACCCTTTCGTCTTATGCCCCTTCTTATGGCCCTTCTTTTCACCAAACTTAGCACCCTTGTGACCCTTCTCGCCCTTGTGGTGGTGACCGTACTTCTCAGCTTCGTCGTGTTTCTTCTTTTTGTGGCCACCTTCCTTCTTATAGTGGCCTTCGTGTTCCTCCTTTCCATGCTTGCCCTTGTCACCCTTGTCGAAGTGGTGTTTGGTCTTGTAGCCTTTGTCGGCTTTGTGACCCTTCTTCGAATGGTGTTCGGCCTTTTTCTTAGACCCACCGCCCTTGGACGACTTGGACGACTTTTTCTTTTTCTTTTTCTTATGAGATGCGGCCACTGTCTGATCCTGTGCCGGCGCTGCTAAAGCAGACGACGACGGCTGCGGAGCCACTGCGGACGACGACCATTGTTGGGAAGCGGCCACCGCCTTTGGGTCGTCGCCACCCGCCGCCGACGTGGCAGTAATGGCGGTGGCGGCGACCGACATCGCCGGGGTGATCATTGTGGGTGCATCGGCCGGTTCGACGGGTATCTTGCGAGAATAACCGGACCTCGCGAATATCGCGAAGCACAGCGCAAAATACACCAACAGCTTGGTGGGCCCCATGTCGACTTTATACGCGACCAACCAATTATGATATTATGATGTATACGCGCCGCATGTATGCGAGATACGAACTATCTAAAACGATAATATTATTATTATTGCTATCGAGTCTGCAGGCGGCCTGCGGTTGCGCACGCGATCGACGACCGATCACTACTGACAGTCGAACCGTGTGTCCCGTTCATATTTATAACGCTTGCGACACCGCTTCGGATGCTCCGTGCCAGTTACGCTTTCACGCTTGTCGAGTGTCGCCGTGTACCGTGGTATAGGTATACGCGCAGCATCGGGTGACTCGGTGTTGCCACCGTCGCCGCCGCCGGAGCCAATCAGCCATTTCTGCGGCGGCGCAGCCCCGCTCTTCGCAGCCCAGACCACAATACGAAACGTTATGTGTGTAATAAAAGACATAACCTATACATTATACCTATTTTACAAGAGCGAGGCTATAGCCGGTCCGCAATGTGTTTATATGGGGTTTTTCCTAAATAAAATAAAATAAAATTTATTGTTTGTCACTTAATTCAAATATTCATCGTATTTGGTAACTTGTTTCCATAGAAAGTGTAATAAATACAGATAACTTAGATAACTTTAAAGTATGCATTGATTTTTGATTTTAGACTCCGTTATTAAATGCACACAGGTATAATGTATATGCATTATTCAAATATTCTTTGAAGGTGTAGAATTCCACAAATTAGAAACATTCACATGGGCATAAGTGAAACCGAGACGGGCAATCCCATCTAGATAGAAAATAGATAACAGATCTTTCTTCCGCGTAACCAATGACAACCCTAAATTATTGTAAAATATAGGTATAAACAAAAACAATTTTTGATTTTCGTGAGCCAAAACAAAATTCATGCGTGAGCCACAATGTAGGGATTGGAAAACGATGCTATACACACTCCTGGAGTCTCGAGGAATATGTGAGAAAAATTTGACTCTAACATTGTTCAGTAGTTTTCAAGTCTATAAACCTCGTCCAAACGTTCATCCACTTGTAGGTATTGTATTTAAGATAATGCAAAACAGCAGCTGTATAGTGTACTCGTTATTGTCGTGGATATTTCGTAACTCACATCGGAGTGTGTGTCCTTTACTCGCCAAGACTTTGGGGTCCTGTCTGCGAGCGGTGTCTTCACGGTCTAGATTTACTTCTGATTCACCCTTCTTTCCACCGTTACAGCAATACTAGATACTGTTATCACCGCGATTGACGGTTAAGGTTGCGATACTGTTATCGTGTCGTTGATTCGGGGCCGTTAGACGTCGTGATAACGCCATGCCACAATGACGAGTGTGTCGGTCACTGTAATTCGTGGGGGGGAGGGGCGCTGTCATTTATAAGACGCAGCCCCAAGTGAGATATTTCATTGTGACATTTTTTCAATTTAGAGTATTTATCTTTAGCAAAATTAATCTGAGAATGAAAGTTTTTGAATTTACACTAGATTACTAAATCGTTTAAATATTCATTTTTGTCAAACTATAAACTTCAAATGCCTTTAAAAAAATTGTGTGAATATATTAATTTTGGTATTATAAATTTCTGTTATAATAGTTTATGAGGACCCTTGTATTACATTTAAAGCTATTTTAGTAAGAAAAAACATTTTATAAATCGAATAACAAAAAACTAAAAAAGTTACAAAATTTAAATAAAAATGCCCATAATAATTGCTTAAAAATATCCAATATATTTTGAAAATAATATTATGTTTAGAATATGCTAGTATGAGTATTTGGTAAAAATGTGGAGTATCTAGTGTTATTTATTTTTGAATTTGCAACATTAACTATTTTTTATGTTTTGATTTTCCCTATCATCTTAAAAACGACTGTTAGTTTTAATTTTCGGCAATCGAAGTACAAATTAGATCTAATTTTATATTAGTTACCATTATCAATATTGATGACTTCCAGAGTTTCTTGTGTAAAAATGTCGTTAAATACTTTTTCAATCCTATAGTCTATACAATCATCATTACACTCTGAATCGAAGATGTTAAGTTATGTAAGCCCGTATATAAAAGAACATCAAATGAATTTTGTTATTGATTTATAAACAATACAATCATAAAAAAAACTTCGATGGAATTATCATTGAAATTTGAACTTGGGCAAAATGTAATAGAAAACATGATGTGCATAATATAGTTTTTCATAGAAAAAAATATCCACTATTCGTTATTTAATGATACGATTTTGTCCTTTGAATTTTATGTTTTAATACTTGTAAAAACAAACAACATCTTTTTTAATAGAAATATTACTAAATTCAATTTACCTCCACTCTTGTGTGTATTTTCTTTACACAAAGACGGATAAAGCCATAAAGGTAGGTAATCACACTGCAAGCCGTAGGCGTTTTATGCAACGACCTATTAGATATAAGATATAACTAAACAATCTTATTATTGTATATTCAGTAAAATAGTTTATTTATTTCTACAAAAATATTTATATCAATCTGTGTAATCTATCCATTTACTATTCTATCCTTGTCTATTTTGTTGAATGTATTAACTAAAATAAATTAAAATTTATTTTGCTTTTTCGAGGAAATAATCTTCATATATATATTTTTTAATTAAAAAAAGGTTACTTTGATCATTTTCTAATCATTTTGAACGTAAATTTGATCATACTCGTTAGAATCGATTCATGTTAGAGGCATCTTGTATTTGTGTGAACCCGATTACATTTCTCTTATACCAGGTGCCTGGTGTTATATAATATAAAACATTATACGGTGTTTGGTTTAAAATTATTTTAATTTACATTTATTTCTATACAGAACCCAAAATTCAATAGTATTTTATCAATTCAATGACAGCATAACTTATAATAATATGAAGAACTTTTTCACTAGTTATTAATAAATATGTAAAATCTTTAGGGATATACGTATATTTAACATAGTATTATTATAGAGTCTCCGTTAGTATAAATATCATCGCATTTAAAATATTCATAATCATATAATATTTGTTAAAATATATTTCAATTTTAATCATATCTATTTCATTAAATTATCTGTATATTATAAATGTTTAATATATTTATTTTATGTATTAAATACATAAGCAATACCTACTACCTTGTAAATCAAACAAATACTTTTTGAATAATACAAATGTGTTTATTTATAAATAATATAGTTATGTCCTATGACGCAACGTATTATTTGTCTATACAAACATCGACCTTTTTAAATGAATAAATCAAAAGTATAAGACCTCGTAAGCTACCATTATTTATGAACCATACATTTCGTAAAATTAGTTATAGGCACAATCGATATACAGTTATTGATATTCCAAAGTATAGGTATAATATTATAATATTTAATAATATTTGTCGTTCGTTAGTGTATAGCTATAATGCTGTATAGCTATATCATATTTAAATTTTAGGTTAATATAATATTATACTACTGTAATATTATAGTATAAGTGGAAAGCAGTGGAAGTAGCAACTTTTTTCTTTCCACTTTTGTTGCCATGGTGACGATACAAGTATATGGTAGTTGCTAACCTTTATTCGAGTAATGCATCTCGAAAACCCGTCTTATTGTTTCTTGCATAGTAGACCTAAAAAAAAGAGGAAAACTATTAGATATAAGAGATGTCTTATGCTGCCCATATAAGAGGGTTTCAAAATACAAAACATAGGTACATTTCTGATGGTATGCACGACACCAGGTGGCGGAGATGGATCATGAACTGAAAAAATTATAATACAAATATTGTATTTCTTAGATATATTATATGTATAAAATGATGTAATCTATTCAAATCTAATCGAAATTCGTATACGCGTCCCGCGTCCTGTCCTTGATTTCGTCCTAACAGAACAACAAGTTAGACCACGTAAAAAGTTTAATTACCATATAAACATTGAATACAGAGGATTGTAGACGTTTTGAGGATTCTTGTAAGGAGGCAAGAATGGCATGAAGTGTAAAATTTGGAAAATCAAGTTGCATCTAAAATTAGCTCCAAAGCAACCAAAGCTGCTGAAAAATGCTATGAGTACCTATAATTATGTTTATTATTTATTAATTATTTTACATCGTTACATTAACAATGAGTGGATGTCAGTGCAAACATATTAATTTGATGTCTTGTGTTTCTCATTGTATGTGAAAATTCAAGTTTAAAATCCCAATTGCAACTTAGATGATGGATAAAAACGAGATATCTCTGCAATTTTGAAAGTTTAATATAGAAATTCTAGCAGTGGTTATTTTTTATAAAATATAATTGAATAGTTTAATAAGTTACTATTATCAATATATTGTATAACCATTGTCTACAATTTGAACTATTTAATTGGTAACCATTTTATATAGTATGATTGTTTGAAGAAAAAAATCGTTATAAAAAATAAATTATATGGATAATTAATTTATTAGCCCTATAATATATAAGTTAATAAGAAAGTGAAAATAGGGAAAATTATGTCATTCTTGTAAGGTACACAATAATAATGAATATAGGGGAAAAGTTCTTGGATTATTTGGGTTCAATACATTTAACTCAATGCCGTTGTATATTGAAAAATATATTGCCAATTGAATAAACCACTACAAAAACAATAAAAACATCCATTTATCAAATAATAATACTATTGTAAACTGGCTGTTATACGACTTGTATTCATTTTAATGATATTTTCGGTTTATTTTTAAAAGTGTAACTTTTTAATATGAACCCATATTAATATATCTCATTTACCCCTGCACCTCAAGCGTACAGCTTATCGGGGTAAGTGAACGCATTGTAATTTAATCTAGTAAATATTACCCGGGTACATGATATGTGAAAATAAAGTATTTAAAAAAAAAATAGATAATAAATAATTTGTGGTTTATTTGGTCCACGCTATTTATTAATATTGTAGTTAACGTTGTGGTTCAGTCGAAGGCGCAGTGTATACGGTTTCGCCCACATAACCATAACCTATACATCGTCTGTCGAAATCGGAGTGTGTACGCCACGATGCGCGGTAGATGTTGGTACAAACCAACTCACATTGAATAGGGGTTAACACGACAACGAAAAAACCGAATTGCCAAAAAAAAAAAACCCCGACCAACCAGAATACCGATAATGCCTCGAGTCTCCAAAACACCACCCGGGAAGGGACTAGAGGTATATAACAACCATCGCATCGGCAGTAACCGATATACAGTCACCACGACCGCACATTATATACCATTATTGTATTATGCGCCGTGTGCGTGGGTAACGGCTTAGTGCAGTGACGTGTGGTTTGGCGTGAATCATAGTGCAACGAGAGTGTATATTTTTTACTTTATCCGGTTGGGTCGACCAGAAACCGAAACTGAAAAAAATACAATATCGGTGATGACGACGAGTGTTCGACGAAATAAGGGTGCGAATCAAACGAGCGACGTGGACCTCTCTTTATACAGCAGCATCACGTCATTATCCGATTTCAATCACAAATGAATTGGAAAACTAAGTACCCAGCTATTTATCGGTTTTCCGTGTTTAGGGTAGGAAATAATTCGTGGAACACTGGCGGCCAAAAAAAAAATAATTTCAACCCCGGACGAGCGCGTGCGTGCTATGTGTGATTATTTTTTTCAGCGTCGGTTAAATAGTTTTCTAATTATTACGAAAGTAATTAAATTTATTCGCTAAACAAACACAGCATATAGGTTTGGGTGCAGCAAACATAGTTTCGATTCGAACAACGAGGGACCTTTGAGGATTGCCACTGCCGCGTTGTTGTATAACCACACGCATAAAATAATAATATTTATAATAAACTGATGTGCTCGTATTCATAATATACCTATGTAATTAATTATACCTATCCGTTCACAGGAGACCTATTTTTTTTTTTTAATTTCCATGATTTATAAAATATGTGTCCGGTTGTTTTTTTTTGTGCTTAAAATCAAAACGATTTTTAATAGCAGGGTAGTATTATGGGTACAGTATTACGGTAATATAATAGTGTTATAAAAGATAGACATCAAGACATTTTCAGAACAAAAAGCATCAGCAGGTACATAATATAAGGTATAATAATCCTTGACATCAAGCACGTACACAAGAAAAAAATTCGGGGGGTTCATAATTAATTTTCAATAATCAATATTATATATTATATAATATTGATTATATATTATATTATGCAATATATATGTATAACATATACATTACATAATTATTAATTTTCAGGGGGGGGGGGGTTCAACCACCAAAACCCCCTGTATACGTGCCTGATTGACATTAAAATATATTATCGCCACATGATTAAATTGTTTCACCAAATATTTGGTTCACCTAAAATAAGAATTTTTTTTTTTTTCAAATAAAATATTATACAACTGCAACGCCTTTAACCGTTATTGTATACGTAGGTACCTATAATCTATATATACATCTTCGGAATCATACCTTTCACGTTTTTATTAGTCAATTCTTACACCTCCGCCGGGTATTTTTTATCTTTGATATAATATAATATAAATAATCTAAATTCCGAAAAGGATTTCCCAAATCCTTATATTATTATATCAGTAAGTCGGCAACCTTAATGTTTTTATTCTGTTCGGTTGATTTTCTATTCAGTTTTCAAATAAAGCCGATAAGAGATCAATAATTATTGAAATTCCATTCGTATCTCCATAGATCTAGCAGCAATAAGTTCGTTTGATCTCGTCAGACTCGCGTCACTCTTGTAGCGCCGTCGCCCCTTCACATCACCGCCGTTCGACCGTCATTCGATTTAACTTTAATTTGACTTAGATCAACATTAACCCCCTCCACCTTGCTCGTTGAGTAATCGTTCGAATTTCTATTTATTTCCAACAACATAATCCATCAATCAAATGTAATTTTAAAAATATATTCAACTTTTTATTTATACTAATATCAAAATGAATTTATACTTAGTACGCACGGCGATGAAACGAATATTATTAAGTTGTCTTGTAATCGAAATACGTACCTACTTTAGGTGCTGTCAATATGCAGAAAATGAAGACATGATATTTCTTGTTTAGTTCGAAATATTAAAATGAATAATTTCACCGAATCATTTTAATGTATTAAATGAACGAAAATCAATGCGTAGCGCAATACTGCAATATAATAAAATATGGGCGAAACGACAAAATTAACTAATAATTTGAATGTTTCAAACATCGTTACAAATGGATATATTATTTTCTCCGAATAAAAAAAAATTAAAAGAAACGTTTATCCAAATAATATAAAATAATAAACAAAGTTTATAGTTTCACAGCGTAGGTATACTGTGTGCTTCGGAAAATATGGTAGTACCTATTACAAACAGCTGAATGGAATTTAAATGTTGTGTTTTAATTTTATCCTAGCAGTTGTTTTTTATTTATTTATAAACACAATAATATATACCGCAGCAAATACACGATCACGTTCAATCGAAATTGACCAGTTTCCATATTTTTTAGCTGAGGTATAATTATTTAGGTATATATATAGAGGTATTCACTTTCTACAAACTGAACTAGGAATATTTCGTAATATTTATGCGCTTTTCACTGCCTTAAATCAAAACGCATCGCAACATGCACTGCTGCACTGTACAGTATATAAAATGTATATAGCCTTCGTCCTGAAAACGATTACATGCTTTAATGGTCACATATTATGACTGCCAGGCATTTCTAAATTGTGCGAAAAATAAAATAGAACCGGCGTTTCCGTTCGGGATTTACGAACTGTGTCTCGGCGGGGAAAAACATAATATATATATAAAATACATATAATATGTATTATTTAATGCACCGTCATAGCGTGTTTTGAGGTTTCGAATGACCTTGAGGTGTATTGACCGTGCATAAATGATATACCTATTCAATTGTTATCTTCTTAACGGTTTATTATTTTTTTAGTTATGTTAATACTTTTAACCGATTATATCACTGGAGGACTGCATTTAAATATTAAATTTAAATGCGATACCTACACGACTTGGGGGGGGGGAGGGGAGGACGTCGGACAACGGATAATGTATAATTTAGTACTACGTCCTTTTTTTCTACGATATTCATAGTAACGAGGGCTAAAACGTTAATATCGTGTTCGAAATGGATGGTCATGTAAATATATTTATTAGGTAGGTTATCATGGTAAAATTTAAAAAATACTGATTACAATTGTATCGATAACTTTGATGTTGACACCAAGTAAGAAATTAACATATCCACTTTCTATTCTTTAATATTATAATCGCCAACATTTTAAACGATGTTTTCGTTTCATTTACATATTTGTTTTAAGTTTCCAAATATAAGTTTAGAACATGTGCATTACCCCAGCACCCGTACTTTCACTTATTACGGGTGCTGCGGTAACGTTACCCCAGCCTCCGAATCAGTTAATTTTCTCGAATTTCAACTTTGAACCGTACAGTATTATGTACTTTATTTTGTACAATTTTGTACAACCAAAATTAAATTTTGTACAACACTCAAACCCTCCCAAAATCTAAATTCATCTTACGGGTGCTGGGGTAACGTTACCCCAGCACCCGTAAGATGAATTTAGATTTTGGGAGGGTTTGAGTGTTGTACGTAGGTACATATTAGTATAGTTAAATTAATCATTCATATAATATCACTACGTATTTACATTTGATGATTTATTTTCTGATAAGAATAACAAAAATAAACATCATTTTATAATTTTTGTCATGCCGCGCCGTAGGTATACCGTAATTTAATATTGTCGTTTTATTGTTTGACCAATTTCTTGTAATAATCAAACATTACGAGTTGTATTTTATTATTGTTATCTTATTGTTAAAAATATAATATTGTTTCTCTAAAAATAGTCTAATACAATCTTTTAATGAGCTTCTTTATAAAGCGTTTTTTTATAAGCGTCTTTTTTTTGCTCGGCATTACATATATATTGACGAATATACTCAAGAGCGTCTTTTTATAAGCGTCTTTTTTTTGCTCAGAATTACATACATATTAACGAATGTACTCATGAGCGTATTTAATGAACGTCTTTTTATAAGCGTTTTTTTATAAGCGTCTTTTTTTTGCTCGGTATTACATATATATTGACGAATATACTAACGAGCGTCTTTTTGTAAGCGTTTTTTTCTTCAAATTTTCAAATATAATAAATATCAAAATTGGTCTTTAAATTGGATTTATCTCAAAAATATTGGATTTTAATATGAATTTTGTACAAACATTTTTGAATATATTATGTACACATGAGCGTCTTGAGCGTGATGAGCGTGATGAGCGTGATGAGCGTGATGAGCGTGATGAGCGTCAACCTTAATAAGCGTTTTTTTATAAGCGTCTTTTTTTTGCTCGGCATTACATATATATTGACGAATATACTCATGCGCGTCTTTTAATGAGCGTTTTCTTATTCAAATTCTCAAATATAATGAATATCAATATTGGTCTTTAAATTGAATTTTTCATAAAAATATTGGATTTGAAGCTGTTTTTGAGATACTTGAGTTCTTGAGCGTGATGAGCGTGATGAGCGTGATGAACGTCATCCTTAATAAGCGTTTTCTTATAAGCATCTTTTTTTCGTTTGGCATTACATATATATTGATGAATATACTCATGAGCGTCTTTTAATGAGCGTTTTCTTATTCAAATTTTCTAATATGATGAATATCAATACTCTTCATTTAATTGAATTTTTCACAAAAATTTTGGATTTAAAGCTATTTTTGAGATACAGAAAAAAGTTGAAATTGAATTTAAGAATGTTCTATTTACCCGATTTTTCTGTAGTTCATATCATTAAAATCACAACAAATTTTCAAATATGATGAATATCAATATTGGTCATTAGATTGAATTTTTCAGAAAAATATTGGATTTGAATCTGTTATTGAGAAACTTGTGTTCTTGAGCGTGATGAGCGTGATGACCGTGTTGACCGTAAACCTTAATAAGCGTTTTTTTATAAGCGCCTTTTTTTCATTTGACATTACATATATATTGATGAATATACTCATGAACGACTATTTATGAGCGTCTTTTTATAAGCGTCTTTTTTTTGCTCAGCATTACCTACATATATATTGACGAATATACTCATGAGCGTCTTTTAATGAGCGTCTTTTTATTCAAATTTTCAAATATAATAAATATCAAAATTGGTCTTTAAATTGGATTTATCTCAAAAATATTGGATTTTAATATGAATTTTGTACAACAATTTTTGAATATATTATGTACACATGAGCGTCTTGAGCGTGATGAGCGTGATGAGCGTCAACCTTAATAAGCGTTTTTTATAAGCGTCTTTTTTTGCTCGGCATTACTTATATAACACAGGCAAATACGGCGAGGATAAGTATATAAACTGTAATGTTAGAATTGTAAATAATAATATGTATTGTGGTGACAAGTGAACTTCAATAATCAAATGGTTTATACGAAATAATTTATTAAAAAAATAATTCAAAATTGTATTTTACATTGCGCGTGCCAAAAGAAAAATATTGTTTGAAAACCTTTCGGGGAGGTTTGGATCTTCTCAAATTTACATGTATATTATACACGTGCTTGTACTGACTACTGATACCACGGAGTGACCATAATATGGCCTGGTTTTCAGCTTGGTGTCCTGTTTTTTTCAATTGGAATTAAACAGGACGCATTTATTCCTGCTTCAATCCGGGTTTTCTATTTTTTCATCAAAAAGTGGTTTTATAGCGACTAATTGATAAGAGTGTTCCGATTTACGAGGTTTCGGGTCTTCTTGATTCAATCACTAATTTTTGTAAGCCTTTAACATAATTTATAATATATATTATATTATTATATACTTTGAGGGGTGGCTACTAGTTACGTTCCACGGTAAAAATTTCTTCCGAATTGCGGCCCGAAATTTAAAATTAAATTAATTGAAATATGTAAATTTAAATTTAAAAAACTTAATTTTCCTTCACATTTTTATGCAAACTTACTACTGTCTGTAGCATCTGCAGTAGATACTACAGGTAGGTTATAAATAAATGATGTTTGTTTTTTTTTTAGATGTTGGCACTGGTAAAAACGTATATGATATTTCTTAAGGTTAAAAATGTTTTTTTGATTTTAAAATGTTTAATTTTTACTAAAAAATGTTGACACTGGTAAAAACGTTAATAAAAAATGTATTGAAGTTAAAATGTTAGTATAATTTAGTAAAATTCGTAGGTATTATGACACTGGTTAAATCTTGTATGATAATAGTTATATAAATTCAAATTTTTCAATTTGGTTTTCTTCTAACCGTTTCATAGCATTTCTAATAAATGTTTCTTTTTAAATGATGTTTGTTCTGCGAGTATTTAAATGAGTGCTTCTTAATTTTATATAGGTATCCTTTTGTATATTTTTCAGAACATCGATGAATACAAAAATATTAGGATGAGCACAATAGAACAAAGCGTTGAATTTTGAATGAAAAGCCTCACAACTATTAGTAGTGTTCAGAGTATTCTGCCTATAAAAAAAGGAGGGAAATTGGACTCGTTTGAAATGTATGTTTCCAATATATAATCAACAAATATTTCTACTTTTTCATTTCTTGGTTGAATATCCATTAAGTAATCTGTAAAACAGTCACTCACATCGTTCGAATTCAAAAACGGTAAGCCAAAAAAGTATTTTAAATATTTACCGATTTCTTTATTTTTTTTATACTCACTACTTAAGCCAATTGTCTGTATTTTACGCCACCAGCTTCGGGCTAAATGAAATCAGCATCCTTTTAAACTAATAGAAGGCCAAACTTTTAATAAAGCTAAATGAATCGCCTTTTCAAAATCAGCAAAAAATGTTACATTACTTTTGCTACATTCAGATATAATGTGCATAAACGCCTTTTCATATGTTTTAATTTCTTTATTGGGAAGTATAAAAATAAGAGTGGTAAAAAATTACCATTTTGTAAACGACGAACTGTAAACATTTGGGTAAATAATTTTGGACAACTTTTAAAGGTCCCATCTACAAAAATTGTATCGACTCTACCCTACAATTTTAAGTTAGTTTCAGTTGAAAATAATAAAATGTTTGATAAGTTGTCATTTACAATTAAATATTTTCGTTACGATTTGTAATTAATAAATGACTCATATTATCTAGAGAGATATGTAATTCATTCAAGTCCACTGGTAACTTTAGCATAATAGATGATCGAGCATGGTGACTATCTTTTCTTATTAGTTATTAATGTTAAATCGTATATTGTCAAAGTGTCTACGTGTTGTGTAAGGTGGCTATGAATAATTTTACTTGGCTTCTCATTAATATCATCAATAGCTTTGCGTTTCACTTGATTACTTACAAGATTACACTTGGTCTAAAGTCTGTCTGTTTAATGTTTCACCACTATCTTTTTCGTGGTTTTCATGATTTAAAACTTGTTTAATAATTACGTTATTATTTAAATGAATATATGCTGTACAAGTTTTTTTAGTACAGCAATATCTATCAACGTTATTTTTTTAATTTTTATGGAAACGAAATTTATATCCTTTGATTACAAATAAAGTGCGATCTTTTTCATTCAACATTTCACTCAAAATTTCATTCGACATTATAAATAAATAAAACAGAAAAATTATTATATTGGAACGTTCTTAGCGGTAGTAAAGCGACGACTAAGGTGTACTTATTGGTTTCTACATTATACTGTAATTATATTTTATCAGTCAAGATTAAATTATCTAGAATTAAAAAAACCTGGGCCACAACTCGTCTGTATCCAAAATAAACTCGGCCCGCAATTCGGATTAGACCATTTTTTGTAGTTATCTTCGGGACGCAACTAGTATGCAGCCGATGATTCAACCATAGAAGGTTTTCTAAAGTATCAGACTTAGGACTGATCCTTGATGAAACCCTGTGAGACATCGCAGGTCATTGCTCTGAAACCATCATCTGTCAAGTTCCTATGTGAGAAGTAGCTCGTGGTATCTTAATCGGTAAAGCGCGATTTCGTACGTTTTACCTTTTTGAGAACACGATTCCGTACGATTTACCTTTTTGAGAACACGATTCCGTACGATTTTGATCAAACAATAGATTGTCAAAAAGACCCAAAACACTACCCGATTACGTACGATTGTCTGTGCAATGTTGCCATTTAATATTTATTGTCAATTTGTTTAAAATATAAAAAAAAATATAAAAAAATTGTAAAATTGTAAAAAAATAATTAAAATTTAATACCTTAGTATTTGTTATAAATACTTGACAAATATTTTATTATATTTATATGAATCAAATATTTGTCATATTCGTTAATTGTGTGGTCTAACCGTTGTTTGTCAGCTAAGGCCATTTTATTGAAACGCCCTTTAGATGCGGATCTTATTTTTGTGCAGGTCTCTTCTTGTGTTTTCTCCAGAACTCGGTAAGTTCACCCAGTACACCGGGCGCCGGCATACTGTACTTGGAGGAACACAGTGACCGGTGGGCAAAATATAATCGTCTGTTTGGCTTTGGACCCTTACTTATAGTTAAGTATACGTGAAACGTACGTAAAACGCTATAACTAAGTCAAATAGTAAATACCTACGTAACCCTATGGAAATCTGGCAACATTGCACTAAATCTTGGGTACAAAACGTACGGAATCGTGTGTCTTAAAATGTGCACGATTCCGTACGTTGATAAAGACCGTACAGAATTGTGTTCTACCCATCTTAATTAGGTAACCTCTTATATATACTTCTCAGTTAGTGATTCGTCTATTCTGGTCCACAAGACTGTATTAAATGCTTTTTTTTCGTTGATGGATACAAGAGCACAAAGTTTTCTTTGTCTAAGGCTCTTGAGTCTGTTTTCAGTACTACCACTTGTACTATTTTTATGTCATAACTTATAAGCTATCCATAGGTATTTACAAGGCATATGGGCCAATATGAAGCAGACTGTTCAAGTGGTTTGTTATCCTTCCTTATCAGCACCAATTTTAGTCGTCCATATAGCCTAAACTAACATAGTAACCCATTGCTCATTTTGATCTTTATTTTAAAAAATATCACATAAAAAATTAGGCAAACAATTTGGGTAACATATCACAAAGGTTAAGAACCACTAAAAGATATGAATAAATCATACATAATATTCATTCTTATTTACATAATCTGAAATAGAATATGCTCCAAAAGATTGTGTTGTACAATATTCAAAAATATAAATATTCAAATCTAACATTGGATTAGTGATTTTTTTTTTCATTTAAGTTCAGATCAGCGATGTTGTGCATCATAAAGTTTTCTGATACCTCTATTGTTAGTTTATCATAATTTTTCAAAAAATATTTTGCTTTGAACTATGAAATGAAAAACTGCAAATGACAAGTCAAAATCAATTTCACCGACAAACATTACAAAATGTCTGGATTGCATGCCTTTTGCCTGTGTGTTAAAAATGTTCGGTGTTCCTAACAGGAAATGAATACTTTTTAAAATGACGAATAAATAAATATTATACTGTTTAAAAAAATCATCCTTAACATGTGCCATGTTTAATACGTTTAAGTACATATAATATATTTTATAATTGCGTGGCATTATTCATGTGACTGAATCAGTTTATTAGGTCTATACTTTATATAAAATACATTTATAAATTATTGTACTTTGGGTATATAATAAGTGTCTACGGTCTATCTATATATACACGGCACTCGTTTGTTTGGCGTCGTTTGCCTTTTAAACAATTAAATTTGCTTGCCGGGAATTCAATCGGCTTACTATCTTCTTTTGTAGGCAACGTTATTACTAATTTCGAATTAAATAATACGATTAAGAATAATGTGTAGCGCAGCTATTCAGTGTATTCCGTCCATCTCCCGTACCGTGTACCCGTGAATCTATTGTTCCAGTTGTATTAGTTCTACACTGTGGCCCAAGAACAAAAATGGTCGTTAGACCGTTTCCACGGACAATATGACAAAAAAATCAACATCACCTCTGCGTGCAGTTATCAGACAAAACGATCACGTATTTCGCGCCTCCGAGAAACGCAAATTTATCATCCGAAAACACGTGTTTGTTCAACAATTATAAAATAATAATAAGGTATATCATCGTATTATATAAATACGTGTATACTACACATTGTGCATAATATATTATTTACAATAGTTTGTGGGGGGAAAAAATTGTTTTTTCATTTTATTAATTTATACGTAATACGTGTAAGAATATTGTTATATAAAACAAATTTATTTATATATTTGTCCTATTTGGTTATTATGTGAAGTGTACTGTTTGAACAATCGAAGTCCCCATATACCATCATGTCAATGCCTCTTGTAGTCTTATTGTTCACCTTTTCAATTCAAAAGTTTTTGGTGCACAAACATACTTACAGAAATATATTCAACAGTGGTATTAAGTTTATTTTCACACCGTAAACACTTCACTATTGTCAAACGCATATATTTGTACAAACAATTCGGCAGTATCTTAAAAAACCATCAGATGTAACCTACAACGAAAATATTTGTATTCAGACAAAAGACAACTTTCTGAAAAATGTGTAAGGACGCGAAACATTTACTATACTTTTATTAAAATGGGGAGCCGATTTTTGAATTTTTTTTTTGTATCTGTTATTTGATATAATGGATAAAAAAAAAGGTATGCAGATAGTAAGTTTTTATATTAACTGACTTTCGTTCGTTCGTTCATTCTTTATTTTTTCGTAAAAGTCAACGCCCGCTTTACCAAACCAACTTTGCCAAAACAATTACTTAAAAATTACTTTTTGAGATCAAAACTCTTGACACGGAGTTTTACAAAGTAATCTGTAAACTTCAGGTTTACTTTTTAATGTCACCATGTGTTATGTGTAAGCTAACTTTACAAGAACCTATATTAAACGAAAAACACCTTTCTAGATAGTTGTAGGTACCTCAATGATTCTATGGAAAACAAAATATCTTGTAATATTCAAGAATTAATAATAGGCGAAGTAATCAGATAATGTATAATACTATAATGTGTTAAACAAATTAATAACAAATATAATATTTGATGTTATTATTTTTTATTATTCGGTAGCTTATATTATATATTATACACTGAATGATTCACCAAACATGCTCCCCTATTTATTTATTTTTTCATTTAATAATTAATGTATTCAAATTATGATTTTTAAGTATAATTCAAGAATAAAGACTATACTTTAAAATAATAACATTTTTTTACACAGATAAGTGTCCTGTGGTGATACAAACTTTTTTTTTCAAATGTGAACCTCCTTTTTTATTGATGTAAATAAACCGTAATTCTATAACAAGTATTTTTTAAGTAATACACTTTAAGTAGGAAGGTACTTACTAAGGATAATAATCCACAATAAAATAAATTTAAAAGTATGGGAGCTTTGATGATTCGAAAGTTATAGTAATAATTAGTATTATAAGTATAAATATTTATTAGCAGTTTAAAATGAGTAAAAATTGTTCGAGTATATAATAAGTAATAGACTAAACCATTTTATATTGAATGTAAAACCAATATTAAGGATTATTATCCTATCAGTACATAAAGTTTAATAACTCAGAAATCACTAATTACAATTTTGACTTAGACGTTTTCAAAAAAATGATCTGCTTAATATTATACTAAAGTAAAATAGGGTGGTTCTCGTTTGTAAAATAAAGTTTATATTGCAACAACACACTTCTTAAATAGTAAAAAATCTTAGTATCTGAGTAAACTAAAAAAATTATAAGAACCATAATATGAAATAATCTATTAGTTATTACTAAAGTATAAATGGTTTATGATCACCCTATATACGTTAAACAGAATGTCTCAGGAAGATCTGAAAATATTAAATTACAACTAAATTCAAATAATATACATAATCCTGTGTTAAAAGAGTATAGTTTCATATAATCAATCAGCGGCAAAAATTGAGAGGGGGTTGCGCGTTACATTCTTAAATGTTCGACTATCTAATAGAAATTGGTTAATATTTTAGTATTTACTTTTTATACAGTAATATAGTTTTGAAAATCCCGGTTTAAGTCAAACCCGGAACCTATACACTTTCAAAACCAGGCAGGTGCAGTTAAGTTTTTTACATTACACTTCTAATAAAAATGTAAAAAAAAAAATATCTGATTCTATAAAAATATGTTAGTAATTATTTTAAAATGTTATTAGTTTTTATCGTTACATTGAACAACTAAAACAGTAGTAAAATAATACAGCATAATATACTTACTAACCATGTGTCATTTGTTATCACTTATAGTATAACCGCATACCAGTAAAGTTGTATACCTAAAAATAAATGTTTTTACCAATGAATATATATGAATGTACGATATATCGTATATATCAATTTAAGTCTACTTTTATATACGTGTCAGACTCGAGGTAACAAGTCTCAATTTCTACAACCATTTCACGATACTGTGAACCGAGAATTTTGAAATCCACAATATTGACCTATAACAATACGTAAGAAAGATAAAACGAAATCCGTTAAACTGTTTTCCACGTATCGGTGTTATACAGTAAAACCTCCTTATAGCGGAATAATCGCTCGGTACCAATTGAATTTTCCAAAAAGAAGTTTCCGTTGTAGGTAGACTAAAATATTGTACACGAAATACACGTAATACGGGACAGTTGTTATTTTCCGTTGTGAGGTGATTTCCGTCTTATAGGGGGTCCGTTATAAAGAGGTTTTAATGTATTTTGAAATCAAATTTTTTTTTTAAGATTTAATTTATTTGCTAGATGCCATAACAGTTTCAAACTTTTAATTTATCAAAAATTAAATATCCAAAATATTTGTTTTAATTTATTACAAACGTTCGTACTTACGTTGTCATTTTATTTTGTTTTTATTATACCTCGGACATTTTAGGATTATGTGACGAGAAGATTAAATATTATATCATAATAATCACAAGTATGCATTCGACCGTCTCGTCTTCGCTAGCTTTGGTTTTATCTGTGGGAAACATATTTTTTAATAAAGAATATTTTATTAATTAATTAAAACGGTTTTATCAAAGTACGAATAAACCTATTAATATTATATTTCTATATAGGTCCTTAAAAGCGTTTCACAAGAACATGCGTTGTCGTGATTTTAAAAATAAAAATAATAAAAGTATCTGAACATTATGGGTTTTTTAATTGCGATCTTACAAACAATTTAAAAGCCGTACAAAGTGTTTTTCACCCGGGTTGGCGTGAATAATGTAAAATCGAGGCATGTGCGTATGTGGATGACAATTGAAAATAAGCTAAATACGTTGCAGAATGATATTTGAATTGATATTAGAATTCATCTTGTTCGTTGTATCCTGGTTATTGGGTGGCCAATAGTATTATGGCTTGGCTCTTCAGTATTTATGTTCGTAATAATAAAAATAATAATAACGTGGTAAATGGGCCGGTAGTCGGAATGAGCTGAATGTGCCCTCAAATGAAAAATGCTTCACGCCAGCCGTGGCGGGTTTCCATTAACGGTGATGATTTGATTAAAAAACAAAAAGAAAAAAATGTTTCCCTGGTCTCGCTATGTAATGTTTTTTAATATATATATAATATTATGATATGAAACATGTAATAATATTTTATTATATTTGCGGAAACACAGATTAAAGTAGGCATTTTTTAGGTAGCCCATTTTTAAATTGATAGCATAATTTATTATTACATAATAACCGATTAACTCACAATTGATAATAACATACCCTCCAAGTGGAGCAAGTAGGCAAAATGCAGAGGTGGTTTTAGTACCTCGCTATTTGCTCATTATTATACTAGGTAGGCATTGTACCTTTGTAGGAGAAAATCATGAAAAATGTATTTTAAGTATAATATGTGTACATACGTAAATAGTATATCGCTCGTGTATTGCTATAGATGGGGCTTGTTAAAATTGTTTGTTACTAATACCGCACCAACTATATTATTGATGTCATAAAATATGGATTATTAAATACGATTTCACCAGATGGAAATAATTTATATTCGGTAAAGAAAGTTCTTGGTTTACCTACGGATTAATTTTTTTTTTATAGCTCAGTGCGAAATGCACTTTATTCTTAATATATATAGCATACCTACGACTATGGCGTACATTGTTGTTTGTATTAGATTTATAAAATATATTATAAATTAGATGTTTTTACATTACGTAGCCATTATGAATTTAAAACACGTGTCGCGTTCTGTTATACATTTGCATGTTACCCAGACACCCACTACCTACCTTGTGCCTACCTTGTGCCTACCTATAATATTATTAAGTCATGACGAGCGTCTATAATATTGCATTATATAATTCATATATTTATTTGCGCATGTGATACTTGTACACCTTTGTATAGCGTACCTACGATTTAAAACATATTATATTGACCTACTTTTAAGTTTGTACTCGGATGCCATCTCATGCACTGTGCAGGGCCGCAATTTTTCGTGGATCATCACGAGCAAAACAATATTATTCTAATCAGAAAACCCTACCCATGTATATGGATAATAATATTATCTGCTCATATTTTTATGTGAAACGTACAGGCGTGGTGAGGGTACAATCACACATCTCACATAATATTGCTGAGCCATACAATGTATCCCAAAAATCCAAAGATTTTTGCATTCCTATCATTTGAGTTCGTGGCTAAACAATTAACGTAATTTGCGATGTCATACAATTATGGATAAACCGACGTGATAGATTTTTTACGTTCTGTTAATACATTTTTATAATTAACGTTATACAGTTGGTTTTTAAAATGGTTATATTATTATATTATTACATTATGAAACCAACATCATATATAGACATATAGTTAAGATAAGTATATTTAAAAGTAAACCGTAAATTTCACTATACCTATGTCAAACAGAAATATGTTGTCGTAGACGTAGACGTAGACGTACAACACGAACAGTGAATGACCTATACCGATGTCGACATTAAAAAATAAAACCACAATCACGAAGACAATATCAGTGCAGTGAGGTAGGTATTTTAGATTTTTGATTGAGGTATACTAAAAAGTACAAGCGATACGTACAATTTAAAAACAGCGTAAGAAATCTAAGCGAAATCATGTAATAATCAAGTGTATTCATCTACGTCTATGTTCATACAGTATTATCGTATAGTCAATTAAAATCAATAATTATACAGGTACCTAAAACCTATAGATTGACCAATTATTACAAAGTACAATATATTCATATACTTGAAATATTCTTATGATCTCTGTCGCTGTACCATTGTTTGTTTTCTATAATAGTAATAAGGGTGTAGTACAATCAGAATGACTTTAAAATATTAGACGCAGAATTTGGATTTGAAATGTCGTGTTCAAATTTCAAACTCATTTCGTTGTTTTCAGACAACAATTTTATACAAGTAAATAATGCTGCAAAATGTCAACGCAACAAAAAAATGAAAAATGAAACTTTAACGTTTGAAACTTTGATTTTATCCACCCACTTGGACCCACTATAAATATATAAAACAAAAATATGTATATAATTGTTTTTGTATCCATTTAAAAAAAATCTAAGACGTTAATTTATAGAACTAATTGATGTACCTACATATTATTATATAACATGAATTATTAGTTTCCATTTTGGATTATTTTAATTGTCATATAGGATTTAAAGTTAAGCAGGAGGTGGGCGGGGGAGTGTAAATAATAGGTGGATGGGTGTTTACAAAAAAAAATTACGGTGATATAACGATTAGTATAATATGATATATATCTCAAAAATATTATATAAAATGCAATTTTTATACCGTAAATATTATCTTGCATTGTTTACACACCGTGGGATGCATTTATCCAGAAGTTATTTTCAGTAGTAACTTACTGATAGGATTGTATTGATATATAATTGCAGGTATTGTATATATATATATACAGTTGAGAAATTTACTTAGATGAGATGGAATGAGTAAATGCACAAGGCATACAATCGTTAGGCATCAAAGTTTTAATGATATGACTAAATATTGTCAGTAAAATGTTGTTCTGAGAACTTATAAGTAATACAATTATATTTTATGTTGATATTCACTCTGCAGTAAACTTGCATGCAATACACACGTAGATTTGGCAGTTTTAATAATTTTAGACGATTTATGATCCAAAGCGTTGTCTTAAACTCTTAAATATAAACTATAGTAGGTAATAGGCATTATTATTGTTTAGTATTGATGCGTAAGAATCACATGAGTAATTTTTTTTCTATATTCTTTTGAAACAATATAGTAGTTAAAATTTGATTTTTTGAACTCATGACGTTATCAGCTGTGGTTTTCAAACTCGTTCACGTGGATACTATTTTCGAAAATTAATTAAAAGTTTAATTAAATCGGAGTCGAACGGAAAGAAATTAATAGTAAAATGATAATTAATTATTACTTCTTATTGCATAAAGAAACCAGTGGTAAGGTATACGTTACAAAATTATATCACCACATACGATTTTAATTAGGTATATTATCATTATAATTTCGTACTTACAAATAAAACGAACGAAATGAATATTTATGTTGTACATTGTAATATTATGCAGGATATAATTCACCAAACATGCTCACTCCTCACTTTTTTCGTTTAACAATGGAATTTATTCAAATTCTGATTTTCGGACTTTTTTAAGAATTATACTTAAGAACCATATTTTTGAATAAGTAATTAGGTTTTTATATCATTTAAGGACTAAGGAGGTCCTGTGGCAATACCAACTTTTTAAACTTTTCTTCCGGTAAATTATTAAGCAGATGACCTTTTTAAAAATGTTTATTTATCTAAATCAAAATATTATAATAAGTAGGTATATTAGTTATTTCACTTCGCGTAAGCACTGAGAGTATATAGTAAGTCCACAATAATAATAGGTTTTAAAAAAAATGGCTACTATGGCTTGAAAATTATAGTGAATAATATATTCGTCTGCTAACATTCGAATATAATTGGATACAAATATTGTTTGAAAACATGGTCATCGTAATAAATATACCTAGATACTAAAAAATTCAAAAAATTAGCATTTCGCATGGATTCATTGCGTCAGACGAAAAACTGGTGTGAGCACGGTCGGTGCATAATATCCTGCTTGTAATATGTGATGTGATTTCGTGTATTGATGGGCAAAAAGTTGGGGTTTCTCGAAAACCTCGTGAAAAGTATTTTTCCGGATCGCCCTAGGTCGGAATTGCACGCGGGCGGGCCTCTCGCAGGTGGCGGTGAAGGCGAAGGGTGCGGTGCGCGCATTTGTTCACAGTAATGTAATGTATTATTTTAATGTTATATTATTATGTGATATACGCGACTACGTAGCCATAATAATATTCGCGTACAATAATACGTACACGTACTGTTATAATATTATAGTATTATACATTTTATAGCATTTGCGAGAGAGAGAGAGAGAGAGAGCACTTCTATTTATAGTAGCAGCCACTTCCGCAGTGACGGTACAAGCGCGCGGCAATACGCACTTTGAAGTATTTTTCGCCGACACGAGGAATGGCTTTTTGTGGGTTTAATTACACGCGCGGCCGTTTAAAACTCATCGCCACTCTCGGAAACGAACATTATAAACCAATTACTATATTGCAGTCGCACGGCCGCTTCGACGACGGCGACGGCGACAACTATAATCACGCTCGCAATAATGGTCGTAAAAACACGAAACCGTCAACGCCGCCGCCACACCGCAAGCCAGTGTCATCGGATTATCTCACTGTTTATAATATTATAATAAAACGTATGGAGACGCGCATAATATTATGTTTTATATTATTATTATTATTATTATTACACGACAATATTGTTTTGAAGGAGCTGCAGGTGACATCGCCGCGGTGTAACGCATACAAAATATAGCTCTGGTGTTGTAGGTGATGTACGTATATATAGTGTGTAGTCCTTCCGTGTGATTGTCTCCGGTACGCATATAATAATAATTATTATAAACCGGCGCGGTGTCACGATATTTTAGGTTTCCGCCGCCGTCCCGAAAGTGTACTGTAATAATAATAATAATATGTTGTAATAGTCGAAAAATAAAAATAAAGGGCGCTCGCATGTTCCATAAATTACGCGTTTTCGAGACTTTAACTACATATTATTATAATATATTATAATAATAATAATAACATATTATAACGGTGCGCCACAACTCACGGGCATTATATAGCCCCGGCAGCGAGGCCGTTATCGAGATGGATATAATGGGTGTAGACTATTAAAATGGTATCTAGTTTATTAGAAAATAGCGAGAAAAAAAAATCAAATAAGAAAAAAATTAAAAGGAAACGGTCGATTGGAATGTAATGAAATAGAAGCGTTTGATAATTGAGCACTATAATGTTACTTCTGATGCTGCTCAGCTGCTACAGTGTTCGAGAGGACATGAAAGCATTAAGAAATGTAATTGATTTAAATCCTTCTCGCGTATACGACTTGGTCATGAGTATTTTAGATCAGCGTATATTACTATAATAAACTCCGAGTGTCTTCATCGCATAAACCTCATTAGCGTTCTCCCGTTTACTTCTACAGACAGATAATTGATTATTTAGCGCATATTATTGCGTTTAACTATATATACCAAGTTATTAAATACACACAAAGACGAACGGAGTTTAGTTCAATTTTTATAATACTTAAATACGGTTGGTTGATTTACAATATAATAAACTATACCCGAGTAACCCATAACACATATCCAGTGTGTGTATTGATGTGTGTTTAATTCTACCGGAATATTTTATTTTTAGGTTATTAAATATTATTATATAATATACATTACACAGATTATGTTATATAATATAGTATATATACCAACGACGTTTCTCAAAAACCCATAATAATTGTTGTCATTTCAACGATATATTTTTTTTTTTGATTTTACCGTGACGACGTTATAAAATCATAGGTCATCTACAAAAAGTATAAACAAAACTATAAGATACACACTTACATGTATTTTATTACATTGTCTTACCTTCTGTTGTGACAATATTTATATATTTTTAGAGCTCATTTCCCTGTCATATTCTTGACAATTTTCCTATCAACGATAAAATGATAAAAAATTAAAACAGAAAGACAAAAAAAAAAATAGCCAACACATATATTTACATATTATTGTTTTAAATTCACAAAACTATTCCAAACAAAGTTCTGTAATACTGTTTCCAAAATTATTTAAATTGTTCAAATTCCAATCCATATAATATAGTATATACATTATACATGTTATGTGGATGTCTCTAACTTTTGAAGCACTATTACTTCACTGTTAAGTATGCTTTTTTTTTAAAAAAAAAAAACCACGTATTAATGTGTAAAACCAATAAATAATAGGTAGCTCACATAATAAAGAGCTCATAATAAAAAAAATTAATGTTTTTCGAGATTCCTGGTTGAAATTATTTAAATGAGATGTATAATTATTTTTAAAAAACAAAATATGCGACGTCATTCTTACATCCCTAATTATTTTATAAGTATAATATAGTAATCTTTTGAACATTAAAATAACAAATCTTTTTCAAATAATTTATACGTAAGATTCGAGTAATTTTTTTTAGAGATTTGAAATATTCAACTTCAGCCTAATTATTTATATTAAGAGAACGTTGCCGTCGTTCCCTCGTGCAGTGTTTCTCTACTAAAGCCTTACATTTTAAAATTTTAAGAATTTTAAGAAGAATCTCAAGTAAAAAATGCACAGTACTTTTCTAAGGAATTGGGAAAAACAAAAATGTTTACAAAAACTCAGTTTTTGAAAAAATCGACTCTTATTTTATTATAATTCAAAAACAAATAACCGTCGATACTTTAAATGTCCAACAAATATTTGTATTAGCATTTTATATTATACTGGTATAGTTGAAAAATTTTTTGACTTTTTTTAAGTTGTTTATGGACATGTGAAATTTTCGATTTTATTATCAACAACTGTCGGTAAAAATTGTTTTGCCAAAATTATTTGTTTTAATACAAGTTTCCATATAAGCTGTTATTATAGCTTTTAAAAATTTTAAAGATACATATGCATAGTTTATTTTAAAAGCTTTAAAGTTTGAATTGCAAGTTTGCAAACTATTTTGAAATTAAAATGTATAAAACGTTCAATTTTTTTAGCTTAGGTTCGAAAATGTTATTAATTAGTCTAAATAATATAAACATCATTTTTTAAAGTTATTTTAAGTTCAAATTTGGACAAAGTCAGATATATTAATAAAGAAAACAAATTAAGTTATTTTTTTGTAGTTCAAAAAATGTTTTCGTGAAGATTTGAAACTTTTATGTAAGTATATTATTAAATTGTATATACCTACTAACCTACTCAATGACATTTTCAAAACATTTAGATTAATTTTTTATGATATTGCATATTTATATATATTTATACTACAAAGTACGAACTCAATAACACTGTTTTACGACTATTCGGCATTGACTCAAAAGTAAATAATAATAATGTATATAATATGTATTATGTATATAATAAATTAAAATAAATGCAATGTTTCCGACAAAAATTACTTCAACCTACCAAATTACTAATAATAAAATATAAATTACGTTAATTTAGCAATATAAAATATAATATAATATTATCATATAGGCAAATAATATTATAATTTACATAAAGGCTGACGACGGTTTTCACTCAGAATCGGTTTTTTGTATGCAATAATCTATCATATTGAATACAAATTTAACACGTCAATTAAAGAGACTATTACACAATGACGATATGTACATTTGAGACTCCCACTCTACAGCAAAGCGGTTACCTACTTCCCCAATATTATTTTTCTTACCTTAAACTATATTATAAACAGTTTATATGTAGGTAAACCTGCAGTATTCAGTATAATATGAATTATGAACAGGTATAAAGGCTTAACGTGAATGTATAAAAATTGTATTTTTTATATTTTAAAAAAATGCTAATTATTTATATATTTTAAATTACTAGAATACAAACTGTGTTGTCTTATTCTATTATGAGAGCGTGGACATATTTTGTATTAAAATATAATAAGTGTAAATGTGTAATGTATCGCTATATGATGTATTTGAAAAAAATATTAGCCATACATATTTTATCACCACACATAATATTATATTATGTACGAATAACGTCAGCGTTTTTGTAGAAATATTTTGTTTTTCCTCATTTGTCAGTAGTCGATACGACGATAACCCGATACTATACACACTGCATATTATCATGTGTTTTTTTTTCAAAGCAGATTGTTAAAATACCCGTAAGGAGAACTCGAAGTTGAGTACGGAGAATTTTGAAGAAAAAAAAACATAAAAAAATATATTTTAATATAGAGAAATTTTTAATGTATGAAAAAATTACAATATATACGCAGCTTGTATAGCTGCCACGCGCAAATACGTACACTTAAAATATATTATATACTAAACTATGGCCTTTAGTGACAAAGTTTGAAACTCGTAAATAATTTATATATAAATTCCGCCAAAGTGTTTGCGCCGAGTGAAATACATATAGTATACCTGCAGTATTGTATAATATGTGTCAGACTGGACTGACTTCCTTACACGAATACAAAAACTGGATGAAACGTGTTTGTCATGTTAATCCGAAACGTAACTTACACCAACACGATGTATTCACTCATCGGCGCTCGCTTTTTAAAATTTACTATACTAGGTTAACTACTGCACACGCAGCCTCGAAAGATTAAAAAGTCTTTATGTAATTATTTTAAAATGTATTGTCATATACATATTATTATTTATTTATGTTTGCCTAAATATAAGGGATTTACCTATATCGTCCAAGAATTTTTTATTTTATAAATTACCTGTATAATATTATTATCCATAACGCCATTTGTTTGTAAAAAAACAAATTTTAAATTTAGCGAACAAAACATAAGATTTCAAAAGATATTTATGGTAAGTACGTATGTATACGTTGTAAATCAACTGCAAATTATTTTCAAATAATTCTTTAAAAAAAAAAAATTAAAAACATATAATCGAAACAAAAAGCTCGTGTTAAATTAAGAATATTGCAGTCAATCCGTCTGTAAACTGCAGCGTTAATACTTGGATTTATTTTGTCATACCTATCATCAGTATTATGATTATTTGTATAATAATGATTTTTACTGTCGTTCGTTTCTGTAATGGTACAATATTTCGTACCGTTAAATTACAGCAAGTGGTTCATAAAATCCCACGCATGAACCTCGGTTCATAAAATATTTAAAAGTATCGATATAGCCTAAAGTTAGATAAGTTATAGTAGGTATTATACCTACATAGGTTAGCTGTGGTTACTAAATTTGATGCACCAACAACAACAACAACTTTTATAGGTAATGTACGTGTTTATTGGTTTAAACTACACTGTATGTAGTATTAACTAGTATTATTGTTATTATTATTATTATTATTATGGCAATTAATAACAGAGCCGAACCATGAATATATCCAGGGCTCGGCGTCCGGGATTACTCTCCCGGCGGGGTGCTGAGCTTCAGACTATACAGTTCTGATTGTCTCATCCGGAATCGGTATCGTGGGAAATGCTATAGAAGGGTAGGTCATTCGAGTATGGTGTGTTATCTTTTATTTTAAATCTCGAACCCATTACAACCATTGCTTAAAAAAATATAAAAAGAAGACATTCCGAGTGTATACCGCACAGTGTAGTCGTTATGTGTGTATTGACCGTAAATTTAGCCGTTTATTAGGATTTTCTCGGAAAATAATAGGGTTACTTTTTTTTACTAGCCCAAAATATACTATCTGTAATGGAAATCCTGCAAACGACCGCAACAATAATATTGAGTTTGACCTCCGTCCAAAACAACCACATACCTACTAATAAGCAGTATTAATATTAATAGGTGAATAAATTTTGCAAATCAATTGAACTAAATAGACTACACGTTAAAGCATAATTTCTGTGAAAGTAATAACTATATTATACTCTCAATACTCGTTTAAAAAATATTGTATACTATCTTAAATATGCGACGCATAAAATTATAATAACGTCAACTTTAAAAATAAAATAGAACCGGAGAACTCGCTCCGCCATGTTGTAGGTTTTGAGTGCACCTCGTCAATGAGTGGGCCACCATGCATGTAATGGCTATGCGTATATATATATATAGAAACATATATGCAGAGTGAAGATGACGGGCGGATCATCATCTATTTCTAATGATAGTTATGATACTATTTTTTGTATATTTCAACTGCTGTACAAACAACTTATTGAAAATCATAAATTACATTTTGAAGTTTTTAATCCAGAAACGAAAATTATATCAATAGGTATAAATTGAAATAAAACTTAAAAGATTGAACATTACAAATGGTCTATTTGGAGCTCAAAAGAAAACGATACATTTTAAAAAAACTATACCATGTCTAAAAAATGCTACTATAAAATATATTTGGCGAATTCATCAATTCTCTATGATGGTTATAACATTTTGAATTAAAATAATTTATTCTGTCGAAAATTGAATTGTCTTAAAAATTAAAATATTTTATCGTTTTCCTGATTTTTTTTTTTATCAAAATTGTTCGTATTTTAATTAGGAATGGTACTGGCAATTGTCTCAGAATCAAATTTTCTTTCAAAAACCACCTTCAATGTTAAAGATTAAATTTCTCTGCTCCAAAAAGTGTTTTCAGATATTATATCAAAAAAAAGGATATATGTATAATATATATGTTTACTATATTATATTATAAAGTATCATTGTATATCCAATACATTATTTGCTCCATTTGGAATTTAAAAATTATGTTAATTGACTTGTTTTTCAATTGCAATATATTAAAATATAATTTATATGGTACATCATACAATCAAGCAATATTTAATAAACAAATTATTGTGTGATGTTTAATGATATTTAAACGGTACCCTTAGCCACGCGTACGCAGTTGAATAATAATAATTTAAAGTGATTTAATTATTTTAAATTTTCATTTCCTATACTTCTAGTTAAACCATCTTATGTAAAAATATCGTGTTTGTATAACGCTGCAAATTGTATTTTACTCGTGTAAAACGTGTGTGATTTCATAAATAACTGCAGTGTAATAGTTTATTATTATTATATAGGTGTGTAATATGCATAACGGTCACTTATAAAAACAAATGCACGTCGAGCAATTTATAAAAAAACCAAAATACGTAATAATAATAATAATAATATTATTATTTGATATTTTTGACGTATAATACAACCACGCATAATATCACTCCAATTTGTGGCCGCGTACCTATTGCCGCGTATGAAACACAAGAATATAATATCGTACTCGTACACATTATTTTACAACAATATTGTTCCGGCACTTATTGTCATTGCGGTCGGACCTAAAAATATGTCTGACAATATATTATTTCGGTGGAACTGCACACCTATAAACCGACCGTTAAACTCGCGTTTCTCCTCCGTCATCGCGCGGACCGTCATTGTTATTCTGTAATCTCCAAAACCTTGTGCGCACTGTTCTGGTGCGTTGGGTATTGAGAGATTCCCGAAGGAAGTCCTGTGAACTGCAACAAAATATTATTTATCAAACCATACGATTATTATTATTTTATCAAGTCGTTATTTTTCACGCGCATTGCGGACTCTCCAAGGTGACGGTTTTAAGCACCAGAAGAATCCATTCCGATTGACTGGCCGTCGACGGTTTTCCATTTCATAACAACACACAGGTAGGTCTGGAAAATTAAAGCCACATATTATGTGATATTAGTACCAAGGTTTGCATTATACTGTATCTATATATAAAATCTATTTCTTGTCGTATAATAATATCATAATTAAACACTTAGTAATTGAAGGATGCATGCTCGTTCGTTTACTATAAATATTATATTATATTGTATTATCAACACGCAAGTCGCAAAGGCACAATGACGAGGAATGATGGAGAAAGGGTTGTCGAATTTGTATTTTTTCTCTAGCTATAATTTTATAATAATATTATTTGACATTGACGCTGCGATAGAATATTGTAATAACAATACTATCACTTATCGGAATGTTTATTATTATTATACTTACCGCCAATTTATGCAATACAAATGCGCAACGTTTTACAGTAAAAATATAATATATACATCTATAATAGATGTAAATAATATGTAATGTCATTATTGCAGGCACAACTGCAGTGACAAAATAATATCGTGAAAACGCATGAACCGCTCTAATAGTTCGATAGGACTATACAGATATAAATCTTTTAATTAGTGCACAAAATAAAGAAACGATTTTTTTTTTTTTTTTAGTCACAATATTGTAATGCAATATTTGTGACAGTAAACAGGATGGGATTTTGAAATTGAACATACTATATTTAATCTACATATATTTATAGTGGTTGCTAGAAACCAGCTGTGGGTTATCATTAAAATGTAAATATTAGCAGAAAAATTGCAAAACCCGAGTGCGTGTCCCTCGACGGAAATGAAGTGCACCCCGCGATACCGTCATCAAGTAACACTAAAAAAAAACCTCACAGACACCACCACCACTAAAGTTTTCGCATTATTTATAAATACTTTGTTTTTCTTACTTATTTATTTTTTTAAAAAGAAAAAAAACAATAATGACCAAAGTTTTTTGTTTTTTAAGTGCCGGCTGGAGGTCATATTTATCTGTCTACGGTCTTCTAAAAAAAACCTTCTGGTGAAAACGATACGTTTCGGTCATTAGACGGAAAAATGAAAAACAATAAAAAAAAAAACAACAAATAAACACTTCACATATTATGCTTGTAAGTGTATTATTATTATAGCTGTCGTTACAATAACACGTCCAAGACTGCACGACCGAGCAATAATTGTCTATATACGTATTGGAGACGACCATATAATTATTTATTAATGTTTTGATACTAAAGCTATTATTACGCTTTGATATTTTAATTGTTCGGAATTCAATTTGTGTATTAGTAATTGAAATAGATTACAAGTAAATAGTATAATATTATATAGTTCAGCGGGAAAACAAAAATGCAGTATAACCTAAATTCGTATGTATTATTTATACTAAACATTAAAGCCACGTACCGAATACCACAACGAGAATTGATCGAGTTTTTATTCTAACGTTTACTATAGTATATGGTAAGTATAAACCTGCTTTGGTTTGTGTTGGTTAATAATATAATAATTTTGTAAATTAAAATAATACGCGATTATGTAAATAAATACTTTAATAAATTACTCAACAACAATGCGTCTCGATCGCTATTTTCAAACGGATGTGAACTTTGAGAGTCAAAAAACCGTCGCACAGATGACGCATCGGAGTTTATATTTTTACTAAAAACCGATAGCAGGGTTGTTTAACACTCAAATAATCATCGCAGACAGGACATAATATAAAATAGTGAAACCGGCGACGGGCATTGGTAGAAACAAAATCAAAAAATATCGCATCCCACCGTATAGATAATAATATAAGCGGGACGTTTTGTTATTGAGCTTTGAACGACTCGGTGCTGCGGTGTTTTTAGAGTTATGGCGTATTTATCACGTGTCGTTGCGTTCGCCAGCCATATCATTTCGACATCTCAAAATCGCAAGCTGGCAGATATATTCCCATCACGGAAATAGGTAAAAAAAAAAAAAATAATAATAATAATAATAAACATTCGCCGCGCGAAAAGAAATAAAGTCGAAACTTTTATTCCGTCGTATCACATACACACACTTTTTCGTGTCCCGGAAATATAAAAGCTAATTCTATATATACCTACCTATATATTATATAGGACACGTGCGTTAAACGTGTATATTGTATTGCCACGTGCTCGAGTCATACACGCGCTCAGCGAGTACATACCACACGTATGTAATTTATATAGTTACAATATTATAGTATGTGATGTGCGAGTATACCGGCGACTCGTATATAATAATCCTCGGTTAGTTTGGAAATAAATTATGCAATCTGTTTTAGTTCAAGTCCGATTTCATTGTACACGAACGTCAGAAACGCGCGGTTTAAGCACTGATATACGTATACAAATCGATTTAAAATTTTAAAAAGTATATTTAAAATTTAACGATATTTCTACAATTATTTTATTCATATGTAAGTAATAATAAATAACTATATAATATTTCGTTTTCTCAGTCCCGTTTCACAACCGCTCGTAACGACAATTAATATGGAATGCGCGAGAGACGGCATGTTTCTCGTAGTTAGAAATCAAAATTAAAACCGTTAAAATATAAAACTGATATTTTAAATAAAAATAATAGTAAATATATGATAAAAATCTATTTTAATCGTCGTACAGTTATACATTTATTAAAATATTATTTTAAATTCTAATCAGAAAAAACAAATATCGTTAAGTGAAATTGAAATAAAAACCAAAATTTTCATATTGATTTCAAGCCTTGGGTTAAAGACTTTAAAGTATATAATATTATGCATTCATAATAACTTAAAGAACACGAGCGTTCAGTTGCAAATGGCAGAACTGCAGTTGATGCACTTATTGCAGTGCATTGTTTTTCTGTAGGTATTTATAACACTGCAGCTGATGTAGCTTAATCGAATTCTTTGATGTGGATGGGAATCTACAACAACGGCGCCTAATTACAAACCACTTAAAATGCTTCGTAAGTTAGCACGAATCGCATTTAATATTTATAAATCACGTACTAAAACGACATAATCATAAAAAAAAAAAAAAATCGCTTTTCACTGTGGCATATAATATATACCAACTCAAAAAATAATATATACGCGGGCTGCTTGTATTGTACAGGTCACCACTCTGCGCCAGGTAAATCCGTCCGCTCGTTAAATAGTCGCCAGTCGGCCTGCTAATGGATTGGCCGAGTTTCGTGAGAAATCTTTTGTATATATTATACCGCGGCAGCCCATGGCTGACAGTACATTAAGGAGATTTCTGAAATTGGAATCGGGATAATCAAATACGACGTGGGTGCTTATTTTTTTCCTTCTTTACTGCTGCTACAGCAGGCACGCTTTTAATCCGAGACATTTCCTAAGTACGGAATTTTAACAGACCGAAAATAAAATAAAATGCCGGCAAAAATAAATAAATAATAATGTGACAATACACTGAGCGAACATCCAGTGAAAATACATAAATAATATTACAACTATTAGTATAGGTTTATTTTACATAACAATATGTACAAGGTGATTCATTTAACGTAAGATATTCATTATATTGAAAAGTATAGACTTTTTCACAATTTTTTTTTTGTTACAAAATAACATTTTTTTAGATAATCTATTTTTTTCATATTTTTATCCTTATTATTTTCTAAGCTTTTACTTTTTTGTATCACAACGTACAGTTTTAATTTCATGTTTCAAAGCAGAATATTTTTCTTAATATTTCGATATATAAAAATCAAATTTTGATCCATTACCTAGTTAATGAGTTATAAGTAGGTATTTAAAGTTAATATGGTCGGAGTTGTGGAACAACATTTTGCTAGGTACCTAACAGCGTACCACTCGGCTCATCTATACTTTAAACACATATAACTCATAAATAGCTCTTCCAAAATTGTATTTATGTGTATCGAGTAATCTGAAATAATTCTGCTTTAAAATATGAAAATAAAACTGTATGTTGAGATCTAAAAAAGTAAAAAGCTTAAAACATTTTAAGGATAAAATATATGAAAAAAATTTTTTTTTTTTTAAAATGTTGTTTTGTATAACAACTGGGAACCACGTAGGAAAAAAATTGAAATAAAGTCAATACTTTTAGTTATAATGAGTGTCTTACGATAAATAAATCACCCTGTACTGCAAGCTTGATAATTTCAGTCACTTTTTACGCTAAAAAAACCTGTGTGGTTCTTATTAATTTATTATATTGCTCTTAATCGGGTATGTACGTACTAGAGTTTTGGACCATGAAACTTTTAAATAGCCTCTGATTAAAAAAAAGTTTAAAAATATTTTAAATATTTAATTTTTAGCAAAATCGAATTATTTCTATTTGAGTCACGATGGGTAATCTTTTAAATCAGTTAAAATTTAATTTGTACAATAATTTATTCACGAACAATACGGGTAAATGTAGAAAAAGTTGAATATTACACCTCAATGTATAGCAAGATTTTTAAAATATGTAAAAACCTCGAAAATATGCAAAATAAAATTCAGTATCTACCTACGTACTCTAAAGTTTTAATAATGTGCAGTTTAAAACATATTTGTACATGCATTGTATACTCTGCTGTGTATTACATTATCCTACATGGCTGTTCGATGTATCCAATTGCATTGGGGTTTACTTAAACTGGCTATTAAATATACCAATTTAATTATGACGGCCTGTCGCGTATCGTGCAGGTTTCCTCTGCATCCCCCGATTTCTTGCAGTTCTCGATTCTTGTTCGGGTCTCGCACGAGGCATGTCGTTTTATTAAATAGTAAAATTGACGTCTCCTGCTCGAACTTATTTACATTCCATCGTGCACATCAACTGTGCACGAGTCGCGGCGGAGCGTACATTTGTGTCCAATATGTCAATCATGTTCGTCCTTTGTGTGCATAATATAGCGGCGTAGAACACGCGCTCCACGTCGAGCAGCATAATTATTTGAACTGCAGCACGTGCAGCTGTCTGGATCGAAATAATTATGGAAAACGTGTATTTTTCTTAAAAGAAAACCCATCACAGGAGTTCATATTATTATATGCTTTCAAATCGTTTAGACTCGATAAATAATATATAATATCGGTATTATAATGTTTGTCGGATGATTATTTTATGCTTATATTATGATGTACCATAGCTACCTTTATCGTTCGCAAACATAATATTATACAGACGTCGTGTAAACGGTTAAGTCCCTTGCTAAACCTTCAACATCCCATGAAAAGTCATGCACTGACGCGTTATTCAATTAGCTCGAAGAGAAAAATGTTTTAGACATGCGTCAAAAGTCGAATACGAGCTGGCTTTTCACCCGACGTGAGCCTTTGCGCTCGCGCACTTGTCATTTTAATATGACGTATAAAATATGATACAGCTTGTTGTACGTCACTGTATTGGGCTTTTTGCGTGCTCTGCGTGCCAACACAGGTTTTCGAATATTGCGATGACTAGCTATGGCTTTTGATTTTCTCTCTCTACGATCAAAAAATGAATCCCAAACACGATTTTACTATCGAATGACAAGTCTCTTAATCGAGAGGTACGCAATTTATAGGTACGTGTGTGTACTATGTGTAAATATAAACCATGTCATTATGACTGCTATTTAGTTGATGTGCGTTACATAATATGTAAAGATTTGGTAGAGATTTAAGGAGGGCCGCATACTTTTTTTTTAAATACATTTTTTTTTTAAACATTGAAATATGTATTTTGTCTACCTTTATACGGATCAATTAATGATTTAAATATTGTTCCGTTACTGTCATTAAATATAACCTACATATTGTGTAATAAATAATAACACGTGTAAAAAAAAAAAACAAATAATTAAATGTTTTATTTTTGTAACTGTAAAAAATAAAAATGTGTTGTGTCTTAAAGTTTTAATTAAATACCTCTACTGTTAATAAAATAATATGTTTTTAATCCAGGGAAGAAATAGGTCTCGGCCATAAATACAAAAAGTCGATAAAAAATGGACCAAAATCTAATGCAATTGATTAAAAATAGTTAAAACAAATGGAATCGTTACGCAATTATATGCTGTACAATAATACTATTCGTCAAACCGCGGAAAAATGTGATAGCGGGGGCATATTCCGTGTAAAGCTGTTATGATATATATATATATATATATGATTATACTTGAAGTTTGAGATAAAAATATATTCTTATCTCTGTATAAATTTCGTACGCACAGACTTCGTATCTGGGTTAAACATAACACATAAATATGTGAGGATTATATAGCGATGCGTGTGCTATAGAGGTATTATACGCGTCTACACCCCAAAGTACCAAGCCATATTATTATGAGTATATTAGCTTAGGTATTAGGATACGAATCTTATAAATATATATATCTACTATCGGGTTGGGTTAAGTTAAATAAAAAAAGAAGAAATAACGTAAAATCTAAGTAGCCCAAAACCGTTAAGTTTCTTCCGCCGGGATTGCGAAGGAATCAGTCGATAGAATATGCTCTACGCGTCCTTTAACGATACACATAACCTATATAGGAATGTATGATAAAAGTCAAAATATAGTTATTCTTTTCTTTTTTGAACGCACACACTCAATGTTTACTGTACATTGTATTTCTAATAAAACAACGTGAGTATCATACTAAAAAGTAAAAACATTTTATGTGTTAAGGGTTGGTTATTAGTAATAAGTTATTTTTTTTTTATTAGTTTGAATATTGAAATTCAACAACAATGCAAGTATAGTTCTCTAACGTATTGGTTATAGCTTAGTCGAAGTTCGCACAGTCATAACTTTAAAGTAATATTAAAAAAGTCAATCACTAAACTGATTTTAGGTACCTATAGTCTGCAAGATAAACAATTGATGGTGTAAAATAATAAGACTTTGGCGATTTTCATAATATTATGATCTAACTCCACGTTATAAAGCTAAAACAAATTACGTAAAGTGGTGTGAAGAATCAACAATATTTTTTCGCGATGGTAATTTCCTTATATCAGAGCACTGATCGAAATGGGTTGACGATTCGCAATCCGGTGATCGAGAGTCACAAATAACATTAAATGGGCCATACCATATATGTGGGCGTGTATATTGTTTTTAGTTTTGTTTACTGCTGTAGCTTATATTTATTATTTGCTTATTTCTATTGAGTTTTCATTCCATACACGGATTTGTCGGGCTGAAATAGCCAAAGATCGTGTGTATGTAAAATGTACGTATCTATAAGCTGTAATATGAAATACCCATTGCATAACGTGGCCGAGGAAATCTTATTACGATATTAGTTATCCAGAGGAGGTTCTCTATTCCTCAAGGATAATATATGTTTTCCGTAGCTGGAGGTTAGAGCACTGTGTATGAGATATTATTATAAATAAAAACACGTTTGGTTTATGAATCTAGAATAATTATTGTATTTAAAATAGTGCGTTCCTGGATCGAAAAGTGGCTGTGAATAAGTGTATCGATGAGTTCGCTCATGTTGGTGGTGTCTGTCGAACATATTATATCACTGTGTGTCATTTTGATATTAAGTAACAATTTGGGCGGAGTGGAAAAGTGTCGAGTATAAATACTTTGTGTCGATCAATAGCTCGTGTTTAATGTATAATTTATAATATATGGGATGTAACAACCGTTACACTATATTATGTTATATGAACATCGATTCACGTTGAAATTTTATAAATATTAAATTTTTCACATAGGTACTGCAACTTAGTTGTTGTTCGGACTAAGAAGCAGTCTTAAGAAATAATGGTTGATGAGTATAACTCAATTTGTTTTCTAAGAACATCAGAGGCACACGCAAGCCATTTACACCGTAAACATTTCCAATATATTTTTTTTTATTAGATTTAAATTTTATCATGGTAATAATAGACTGATGCATAACTAAGAAGTGACCACTTCTTCTAAAAATGCTTTATCTTGTAAAATCAATTCATAGTACCTTTAACTGTGTATTATAATGGTTAGCTGAGTGTACAAATACAGTAGGCTCATTTTTATTCAATATAAACTACAAACGTATGAACAATCAAAATCAAAGCATAATATTTTGTAGAGAAATCAGGCAATACAGTGTGAGGTTGGTGTATCGGTGTTAGGACATCAATAATCAGCACCTGTATAAACAGAGTTGAGAGAATATTTGATTGAACTTTGATTAACTGACAATACAACACTGCGAAGTTACACGGAAATATTATGATTTCATAATAATATAAGGGGCGAATCAGTAAAATTACTGTCTCTGTCTTACAACCGTAGAATATAATAAAAAATGTTTCTTGTAACACACACACACACACACACATAATTATATGTGTATGTATTTGTTTATATCACTCATAGTGATTACTGATAACATTATTGAAATGAAGGAATCATAATAGCATTACTCTGCCATTGCCCGTTATAACAATGTTATTAAGAATTATTTTAACTGGGTTTTGTCGGGAGCTTTTATTCATATTTGATTTTTATGAAGGTTTAATTAGTACCTATTTAAAATGTTTAGTTATTCTTTATAATACTTGTTATAAAATGTGACGTCAATCCTTAATTTCAAAAATTGTAATTGCATTGAGTGAAATATGGTGAGCGGTTTTAACTTAATATATATGCATAATATGTCATAGGTGTGTAAGACGGAGAAAACAATTGTAATACTGCGGTGTGCCGTCATAATAATATGCAAAACGTATGTAATAATAAAATATAAAATTGTAAATTCATAAATCATAAAATATGACATTTATATAAATCACATTTTTTTGCTGACTATATCGATCTACGTATGATCTTTATAATGCTTTATTGGCATTTTAATCATTTATATTTTTTCAAATATATTTATACTTAATATAATAATAAAAAATATCTCTAATGTTTATTCATTTATATCAGAACATTTAATTAGGTACAATATTTTACAGATCTTGGAAAAATTGGCTGTCTTCTATTACGATTATTACACATTTAACAGTTGAATTTATTACGTTGATACTTGATTATAATTCTAATTTTAACGAACGCATAATATTATAAAGTATATTGAAACAATGAAGACTGAAAAAATTCCATTTTTACAAACGGAACCAATTACTTTTACGATTAAATGGAAATAACTCGGTTTTAAAGTTCAAAGTTTTACAAATAGAACCTTTTGATACTAAACTATAAAATTATTTGATATGCTATAAAACTTTCTCATACAAAATTAAAACTCATGGAATGGAGATGGAATCTATTTAGTTTTTCTGTATAATATCTTCATAAGTTTTTATCGAATCAAGTAAATTTGGTGCTTAAAATATGCTCTCGAGACTAACAAAACAAAGTTAAAACTGCGCCGAAAACATTAAGTTTTCAATTTTCTGACACTTAATTTTAATTTTTTTTCCACAAAAAAAAATGTTGAATTTAAAGTCTCCTGTGAAAGTTAATTCCGTATACAAAATTAAATGCAGGTAGACTTAATGTTTACCAATATTCTTTGAAAAATAAATTGGTAATAATTGATCGTGGTTCGCGGACAAAGTGTACGGTGGGAATAAGCTGGGAAATATATTTTAAAATATGAAATTAGATTGTTTACAACTTAACCGCGCGCGATCAGTACCTATTTAATTTGATGACATTTAATAATTGTACACTGTTATAAATGTGTACAGAAATATTTACTCATAATGAACGTAAAACAATAACTAATCATTAATTCGCCGTGCATTTAACTTTGAGGTTTATATACTCGTAAAAGTGGAACTTTTTATAAATAATAACATTTTGTGTATACAAAATAATACCTATGTAATGATATTAATGACTATTTATTTATTTCTGTTTGAATTCTTAAATCAAATACTATAAGACTACATGTGCCTAATTATTCAAACTTGTAATAATAATAATATGTATATAAAACATGTACATTTTTTCCTACTTAAAATAGGAAAAAACCGTCTGCCATATTGAAGAATATTGTTACTATCGAAAATAGTACAAACTTTTTCTACGTAACTGTTCAAAGTGTCATATAACCTTTGTGTAGGTGTGAAATGTTTATGTTACATATACATTTTACGTATACAGTCAATGGTCCTTCAAATAAAAAAAATTATGTCAATAAACTGCAGACAAGTAAGAATACACATGGTAAGATTCGGGTTTAACGATATCTGAGGGGGTTCGGTTCAAAACAGACCTTTTCCATTTTTATATTTTTTGTGTGGACATCGCTTTTTTTGTTTCTTTATTTTTAAATGATTTAGATAATATTATGTAAAGGTAAAAAAATAATAATAAATCAATTTCTGATATCAAAAGTTTTTTCCTTAATATTTTTACAGAATATTTTTAAATTTATAGACAGTGATTTTAGACAAAACGTTTCTTTTCCAGGAATAAGTTTCTTTTGAATAAAACACAACACTAGAATAAGCACCTTTTGGAAATAAACAAGTACATTTTCATTAAAATGCACTATTTTCACAAGTACAATAGTACATAGTTTTTTATTTTGATAAAAATCACTGAAGACTCAAATAATATTATTTTATTGATATAACTTGTACTGAAGTGAAGTCACCAAATGTTAAAAAATAATAAACATGAACAAAAACAGTTTGAAAATGTATTCAAGCATTGGGATGTTTAAGAAAAATTATAATAATATAACAAACAGAAATAAAATTAAAAATAACAGCCCCTGTTCATAACTTATTAGTAGTTATATAAAATAAAATGCAACAAAATAAAAACATATTAAGGAAATCATACCAAATGTAATTATAAATAAAATATAAATAAAATAATATAACAGCCTTTTTAGTAACTAAATAAAAAAATAAGTTATTCAAAATAAAACAAATGAGATAAGTTTTAGGAACTTTAATTCACTCATCATCGTCATGTTCTTGACAATCTGCAATTTATTCTAAGTCATTATTATTGATAAAAATATTATTATAATATGCATCTGGCGGTATACTAATGAATTTTATTAATTTCGATACATGTTTTTGTTTTTTAGCCTTTTTTACATGTTTTTTTTTTTCATTACTTTTAGGTTAAACCAATATTTTTTAGTTTTCCATTCCTTTTTTGAATATTAACTCGAATTGAATTCCCTTCATAAGTTTGTGACACACCGACACTGGTTTTACCTTTTATAAAGGAATATCTTTTTTGCTGAGGGCTTTTGAAGTCAATTTTTGAAGTTAATGATTCTGTTTTCTTTATAAGTCTGTCATAGATTAATCTTTTAGTCTGTAGTCTCTAACATTTCAAACAAAAACCTTTAAGTACCTTATTAAAATATATATATATATATTTTGAGCTAGGTAGATAAAAACAACTTGCAGATTTTACTGCCGCCAATAGTTTTATGGCCAGTGCTCTTTTTATAATAATATTTTATTCAAATATTAAAAGAGTAATAATAGTTAATTAAATAACAATATAAAAAATTTTAAATTTTCACAACATTTATTTTTATTTTAATGATTTTATCATTGATAACAATAGAGATGGATAGGCCACCAAGATTTTCCCACCAGAAAATATCCTGTTATCTTTGATTTTTATAGTTCTGTTGAAGTTAGGCACAATATATAAACATTTTTTTTTAATATAAATTAGTTATAAATCAAAAATATTTAATTTCCCTGAGTACCTACAATTTTATATTTTAAAAATAAAATAACTTTTTTTTTGTTGATGAGATAACGACAATGTAAAATAAATTGGTTTTGTAAAAATGTTAAATCAAAATATTAAATTTGTATTATAACTACAAAGGAAAAAGAGCTTTTTGTTAAGAAATGGAAAAGGAACGTTTTGCCCAGAAATTAAGGAAATGGCACACTTGCTATGAAACAATTTGCTACTCCTATGCTGACAAATGTGGAAAAAGTGCGTTTTGTAGCAAATTGAAAATAAATAATTTTGAATATTAAATAAACACTTATAGAAAAGGAACGGTTTGCAGAAAAATGCGATTTTATATCGACTATTAACCTATTTCATAGGGATTAAGTGCGTTTAGCCAAAAATTAACCTCGCCATTTGATTTGCCATCATTCACCATGCCACCTACTAGAATCAATATCTAACTCGATTTTGTCAAAAATGGAAAAAATCCAATTTAAATTCAAACCCCTCATTTGTTAAAAAAAAAATTTTCGATTAGCAAAGCATATTGTACACCAAATAACTAAATATAAAATAAAATATTATATTATTCACCACCATTGTTTATTGTGACTGCGGGGTGATGGAAGCTCTGCAGATATTCGGCTGGTAAACATACAATAATGTCAATTGTTTGTAACCGTATACCACGTCGTATGAAGTAATTAAACAGTCCTGCAATGCGTATAATTGTCCCACAGAACATTATGTATTCCACGCGTGCATAAATGTGTCGTAGAATAAAAGGCTTCTGAAATAATGTTTGGCACATAAAAAAGGCATTTAAAACGAAATTGTTGTTTTGTGTTTGGATCAAATGACTATTGTGTAATTTGTAAGGAAAAAAAATTATGACATTTGATGAAAAAACCGAGGAAGTCACTCTGCTGTATAGTAGGTTTGAGTGTCTCTCGCAATTTGGTGATAAGTCATTGTAATGGATGATTTAAAATTACGATACTGCAAAAAGTCGACCTTCTAAATAAAACGACAAAATAAAATGTGTCATAATATATAGTTATAGTAGCCAGTAGTTAGCAAAGTAGCATGTATTCAACAATAAACATCGGAGCTGCATGATGGACGGGTGTGTGAGGGTGTGACTGATTGGGCTATTATATAGTATACGTTATATGGCCACACTTATTCTTTTTTTTTCTAGAAACTTGTACACTCATAGGTGTAAGTGGTGTAAGTTCCAGCAAGGATGAATTAGAAAGTGTGATAGTCTGACAGTAACTGTACTGTTTAAATAGAAATGCATTTTCTTGATGGTGTTGGGAGGGTGGTTAGTAGCTATCCTGCAGTGATCACTTAAGAAATGAAAAAAAAAAGCTCCACCATGTAAATACTAAATAGTAAAGAAGTCTTCTTGCCGGAGGTACATAATGTCAACAATGGTGCTTATACTTAAACGAAAGCGCAATACGATAAAAGGTCATATTAAAATTAATCGATAGGCTAGGTAGTGGGTAACCGATGGTGAAATACATTACGACTTATACACAAAGTATATAATTCCCAGATCACACAAACCATACGCATATAATTTTATTTTTTAGCCGTCTAGTAGAATAATAAATTGTTAGTTATTTTCTTAGATATTATAATATAGGCATTTATACAAACATAATATGAACTGTCAACTGATTGGTAAATGTTTAAATGCGTAAAATCGTTTACGTATTGACGCGTAATATGTAGCAAATATTATATATTTGGTGAACGATGTTTGACGAATGTTGTACAAGGTTGCAGCACCTGCTTAAAACAATATTAAAGGATCAACCGTTAAGACTGAGAAAAATTGTAAAAATTATTTATAATCAGTCGTAGATATACGTCATGAGCTGAAAATGTCTTATTGTATACATATGTATATTATTATGTGCACATAAAGTGCCTCAATTACTATTGACATATTTAGAGCAAATAAAAAAACAGAAATACATCATTCATCCATGTTTAATCGATATTGAAGTATCACTATATAACCACTGAATTCACTTAGCTTACAATGAACATTTTCCTGCCATCAAAAATTTGACACCATAGCTGTAGGTTTGTAGGCTGTTTGTCTTATTTGACTCTATAAATAACCCACCTACATTATAAGGGACTGGAATTGTATGCATTTTCATATTTTTATTATGTAATTATTTAAAGAAGTAGCTAGTTAATCAACAAATGTGGATACTTTAATGGTGATTCTGTTATTAAAAATATATTTAGCACAATTGGAACATTTTTTAATTTTTACACTTAGCATTTGTTAAGACATTTAATTAGTTAAACGAATAAATTGGAAAGATTTTCGTTTTTCACAATTGTCAATAATTGTCAGCCATGACTCACCAAGTAAGAAATAAAAAGAAAGTATATAAACATTAAGTCTATACATTAGAGTTGATATAATTCCTGGCCCTAGACTAGCTAATATTATAATGCATACAAAGCGATTCCTTAAAATGTAAGCACCTTTGTGTTTATATAAAAAGCGAAGTTCAAATATGTGCCTTAATAGTTGATAAGTAATGAGTAGTTAAAGTCGTGACGATCGAAGTAGTTGATCGATATATTTCGGGTACAGCGTACGTCCACTCCGCTCATCAATAATGTAAATATAATATTTCAACCATACCGTTGTATAATTAACTGTTCGTTTAATTTGAGTTTATTTTTGAGTATCAGGATTCTCGGAAAATAATTTGGAATATGAAATTAAAAATGTATTCAGTCATCCAAAAAAAAAAAAAAAAATACTTAATAAATAGTAAAAAAAAAATTGTTTTTTTCATAAATGACGACTTCAAATAATAATATATATCTATATAAAAAAAAATATATATATATTTTCAAAACGTTAAAACTTTTACAGAGAATGACTTACCTTTACTTTTAAATTAACTACCTAGTGCCTATATATATTATACTATAATACTATATAATATTATATAACTATTATCATTGGACTCTCGTCGAACCAATACGAGTCCACATTTATATTATATTGCGAACATAATATTATTATAACATGAGTACACCAAAAATAATATTTAATAATATCGCGTAGGTATAGTCGTTATTTTATTCCACGTACCAGCAGTATGCTATATTATAATATAATAATATTGAAAAAACACTCACACCGTGTTTGTGTGTGTGTACATTGCAGTGTGCAGCATAAAATATAATATCATACGTTGCAATTTAATTTCACTCATTAACAGCCAGTCATCCGTTGTAACAGGCGACATGACCATTAACAATAAAACCGATAATTATTATATTGCCGTATAGTCGTGCAGGGGGGCACGTGCGTCAAAAGCGTTTTCATTCAAATCAGACTCGTCGAACAACGATCGTTGGTTTAGGTATATATAGTTCAGTTTGTAATATATTTTCGGGCATTTTGTTATAATTAATAATTGTACGCTATTACTATTATTATTATACGGCTGTATAATATATAGTCCATCATATGTACCAGCTACCAACCCCCCCATGACACAGACGCGAGTTCAGACGATATCGATTCAGTCGGTGTCAGATAGTCGGGGCTAGGTAAATTAAAACATATATCATAATATATACTTATTATTGACTATATATTATATTGTATACATTATAATGTCTCAGAACCACCTCAGACGTGTGGAGCACTTAAGCGGACAAGCTCACGTAGCGCATCGACATAAATCGTAATTCCGATGAAGTCTCGTGTAGGTATGACTTAAGCACACATACTATTATTATATCATACGTATAGCTTTTAAACTTACAAATTATTATATTATCTACTTAAACCGTTTATCGTACCATCAGACAGCTGTTATTATAGTGTACGGTAACTCAAAAATTGCTTATTTCGAGGAGTGCAGTATTTAATTTTTTCATGCCCATGGTACACACAAATATTGTACGATGAATATATTTTGAGCTTTGACTATATTGTGAGCATAATATTTAAACGATTTACATAACATTGTGCTATTATTTTAAGTCAATTCCCTCAAAACACAGTTTTTCTAGTTGCCTACCACACAAATGGCTCGATGAACCTACACAAAATATATTCATTCAAGTATAATGTACAGACATATTATTGTCTCTTATATACGAACCCTTGGACTGTGTACAACTCGTCCCTGACACGACTACTTTTAAAACGAAAAAAAAAACAGTCGATTGTGGCGCGAAAAATAAATATCGATTTGAGACTTAACATCGGATAGGTACTAGGTAGTAATATTATAGTATTTTGTAAGTAATGCATTTATTTTCTTCCTGGTCTATCCTGGTAGGTATGTACAATTCGACGTAGTGGTTACCTCGTTTTATAGACTTGCACGACAACGACGATTATTTCCAAAGTATAGTTTGCTATGAAAAAATATTATCATTTCGATGACGGTCCGTATTGCTTTGAGAAAAATATAATACCTCTTTTCCCTACATACGCAAGGTAATCATTTATTAAGTACGTATAGATAGATAGAGCCGATATATAGCTGCCGGGATAAACCCACCTATATTTGTCAGAATACACTCACGATTATTACTTCGCATAACCATTGAATTTTTCAAATAATTTTGTTTCCCAGAAATTCCACTTAATCAACGCATTTTTCAAAGAGGGAAATATACGTTTTTTAATATAGGTTTTATCTCCCGAGAATTTAGCAGCTTACTTCAATGCAATCCCATATTGAAACGAAAGTTTTCATCGAATGAAATTTACGACGGAAAATATATCATATTTATTTAATTATAATGTATTGTCTGAACTAAAACTAATAACTGTGACATTGTTGCTGTGATTTTTCCCAAGTATGTGTCGGTAAAATCGATATATTTCCTTGAGCGTGTGAAGAAAATACTTATTAAACAATAATTATTTAGCAGCGTCTACGAGCGTATAATGTGTTATAACTTATTATTAAGTTTTTCTCGACTCAACAACTGTCAAAGCTTACATGTCCACCGAGAGAAATATTTTCTTGTCAAAGTCAAACATCATCTGTCGTAGGTTTACCTTTAATTTTAAATTAACTGTGTTTGATAAAACTACATTTTTTTTTTCATTTACAACAGAACGAATAAAATCCGTTTTGTACACATATAAAATATAAATATACCTTATTATATTATTATCAAAAAAATGATAATATATACACAGAAAAAACAAAATTTATTATTTTCCATGCCATGTGTAGTATCCAGTCAGTTGCCAACTTCTGAAAAAGCAACGAAATACACAAAGACGCGATAACTAAAACAGTGAAAATGCAATTCATATTAATGTTATGTTTATTCTAAATATAAATCATAATATTAGTATTACATAAATTAAAGATGATGTTCATATCAAATCCATTTTACACAATTTCAGATTATTATTATTTTTTTTTTTATTAGTCTTAGATACATTGGCAACTAGGCCATTACTATAGTTATTGGCTTACATTGTATTTACATTTAATTTACAGAATAGTTAATGTTTATATTAGATTATATAATTTGATTTTCTTTAAGAAGTTGATGATATTAATATTTGATTGGAGTTCGGGTTGTAGGTCTTTTCCTAGTAGATGTGGTTTATGGAATATAGTGTTTGTTTCTTGAGTCTTCGAACTTTAGGCATTCAGTTAATATATGTTTGACTGTATAATCCACTCCACGCGATTCTCATACAGCCATATTAGGGATCGTTTCTGGTCATGTGGTGATCATGTGCTTTGGACTATTGTCCTGACAATACTTTACATAACTATACTCGAAAGCATACGTTTAATTTATGTTATGTGTTCTGTATGCAGCATTATCGAGCAACAGATAAATTTGATTTTCATTTCGTTGTCCACTCTATAATATATACTTGAAACCGTTATAAATTGAAAACGTTTTTTTTTTACTTTAAAAATTTAAAACATAACTAAGTAGTAGGTACCTACTTCAAATCTAAACAAATTTTTAAAATTTAAAATTTCTATAATTTTGATAATAAAATAATTACAAATTATAAAAATACACACTTATTCACTTCTACAGTGATTAATAGTAGGTACTTAATATAGTAATCTACCTTACACGATATTATAATATAGTCATGTACTCATAGACACTTATATTCAAATATTACCTACCTACTATGAATGTAGGATTTTATAATTTGTCGCTGCAGCAATACCAATCACTAACCTATTACCTATATATTATTATGTATCAAAATAATAATTATATTATGACTGGATACTTATACTTCAGTGCTATTTTAATACTAATAATAACTCACTGTATTATTACATCAATCGAGTATTATAAATAATTATGAATCGATTAGTCCAAGTTTCGATAATTCATTTTGAAGCGTCGCGGTCGTTTTTGTGGTGAATCCAGCAGAAAATGTATTGAAAAATGTCAAGTTGTGAAAAGTTCAAAATGTAAACATACCCTATGGCCTATGTATATCAAAATATTATAATATATTATATAATAATATGTATCTGTACGAGGTATTTGATTAAGACGGGTGCGTGAAATGCAATAGCGTGAATGTGTTTTGAAATTCCGGAGGTGCTAAAATATCAATTAACACGCGTATTTAGCGAGATTTACTATATACAGGTGAAGTTGAGTTAGGAATTTTTTTTTTTTTTTTTTGGGGGGGGGGGGGTGATTATTTTTGGGAGAACCCAAATATATGAATATGATGCAATGCATATTGATTAGGAAATCAAATTGTTATTATAGTGATAAGTAGAATACGTTGAAAGATTCGCGTAATCGGTATGCTCGTAAATGACGTCTACTTCGATTATAAATCATAATATTATCACGAATGTATCTCTAAAGAGGCTCTGTCGATCCAAGAAACCTATTAGATGACTATAATATATCGAGGACGCGTATGTCGTCGGGTCGCATAACTATGGTACACATCATACAATTCAAAATGATTGATTTGGTGTAATATTTTTGCATCAGCTGGCACCTAACGTGGGTGAATTGCTGCACATTATTATATGCTATTTCATTTTTCCTCGCGCGAACGGCTTCGCATGCATTATAACATTATTATACTCTCGGCACGTTTCCTTTTTTGTACTTTATAGAGTAGTAATTATGCAGTTGAACACGGAAAATATAAAACAAAAAATATAAGCAATCATTTTTTAATATAAAATAGATATGCGATATCGTTAATTATAATAGTATAACTATTATTATAAATCATTATTGTTTCGTATTTTCGTCCGAATTTAACTTTCACCGTTGGGTCAAGCTCACGTCCCATATAATATGTAGGATCCCCCCCCCCAAGAGGGTCTATTATAATTACTGTAAACACAATATCGATATGTTTATGGTAATAACGCACGTCGCCCGGTACGAACTCATTTGTACACATAATTAGCAGTAGCACGTGGCAAATAAGCTTATGTGTGTTTAAGTTTTGTTGTTATTGATTTTTCGTAAAGATAACATAATTTATTGTAGACTACCTACTTATATGTGGCTATAGGTATGCATGTTATATTACACCTACGTGTTATACGTATACATTATATGCAATGGCACCCTAATTAAGGTTACATTTTAAAAACATAAACCGAAAAATCATTCTAGCATTAAGTGATTTGACAATATTTGGCCTATTATTATCAAACAAGTAATTATTTATGAGTAAAAAAGTCCATTTTAATAATAATACTATGTCAATGAATTTAATTTAATATCTATTAAATATTTTATAGATAAGACTTCTACTACGATGATCTGTACAACTTTATTAAACAATTATTTGCATATTCAAAGGACAAAGATCCAAATGTGTTTATACTTGTTCGTCGTCCACAGCCTTGTGTTAGTGTTTGAAACCACATGAGTCTACGTTTTATTAATGAAGTTATTATTGTGCGGTCGTTTATAATATAGTCAATGACAGGGATGGTGGCTTTTGAAGCTTGATAAATTTATTTATGGGTTAAAAAACAGTTACAAAACGACATAACGTTGATGATAGGTGTAAATCGATCATGCGAATAATACGAAATAGATAAAAAAAAAAAAAAAACTCCACCCAGCAACACTGTACAATGACAACGTTGCAAGAAAAAAACATTTTTTTTTCATTATTATTATTATTATTATTATTGCCGTTATTAATCTGGCAAATCATTTGTTAATTATATTATTGCGTTCGTCATATACCTATACAAAACGAGAAAAGCGATTAAAACTAAAGAGTTATTATAATGAAATGAAAAAAACTGTTGTTATAATAATAAGATCTAAACAAAAATAAAAACGTAATTAATAATGTATCATATTAATAATAGTAATTACAAACTGCATGTTTATCAATAAACATCTGTGTTTGAATTAGTTCTAGTATACTAGCTCATTTAGCTTTTTATTATAAACGAATAATACTTGGGTCTTAGACTATAATATTATACAGGGAGTTATTAATTAATACTCGAATTAGACCTCATTTTTTATTCACTGCATTTATACATAATATATAATCAAATATTCTTATGTCTGTGAGATGAATAAATTATTGTTATAATAAAATTATGTTTCTCTCACGAACTTGAGTCGTTGAAAGTTTTTGATAAAAATGTCTATTAATATTACGTTTGAAACAGATTTCAAGTTTTCAGTTGACAATGCAACAGCGGCACAAAGTCAATCATAATAGTATTATGAAGCACACGAGTAAGTTAAATAACTTAACAATATTAATATTAGGTTTTTGGGTAGGAATACTTCTTGATCATTCTTACGCAGACATGTACCACTTATACTCTTTACAAAATATTTATTTAATCAACAGTAATATAAAATAACAAGCAATTAAGCAGTAAAAAATAAAACAACGGTTAATAGTTATAAACCTAGGTAAAAAAAATAATAATCAACAGAAAAACAGCAAGGTAAATATGGAATTATGGTTAAAAAATAACTAAAACAACAATAACAACAACAACAACAACAACAACTACTACAAATATTATTATAACCATAATAGTAATAATGATAACAATACAAAACTAAAACAATACTACTTGACCGGATAAGCTATAATATATTATATGTTATTATTATAGGCGTTTTATGACCACGGACGAGAACGATAATTATTATTATTATTATTATTCTATATTGTGTTACCTACTGTTACTATATATATGCGGTCATCGACGGACGAGAGAGTGAATTTAAGGGATATCTACGTGTGTGTGTGTGTGTGTGTGTGTGTGTGTGTGTGTGCGTGTGTGTGTGTGTTTGGGTGTGTGAAATAAAGACAGAGAGGTGGAGTGAAAAATGTATTGATTTTGTTTTTACTTTTACATAATGACTGTGTCGTCACGGATTTTTACGAACGAATTACAATATTATATTATAATATTACGTGGAATACATTTTATTACTTCCGATTTGCCGTCGATGATTGATAGAAAAATGCCATTACCGAAGGCGTGATGGTTACCGCGGGTGTTTGTCGGGACGGGACATTCACGTCCGAATCATAAGAGGGTCCGGTCGGAACATCGGTGGGGGGGGAAGGAGGTAAGGGACACGGAGTATCATCAATAGTAAGCGTCGGCGTCGTTGTAGACGTCGGCCGAGTCGTACAGGTTACCGTACTCGGGTTCGGCGTCGTCCACCTCGTAACCAGCGTGCGTGCCGCCGCCACCGTCGTCCGCGTCGTCGTACGCCTCGACGCTGTCGTACTCGGACGCCTCGGCCTCGACGGCCAGGGGGTCGTTCTTCTTGTTCTTCGTCATCTTGCTGCCATCGTCGTTGAGCGAGTCGTACACGTACCGCTTGGTCGGCTTGCCGTCTTTCTCCTCGAAGTGCCAAGCCGAATACTTTGGGTTGGACCGGCCGTTGTCGTCGTATGCCGTCGACTCGTGGTACGCGCCGTTGCCGCCGTCGCCCGCCTTACTGCCAAACGACACCTGCGTGCCGAACCCGTAGCTGTCCGAGTCCTTGTCGCCGTACACGTCGTCCTCGTTGTAGCCCTTGTCGCCCCTCGTCGAACCGGTCCGCACGTAACCGTCCATCAGCGCCGCTTTTCCGACGACTTTCTTCGACTCGGCTACGACCGGTTCCGCGGCCGCCGCGTAGTGCGCGTCCGAGCCGACGGCCGCCAAGTCTCCGGCGACGGCCGGGCGTCCGGTCGACGCCGCCTCGGCCGCGGGCCCGGTGGCCGTCAGCGCGACGGCAGTCAGCGCGACCAGCGCCGCAGCGGCCGTCCAAGAGCGATGTCGCGGTCGTAGTGACGATAGTGAGTTGTGCATGACGCTGCAGTACGATACAATGAGCCGGTTAACTGACGGCGGCCGGTTAAATAATGAAAACTGCAAGCGCCCCCTCCGCGCGGCGACCCGGCCGACCGCGACGGACGTCTTCGCAAGGTCACCGCCACCGTCCGCGGCTATAGTGTGTCGCAAACGGCCGCGGGACCGTTTAATCGCGGCCACCACCGCCGCCGCCAGTTTTTATGCAACTCGCGGAGGCTACACAGGCGCCTCGTGTTTACGCGGTCCATTGGCCGTCGGCGGCCGCGGTGTGTGCCTGTCGCTAACGGATGTCGCGCCGCTCGATTGAACACCGCCGTTGCGACATTTTCGGGCGGCCGCGCCGTCCTCGACGACACTACTCGGGGCGACGATCTCCGCGGCGGCGGCGTGCGCGCGTGTCGAGTGCGCATGCGCGTGTGGCCGACAATCTCGATTCATAATAATAATATGATATTGCCTATTTAATAATATTTTATTTTATGCCTTCGCTGCTATATTATACACGTCCTGTCGGAAACGACCTTTTTCGCGAGTTGTGAAATCACACCGCTTTGACACCATGAAAATCCAGTGAAATCGCTTATACGCTTCACACATGCGTCGTGTAGCCGTGTAGGTCGTGCTGGTATCGTGCGGCGGTATATGGTTGAGCGCGGTCATCTGTGTCTGCAGTGTTGTGGTGCAAAGCTCCATTTTATATTTTCACGTTCACAATACCTGCATTATAGGTGCCTACCTTTTATTGTTGTCATTCGAGTCGTCACCGTAGGTTGTACAAATGCGTAATAATAATATATAATATTGTATATAGAGTTATCCGTTTAACGTGAGACATTCGTTATATTATGTCAGACAACACTGAGGTTTTTGAAAATGTTTCTTTTACATGATTTAAGTATCGTAACAGAACAACATTTTTGGGCAAACAATTATGTTTTTACTATTTTTCATCGTTATTATTTCTTAAGATTTTTTTCTCTTTCGAATGACAACGTACATTTATAATCCGTAGCAGAATATTATTAGGAGTATTCAATCTAAAACAAATCAAAGTTCAGAAAAGTAGTTTATTAGTTATGAGTATTAACAGTTTTGATGAGCAGAGTGGTGAACCAACATTTTGCGGGGCAGAGGGGCCACTCCATCCAGAGAAACTTTTAATTCTCATAACTCATAATTTACTCTTCCAAAATTCGATTTTTATCATCTATATATTATTTATAAATGATGTCTGTCTGTTAGATTGAGACTCCAATACTTCTGGACCGTTTTCGTTTATAGCTATATAAATTAATTTCTTGAGACTTGGTGGGTGTTTATAGCGTATTTTTTCAACACCTATATACATTTACCATGGTAACTAAATTGTAAATCATATATGAATTTAATTTTCGACGCCTGAAAAAAGGATATATTTTTCATTATTTGTAGGGTTGCCATTGGTTACATAATTATAATTAGTAGAAATATGTCATAATATTTTTAATTTTTTTTTACTTAGGCTATAAAAGGAATTTTAAATATTCACTGGTTTTAGTTTTTGTGCTCAAATTTATGTTGGAAAAATCAATTTTTCTTAGCCAAAATATTTGAAAAATATATCCAAGTTCCTCCTTATATTTTGTTCTTAAAGAAATTTAAAAAATTTCCAAAAATTATGAAAATTTAAAAACTATTTAATAGTTTAAATTTTAGTTAGGTTAGTTACAAATTATAATAATAATTTATAAATTACCAACAGAAATATATTATAATTAAATTATAAAATATCCTTAGAAATAAAGGGCCGAGTGCTAATGACATACAGTTTCCGCTCAGGAACGTTTTTCGTACACAATTATTTGGCATTGCATTCCAATTTAACACATTCATTACAGTGACCTGTCTCAATGACGAGGCACATACACCCGAAATCTCTTATACAAAATATACGACACAAACACTTCTCGACTTTATTATTTATATTTCTCCACAGATAAAATGTACTGATATTATAAACACTTACTTGAACACCGAAAAAAATAATAATTAATTTTCATAAAGACAAAATGTAATCATTTCGTAGACTACGCTATACATAATATATCGCAATATTGGTTTGTCCCTGTTCAAATAAGAATATACCCACCTACTTAAAAATCACGCTTTAAACAAGCTAAAAATAATTAGCATAGTTATTAGCAACTAATTATCAAAGTTGAAAACAAATTTCTTATTTGACTAGACTTAAGACGTGTGAAACGTATATTTAGTTTCTCCCTCATAATATATTCCACAAAGAATAACATGCAAATTATTTAAGTTCAGACTCTGCTAATTACTACAGTTTCCAAATTTTCTGCTGGGTGGCAAACTTCTGTTTTTGCCGCTTGTAATTTGAATAGGCATGACGAATATTACAGTGCAGGTGATAAACTTTTTACGATCAATTTTCTGGTAATGTTTTGACTTCGCCTGCACCGCTTCGTCGTATTCGAATATTAAATGGTTTGATAGTATTGCAAGTACGTAATACTTTGTATATATATATATAACATAATGTTTTAAAAATTGTTATTCGCCGTGACTGGTTTCTCTTTTACCAAACTGCTTAGCATTCGGTGGCATCCATATAATAGTATGTGATTTTTTTGAACAGTGTGTTAGGCTTAGAGCCCTACGTTGAGCACAACCATAGTTTCATGGATCGAAAAATGGTTTTTTTTTATTGGTTTTATCTGAATAATTGTACCCTAACCAGATACCTATCAGAGTGAAGCCATTTGAATAGTATCTATTATAATATCGTTAATGAGTACAACAGTTGACAATTCTTTGTGCAGTATGTTTCACAACGTAGGTAATTATTATTAATTATTCTGTTTAATTTAAAATTACGACATGATATTCAAATCAGGCATACCTGTACCTACTCTTTTTCCGGCAAAACTTAATTGTTTTCAGGTCCTTTGAAAACTCTCTCTCTCTCTCTCTCTCTGCATAATATATTGAGTTAATAATATGGTAATTATCACAATTTAGTATAGCCATGTTATTAGTATGCGTGTCTCAAAGTGGGGGCAATGGTGGGTTATACGTGTGATGGTATAGTTCATGGATCTAATCTGACTGCAGACGGTTTGCCTCAAATCGTTATCGTCTTTATCAATTTTCGGTGGAAGCAGGTAATAACGCATCAGCGCTCGTACACCGGATCGATATATACGCCGTTTTCCCATATACACATCTCACGCGCTAACGAAAACGTTCACGGACGTGCGCGATAACTAAATAATAATAATATGGCGGATTTTATAGGTACGCTGAAGTTTTATTGTTTCGGGTACGATTAGATGGCTCGAGAACAAAGGTTATACTCATTATTTTCACGGGTCAAAGGGATGTAGAGGCGCACATCATGCAGTCCATCAGTTAAGTTACAGCGACGCGCCTGATACGGTTAACAGGGTCGGAAACGATCCTTTTTCGAGGGACCTGGACGTGTACACACAAATTAGTTGCGCCATTACTCCACGTATTTATTAAACTACTTGATACCTATGCCATAAGTGATCCAATTATATTATTAAACACTTTTTAAATGTTATCAACACGGATAAATTGGCCTGTGACACAGAGCTTAAAGTATTTCAGTTCCACACGCATGACGATCATGATTTAGTAATAATTAAATTCTGCAATATTATAGGGATTTCGTGCTGCATCACAAAGATGAAATCTACAATAAAGGGTAACCTACCGAAACTTAAGAACATTTTAAAAATCGATTGGTAATCAACTACTATTCTTTTGAAATATATTGTGTTTGCATTTTTAATCCCGGCACATAATTATGCATGGAAAACATTTTTGCTTTAAGGTGAAAATATTCAGAACATAGTTGATTAATAAATAATGCTGACTATAAAAACGACTTAAATGTATCAGTATAGAATATTATGTCTAGTAGGTAAAGCAGGTTATTTAATAAAATATGATATAGAAAATTAATAAATTGGTTTACGGCATTTTATTATATTTTTAATAAAAATTTAATTATTTTTCATTGATTTTGTATTACAAATATCCATGGTGTATGATTTGTGGTTGTTTATATTAGGATTTTGGTTTTAGGTTAGTTAAGTCATTTAGGTCACGACACGTGCACGAAACGAAAACGTTATTATGATAAATGACGATAGCTTCCTCGTTCAACAACAAAATAATAAATGAAAATTGAAACATTCTAACACATTTTTTTTAAAATTTGTATGAGTTTAATGTTACTTATATTAAGGAGAATTATCATCTAATTTGTATTTTTAATTTAACTCTTATTGTTAAAAGTTTTAAATATAATTAACTTTTAGATAAAACCTTTTTGTTTTTTTTTATTAGCTTTTAGTATAACTATTACAGCTAGATAAAACCTTATACATTACTATTGCCATTTGTGACAAATATAAAACAATGGGTCTGAGGTAAATAAATAAATCCGTCGATCATATTAACTAAAATTTAATACTTATAGGTAAGTATGAATAATATAAACCCTGAAACATATTTGTATAAAAAAAATCAAAAAGTAGTGTTTTTTTTCAAGTATTGTCATTAACTTTTAGTCTCTGAGAAAAATGATGAATGCATTTGTTTTACAATGATGTGTGCTGTATTTATTTAATTTTTTTGTCTGTCATCAAGTTTTGGAAAAGAAAACTACTTTTATTTTAAACTTTGATGGTATTTCTGGTAGACAATTGGATATAAAAGGTAAAATGACATTAGTCGACTTAGTTAGGGGTTCAAATGTAAAAAAATTCCTCAGTACTTTTAGAGTCAGCAGAACTAAAAAAAAAAATTAGTAAAAATAAATATTCATGCAATACCTACCAGTTTTTGACAAAATTAAATATTAAAGCATTTTTAATTAAATGTATAAATAACCCAATTTTAATGGTTTTTAAAGGTGACGTCAGACACCCACACAAAAAACCACATACACACTTATAATTTTAAAACCAATTCGCTCCGCTCAGAATTTAAAATTGAGAATTAAATCTTCATTAGTTCAAACATTTTGTGACTTTGTGGATAAACGTTCAAATTTTCCAAACGTTAACTTGAAAAATAATAATTAATTGTTATGGATAATTTTATCGGTACGGGAAAATAAACGTGTGTCATAAACAAAGGATATTTTATAAACAATAAATTTGAATTCAATCAAATAATATTCAACTTGATATTTATTTAAAATATATTATGTTGCTTACAGAATACTGTCTTGAAAGTTGAAGTTTATTTCCATTATGAGCATACTCAGATCGTATAATTAATATAGTTTTAACATAATTATATTATTATAATAGTTCAGCGTAGTAGCAAAAGTAGGTACCTATATAATAATATGGTCGTCTCGTAGCTGTACGGAATTTAAAGTGTATTATAGTGAAATGATTTTATTATCAGAAAACAAATTATTATAATTTACCATTCGTGTTTCGGTCCTAGCTTGTACGGTTTGTTTACATTTTTACAGTTTGAGGAAGTAAAAATGTAAAACAATGCATTTTTTAGCGTACCTATCACTTATGGTGTTGCTGAATGTACATGTATATGTAATAATATATATTACTCGAACATTGTACACAAATGCACTGTATAATTCTAATTACAATTATTTATGCAATAGATAAAACATATCGGATTAAATTATTATTTGTATAGGTATGGACTATATGAAAAGTGTAGAATTTTTTATGAATTCGTAACCTACAATATATTATACACTATAGGTATAGTTATAAACCATGCGCTTTTTATTAATTCATTACATTATTCAAATTCAACGATAAAAAAAACGTGTACATAATATATATACAACCATTTTCACTGTCAATAATCAATAAAACTGACCAACTGCGATATGCACAAGGTTGTACCGCGTGACGAATATAGTACTCGGCAAACCAATAAACTATAGGCGTACCTAGGCATATATTTATTAAAGCCGTTCATTAATAATTCTATTAGTAGTCCCTAAAAACAAATATTTGATTGAAATAAAATTTAAATTAAAACTTCAAAATATAATTAATACGCGGCTGTGTCTTGTGGGATATTTATAGGTAGTACGCTGCATCTGACTGTGCAATGCTTTTCCTCGTTCATTCGGAAAATTCCTCGTCCCCAGCATGATTAGAATACGAACCTGTTAGAGATATCTGCAGTTACCTAGCCTTGCTGATCGAAGTCATCAACGCAATAGTTCGACAAAATATTATCACCAGGTGCGATTGAAACGGGGTTTTTACTCTCTCGGGTAGGTATGTGTTAGGGTTTCATATCGCCAGACTCGTTGTACAGCTCCATTCCTAATAGCACATTCCTCTGAAAATAATCTCTCGAATTCACATCCCACGATACGATCCAAATTTTAACTTCCCCCTGACTGAATACTATTTTCTCGGGTCTTGTCCATATATACGTACTCAATGTCTATTTAGCATTCCATACAGGCACGCACTTAGGATTTTTTTGGCTTACCAATATTCCTACTCTCTCTCACACACAAACACACAATAACCGGTACATTTTAATAATTTAATTTAGGTACATGAAAAAAAATTGAGAAGGCTTTAGCCCCAAAGCATCCCCCCCCCTCGTGGGTGCTCCACGGATTGCATATATTTTGTTTGTTCTCCTTAAATGATTTCGTTTAATATTGAACACTCTATATCTATTCATATTCGTTTTTCGAGTCTAGACTGTACTGCAGAATGAAAATAAAATAAATATAATTTTATATTTATAAAAATACTCGTGCAATAAAGACATTTTGTTTCTATACACCTACCGTGTTAGTGTGTTACTATCAAATGCTATATTACCATATTGTAATACGTGTGGTTAAATTAACTGGAATTCAGTAGCATATGACGCACATTGGGGGCTTACCTTCATAAATATCGAATAGCATAATATTTATTGGCAATAACTATACTTATTGGATAATTTAATGTAGTAACTTTATGGGATAGTTTGGACTGGGTTCGAAATCCGAATGGACAATGAGTGATAACATCATCAAAGCGCCCTTTATCTTTTAGCAGTATCACATGTGACGTGTGCTTTGTTTGTACTATTTTGAAAAAAAAGATCAAATCCTTTTTAAATTTTCATTTAAAATAAATAATTATTGATTTAACTAAATTAAAGTGCAGTGAAAATAATAATAATTATTATGTTATGGATTTACAGTTGGTTAAATAAACACAGTATTAATAAGGTAAAATCAATAGTTTCTATTACTCAATCTGACTGATTTAAAAAGTTCTAATATATGTAAGTTGTAAATATGAATAGCTTATTGAAGTGTTTATTCAATATATTATGCAGTGAATACGCTTTTGATATTTTATACATAAGTTAATTATTTTTATACCAAGACGGATAAAAAGAATACAATTAATTTTGTAATTTATTTCTTAGAGAAGGTATAAAATTCATTATGTTTGTTTTAATTTATTCTTACAATCTATTTTATAGATAGTTTTTTCTCTGATAGTATTAAGAACATTCCAACTTCAAATATAAATTGTTAGTATAAATTGATAGGTCATCAAAAAGTTTTTATAAACGATACAAACGTCTTTAATTGATCGTTAGAATTTTAATTCTTCCCGAAGAAAGTTCCATTTAATTGTTGCATTTCTAAGGTATTCATTTGGCCATCATAAATTATAAAATAAGTTTTAGCTAAATTGTTGATTCCGTGGTTTTGACTTTAAATAAGAAATTATTAATAGGAGAATGGTGAATATTTTATGTGCACTTTAATAGGGGTTTTTACCCCCTTGATATCATTTAAACGTCTTTTATACCTCTTCAAAGTCTCTCATTTAAATTCTTAATCTGGAATTTTAATCTTTATATTTTAATAAACGTACTTTTTTCTTATAAGCTTTTAAAGCTCCTACAATATGAATTTGAAAATTAACATTGACATAATGACAGATATAGTGCTGTCAAAAATATTAAGACCCGTATTAACATTGAATTTATATATTTTAAAAATAATAATGACCATAACTTTAATGCACGATAAAATCATCGAAAAATAATGTACACAAATTAAATGATTGGATTACATTAGATTGATTTCATTAGATTTATATTATTAATTCACCGTTTTTAATCAGTTTAAACAAAACATTTTACAACTTAACCGTCGACTGCAACAATTGAGATCAATATTCGAGCTACATATAATAACATATACCCTGCGATTATATTATAGTATATCATAAAATATATATATATCACACACAAAATTTCAAGAAAACATTTTGCCACACATTTATAATGACGTATATATGCTACGGGTGGTAGAATGTAGGTATTTATATGAATGGGTACAATATATATAACTGCTTTCGAAAGATTGTGGCGCAGGCAAGTCGGTGTGTATAGTACCTCCAACACTGTATTATATATATATATTACATGTTTGACGTCAGAACATTGCTTTCCGTCAAATGCACAATATGTCAAAATGGTAATAAAAATTGCGACTATCGATTCGGAAAGTCGTGTATATAAGTTTGCACTCGGCACCTGAGCAGTCGTGTATATACAGCATATTATTATTATTATTATTATTATTATTATGTGCATTGTATACGCAAAGTCGGTGCCGTTATTGGAAAGAAAAATATCCTGGACTTATGCAGCGGAACACACACACACACACACACACACACACACTCAGACATCTGGATTTTCTTCGTTCGATCGCTTCGGTCACGACCCTACCTAAGAGAAAAAGGATAAGTAACGGCATTTTTCTTTTATTTTTCCATTTTCATTCTTTCCAGACTCTGAATATATCCTCCCGTACACTCGTACGTACGTCTGCATCGGTGCACGTGGCTTTTATGTGATTTACAAGACAGCGCGAAGACGCCCGCAAAACCAAACTAAAAATTTCGAAAACAAAAAAAAAAAAAGAATTATATATTTTATGTATTAAGACGAACAGAGAACGTGACGTCTAAAACGTGAAGTTAAAAACCGATAGAATTGAACGTTTGCACCTGTATTCTAAATAAGTAAATATGTTAGGCGTATAATTCGTATCTACATATTATTAGCACGTCAAAAGTGAGGTTTCAAGAAAAAAATGGGCTATAAATTACATGGATAAAATCCCTGATAATATAGATCTAAAAAAGAAAGTTTGACTTCGTTTATTTTACTTTTTACAGTGTTATCTAAACTTGTGATATTTTTTTTTAAAGTTTGAATTTAAACAAAACAGCTTAAAAAGTAGTTTTATTTACTCTAACTTTTAGTTGCATTTATTACGAAGATTTCTTATATACCTCTGCAGTATATAGGCATAATGTATATTGTATATATTATACATTATTTACGCAAAACTAAAAAGTTATATTTTAATCCAGAATAATTTGTTTATAAATAATTAATAAAAATGAGTACCTAATACAAAAATAATTAATAACTATTTATAATTTTTAATTATTTACGTGGTATAATATCAAATTAAATTTTAAATAAGAAAGTTTAGCTAAGCTCCAATTAATGGGTGGGGAATGGGTTGAGTGACAAGATTGAGAAGTCCACCTGACATTATAGCAAAATGTTTATTTTAATTTAACAATTTTTTTTTTAATTTTTAAAAACTTTGTTTAATAAAAATGAGTGTCCACACTTTTTACTAAGTTAGTCGTTGAAAAGTTTAAAAATAAAAAAATGTTTTTGTTCGCTTATTGTTAGGTGTATGGACGTAAACACCTAATGTTCTAGACGTCATGTTTTTAAATTATCATTCAGTTAAATTTGTATTCAATAAAGTTTAAATTCATTGATACTACAAGTTATTATTAGTATTTAAAAATTAAGTTTTTTAGTCTACCAATAACCAATGAAAATTTGTAAACACAGATAGTTGAATAATTTTTTTATTTTTGAATAAGTCAACTCTAAAAGTATTTTTTTTTTAAATTTTGATCAAAACTTTTAAATTATTTTGTTTGTTGTCTATACATCTTGATCTTTTCTCCGATATTTATCAAAGTTTTACAATATAAGGCATTTTAAATTTAAATTTTGAAGAATCATAACATTTTGTAAACAGTAACGTTCAGATATAAATAACTAATGAGTTTCAATCTTTTCATTACATAATAATACGTAATAAATAATAATGAAAGACTTTGAATGAAAAGGTTTGAATTCTTTGCTTAAATCTCAAGACACGATATTCTACGAATAATGATTATAATATGACAAACAATAATGTTTTCAAATTAAATTTGATGATTCGTGTCAATTCACAAGGAAATTCAAATGTGGAAAAAAAATGTATGGTTATTAAATTTCCTTACATTATTTTTGTTCATAAGTCTTGTCATATACTTGAAATGCAATTTATGTTCAGTCAAGTAGTTTTCAGAATTAAACGTCTCTTTATAACGCAAAATTTAATTATTATTATTAATATTTTATATTAACTTATTAATCAAAAAAATACTGAAAAAGAATAAATTATTGTAGGTTACAAAAAAAGACTTTCAGAAAAGGTTTGAAATATAAATAAACAATATTAAACCATGACAAATTAAAAAAATATTATTATTAAACTTGAGAAATTTAATAAAGCGTTTCACAATAAATCTGTGAAATAATGCAAGAAATAATGCACTTTTAACTGATTTTACTATTTTCTACAACATTTATTTGTATACGATTAGTATACAGCTACAAATACATAGTCATTGGAAAATGCCTGTGCATATTAGGTCGGTGTTCATACTTATTATGACTATATGCAATCCACATATTAAACACAGTTCATAGTTGTTAAATAAACAATTCAAATTTGAAACATATGCCAATCTTGAAACTATTTGAGTTACTTAAACAATGAAATTTTTCAAAAATTAAAATACTAGAATACATTTTCTGAAAACTTGAATAATTTACAACTATACAGATAGGTAAGTATTAAAATTTTAATTTTAAAAGAACAAACTTTTTTCTGTGTGTTTGGAGCAGTAAAAATGCATTAATCTTTAACTTCGAGGGTGGGTTCTGGTAGCAAATTTAATAATAGTAAGTATACTTCGAAGTTAAAAGTAAAAATTTCTCGTACTTTTCTTAATTAGAAAATGAAAAATAAATTAGGAAAACCAAGATTATTTTTATATTTATAAATATACTATAAATTTTGTTATTTAATACTTTATAATATTATATTTTTATTTCTCATCAAATATTTAGATATGAGCATTTTCTAAACATGGTATGTTTTTCAAAATAGTTTAGCTCAAAAAGCAATTTATAACTAGATATATTTTTTTCGATAAATGTTGATAAAATTCTTTTGCTTGTTCATAAAGCTTGAAATGTAATAAAAGATTCCTCAAAACAGCTGTTATTTTTAAAATTAAATTAGAATCTGAGCATAAATCCACATTAATTCAAGAAGATAAGGTCAACAAAATCGCAACAATTTGCTAATTATTTGTTTATAGCTATACCATAACCATACAACTAACATAATTGTATAATTATTTAATGTTATGATGAGTAGCGGACAAACATTTTGTTAGGGGTGCCCCTGTGCTACTCAACTCAGCTCATCTAAACATCAAATACTTATAACGAATTAAATACTCATTCGAAATACGATTTTTATGTTTCGGAATTCTACAATATAAATAGGTATTCTGCCTTGGAATATAAAATGAAAAATGTTTATTGCTATTCAAAAAGTAAAAAATAATAATAATTATGATAAAAATTGTAAAAATTTGCATTTTTATTTTCAAAAGTGTTGAAGTGTTGTAGTGTAGTTTCAAGTGGCACGCAATTATGAGGAATAAAAAATATTTTCAGTATAGTTAAAACTTTTTGAAATAATGATACTTAAATGGATCACCGTGTAATTACAGCGAAACGAGTTCCTCGGTTATTTTTACGTTTGGCGAGCTTATTTTTTATGAACAAATGAAATTATTATATTAAAGTTTATCAATGTCCAATGACTCGATAACTTATTTGGTAAAAACTCTAAGTCTATTACAATTCTATTACAATTTTAAACGTTTTATATGTATGTAGGTATTATGTAATGCTTATAGTTATATTATACTTTTATCTGATAATTGTATAACTGATAATTGTATAAGACTAAGCCACTAGCGTATTACAGTGAGCAATACAATGGTTATTATTAACTCGATTATACATTTTTAATGCGGCGATTGGTAAATCGGCAAGTAATAGTTTATTGCGGCCAGCAGGACAATTATTGAAAGACTTGAAAGTATTAAATGGATTGTTTTAACATAGAGCCGAATTCAATACTGACGTACTGTTTTATCGTCTTTCTAAAAAGAAAATTAAGAGTTAGTTTTAACCCGATTACAATCTATATATAATAGCGTAGAGGGCGGTAACGTAACTATACTCTGGCCAAGCCTAATCGAGTGCTCTGATAGGTTTTGCGAGAGAAATACTTCGGATACACCCATCAATAACTCTCAAAGAACCATATTTCGACAGTATCTAAAAATAAAATCTTCAGTTCGGTTGACATGTATGAAATTACGTTCAACTATTAAAAATAGAGCGAGTTTTTTTCGGTGACTCCGACATTGCAGATAACTCTGAATAATCAGTGTCTGAAAACATACACAATTTTACACATAACATTTTTTTATAACACAAATTTATTTTTGATTATCATATCATATCCTCATTAAGGGCACGCCGGTATAATTTTTTCCTCAGTCCGACACACGTACACTTTAGTTAAAACCTCTATCCGTATTTCCTTAGTTGAATTTCATTATAATAATATTATTCTTTATAACTTTTAGTGCATTAATAAGCATTAATATAATATATTTGAAATATTTAAGTATACCGAAATATGTGCTATCACTAACAATTGAAAATATGCACAGACAAATATAAAACCAAACAAGTTTTATTTTTTTTTTGGACAAATGTTAACATTTTATATTTATTGATAAAAATTATGGAATACCATATCGGCTATCATAAAAAAAAACAATTCAATTAATTATACGAAAGTATCCGTAAAATTCGTTCAATAAATTTTCAATAATTCCAATTCTAATTTTAAACATTATTACGATGAGCAAATTATAACAAATCACCAAAATGTGTTTGAATCCATTCTTGTATAAGAGTACACCTAAAAAATTTCTAATAGTCTTGAATTAGTAAAATAACTCTGAAAAGCCCAAATATGTAAAATGTTCGTATTTTACTTTACACTTTCTAAAATTTACCAAAACAACAATATTGTTACAATACTTAGTAACTAATTCTTTCGATTTTTCAGGATGGACAAATAACTGAATAGGTAATTCTTGTTAAACATTGACTGCTTCCTGTATGTATATATCCTCAGACAACTTATATTTTTATTCAACGTTATTTATTATGGAAATGCTAGAACTTCTAATCCCTTGAAATCAAGATGAATGAAATTCTGCAAGATATTTTTATTTTCTACTTGTGTACCAAAGTGACAATAATGTTACGTTCTTTTAAAATAAACACACCGAGAGTCATCATTCAATGCATTGTTTCTTGGTGTTTCATTATCAATTATTATGATCAATAATAAAACAGCTCAGTGTTACGTGGTATATGGTAGCTGTTACAATTTAAGACGTTGTATATCTGCATTGGTACGATGTATTAGTGAAAAATTAATACTGAACGGAAAAATATGAGAGGATGTTCATCTTAATAATATTAGACAAGACACTTAGTTATACCATTAAATAATTTAACGTACTATATACTAAACTAAAATGTTAATACAATATATTTTGATTGAACTGGTAGCAATATACATTAGCAAGCAATGATATCGGTCAATTTCAATAATAATCTGTTAGGTGTTAAAAATTGCTTCTTACAGAGATGTTGATTGTCGACAGCCTCCAGCGAGCTGTGTGACTGTTTTTGACGTTATTATTTTCTTGTTGCTTAATAGTTACCTTTGTATTGGTTAGTACTTATTGTGTTATCGATTTTATAAATATTGAAATTCACCACCGAATGTTTTTCTCTCAATTTAATTTATTAAAACTGTAGATATGACGCACTTGATTTTTATACTTTTATTATATTATGCTCATAAGTCATAACTTGGAAATTAAAAAACCTAGTTTATAGTTTAAAATAGTACAAATTTAAATAATTTACTTTAAAATATATTTTTGTATAGAATTTTTTTTTATAGTTTTAAATATATTATTTTTGGTGGGAGGGGGGAGAGTAGGAGGCAAAGCCCCTTCAAGTCAGTAGTCACTATAACTTAAATGTGCAGTTAGACAAAATCTTTACAACTAAACCTGTATGTCAGATAACATAAACAACATATTATATATGAATATATAGTATTATTGTTTGTAAATTGTAACATTAAATTACGTATATTTTTGTTGGATATCCTATTGGAAAAATATTGCAGCTTCGCTTTTACAGTAAAATAGTATAATATGTAAGTAATACTCTTCAAAAACGCCGACTATTGATTTATAATACAGTTATAACAATAATAATAATAATACAATATGCATTTAAAATGTATATAGGTAATTATTAAATACCTCACTTTAAAACCATTAAAAATCCAAAAGCAAAGTAAAATTTAATATGAATTATGCTAAAAAAAACTTCTCAGGGCTAGGGGGCAAACTTCCCTGTCGTAGTGTTGCTCTTCCCTTAGGTACGTCACTATTATTGGTTGATTATGTATAATATAAGTGTTACGCTCAATGACGATGATTGGTATGGAACGTCTTCGGCCGAGAAATTTCATTAAATGCCCAAAATTCACTAACTAATCAGAAAGAGAAATTCTATTAAAAAAACGTATTTCGTACTAGAATATTCGTCTTTTACCAACTAATGACGTCAATTTCCAAAATTGGCGGTCAAAGGTGATAAAACATAATATAGCAGTGCAGTTGACGCGGGTTCCAAATTCAATGAAAAAATTGTATGTGTTTCGGCAACACTCTTTCTCCAGTAGTTTTTACGATCACGAATACAATACAGTGATCAAATTCGTAAGCTAGCTCAACGGCCCCCCCTTCTAAAATTGCGCATATTCACTGTTGTATTTTTTCGTGTTTAATGACTGGACTAGGGACATAAAGTATAGGTGTAACAATTATTATTGTCATACAACACGATACTGAAAACTATTTCATTACCTAATATAAAGTGAAATGGGACATTGTTGTTGTAAAAATGTTTATCTTATGCCATTGTGATAATAATAATATAATATCATAATCGATGAATCACCTATATCAACCGAGGGTAATCGCCGTACAGCTGTGGGACGATGATAAATGCAGGTTAGGGCCGGTTAGTGGTCCGCGATCGGCTTTGGTAGATCTATTTAAAGTGAACGCAGAACGACCGATTCAACTGCAGGCCTGCACTGACGACAACGACCGAGCAATGTGCACACGATTTCAACATTTCTCAATTTTTATGGAAATGATTTCGTTTCCGGCCTATGTCGTCATTTCCCACATTAACGAGTATTCGACCGTAACTCTGCAGGTACTGATAAGAAACACAATTTTTAAGCTCCTAAAAATCGATAAAAATAATTATTTATGTAAACATTTTAAGGAATAATTATTAACTTAGTACTTAGGTATGTTTTTTAGATTAATGATTCAGGTTTAGAAATCTCCTGCGTAAACAAAAATACTTTTCTATGTTATAATCATGATTCATGAGTCATGCGTTTATGACTAATAATTATTATTAATTAAGGTATAGTGTATGTTAAAACGTAGTTAATCCGTAATCGTATCTTTTGCCTTATTTGGAAACTTGACAAAATATGAACTAAATATTAGTTATCTGTATACCTCTTATACTTAGTTACAGTAAAAGTTAAAACTTTTTTTTTCATTAAACCTGCAAAATGCGCTACACATAAACCTTATTACATGCCTCCGCTATACACTTTATAAAATATTTTACCACTCGATAAAAATTATTTTATACCATGATAATAGGTAGGTATTGTGATACATAAAATAAGTACATAAAACCTCTTCAAAAGCATTTAAATGGAAAATGTGGTAAAACTTAGCTAAATAATAACAATAATAATCAACTTTATTTCATCAATAATAATACAATGATCGTACAATAATCAGTAAATACACAATATTAGGTCTACTCAATAAAACTAACAGAATTAATACTAATAAAAAAAAAAAAAAAATATAGGGTAAATATTCAATATATTTTAAAGAGAAGTATTATAAAAACGTATAGTATTAATGAATGGTTTATACAATAGAAAGTAAATACCGACAAAACATAAATTCATTTTAAGCGAAGTACATATTTTACCAAATTCAAACAATTTTTTGTTATAAAACTGATTGAAAATACTTCCCATTCTGGGAATAACAATAAAATTGAACTAATGTAAACTACTACTAAAATCCATGTGAAATAAATTTAAAATAATAAAAGGAGAAATTAATTCATATAATTAAAAAAAGTAATTTGATATTGAATGCGTTGTTTATTATAGTATACCTTTACAAATATGAATAAAATATAATATTGAGTTTTTAAATGTAGAAATTAAAATATAAATTGTATATATTTATTTCATTTTTGGCGTGTTTAAAAAACTTGTATTATATATTTAAAACATTTGAATGTAAATAAATCGGTTTGTATAAATTAATCATTCTATTTGATAAAATATCTAAGAATGTTATAATACGAACAAATTCAATATTTTAAATAATAATTTACAATGGTATTATAATATATATTGTTATTTGTTCACTGAGAATAATTACATAGTAATCCAAATATAATACATTTCATAAATTAACTGCAGTTTTTAGAAAATAATTTACGTTTATTGTCTATATTGATATATAAAAAAAAACACTATTCATAAAATAGGTAACAGTACGTTTTTCTTGTAAATACACTGTATATGAACTAAAATTAGAATCATATTTATCTAATGGTGAAATAACAAACTACTCGTATACATACAATAATTTTACTCGGGATTAAACTTGTTAAAGTAGATTTACTTAGAGTCCAAGTCTTAGACAATAAAGTTACATCTGACTAAATTAATAGTGATTTATACGTATTGTTGAGCGAATTGGTAGTCTAAAACAATCTTTTGCAGACATTCGTTTAATTATTTATTCAATCGCAATTCCTTATTATACATAACTAAGACACAAGTGGTTCACTATCAGTTAAAATGTAGCATCTATAAATTCGAGTATATAAACTTTGTAATCTTCACACATACTACTTTGACTCGAATTAATTCAACTTTAGAAACAATATTTTGGAGAAAAACCCGTGACAGCAATCGTAGTTTCATCGAAATTAAACATCAATAACATACTTGTGTGGTAAGAAATAATTACGATAATTAGTAATAAGCGTATAATGTGTTCAGATATGAATGCTTTAATTGAATACTTGAGACGTATATACAGGGCGATTCAACAAGCATTATCGCCCCATTTTCACCCTTAAATAATCCAGTTATTCAAATTCTTTTTTTTGAAATAATTATTTATCATACCTACTTTTAATCAAATTGTATATGCCGTTTAATGAGTGTTATTTGGCGATACAAATATATCGATAAACTTAATGATAACCACCCTTTTGACTGTAAATTGATGAATATATTATTTTTTGTTATTGAAAATTTGCATACATCAAAATCTTAATTCGATGTTTAGTTTCTGAGTTATTAAACTTATGTCTTTAAGATATTATAATCGTTATTAATAATAGTTGTAAATATTTTAAATTTAGTCTTGTACTGCAAATGCCAAGACAATTATGGTAAATTTAAAAATCCTTATATATTATTATTAATTATTAATAACTATAAATTAAAAATCCTAATGGCCCTTAATCCTCATATGGCCAAATCCTTGAAGCGATTATATTATCCTAGGTACATAAAGATTAATAATTCAGAAATTGCACATGTGTATATTTATTAATTATATAAATAAAAGTTTAATATCAACGGCTTAACAATTTACGGCATAAAAGAGGTTATCATTTTAAAAAAAAGTTCATATCATCACAGACAATCTTGAATATATAGATTAAAAAAATACTTTTTAATTCCAAGAATCAGAATTTAAAAAATGCATAATTAAATGAAAAATTAGAGATGTGCATTGCTGGTAAATCACCCTGTATAGCTGTGAGAAATGTGGGATTATAAAATCATTCAAATTCCATAAAATTTATATTGTATAATAATGGATGGTGTTTCGAATAAACAATGCAGATAAGTGATAGTGCAGCACAACCGCTGGCGACAGACGAGAAACATAATATTTATATATATTTCATACGCAGCTAAACAGAGCTGTTCTTATTCGAAATGCATTAAGTGAACGTTGTATTTATAAACCTCATTTGTATTAAACCGTCGTGGCACTCAGAGGATCAATATATTGCTTTAACTTAAAACGAATATCCGTAAATCTCGTTAAAAATGAGACATACTATTATGTCTTTTCACCCATAAATATACCCATAATCAAAGTGAGCGTTTTAATGAAAAAAATTTACCTTAGTTAGTTCGATTAAGTCAATGATGAGAACATTATTATATATAATCTTTGTGGTTATAGTTAACAAATAAAAATATATTTACCTCCAAATTTTTAAGGTTAATACGGGAAAACATGAACTTAACTCGGCTGAAGAGAAGATGTTACATTTTTTTTTTAATTACCACCTCGATCACAAATAGTATAATGACTGTGCAACTTTCAACTTTTTTAAAATTATAATATATAATTATATTTTGTTAAAAATGCATCCAATAACAATTCTTTCTTATTGCGGAAGTGGTTTAGGAAATTACACGTTTGCATCAACTAAATTATTAAATCTAAAAATATATAATATTTTTTTGTATATATTATCCACATAATGATAAAAGTAATTTAATTTGTAGATATATATAAAAATGAATTTAAGTCAATGTATTAGTTCTTAAATTAACAGGAAAAAGCTTTAGTGTTAAGTTAATCATAAAATTAACTAATTGGTTAACGATCTAATTTACATACCGTAGAGCCATAGAGGGTAACTGATTGATTAATTTTAACTTTGAAACAGTAATCAACCAATTAATTCGGTTTATCATTTAATCTTTAGAGTTTAAATCTTGAGTGGAGCAAGTAATGTATTAGTCTTACAACGATATGTGGTGTATCGCCACTATTCGACTAAATGTATTTTGTTTTTTTGTTATATAATTATTCAAAAAGATATAACTATAGGAACTTCTAGTTTTCACCCAAATATTAAGGTTAGCATTTTCTAGGTATAAAATAATTAAAAATATATTTTGGCTCTCTCTCAATTATATATATAGAAATGTGAAATGTTTGATTTTTTTTAATATAATTTTTCAAGTGTTGTGCTAAAAAAATATATGAGAAAAGCGTTCCACGGAAAATTGCATGGGACCGATTTGTATCTATTTAATATTATATATCGTCCCAGACGATTGATATGAAAGTACCCAAAAAAGTAACTCATCAGAAAAGTTGAAAATTTTTCAAAATGTTTGTATAGATATTTGGCAATTGAGTTTTCTTTCATTGCTATTGGAACTAACTAAATTGGAAAAGTAAAACTATATCGTGAGCATATTTTATTTCAGTTTTATATTTAAATCCAATTGACGTAAGAATATGTCAAATGCTATCGTCGAACGTGCCAGCAGGAAATAATAATTTACATAATAGTACGTACTACGTATGGTAAGTACTTATAAAATATATCTACAATATTATTTACGAAAAATAAAAGTGCAATAAAAACATGAACTAAACAGTACACTTACTGCCAACACAATAAACCTTGTGACAATTATTAATTTAAGGAAAAAATGATAATATAACATAATTTAATTTAGCTGATAAATCGTGTACAGTCATATTATAGTCCGCGAAGACTGCATTTCTCGTATAATAGTCGTGTGTTGGCACGCACTCGTACTTTTGTCTGCCGCTATCGATTTATTAATATCATTATTATAACAGGGAATAGTACAAAGACATTCATTTTTCATCTTTTTACCGATATGCGTGTACAAATCGACAACGAACAATAACGACAGCGACGACCTTTTAAGTCAGACTATACGTGTAAATGTGTGATCAATACAATTATGAATATTTAGGTCTGAAATATCAGACGCTTTGTATTATAAAATATTAAACCAATGACCGTAAACTCCTTTTACAATGGAATTAGGTATATCACATATTAAACCAAAAGTGTAAAATAAGGACAACAAAGGAGGACAGTGATGCACAACCTTTATTCGACTACGGGCTACTTTGGCAGACAATTTTTTATATTTACACGGGCCGTCAATACAAATAGATTTATGATATTGTGGATAAAAGAAGCTAAAATAGTTGTCAATGTTAATTATTAAAATTAATTAATTAGAAATAATTTAACAACATTTTTGAATTATTACGATTATTTATATATTATTTGTCTATGCATTAAATAATCAAAATATCTTTAAGTTTAAAATGAATTGAAATGTTTATAATTTATTAATTGTTGCAAATAATTTATATTTTGTTAAACATAAAACTGATAATAAGGGTAGCAATCAAGATCTTCAAAGGTTGGGTCTTTCATAAATTGTAGAATGACTTTCCAATAAAATTCTTTGATTTTATGTTCCCGAAATCAATGAAAATTAATAGTAAAAAAATTAGAAATTTTAATCTTTTAATCTTTAATTTTTAAAGAACTTAAAATTAAAAAAATAGTAGCTATGTAAGTCGATTATTAGTTGACGTTTTCATCAATCTTTCATGTCAAAGTAACCAAATAAAATCTGTTTTTGAAATCCGTTACGTTAAAAATTAATTTTAATTTCATGTCCAAAAAGTATGAGAATGTCTTCCACGACGGGTCCCAAACGCTGTTACTCCCCAGTGTCCACCATCAATCAGCTCCCGGGGGGGGGGGGGGGTGGAAAAACGGTTTTCCTGTGGCAACACACCAAGGTAAACCTGTATTTTAAACTGGGTCCTGAGTTCGAGCTACGTGTGTCACCCGACACCTAGACACCGTGTTGAAAGCTTATACTTCACTGCTGCCTGCTCATTATCCAACCAGGTAGATAAATAAATCATATAAATCATAAATTAATTCTTCACCACAAGGACCCCGAGAAAAAAGTCACTGAACCATCAAGCACTACCTATGGAAAATGTGTAAACTAAACTCTCCGTGATTTTTGTTCTAGCATCAGACTCGAGATGACTCGAAGTGAGAGCGTTTTTCTACTTCCCGAGGTGGGGAGAGGCTAGAAAACAATTGAAACCATTCCTACTAACAACGGATAAGATGCATAAATAAAAACGATATTGCTGACGTACTATTTGGACCACTCCAGAGCTATGAGCATCACTTCACTAAGGCAAAAATATGAATTAATATTCATGAATAAATAAAATATTAATATAAATGAAGGAGTGCACGATGGAGATTATTTAAATATTCTAAACGTTGTTATATTGAGCTTATGGGCCGATATCAAATGTGAATGCTCGTAACTTATAATTAATTGATATTACATTTTGTTACAATAAACAATGCTACATGACGGAGGAGAAAATTATAGTATTATTATCAGTTGAATAACTAGGATCATAGTCTTTAAGTAGTTTATTTGTTGGTGCATCCTTCTACTTAGTGAAAAACTTGTAAACAATGTGTTCAAATGCTTATACATATTGTGTGTAGAATGGTGTTAGTAGTACCTCGTGTTAGTTTTTATTAGTATAACATTGCCTCTATGTACGCATTTAATGCATCATCATCAATTACCTCAAAGCTAAAAAGTTAAACAACTTAAGTGGGTAAATAATAACTACTATCATGAGCTCGATAATTATTCGAGTATACATAATTCAGTATGAATTAATTGCAAGTATATAATATAAGTACGACTAAGGCACACAGTTTTATCAAACATTTTTATACGTTAATGCGCGCTCAAAGTTTGCGCACCATAATTTGAATTTACATAAAACGTATACTGCAGTCTATTATAATATAACCTCACATGTCTGTATAAAACTCGTCACTCGACCTACGTTCTATAATATTATGAATAATGCAATAAATTCATTCGATTCCCATATAATACTGATATTTATACATTTTACAGAAACGTACAATCGACGCGAGCGACGCATGTGATATTATAGGTAGGTAGTTCATAAAAATATAAGCATTATTATACATGGAAGTACAGGGTGGGCCGCAGCGATTTTCCGTTTTTTTCAGCGTCGACTTCATAATATTCATTATACGCAAATCCGTGGTGGAAGCACGACGGTGGCGGTGGCACGTCCTACTATTGTAGTCCACCACCGTTTTGCTGCTGGGAATATCGAATTATAAATTACGATTTTTTTCTCCAAAATCCCCGACAATACTTCACTTTAACCTCCCAATTTAACGGACGACGTCCGACCACTCGAAATACATATTATACGTACGCGGGCGATTTAGCCGATTATTTTCTGTCCGCCCACTATGTTATACAACATGCGTTGGCCATTTGATTTCGACGACGTTAAGTAACGCGTTTAAAACGGGATCGTCGGAAATCGGCTAATAAAATAACAATGATATGCTCAAACGAGCAATTTCAGTGCAAAATATCTTGTCATCGGTGGAGTGCGGAGTATGCGACTTCGCAGGCTTCGCGATTTTTTGGTGGTATTACATATTATTATTATTTCGTATACCTACATTATTATAGAATAATATTAATTGTATTCCTATTTATGGGTATCTACGAAAGTGGTATTTTATCGATGTGCTGTTTAACTGAAAATAATGATGATATTAATAATATAATATAGAATCGACGATCAAGCGACAGTATTTACGATTTTTTAGTTGTCCGATACCCTTACTCGAAATCACACAGGCTTCGCAGATAAATAGCGCAGGTGTCACAGGTTTCTAATACCTCCAAATGTTTTAAACCCCAGTTTACCCCCCCCCCCCCCCCCGATAAAAATGTTCGTAAGGGGGGTAAAAATATCCGGGGGTAAGAATAGCCTATTACACCGGCACTGATGCAGACTACAACATAATATTGTCATTATTATTTATCACTGTTGTTGTTGTCAAATAATAATAATATAACCTAACCTAGCGTGAATTAATAGGGCTTTCAATATGATATGATGACGTCGATGTTCAAATGTCGTTTTACTGTCATCGTATTTTCACTACTAACCAAATTATTACATTATATTTGAGCCCGAAAAACACGAAAAGCGCGCGACGTATTATCATTTAAAACGGACAAAGCGACATAGAAATATTATAATCCAATCAAATCTCGTAATTTTCTTCTGAATTGAAAGTTTATTTGTTACGACGTTCTTGCGTTTTAGAGGTGGAATGGCGGCAATATACATATAATTATATCATACAATGTAATAATATAATATACAGGGCGATTCACCAATTATGCTCGTCCCATTTTTTCCTTTCATAATAAATTTATACAAATTCTGGGTTTTGGAATTTTAAAAATATACACTCAAAGTCATATTTTCATATTATTTTTTGTACTACTTCAGGAGTGGCCTGTGGACTGAAGAGATACAAACTTTTGTTTTTTCAAGTGAGAACCTCCTTTCTCTTTTTTTAGTGGATCATTTTTTTTTCAAAATGATGAAGTACCTAATTCAAAGTTCAAAGGAATTGTCTTTCAATTATCAAAAAAGATAAGTCCTTAAATGGTTTTATAAAACTGTAAAATAATGTAATATTGGTGCTAGTACAATACTAGGACTATTTTTTATAATCGTTAATTTTGATGGATTTATTCACAAAAATGTTAAAATCATCATAGCTCCCATATCTTTTAAACCTATTATCATCATGCACGTTGAACCTATTATCCTATTAGATCACAAAGTTAGATAAATCAAAAATAAATCGTTCGAATCTTGTTTCTGATACATCAAAATGTCCAGAAATTATCCTCTAAATAATTAACATTAGAAAATTGGGTTTGTCACTCGAAAAACAGAAGTATGTATTTAAACAAGACATTCCTTAAGCAGTACAAAAAATCTCAAGAATTTGATAGTATAGTCATTAAGTATATACTTAAAAATACCAAAAATCATATTTTGAATAACTGCATTAATGAAGAAGAAAAGGATGTGAGCATGCTTGGTGAGTCACATTGAAAAATATTAATATGATGTACGCGTAGCACCTATAATACCAATTTATTCAAATTTCAAAGGCTGTAAGGAACTGGTCTGATAGCTTAAAAGTTAATACCAACCGCCATTATATTGATAATAATATGCTCCTCGTAAATCAACGCTTGTGTTGTTTTACAACAATTTCCGATTTTCCTCTACGATGACGGCGTTTGTAAAATTATTATTATAATACCGTTGTCGTTTGGGAATGTTATTACGATAAAATATCGTCAGTGCTCTGCAAGTGTATACCTATACTACGTAAATGATGTTATCGATTTGATCGAAAAACATTATAACTACCGGTCTGTGGTGCATGACGTTTCAGACGCTTCCGTTATTAACGAGTAAAAAATGCATATCCAATGAATTGAGACCTGTTGGACGCCCTTATTGCCGGAAACAATTGACCTTTGCATCGGTAACCGGATAGGCTATTATAGGTATACCTATATGGTATAAAGGTATTCAGGCGTTTCAATGTGACGGTATAACCGTTTAGGGAACCAATTATTTATCGTTCAACAAAATAATATCGCTAACGTGGTTTCAATAGTATTATTCTGCCTCTATAGTTAGAATTTTTTATAAGTCGTAGTACTGTTTTGCGATGCTTATAAAATACTGAACCAGGTATTGATTATTATTATGAGACAAATTCGGGTGAGTTTACCTGTAATAATTATGTTTATGATGCGGTGCGGTACATGCATTCGCGCACACCGAATATTACTTTACCAAAATTATAAATTATACGATGATCAGCAGACCAGTAGACATATTTTACACCTACATAAATAGATTTGTATAATTTTCACTGTTTAAATTTAATAACACTAATGTAATTGAATATTTCTTTATAAACGCATTTTTGTATTATTTCTTGCTCGTTTCTGAAAAATATTTAATAATTTTAAAGTCGTAAATTCGTGTAATTTCATCTTTATAAATGAGATTATGATATTTTTTACAATATTACATACATACAGCAGTTACTTAATATGTAATATACACCCAGTAATTTGTATGCGATACAAAAGTTAAATACAATATTATTACCATTCACCATGATACACGTCCAACTATTATAATCATATTATACTCTGTAACTCAAACAATTTGTTTACGTTTACAAACTATAGTGGAAAATGCAATAGTTTAGGTTTATAGTCTTTGACTGAAATGATTGAGATTGTGTGGTTTTTATGTTTGAATTTTGGTTGTTCAAGAAGTTCTGGGACAGATCGATGCTCTATTATATAGCTAGAATGGTATTATTGTGGTTTGTTGAGTTGTATTTACATTGAGGTGTCTGAGGTAGAGATCAAATGGTAGTACTTGAAAGTATTGTGTGAATAGTTGAATTGCTCATACTGCAGAGGAAACATAAATACAAATATATTTATATATTATAGCGAATTATCATATAGACTCTCTTCATAAGCAAATAAAAATGTAGTTCGTATGTTTAATAGGAGGTTTCCGTTTTCCGCCAAAGTGACCCTTTCCCGGTATCACCGTGTCCGTTTTCCGTAAAAAAAAAAAATATATAATTTAAATATTTTTTTGGATCCCTTAAATCCCGTATTATTATTTCACCGCAGCCGGAACCACCGTTATCGGGCGTGCTATCGCGGACACAACGAAATCTTCAATCAGTCGTCAAAATTAGCGAAAAATTACTTATTGGTTTTTGAATTAATTATATAACTGAATCGATTGCGTTTTTTTTTTGTATGATGTACAAAAAAATTTATTTAAGTAAAAACAAGTAACCATGGATATATTATATTGCTGATTTAAGTCTAACTTTTATTTTTTACGTACCCATGCGTATACATATCAAAATAACATATTTACGCTATGAAATAACATTTATTTTCGTATAGTAGCCTTGTAATAACAGTATGTTTACATTTCTGGGTAAATTATAATTTGTGATGAATTAATGTAATTTTATTTTATAATATTGAATGCATTTCATTAGTAGTGTTTAAAATAATTAATATTTTTGTTGTATCCATACTATTTATACTATTCGTTTAATTTATTTTGTAATTTAATGTTTGATGTATTATTTTGACTCTAAATTAGTGACCTTTATAATATTATATAGAGACTATACGAAGTGAGGTTAGGTGAGGCGCGTACACCGTATCATTACAACTTAAAGGTTTCAAAGGGTTCTCAAAAAATATCTAAAATAATGGGCATTGTGCATCCATTCCGCTGATTTGGTATCGATTCCGCTGGCTACTATTTATAATAATATTTACATATCGATTCCGCCAAATATTTATTCCGCCGACTACTCTTTATAATATCTATATATCGATTCCGCCGGCTATTGATTCCACCGGTTACTGTTTACTGTACTACTAATAGCTGTGAATCTTTCCATACAAAATTAAAATCCTAATTTATAAAAGCTCATCCGAGCATTTTAATATTTACACATGTCTTAAATAGAAAGATACAAACTGACGGTTAAATACTTATCAATTCAATAAATGTCCAACAAAATAGTAAAAATAGAGCTTTCAATAAAAAAAAACTAATTGAAAATGTATCAATACAATAATTTTTTGACTAACTTAGTTAAAACATGTGTCTAAATATTACCAAAAGTAATTTTAATACATTTAATACACTTAGTATTTATAATATTAAAATATAATATTCATATAATATACATTCATATTAATTTTAATTATACTAAATAAATTTTACAATACATACAGTCATAAATACTAACATTATAACTATATACATTTATATTAATTTTATATTAATTTTGTCGAGACTAGAAATGAAAATAAACACATTATGACTTGTGTTAAAATTAATTAACTAGGTACCTATTAATTTTAACTTTTTATTTATTATTTTGTCTCGCGTCTTACGTTGATAAGAAATATGTATGCCCCTGTATGGCTGTAATATGTATCTAGGTACTTAATTTGAACAGCAGTCGGTGGAATCGATATGTGAGTATTATAAACAATAGCCGGCAGACTCGATATAAACCTTTTTTTTCAAAGCCGGTAGTTACGGTGGAATCGATATATTCCAAAAATAATATATTATTTTTTTTTTTGGCGGAAATGGGAGTATATTTTTTGGTGAAAACGGCCAGGGTGATGACGGTCGAAAACGGTTACGCCAGTTTATTAGATTTAAATAGATCACACACTCGCCGTTTTGTACTAATCACGTATATATGCGGGACCACATACCTGAGTTTATTGAACCATATTATAATATTATCCTTTGTCTACATTAAGATAACGGAAAATTATATCTCATCATGGCAGCTTGTCGTCTTTGGCAAGTACATTTCACGTGATTTATGTACGACAAATACATATATAGTTTCCCTGTATATATGTGTTCTCGCGTTTATCATATACTTAATACAAACTATTTTAATTACCCAACAAATAACATTATCAAACATAATATGTACAACGTTTGTTAACTAATATTACCTACATTATACAAGTAAATATATTTGTTTTTTTTTATTACCAAACAATTTTCTGTTTCATCGAAATAGTTTGTACAAAACGCATGCGATATTTTAATTCTAAATGATACACAAAATGTAAATTTTTTTTTTTTTAGAAGAAATAAATTCTTCAATGTCTATGTCGTTATAGGCTATAGCCAACATTTACAATACAATATATTGTATATTTTAAATAATACAGTGAGTTCCGCTTAATGTGATCACTGGTTTATAGAATCAACCGTTTATTAGAATCAAAAATGAAAATACCAAACCAAATTGTATGCTACTAATGTTAAATTGACCTTTTATTAGAATCACTAAGTACCGGATAATTGAATCACTTTTATGAACAATCTTATCGTTTTTATGGTATCTCAAACTATATATTGTAAACTGTATATTGTAAACAAATAAATAAAAAACATGAATATGATTTTTAATTTAATTTAATTTAATTTAATTTCAGGCTAATATGAATACTAAATTGGTAGATTGTCAAATTCAAACAAAAGTAGATGGCTTTTTAAATTTATTTTAAATGCATTTATTTAATTTAATTTTTATATATTAATATTATTTAATTTTATTCAATATTTAATTTTATTTCAAGCATAAAATGTAGAATCATTAAATAAAAAAAAATGTAAAATTCAATAATTTTATTAAAAAATTATAATTATGTATATATGTATTAGAAATTATTAAATATCTAATTATAAATAAATAATTGTATTAAAAGATTGAATTACAAAAAAAATTGTTGTAAATGCTTTTTAGAATCAACCGGTTAATAGAATCAAAACGACCTGCACCAAAGTGATCACATTAAGCGGAACTCACTGTATATCAATATATATTATTTAAACTTTACTTACTGGGATCTGTTATTTATTTTTAAATGTTTAAACTGTATTATTTATTTTATATTTATTAGTTATTATTTTATTCAAGTATAGTGTTAAATAAGATTAAATTGTATTAAATAAACTATACGCATAGGTTGCACACCTGTTTTATTCACGGATTCTTTGTGGCAAGGGTAGAATAAGCTCTTTTAATATTATGTGTATTCAGTATTGGCCTATCAGTACAACACATTTTAACCGAAAGCCACATCTATCATTAACTCATCGTTTCCAACTCGGCACAGGATAAATAATTCAATTGGAACAGACCCAGAAGACGACATCAAAATTTACATTTTTTTTTTTTAACGAATACGTCTGATCAGTTTAATAATATAAACAAAGAAAAAAAATGTTTAAGTTCTAGTTAAGATCAATAAAAAAAAAATTATCAGTATCTCACGGTTTAAAGAGCACAAAAACGAAATAATATCGTGCCATAAACCTCAAATTTAATATTATATTTTTTGGCGTTCGAATATGCTTGTCTGGCAGAGCATCGTCCTGAGACAGCAACACACTGTTGAGAAAATGATTATATAACGATTTCATACATTATATATACATACAATAATATTATAATAAGTATAATAACATAATAATATTATTATACCGGGAACGCGTGGCATGCTTCAGGTTGTTGTCATCTGCAACCTTTATTCGTCGAGCATATACTACTATTACATGACGTGACCTATACGCGAACGATGAAATGAGAAAACCGTTCGGCACTTCTTTGGTAAATTTGAGACTTACGATTCGAGCTTTTTTTTCGTTTTAAATCATATATTCAACTGAGATATTTCAAAAAAAAAAAAGTGTAACTAACACAATTCATTGTCAACTCGTTATTTTATTTTATTTTCTATCACTATAGCCCGACGAACTGCCAGACTAAAACTATCAACTTGGCCCAAAACTTTGACGTAATAGATACCCTATAATATTCTGCGAGTTAGTGGCCTTATTTTTATGTCTAAAAGTCGTTGTATTATACGGAACCACAGTCGTGTTTGCAAGTTCCCGCAGTTAAATATTGTCCTCCTTATGGCTCCCAAATTTGAGTGCCACCGATTGTGGAAACGCCTTAATCATTTATCATCACGTAATACAATCATAGGCTGTCGATTTCTGCTTTACAACGAAAGAACGATGTGTGTAAAAAAAAGGCTGTCTGTTGCGCAAAAAAATGATATTTTACTGAGCTCAGCGACCTAACGGAATTATTTTTTTCTACAGATTTTCCCAGAAATTAATCCGTCCAATATTCGAAGCGTAAAAACAGTTAATATTATATTTTCATACACATAATATATATTTATAAACCAAATCAGGCTTATGTTCGCTGTACTGCAGAAACACATAACGTACATATTCATTTTATCCGAAAGTTTCCGTATAGTGCTCGTTTCGTACTTCTCCCATTTATCGAGTTATATAAATATTCGTTTAGATCTATTATTTTGTTTTATTTTGTCGGCGCGTTTTGTTGTCATTTCCGACCAGGAAGAGAAGAACGTATAAATCTAATCAACGGGGGGAGAAACGGGTATCATTGAGTTCGCAATTCAAAATGTCTTCGGGACAATAAACTTATCATTGACGCCATCCATATATTATTAAATTAGCAAGCGAAAACTTTTATTTTTAAACCGAGAGGGAGACAAAAGTATTATGTGCGTTTCGTATTATAGAAATACTCCACGTACGCCACAGCAACAACAGCGCCATTGTCATCGCGTTGTATTGCTCTCTGCAGAATTTTATAAGCTCATTTTTCTAAACACAAAATTGCATAGCCATTTATAAATGTGGGCACTTTTGAACCGTTCCGCGTGCCCTACTTTTCACTTTATTTTATTCATTAGATCCATCACTGCCACTATCGGCGAATCAACATCTATCAGCTTCTAGACAATTTTCTATTGGCCGTCAACTGTCGAAAAACTTTGGATATAATGAAAACGATGGCGACAATAACATACGTTCTGCATACATTCCTGGTAATTTATTTATGTGCACATTTTATGGGGATAGATTACGATTAACCAAATGACCTTCAATAATTGTTTACGAATCTATTTTATCACATTTATCTTGTCCGCAGCATTGTGTAATACTTAATAGTAATTTTTCTTACCTAAGGCCACGGTACTATTGACTATTATTATAGTTACGACATTTTAAAATACAATACCATGATAAATTCGTATTTCAATTAAAGTTGAACAAGTTGTCTACCCTAAAATCTCATTTTTTGTGGTTTGTTCAAGTACGTCAATGACCCGTTTATCCCGAAGACAAAACTTACACGATAAATTTGACTTTTAAATCGTACAAAACAACAACAGTAAATATTTAAGTATTGTGATATGGATAAAAAACACTTTTAATTGTCTAATACATATTCAAATTCTTTATTCAAATTATTACTAATATATTAGACAATACTATACTATGCACAATTTATTTATATATTATTTAAATCCGATTCCCTACGGCCGTGTATAAAAAGTAACATTAGTAGCTTATTGAAAATTACATCAAATTGCAAAACAACATAATTTATCCAGTACCCTATTAACTGGTTTGGTTAGCTCAGGATAATCATTAACAAAAAAAAAACTTTGAAAAAAAAATAGAAAATTACGTACACAACACATTACGCTAACAAAAAACAAACATTTTTCATTATGAACTTTTTGTGATTATAAAATTAATAACTAGACACTATACTTTAGAATTTAAACATTTTTTTATTTTTACAAAAACATCAGTCGTGCATTTTTATCATCTATTTCATACCACAAAACAAGGTAAATTCAAACTAAGATTCACCCATAGCTGAACGAGAACTTGAAACTATTAAGTACTGCCAGGTATTATATTCATGAGCAATGCCAATACCAGTTCCTCACTCGGTTCTCGATAACACGATAAAAAAAAAAGGTATTATATTCATGATTTCCCGGCTATTGTCCATAATTAAAATTACGCTCGCATAATGCACTTCGCGCTATAACGTTATAACGAAATATTGCAAATCTTTTGAAACTGCAAAATTAAATTTGGCGCAAACTAGTTGTATCCTTATTGTTTAAAACCTGAAAATTTGTGCGCAAACTGTGCTTTTGTGTAAAAAAAAAGTCGTAATATAGACGATTTTTATTATTGAATCTGCACAGTAATATTGAATCACTGGCATATTATATTTATACCGAATATACTGTTTTTATTTTTGATACTTATATTTGTTACGAAGTTTATTCCTCTTATGTGAGTCTTATATTCTAAAACTATTAGTCGAACTATAAAATATGCCATTGACTGTTGTTTTTTCTCTTTGACTTTTTTTTTATCTTTCCGTTCGAACTTTAAAAATATATTCTTGAGTAATACTCATTCTACTATCCACAATTTTTAACTCTTTAATTTTAAGTACAAACAGAATCTTAAAATAAATCAAAAGCGTAAGTACATTAAAAGTCAGGAAAGAGACATAAGTTCAAAAAAATTATATTCTTAAAAAAACAAGAAATACGACGAAGGGAAAAACAAGATTACATTTTGTAAGATCTGTATCACATGAAAAAAATAAACAGTTGCTTTCTAAGCTGTTCTGAGAAAAGAGACGATAAGATAAGTGAAAAAAAATAACAAAGAGAATAGATTTCAATTGTATAATACTACGATCCCGCGGTATCGTAGAAAGACAACCATAGGTACTATATAGTTACCGTCTTACCGAGGACCACTCTCCTCAATCAATTTTTATGGTACGATGCATACTGACCACGAACGACGATTTTTCTTTCTTATAATCATATCAATTTCATGATGCGTACATTTATCTTGATTCCATATAGAAAACATACAAACGTATCTTCATCATTTTAATCGATTCAGAAAATTCAAAAACCAATGGGTCACACCTTGCCCACGCAACGTAGTCCGACCTTTAATTTTAGACAGATGAAATTTTCAATGCTTAACATAAATTTACTATGATAATATCTAAAACAATATATTTTATTAAAACGAGTAAACAATTAATAAGACTGCAGATATTGTTTGTATTTCAGTTATGACTACGTCAATACGAATTGTAAGGTCGTGTGCGGACATGCTCACATGTACAACAATAATCTGAATATAATATTGTATGCTAACGATCGTCGTACACAAATAATAATTAAAATATTATATAGCCATAGACTGTGGTAATATTATGTATATGTATATGTTATATGACGTTATAGGTACGTGACTCGTTGCGTCCGATAGAATTCGTGCCCTTTACTAGCACTACAACTGAGGTCAACCGTGAGCCAGCGGACCACTTCATTAAATTATAATGAATACAATCATTGTTCTGATTATAACATACAGTTAAATTTACAATAAGTATAAATTAAAAAGTTTCAAATATCAGAACAGTTAATATTATTCGTTTTAAATCACACCAATTTTTCTTTTTGTGAATAAAACAATAAGTACAAGTATAACCACGAGGAACTACAATAATAAGGTATACCCAGTGCACACTTTCAACGTATAATTTTCTGGAGTTCATATCACTTTGGATCTTGAATATCACTTTTTCAGGTACATAATATTATATACTCACAGTAGTATAGTTAAGACGTAATATTATATATTTTTATGCATTTCAATAATAATACACCATGGTAACACGGAGTTTTGTATAGGCAATTCAGCTACACTACTGTCACGAGTTCACTTGTCCGGTGTTCCGTAATATTTTATAAGCAAATATAACAATATATTATTTACATATTTAACAAACGTGTTGCACTTTTTGAAATTGCCTGCGGAGTGTTAAAAACAACTGAATTACTAAATACCGGGAATATCAGAATCTGCAGAACTATCCACGTAGTTGTTACTTAAGTATCAAAAAGATTCACTACGAGCACTCGAAGCGAGAATGCGTTTTAAAATCAAATCTAGGTGCACTGAAGCTAGTAACTATATAATATAAATTATAAATTATTCATTGCAAATAAGAATCTGGTTTTCATGCAGTTTTGTACTCGCCATTTAAATTAATTTCTGTTGTCAAAGTATAATGTGCATCGACATAAAAACAAAAACACCGGTAAATTGCTCTGTAGAATTGTAGGTTTTAGAAGTACCTAGTCACCGAATAGAACGCTATGAAAACATGAATTCAGTGATAAACCATTGTATACGAAAAACAATTCTTAGCAAAGACGACAACGTGTCAGCTTCTATTTCTAAGGATATTATTTGTAATTTTTATTATATATTAAAATTGATAAAACAGTATGTTTAAAAAATATCGTTGGTATAATATATATTATACTTATATAACAATATGACGTCATAAATTATTGTTACTACATACGCATAACTTTTATGTCAATATCCAGAAACCAAAGAACGGTGTGAATATGTTCAAAGATTTTTAAAATTTCATTGCATTTAGAAAATAAAAATATGACAAAAAGTTTCAAATTATTACAAAATATATTTTGATGAATGTATTGATTTTACAATGTTGTGTGTGTGTATGTTTTTTTTGTGTCGGGTAACGTTTTAGGGCAGTAAAAGTTCTCCGATTTTCTTCATTAATATTTTTTCTGAAATTTATTAGGTACTATGGTTATATACCCACAAATGTTGACATCCAGTTAGTTTCGTTTGCGTTACTTAGTCAAAATACTCGCGTAATGTTGTCTAGTCGTTGGTTTGCAATGAGTGTTATATTTTCAGTGAAACCAATACGAAGCTGACAATAATTAGTTACAGCCACGGGCCAGGCGACTTTTTCCACTATCGCGGCGGGAACTGTTACACTGACGTCCAAGCATCAACACGTGTCAGGAGTCTATTGACACGTACGGCCACGTATCTGATGGACTGCCTACCGAATTATCACCAAGCGGCGACGGTACTGATCGACTCACACATAGCGGAGGTATAGTCGTGCTACCGAGGTATAAACCAAGACGGTGCACCGCGAGGTGTATCCTGGTATACCTCTGGTTAACACGGCGTACCTATTGGGGCCCGCATGTTATACCTGGTGGTGCCCCACGCAACGTAACCTGGTTCACCATATAGTTATATGTACCCGGTTAACAGTGGTGTACACGACTGCCTCGCTCACAGCAGTGGATAGCGGTCAGTTACCGGTCGGTTGGAAGACGTTTTTCACGTACTGCCAACCGAATTATCACCGAACGGCGACGGTACTGATCGACTCACACATAGCGGAGGTATAGTCGTGCTACCGAGGTATAATCCAAGACGGTGCACCGCGAGGTGTATCCTGGTATACCTCTGTTTAACACGGCGTACCTATTGGTGCCCGCACGGTTTACCTGTTGGTGCTCCACGCAACGTAACCTGGTTCCTCATATAGTTATATGCACCCTGTTAACAGTGGTGTACACGACTGCCTCTCTCAAAGCAGTGGATAGCGGGCAGATACCGGTCGGTGGAAATCCGATCCGATACGTTGGCGCACGGGTCAATGGTCATAGACTCCAAACGACGGTTGATGGTTGGAAATCAGAGCACCAGGTTCCTCGTCCGCGATGGTGGCCAAAGTGGCCGAACTGGTGTCTGGTGGTAATGACATTCAGCTAAGTCTTACCTGTTACGTAGCGATCTTTGCTATATTTAGCTATAGTTTTATAGTTCAATGTTCGTCTAGATTTGACTGTATGACACAGATGAACACACAGCTTTGAACGTCCGCTCGCTCTCGAAGTTTTATTGTTCACACAAGAGAAATGTTTTAATTTTGTGATTATTAATTATACTTTTTTATTTTATGACTTAATAGCTAATATTATATTCACCAAAAACCCAGTTAATTAATTACAGATATGTAAATCAGGTATATTCGCATTACGTAAAACACATCATACGAATACCACCTAAAATATATAGTAAGAAATAAATAAAATGTTTTGATTTAACGTGTGTATGCATGGGCACAACCAAGATTAATTTACAAAGTGAGGGTGGGAGACGTTGTAGGAATTAAAAAAAAACACCTTATCCTGATATAACAATAAAAAACATGCAACAGTATAACTACATACAACGTGTTCAATCATAAAAAAATTAATACGCTGTAAGGTTATTTCTATAACAGTTATAGTAGGTACATTAGTAGTAGTGGAAAAAATGCCAAGTTTCAACGAATAATATTTTTTGTAATACCGACTTACTTAAATCGTTTTTTTTTTTTGATTAAATATCTTAATTTGTAAACATATGAAGTTTAAAAGCTTTAAAAAAAATTATGTATTGTCGATATTTTCTATATTTTTTTATTTAACTGTTATATAGAACGTTGTATTGACTTTTCAAGCTTTTTTACTCGCAAATAAAATGTTACATAAATGGAGAAAAAATCTATTATAAATCAAATATTTAAAGTATTTATAAATAGCTCAAAATATCTACAGTACGTTATAAGTTCTAGTTTGTCTTGAAAAAGCTAAGAAAAATATTTGATGAAAAAGTCGTCTCATTTTTTAATTTTTTTGACATCAAAACTTAAAAATTAACTAAGAAAACTCACTGTTTTGAAAACCAATACAATCGTCGATCCGACGAGAGTCTAATATTATATTGATTTATAACGATGTTACTATTATAGGTAGGTATGAGATATTACCGTCGAAGGTAAGTCATATAAAAGCATATTTATGATATCTGGTGTAGTGGTCGTCCCATATGTAAATGTACTGTTTCTCATAATAGTTATTTTCAAACTTGAATTAAATATTTAACTGTTTTAAAATTGCATTTTTAGAAAATAATATAATAAGGAAATTATTGAACTATTGTTATTATTATTCTTATTAGTAACACGAAAATAACTTCTATCTGCACTAGAAAACGATTGTTACGAAATTAAAACAACATTATACTGAAGACGAATATTCGCAATCGTAAATAAACATTACAGGCTACAGCGAATATCTCCTGGACAACGAAAAAAATGGTTGTGATTAGAGTTTTGTGTTTGGTCCATTTTTATCCAAAGACAATAAAATATGCATACTTATGATAATTACTCAATTTCTGCATTAGTTACACTTTTTAATTTTAACAATACGATTAATGTTCTTAATACGTAATTTTTGGCACATATTCATTTTAATGATTTATTCTACTTTTTAAATTATATTTACCAAGGTTATGATTTTTAATACCTAGTGCTACAATGATGACAGTAAGAACACGTAATGATAAGATTGATTTAAATTTTTAATTTTAATTTTATACCATAGATACTGTCTACAAACATTGGCGCCAATGTCAAGTCTCAACGAATAATATTTTTTGTAAAATTGAACTACTAAAATCGTTATTTTTTATCTAAATATTTCATTTTGTAAAAGTTTAAAGTTATTAAGTTATCAAAAAATAATAATTATGTAATTTTTTTAATGTTATTTGAACAAAGTATAAAGGCCTTGTATTGAGTTTTAAAACATTTTAAATCACAAAAAAAATGCAATTATACACTAATGGAAAAAAACTATTACCTATAGTCGACTATTTATAATATTTTAAAAAAGCTCAAAAGATCAAAAAGACTTTGAAAATTGTATTTTGTCTTGAAAATGCTAATATAAATACTTGATGATAAATTCAAGCATCTACAGTTATTATTTTTATATTAAAACTACAAAATAAGCTAAGAAACCAACACATTATTGTAAATTAATACATTCGTCGATCCTATGACAGTCCAATATATTGCTTTTTAACGATGTTATTATTAGATACTACCTTAAGTATTTTGAAAGCACTTTCATGATATTCATTGTATTCGTCGTTCCATATTTAATAATGCAGTTTCTTGTTCTTATTATTTTCAAACTAAAAATAATTTAAACCATTTCAAAGAAAAAAAATTACAATAGTATGTGAATTACTGAACCATTATTTATATTATTGTTATTAAGTGACACGAAAATAACTTTTACTTGCACGAGAAAACGATTGGTATGAAATTAAAACAATATTATACTAATGACTAAAATTCGGAATCGGAGGAAATTATTATAAATATACAACAACTGATATTATCTCCTGGACAACGAAGAAAATGCGTATAAGTAAGTTGTATAGCTGGTCTTTTTATATCCAAAGAGAACATAACATACATAATAAAATGCATATAACAATTGGTCGGTTTTTACTTTTTTTACACTTTTTAATTTGAGTAATACAATTGACAGGTCTTATTAATACGTATAGGGAATAGTTTTTGGCAAACGTGAGTTTTTATAAATAATTACATTTTTTTTAGATTATTGTTATCGATACTAATCTTTGATAAGAAAAGTACGTAGCCTTAATATACTCATAGGCCGGCCTTGCCTAAATTTAACCATTATGCGTCGTGAGCTGATTTGAGTGATCGATTAAGTGACTGAGTAACCGATAATAAACTATTATGAAGTTATTATAATTTTCCACCATTCATGGTTAAAGTATATACTACCACCAGCGCCAAGTTATAATATGAACAATAAGTATAAGGACCTTGAATTGTCATTTCAAGCTATTTTACTCTCAAATAATAATATTATATTATTATACCTACATAAATTAAGAAAAAAAATCTATAATAAGTCAATAATTTAAAATATTTTGAACATTTTAGGTTGTCTTGAAAAAGTGAATTTAAATATTTGGTGAAAAATTCAAGTCTCTACAACTATTTGTTTTTTTAATTTTTTTGGCATAAAAACCAATACGTTCAATGCTCCGACAATAATCTAATATATAGCTTTATAACGCTTTATTATCACTTTTTGAGATATTACCGTCGATCGTTAGTCTTCTGAAAACACATCCATGATATCCGTGGTTGTAGTCGACGTTCCACATTTAAAAGTACGGTTTCTCGTAGTTATTTTCAAACTTGAATTAAATATTTAACTGTTTGAAAATTGCGTTTTTAGAAAAAAATATAGTAAGTAAACTATTGAACTAGGTATCATTTATATATTAATTTTATAAAGTGACACGAATAAAAAGTTTTTTTTTGTACTAGAAAATAATTGGTACGAAATCGGAAGAACGTTTATATTTATAAACATTAATGCGAATATCTCCACAACAACGTCAGTAAAAGAGTTTTGTACTCAGTTTATTTTTATTCAAAGAGAATCTATATATGTATATACGTACTTCATATGATAATTTACTTTTGCACAAATTGTATTTTTTACATTTTTTAATTTTAACAATGTTAGTTACTTCATTGTAATTTAAAATCATTTTTTGTGGGTACTTGAAGCTTTTAAAGTATATTATGATTTTTTATAAATTCTTAATAACATTTTCTAATGTAATGTTCTCTGCAAAATATAATTCAACCTACTGTATTATTAATATTAAAATTAATTATTTTAATAGCAATAATATCATAGAATACACTTAGTTATGTAGGCTAGCAGACGGTCTTCGCTCAGAATCGTTTTTCGTATACAATGATTTTTATATCATTGAATTCAAATTCAACACATCCATGAAAGTGATCCACTCGACACATACCTAGTGTACAGCACAGCGGTACCCACTTGCAGACCTTTTTTTAAATTACAACATAATGACTAAAATCTTAAAATAAAAAAAATCGTTATTTTTCGTTTTGATGTCTAATTTTTTCAGCATTTTAAATTTAAATGCCTATAAAAAAAATGTGTATTTTTGAGTAAAATATGTATTTTTAGACAACTCTAAAAACCATACTTAGGATAAACCTTGATTTAAATTTTCAAGATTTAACTATTAAAATCGAAACATTTACTCGTATAATTCTAAACTACAAAATATTTTGAAAACAATTATAGTAATAACAATCATAAAATGTAAAAAGAATCTAAAGACTTTAATGACAATAAAATATAAATAGCTAAAAAATAGCCAAAATATTTTTAAAACCATAATATAAAATATATTTAGTAAATTTAATATGTCAAGTATTTGCGGTTCATTTAAGAATTTTTACAAAATAACAAAATCGATTTTGTCAATAACTGGCATTGCCTAAATATTTCCGTTTTTCCGTATTTTTTTTTTAGTTTTCTCTGATTATTTTGGGGACTGTTCACTTTAAACCTAATAATAATTAGACCCAGCTTTATATCAGTAACCACCATTTAAGTTGAACATCCAGTGTTGTGCATTATCTAGATAAATTATGTAAATAAATTATCTAGACAAATAATTAATTATCTTTTATCTTATCTAGATAATAAAAAAATTAATTATCTGATGAATTATCTTAGATGAATAATTATGTTATCTAACCCAAATTATCTAGATAAATAAATTATGGGTACAATTTTTTTTTTTTTTATTAGAGCCTCAAAAACGAAGGTATGGTAAATTTTTACTTCGATAAATAAACCATTGAATTTAAAATAATAATAATTTTTCGTATTGCTTATTTACGTCATTTCTAATAATTCTATACGATCGGATACGGGTAATTAATAATTAATATAACAGACATACAGTCGAAATATTTTGCGACTAATGATGTTGTGTTGTAACATTCACACACACACATACACACACCCACACACACTCAATGATATTTTAATCGGCCTCTCAGAATTATCCGTTAAGTTCTAAATAAAAATAATAACATAAATAGATATTTATGATTTTACTGATTTCCCGAAACGATATATGGGTACGGGTACCTAACGAGTAACGACATGCGTAATTATTAATAAATAATACCCATCTATCGTCTATTTTTTAGACAAAAATAAAAATAATTATGAATTAATTATAACAATACAATTTAATCTTAAAATTTGAATGAAACAATATACGTATTTTATATATTCTATATTTCTAAATAATAATTATAATTGAAAAATAAATTGTAGTTTTGACAACAAGTGTAGTTCAGTTATTAAAATTTTTATCTTTTTTTTTATCTAGATAAATAGTGTTTATCTTTTATCTTTATCTAGATAATTAAGGTATTAATCATCTTTTATCTGTATCTAGATAAATTTTAACCAGTTATCTTTTATCTTTATCTAGATAAATATTTAGTTATCTTTGCGCAACACTGTGAACATCTAAGCCTTTGACTGATCCGAAAGATGATGGCAGAATTAAAAAAAAATGTATACACAACCCAATGATAATTTAATAACCAATCGCTTCACTTAGATTCTAAAATAATTGTGTTAAATGTGTGTTCGTCAAAACATAATAATATACCGTCATACCAACGAGAGCACCCTCCTTTATTGTATTATAATAATCATTCAATTAATATCGTATAATAGACATTTGCATAACTACAACATAAATTACTTTGGTCCAAACGGGTTCTGCGCAATTTATTCGCTTTTAATTTAAACAATAATTATTGTAATAATAATAATAACAATAATTTAATAATAATAATAATATTTAACAACAATAAATAATGTTACATAGATATGGATAAAAAAAAATAAATACATATTACACCTAAATATGTGTAATAATATTATAGACGTATTCCACTCTCGGGAAATTTCTGATTGGGGTTCTGCCGTTAAGACACGTATCTGTCGTCGTTATTATTATTATTAATATTATTTTACACGATATTGTGTTAGATAACGATATAGTATACGACACCGCCGCCAAAGCTGCAGCCCTGCAGTTGTGTTGCGCCGCCGAACGATGTTTGACTTGCGCGTATTATTATAATAATAATATATTATGGTACACGTCCGCGTCTTGCAGGCTGCAGCCGTTCACAACTTTTGGCGCGGTTTGGTCGGATGTACGAGCGAGAATCGGTCACGTAAAACGGCACGTTCGCCTCCAACAGCTACGTATAATATTATTATTATGGGGTCCGGATACTGCGGTATAATTCCTAATACCACAATATGCATACCACGCGCTTCCGATGTAAACGATCGTCACGCGCGTGCTAGTATAGTGATATTGTGTATAGGTACGTCGTACCGCGGTAGGCTTGATATAACAATGTTACGTATACTGCAGAGTGTAACAGAAACAATAATCAATATGATTACTTTTGTTCTGATCGATATTTTTTATTTTTTTAATACAGAAAATAAAAGATTTTAAATTTGATTTGTTTTTTTTTTCGGAAAAATTGAAATAGTTAATTTGTAAATCTAATATTTTTAGAAAAATTCGAGTAAATCAGTTTATTTTTTTAAACATCAATATTCGTTTGGAGTAAGCTAATCTAAAACGCAATAACCTTTTTTCCAAATATTATTTTTGAGAATTTTTAGACCGTGAGTAAATCTTAAATTATTTATTATCCATTTAATTTTCATAGTTGTTTGATACATTTAGATCGTATTAATTCATAACTTCTATCTGTCAGGTCTTTCTGTTACGCCTACTCTATAATTAGTACATTAGTACCAATCAAAAATACGAACGAAACTGGAAATAATATTCATATTTTAATGATCACGTGGACATTTCAGGCGTACAATTTTGTTAGAAGTTTTCAATAACGCATCGGTGCACGCGTGCATTATTATTGGATGGGTCAATACGACGCACTTACTTGATACCACGAGTGTGTGTGTGTGTGTGTGTGTGTGTGTGTGTGTGTGTGTGTGCGTGTGCGTGTGCGTGTGCGTGTGCGTGTGTGTGTTCGTGTGCGTGTGCGTGTGTGTGTGTGTATAGTTGAAGGTAGTGCATTTTTTTTAAAGCCACCGTCTAAGGTAATATTGCCAAAAATTTCTTATGCCTAAAATAAGCTCAAAAGAAGTCAAAATACATTGAAAATTGTATGGTGTATTTAAAATGCTAATATAAATATTTGGTGAAAATGGCATGTATTTACAGTAATTACTTTTTGTGTTACACCAAAAAACAAAATCGATTTTATCAACAATTTGCTTTGTGTAAAGATTTTCATTTTTCCTTAATTTTTGTATTTGTTTTTTACCGTCACCTTTAAAAACTTTTGAGAATTTTTTACTTTTGACCCACAAAAAAACACACAGTATTGTAAAATCAATACATTCTTTGCTCTGCTCAATCTAAAAGATGGGTTAGAGGGCAAGTCGCTCTGCTGTACGTCTGTACAGTTGGTGTCGAGTGGGTCATTGTAATGGATGTGGTAAATTTTAATTCAATTGTATATGAAAACGTTTCTGAGCAAAGATGTCGGTCTGCCTATAATACTAAGTATATTTTTTGACATTATTGCCATTAAAGTAATTTATTTTACCATTAATATAATACGCAGTAGGTTGAATTAATTTTTGCGGAAAACATTGCCATTGAAAATGTCATTATGTTTATAAAATATATTTATATACCTACTTTAAAAGTTTCAAGTACCCAGGAATAATATTTTTAAAATAATTTACAACGAAATTAGGTACTAAAAGTGTTATTCTCTGTTCAAATATTTAAATTTCGTCCAAATTTGAACTTGAAATATCTTTAAAAAAGAAATTATCTTAATATAATATTTAGATTTTTTGGTACCTAACAATATTAACTGTAAATTAGTTTTTAATTTTCAATCCTCAACAATCAAAATCAAAATTTTTAAAAATGTAGAACTACAAATTAATTTGCAATTTTTTCGTTATTTTAACGAATTTTTTCAAAATATGAACTTAAAATGCTTCTAAAAAAACCTTGCCGAATGTAGAGTGAGAAGAGCGAAAACCGAATTGTGAATCAGGAAGGATGGATTTTTCAGTAATAGATGGAAGGATACGTTTTAATATAAGTTTCTCTAGAATTTTAGCGAAAAAAGGGAGTAAGCTTATAGATCGAAAAGAGGTTATTGAGTCAGGTGGCTTATTAGGCTTGGGCACTAGGATGATGGTAGAAAATTTCCACAGCATGGGAAAGTATGATAGTCTAATAATGGAATTAAAAATATGTGAAAGATGGATAAAGGCTTTATTAGGTAAACACCTAGCTACTTCGGCAGTAATCAGGTCAAAACCTGGAGATTTCTTAAGGGAATATTTATTTGTGGCAAATTTTATATCATTAGGTGTGAAATGTTTAGTAGGATTATATGGCAAGTACGGTGGGGAGTTAAGAAAATCTTCCACAACACTAGTATTGGTTTAAGAGTAAATATCAGGGTGAGGTTGAAAAATACCAGATAGATGTACTTTAAAAAGTTCAGCTTTATCAGAGTCAGAGATGACATAACTTCCGTCCGGATTTTTAATTGGCAAATTAGAGGTTTTGAATTTACAAATATTTTTAGTCGCTCTCCAAAGACTGCCATCTTTTGGTGAGAGTTTGGAAAGGAAATTAGTGAAGGTCTCAGATTTATGTTTTGCCAGCACTTTTTTAAGACGATTTGTTAATTTATTGTATTTGTGCTTATGAGAAGGAAGACGAGTTCGTTGAAAAATAGCTCTGGCTCTACGTTTTTCTACTATTATATAACGTATGTATTCTGGAAGAAGAGGGTTATGAAATGAAGTTTGAGCTTTTGAGGTAGCAGGCCATGCTGCAGATTGAATAAGTTTAGTAAAATTATTTACAGCAAGATCGATGTCATTAGTTGATTTTAGTTTTACATTTAATTTTATTTGTTGGTTAACAAGATCATGAAATTTGTTTTTATCGGTAGAGGGTTCAAATAATTTAGGAGATTCAAGACGTGTTAGAGGAGAAGCACTTATAGTTAACAAGATTGAGGAGTGGTCAGAATTTAATTCAAGGAGATTTTCGGTGTAGCAGTTTAAGTTACTAGGTATCTTGGTCACAAAGATATCTAAGATATCGGGGTTTTTGCGTGCTGAAGTCGGCCAATAGGTGGGGCTAGGAGGAGCAAGAATTTTGTAATTTTTAGTTGATATGAAATTTTGGAGGATTATTCCACGTGGATTATTAACACGACATCCCCAGGCCAGGTGTTTCGCGTTATAGTCACCTCCAGCTATAAAATTGTTGTTAATTGAGTTAAAGTAGTCAGTAAAAATTTGATTAGTAATTTTGTGTTTAGGGGGAGAGTACACAGCTGCTATGGTGACAGGGACATTATTAATTTTTGTAATTAAAGCACAGGATTGTAGATATTTTTGACACAAATTTGGAAGAGGTTGATAGACAATTGAAAATTTAATTATGATGGCAACTCCACCATGCGCTGTGTTATCGGGGTGATTTGTTTTTAATACTTTGTAACCAGGAATGTTAATGTGTGAATATTTGGTGAAATGTGTTTCTGTTATAAGAGCAATGTCTATGCGTTAATTGTATAATACAGTTTCAAGAACGTTAATATGATTTTTTAGGCCATTTCCATTGAATTGAAGGATAAGGATAGATTTGTTAGTGATATTATTAGTAGACATTTATATTTTATCGAGTAATTTTGTGATTAAATTATTGAGAAGAGTGATAAGAGGTTCAATAAGTAATTTGAACTCACCAAGGAAATTTTTGAGCTCAGATGTGGAGTTAGGATCTGTATTGGTAGATTCACCAGAGGTGGCTTGAGCGTAAGTGGGTACGTGGTTAAAGGGTTGATTTATTAAAGTTTTAGTTAATGGGTGACTGTCTTTAACAGTTGTATTCTGATTTCTAATATTATCTGATAAAAAGTTACTTTTGGTGGTAGGTTTCCTGCCGCGTTGAAGCTCCCTATACACTGAGCATCCCTTGTAGCTGGCAGGATGATCTCCAGAACAGAGTGCACATTTTGGTGGGTCTGAGCGTGAGGTTGGACATGAAGAAGACTGATGATGATCACCACATCGGACGCAGCGTGAGTGGTAGCCACAGTATGTTTTAGTGTGACCATATTCCTGGCAATTAGTGCATTGACTGATCACTTAAGGTTTGAAGGGCTCTTCAACTTTTATTTTGGTGTGTAGGAGAGAGGTGAGCTTATAGATATCATTTGAAAGGTCAGTCGGTTCTAACTCCACAAAAAACAGAGGGAGTGGACATTTGGTGGTTTTATGTAGCACATTCGAGACCTGTCTGACCTCAAAACAACGAGTCTCGAGTTCAGCTTTTATAAGTTGCGTAGGTGTAGATTGATGAATGTTACGAATAACTACACGTAAAGGTTTATCTTCTCGTAGCTGATATGTATGGTATTCAGCATTGCTTTCTTTAAGATAGCGAATAAGTATTCTATAAGAATCAGGGTTTGCGGTTTGAATTTTTAGGCGGTCACTAGCAGATTTGTAAAAGAAATTATCGACACCAATTAGTTCGATTAGTACAGTGCAAAAGTTCGGAAAGTCTAAGATACCTTTCATGAATATCGGGGGAGGAGGTTTGCTGTGTATAACTGCATTTGGTTCTTTTGTAACAGCGGGTGAATCGGTATCCATGACTGTCTGTTCATTTTGCGTTAGAAGTTCATAACGGTTGCGTGTAGTAAAAAGTTTTTTGTTTTGAGAACCTACGAGCTTAGGCCAAGTTTTGTTGGAAGAAGTGTCCGATGAAGAACTTGATAAATTTCTTTTGGATTTGGGTGTCTGCGTTTGCCAGCCATCGTTTGCTTGGCTGTTCATATTACTACCTTGAGTACTGCGGTTAGAGTTAATGGAATTACTAGAATTTGCAGGAATTGATAAGCGAGCAGGCTGTATAGTGCTGTTTACTTTATTGGTATTACAATTAATTGTTTTATTTTGAGCACGATTTGTTGTTGGAGTGGTCGGCATATCTTACGTGAGGAAGGTCACGAACCACTGCGCAACGCACGCGATGCCGCGATAACGCGAACGCGTTATCTGAGGATGGCGCGACAACTGTTAGATAATCGCACTTATAGTAATAAGTTAGAAAATAAAATTACATTTTGTAAAGCACACGAATGGAGCGGCGTACTTACAAGTTAAAATTAAACTAATAATTTGGATTGAGATTAACGTTAGCAATTTTTACATATCACTTAGGACATAAACGGTTGCGATGAGCAAGAACGAAAACGAGATTTAGCGGAGTTAAATAAATACATGTGCGTCGGGCGCAGTACGAACCGGGACTGAACAATTGTATAGAAAATTATAATATAAAAATTCGAAGAAAATTTCATGTACCTACAATAATAAAGTGTTACACTAAAAAACTTTGAATTTGCTTAAAAATGTCTGTTTATTCTTAATTCTTTTTTTGGTTTTCCCTACGTTTTTAAAAATTAATGGAAATTTTTTTAATTTCACCTCTCTAAAATTACCTCTATTAAAGTCTTTTTTGCTCTAGACAAGTAACTGAAATTGAAAATCTAAGCATATTTTTTCGATTACTTATCGTGTGCACAGACCCACAAAATAAAACACCTACATCATTGTAAAATCAGTATACTAATTGCTCCGTTCGGAATCTTAAATGTTTAAGCGAGTAGCATACAATTTATAAATATTTCTGGTTAAATTTGATTTACATTGTTTTTTTCCTTCTATACTCTATATATAGTCTTGTAAAAATTAAATCAATATATTGCATTATGTAAATTGCTCCTATATTTGGTTGTCACAAAATGATGATGATGATTTACAATCAAATGGTATTTGATTTAATTGAAAACGATACGCACTTAAAAAACAAAAATTGTATATAATTTGAATAAATAATCGAGTATATAATATCTGATATTATAATGGAGTTGCAATGATACTATTAAAATTTGCATCTGGCTCTACTGCGTATTAGTTGTACAGTTATTATTACTTATCATCGTATACAATCTGGTTAAATCGACGGTTCGAAGATTTAGAGAATATTATTAAACAATTTAACCCGAACAATAAAGTAGTCTTGCAATTGTGCCGGAAGCAATATTTTGCACAGTGACTTAATCCCTTGAATTCGTAAGGCTTCCCTATCAGAGTTATATTGTTCGCGATCACAAAACCACATTCGTCCTACTGTTATCAGAGTTGAGCTTTTATACAGTAAAATTCAAAGGAATTATATAATATAATGTGTATACAATAACTCAACCCACTACACGCATCTATACATTTATAATAGATAGGTTAGGAACCTTCCGAAGGGTAGTAGTAGTAGTGATCGCTACCCGTGCAACTTCTTTTAATAATATGTAATATTATGATAATATTATCAAAATTAAAAACTATTATTATTTTTTCAGTTTGTTGAGTACCTACCGACAAAAAATAAGTAGGTAAACACAATATTTTCAATATTAAACATTATCCAATAATATAGTCAAAATAATATTAAACATATTGTAATATTTTAAAATATTACCTTTTGTGTCTCGGCATGGTAATTTTAGTGAAATAATTGTCATGGTTTGTTTTTAAAATTAGTTGTTTTAAATGTTGTTGATGTAAAAATTCGAGTGTATTAAAATTGTTATGATAAATTAAAAAGGTACCAATCTTTGTTTTAGAGGCCCAAAGATGAATTTTTTTTTAAATAAAATTTATAAACTTATAGAACGATACAAAACAGTGAAATTGTAGGTAACTACACCGCGATCTGTATTTGATTCATTAACGAAGTGTAAGTTTTTGTCTATTTGGATCTAAAAGAGAAAACAATCTTTAATCAAACCACGTATATAACAAATAAAAATGTATATTGTATATTATTACACAGTTTAATAATTTTTAATTAAATGCAGAGGCTCCAAAAAATTGGAATAGGTCATTTAAATAATTTGTAACCTCAGTGGATTTAACAATTCCGGTATCACTGGGTCAGGTTAAATAAACCATACAATGAATAATGTATGGACATTTGTGTAAAATAAGACGTATAATATACATAAGTTTCCACGTAATACATAATATAGCTAGAATATGATTATTATGTGCATTAGTAGGTATGCATTTTTACAATGCAAGTGGAAAATGTACTAAAATAATATTATGTTAAACAAAAACTTTAACGTTAAAAAAAACTATGAAATTTACCTGATTGTGAAAGAACTTTGCGTTCCTTTGTAGGGAAAAATAAGTAATATCGATTATGTAGAGATATTAAAAAATACCCAAAAACGATAACTATAGTCATACGAATCCAAAAAGCAGAATGAAAAAAAAACAGATTCGGATAGATTGAATTTGGTTAAAAACTCAAATGTTTATAGAGATTGGGGGGGGGGGGGGGTGTGTTTATTTTTAGACGAAACTACGTTACTATATAATTTGTGGTACACTTTTTCTGTGTATAGTCTGAAAGGTATAATATTATAATATATACATAAACGTGTGTTAAAAATATAATTAATGCGTTATTGGACAATATTAAAAAAAAGTACCTACCTATTGACAAGAAAAATATAATTTTTACACGGTGTGTGCGATTGTCACATCGCAGGTTCGTGTAAATATTATATTATAATGATGTAACGCGATAATAATATGGAGGGTCGTCAAAAAGCATTTTTTAATTTTGTTTTTTTTTGTTTTTGCCTGCCCGTCGTGTCACGTAACAACCGTGCGAAATATTTATTAATTGGTCTCAATTTAAACGCTATAGGAAACGTCCTTTGAAACGTCCGCCGCGTTAGTATAGGTATTTGCTATTATTATATGTGTATGCACCGACATTATAATATACATATATGGCAGATTCATACGGTAGAAGCATTCATAGAAGCTAAACTCGGTAGAGAGAGATGATTATTATAATAATAATAACTATTATTATTATTATTATATTACGCGCTCGAGGTTTAAACGCTCGAGGATCATTTCGCTGTCGTGTCTATATTATACTTAGCATAGTACACATGTATAAAGTTGCACACGACCATCGGACGACTTGTAGTTATAATAATAATAATAATAATACTATAATGGCACATACGCCGCGGCTAACCTTTGTGTCACAAAATAATAAAGAACGACGGCGACACGCGCCAACACATCAAAACAGTAAAAAAAAATAAAATACGTAAAGCCGAGAAAAAAAAACCCAACGTGTGCTCGGGATGTTTTCAAGTGGTTTGAAGTTTTAGAATTTTCCGTTTCTCGTGCAAATGAGTCCTTTGAATGGAATAGGAAATATGCCTTCGGACGAAAATTACAAAGAGGAAACAGGTAGGTAGGTAAACATTTTTTTTTTATTATTATTAATTATTTAATTCTTCAAAAGGCTGAGTTATATTTTATTCTAATGAAAAAAAAAATACGTCAAATGGAATTATTTGAGAGTGAATTTTCTTTCGAGCCCTTTTTAGTCAGTACTTTTGTCTGCCCGCAAAAAAAAAAAAAATATTAAACGATTTTCATGCAAAAAAAAAAGTCTACGCTTCACCATTTCCTCACATATTACAGCAGTAGGTATAATTATTAAAATTTAGTAATAAGTGATATTTCTAATTTTATACCTACATATTATATCTTATTAATTATTATCATAAAAGCTGTACCTAATCAGTAATCGTAACTACAACAACTAATATTGAAAACCATTTTGTTTGAGTCATATTTTTCTTTAATCGTAGGTACATTTGATAGGAATTACCTACTAAAACTATAATAAGGTTTATTTCTCTATTGGATATGTACCTAACTAGGCAGATAACTATCGAATTAAAAAAAAACTTACTAATTAACTGCATAACTATTGTAAAAGTAAATAATTGGTATACCTATAAAAATATGATACCATATAATACATACGAGTACATAATATTAGTGCAAAATAATTTTATACTCTTTGAAGTTCAAGGAAATTAAAGTGTATATATAATTAACACAGATCATCTATTGTTATGCATAATACCTATATCGAAAGATAATGGTTAATTAAATTATGTGAAATTAACGGAGCTTTTAAGGATTAAATTATTATTATTGTGCAATAGAAATTATTTGTAAGACTATACTTTGTTTGAACCTAACAGATTAAAGGTATAACTTATATTTTGATGTAATATTGTTAGAGTATTATTATATTTTATTATAATATATATTATGTGATCTTCAGATAATTTATTTGTTGTGGAAAAAAAACTCAGATCAATGCTCAATTTTACTTGTTATTAATAATTATACTGAGATAATATAACTGTAAAATTGTAATAGGTTAAAACAGTAAACAAATATTTATTGTAGAATACTATCAAACGCCATGTTTATTAATAATGATCACTGCTAATTAATAGTTAACGCCGGCCGTTAATATGTAAATGTTGGTTCTTAAAGATTGCATTTTTTTATCATCAGTACCTAAGTATGGTTATGATTGTCTACTTTCTGTATTTATTAGGTTAGTTGAGCGATAACACTTGATACCAATCAGCAATCAGTAAATATATATTGTAATGTTATCATTACTGTTTATTGCCTAGGTGCTATATTATGTACAATAGCAAGTATTTACACGACCGGTTAATTTCGCTTATAATTTGTTCTTATCAAGTTCCTATTGGATCACTTTATTGAACGTAAATCATTCAGCATTACTTACTAAATCGTGTACACCAATAAAACAATTTACCTAGAAAATTGGTTATCCTAATATTGGAGACTCCTATTACAGATACCTACAACAACCTATAATACCAACTCGCTTGGTCCAACGTTCGGAATTTCGTCGATTTTTGATTTTCCAGTCAATTTTTTATGCACTCTATACGATTATGTATTACAAAATAATGACGCGGAAAATGAACCAACTAGTTATCGCCGCGATGAAAGTATGAAAGTACTCGATCCGTATTCCGTAGTTATCACTGTAACGAGAATCGGTTCAAACACAACTTCTCGTCCCCACTTTTCGTGAATTGCACGCGCATCGGAATATTATCGTCGGTCGAGCGGCTTGGTGCAGTGCACACCTCGATATTCGTGTACCCACAATATAAGCTTTCATTATATATAGAGCTCGTAGTCGAAAATTGGGGAAGAGGTCTTAGCCCCTCCCCTAATATTCTAGAAAACAAACAGACAAAAACAGACAGTTTTTTAGTTGTGTGGAGTCAAAGCCCCTCGCCCCCCCCCCTCTGTTCATATTGATGTTAAGAACGTTAGCTCCCCTCTGAAATATTAACGGATTTCCGCCTTCGATGATGGAGAGTGCAGCGTACAGCTTCCAGGTGTCGGTATATTGCCCGCGTATAGTTATAGTTGTCTTCTTTTAGTATTTATTAGTCTAATTGAACGACGAAACTTGACACTATATATATGATCAGTAACTCTATACGGCTATACGCCTATACAGCTATACCTATAGGTGTACTAAATTATGTAGGTACCTGCTCAGTTAATTTAGCTTTTAATTTTTTTCCCTAAGTTTCTCGGGTTGCAATCACCGTGTATTCAACGTAAAACATTTACCATCATATTTTACTGAATTATAATAAATCTAAATCGATAAAAAAAATGTACCCATCACAGCAACGACAATCGATCCAAACACATCTTCTCGCCTCACTTAAATGCGTGTATTGCAGCGTATAATATTATCGTGTAACGATGCACGCATTAGAATATCATCATCGTCCATCGTCCGCACGGTTATCTGCACCGGTGTAGATAACATCGTTGTCGAACTTACTGTTCTGGGTGCAGTGCACGCGATAATCGCATGCCCACGATGAGGTGCCGTCATACAGAGCACACGCGAACGGCCTCCAGCTGGTGCATTGCCCGCGACAGCTTTTGAGTATATACACGACTCTGCCGCCGCCGCCTTCGCGATTCGTTTTCGCGCCCTTTCCGGCGGACGTGAGCGAATTTCTAAAACGCGCTGCAACGCCGTCGGGAGCCTTTTCGCAACGCCGCCGTTCTCGTAAAATCTCGTTACCGGTGTGCACCACCCCCCACCCCCATCTGCTGCACCGGGCCACAATCGAATTAATGCGTATTTGACGTCGGACATACATAATGAAAAGTCCTTACACATATATATTTATAGCCACCTCTGCGGTATATATCCACCGTCGTTGTCGACCACGACGACGACGACGACTAATGAATGTCCTGCTCCGAAAGTGCGGATCGTAATAACGACGTGTCATGTAAACACGCGCGACCAAAGTACGCTGCGGGGGCGACGGATAGTTTTTATTTTTTTTTTCCGTCTTTACCGACCGAAAAATAAATTGAACGTGTTTGCTATACACAAACAATAATAACATAATAATATGGATCACGTTTCACGTGCCAAATCTCGGTTAGTAGTTTGTGGGTGACGTACCTAACCTAACCTAACCTACCTATATGTATTATTATTATTATTATAGGTGTGCGTAATAATTATTGCGGTCGTATCATACAGATTATATTACATATAATTAGGAAGGAAGGTTGACTCGTGATTAGAAACTGCTCGTGTGTATTTATACAGTATGGTCTAATCATAACATAAATTTGAAAAATTTTACAAGATGATTTACTAGACACACTCAGTTCTGTTTTCTTTTTCTTTTTTATTAATGATGAGTTTATTCGAATTTCAATTTTTGAAATTTTTAGTATTAGGTACACCTAGGGTGACTAAGGACACAATTTATAATTGTTTAGTTTTTTCTTTTTGGCATTTGAGGAGTTTCCTGTGTTGATAATACAAACATACATTTTTTTCTAATTAGAAACAACCTACATCTCTAAAAACTATGAAGCATTCAATATTTTGTTAGGCAAATATAAACAAGCAATTTTTGTGTTATTAAAATTATAAGATAATAATAGCCTTTAAAAGTGGTTACACACAACTACATATAAGATATCATATGTAATATTTAATCTATAGTATTATTTAAACTCGGAACATTTTTACAAAATATAAAATATTAATTACTTTATTTTTAAAATCATTATAGCTTCCGCATCTTACAAACCTATATGATCCCTAGTATCCTAAAGTTAAATGATCCAAAACTACTATCTGGTTCAAATTCCGATTCGGTTACATACAAATTTTCTAAAAAATCATCTACTTAACAATTTACAAAAAGGAAGGCAATATTAATTTGTATAAAAGTTGGTATCGCTACAGGACACTCCTTAAATGGTATACATAATTTAAATATTAATAAGGTCATTAAGTATACTTAAATATTCAAAAAATTGGAATTTAAATAATATATTCATTGACAAATAAAAAATAACGGTCGGTTAGGTGTATCTCCCTGACATAACAGGTACATCGTACATCGATTGAATAATTAACAATTACATTGCTATTAATGAAAGAAACCAATTATTATAATATAATATGATGCATTAAACTATCAAAATATGAAGATAAATTTATTTTATTTATGATGCACTAAATCTGTATTATAAAGCTCGAATTTTTAAGGGAACACTAACATTATACAGTACTACACAACGAACAAATATAATATTCATATTGTATAATATAGAATAAGAAAAAATATTTGATAAAAATAATATAAGTAATATTCTGAATATATTATAAATAAAACAGATTTATATTTCGGAGAAAAACGTTTTAGGTCAATATATAAAAAAAACTGCAATTTCATCAAAATGCATTTCCTATTATTACTATTATCAGCTATTACTGTGTCAGATAAACAGTATAATATACCAAGGAATTAGTTGTCGATTTTTCATTCTTGCATCCGAGCATGATGTGTTGGTAATATCGTGTAACACCCACTTAAAATATAAATTTTCCAGACTTAATACTTTTCGGGAGACACGCTACGTAATATGTTATATTCCCTTTGAAGAGTAGACATTGTGTGTATTTAATTGTATTTGCTCAACAATCACAACGAAAATAAATTGTTGACTCTGTACAAAACACAACAATTATTCGATCTATACATTATTATTATTATTATGATTATTGCACACAAAACACTCTTAACACCGACGTAGTTTATGCAAAGGAAATTATTTCAATGTGACGATAATTAAAATCGGTTTATGCTGTGTATAGTTTTGAATGCTCGTGTCAAAATAAATTGTTAGAATTTCATAAATCCATCGTGATTGTTCGTGACGTTATAATGCATTCCCGGATTATACGCAGGTTCGTTCATAGTTCATATACACACATATACGATTGTGTAGAATAATATGGTTCAGAAATCTGGATGTGTATCTGAATCGTACTTTGATAAATATCATGAAATTACTTGAGTAACGATGTGGTTTTCAAAAAATGTCCAAGTTATTATTTTTACATAATATAATATTTTATAGAAGTTTCAATCAAATCATATATTTTCATTATAACCTAATATATACACAAGGGGGCTCTGGCCCGTGCTCGCTTCGCTCACCAACCCTCTGGGTCTGGATAGTCAATATTCCCCTTCTCCCAAACGCCCTTAGCATCTTGAAATTTAATATCTGCAATTTTAAATATTTTACAATAAAATGTGTCACAGATAAAATACACGGATCTTTTTTAAATAATAAAAAGTCTTATGAAATAATAATAATAATTATTTATTTATTTTCACAAAACTATTTTATATGCACGAAACATGTTTTTTTTAATGCAGCTTAAAGATTATCATATGAATAGTAAATACCTATAAGGTAAGCTGAAAGGAACATTTTTTTTTTTAATGTGTTTATTGTATGCATTTTAGATAATTATATAGTGTTTATTTGTACATTACAATTTTAAAAACTAAGTATAGATATGACATCGTGTAGTTAAAGGTGCCTACTAGTTATGTTCTACAGTTATGCATCTATACGCACATAATAGATATTAATTTTAATTAGATATGACATTATTTATTTTTTAATACAAAAAATTGTGATTACATACTGCTTTTATATGCTCCAATAATTTTTCTCTTATAATGAGCGTGAGAAATTTTAAACAGCTTATACTTGAAATTAATTAAAATTATAAACTTAATCTATACATTTAATATAGGACATTTTTAATATACTTTTTTCTATCAGAAAATGGACAATATTGCCAATTATTATACTTAATTTTGGCAAATTTACCCGATTAATCATTTCTAAAACTTACAAAATAAATCTAAAAACATGCCATACACTTTTTTGGAATTCCGAGTGGCGCGTGTGAGCTATATTGGCTTTACAATGTTGTGTGTAGTTTTCTTTAGTCTTATATTCAGGTAGGTAGGTATAATCACTTTCCCAGTAGTACTCCAAAAGTTTCATATAACCTCCCACTATAGATTGGAAATTTGACACAGGTGTTACTTTAAAGAGGTCGTTTTTGGAATTTTCCAACCTTCGAGCGTCACCTTAACCCGGCAACACGCGGGAGACGCCAGGTTTGAAGAAAACTTTTTAATAATCCGAAAGACTTGAAATTTTCTTCGATTATTTTAGTATTTTATTATATAACTTTTAAAACAATTTTGACAATATATTTGGTCTGTAGAATTTTTGACGTTTCAAAAATATATTGTTAGAGCTGTGCCGTAAATAATTATACTATATTGGTAACAATTATTATGTTTATCAAACAAGTCTATTGTGAATTTAAATATATCAAAAACCACTGTTTAGTATTTTTGTTCTCGTTAGAGGTTAGATTCAATTTATTTGTTACGTAATTTGTAGTTTTCAAGTTTATAATATAAAACGATTAGTTAAATCATTAAGCTACAAACTATATATATATATCATTATAGTGTCACACAAATCTTGGCTTACTACGTATTTTGTAATGGTGGTTTAAAATGTACAAAAGTTTTCAAAACACAACTATTGTAAAACCGAGAATTTTAAAGTGTATGATTTATCACTACTTCCCTCAAATTTACTTAATCTACTGAATACAACCATAACTGATTTTCACTAAGGTATAGTGATTACAGTTTTTGTATTCCGTGCGTACTTTTTATTATTATTTTCAACTCATAACATTTTAATATAAAATGAGCTAGATTCAGAATTGTTTTTGAAATAACTTTCAAGTGTATATTATAATAATAGCATCATAATATACTCGTCCGAGTGGATTGCCTACCTAAATAATTAGCGGTCTACTCCTCATACCGAGTGTATATATTCAATTTTTCATGCATTAATTTTATTTACGCAAAAGACCATAAAACTCTAATTAAATTAAACAAGTTATGCCCAAGAGTGCACGAATAACAAAATATAACTATAAATGCATTTTACGATTCGTTGAGTTGTTAGTATTTTTAATAATGAATGTTAAATTACACGATAGAGCTGTAGTTAAAAATACCGTAAAGGGCCCTCCTGCGCGCGTGTCTTTATTAAGGGTCAATATTAGGCAATATGCAATTTCGTCAACACCGACCGTGGCAAATTGTGTTAGTCGTAAATGATGATCAGTGTGAGTGTTGTCGTCTTAGATCATATTATATAATCTAAGGTGGTTGTATACGGATACCGGGTTATCTTTGCATGCTCGCACATGTCAAAGGCACCGCCAACCAAAAATGAAAGTCTGATTATTTGCCCAAAACACGCTTTACAGGAAAAACTCTCACGCCTCGTACAAGAATCTGATTTAATTAATTTTTTTTTTTTTGGATAGAAAGAAGACAATTTTTTTCAGAGTGCATTGGACTTTGATTTGTGATTTCGTAGCTTAAAACAAAAATAATAAAAAACAAAAAATTGTGAAAATTGGTCATATTCAAAATCGTATTATATGATTTTGAAATAGAATTCGGAAAATCCAAGTACAGGTAAGAAGTGTTTCTTTAAAAAAAAAAATGATCAATATCAAATCACTCTAGGAGGCGTGAAAGTTTTTCCCGTAATGCATGTTTTTAAACAAAAAAAAAACAGGTTACGTGCGCAGGCCTCTTAACAATATTATATTCTTATAATTGTTGTACTTTTTAATCTTTATTTTAATGCTTTGAAATTGTTTTAAAATATAATTCCTCTTAAGTTGTTCAGACTACAGGGGACATAATATATTATTGTTTAACATTATTAAATCATAATATTTTGTTCCGAGATAATAAAATAACTTAAGAGGAATTTTTAAGAGAGTTTGCAATATAAAGTTGTATATTGGCAAGTATTTAAAAACAACAGCTATAACTTAATTAAATTGAAATTTTACTTTTAATCTTTACATTAGATAATTCACAGGCTCTTGATATTAAAATACCTTACATCACTTAGGATTCACTCGGAAAAAAATTGTATTACACTTAAATAAAACATATATAGGTACATATAGTATATATTATTACAAAAGTATAAGTTGATTGAGATTCGTTTTGGACATTTAAAATGGTTGTAAGGCGTGTCTTAACCGAGAAATGGCCAGTGGCTACTAAAATTTGAATTGTCAGTTCCACACATAACGTCATGTGTACACGTGAGATAAATGATAATGAAATTCGGTGAATAATACGATTGTTTGTGGGTACAATGACATTATGACAATCAATGTGTACCTATACTCGTGCAATATTTTTGTACGGAAAGTGCGATACGCGATAAATTGACCGCGTGGGAGCACGAAATAAATACTGTTAAGATTATTCTTTACTCGTATCAGCTATATAATATTATTTTTACACGTGATCAGTTAATATTATGTGGCTTTGGACTGTCTTAATGACGATTATGTCTGAGGGTGACTTCACACTGCATCGCAATAACATAAGCCGTGCTTTTTGGAAAAATATAATTTATTAATTTGCTGTAATTTTTAACGTGATGAAATGATTAGAGTGCTCGCAGTGATTTAATTAAACGGTAAGTGGAAAACGGTATAAAACCGTATAACATAATAAACCATATGAGTAGGATTGTATACCAAGCTCCTACTTTCTGGTACATGAAATATAGGTACTATATTGTAGCATTGTAGTTTATCGGTTACTGACGGTTAGATTCAGCCAATCACAGTACAGAATTTTTTTTCCGGAAATCACGGAGTTCACGCTACAGTGCAAAGTCACCTTTTATGCGCCTTTGAATGTAGTGCCCGAGTGTTGGGACAGTGAAACGTGGTAATCTGAAAGCTCTTATCTATTTGATTGTGGTCATTGGGGAGAAGGGAGGGTTAGGTACTGTTCTTAATACACAGTCATGCGCACGCTGTCTAAAAAAAAAAATGTATTTACTATGGTTCAATGAAGACCTGCAGTAACCAATGGCCAGTGGCGTACCTAGGAAACATTTTCGGGGAAGGGGGGGGGAATAATGAAGAATTAGGTACCTTACAATGAAATCTTAAAAAATCAAATAGTAATAGTAAACGGTTTATTTTAATGAGGTAAAACCTTAAAGCACTAAATAAATACAGCTGTGTATACATTATACATACTTGTTGACTTGTAATGAAATAAGATTCTGAGCGATAAAAAATCGAATAAATGCTTCAACTTCAGTATCGTTTTTGGTGGGGAAAGGGAAACTAGATGGTATTTTCGAGAGGTTAAAATTTAAAATCCAGAATAGTTTTCATAAGCGTTGGGAAAAAAATGTAGGAAAACCAAAACTTTTACACAAAACCATTTTTTGACAAAATCGATTTTGTTTTATTGGTGGAACTAAAAAAAAAACTATAGGTACGTGCAATTTTCACCGAATGTGTATAGGTTTAAGAATTTTTTATACACAGTAAAATGTTCATAAAATGTTGACTATTTTTGAATTATTTAAAGGCATAAATAAATTTCGATTTTTACTAGTTTATTTTAAACTATTGTCGATACTATTTTATAATTTGTAAAAATTGTAAAAATTGTCAAAAAAATGATAAATACTTAAGTCAAGAATTAACCATTTTTAATTACTATTTTTCTAAGTACAAGATAGATACGAGTACATTTTAAATATTTGGATATTAAACGTTTAAATTGTGTTAAGATATTCATCAAAAAAATCATATGCTTTACAAAATTATGAGAATTTGCTATAAATTCATGAGAATACGGATTTTCATTAAAATAAAAGTTTTATCACCTCAGGGCACTTCTTAAACGGTATAAAAAATCCAAACATTTGAACACATAGTCCTTAAGTATACCAAAAACCTCCAAAAATCAGGATTTGAATAAATTAATTTTAAAAAAAATACTGGGACTGAGCGTGCTTGGCAAATCACCCTGTAAATATGCACCTCACGTTCTACCACCACATATATATTTTTTATAACTATGACTGACCCTCGAGGATGCACTTTGTGAAATAAAGAAAGTATTTCCAGTGAAAATATTATATTAAATCTTGATAGCCACATTTCCACTTTTCTGCGGCTTGGATACGACGTGGATGGTTATTGGTTAGTTTCCGACGGATATTCAAATTCCTAAACTCTATGTGGCCGGCCGCCGAGTGTTTTTTTTTCAGTACCTAAATAATTCCAAAATTTCAACGAAAAAAAAAAACGTGACGACTACAAACCGACAACAACCGATATATTATATATAAAAGTAATATTAAAAAGTTTTCGTTTTTTATTATTTTTATTGTGGACAACCGCATGTTTCTGCTATGCCGATTTCCGATCGAGAATTCCTTAATAAAAAATAACAACCATCGACGCGTGTGGCGGATCCGGTTTTTATTTTGTGTATGATTTTTCAATTTCAGTCGTTTTCACATAACTAAATAAATTGTTGATAATATCTACCATAAATGCTGGTAGGTAATGGTATACTGAATATTATCATAAATGTGACACAATGTTAAAATAAACGTAAAAAATACATCGCTATAAAATCCACACCACGGGTTAAATTAAGTGAAAACTTCAAAATGTTAAATGTTAAACAATTATGTAAACTAATTTTTGGTCGATATTAAAACTAATATTAATCTAGAAACTCTCGGCAACCTATAGGTTATGTGAAGCTCTGAGCCCACCGGAGATCAATAAATTATTGTCAAACTGTTTGAATTTAATTTTTAAAATCAATTCATTTTCACAATTAAATTTAAAAACTGTAGTAATAAGTGTTGTGTGGGTAAGTATAAAATTTACTTATACCACTGTATACCTTTTATTATTATTATTATTATTTTTTTTTTTTTGTGAAGCTTATAATAACCTTATAATACTTAGTTGATTCTGCAATAAAAGCAAAGCATAAAAAGCAAACAATACTTTTAATATTATGTAATATTGACATAATATACAAAAAATATTTTATTTTGGTTCATTAAAAAAAAGAACTTTTAATGACTATAAAAAAGTTTTCGATTATTGTGAAACTTTTAATAACAATATAACCTATATAGGTACTAGGAGTATAATGATATCATATAAATGTATTATTTAATTGTTATTAATGTATGTGTTTAATTGATTTTAAATGTATTTAAATTCGAATTAAATTTACTGACATTAATATGAAAAAAGCACAAATATTAAACATTTTATTTCTAACAAATAAATATACAATTCGATTCTTTCGAAAAATCCGATTTGTGTGATCCGTTAAAACTTAAAAATATATTTTTAGTCTCTTTCAGCCTAAGTAACAATTGGTATGATGTATTGGAATTTTTATCAAATGTCTTTTTTCCACAGAATTTCATCTGGATTAATTTTCTGTAATAAATGAATTGTTTTGGGTATTTTATTTTTATCAGTAAAAATATTATTGACAACAATTTTTTTTTTTTTAATTTGCGTAATTCAAAAGACGCATATTTTGATATTGACTGCAGTGTTGTACACACGTACATATACACATCTAGAACGAGTTATTTAATATTTAAGTTCTTTATGATCATGCTAGTAACTCACAGTATCAAAAAAACTAGTCAGTAACTATATATGACTCCAAAAGGTATCACTGGGCTGTAAAGGGTTAAGAAATCTAACGATATGGCTACCAAAAATAAATATACTTTTTAAAATGTGTTTCGTCAATAATAATATAGTGTAAGAAATTAGAAAACTTTTTTCTGATTATTGGAATTAAAAGTTTTCGCACACGGAAATGATTATATATTATGTATATAATTTATAAAGTGCAAAAGCTTAAGCCCGTTGCAGAAAATACGCGGAGATTAAAACGTTTACTTTTCATGTGTGAGCCTATCTGCATTAAAATAATATATGCATTAGGATTGCCGTTTTTGTTGATTGATAAGTTTAGCGAACATTAGATTAACCCTGGAATTAAACAAATGATGTGCAGTGAACAGCGTGGATTATCAAACGGTAAACAACGATCAAACAAATATGCGATGGGTTGAAATAGTTTAGAGGTTAGGTAAAACCACGGGAAAAAAATACACACTATTAATGCAAATAATCTTAAACCTGATGAAATGATAATTATAATTAATGAACGAACGAACGTTCGAGAAATGACGGTGATACTGACATTAATAATATTATAATATTGCATGACGTGCAGGGTCATATACGTGAAAATCATACCCCCCCCCCTACTATAAAAATAAGTATTTCGTTCGAACTTTTTCTACACACGTTTTGGATGTTATATCAAGATTGGGAATTTAAAAATACCTTTAACTATACTAGCGATCAATTTGACAATGAATAAACTCGTGTAAGCTATACATACATAGGAACCGCTATCATATAATATATTAATGTAAACTATATATAAGTACCTATCATTATAATATATGACAATTGCCAAAATCTAATAATTTCTCGGTCGTTTGTACTTCAAAGAAACATACAATCATCTATAGTCTTCATAAGCATATATGTAAAAGGACATCTTCATTCAAAATCGCGTATACGCCACTGGACATTCCTGCAGACGAGGTATATAATCCATATTATAATATAATACTTGAAATACGAGTGCGATTTGAATTAAAGACGACGGACCGCGATGCTAATTACGTACCTATTTATGTGGAATGGAATATTTTGGAAATTAAATTATGAATTTATGTTGATACGATGTCATATGTGTATTACATTTCCCTGCACATTATACGTTTGACTGTTTGACTGATTACGTGAAAAGTGGAGGTAAGTAGGTGCGCGTATTGTAATGCTGATGTAGAAATATACATACAAACGTGTACCAGAATTTCGTATGCATCTATACTATTTCGTATACATAATTATATATTTAATAATAATGGAAAAAAAAATGTAGATCGATATTAATTACACTTTATAAAATTATGGTCACATAATCGAATTAGCAAAAACGAAAACCGTGCAGCCGTGAGATTAACCCCGAGGCCCCCGGTGACATCAAAGATACGAAAATTCATAAATATTAAAGACGAAAGAGCGTGTATTTTAGGTACCTATATATATATATATATATCTGCAGGGACCGGCCAACGAAAAACGGGAAATAAAACTTTACGAGAAGTGAGCAAAAATGCGACGACAAGTAGATGAAATAAGGGAAAAGTAATTAATAATTTAACGCGTTAATGGCCGAAATCATCTTTTCGATAATTAAATCTACAGGATGCCGAGAAATCATATTTTTATTGCATTCGTATATTATAATATTATCATATTATGCATAAACATTATTTTTTTTCCAAGCAAAAACTTTAAGCAATTAAGATAAATACTTTTCGGGGTGCTCATGGTTTTTTTTTTTTTTTTTAATACTAATTATAAACAGCGTTTCTATAATAAAATACATTAACTTTATACGATATTCCACATTTCTGTTGCCGGTTTTACTATTAGGGTTATCGTCGTATACCTATCCAAATGCAGTTGTCGTATCTACACCAAATATCAAACTATCAAACGTTTTAATATCCACGGCGGAACGACAATAATATATCATATTATTATATGCATTGTATGATAATCAATCGAGTTTAGTGGTGTTTGATTAAAATATTAAAATAATGGGTGCGGCGGCGTAATGGTGGGGGTTAGTCGTTTTCAACAAATCGTCACCGGAAAATCAACGGCCCGTTGCGCCACACCCCTTCGAAAAACATTTATAATCCCGTCTATTTTTTTTTCAACTCAAAATAGTTAACACAATTTGGTATTAAACGTTTTCCCGATAATCGAACACATATTATGACGTGTGAAATATACTTTTTACCGAAAACCACTTAATGGTAATTTTGAAAATTAAATCCGACAGGAACTTGCGGAGTTGCTTTCGTCGCATGGCAGTGCTGTACGATACTATGTCAAAAGTCGAATACATTTTAATCCTAATAAATAAACAAAAGCAAAGTTTATTGCAGTGCACCAAACACCTATTTGGCTATTTGACAGTCTTGAGATGCTCATAACTCATAAAAATAATAGGCAACCTATGCAACCTTTAGTACGGCAATGAATAAGTTATTTGCCAATAATGCGCACAAACATAGGTAATGTATACAATCTTATAAATCCAAAACATACTTAAAAATTAAAATAAATAAGATTGTGTATGAAAACATAAACGCTTTACTATGAAAAAATATTACTAAATATTTCTTTGTGTTTGATGCACAAAGTGTAAAAAAAGGGATTGTATTTATTTTGAATAGAGAATTACAAACATGATTTTGATTAAACGTTTTTATTAAGTATTTATTTAGTTCTCTGAAAAAATAAAATATTTATGGATTCTAAGTCTTAAAATCCAAACGAAAAAATATCTTAGAATAACATATTCAAGTGATACAAATAAAACATATTGAAATAAACGATGATCAGAGATCAAAGTCAATATAAAAATAATAATACTAATGTACATTACACATTACACATAAATATTAAATGGAAAATATGTATTATAATATTATTGCTTTTTTTATAAAATGAACATAATTTGCGCTGTCTAAATAATGTTCAATTATACAATAAATTGCGCTCTTGAGTAAAAATAAAACCTGGATGTTTTTGCCGATTTTGACGATCGCCTAAAAAATGTATATTAAGAAATTTTGTAGACGGTCAAACCACCACTGAAACTAGACATTTTTATAGGTAATGAATAAGCATAAACTTATCGTCTTAAATTATTACTGGTAGTATTATTATAATAATTATATTAAATTATATATAATAGAAACGATTACATCTATCTCTCAATTGCTTGTAAAAAAAAAAAAAAACCAAAACCCGTTGACGAGAAGACCGCTGGCTACTGTTAAATCACGTGACATCGAATCCAGTATACGCGCCTACACTACAATATGATAATAATATTACAGTTACCATTCATACAGAAAAACAACCAACCATTTTGAAAAGTCGACATTATTTTTCTGTCGAGTAAGCGAATCCTCAGCGCCCAACTGTATTAGTATACCTACGTCAAATAAATCGACTGTCTAGTCCGCATTAAATATATATATATATATATATATATATATATATATGATGTAAATGGAGACCTCCTGGGAAATCGTTAAAAATATTCCACTGCCTCCGACCATATCAGCCGCTGTGGTCCTGGTTTAGTTGTCTTATTTTTCAACGAAGTTTTTCATCGTGGCATTTTTTTTTTTTTTTATGTAAATGAAGTAAGGGACAGGGGTTAACAGAAGAAAAACGCGGAATAGATGACGTTGCTGTGTCAGTGTCATCGTTGATGTACATCTATCGTGTAGGAAAACCTAAATAGTTTATATAATTACACGATAAATAGTCAAAAAAATGCGATTTTCAACTTTCAGTATTTTTTCTGAGGTAAAGTCAACCTCTGTTGGTTAATCTGGTCTCAATAGTTTTTTATGAGCGTCTAAAGTTAGAATTTTGACAAAATTCATCAAAACCACGAAAGTTTTGCATATTATTTTGAGTAAGAAATTCATAAAAAATGTTATTTTATACTAATTAACATATTTTGAAAATATAGTACAAGACTCATCATACATTTTTCTACCTTAAACAAAACAAAAGTGTAGAGGAAAGTCATATTAATTTCTTATGAGTGTTTGATGTTAAAATTTTTACGACATTGAATATAAACATTTGGTGAAAATGTATACTACTTACGGTTATTCGTTTTTGATTAACTACAAAAAAACTAAATCAATTTTGTAAAAATGTCTGTTTTTCCTTCATTTTTCTTTTGTTTTTTCCGATTACACTAAAAGGTAGGCACTGAGAATTTTCACCTCTCGAAAGAACCAACTAGAGCCAATTTGCTATCAGAAACCACCCTCAAAGATAAAAATCAAAGCATTTTTAAATTGTTTCTACTACTTTAACACAAATAAAAACACACATCATTGTATAACCAATACATCGCTCCGTTCGGAATCTGAAATAAAATATGTAGGTAGAATAGGTATGTTAAATTACATTAAATTGTGAATTCCTTTTCTTTAAACAGAATTTCAGGTCTAATACAACAATCAACCTGAACATATTGTATTCTCCTAAACATTTTGATATGCTTTATCACACATACAAATACTCGTATGATGTGACAAGTTTGTCGAAAATGATTTAAGTTCCTCAATATCGTAAATCATTTAGCAAATGACTTGTTTAAGATGTAAGAATTTAAAAAGTTTTGTATTATGCTGTGGTCCATATAGGCTGAAGTTGTGCAGTCGTATTTGGTGGAAGAAATTCTACTCTAACACAATTGAATTTCTTTTTTGTTTTATGACGAGCAGTAGTTTAATAATAGTCAATAAATATGAGTACTTTTTTTGCTTTTAAACTTTTATTTTATATAAAAATTACATGCCTAACTATTTTTCAAAAAATTCTTTCATCGTCCACGCGTTTAAACCCACTTATAATCTCATGAATACGTTTTAACACTTTAAAAACACCGCAGTTTTGCTGACTTTCTTATTAAATAGTGGTTTAATTTTATTCATGTCAGTCATATTTGATCGTAAAATAACTGTAAGAACTCTATCTATACTTCTTTTTTCTCCCAAACCATCCTCTCCTTTTAAAACCAATGTTTGAATCGGTAAACACTCAAAATATTAACAACCCGGTTGGCGGCCGTTTCATCGTAGTCGTTTAAACGTCATTGCAAATATTGTTAAATAATTGGTGCACATTTTACTAACCAGTCAGTATGTACATATTTATCGGTCAACTTCGAAGTATTTTGGATACATATTTTGTAAAAAACAAAGTTTTTTCAATTACTGAACCAATCTTGGCTAACTTTTACATTTGTGTGACCAAGTCCAGTTGTAAAAATGTATCGTTATTCTTTAAAGTTAGACCGTTCATTGGAATGTTTAAAACTCTAAATCGGGCAGGCCAATTCAGTAAACAAACCTAAATGTCGGAATACTCGGAAAGCTTTATTATTTGCACCGTTTCTTTATTAGTTTCGTGCTTTGTACTTGTGTAAAATATCGCCTTTATTTTTCAGTATGGTTGGAGGTTTACTCGGTAATAGAATATTAATTTGTTTGATCATTTCGTTTTTAGGTTTACCACATATTTTAGTCACCTCGTTTATTATGTTCACTTATTCAACTATTTAACCAATTTACTTTTAATAGACATACCGAATAACGCAATACCATTGTACATGCTACGCCACTCAGACGTACGGGAACTGTTGATTATTTTTAATTACGATTGTATTTCCCTGTATAATAATTTAACATGTTAATTTATGTTTATGAACTGGTTCTGATGATACAATTTAAGATATAACCTGTCATTAATGACTTTGAGTTATCTAATAATACCTATATGTCCTACACTCTTACAATTAATACATTTTTTTAACTTCGACTTATCGTAACAAATATTGCATTAAGTGCATAAAAATTAAAAAGGGACAAGAAAAAAATTGGAGTTACTGAGAGTTGAGTTATGCAATAATAATAATAAAAATGTTTAATAAACCTTTGTCAATATTGCATTTGTTGTTATTCTTATTTACATAATTGTATCATTCAAAATATTGTTCAGTGTTTAAACATAACAATATAAATCAGTACCTACGTAGTATATTTTTTTTATTAGTATTTTTATTCATCAACAAGCTCTGTTCACTACAACAAACAAAGTATAAATCAATACGTCCAAATTATTGAATAAAAAACTACAAATCAGAAAAATAAGTTGAAAATCAGTATTTGAAAAAACGTAAAGCCTCAAATATGTACAAAAATGTGCAAAATACATTTCAAATATTAACCTTTCTCAATCATCCATAATATACGCTCGACGAAAAATATAACAAAACTTCATCAAACATTAAAGTTTTATGAAAATATCATAATTAATATTTATCGAAACAAATTATTTAATATTAGTTGTCGCGGATAGGGCACACACAAACCCTTTTGACATAATATTATGGCGGTTTTGGAGAACAATTATCGGCCTCGGAGCACTCGAACGTAGTACATATTATAAATATTTCAATACTAAATATTAATGTTAGTCAACGATATCAATATTTCAATAAAATATCATGGCTTATTTTTCATCTATTCGATATTGATATAATGATATCGAATTAAATACTATCGATATACAGCAAAGACAAATAAACAAAGAAAAATTTAAAATAGCAAATATAAATATTACAAAATAATATGTAATTACTAATTATTACTAATATGATTTTGTCCATTAATTATTTTTATTTTTATTATTTATTCTTTATAAAATATCTACCAAATCAGTAATTAACTAAATAGTAAACTAGTAGTTAATAAACCAAGTAGTTAACATTTTCATTTACGAATTAATTTAATATTACCTACCTATCATCAAAGTATACAAAATTAAAAATATTTAAAAAAAATAGTGCTTATACATCGATACATAAAAAATGTCGATATTTCGATAACGCAAAACAGTATCGATATTAAAAATTTCATCGTTGACCAACACTAATGTAGTGAACATACAGTATAATATTGTACATATTATTTTTGTACGACAATAATACTCACGATATTATGGTACCCATGTGACACATAATATGCGACGCTGTTGGCGAGGACGGATTATAGTGCAGCAGCAATATAAAATGTGCAGTGATCGACAGTAGTTGCAGCTGCCGAGGTAACACAAACAATATAATATTTTCTGATCGTTATTATACGCTCAAAAACCGTTACATATTTTATGGGCGTGCAATATTCGGCGAGTATTCTCAGCTAACGAGACAAAATGTGCACAATATATGTGAATCGTTTCACTAGTATTTTAATAAAATACCTTCGTTCTAATTCTCCGTCAATGATAAGTTGGTTAAACATTAAACGCGATAACATCCGGACAGGAACGTGTGTCAAAATTATAATAGCGTTGAAGTTCCGAGAAAAAAAACCTACGGAAAAACGAAGCAAAAACAAGAATATTATTTATAATGAAAAAGTATACTTTTATATAGATCTGGTGAAATAACTATAGGTATGAGCTTGTAAAAGCGTGTGTAGAAGTTTTTAAAAAAATAATGATTTGTATAACCATGAATTGTGACGACTCGTAATATGACTAATAATATTTAGGAAAAAATAACGATTTGTATTGTATACAAAGTTTTTTTAAATACTTTTTAGTAAACAATTATAATTTGTTTCTTCACTACAATAATGTATAATTTTTATACGACATGATTATACCTACCGTATGATGTTACGAAGTCAAAACTCTCCAGTAAAATGTATTCGTTCCTTTTTTATCATTGTATTAATATCTTAGCCGAATCGACAATAATTATATTGTTATATGTACGAAGTGACACGTCGTTACTGCCCATCTTATAAAGGCTGAATCTTGATTCTAGTTATTAAATGTAGGTTCCTATTATAATATATGAAACATTCAATTAATATGTCTAGTATATAGACATATATAATAGAATATATAAAAAATATAGAGCTCTTAGGTGCATCTGTGCAGACTGTGCAAAATTGAATTTCGAATTTTCAACGAACTCTGCAAACCTGCTTAATTTGTGCAAATATTAACTCGATTGGTGTATGTAACTTCGTACACCGAACAATAGTTATTTCAAGTTACTTTAATTACTTTAAAAGGCTTTTATAATTTATATATTATGTAGGTATATAGGTATGTAGGTACTTGTCCACTATATCTATATTTTATAGTGTAAGCTAGTTACGATCGCAATCTTATACCACCGTCATCGTAATATTACGTCATACCGTACAGCGCGTGTACATAAACTACATCGGCAAGCTCAGCTGCAGTTGGATATACATTTTTTACTTTTCTCAGACCGCAGTAAATATAGAAGTCTTTTATTGCTTTATCACATATTATAGGACAAAAATAAGACAAAAGGATCCCCCCCCCACCATTCGAGGACCCTCTGATACGCACTACAGATTTAATTCCCGTTGATTTTCCAGAAGTCGTATTATTTCGTATATTGTTATTCATGTGAACACGACGTGTATACTGCTTTAATCATCGACCTATTGAAAACAGAAAAAAATATGTATGAAAAAATAATTTTCTTAAAACATATTTTAATGGGTAACAGCAGGTATACTTACCAAATTGTATAAAAATATGTTTTCTGTCCAATATTCCTTGGGGACAATCAACGTAATGTTATTATTATCAAGACAATAGTGATGTGCGCAATCACCTTACGTATACCTCTATAATAATTTAATCTATATAATAATAATAATATTGGTAATAAATTCGTTATCGTGATGATGCGTGCAGCCGTTTCGTAAGATAAAAGAATCAATAATAACCCCCAAGAACTGTTGTCGTATCGGTTCGAAAGGAATCCATCAGGGTTTAAAGAAACACTTGATGGGTGTATATATGGGCAACTTAAGTGCGCAAGTATATATACTGTTTGTGGACGGATAGCAAATATACGACGTTTGTTCTGAACACCGGTGAATACGTTGAACGGCGCGAGATAGCATACATAATAGTATATATACCTATGATACCTATATACTCATATATATATATATATATTGTGTGTGTGTGTATATATATATAATATGCTTGTATATATTCTCTAGAGCGGGGGACAATGATTGATAATGACAAAGCGCAATGGAATTTCTTCGACGAGAGGTTGTGAAGTATATAATAATAATGTACACACTGCACATCGCATAGGAAGTATATACACATATATTATTATTATTATTATTATTATATAGGTACGGTTGTGTGTAATATTGTGACGATAAGCCGCGGCGGTGACGGCGGCGGCGGCGTCGAGACGCGCAAGTACTTATCGTCAAATACAATTACTTAATTGTGTTGCTAAGTTTGTGTTATGAATCTATATACACCGCAGATACCTATATTGTGCACAATATTGTGTATAATATTGTATAGTCGCGATAACGCGAAGTGTATGGTATAACCTCCTCCTCCTCCTCCTCCTCCTCCTCAGATAATAATACAATTTAATATAATTCGTCCTTGTTATTTTCGTCTACCGCGAGTTGCAGGTGATGTCGCGCCGCCGCCGCTGTTGCTGCTTCGACGAAACGCGATGAATATTCTCAAACACAAATCTGATTAATAAAGTTCTGTGCTGCACGCGCACTTATCAAAGGCTGCGGTAACCAACGGCGTGTAATGCATACCAGCCATAGCCATTGCAGTTCGGCAGACATGCGATCGAATGCGTGTTTTATAATAATATTATATATGTGATGATATCATCGCGGGGACGAGACCAGAAAACGCGGCATACGAACATAGCTCGTTATCATCATCTCGTCATCCACAGATATTATACATAGATAATAAACCTGATCGCTATAACTATATTATAGTGACGTGACGCGAAGTTATTATCCGCCATTTCAAGTAGGTCAAATGCATGCCGAGATCCCGCCCAAAATTTGAATTCTTGTTTAAAATATTTAGTAATAATACATTTTAAAATGTTTTAAATGTTGTTATTTATTATTGTATAGTTAACTATTGGTATAGTTTAATTTTATAAATTATATTTATGTCAAAATATTACACATTGAGTTATGGTTAAAAAATGTTAAACAGTACAATAAATATCCTATTATATCTTAAAATCAATCTATATGTGTTGTTCTTTAACATATTTTATATTATAATAAAAACTTATTATTATTCTCCAAGATTGATAGAAGTGACCACTGAAAATAGTAAATCTTAAACCAAATTATTATATTGATGTTGAGTATAATAATTTTTTTCCACAGATATTGCTGACTCGGTGTCAACAATAGGTAACTTCCGATGTTCTAGCCCTACCAGCTCTAAAAATTATAGTATTTGTATTTGTCATTAAAGAGTACCACTTGTTTTAATCAGAAATCACTGAATCCAAATTGTACTGTGGAAATTATATAAAATCGTGAGATAGATACAAATACAATATTTATATGTTTATAAGCATTACGCGAAATCATTCAATGGATCATCACCACAAGTTTAAATTAATTGGACAACAATTATTAATGATTAAAGAATTAAACGAAATATGTAAAATAATAATAATTAGTTACCTTCACGAAAAGACATTGTTTAAACATTTAAGCATTTATTATATATATCTCTGCTCAAGACTAAAGATTATGTTATCAAAATTATGAGACGATAAGATACAAATGACCTACTAGCACAGCCACTATTAATGTCGGATATATGGCTACAAATGTTCATAATATAATGGTAAGCGTATAGGGAACCTAGAAATCTAGTTTATTATCTATATAATATGTGTCATCATCGCTCGATACGATAAGAATATATAATATAAGAACACGATATCATTTATTTTGTCTTACCCATATTATAGAGGTAACGGCGGTCAGCGATGATTAGAATTTTAGCTATTTTATTTTTTACTCGTCAATTGCAGGTAATTATCAATATTATTAGAAACCAACCGCACATCTCAGCTTGCTGTGCTGTTGTATTATATTATTATTTGTACTTTTAAAATTGCACGTGTACGTGTGACCATGCGAATGTTTAGAATACTTTGCAGAAGAAAAGGACTTGTAGATAAATGCGTCGTATAAAGGCTGATAAAGGTCACAGATTACAATAATACGTATCGTGATATTATTATTATGTCGTTTATATACGCATACACATACAGCCGACCTCCATGGATTGGACGAATTTCCCGAACATTTATTATTATCCATCTTGCCGATGGAAACTTTACATCGATGTTCGACATAACAAAATATGATGCTATTACATGTGAAGCACCTATGCGTTATTATCAACAACAGTATACACGATATTGATACAAAGATGTAAACTTTGCACAAAACCGCAAAACGCAATATATCCAAACAATATCGAGTACAAAATGCAATCAATTATGTTTTCGAAGACATTCTACAGACAATATATGAAAACGACATTAAAGTTCTGAATACGAATATATCAGTCAGAATATCAAATTAAATGACCAAGTGACGTCAATGTTAGATTAAATAATAATTTACTCCATAAGAAAATTATATGTTATTGCATAAGAAATTTACGGAAATGCAAACGTGTGGTAGAGATGAGCCTAAATGATATATTAAACTGTTTATAATGACAAAGATATTAGGTGCAAGTAAAGTACCACAATAACATTTTATTTTAAATATATTTTTGCATATATTTTTAAAGGGCACAATAGGGTGAATGGGACAAACGATATATTATAACGTAATAATTATATAAGTAAAAAAACATATTTTAAGTAAAAACAAACATTTGTATCGATATAAAAAATGTGTACGTTCATAATTTGCTTTTTTATAGAACCAATTTGAAATTTAAGTAGAATCATTAGTATAAACTTTAACTTTAGTTCTAGATAAAAAAAAAATAATAATAATAATTAGGAAAAAGTGGCTTATGGCATCCTAAAAAGTTTTCATTTCACATCGCGTGTACAAAAATACAAATTTACAACTGCAAACAAATACAATCGCTATTTTAGCATTACTTTTACAAAAGTAAATATTTAATTAAATTATTATTTTTTTTCAATCCCATATTGTTTAAATGGATAAATTTATTTTATAACATTTCATCTCAACATAATACTTTTAGCATTAAAAAAATAAAAATTCATTCGATATTGTAAAATACATTTTGTCGCTTACACATTATTTTATTATAATATATTGTTGTTTACAGAGTTGGAGACATAATATATAACACTGGGTTCGTTTTTTTTTTCAGTAGGTAAGGTAATAAAGTGTTCCTAGTTCTTGTCCTTTAGACATAATACCACACTCAAGTGTATAATATCCATTCAGTATAACTATATATTATGATTAGTATTTTATTGTTTTTATACGTCTTTTATAGATTAAATGTCTTTTATTGTTTAAACCATAAATTGTCAATTTGTGTGTTGGTAAATTAAGAGTTCTTTTTTTACTTTTCCGCTCTATTAAAAGATTTTATTTTTTCTTTAAAAACAAATGTATAATAATAAAAAAACTAACTACGTGTTCCTATTCCAAAACCTCAAACACAAAAATATATCGTTGTAAATCATTATCCTTATTGTTTGTCAGTTTCAGATGATTTTATTACGACTTCGAATAGAATATTATACATTTTCTAAACTATATTAACATATATATTATTTTCGAATATATATTTTGAAAAAATTTCACTTCTAGTTATTATATACTTAAATATTATAATATTATATGGGAGTATATCAGCAACTATAAGCATACATATTATATAACATGGACGCGGTTTCCACACGGAGTATTCAATTAATTCTGAAGGATTTTAAAGGTCTCTACATAAAATCAGCTGCACGGCGGTCGAGACAATTGTACTTTGCAACATTAAATTATTTTTAATTTAGCGCATTGGAGACCATTACAGAGTAAAATTATTATTTTTAATGTTTTCTACGAACTACGCTTTTATGTTTCAACAGCAGTGATTAAACCATACACAACGTCACAACTACAACACAAGTCAAAAACCACTATACCTCTACCTTTATACTAATTTTAATATAATAATAACATGTTGTTTTCGGATAACTTAACAATAACGATATTCATTTCCCTCGCTCGGGCGGAATTATTTTACCATCCCCGGGCGTTGTCGTCGGGCACATAATAATATTTTACGTCCAAACGCATTTTTTCTCCAGGACTACAAACGCGGTCTCAGTTAATAAAAACTGTTCACGCGTTGAACAATTCCAAACGATTAAGCCGTCTCGTAGGCATACTACTCTATTAAATTAGTATAAGATAATATGTATATTATATATTATTTTTATATTTTTTCTCTCGTGTTGTGTGTATTATAGCTGTTCATATAATATACAGCGTACGCTTACAGACATTTTCCAGAGGGTTGTATGGTGATCTTGTATGTGTATAATGTGTGTCTGTGTTATACGCTACATTTCCCGTGTTTAAATGATGATAGGTACCTACCAAACTGCGTTCCAAAACGAAAAGAAAAAAAAAACATTAAATTCACCTGCCGTTTTGTAAAACACGTTTTTCTTGTCAGTTCTCCCCCCCCCCGCCCTCCTCAGAGACCGACCCGTTCGCTTTCTCGGCGACCTGTTGATTCATCGCCAATACAATGACGACGCGGCACATATACACACTGCACCGATGCAGCAGGTGACCGAATCTGATATGCGTACTTCTTAATTTCTTGTGCATACCTCTCCACCGCCCCCCCCCACACACTACCATTGTGGAAGACCAATCGCGTACGGCCGTAAAGATAACGTTACGCGATCACCATCAAGATTTCGGTGTACAAAAACTGCAATTTAAATACCGTGCACTTTACAACCACGTCACGTGCTCTGTTATCTGTATATATAGGTACCTACACCACTCGTACGCATGAATATGTAAAAAAAATAAAATACGAACCGTAAAACGTAGAGTTTCCAAACGAAATAAATTAACATTATTTCACCCCATAAAATCGTTTAAAATTCAAAAATTATTATTGTCTTTGTTTCGTTTTTTTTTATTTTTATATTCTCATAGGTAATACAACACAACGCATTTTAAAGTTTCTATAGCTATTATTTATCAACGACTGTAGAATAATGTAATAATAATAATAATAATAATAATAACAATAATAATAATAATAATAACAATAATAACAATAATAATAATAATAATAATAATAATAATAATAATAGCATTAGTATATTATGTCCCACGATGATTTGCAATACTAATTATAATCAATGGGGAATGATATTGTATACCCCATTAACTCACCACTTTAAATTAGTAAATCTGCGAGGAAACCCTGAATATTATTTTAGAATAATATATATATACCAGCTATGTAAGCCTATGTTCGCGGAATTAGATTTTATGGAAATTAGAGGTATTTTAGTTTATTGAAATTAATGGCGATTGTATAATTTTGTAAGGGCCATCAATTTAAAGGTAATGAGTAATTTGTCCATCAGTCAAATTAACAATTTTTATATTTATAAAAAAAATATTAATGTAAGAAAAATGACTTTTTTTAATATTTTAAATAAACGAAATTCGTTTTTATACATATAAAAAAATTGTAATTAAAAAACAATATTAACATTTTAAGTTACTAATTAATTATATTCTCCCGCTACAACTCTGGTACTTTGGTAGTATCGAAAACTTATTCAACAAATTATAATAGCAATTGCCGCATTACACAACCAACGATTATGGAACATAATACAATGAGATTAAAAACCACTAATTTGTAATAATATGGGCTTTTGAAATTGAATGAAACAATAAGCTTAAATCAGTACATTAATCGTAAACTGTTTTCAGTTTATGGCTTTCGAGTCATTTCCACGTAACGGTGTTAAATAAAATGTAATGCTTGCGCAAATTATACGAACAAAGTACCTACTCTAGCTAGAGAATTAAAAAAAGCTAAAAATACTGATTACGCATAGTTTAATAAATATTTTAATAAAAACTGTTTTAAAAATACGCATAAAATCTGCTTGAACTCGTATTTATTGTTATTGTCTGATCTATATACTATATTATATTTATAATGCAACTAATGAGTAGTAGAGCTGATAATGATCAATTTCGACGTGTAATACATTATTATAACAATGAATGGATTGTTGTTACGTCACTACAAGCCAATTCAACATTAAACAGTTATCACAATATCTATAACTCATTAAAATTACTAATATTTTATCAACAAAACACCAAATCACTGAGTCTACATTTTCAGTTTTATACCGATAAATAGATAGGATAACCTATTTTAATTTATTCATGTGTCAATAACAACAATTCAAATTATTTACATTAAAAACAACATGTTGATAGCATATATTTTACTATTGCAATCATTATATATTAAAACCCTTTAGATAAAGATTAATTCATTAATAACGTAATTAATCAATAATATCAATGTTTGCACTCTATAATTTTTATTTTTATAACACTTTTATGTATTGTTTTCAATAAAAATACAAAAGTTATTATGTACCTCATACCTGTAATAGGTACTTAAGTTGTATTTAATATCATCAGCAGGCTGTAATTTATTTTATGACTTGTCCGAAAATTAAAATATCAACAATAAATTTCAAACACAAATATGCAATAAATAAATTGTATTTATTGGCAAACGATGCATTTATACTTCATATTATAGTAAACATTAAAGAATATCAGAGTATAAATAATAATATGATTTATATGAAATCGAGGCGTAATCGGCCATTTGTGCAAATACTCACATGCAGTATATTATGTACTACAAAGTAATAAAATAATATATAGATACTAATATACTATCAAAGAAGAGTGATCACCAAAAATAATAATTTCATACAATTTAATTGCGACTATAACAACAAGCAGTTTATCGAATATTATATTATAGTGTTTTAAAGTTTAAATATACACTGTGGAAACTTTGAAAAAAAACGATACTACAGATATACGTCGATATACGACTTATGCTTGGAATTTTATCCTTGGTTTGAATTATAGTTCACCGTCCAATGCAATGTCCAAGTATTTCCTTTTGGATTGGATTTAGAATTAATGAGTTGTGTTTTGAGACAGAAATACAGACACAAACGTTACATCACCGTTGCTATTTTTGAGTTACGGAATGTTGGGCCATAGTGTTCGGCTGGTGTTATATATTTTTTTTTCAATGCATTTTTAGATTTTATTGTAATATATATGTATACAAGACGAATGCACCACACACACATATATATATCGTTAAAGACAGTTATATGTATACTGGCGAAATCGGTTTGAATCGGTTTATTTCGATCGTACCAGCTTTTTAAAATACATAGAAAGATGTTTTTTTTTTTTAATGTCTAATAATTGGGAATAATTATTAATCTAGTGAACGATAATCTCGCATACTCCGATAGCCGTACAACATACGAACCCACAAATCACGGTAAGTATAAATTTCCGGTTCGACGTCCGGAACGAGGTCTGAATGCGCTTAAAATATATACGCTATCCGAATAATGTCATAAATACACGCATGCTGCATGCATATTATTATAATAATATGGCGAATCCACAAGTCTGGACTGGCCAACAAATCATCGGGGAATACAAAATATTACAAACGTTGTCAGGTTGATCAAATAAATTAATGTGCGTATTACATAATAAAAAAAAAAAGTTTTATCGGTTTTGCGATAATATATATAGGTGCCCAGGTATACGTATATACAGAGAGAGAGAGAGAGAGAGAGAGAGTTGGGAGTTTCGTTTACATATCAAGACGCTGCACATAAGCTTTAACAATAATATTATAACCCCGCGTGTATATGCATCACGGCGGGCGGCTGCGATTTTTTCATGCGGTATTGCAACTGTACGCTCCGACGACGGTGCCTATACACATACATATTTCATTAAATTACATTAAAATCCGGCGAATCGACGCGTCATTGTCACGCAGATGTATACATAAACTACACGCTCGTATTATCGTATATATATATATATAATGTAAAACCGAATATTGTAATAATAATAATACGTCTGTATAATAGCGCGTATTATACATACCACGGTCGGTGTAGTAACCGCGAAGTCGGTATAATAATGCCCTCTCAAACGACTATGTCTTTTCGGACTTACGAAAATGTGGCGAATTTATATTAAATATATGTACTGTTTGTATTCGATCACTCGCTGTGCACAGTGCAACAAACCACTCACAGTAAGTTATACGGTTATGCCGCGAAATAATCGATCGGTGTGGAACGCAAAATTATATTTTATACTGTTTAACTCCAGCCTGGTAGCCGGTGGGTGTACAAACGTTGTCTCACTGCCGCTTGATTTGAAATGGGTTGCTCCCCTATGGCCCTATTATGGGCTATTTATCATCGTCGAACGTATACATTATAATATATTATTATAATGTGGCAAATACGCTTTATTACCTATCCGTAGCGGCGTATAGCCTAATTAGTCATTAGCGACCCGAATCCGGGGTTTTTGGTTAAAAAATATAGTCGAAATATGATTTAAACCCTATAAAATATTATACTTTTATTCTCTTAAAAATAAGAAAAATATGCACATTTACAAACCGTTTTATTTAACAAAAATATACACAAGAAAAACGGCTCGATTGTATATCAGTTTATGTGTATAAAAATTATCGGAAGCACTGATAATGTGAATAACTAAAAGCAATTTTCAAACAAAATCACAATTCAAAAGATGATGATCGGTAAGTGATTAAAAATATATTGTGTAAGTTACCTCAAAATTAAAATTAATAATAATATAATATTTTTGTTTCAAAATTCAAAAAATAGACAAGTATCCAATAGATAATATGCTATGAAAACTAGATATTTATTAACATTTGGAATATTCACAAATAAATAAAAAAAACTTTTATAGACGAACATTCTGTGTTTAATGAATACGCAGTCTTCATTTTTCACTCCCATTGACTGAACCCAATGAAGATAACGTGTAAAAACCTAAAGATCTGCACTTTATAATAACTACGCCTAAGCTATTACCTACCTATCGGTCTTGGAATAGATACTTATTAAAAGTATAATTCAAGTACAGATACAGTTACATGTTTTGAAAAGTATTTATAAAATATGTACATGTAGTCAAATACTCACTAAAAAACAGTATTTGATGACAAATAAAAATACTTAAAAAAAGTATTTATAGATCTTTCAAAACCTTTCAAATTGTTTACAAAAACAATTTGTTTAGGTGCCTACCCACCTTATAAATTATAAATCAACTGAACAGATTTTTTTTAGCATTTTCATGTTTTACATTTGAGTATTTTACACCGTATCATCATATGGTGTAACTATTAATTAGTCATCTGTTTTAATCCTTGTCCAGGTATTTGAATTTTCGGATGGTTTAAGTCACATAAAAAAATGTATTATTATTTATTATAATAATATACCTATATGACTTTTATATTAAACTCTGGATATTTTTTTTTATTTAACATGATTAAAATAGAAACTATATAAATTAAAAAGAAAAAGAATCTAAAAATCTGTAGGTATTCAAAATATTTTGTCCGAGAACTCTTTCAAAACTATTGAAAATACGTATAGTTATCTGAGTATCAACACTGCTACAGTGCCAATCTATTACGAGCATATCAATATCATATTGTCATTGCGCAGCTTTGCAAACGCGTCGTTGTACAGGACGACCGAAACACTGTGTGTTTGGAATGGCGTTTAAATTGCATAATAATAATAATATTAATAAATTAATCGCCTACTAAAAATGTGCCTACCTACTTCTTTACACTGAACCTTATGCAACCAATATCTATCGATGCCAATTCGATTTTCATATACTTTGTCGACAACCACCGTGCGTGCATTCATGGCACTATAGTATAGGTTGAGGTACCTCCACTTTCCATTTACATTCCTAAACAAATATCTACATAAACCATGTATCATGTATGGTATTATAACACACGGTGTATATCATTATAAGTGTGTGTATGTGTCAAGACCAGCAGTATACAGATAGGTATAATACGTATGATGTTAATATGTTATAACACCGCAGCCTTTTCAACGTCGACGAGCTACGGTGTTGTATGTGATATTATTATTGTAGGTATAGGTATACGAGAGGATTCGCCAGGCGTGATCATCTGTCTTTTATCCTTTAATTATTCGTATATTTAAATTCTGATATTTTGAATTTTAAGTATACTTAAAAGACTGTATTGTATCCAAAAAGATACATACATAAATTATGAATACACGATTGCATGGTATTTTTTATGCCATTCAAGAAATGTCTTGTGATGGTAAAACAAACTTATTTTTTTTCAATTTAGAAATTTAAATAGATTAATGTCGATTAGACGACCAGCAAGCCTCGATATTAATTCGTCTATGAGTAATTAGGCGTAACAAGGACTTTTAATCTAGTGACCAACACTCGCCAAAAATTATTTCTTACCTACTAAATTACCTTTATTTTTTTCCGCTCGTTTTTGCTATTTCTATAAAATATTTATGAAACGCAGATGGTTTAAATAAATAAATCAAAGAGACATTATTATATAGTATTAAATATAAAATAGTAATATCATATAATATATTTTACCTACTGTTTTCCGTCTTTTTTTACTCAAAAGTCTGTGGCTAATACCTATTCCAATACCTATATTTTAATATCAGTCATCGGGTTATGGAAAATAAATATTACACTTTTGATTTTTGCGAGGACTTGAGCAATTGAATTCCTCTCCTAGTTACGCTAATATCTATGACTATTTTGTAGATGAAATCGATAAAATAATTAACATTATATTAGTTTTGTTCGTGTATAGCGCGTAACGGAGAATGAACATTGTAATGTTGGTACAATAGGTACCTAAATATAGTTCAAACTGTCAAATAATAACTTATTACGTACTATTATTTATTGAATCTTATTATCTATTAAAACAACAATATATTTCAGATAACCACGCATACTCCTATGCGGCTATGCATAATAAATAGACAATTAAGTAGGTGCACACAATTTTGATTATCCTAATAAATTTCACGAAAAGGAAGATAACCAAAGAATTGGAAATGTATGCAATGATATATTTTCAATATTTATGTAAATAGCGTATTTTTATATGTATAATTAAGTATACTATGCTACAATAATATTATGTTGCTCGACATACTATCAAAATAAATTGTAAAATGTATCTTTGCGTGCCAAACATTCAGTATGAAAAAAAAACACAACTAAAATATTATGTAAATAGTAATTAAATTATGCATTAGTAAGACCAGAAGATTAGTACGAATTGTATGTAGGTATAGTATTTTTAACGAGTACCTATGTGTGCATTTGTTGTGCAAATGGTTTGCAGTATTTGAAAGCAAGAGCATAAGAAAAATTAATGAACGTCAAAGAAACGATTATGAAAGATAGTATGGGGTATCTACAAAACAGAAATAATACCTAAATAATATAATGGTAAGTATAAATAAAAAACCTAAATAGCAATAGATACAGAAATTTAAATAGGTGATTAAACAAGAAAAATTAAGTCCTCGTTTTGTGTGCACTAAAACGGTATAATTGATATATAATACGTGCACTATGATTTTAAAATAATAAAATGCACATATAATACCGACCGGAGACAAAAAAAAACCCCCTGATAAAAAGTCAATACCTAAATGTAAAAAAAAAAAAAAAAGTGCTGCGATAATTATTTGATTTACTTCTGTTTCATTCGAAAAATATTCCATTGCTCTCATGAAAAATAAAGGTGCCTACTTTATATTAACGTCCACGTAATCGTTGATAATTGTGGTCTCTGGATTTCGGCTGTTTGCTAATTCAACACAAGAAAAATATTCTTTTAATTCTTTAATTTCTGGTCCATTTTAGCCGCCTTCTAGAAGAGAACTATGTTTTTAATCCGTGCAACACCGCAATGTTCCTCTGATTTATCTAAAAAGCTTAACCATAAATATTTATATACATTTTAGAATTCCCACAGAGATACCGGGTGATTCATTTAACTTAATATCCTCATTATTTTAAAAACTATTAACGTTTTTGAAAATGTTTTTTCTGCATAATTTTTTAGTTCTTAAAAAAAAACATTTTTCTTGAATAGTATATATTAATTGTTATTATTTTGAATTTACTATTTTGGATGAATACTTTGAATTTTGAAAGAGTAGTTTATGAGTTATAAATATTTAAAGTTTATATGTGCAGAGTGGAGTGGTATAGAAGTTCCCCACAAAATGTTTATCCACTATTCCACTCGTCTATACATTAAAACTTAAATACTTCATAACTTCATAAGTTATAAACTTATAACTAATAAGCTATTCATAAAAAAATTGATTTTTATACATCAAAAATACTCCAAATAATATTTTGCTCGGGAATATGAAATTAAAAATGTATGTTGTCATTCGAAAGAGTAAAAACTTAAAAAATAAAATGATAACGATAAAATAATCAAAAAATATAACTTTTTTCCAATAATGTTTGTTTTGTAATAACTTCAAATTGTATAACAGAAATATTTTTAAAAAATATAAGTGTTTTCCGAAGTAACGAGTATCTTTCGTTAAATGGATCACTCCGTATACACGAAGGGGTCAACCATAACTCGCATGTAGTTCTGAGCTTTATATATTTGTACAGTACACGCGATTATAAATTTGAAAGCAATGGAGATAAATCATCGCATAATTAAATATTTGAAAAACGATCCCGACCGTGGAAACTCGAGTACTCACCTAGGTTAGTTTAGGTTGATCATGCTATATCGAATTTGTTTTGATCTTTTTTTCCACAAATTGTCGAAACAGTTAGGAAAATTACTATTAAATTTTCTTTTTCAAAGTACCTGCAACCTTCCGACCACACCACCAAATTGCCAGTAGGTATACAATATATTATGCTCATAAGACTACCTACTCGAAGCAGAGATTTCGAATTCATAGAAAAAAAGAATATTATTGTGAAACACATTTCACACAAATGTAAAATGTGCATAATAATATATTATTATGTAATGATGCGCAAACAGATATTCAACCGCAAGTCGAATGTTAACACGTACGGTATACGGTATACGTGGTTTTGTAGTGTTTTGTTTTTTTCGGCGTAAGACGTTTCCGCATCATTAATCCTCCAGGTAAAAAAATTGGTTGGTCGTTTGAGCATCGCGTGTTTGAACAATTTAACGGGTGGTAGTGAGTATTAATAGGTACGGTGACATGAACGCATTGATATACCCAGTAACATAATTATACGAGTACTTACTTGTATCTCAGGTTCCAAAAGATTTATAATTTAAATATTATTTAAAATTTAAAATTCAAAAAATGATGTATTTTTTTTCTATGAATCCCAACAAATCTAGTCAAACCACGATAATTACATAATTACACATTATTTTAATAAGTAACTGTTTATATTTTAACAATTTATAATTTTGTTATTTTGCTGTGAATGTATAAATACCGACAGACTAATGAGCCTAATCAAACTAAATTATCACATTTATTGTGATCAATAAATTGTTATTTGTGTAACTTAATTGTCATAACAATATCGTTAATAAGCAAATGGTCTTTAAAAGGCCATTCGTAACAACAGCGATGAGCGAACGTCTTACACCCGTTTTTTTACAAGTGAATTCAATTAGTTTCAAATATTTTATTATCTGTATGATAATTTGAATTTGTTTAATTACCTCATATATATATACAGACCACGTCATCATCGAAGAGCTATTGTCGGTTAAAAATGTACATTGCGAAACACCAATATTGATAATCTAAAAAACAAACGAAAAATATCGTAGTGCAATAGATAATAATATTATATTATAAATATATTATATAGTATTAACTACAATATATTATTAATGTATAATGATTTGTAATTATTTTACATTTTTACTGGATAATTCCAACCATAGTATAAATCGACTTTAAAAAATATAATTTATTATATACAGTTTTCTGGAATAGCTTATATTATATTTCTTCTGAAAAATAGTTTTTCAGTTCAACAACAAAGATTAACGATTTGCAATATATTATTATAATACCTACCTATCTAAATGGTTTGTCTTTGTATATTTGGCTTGAGAATAGGATAATATAAATATAATATAATATACTATATAAATAATTATTATAGTTCGTTCGCTCCACCCGCTGAATCTATATCATAGACTATAATCATAGTCCATAGGTACTAATTAGCAGTGTTGCCATTTATCTAGATAAATAGTTGCAAGTTATCTAACCAATTATCTAAGATAAAAAATGCATTCATCTAGATAAATTTGTCTATGTAAATAATCATATTGTAGTATATATTTATAAATTCATAAAATGTATAAATTATATTAATTAACGCCAAAGAAACTGTTCTTTTATTTGTTATTATATCATATTTATTGTGTTCAAAATTGTAAATCATATTCAAGCAGTAGCTAAGGTGTACTCTTAAAAAGATAGAATCAAATATATTTAAAAAAATATATTTTTTTATCAAGATAAAAAAGCGTATTTATTTTTTATCTTTATCTAGATAAAAAATAACTTATCTAATCCCAACACTGCGATTTATATCGTCTCAAAATATAAACAAATATTATATACGATGGGCCAACTGACTTTTGTTCCGGAACCGAGCACTGCCACGTTTTTGTACGAGTTTTCATCGACGGGCTGTCGTAAAATGCCGATATCTGTGTCATTGTAAAAAATAAATATACTATTGCAGCCGTACACGGGGGACTTCTGGAAATATAATTTTTTTGTTTTTTAACATCGGTGTAGGGTTGCAGTTATCGACCACGGAATTGACGATAACGGCCGTACGGCGTACGACGTTTTCAGTGGTAGAATAAAATATATTACTTTTAACATTTACTCGATCAAGTCGACAGGTTTCGAAAGGCTCGATTGGGATCGATATATTATATTTTATGCATATTCCCGAGCTGTTTTTCGCAGTTATTGAGTTAATACTTTTTATAAATTGGACTCATGCATAATATCTATCGCGTGGTAAGAAAATCGGTCATTACGAGACTCTGAAAAATAAAAATAAAATATAGATATGGGTAATACAATTGTAAATATATTTAAATATATTCAAATTAGTGAAAATACAATTTTTACATGATACTCATAACATAATATTGCGTATTGTTTTCGAATGAAATAAGATTTAAACGATTTCATAGGATTGGTGGTATAAGATTTTATAACAAACTTTAAAGTTTAATGTGAAAAATAAATATAATAATAATAATGGTAGTGCATGCATTTTAATATGACCTTAAAAATTATCATGGGATATTTGAAAAATGTAGTAGAACAAACGACCGATTGGCGAGTATTAAATTGCATTTTTGTGTCTTAAAATACTGAGAATAGATAATTTTATGAAGGTACTTTTTATTATAAGGTATTTGATACGATTAGAGTAACGATAAAACAAATTAAATACAAGAAACCTATATAAGATATAATAGTTAAAAAATATTGAAAATTCCAGGAATGACTTAAATGACTCAATAAGTGAAGATGATTTATTAATTTCAAAAATTCTTAAAATAAACATTAAAGAAACCAAAATCTTTTTATTTTGTGTTTAACCCTGTAGGTACCTAGTATGTAGTTCTATACACCCAGTTGTCGCGTCATATGGTCGTCTTGATATTGTTGCTCATCAAGTATAATATTTACTTTCATAAATCTCGAATCGGACTTTGGAGATTGACTTCTAGAGTATAGTACATTGATTCACCGATCGTCGTCTCACAAGGATAAGCGTAACTATATAATATATGATAAAACCTTATGAAAATAAACGACAATAAAATAATAATTATGTCATGTAACATACAGACAATATAGGTAAAGCGCTGTGTATAATACACGTCATATTTTTCACTAACAATAAAATTAAATCCCTTCTCGATATTCAATTTCACGGTGCATTGAGGTTTGTTGTACTATTATTATCTGTTCGATTTTACGAGTCTTGGGCGCTCGTCCTCTTTTCTGTAAAAATTTCAAAACGATCACGTCCGATAATATTGATATTAACACCTACGCAGGCTCGGTTAACGGCAGAGATACCATATGATACCGCGATACCATTAAAACCAGGCTATTATTAACGATAAGGTCATTTGAAATGCCCAACTATGTTGCGATGGTTTATTATATTATTTTCGCACAAGTGTGTACCTACGCCATGATTATAATATAATATACGTTTTATCGAAATATAATTGCGACGATTCTGCTGTGATCCGCTCCAACGATGGAAATCGTTAGACTGGTATTGTGCTCGGTTATTAAAATACTTCAAATGACTGCCACTTGGACTTAAGTCATAACATCCGTATGGTATTTAACACTGAGTTCTTATTAGGATTCTGTACCAGTACAATGCCTATTCCAATGCATCATACCTATATAATATGGCAAACAAATATTTTCCCACAGCATATAATATGTTTGGAAATCAGAAAATGTAATATAATATGAACGCAGTCGCAGTGTAAAATATGAACATAATATTAGACCAGTGTTTCTCAACCTGGGGGGGGGTAGATGACTTATTATTTAGGGTCACCTGGTCCGATGATTTAAATCGATACAAAAAATATAGGAATATCAACTACTATGAATAAATAATATTATATTACAAATTATAATATCATACTAACCATGTTTCGTGTCTAAATTCTACAACTATATAATAATTAGTTAGTTTCAATAGTAAATTCTATTGAGCCAAGGACAAAATAGAATCATTTCAGATCGTCAACGACAACAAAACCATTGAGAATCTTAATCTAAAAAAGACTATTAATATATTTTGAAGATTTGTTATACATGTTTTTATGATATAACATATCATTGAAATATATGTGCTTTATGTGTCATAATAGTATCGTATTATTAATATTTATTTTCGATGCTAATATGTATTTAAAATAAATATTTAGGGGTTGATAAAAAATTAATTTGGGGGTTGCCACACAAAAAAAAATGTTGAGAAAAACTGAATTATAGATGATTGCGTATATTATAATATAACGTACAAAACGTCTGTGTACCTATCTACCTACATATTATATTATGACGTTGATCAAACACTGTACAAATATAATATTGAATTACATCAGCTTATGACAGTGTTCCTTTGAAGTTTTACTAATTTTACATTATTATACTATAATACATGTACCTATATGTATTATATATAATAATAGATGCATAAAACATATTTATATACATGGCTACCATATTGTAAGTGCAGTCTTATAAACTATAACATAATATACTATAACATGGATTTTGAAAATCTTATAAAACCATCCGAGACGCATTTTAAAATAACTATTTGATTGATGTTTGCAAGTAAAATATTTATTAGACACACGGGTTTACACTATAGTTTATTATAGTGTATTATAGATCATTTCACGATAATCGTAACAATATAATAATAAAAGTTTATTAATCTATACTAATAAACTTTATAGATATTTTGAATAAGTACCAACTACGATACTTTTTCCCTAATTAAAACTGATTTACCTATAAATTATAATACTATTGATGTAATTATGTAGTTTGTACAGTGCAGTACGTACATTGTATTGCAAACACAAAGTCGCATCGGTGAAACTTACACGGCGTAAACCACACACGTCGATAAGTGTCGTAATAAACGTTCCGTGTTGACCTGAAGATTTGTTCCACTACTGAACGATGTGTTGTCCGTTGCAGACGTTAAGTATAGGCAATAAGTATCTGAATATAAACCAAAACAACCCATCCGCGAGACCGTAACAAATACATTTTAATGAAGAATGAGAACATCAGCTTACTCGTAAAATAAAATTCTGTATAATATTATATTTTAGTCTAATTTTGGTGAGTAAGACTCATTCAATAGTACATGCGCCATTTGGGAAATATTTAATGCAGTTTATCTGACGGCCTTCTTTAATCTGCCGACTGCCAATACTATGCTATAGTGATAATTGTTTTCTTTTGATGGGTAATCATGACGAGCCCACCGATCGAATTTCTCAATGGCATATTACCTATCTTACAGCTATTTTTAATACGAATGATAATATTTCTATTAAAATCGTGAATACCGTTATAATATACACTGCAAAAATATCACCTCCTACCGTGGTTGGGGTGTACTATCCCAAAGCAGTGATAAATTCTACTTCACGCACTGTCCGAATAAATAATCAAAACTTTTGATGGAAATACCGATTTGAACAATTCTGCAGTTTCTCGTGAGCGCGAGGACACGTCATAATATAATATATAATATATATATATATATATATTATACAAATACGCAAGTTTAACGAGAAATCATTTCCTCCGATCGATTTACACAGCTGTGGTTAAATATATCGAGTAAAGTATAATACTTATAAAATAAGGACTGCATTTAGAATCTTGGCCGATGTTAAAATCGGCACAGCCGCAGTGTTCCAGAAAGTCGATTTAAGGGGACAAAATTTCAATTTTCATAGTCAGTAATTGAACATAAAAATGCATTAAATTCTTTGATAGTTAGCGGCTGATTATAGGTAATTATATATATATAGGTATAAAGGTGTATATAGGTGTATATTGTATACCTATATATATATATAGGTAATATGGATTTTTAAATCGGTTAGCTGCTATTGAGCTCAATTTTATTAGTTTACTGAACAAACAAATGATTATGTTTTTAATAACGAGCTAAATTGTTTGAACGTATATATAGTTATTATATGATTATAGTGTTGTTCCTTTAATGAAGTTATAGATCGTTCATTTTTTTTAATATCATGGATACATTAGTGAAGGTATGTATTTACATATATAATTTGTTTTAAATTAAGTTTTGCTTGTAAGATTAAAATAATAAGTGTAGAAATATTAAAAAATGTATTATATTATATTTTTACAGAAAAAAAAAGTAATGGATAGTAGAGGTTATAAATTAGTATTTTCTATTAGCTTAACTCGTCTTTTAAACGATATTATATAATTTGGTTGCGAAAAGTCGCAACATATTACTTAGAACCTTTTATACTTAAAAATATAGAAAAATTATAAATCATAATAAAACCAAACGACAAAAAATATTTTACTTTATTTAAATATATTATATAATATTTTAAAATAATTATACTTTAATCAGATTTTTTTTAATTCTAATAAGTAATTAAAATTAAAAGCATAGGTAATAAATAATACATATCATCAGCATTTTCAAAATTTGCACAAAATATATGCACAACGTAAAATCTGAGTTTTAAAATAAACTAAACACCTAAAATATAAAATAAGTTTACAAATAAATAATTTTATCCTGCTTTAAATCCTTTTTAGTGACTTCTGAAATGTTGTCGAACCGCGACACACATAGGACTGACATATACCTACAGTCGTCTGCAACGCGCAGGATATGATTTTGCGTTACTACTTTTTCTGGTTTTTCATACGTAGGTATCTGAATTTCCACTACCTAGGGTAAAGTATATTATATTATATTTAGGAATATAGCTCCGGAAACATATATGCTATAAAACCCGTCGAGGTACAATGCATTTTAATACCAACCTTTTTTTACATGAATTTGACTGTCGAGCATTGCAATAGAAGTAATGGGATCGCCAACAAACTTGTTCAAGTGGTACAGTACGCGCAATGATTTATCGTAAAAAAAATATATCACCGTTCGTATTTCCTGTTATTATATTATGTCTGGAAAAAAAGTACTTTAAAAAAATAATATATATAATAATAAAAGCATCATATTATCATAATATAGTGGTAAACACTTTTGGATACAAATTACAATAGGTAGATATGGTAATCTCGTATAATGCACGTCTAATTCCACGTGTTTTAAATATTGCTTATTGTTGTCCGTTATCAGTTCATTTTTAATTGTCAACACATTATAATCTTTATCGTCCCGTGTAGACAGTTCCTCAACTTAAATGCAGTATTAGAATATAAAAGACACATATTTCAAGATACCTATAAACACACATATTAAACATATTTTTTTTAAACATTTACAACTATCTTATTATAGATTTCTCCTGCAGTAAACGCTGACTTGACGGTTGTTCGTTAAACACGTTGACTATCACCGTTCGTATTTCCTGTTATTATAATATGTCTGGAAAAAAAGTAATTAAAAATAAAAACAATACAACAGTGGTACAATACTGGTAAATACTTTTGGATACAAAATACAGTGGCAGTGTTAGAATTCTCGTCCAATTAGACGTGCTTTAATAATTATTGCTTGTTGTTCGTTATCAGTTCATTTGTAATAAATTATTGTCAACGCATCATAATCGCGGTATCATCCCATACAGTTCTCCAACCCGTGTAACAGTAGCAATCGATTATAAAATTCGTATGCACAGACATATTCTAAGACACCTGAACTTAAAAATTAAACAATTTTTTTTAAACATTTGACAACTTCATTCATGGGTAGGTGTGCTAACCTTCATTAGACGCTGATACAACTTGACGGTTGCTTGTTGAATATTATACTATAGTTGACTGTCTATAATAATTATTATGATTGCTCTGTATTGCAGGAAGTCGGGCCGGAACTGTGATAATTATTTTATTTACATTGTCCGCGTTTGTTGGTAGATTTTCTTTTTTCTTTTAATATTTGTACCCACTGGGGCCAGAATGGCGCAGTGGTCACGCCGTTGAATGCGACTCACACACTCATCGGTTCGATTCATAGCAAAGTGCAAAAAAATTAATTGATTCTACGCAATCACCATTTTCTCGTGATGTCGCCCGATTGCGTCATCCGGTTTCCAACTAGGTCCCACTCCACTGGGAGTGAAGACCTCACGTGTCTCCTCTTGTAGAAGGGGGTTTATAGTGATATATACATTGATAAATAGATCACATGATCTCCTTACTACCCACTTGTGATAAGCATTGACGCGAAGTCTTTGAGGTCGTTTCAAGGAACATTAGAAAAATATAAAAATAAAATATTTGTACCCATTAAACCCATTTAAAAAAACTTACCTGAGTCATAAAGAATACAAGTTTTTCGGTAGTCAGACGGTAAAAGTTTATATTATCGTAGCAACTAACATGATATAGATGCACGGCCCGACGACCGTATTAATAGTGGCAGTTGTCGAGTTTCGTTCAACCTATTTACTAATTTATGTGTTTCAACGGAGATGATACATTAATTTGAATAATATGTGTAGACTATAATAAATATATTATTTTATATATACACCATTACACGGTGTACCGTCGTCAATTGGGAGCGGTAATTTCAGCTAGCGACAATTACATTGTCATTATACATTTTAACTAAAAATACTATGATCGAAAGAATTTTCACACAACTACATTATTAATAACCTTATCAGTGCAGAAGCTATTGGTAATTTCATATTTAGATTATCTAGATGTTCGGATATAGGTAATATATCGTGTTAACTGTATATTTTAGACTTAAGAATAAAATTATTAAATGCATTTTCAGTCGTGATTTTAGTTGTATCTTTCACTATTACATGTTTATTTTTAATTTTAGACGATAATATATTAAAACATGTAAACCACAGTCATTTTACAGACGATGCTAAAATTTAAGTAAAAAAAAAAAAACGGTCGAAGAAATAAAAACTTGTGCTAAAGAAAACGGCTTAACAACACGTGCTATTCTAGGAGAAGGCTCTTCACTGGTAATAATGCAACAAAACATCATTAACATTTATTTTATTTAGTTATCTGCTGCAGTGACAGCCCAGCTACCAAACTCGAGGGCTCTAAAAAGAACATTACAACGAGTACTCCAAATTAAACAAATTGCTTCGAGCCAATCAAAATTCTTTACATTTTGAAATACTAGATTCATTTAAAAAGACATCTCTAGTGGAGATACGAATTTCCTTTTTTTGACACTGGTAATTTTGGACATTTTGATGACCGTATTTACATTTGTTCGACTTGCAAAAATTAAAAATGCACAACTGTACACTCTTCGCACTGGTTTATCCAAGGTACATTTTCATCATGTCCCAATTTATTTTACCAATTATCTATAAACGAACTATATACAATTCAGTGTTCTAATTCCAAACCTTTGGTGTATATTTTATTACCGGAAAAAAGAAAGCATTTATCCTACAATGTACCGTGCTTTAGGTAATAACGGTACTTGATGGTAGGTAACATAATAACATCATGATAAAACAAACTGTACACTTTATCATGCATAATAATTTGTTGGACCTGTCCCGTTAATTGATACAATTGTAACAATAACAATATAGTATTAATATTAAATGTCAATATTGACAGTATAATTTCGTGACAAATCATTTTAACTGTGTTAATTCATTATATCTAAGTGAATAATTCCAAATTATTAACATTGAGTCGTTGCCTTTGTCAACTGTGACCAACCAAATGACCGTCAATACATAGTTGCGCTGAAATCCAATTAATACAAATAAATAATAATAACTACTAAACATAAAATATGTGTACTATGTAACCTATTATGCTCAAGGCAATCCGTTTTACACGAGACACTCATTATTTCAAAAGTTAATAACGTTTTTGAAAAATGTATATCTAATAATTTTGAGTCGTCGCAAAACCTGTCCTTTTTGATGGCATTTTAAATTTTTTAAGGCTCCGGCAGCCTTAGTAGGAAAAAACTGAGTATAAGCATTGTAAATTATATTATATGCCTTCAATGGTTGGCAGCTGAAGCTGCTCATACGTCAGAGTGCCAGACACAGTGTAAAAAATCATTGTGTATTAAAATATTTAAAATTATATTTACAGGGCCGGTCAATGAATGTTCGGGTTTTTTGCTTTATTCACGGTATTGTATGTCCAGTACAATACCGATATGGTCACTAACAAAAAACATCTGTAATTTAATATTGTTCAAATCTTCGTTTAAGATATTTTTCAACCACATTTTATAGTTGCATTCAAAAGACCACATAGTTTACTATTTAAAATAACACGTACAAATATTTATACTTATCTAACTGATTACTGAACATTTTGTTGAATTGAATATATATTACTTATAATAATAAATCCTAGAGGCACCACAGAAGTAGTTGAGTGTTGTGTTTAGCAGTCAAAACTCGAAGAAACACGTTCTGTGTTTGTTCTATCAGCATTCAGCAGTGACTGTAATTTACTCCGTTCATCAAAACTTTAAATGCTTACAAAGAAAAAACTATTTGTTTAGTATTCGTTATTTTTATTAAAAAAAAATATGATTTGTCATGAGTATTAATAATACTAATTATTATTATTATTATTATTATTTTTTTTTTTGTTTAAATATATCAAATTAAATAAAACAATGTTTTTTTTCTCTAAAAACTCAACAATTTATTGGAATAATAAGTCTTCCGTTAATTAAAACAAATTGCCATGTTAAATTATAACTTTTATGACAACAAATAACGATAAGACTTTAAAAACGATACAGTAATTATTGTAATATTTACTTAGGTACCTACTAATAAAATTGCACATTAATAAATAGTATTAGTATTAGTGGAAATATATGTTTTTCTCGATTGGAAAGTATATTACGAAGTTCCTAGAAAATACTATATAATATAATATAATAAACCTACTATTGCCGCTGGGTTGCAAAAAAAAAATGTATTAATTTAATGATTAACAACAATTTAATGGACCGATCACGGGCCATTAAAATTGTGTTCCATTGGCTCGATATTGGTTCATTAAACGTTTAGTTCATGCCACCCGACATATATATATATATATTATATGTATAATATTATTACGTGTTTGTCTCGAACCGCAGTGCCGCACCATTACCGATCATTCAAAATTGTGACATCGCTCGTTTCTCGTCCCGCAATATCATACGCTATAACTATTATCGGAAAAAGTTTGACACGAAAATGTAATATTATAACAATAGCCGGGATATCAATAAATTGAAAAATTTACATTATTTCATACGACGACAATGTGTGTATAAATGAAAAAATAACCAATTTTAACTTTTGATCCGTTTCTTTTTTATATTCTTGAGGGAAAAGTCGACGCAACTATGTATAGGTAATCCGAAACTCCGTGGCTCGAAATGGCCAACAGCGCCCTGGTTTACCACCGTACAGTCGACGGGACGGAAAGTCTCCTCTCGGCGTTGGTCCTTTGATAAAAATAAGCCATGCCACTTTTCGAGCTGCCAATTCGCGCTGACGAATCGGATCCCTGTTCCCGTATACTGCTGTCAGGATACTAACTCGTGTATAGCTATGTCGTATAAGTATATTATATTATATATACGTTCAGCACATTGACCAATTATGTATTCAAACGACGGTTATTCTTTCGTCACGAGGCAGATCAAAACGAGGAATGTGATAATATGATTGTAATGTATATATTATATTATATTATAGGTGGGCGAGATTCGCCTCAAAGTCTGTCTCGGTCGAAATCGTATACCGCGGGAAATGGTCTGTGGCTCGATTCTGGTGTTCGGCGAATAGCGCCCAATCATTGGCTCGGACGTAAATGATTTAATATTCGGTCGATAAAGTATATTGTATTACGCTGTGGGTATATAATATATCTAAGAATGAGACCACGACGGTAGTTCAACACTGTCTGCTATAATACGCGCGTGCAGACATTTCGGCCATTTGCATTCGTACGAAGTCGTACCGCGGTTGTCATTGATCGATAACAATAATAGTATATGTTACTCTGCACGTGGCCTGCACCTCTCGGCTCGACCGAAACGACACTAAAATCGATCGTGTGATAAGAAAATATATATTATCTTTTGTACAATATTATATGATGCTTAGCGAAGTTGGCCTCGACGACTCTTCCAATACAATATTATGTGCGATTTTATCTTATTGTAATATATATATATTCGACAAATGGTATGCACACGCATATTTTTATGCACGTATCTCTATTATATTGTTTACATTCCTATCTGAAATTGCATTTTATCGTCATATATCAACGGATCAGTTTAATAACTAGGTATATGTCGTTAAACAAAATATTATATCTATCGAGGTGTGACTATTATAGAAAAGACGAATTAATAACAAAATAAGAACAGATATGCCTGCAATAAATTTTATGGTTAAATGATATACTGCACACGTGGTCCTTATTGTCCTTAATGTAAACCATATATTCACATATGTAAACATTTCATTCTTTTTACAATTCATATTTATTATACTGACGTACAGTTTTATTAATATTATACTTATTATTGAACTTTTATAGGTATAGTCGTATACATAATGTTATTATTTATGATTTTCAAATGCGATTTCCATGATATGTGTATAATATATAGTACCTACAACAGCTGTGTAAATATTTCTTGCCACTCGAAAAATGACTTGTCCTATAATATATTTTTATTCAGACATTTTTCAATAATTTCAATACATATCCCCTTTTTATAAATATAGCTTGTCGAGACAACCGAATTCGCTGAAACTTGTAAAGTAGTACAGTATACAACCCTATAAGAAATGGAAACAAAAAACAAAATATGCCCATGTGGCTCTATTTTTTCAACTTTTTATTTTCATGTTTATGTTACTATATCGATATTTTTTTGAAAAACAAAAATATTAGGCAACCGACTTTGATGCAAGGCTTAAAAAAAACAAAAAAAATAATAAAACGTTATTAAAAGTTAAACGATTAAACGACAATGATACAATTAATATACTAAGTCACTGCATAATAATTTATAACATTGAAACATTCAATGCATCCATTATATAATATATTGTCTAATAGGATAATAATTATCGTAAAAGCGCGTATTATAGGTATAGGCGGTGTAATCATATGCAATCGGATAGAATCAAATCAATAATAATTGGCATGGGGTTGCATTAAACGAAAACATATAATAATAATATTATAGCAACACGGCAATAGCGTCAAACGTTTTGTTTACTGTGTATAGACTTTATGGTACGATAATAAAATTACATCCCGAAACTAAAACACAATAAGACGTATTATTTAAAATATAGAGTTTTAACAAATTTTACACAGCATCGAACAATGCGACTTATTTGTATTGAGCTGGAAACGAACTCATACAGTCACGCCAGTCCGGATATGTAGAATAAATAAATTATAAACGCTGTACAGGCGAACAATATTGTAATCAATGTGGTAATTTACAAAGAAAGAATATTAACTATTGTCCCGCGCGTAATACTGCAGCGTCAATTTATACGTTCGAAACGTCATTGAGTTTATTTTATTACAATCGTTACACATTAACACAGCAGAAACCTATCATATATTATATTGGTTGTGTTATCTGAGGCAGTATAATAATATACTGTATGAGTAAGTACCTACGACCATTTTTTTTTTTTATGCAAACAACATTTTAAGGAAATTTATTATTTTAAATTATGAGTTTTCAGAGATTTTAGAGATTTCAAAGAACGTAGAACATATCAGTGCGTATGATGTAGATTTAAATAACAACTTTCTATATACTGGATATGGTGGTGCATATAGCTGGTACCTACATCAAAAGTACAAAATTAAGATAAATATTTAATATTCTAAAATATATGCTTATTTAATTTAATTTTGTAATATCCTTTAGGGATTTAGACGCGGGTCGCTCGTAATCATGACCTTTATAATATGTAAAGTGTATTAACAAAGTTAGTAGAAAGTAATTACTACCGTATGTATATTTCTAGTACAGAAATATACCCTCAGTAGCTATTTAGACCATTTAATATAATTTACAACTAAATATATATATATTTTTTTTAAACTTTAAACCAACCATTAATGAAAAATGAGTATTGTCGGAGAATTATATTTTATGTTAATTTTTTGCTGTAATTTATTACTATTTAATTTCAAATAATAAAATATACAATTAAACAATAGTCGAAAGTAAAAAAAAATATCTTCATTCGTCGTTCTTTTAAACTATGCGACTAATGTCTATGTGCGCTTATTTCCATATACCTAATATATATAGGGTAAGGCACTAAGACAGCAGATTTTCAATGTTGAATTATAAAATAAAAAAACGAATAAAAATGAATTATTATTATGTATATTGAAATGTAGAACATAACATGCCAATTATAAAAAATAATAATTTATTTTATCAAGATGAACGCTAAGGTTCTGAGCAGCCTCACACAATAAGAACATAACAGCCTCGTACATAACTATATCGTTATTTTTGTAATACGGTTATTTATTGCAGAATCACGTTGTTTACCACTATATTTTTACTAAATGGCATATTGTTTTTGGATTGATAATATCTGCTGAGTATTCTTATGTTAAACCGTTATCGAGAAAACCTTTTTTTAAATCGGCCGTTTCGCGGGCCCAACTTGTATACATTATATACAAATGGTATAGAAAGAGAGTCACGAATAAGCATTCAATGTAGTCGATGTAGATGACACTTTGACGCTATACAATTTATATACATAAACTACCTATTGATAGTATGCCTATAAAAATAAATAAATTATAAACAGAGTTGGGCTAGGGTGTATCTGGTTAGAACACATATATTATAGTGCTCTGGTTTAATCAAAAAGTTAAGGGAAATGGGTGAACACGAGTTGGCTTACCTTGTATTATAAATTCACTGTTTTATTTCATTGATTTCTAATTAAACAATTTGAAAATTATTCAAAAGTTTTACTGTATGAAAATCAGAAAATGCATTCAGAGCGTAAATGAAAAATGTTTATGACTTTAAACCAGACCGTCGCCTGTCAAATATCATGTACAATATTAATGCGCAATATTTCACATTTTTGAAAAAATAATAGAATATTTTGATGATAAAAGAATAAACATAATTTTCATTTGTTTTTACAAGAAATATGTAAGTATATAATATATACTTAAGAGCACAACACGTATATGGAATACATGTGAGTGAGATAGGTTATACATAAGTGGACAAACTAATTTATTGTAAATTAAACTAAGTCACTCATAATTAATAAGAAACAAGTTTACAAAATATCAATGACAGGTTGATTTTTTTTCTTGACTGTACTTAAGTACTCAACATCTTATCATCACATCTATTTTTTTAACAGTGACGAATAGAGTTCCTAAAAATGCCTGGAAACCAGTTGGATTTATAATGTTTTGTTTGTTTTTGAAAAGTATACATTTGTACGGTATAGTAGATAGGCTATAGCAGCCACCATTTTATAATTTAACAATATTAAAATAAAAGGTGTTATGATACTTAAGAATTAGACTATTTAAAATAAAAATTGGTCAATCAATAAATAATAAATGGTAATTTTGATGATTGTGTTGCGACATAAGGGAAATTAAAAAAATAATTGTCGTAAAAAACAATTAATAAGTAAAAAAAAAATAGAAAAAAATTATTTATTATATTGTACCTAATATAAAATATTAATACTAATCAATTTTTTTGTTTCCTGTTAGCTAACCAAACGACTAATTTATCACATTTTGGCATTTATATTTTAATCGTGTTTAAAAACTCTATTATTCACTACATTTACTTAATTGATAAATTAAACGAATAACACCTACCAAAATTGGAAATTTTGTTATTAATTTTGCATAACTACATATAGCCCCCACAACTTTCCAACGTATTTTTTCAAGAATATTATAAAGGACTTAAGTTCCTTTAACAAATTCGGCTATTCTTGCTTATACATAGGGTGATTCACTAAGCACGCTTACCGCCATTTAATTTTTACTTTTAGTAATTAATTTATTCAAATTCTGATTTCCGGAAGTTTTAAATATACATAAAGACCATATTTTAAAATTCTTGAGATTTTTTTGTACGACTTAAATAAAGAGTGCCCTGTGGAGATACAAACTTCTGTTTTTCAAATGAGACCCCATCTTTTCAACTGTAAATTAATAAGCGGATACATTTTCTGAAAACTTTGGCGTATTATAATCAAAATTCGGACGAATGGTTTTTGAGTTAGTAACTTTGTGTATAGGATATTAGAGTTGTGATAATTAGAAGATATGGAAATTTAAAATTTTTAGATAATTTATCATTATTTATGATTTATAAAAATGGTCTAAGTTTAATTAATAATCCTTGATTCAATATTACATATATTTTGATAGCATTCTATTCTTAGCATTCTAATAACTATAAAACTTTTAGTTCAAATTTTGAATTAGGAACATCAAAAATTTCAAAAAAATTATACACTTAACAATTTAGAGTAAAAAATCGGGAATTTCCTTTGAAAAACAGAAGTTTGTATCGCAAAATCTCGTAAATCTAAAAATACCTTCTTTAAGTATATTTAAAAATTTTAAATATCTAAATTTGAATAAATGTATTATTAAATGATAAATGGGGGTGAGCATGCTTGGCAAATCACCCTGTATACCTACGAATATTAATTACTGATTAGGTATGGATAATAGCAATTTTACTATCACATGATGCTTTTAAATATTACTAATTAAAATTAATATGTTTTTTATGTATACATTTTAGTGCTTGTAATAGATAACGGGAATAACCTAGCTCATTATAATGTTTGCCAGCTAACTAAAGTGCCTAACGGTTATTTTAAAGTAAAAGTTCACTGTGTATTTTTTATCATAATTGAATAATAGCTTGGTCTCACTTTTTAGGTAAGTATCAAAATTATATCGTTACCTTTACATTTTTTTTTTGTGTGACTGCGTGTACCTCTACCTATTGTTTTTGTGAAAGATTTGAAATCTGGGTCCAGTTTACACTTTACTACCTGCAGTACTAGGTGGATTTAATTTACACAAAAACAAAACAGATAATTTCTATATGTACCTACATTGTGACTCTAAAATCAATGATTTGATGCACATACACTTCACTTCGAAGTTTTTCTGAAATAAGAGTTTAATATTCGCTCTTTTGTTATTATTCTTTTACAAAACTTAAACCCTTTCATAGGCGTAGAGTGTAAATAGAAAGTCTTAAGCTTGTATAGCAGGCTAGTATAGCTAAACAAAATAATACGTATGTATGTTGGCACTGCTAATCCATGAAATGTTAAGTTAAATAAATAGGAGAGGACTGAGCATGGATTTGTGGGTCTAAGTCCAATTTAAACTTTTCTTCTGAATATGTTTATAAGCAATCCTTATAAAAAAAAATTTAAAAACGTTATTTATTTCATTTTTGAGAGGAAGAATTGGATTTACACTACAATTATTATATATTATGATGTTCTGCTTTTTGCTTTTCGAAAAACAATTTTTTTGTTTAGTAAATGTAATTTGAAAATTGCATCAAGCTCTTTCTGTATAGATTAAAAACAGAAAATTCAGTATCCACTATATTTGAGATTATGAATTTTTTTAATTCTAAAAATCAAACGCGGAAAACTCAGTAAAAAGGTCAAATTTACTGCACACCGCTTTTATTTTTTACGAAAAATACTTTTTGGAATAAACCAAACTCCACTTGGTACCGTTTTATAAATGCAATGATTTATCATTGTTTTCAAATTAAAAATAATAATATTACGAATAAATACTGCCTGCTTGCGCCATGGTTACCGAAGCGAGGCGGGTGCCGTTTTTCTCTTATGTCTGTGTCCGTATACGCGTACCTATTTTATTTTATTCACGTACTATATTCACCACCCCCGATGTCTGTACAAAGTGTTTTTTTTTTTATTATTTTAATGGCGATGAATATTTGCATTCAAATTTGAAACAGTAACACACTTAACGTATACCCATCCGAGTGTCAAGTTACGACCCATATGTGAATACACGAGTGAACATTATTATTATGTTCAAAACCAACACTTTTCTATATCATTGTTTTATTTTTAGCACGACTATTATTATTATTATTATACAAAACAAAAAACATATTAATATATATATAAGTAGACAATTATCAGTCAATGGTCCAGATGCCGAGGACTTATCTTATTATAAAAAACAAAAAAATGTTTATTATTATGAGAACCGTGAATCCTCGACATTTTTTTCTTTTATTAGTGTGAAATATATTTGTCGTAAAATAGGTAAAAACATAGGTATTATAGTATAAAATATATATTAAGTACCTACTTCGTTCACAAGTTTTTCGTTCATATAATATTATGCTTATTTTTAAAGTATTGTCTTAAACGCTACGTAGTTTATTCCATGAGCAGTAGATAATTTATCATGACTCACTTTTCGGTTTATTAGAAAAAAAATTCAGAAAAAAGACAAATTTTTCTAAAATATTTACAAAATAGTATGTTGTATGCTGGTCTCGTGTATCTTTTTTTTAAATGTTAGTAATATAATATACTGAATTCGTAATTAATCTGTATAATATCTTCTAATGTTAAAATTTCAAACCATAATATTTTATCGTAATTGATTACATAATAATTTATTAATAATTATAATAGATCACACATCAAAATATCAAATGTTCGTAATATCAACGTTTGTAATTAATTTTGATTTATAAATTTAAAGTATATTTTAGTCATCACATAATTTTAAAAAGTATTTATTAGAACATCTCCTATTGCTTATTGTATTAATTATATAACATTCCTATTTTCATCAAACAGTATTTTTTGTTAGAGTTTAAAATTTATTTCAAGTCATACAGTTCAATTAAAATTAATTGATTCATTGGCAGAACGTAGACGTGATTTAAATGTTGAATTTTTAAATAATTTGTGACCTAGTAAAATTGAACCACTTACTTTACTTTCACTCATTAATTTTAAATCTATCCAGTGTAATACTTGTACTTAAGTCACATTATATGTATACTTCAACTGATTTGAAAAATAAGACGACACTTACCTATTTACTAGAGGCATGATGACTTGCTATTTGCTAATATGTTTGAAATCTTCTTCTGACGTTTAATTATTTTATTTGCTGTTATATAATGTATATTATTACCTATTACTTGTTTATAATTTATTAATTTTAAATAAAGCACATATTTTCAAAGTTTTCTTATACGTATTGGACGTTTATACAATAATTCGCGAGCATACGATTTGAAGTCGCAATGTGACATTTTTCTCTGCGATATTCAGTATTTTACTGTACACGATATTATCAAACATATAATAATAATATTACACTTATACTTCAAAAAATAAGCATATTATATAATAATTATGAACGAAGTACTCAGAGTGCCAGAGTGCTTCACGTACGTATACCTTTAAAACGTCACAATTATTCTGTAACTGTTTTTATAGGTACTATAATATTTATTGATAAAAGTAAAAAGTTATATTTTAAAAACCGTGTGACGCGTGCATAACAAGTCCGCATCATAAAATTCAATTTCCTTTTTGTTGTCCCGTGTGATTTAGAAAAAGCGCCTTTTAATGTAGTACCTACCCACTCCGGTATTCACGAATCATGGAGCTGGTATTATTACAGTATATAGAAAATAACGAATATATGTAATAATTCTCAGTGAAGTATCGGAAGCTCAGCTATGATGGGGAGGGGCTGGGGATTAATTCTCTTTTAGTACAACTCTTGATCTAGAGGACTTCCATCATCCCTATCTCCAAACCCACAGTAATTAACTTATTGACATTTTTTCTTTTTTTAAACAGTAATATTCATTTTTTATTTTGTTCGATCCGTTGAACATTAAGATACGTCACTGCAGATTATAATAATATCATTATAATTAAATTAAGTTTTCGTCCGAATCACTACTGAACAAACCATATAACCCGCAACAATGATTTCGCATTCGTGAGTGGGTGCATGTCTAGACAGCTGCGCAATGTAAGATTATACCCAACACGAGCACATAAAATATAAATGACTGTGTTGTATGGCCAAGTGTGATTGAAATGAATTCACTAGAACTTCGCTATACTTGATTAAGTCACTAGTATAATATTGTTAGGTGCTTCAAGCTTATAACTGGTGATAGGAATTTTATGATTTTGCATATTTGTTTATAGTCTACACGCATATTATATAGAATATTATAATATATAATATTATATTATATAGAATGTTAATCGGAATAGGATATTTTAATTATTCATAAGACGTGGGAAAAAAATATCTTAAGGGTTGAACTGTTCGAGAATATTCAGTACGATATGAAATATTAAAGAATATAACATTTCACACAGTTTTTTCAAACTATTTTAAATATTTTTTATTGAAAAAACAATATTAGGTTTAATTATTTGTATCTACAGTATGTTTATAAAATTATTTCCTAATTAAAATAATCATATTCAAATATAATACTTATTGATTGTTCTAATTATCCAAAAAAAGGTTGACAAAATGTATAGGTACTTAAATATAATTTTTTTTATAACTTTTAAGGTCACAAAATACCAAATTTTTATAATTTTATAATTTTAAAAGAAAATAAATCTGATCTTTACAAAAAATATCATCTAAAACCTCAAATATAATATAAACACGTATACAATATAAGTAGTGGTGCATTTAATAGTTAACCAATTAAGAATTCTCAATTGATTAAAATGGCCATATTCCTATTGTTGGATTATATGATGTGTACTGACACTGCAGTATTAGAAATTAAGAACATAATATTATATAATATAGACAGAGTCTAATTTAAAAATTTTTTCTGCCAAATAAATTAAACAAAATAATTTGTTATTTTAATCTTTATACATTGAAAAAAACTCTAAGCTAAGCTTTGACGAAGGTATTTTCATTTGATCAAGATTAGGTATAAAATTGTATAAAATATAAATATATACTATGAACCATATTAAATACTAGTACTGTATAGATATGCAAGCAAATTATAATGTTGGACGATAGACAAAAATCTGTGTCATAGACAGTATCTACAAATATTAAAATATATAATAATCTGAAAAATGAAATTATAAATTGGAGAATTTTCCAAATCCAAATGTTTTTAAAATAAACAATACAATGTTTTATTAACAAAAGTTGTGTTCAAATAATTAAGAACGGTCGATAGTTTCAGTACTTTTATAATTTTCACTAAAAGAGTTATAAAACTCAATTTAGAAACTTTAAAGTTAGAAAACTAATACCTTTTTTATAAATCTTTTATATATAATTTTCACTTTAATATTGACTGGTGAGTTTGAATCTATTTTTTTCTATTCAGTTTAATAGAATTAATACAAACCAAAACCTCCGATTGATCCCAAATCGATGTATATATGTTGACTCTAAAATTATAAATAACAATACAAAATTTGTATTAAATTAATTAAATTAATAAATACGATATTTGAATTTTACTTGATACTAATTTAATTAAAGATAACGAATCTGTACGTTGAATATAAAAACAGACGTAGCAATATTAAATGTATTAACTTAATTTAAATGTTTTACTAACAAATGCTGACTATGACAGTCAAAATCGTTTTCAAATTCTTATCTTGCTGTTTCGTCAACTCACTTTTGGTTTTAATTGTACAATACTTCAATCTGTTCAATCATGAAATGTTTTAGTGCATGAATAGATTACAACTAGGTAGGTAGCTTACATTTCCATGATAATATAATACATAGGTACTTATCAATATATTCATTGAAACAAGTAAAACAAAAATATAGAACAATCATTGAGGGAAATTTTCAAAACACATCGATAAATACAACGTATAGAATATAGATATTATACATGTTAATATAATAAAATACATTTCAGAAACGAAATACTGTTTGCATTCTGGCAGTAGGTTCGTATAAAATAACAAACTAGTTGAAACTCCAATATTTATTCATGACTGGATGAGCATGGAATAATATCGAACAGCATCGTTCGGATTGAATAAATAATTAGAATTAACTCACATTTCGATGGATATAAAATATATTGTATTAAAAAAAAGTCATCTGTACCTATGTTAACATAACGATATATCAATTACCTACCGCCTACCCTACCTTTACAATTAGCAAATGCATTCTAAAGGTCCATATCAAACAATAGCTAACCATATTGTACACCACTGAATTAAGGAGATGGATCAACAATAGTCCTCGATATATAAATACGCGTAGAAATCCATCAGTCGTACGAGATAATTAATATTTATTAGGTAATCTAAGAACGGGAGAGTAAAGTTTATACCAATGTATAATAATATAGTCTTATGTAGTGTATTGTGAATTGTTAACTCCTTCTTCAGTGTTTATTATAGGTACTCTGTTTTTGATGTATATATAAAAAAAAACCCCTATTTTGATCGGAATTTTAATATGTTTATATTATCGTATATGATGTATCAATTATACGACTCATCTCGGAGTATTTATTTTTTCGTAAGAATAATAAAATCAGAGAAAACAATTAATTATATATTGTGCTTAAATCATAACCAACCATTATAATAATGAAACTATACATAAATATATAACACACACACACACGCTATGTGCACGCTAGAAATACAACACTATCCAAATCCAATAACGATCAGCTTTTCAGAATTGTCATATAAAAAAAAAACATGAACACCAATATTAGGTAGGTACTTTATGATATAACATTATAACGCAGACAGCATTAATATATTGTCCGTTTCAATTTGATTATTTGGTGTAAGTACATCACCATTAATAATGTTGTAGGTACGTCGTGTAATGTCCTTATACAAATGTATTTATCTCTTCCGTATATTATTGCAATGCATTATTTTCGTTTTTGTGTTTTTTTCTGATCATTCGATAACACAAAACACACACGGCTCTATTCTAAATACCTACTCAACGAGATCGCATGACAGTTAGTTTATTCGTGTGTTCGTTTGTGTCAAATTTCTTCTATTTTTCTGTGAACATTTTTTTTTTACATCATATTAGGCACGTAAAGAAATCCAATATGAAAAATTGTTTATTTTGTTTGTCTTGTGGATTTTGAGAATTAGAATTTCGTTAGGTATCGTGTTTCCATTCACTCTCTATTTATATTTTCAAGCTCATCGACCATCGTATTTAATTTTTCACTTCCTGTCGTAAATATTTATTGCAATAAATATTTTTTTCTCCAGTAAATAGTAATATTTCTTGATTTTTTTTAGTTTTTGCGACGTACTTGCAGCGTTCGACTTTTTCTACAATATTTATGTCGTGGTTTTATCGTTATAATATCGTCGATCCGTGGAAGAGGTATATCTTTTTCAAATCCTGCAGTTGCGCAATTTATTAGAATGGAACTCGGAAAAGAGTTTAATCTTTCAAATGTAAAATTAACTCCCTACGTTTTTAAACAATACGTATTTATTTAGAACATTTTTTCCGTTTAATTACCTTGGATTACAACTGTCAGCCATCCCTTCTCAAACGGTATACCCTAATTGCACTACTGCTTATAGTATTAAATAACAAGTCCATTGGACGAAAACGGTCGAATATTAAATATAATATAATTTACATTTTAAGTTTGTTTTTAAAAAATTCTAAACAATTGACCATAGAAACAATTTTATTTTATTATTATATTGACCACTTTCGCGATCCTTGAAGATTATTGATCGATCGTTATTAACTTATTAGGCAGTAGGCATAATATAATATTAATTGAACCAAACGGTCATCAATATTATCACATAGTTATTTTTGATAAACATTTTTGTAAATTTGGTACATTCACAATATTTTATTTAGGTACTAATAACTAATATGATAAATAGTAACTCATGTTAAATAATATAGTATAATAATAATATAATAATATACTATATGTTTTTTGACATAGTTCTGTAAGATTAATATATACACATTTTTACTTATGTAGTTGTGTACCCTACCCTTGAATTTTTTTCCTCGTATTATGCACATGGTATGGGTACATACATTAATTTAAAACCATAGGTATGTATGTGTACGGTACACATGTTATGATACTAAATTAATAACAATTAGGGACTTAGGTACTTCCCTAGTATATTGAAACGTATTTTTTGCCAAATGTCAATATCAGCTATCTCCATCGTAGAATTATTAAAATAAATATGGAATAAAACCACCAATGTGTTACCTGCTTTAAATCGTGTATGAAAGTAGTATGCGGTTAAAATGTAAAATATGACACAAACTATCATTCAAGAAACCTCATATATGTAAGCTTGACAAAAAAACATACACTAATAAAACCTTCAATGTGGCAATATATTGATAATTTATACAATATTTCCACAAATATTGAATTTTGACTACAATTTTTTTCTAAATAAGATTTGATTTAGCCTTGGCATTTTTAGATTTGTTTCTGTTGGGTATAGATCATTGATAACTTATTTCTATTAATTTTTTATGTGTCCTGAAAAATCGAGTTTTAGCAAATGGGAGACTCTTTTGTGTCAACGATGATGTTCTGATAGTTATGTGGAATTACATTATTGCTGAGTTTGACATGCTAACAATAATAAAATGTATTTATTTATTCTATTATTATTTTATTTATTGCTACCTTAGCTCATTCCTTCCCAAAATATCGATTTTAGATTATTTGTTGGTTCAATAATACAAATTTAGACTAGACACTGTTATTGCTTATTTTGTTTCAAAGAATATTCATAACGGATTTGAGTTAACTGCTTATTACATGTAAATACATTTTTAAAAAAAGAAAATTTTATTTTTATTTGTTGACTTGTGAAGTTTTATAAGTTATAATAATGCAACACAAATACTCAATTATAATAGATAACGAAAAAATGAAACATATATATTACACAATAAAATTTTTTTTACAATTTTGGTTTGTATATTGTTATTGCTCAAAACATAAGCATTAGCATGAATAAGATGGGACGAAATTAACACTTCCTGACAGTAGCTTAAAATTAGCATCCTTAAGATATTAGCTAAATTCGTGTGTAAACAATAACTCGTTTGTAAACAAACGTTATTTTTTTTATCTAACTTTAATCTCTGCTCTACTTCAATAAAAAATAGGTGTATCTACGCTAATGAGCATAAGTATCTTAAAATAGACAATTTGTTACAACCAGTATACTTCATGAATACGTGGTATAATGATTAATGGGTCCTCGAAAAATAATTGAAATTAGTGAAGGAAATAATTTAAATAATTTTAAAAATATGTCTTGAAAATCACTGCTCTTACAAAGACCGCGTCCGTCGCTTGGGCCATGGCCTTTATATTTTGAAATTAATTAATTAGGTTGAAAAATAATTAGCAGAATAGAATATACTATTATTACTAGCTGATAATAATATTATACAATGTCTTTATATTTTGATGATGAATTATTTATAATTTTTTTCGCCAGTCTTGCCTATTACCTACTTACATAAACAAACGACATTTTAAGTCAGTATTGAAACTTCAATAAAACATGCAGAAAAAAATCTAAACAGCCAACAGGAGTTCCCCGGTCGCCCACAAGGACACAAATATTATAATATATATTATTGTATACATTTTTATTACTATTCTATATTCGTATGCTTTTTACCAACCCCGAATTTTATCTTGTGCACAAATCCAACAATAGCTGACTATGCCGACAATAAAGTAAGTTTCCACATCACAATGACCCAACAACTGCTCCACAAAACTTTCAAATTCACCTTAATATCAATTTGGCTTACAAAATGGAGGGTTAAACCTACCGAGAGTTAACACTATACACGTTTATACTCAGTCACGAAATATCTGTTAAAGTTACTTGCAACAATAATTTAATTCCTATCAATCACTAAGTCAGTAAGACAATTCCAAATACCAACTTAGGAATACTTCTTGACCGTAGATCACCCAAAATGCACGCTGTCGTATACGAACCTAAAATGTACAACGTTAAATGTTAATGAGGAATTTAGAAAAATAAACGGTTTAATTTAATATAAATAAACTTATTATTACATACGAATCTTAAATGTGGTCATTTGCATACGACTATGCGGGATCTACAACTTACCTATCTGCTAAAAAAATTTTACTTAGTCAAAATCCAAGAATTTAAATCGGCACTCTTGAATCCATCACAAATGCATTCATGCCTTCCAATACGCATAGTTGACTTTCAAATTATTAAGCTATAATAAGGGAACTCTGATAAACACTACGGTTCGAATATTTCCATTAATTGTAAATACTTGGACACCAAAACCATCTACAGTACCAGGTAATCATTGCAGATGCCCTAAATATTATAGATTCCGCTATTTGGACTTGAACAATAAATTTTAAATAACAAACTATATATTGTACAGGCATATCAAAACACATTATTATTCATTACCTACTATTTACTTTAAGATAACTTAGTTTTTAATATAATTGATAATTAATACTATTATATTGTATAGAAAATACATTTTAATAGTGTAATTATTAGTTATTAAGTAGGTAGTTCTTATTTTTATTCATAAGTGAAGCTTGAGCTATTATATATGATAACACAACGTACCAATTATACTTGGGTTGTATGACATTAACGATAAACAACTTATTTTCTTAAATTGAATTGTTAATATCTCATGTATTATGTATGTATAATAATTAATAACTAACGAACGGCGTGTAATTTATTTTATTTCACCAAAACGATGTTAATTAGTTAAATTCGTTACCTATCTTAAATTATCGTTTGTCATCCAAAGCGCAACTTTTAACTTTTCAATTTTAAAACTGTACTTTGATAACTGACAGATATACAGCTTGCCATTCACTAAAGAAAAAAATATTATAATTTTTTCTTGGTTCAAATGAATATTATTATCTTAAATGCTTTATTTTGATGGACAGTTATTATTTTATGACGTTATATCAAATATAATCTGTAGATATAATTCAGTTTATTGTATATATAATATTTTTACTATACTATTATTTCTAATAATAATAATTATTATTATGATTAGTAATTACAAAAAAACATACGTTAGGTAATACGAATTTGATTTTTTTAATCATTGGCGTAGAGATCAAAAATAACCATAAGTCCAAAGTATTTTTTCAGTACTCATAACAACCTTAAAACTAAATAGTAACTAGTTTGATTAAACTAAACAGTGTATTTTTTTATAAATGTATAATAACAAATCACTCAGATAGGTATTTAGAGTCAAATAATAATAAATAGTTCAGTTGCAAATACATTCTCAACCGCAGCATTAGGTATACCTAAAAACCTTATAAAACATTTTTTGATAAGTTGTTGAATAATTGAAATCCAGAAAAATAAGGTTAAAAATAAAATTTAAATACAGTGAAATTACTAATGTGATATCTTTTACCGATCATAATATTATTTCATTAATGGGTCAAACAATCGAATTTGTAATATGTCGTGATGATGCTGTCAATGAATACCTATATATATAATTTCAATATGTTATACAGTACATTGAAAAATTTACCTACATACTTTTAAATGAAATATAATATTGTTACGTTGTATGATGTATTTTATAGAAATATTAATTAAAATAAACTAAAATAGTTTTAATAACTTCGGAGTGGAGCGATGGATAGGTAATCTATTGGTTTTACAATGATGTATGTTTCTTTTTTGTCTGCCCGGAGCAGTTAAAAGTGCTTTGGTTTTTAACTTTAAAAAAATGTATTAGGCAAAAAAAATGTCCCATACCCCGTGTTTTGAATAATGATTGGAAAACATGCTGACTATAAGTTCAGCCTTAGCCTAGCCCTCCTATAAGTATACTTATAAGTTAATAACAATAATATATGATATAATATGATTATTTTATTGTTATATAATATGCAATGATTTTGGAAACAAATAGTACTGTAATATTAATAGTAAAATAAATTACAAATAGTTTTATAGGTTACCTACTATAATATAACTAAACTATAAAATATCCTAAGAACTTTAGAAGTAGAGTCCAACATAATGCAACCGTATCTGTTCTAAATTGTTTTTCATAGTAAGTAATGATATTTTATAAATCCATCATTGAATTTAAATAACGCATCCATTACAATTATTACAGTGACCTACCCAATGACGGGTCACACTGGAAACCTACTATTTACTACGGCAAACTTTCACGACTTTCAACGTACATTTTCATATTATTATTACATAAAATATGAAGGTAACCTTTTGTATTCACGTTCAAATTTGTGTTGGCACGTTCTGGGTAAAAAAAAAACGAGAAATTGTTAATAATTTTTCAAAATCGTAAATATTGTTGTTATGTACCTATAACGAAACAAACACGCGTTATCGTGTTATTTACGGCGTGAATGTTATTCAACGGCGGAACTGGCCATCAGCCTCGCTCATTGCTGAAATTTGCTTACCTATATACAAGCTCATATGTGAATCGAAGGTTATGTACCGTTTTCAAAATTATTGTAAGAATACAGATAGGTACACTAGATAGCAACACAAATTTTAAAATTATTGATTTAAATCATAACATTTATAACATAATAAATAATTTACAATATCGTAGTATGCAATGGTCTTGCTGGTCATACTTAACTTGTAAAGGTTGAATAAATTTTTTAGAATGGAAAAATACGTCACCAGAAAGTATAAAACGAGTAGTATCGAGTATCCCGAATATTATTGAAAAAGCAAGAAAAGTAAATGCAAATAAATTGGTACAGTCTTTACCTCGACCTACGACGTCACCGGAGACGGAATTTTCTGCGATTGTATTATTATAGTCGTTGGGTCAACTGCAGAAATCGAGGTCCTACAGATACATCAGAATCTGGCAGTCGTGACTGAAATTTAAGATAACTACTGGTTAAAACCATCGGTTATTCTGATGAGAAGCGCATTCTGTTGAACCATTGCACGGTTTTTTTTGCCTGTCTAGCGTCCTTTTAATAATTTATATGACTTCCGGAGAGCCAGAAATCGGTGTGGTGGTCAGCATCAGCCGCGTGACACTATACGACACGAGTGGTACTATAATTACCGGACGTCGTCGTTGTGGCCGGAGACAGATTTTTTTATAGCACCATTAGTTATTATGCAACGTGTTTACGTGTTGTATTGATGGGTTGAGGACGCGGTCGTTCAAAAAAAAAAAAAAAAATCTTTATTAAATACCCATCAGTATTTTCGAAACGTGTGACTTGTGTAAGTAAAAACTATGAGGTCGTCAAAAACGTCTCTTCGGAATCGTAAATTGTTAAACAAATTAACAATATTATATTATATCATGTCATCCCGATTGTATTATAATACGTTTAATAATAAATTAACGTATTACGTCACCTCGCCACGTGGCATTCTAAAACACCAAACGATAATATATATAGGGACATCCACCCCCTGCAGAAGCGGAAGCAATAAGGAGGGGATGTCGACTATAATATGGAGACAGAAGCCCTCTCTCCTCGGATACTATTTCAAAGATTCTTTCTCGTTTATAATAGGTAGTTCATTTACAAAAAGGTGTTTTACATTATGTTTCCTATAACAAGAGGTACAGACATTAGGTACTTTAAATGTGTTTATGGTTTATCACAATTAATAATAAAATCATAAAAACACTTTATCTTTATCGTCACAATATGTATTGCTAACGTAATCTGTCCTCTCTTTCCTTTTAATGGAGAAAAGGCACCAAGTGTCAAAACATTAACTACGCGTGCGATAATATAATTATCAATTTTTACAAAAAGGGTTTACTAAAATCTAAAAACCAAAATTTGTTGTGGTGGAAAATGGAAATATAATTTACTATACTGGTAGTAATACCGGAAAAGTCGATTCTATCGGAAAACGGAGACACTCAGTTTCAACATTTGTTTGTAACTGGAACACCATAGATACCTACACAATTATATAATGGTCAGAATGTTTTCATGTTATAATACATTCGTGTATAAGGTAAAATCTAACTCAATGATAATCGTAATGAGCCAAAATCAATTTATAGATTAGGCATAAACGATAAGTGATAAACTGATAAGAAATAACAACAATTTTTGTGAGGGAACGGGAAAAAATGAATGTAATAGTCAATAATATATTATAGTTACCAAACCGGGAAAATAATTATTTAATATATTTCGTCAGATAATCAAGTCTTTAAACAACTGATTATATTATCATTTATCAAAACAAGATTGTTTTTCTACAAAAAATGTTTAAAGTAAAAGACAAAATGTTAACATAAATTATTTAAATTTAATTCCGGACAATTGGCCGTCCCAAAACACTTTATCGGGACACCGGGACGCTAAATTCAAAACCGGTACTGTCCAACCAACGGGACGTGTATGGCAACCCTATTTACGAGTGTTTAATTTATATTTATTTGCAGGGTCGGATTTAGTTCTGTGGAGGTGCCTGAACCCATATTCTGCGTTAGGTATCCATTTTTAATATTTTTTTCCCTTAAAGTAACCACCAACATCTATACATACATTACGGTTTTTCGTGGCGCGTTTTCGTGTTATATTTATTCCTATAAGGTTATTATGTATCCATGAAATGTTCAACAAATGTTATAATTTTTTATTAAGCTACGAAAATATTTAACGAAACATATATTAAATTAGTTCTATTTTAAATAGTTTAACGGTTGAATATTATGTTTATTAAAATTAAACAGTATAATTATTTTGTCGAAACCTAGTTATTTGCAAAGTGTAAATAAGAATAAAGTCAATTAATTGCTTATGCCATAAACATCCCAATAACAATTATTCCATACATTTTCCAGAATTATAATAATTCACTGGAATTGGTACATAAAATAATGTTGGCAATTATTGGTGTCGTAGAAATATCACAATATTAAATTATACCAATATCTAATTATACTTATAAACTCCAGTGAAAGTACTTAGTTTTTCATAACTTTAAAAATGTATTTGAACTGTGTGTACAATTTTGAACAAACATTGAAATGTAACCAAGTAAATAAATAGAGAATAACATATGAATAACAATAATAATTATTCATAAATGTGTATTTTAAGGTTATCGTTTTTAGCGAAAATATTTAAGAGAAATTTTGGAAGGTTTATTCCACATTATAATTTGTATTTACTGTTTATTGTTATTTTTTTATTATTAGATAATTAAATATTTTTATTACAAGATAACAATGATAAACTATTCGGGTTTTCAAAAGAAAAAAAATGTAGGTTACAGTTTCATTCATCTCACAGTTCCTACAACTCAATGGAAAATAGTACCTATATAGAAATAAGTAATAATAAAATAAATAAAAATTGATAATCAGTTATTATTATATCACCATATCGGCGCTTCAAAATCTTGTGTGAATAGTTATTGAAGTATGTTTACTTATTGAATGTTTTATACAATCGAGTAAAATCAAATTATACCTACATAGTTAGTTTGAAGTCTTAGATACAATTTTCAAACTTTGTGTTTATGCATTTGTATACAATTTGCGTAAGTAACTTTGAGCAACTATAGGTATGTGAATGTGATATTGTTAACTATTACATAACAAATACTGAAAATGAAACTTTTAATGTATTTTTTTTTATAGATGTTTATGATAATAAATACTTATTATGTATCATAAGATAATTCTTAGTACCTATCTATATAGAAAAAAAAATGAAATATGATCATACAAAATAATTACATTAGTACCTACATTTGTTTTGTTTTTAATTAATTTAGTTTTCAAACAATGCAAAGTGAAAAAATCATGTATATTTTAAATTTTTTATAAATAAGTGTAAATATTAATTTAAATGTTTTTTTAAAGCAATTTAAAGCCACTGTTTCAAAAGAAGTGGATTATCTAACTTAGATATTGTCGGTTAGACTATAATATGAGGGCTAAATTAAAATACAAAACAAAAGTATTATTGACACGGTTATGGTTTTTTAATTTTAGCTTGCCTCTTGAGTGAATAATACATAATGAAAGACGATTATATGTTCAAATTTAGAAAACGCGTAGGCCAGTGATAATAATATCTAAGAAAAAAATAATGACAGTCAAAAAATTGTCGAAAATATATTCTTTAGCTTCGTAACCAAAACAAATGGTCTTTTTTTTATCTTACAATGGATTCTTTATATTATTAAGATCGATTGTAATTTGTAACTTAAAACATTAAATTATATCTTTTGGAATACGATGAACGTTGTAAGTATATAATATACTGTAAACATGATGGCAATATATTATTATTGTAACGCAGTGAAATTCAAAATACCGAAATGATTGATGTTGCCGCTTTGATAATATTTAATAATGTAGGATATACACGATATTCATTATCTGCAAATAGCATGCAATTCATGAATGAAAATGTGAAATTGTTTTTCACGGACCCATCGAAAAACTCTCTCGTAGTCTCGACGCGACGTCTCGTCCGTGTCGTCAGTCATTATTCGCCCTTGTGCCTTTTGAGGGTTTATTTTTATTATCAAGTCAACATCATGCCACCGGCTTACCCAAAGGCCGCCATTAACTGACCAGTCGATACACATCGGATCTGGACCCGACGAACCCAGACTTTGCCCCACAGGCTACAAGTCACGACCACCGATCAGTATTATTTTTTTCCATAATTTTAATATGTTTATACTTTATAGAGTAGATAGCTATATAGTTAGTTGTTTCGTGGAATAGATTGTAAATAAATATATATTTAAACTCTTTAACTATAATTATTGGTACATTTTTTTTTCAAGCGGCATCGTGAACTGAAGGAAGAACTGCATCGTAGGCTATATTATTACTTTCTCCGCAACTTTAACTACCATACACCATATTCAATTTTAGATTAATGTAGCTACATAAATTATATTTAAAAAATAATAATTCTCCTAGAATTGAAAACGAGGTTAATTTGTTTCAAATATGATAATCCTTATCATATTAATTCCAAGATTACTATAATACGTCCATATTATTACTATCACAATGACAACAATAATATTATATTATACTACACCCATACTTATTCAAAAACGTATTTATGTATTACAATCTTTTGAAATAATCACTGGCTCGTTGTAAGCAAATCACCGCGCCGTATTGATATAAAAGTAGCAGGTGTGTATTTACGGATTGCTTCCAGTTGAAATAAAGTTTAGTAATACTGCAGGTATTTAAATTGATTATTATTTTTTTCATGTTCAAAGTATGGAACTTTCTGTCTGTAGTTTTTATTATACATAATATAAAGGTATTATTTGGCGTACCTGTACTAATGATATTAAATGTATATAAATTATAAATAACAATATTGAATGCAAATATTTCAATAAAATAAAATACTTTTTTCCCGTTTTTTCGACTAAGTGCTTATGATAATTATTTGTAGTTGGTATATTTAATTATTTAAATAAATTAAGAATTTTACAAAAACACATATTTATAGGTGTATAACCTGCATACATTTTTATAACATTTCTGTGAACCGATCAATCATAAAAAATATTTCCTCTACACCTATAACCTTCATAAAACCATTATTGAATGTATTTGTATTATATATAGATATTATATAGACGTGCAAAAAATTTGATAAAGTCAACGCGGCATAAATGTTAAAAGCCGGAATTAGCGCTACCGCCAAATATGTAGGTATCTATATATATAATATACCAAGTACCAAGCGTGCAGTATACTTATACATAATATTATACCGAGCATTTTTCTCGTTTTCACATAATTATTACAACTCATAAAAATAGAATTCGGTCTTGTGCGGTATAACGGGAAAAAAAATCGTTAGTCGAGCAGCGGATTCCTGGTGTACCCACCACCCTCGCTCTGGCCACGATCTGCGACGGACCCATTACGATATATAGGTGTATATATATATATATATATGTACACACAAGACTCGGATAAAGTTCATACGCACTGTTTACCTTCCCAGTCTGTGCACATGTGCACCGCGTTGACCGTATATTGGCAGTGTCTATGGTGGCTGCAGCAGCATCAGTAGCAGCAGCAGCAGCGGCAGCGGTGGCGTCGGTGGTTGCGACTTGCGGGTTCAAATGTTATTTCAACACCCTGTATAATTAGACACGCCAAAGGACAAAGGATGAATTCCATCTAATTGTGGTTTTTCGTGCGGCTTTATACACATCACATGTTTTATCTACGGACGTGGTTGAATTATTATTATTTATATACAGACAGAAAATACAAAAAGTCCGTTTCGTTGCAATGGGTTGAAATTATTACAGTTTGTTGGAAATGTCTGTTATTACTATTATTATTGTTGTTGTTATTATTATTATTATTATTAATATCAAGAATTCCACTCGTATAAGGGTAATGAATTATAAGGGAGGAAACGTGTACCTACCGACACGGTACTGTTATAGTATAGGTAATTGTCGACAAACCGACGCCATTTTTTTGCGTGTTTCTTTACAATTCGCGAATACTTTAATTTAATTGATAATGTTATACTTTATTGAACTGACCAATCTATTCCAAAAATTATAATTATTACTGTAGGTACCGATTTCATGTATTTACGATATATTTTTTTTGACGTTTAAATTTAAACACGTAACGATTTCAAACAAAACTTACATTTTATGTTTTAATAATTAATAGTACCTATGTTTTATAGTATAGTAGTGTAGATGACCTCGTTGTTAAGGAGATGATATATCAAGACGTGTTGGGTGATATTTTTAATTTTTATGTAATGTATATAATATGTATAATTCAAGTATCAGTACTATGATTCAGTACCTAGTATAGTTGCTAATTTTTTTAATTTAGTGATTGTATAAATATTTCATAGTCTACGATCTAGATAGTCTAAATATTATAGGTACTATGCAATTAGATTTTCCTTAGATAGACATAGGTTTGTTTTTGATTGGTTTTATAAAATCTAATATTATTAGTTTATATGCATCACAATCTTTACAACATAAATTGTATCGTTTTCATTCTATAAATAAAATATACCATAAGTACCTAGCTAATATATTTATTTATATTAAGCATCATTACTCATAATTTTATGATAATAGTTCTAAGTTCTAACAGTAATTATAATATCATCATGCTAAATGATTGGAGATGAAAACTAATCGAAGGGTTTACTTTAGACCAGGTGTCTTCACTTTTTTAGGCAGCGGGCCACCTATTATTATTTTTTAAACCTCGCTGGCTGCATTAGTAATAAAAATATGTAATACAAAATAAATATAATGCTTAAAATGTGTTTGTGAGCCTCGAATAAAGACAAGGTATGTAGTGGGTTGAAGACCGCTGCTTTTGGACTTTACTTTAACGTTTAGACTTTACAGTTAACCAATTTATGATTTTCCAATGATCTAATTTTATAATTTAGATAATTTTATTTAATTTAGTTTTATGAGAGCTATTCAAAGTAATTTATAAAAACTACAATAACATTTATTGTAAAAATAACTAATTTTCTTAATTTATTTAATATCTATCATTAGGGTTTACACTTTATAATCTCAAATCCTTGAATTAGACAATTTTTAGTTTTTTTAAAATAGCCTTCATCATATAAAATAATAAACAGCACAGCAATTACAATATATAATTAAAACATTCTTTATGAAACATCCACATAAACACAATTTAAAATATATTTGTTGTGATATTATACACTTAAGTTATTGAAAAATTAATTATAGTTCCATAATTTAAAAAATATGACCCAGGATTAATAAAACCTAACTTGACATGACAGCCAACTAAAGTATAATCACTTTTTTCTAAATCAAATAAAATGTGTACATTTTTAAAGGATTTCTGAAGTTTTTCATTGGTCATCAATCAATGTTATGAACTAAAAGTTATGAAACTTAAAACAAAGAAAATAGCTTATAAAATATGTAGTTAGAAGCTACTAAGTGCTTACTATTTTAAAGTTTTATTAGGTGAGAAATCATAAAAAAAGACCCAAAAGTACCTAATTATGTTTGTCATTTTTTTAGTATGATGCAATGTAATCCTTGTAAAAATATTGTCATTTTATGAATTATTAGGTATCTAATGAAAACACTAATATATATCAAGTATCAATACTGTCAAGGCAATTTAAATAATTATTAAAGACTGTAAATAAATTTAAATCAAAAATTCAAAACTATAACTACAACAATAGCGGTGTGACAAATTGATGTACGATTTAATTTGATAGAATATCTACATCGTAGACTGAAAATTAATATTAAGTGCTAACACCGTTAGCCATTTCTCGTTGTAAGCTTACAAAACATACATATTTTATAGATTTTAAACTTGTTACATAATAATATATTATGTAAATATTAAAATATGTACCTAATTCATAATCACTTAAATCAAATAATCGAAATTCGAAATGAGGTTTAATATAATATATTATATAAAACAGGTACACCTACCAAATACCTATCTACATGCTATTTGATAATTGTTATAAAATTGTAAACACCTATTGATAGGTAGTTACCAAAAAAATAAAATTTTCTTCTTGAATTTGATACACATTTGGTAGGTACCTATACTTAATATAACATAAATGTAGTTTTTCACACTTCTGAATTATTTCGAATGATTAGTGTGCTTATTTCAATGGTACAACGTAGTATGACGTATAAACTATATTATATGTTCAATTAATGAATAATAATAGTAATAATTGAAAATATTGTAAAATTGATAAATCTATATAATGTAGCATTTGTAACGATGAATTAAGGATGAAATGATAAGAAAAATTACATTTATATAGTTCAAAGATTATTGATTAATGGATCCATAATTATCGGAATGCTATAGGTATAGTGAGCTACGTATAAATAGTATTTATGTTCAGTCATACTTATTCCTAAAAGAAATTTCTCAAACAATTTTTTTTATAAAATATTCTAATAAATTTCAATACATCATACACCGCAAGGTACCAAAGTACGAAGACCATGCAGTGTTTATTATTCGATTATATTAGATATATTTTAAAATTCAGGAAATGTTTATAATTTATTTTGTGAAATTTTAGTTATAAATTAAAAAAGTAGGTATCTAAATTAATAACGACCTAATTATGTATCTCAAAAATGTTCACTTAGAAATTCCTCAAATTTAATATCACTGTACTTCACAAGTATACACAACTATACGTATTACAAACTACGGATAACTTGTAAAAAAAACAAATATATTTCTGAGGGGTGGGGGTTGTAACATAGACAATACATAGACTAAACTTAAAGCAATTCACAGTTTTTTTTATCGGTAATTAGTAAGTCTGATAAATATTAAGTTACATAAACTATAGGTACCTATATGTATTGCTCTATGCAGCATTGTTGTAATACCTTTTTGATCATTTTATATTTTATATTGAACCTACTTATATTTGGTTATTTATTTTCCTTCCTTTTACATATTGATCAGTAATTAATAATACTAGTAAACTTTATTAACTTTGTGCGAGTGAATCAAGGTGGTTTTAAAATTCTATTATGCATATATATATATATATCATGTACTTCATTTCACTATTATACTATTATAGTATTAGAGTATTACTATTTGAGAGTAAATGCCTATCTAGTAAAGGTAGGTAGGTATTATAAGTTATTGTGTAAGTTAGTTACAAGCTCGGCTTAAGTTATTAATTATTGTATAGTTAAGTATTGATATTGCTGCTAAATAGAACCAAAATGGGACATCGAGAATATAAAACAAGATTGTTTTTGATTCATTAATACTCCATTTTTTGATTTAAAAATAATACTATGTCGTTTCATACGGTGCGCTCATACGAATACGAATAATTTTTAATTCCATTTTGATATGACTATTATAATGAGACTAGTCAGACGAGATTACGAAAGTAAAAAAAAAAACGACGATTACAATGAAATAAAGTGTTTTTGAGATTTTCTTCGCACAGCAATCGTATACGTTTAAGATTGTATTAATTTTGGTAGGTATTAACGACCTAACTATTAAAGTTATTACAACCCTTAAAAAAACAGTTGGTAGACGGATTTGATCGTATTTATTTCTCAAGCGAAGTATGTTTAACTGGAAAAAATACGATGTAGTAAAAAAAAGTGGGGTTACACTAAACGCATTGCCTATATAATTTAAGTTTCTATATTAATGTTATTTTTCATTTCGAAAAATCGTTACAACAGCGGCAACAATGACGACGGAATTGTGACGTTCGTGATTTTGGGAACCGGTGTGCCGGGGGCTCCGCCGACAGCTGTTTCTGATCCGTGAAAACACGTCATCGGGCATCAGCAATGCAGCAGCAGCAGCAAGAACAGCGGCTCAGATCGCTTGGCCGTGGTCGCGTTCTCGACTACGAGACGACGTAGGCGACGGACAGACCGACCGGCTGGCAACGGCGCCCGCCACCGCCGCCGCCGCCGCCGCCGCCGCCGCCGCCAAAGAGTCGAACGCGTACGTACACGCACGCGAGACAACGGCGGCGGCGCAGCGGATACACAGACGGCGTTTAGTCAGTCGTTCGCGTTCCGTTGCCGTGTACGGTCGTCGTTTGTGTCTGCGCGACGTGTGCCGTCGTCGTCGTCGTCGTCGTCGTAACGTGCGTGCGTGCGTGCGTGTGCTGTGTTGTGTTCAGTACGCGCCGGCGGTGGTGTGTGAGTGTGTGCGCGCGCGCTCCCGATCGCATTGTTTACACCGGTTGTTTTTTTTTTTTTTCGATTTAATTTTTACCGGGTGTGCTTGATTTTTCCCCGTCTAATAGGCGACGATATCGTCGTCGTGGTTATTATGATTATTAGTGTTATTATAATCCGGCGGCGTGCTTGCTCCGTGTGAAAATATTATAAATATTCGAGTCGTTTTTATCCGTTCGTGAAAACCGTATATCCCGAAGAGATCGCCGGCCAACCATACCGGACAAAAAAAAAAAGGTAAGACGTGCACTCAGTACCCCCCGAGTATGTCGTGTGCGTCGTGTGTATAATGCACGCCATGACTTCACGACGTTACAGCGAGCATACGATTATACATGTATTATTAAGGCGAAATGCCTTTTTTTCTGCGCGCGGTTCGCGATAAACACGTGCGTGTGCGCGCGTACCTATACAAGATACAACGAACGATAGCGTCTCGACGATGACTCGGCGTCACCTTCTCCGCTGACTCGCCCATTTTGTTGCGCGTCCGTCGTTCGCGTGCCTGAAAAATAAAATGTCGATTACATATTACTCGTGTCGGACAGGTAGGAAGGTAGGCCGACCGGCTAAATTTTTCCATATAGACGCATCGCTCCCTCCACCCGTTTACCACTTGCCGCTTATTTCAATGTTATATTATTCTTTTAATAATAATAATTTTTTTTATTATTATTATTATTATTCGGCTGTAGTTGCTGCCTGTTGGTCCGTGGTCGTCGTTCGCCGTCGAAACCGGTTCTTAGAATTTTGTTGCTATGCTACGGCCATGCTGGTGTAATTTAAAACTAGTTTGCAATAATATTAAATTATTAACTGTAGGACAGATAACAATAAGTTATTAAGCCCTAATCTACAAGTTTGGCCAGCGCGTCTTCAAAACACGTCTAAACATATCTACCATCGCCCACCGCCTACCAATACCATGATCGTTATCATTGGTTCTTATTTTTATCACTTGATGAAGCTATTATCACTGACTTTTAACTCTAACTGTGGTTGTAAAATTGTTGTTACCGTTCTCGTGGTTGTACATTTTTAAAACGCTTACCCTCGCATAGGCCATAGGCGCACCCGTTAGGTGTTTGCGTGGAAACGTATTTATTTTCAATTTCCGAAAATGTGAGTCAATGGTAACGGATCGAGTGTAACGAGTCAGGATGTATCCTTGACGTTGATTGAAAACTCGTGTGGTTACCTTTTTTTCACCCAACTAGTATTATAGTTTACTGACAAAACATCACTTCTTTCGTAGTACCTACGTACGTAACCTACGAAAAAAAATTGAAGTTTTTCACTCACTTATTTCTACTACAAATACAACTTCATCGAAAATCGACATTCTTTTGTGTAAATAAGTACATCCAAAACCCTAGGAAATGTGTTGTACCTAATCTAATTTTACCTACTATCTAACGAAATAAGTAAATACTGGTCTATAGAATTTTAATTTAGATTTTTATTTTGAATTAAGATGTTTTACAAATAGTAGATAGGTTACCCAAAAGTAATAGTTATGAGATGTTTGAGATAATTATCTTATTTTTTTCCAGGAGATTATTAATCGGATCTCATGTATACTACTTGTTGTTACAACGTGTTTTGGCTTGTAGCCGAAAAATGATGGATAATTTATAATACGAAATCGTTAGTAGGTAGATACAAACTATTTTAAAATGTTGCTGTCGACGTGTACAGCTTACCTACACATAGAGATTGGATTTGAATATCTACTCGTCTACAAAATGTTGCAGTCGTGTTTTAAATGGGTTACCAAATTTCCTGTGAGTACTTACTGTAGTATGTAATGGAATGAGAGAAGAAAGAGTGGTAAAGTAGTGACGATTATGATGCATGGACCCGTTTTCAATTTTGCCTATTTGTACATTCTAAACAAAAATAATACACTACCGACGTTTAACTATGATATCTATTTATATTTGTAGAAAACAAGAATAACGTCGACTTAAAAACAAGCACAGTAAAAACTATTAGATATCTCGTTTAACTCACAAGGATTATATTGTTGATTTATTGGATAAGGTCTTCACAATTACCCAAATAATATAGGTACCTACTACACGCTGTAGAGCCTAAGAACCATAAATGCGTATTAACTTCAAAAACAATTAAGTAATAAACTAATAACTAATAAGATATTGAATCATTTAGAAAATATTTGGGTTAGTAAAAAATTGTGTTAATTATGTAAAGTATTAATAATATTACTTTAGAATACCATCCGCGTCCACCATTCATTATAAATACTGAAAAGATATTTATAATCAATGGAACTAGAACTAGATAGATAGGTTCATACAGTTTAATACCTATGTCTAGTGTAATATATTTTAATATAGAAACATATATTGGGTACTTAAACTACTATTTAATATTATAATAATATGCTGTAGCAAGTACCGTTTAATTGAGATTGATTGATAAACTGTAAGTGTGTACTTATATGTATTATACTTGTACATATACATATCATTTTTGCAACTATTTAATAACTATTTCGAAACGATTACCTGTATCATATAAGTATATAACGTAAAAATTCAAGATCATATTAATAATTATTATATACATTGTAAAATAATAAGAAATGAAAAAACATGTGAATGGGCGTACTTTAAAAAACTTATCTCATAGTAAGTTCATACTTAAGTACGTACCTACGTATGTAATAAAGTTGACAATTTCCGAATGGAATCCTCGTTATCTCTTTCTGTTATTTTCGAGGTTATTTTGGAGTATGTACCTAATATGTATATTGTATATAATAATATAATATGTGAATAAATGTAATTATATAGCATATCAAACTAAACGGACGCTTTATATTACCGTCGTCATGTGTCGTTTGGATTTATTTCCTTCGAGATTTCTTTCCAATTTATTTTTAAAGCAGACCGAATCTCAGCGAAGAAAACATTGCCAAGACTAACACAGAAACTATTTTTTCTTTCTTTCTTTCTTAAATCAGATCTTAGAATTGGTGTAAAAAATGTGCCCTTGATCGGATGAGTGGAGAGATGAAAAAATAAAAGAACCTTAAACAAAACGTTTTTATGGCTGGTACACTGTTGTCTGTTAATAACAGTTTAGAATGATCCTTGAGCGCAGTCAGTCACGTTCCTCTCCGCCAACTCCCACAATACCCTTGGGCTATCCCGAACAAAATACAGGCTTGTATATTTTACCTGCATAAAATGGATCTGCAAAAAATGTGTAGCTAGGAATATAAATAATAACTGAATAGGTATATAGAACAATGTAAATATGTGTAATTTATTGTAACGTACCTGCTATTATTATATTGTACCTATAGGTATCTAAAACGAGCGTAAGGAAATTAAGATAGAATTTGAACCTGGTTAATCTGATCTTACGTTTCGTGTCATGGCTTAGAGAAATCAAAGTGAAACTAGCATTGTGTGCTGCAGGCAATGGAAAAGCAACCCTTAAAATTCTTCTATTAGATATACATACCTATATATTCTGTCGGAATATTATAAGGTCGTGTACTCGTGTATAATTCAATGAATTCGCCAGTCCGACCAAAAAAGTACAATGTTTTACCCGATCAAATGTGGTTTGATAAAAAGTGTAGAATATATTTAATGTACTTATCAGTTGTCAGCTATGTCGTCATTCATCATAAAATTATTGTCCTATATTAAAAACTTATTACATGGTCGTGGAATATTTATATTTATTAATTTTAGTTATACAAGGTCTTTAAATGTTTGTGTGCCTACGGAAAACAAGTGTTCTTTACTCTTGCCATACGAAATCGGGTCTACTTTATGGGGCCGGACGATTTGGTTGAAAAGAACGTATTACCTACCGTCTCCATTGGGTCAAATTTCAAGTATATAATAAATAATAATAAAACACAAAGAATGCCCCACCGAGTATTTCACGATTTCCTTTTAATATCCCGTTTTATATTACTTAGGTGTAGGTATTATATCATACCACGTGTGCGCTCAACACCAAAATTCTTCATACTTTTCAATTTTTTTTCTTCACAAATATTTTAGGTTATACACTTGGTATGAAAGGTGTGTTCATTATTATCCTCGAGATTATCTTTGTTGTTAGCAAGTAAGTAGTTATTCTATTTTAAAACCAACTTACTATCCTCGAGGAAAAAAACTCGTCACGATCACGTCTCTTGTAAGATTTTTATCATTCACATTAGTTTATAATCAATTTTATAGAAATGTTGTACGGAGTTTGCTGTTTGGTCGATTATATTTGAAAAATAAATATTCGTAAGTAGTACCTATATGTATGTGAATTGTATGTATATGTAGGTATGTTCCAACCATAAAATGTATCGCATACAGTGTAGGTAGATAGTACGCCTGTGTATTAAATGTTTAATGTACACGGTAAATGTAATGTCTGGATACGGTTGAAAGGTGTCCATTTATCTAATTAAATTTCAAAAGAGAATTTGGTAAAGTTGGTCATATTTCGAGGAAAATAGTATTGTAGTAAGTAACCGATAGTGTTTAAAAAATAATAGTCATACAGTTTTTGGTACCTAATTGATTGTTAAATAAAACCCGTTTGTATGCTTTTTTTTATTTTTCATCTTAAGCTGAGATGGGTACTAGTTGCCGACCGTCGACCGCAATTTACATATACATATAATAATATACGCATCTAACCGCTGTCCAATTAAAATGATGGCGGCAGTATTCGGGCTGTTTGTCGTTTCAGAGTATTAGATATATATAGGTATAATAATAATATTGTATAAAGCGCGCGCACACACGTTCTTTCGGTCTGGTTCTCCTCCATTGGCACTGTTCCACCGCTGTGTTTCTCCGCTGTTGTTCGTCTTTATTCGTCCAGCACGTCCTCTCTCTCACTCACGAGGTGCGTAAAATGCGTTAGTTTCGTCTTGCGTTTCGATTAATGAAATACAAGACGGACATGGACCATCCATCCACTGGTCGGCGCTATATAATAGCTGGTGTATTCGTATTATATATATAGGTATAAATAGGTATGGTATAGTTGTAATAATATAGTAATAATAAATAATAATCATCACACCAAGGGTTCAATGCATCCGGATAATAATAATAATAATAACGTACACCTATTATTATTATTATTATTATAGTTTATTGTTGTATTGACTATATTGGGATACGGTTAATTTTACAATACTATAATTGAAACGGACGGTGTGGATGGAGAGGACGGAGAGAACCAAAGAAATATTGTTTGGTATATTTTTTATCTTGGACGCATTCGGTGACTAATATTTTTGCTTGTGCACAAACTTGTAAGATTCCGAGAAACATGTCTCCGGAAAGAGTGTAAACTATAAACATTCATCGAACGCTTCGTTAATTCCCTTCTTTATTTTTTGACGAGAAGGTACATGAGTCTAGCTCGGGTGTGATCTTAATTCTTTACTCGAAATAAGTAGCAGTAGAGTGGCAAAATATACATATTTTTGAGGTTAAAACAAAACTACGAATAGGTATATGAATAATTTATAATTTACCATTATAATAATTATCAACGATTAATGTGTCGGCAATGGAATTAAAAAAATAAAATTTTTTGGGCCATACAAATATTTTCTATAATATAAAATACATTTTTGGATTATTTTAATCACACAATATAAATGCAGGCTAAACATAAAAGCCATAGTTGAAAGTCAAATATCTGGGATAAATTATATTTTATTATTTTATTTTTCGTGTAAAACATATAGATTATAGGTAGTCTGTTTTTGATATTTTAGTCATAAAATGTATAGTTAGTTTGAAATAACTCGAACTAGGTATTAAGCCTAATATATAATTTTGTAGTGAGACATGAGTTTGTTTTATTTGTTACTTCGTAGCTAAATAGCTTCAGTTATAGAAATATTCTCTAAATAGGACAGGTACTCGTCTAAATATAAAGCCTTTACTCTTTACAATTTTGTGTGGTAAACAAAATAATCATGATAAATATATATATAATATATAGGTACCTAAATAATGTTTTTATGTGTTGGTATTTACCTCGGTATTTACAGTGTATTTATGATTACAATTTGCAGTAGTAGTCTCTCCTGGACGCTCTTGGATTAAATGAAGATGTTATTAGATTTGTGTAATGAAGCTCTCTAAGCTTGAATTGAACTACTTTCCTACATATTTGAAAAGTTTTAAAATGTGAATCCTAATTATATTTTTCTGTTATTATTTGGATTGTAGAACGTTTCCCACTATGTTTGAATAGTTTCTGTGAATACTTCCTCCCACAAACGAAATTCAACTGAAATTTTCCTCCCCAAAATATTTCTAAGCTGTAATTTAGAATAAGAGTTTTTTATACTTTAATACAATTTAGATTATTGTCAGATCTTTCAAAAAATGAACCTACCTAAATGTAATACTAATACCTAATGCCTAATACCAAGGCTAATAAGAATTAACAAATTAGCTACCGTACGTTAAATTTCCGGATAGACGACAAAGCAATAAAACCGTTTTTATATTTAGGGTAATGCAGCTCCAGTCTCCAGAATCTTATAGTATGATGATGTTTCCGTGATATACGCATTTTATAGTCGTTTGTTGGGTGGGTAAAAAAGTCCATCATTAGTACACTGATTAACATATTATTAACACAGTGGGTAAGAAATCTTTTAGACGAAGGATAAAGTACTGTTAACATTATTTCCAAGTACATTTTTGAAAGTTTTTTTAGTTAAAATTTAACTTCTAATGTTTTTATGATACATATACGATATACCTGATTGTAGCATTGAAATCTTAGGTATATTCGAGGGTATATTGTTTTTCACATTTGATCTACCCCAAATGTATTATTTGTTATAATTTAAAAATTAAATTTATCAATTTATAAAATCATATTGTTAGTGTCTTACCTTTAAAAAATTTAATTTTTTTAAAATTAATTTGAATAATTTATTTATTAGAATACAAGACGTTTAAACTATATATTATGATGTAAAGTACTGAAATTGTATGAGGTCACTAGATACAACTAACTTGTTCATTTTGTGTTGTCGCAATTGGGGCTAAATCAGCCGTACTTTTAACAGTTGAAATAGGTTATCATTGGTTTAAATGAATTGGAAATATCAGAGTAAATATAAACATATTTTGCATTGGTTTTCGTGCTAATGAGTTATGACAGTCGACAGACGACTCCGAATGATAAAATTAGCCATGAATGTTTTTTATATATTATATTTAAACCTGTTATAAATAGTTGTTATATGTAAATTAAATATTAAAGGAATAACGAATTAGTAATGTACAATGGTTCAGAGGTATTGTTATATTAATACATAATTTACCGTATATCTATTCATCATTGAAATTATAAACCATTTTATTAATGATAAATTGTAACAATCTAAATAAAGTAAGTACAGAGCTAAGTTTTAAGGAAAATTAAAAATGTGTAAATTATTTTACTTCAAACCGTACTATGATTTTATTATTAAGACAAACAATTTCTATGAAGTATTATAATAATAACCAAAATAATTAGTTCGAAATACCCCATCTATAAAGTCAATTTGGAACAGTAGTTTTTATGACTCAAATACCTGCATATTCGTAGTAAGATTGTTATGTAAGTTTTCACTCGTCCCAAATAAGGAATTTTTGTATTGAAGAAAATATTAAAATTATATTATTAACAGTTACACAATGATAGATTTCCCCTCTCATATTATCAATATTATTTTCGTCCGACAACATTACATTGGCGGCCCCTAAGCACTCTAGCCATGAGTGGTTCAAACAAAGTCAGAATTGAAGTGGAAAGAATAAGTATGTTATTGTATAGAATAATGAAACGGTTAACTAATTTAAGAATTTGTATTTTGATAATATGGTGTATCCAGAGTATATTTAATCAGGTTAGGGTTATATCTAAAAAGAGACGATGAGAAATTTATATACTTGCATCGTATATTCTAATTATAATTGTGTAGGTATTTCTCTTATTTCAATTTAACTATAAAGGTTTATCTGCTAACATTTAAGGAATTAAAAATGTACAATAACAAAAAATAAGTTCAATTGTATTAAATACGAATTGTCTATTTGTATATTGTCTTATTTATTTTGGACGCAGTAGGTATGTTAAAAAATAAAGATATTCTTCTGGGTATACTCTATTGTGTGAATAATAAAATGAAACGTTGAATTTTCAAATATAGCCTCTAGGTAGTAGGCATGCTCAAATGTGTCAAATAATATTCTCGGGATTTTATGTTAATAAATCTATATAAGAATAGAATATTTATTATATATAGTAATTCGTGTTTTTTTCTCAGTGTTTGTATAGTCTTAAAATACATACAGAAAATTTATTGGCGTGAATCAGTCATTAAATTTGAACTTTTAAATTATTTTGTTTTGATATTTAAATGTGTATAGACATTGATAATCACTAATCAGCCTTTAAGTTTAAAATCTGCAGTGTAACCTATAGGTTATAGTGTCCCTTAGATTTATGCTAAGGAACTGTATTTATAATTAATTTTAATAAACGGAAATACGACTGGGATGCAGTCTTCAAATATATTAACTATTAAGTATAATAAAATTAAAATAGTAATAAATACTGATAGTTACAAACACTGTAAAGTTGTTATGGTTTGTGAGTAATAACCGAGGTAATATCAAATAAGTATAATATTAGAGTAACTAATTTTTAAATAGTTATGAGAGATTTCATTTATTGTCATTAAGAAATTTGTTGCGTTAAGTCGAAAATGAGTGATTTATCAGTTTTATGCTTAATAAAGTAAACTTCTTTGATTTTATTGGAAAAAAATTTTTTTTTGAAACAACTGAGTTTTTTCACATATAAAAAATATATTATTTTGTTAACTCGTATAAATTATTAGTAATTTTTAGGTACTAACCAAATATCTTATATTCAAATTGGTAACTATTCTTCATATTATTATGTTTGTGATGATACGAAAATATTTATGAATTCCAATAGAATCTTAAATGTTAAGCGCCACGTTTCTTTTTTATTAGATGCAAACATTGATATTTGATGTGCTTTGTTTGAACCTACATTTTCAAATGGTGCGATGAATTTAAGGACACATAAACTAGATCCTCACGAAATCCTTATAAAGGAATAAAATATTCTAAATCATATAAAGTCTATATGGTTTGTTCATTATCACTGCATTTTGATTTTTTGACGAATGAAACAACAATTATAATATAAAACTGGTCGACCCATCCGCTCGTGTAAATCTGCCTGAGGTTTGTCTGTGTTCTTATATTATATTATGCACCATGAGGAGGCGTGAGCGTAGGCTGTCGGCCTTCATTCTCGCAGCACATTGCTACCGCAGCTGTTCCCGTGAAGTGCCGCTGGCAAATAAAAGGTCAAAATATATGTTGGTGGGAAGAGGGTAGCAGTGTCGGTCGAGTTTGATCAATGTAGAATTGAAATCTCTAATATTTTTGTTGGAGTAAAATAAATTGTTCAAAAGTATAGGATAGGTATGTAATATAGAATACAAATTAAAGCGTGAGATCGTTTTCTTTTAAGTTACTTATGAGGGTAAAAAGTTAATTCAAGTTTGTATCGGGGTTTGTATTTATTTTATACTTGAATACTTGAGAAAATAAAAGTATATATATATTTTGTATTCAAAACAAAGAAAAAATAATTTTTAAACATAAAATCGTAAAATTAAAAAGAGTAAAAAATGAGCAGTGGGTACCGCTCTGCTGTACAGTAGGTGTCGAGTGGGTCACTGTAATAGATGTTTTACATTTTGAATTCAATAATATGATCTCATTGTGTACGAAAAACAATTCTGGGCGAAAACGGTTTGTCAGCCTATATTACCAAGTAAAATATTTTTATGGTATATTATCGCTATGAAAGTAATTTAATTTACTATTTGTAATACAGTAATACTTTAAAATATCAAGACATCAAGTACCTACTATTACTATTATTAAATTACAACAAAATAACTAAAATCGTTATTCTTTATTTAAATATCTAATATCGTCCAAATTTGAAATTAAAATGTCTTATTACTATTAATGGTTATAATATGATAAAATTATAATTATTTAATATTAATTATTAATTGTTTAAATAGTTTGCAAATTTGCGTGATGTTGATGATGAATGTTGTGTCAACATTTGAACCTTTTTTAATTTTAAAATTCTATTACCCGTACGGGTAATACCCAAACAATTTTAATTTTAAAATTAAAAGGAAATTTTGGGGTAGGAGGTGGAACTATAGAACTACCCTACCCTTACGTAACTATGCCACTATATGCTCTTTTTGTTTTTGGCAATTTTAAGTTCAACTTACTGAGTTAAGAAAATACTAATATCAATATTAATATAATATAACATACCTACAATTAGTCTTAGAAATATATGCTGCTATACCGTATACCCGTCTCGGGTCAAAATTGTTATTCGTATACCATTATTCGTAATTGAATAACTCAAAATTTAATACAACCATTACAGTGGATCAATAATGCTCAATAACGATGTACAATCGAAACCTACTATACGATAGAGAAAGTTCTTCGGAATTTTAAACTAAAATCTTCCTATATATTTTAATTTAAAAAGCTCAGCTAATTCACACTCTGGTGATGGTTGTGTTTCGATTATAATATAGTAGTGACCAAATATTTTTTCATATGTATCCCAAATTGTATATTATTTTACATTTTTTATTAAACAATAGGTATACGGTAGAAATGTTTGTTAGTGTTTATATCATGGAAACTATGAATTACTCTTGCTGTATCATGAAATGATTATCTCTTTGGTTTTTGGAGTAATTGTCGTTTGATCTTATTCTTAATTTAAACTAATTTAAAATTTATGTGTTTGTATGTTTTTATATAATTTATTCTACAATGTATACATACAATAAGTAATCTAATCTGCACGACGTCCGTATTATATTGATGGTAAGTTATTTTTTGTATTCAGAATTATTATAACTTGAATATTATTAATTCTTGAGATATTGAGACTTTAGTATTTTTTTTTCGTACCATCATTTAATTTCACCTTTACTTAACTAATGTATTTTATATTTTAATGCAAGTATGCATATAATACTTAACATAATTTTAACCATGTGAACGATAATCTAAGCATTCGTTCATAATCAATTACTTAGAATAGGGAACTAGGTAGGTACTAGGTAAAATAATATAAATTTGGTATAACCTTTTTTGTTTTTTGTGGAATGTTCTGTGTGTTTAGCTTTTTAAAAGCATGCCGTCATAATTGTAATAGGGTTGATATACTGACGTTTAAGAATTCCTTGGTGCTTTTTAATAGACGACTCCGTTACTTACCTTACTACATCAACATTACCGCCGTGGTACTAATATCCATTAACAAAACAAATAGTTTTCAAGTATTAAAAACTGTCGACGTCTAATGAGTTCGAAATGAGCCAACCCTGAACCAACTGATTTTATTAAAAACCAACGATAAAATTTAAATATTTTAAGTATTAACTTCAACTGTTTCAAGAAAATAATATTTGAGAAATCAAACATGATACAGAGTCTAAGTATATTGGTCGCCCTAGTGACTTGACTTCTTAACATCGAATAATATTGTAGTCAACACTTTACTAAAATCCGCTAGAAATCATTTCTTCTGATGCAAATACTATATTGTATTCACATTTTTACACTAATATAATAATAATAATCCACGACCCTGCGCTGAAGTTAGTGAAATAGTTATTATTTTGTAGATATTTAAAAATGGTATGTTATTACTTATTATTTAAGTAAGCTGTTCGTACTTTTACACATCATTTCTAGTATATATTTAAATTTTAAACACACCACCTTGCACTTTAGCCAAATCATTTTTTAACTGATAAGTTGCCACGGGTACAGAGTACAGACTCTGTGGCTTTTAGTGATGTATACTCGGATTTATAATTACTTTTAAGAGTAACCTGGCCCATGGACTGTTTTTTCTGTTTCTTACCCGAACATACCAAATTTAAAATTGTTATTATAATATTATATTTAATATCGCACAATATCTTGTGTTTTAATATATTGTTTTATATATTGTATAATTGTTTTATATATTTATATTATTTGTATAGGTATTCAGTAAGTATAATGGATAGGTTCTTACTTTTACATTCCTATAGTAAAATAAGACCAAAATAATTTGACCCCTTAAATTATTATTTTCATAATATTTATCATTTAAAAGTGATTTACGGGGTGTTATAGCTCTTAAATGACTATTTTGAATCATGTTACGACAGATCTATATTTCATGCGTGAGACACTGATCTAAAAAAACCTTTGTGATAATTATTAGATGGATTTACAAATTTGATATTTAATTATATATATATATAATTACATAATTTACTACGTATATTGTAGGTAATATCATAATATTTGAATATGTTAACTAATAGATATTGGTTTCAAATAATCCGTGTTATTGAAAGGTGTTTATACCTTCAATTCAAATGAAGTGTTAAAATATATTGGTATCTAGGCATTTATTTACTAAAAAAAATGTGAGATTGTTAATACATAATTCTAGTGATTTTCTGTTTTGATGCGATATGACCTGATTAATTGACAATGTTTTTAAATTTATTGTTTACTCGCTATAATAGCTGACGACCCATGCTGTTGCTATAATGAAACTAAATTGAACTTAATAAAACGGTCCACTATATTCTGAGCGCTATACTATTCCACATTGCCGATGTCAGATGACTATATTTTTCTAACTTCGAGCTTGTAAAATAACTGTATGTAATTTAGCAAGAAATTAAATGCCTTAAAGAACATAAGCAGATTAAGAGGACGCCACCCGCATGTGTACAAAATATATCTGCAAGATATACAAACAATTTACAATTTTAAAATACTCATAACTCTCTTTTAAATTAAAATATAATAAAAAGCCAATGAGATGCCCTCGATAATAATGTTACCTTTAATTTTTATAAGAGGTCAATTCACTCTAAATTTTAAATTCACGGAGCTTCGCGTGATCTGCTGAGCGTAAAATTTGCTATGTTACGCACTTGTAAGACGGAGACAACACATGCGGGTGTGGCGTCCTCTTAAGTTAAATTGGGACCGTGGGTTTATTTTATTCTTACCTAGTTTGAGCTTAAATGATTTTTTCCCACATTTTGGTGATCAATTAAAATAGTATTTCGACGTGTTTGTGAATACCTATATAAATTAAAACATAGACAACTATAAAAAAAATCTATCTATTTATATAGATTCACCTACTGAATTTAACTGATATATTACAAATATTTATATGATAGATTTCGATGTAATTTTATTTGCAGTTTTAAAAGTTTAACAAGTTATAGCTAGACGTTAGAATTAATTGATTTTTTTTTTTAGTAAGTTGTAATCTCAATTTTATCTTTTTTAATGGGGATTACACAGAGAATTAGATTAGGTAGTTATTTAAAATATAATTAAATTGTAAAAACATGTTTATTACAACTGATTGAAATCAATAAAAATGATTATATAAGAATTGAGTATAAACTAAGAATATATTAAATGTAGTCTAAAACAAATTTTAAACCTGTTAATATGGTTAAAAATTAAAATATCATAAATTCATAATTTCACTTAACTTGATTTGTTGACAAATCAATAACGAATATTTAGGATAAATACTGTTGTTTGAATGCAGTTTTCTAGTAAATAAGCACGATTGTACGAATTCAAAATAAAAATGTACCTATCTACATTTCTTGTGAATACATAGGTACCTAAACAAATTATAATTACTTTTATTTTCCCGTGATATTTGAAATTATACACAGAATAGTGAGTATTATTCCTCTTAGTTAAGATAACTGTATCTAATTAGAACGTATTAAATATGTTTGCTAATAGGTACCAAGCTATAATATTCTATCTTAGAGGTAATTATTAAGACAATAAATCGTTGTAGCTGACTGTATGTATAATCAACACAGCTTGTCAAAAATAATGATATCAGGTGTATTTAATCTAAAATAAAACTATCATGCCAAGTTGTTGTCATATTAAATATGAATCCGATTATTCACCGTTTATAGTTAAGTTATTAAATTGTAATTAATGTTAGTAGTGTGGTAGTTTTATAAAAAATATTTCATCACTATGGTTGTTAAAATTTATTTAATTAAGAATACAAGAAGTAAAATACCTAGTTAAAGAACATTTAAAATTATACGACATGATTATAAAATACAATTTACTATAATATGTACATCAATTTATATCTGCGTTTTTTTTTTAATGTAGGTAGTAACATTGTCTTAATTAGAAATATTATAATATTATAACCTAAATTAATTTTTTTAGAAAAAGATACATTACACAGGAAATATGTTTTATCTTCTAATATATTTTATGTCTTATAAACGTTATTTATCAATATACAGTTTATTTCTCAATTCAAATAATTTATAATATTTGATTATTTAAGTATATGTTTAAAATATTAAATCTATAATGCATTTTGAACTGTTTCAATAATGTCTTTAACTGATTGACAATATATTTTATGGTCACCACTTCCTATTATTTATTATTGGCCGGCAACCAGCTAGTGTATATTTTAAAAAAAATTGAATATTCTTTAAGTACTTACCTATACTATAATTAATATTAGTTAGTTGATTTTATGCTATTTGCGGTATTTACTCTTCTGTCGAAGTTTTCTCCGGAATTTCTCTTCTTGTTGGACGATTATTATAAAACTAATTTTTGTTTCCATTTGTCGAGCTTATGTTATTTTTACGGGTTTCCTTAATTCCCACAACTCGAAAAAAATGAATCAAAACATCATATACGCCAAATTAAAATTCGTTTTGTTTTATTCTCTGGGGATCATACATTCATACATAATATTATCGTATCTCAATAAAATGCATAATTTAAACTTATATTATTAAACATAATTTAAAAGTGAAGAAAAAATTCAAATCTGGGTTGTTAGTACATATAAATATTGCATACTTAATATCGACTTTAAAATATCATTTTCTACGAATTTAAGGTTTTTTGTGAATAACTATCATTATTTAAACTTTGGAGTTATCTGAATAGAATTTTTTAGATTAACTAATATGATGGATGGGATATTTTTTATTTGTCTACAATTATCACAGACTATATGAAAAATATTTAAGTGTCCAATAGTGATAAGCAAAATGGGCAAAATGACTCATAAGGTCCTGAATTTATTACTGCTATTTGCTTGAGATTTCGAATGTTAATTAAACATTTTTCTATATTTTTAATACCTATGGTTTTATTTTATTATGTGTGAATTTTTTATAGAAGTCATGAATATATTATAATTATTCATTAAATCGCCATAAGTGTTTTTTTATTTTTCATTAATAATATCAAACTTCTATTATTTGTGAATATAGAAAATAAAAACATAAGTGCAATGTTAAACAAATACCTAGCTGTTGGTTGATAATTGTTATTTTCTATTTATTTACCCTTAAATATATTTGATATTTGAAAAAAAAGTAATACTATAATATAGATAGAAGTAATAACGAGTGTTTATTTTAAACATCTAATATAAATACGAATGCATTTTTAATTACTTAATACTTGGTAGTTATGATGAATCATGTTAATTAATGAATAATTGTTAAGTATGTTTATATACAACATACATACCTATAGCAAAATACATAATAATATTATCCATTGTCGAAACCTTTTTTGTGAAATATATTATTGATTTATTAAAGGCAATTTTTGTACACTAAGTGTTACCGATGGTAACATTTTGTTCATTGAAAGTGGTTTTTTAAATTAAATTAGTTCAAAACATAGTATTACGCGAAATCGCCAAGAACTAAATAGGAATTTCGGCGCCTTGTACGTGACTGAAATTACAAAACTTAAAGTAAAAAGAATAAAAAAAAAAGGTAAAAAATACCGACAAAATCGGTTTGTGCGTTCCATATTTATTATAATTTGGGTTTAGATAGTTCGCTGAATGGACGACACATTACTGTTGTGCAGTTTAATTCTCATTCGGCGTTTAGTAATTATGCGGGCGCCTACACACATATCCGTGGGAAGTCATTGAAGAATATTAATTGTTCTTCAAAAACATGTGGGGGACAAAAAAAAACTAATCGTAATTTTGATACTATAATGTTTATTAAAGTGTAAATCAGAAATGTGTACTTTTCATATACCTAGTACAAAATAGTATATATAATAGTATAATACTTATAATATCATGACCCATTTTTAGTGACGGAAATACGAATATAATATCATTTTTTTCTTTTTCAGATCATTTACGTAGAAGATAATTCTAGTATATCCATTGGTAAGTTTTGTAATTTTGTGTACTATCGATTATTAGTTGTTACAATAATCACTCCGTTATTCTGGTAGACAGTCCTTATCCTTAGAAAACCTTTTCGTTTGACTATAATTCTAATACTGTTTTATAATCGAGGCTAATTACATTTTTTGCTTTTGAAAACCAAATTAATCATATTTTCAATTTTATTTAAACTTAGTTGGGCGTATTTAATATAATATATAATGACCCGTGTTATTCCAACTTTGTTATTTATTTTATATTTTTATGAAAGTGCTTCAAATGCTCAACTTCCTGACAAAATAAGCTGATTTATTTAAACTGATAATGTAAATTATTTAATTTGAATTCTGTTGGATGCTAAAATAGACTAATGACATAGTTACCTACATACATTTTATTTATAATAAGTATATATCGATAAGCAGTTAAACGGATTTTTATTTAACTAAACTGATAATAAAGATAAATCCTACAACCTATAATTATGGGAAATTATTGGACATTTTTCATTTTTACCGAATATTTGAGAATATTTCACCTATACGTATTGTAGTTCACTATGCTCGCTAATAGCGCTGTAGAAACTTCGGGTGTGAGTTGAATTTTGTTAAGAAAGTTATAAAGTTTTAAAGCTGCTTAACTTTCTATAATAAACAATAATATAGATACTTTAAGTTGTATACTGTATGGTATGTTTAATATCAATGTATACTTTAATTAAAGTATTTAGGCTTTAAGTATTATAAATTTAGAAACTTGAAAAATCTAAAACTATAAGTAATATTTATCACAAAAAAAAAATGTTAAACTCAATAATTAGTTTCATTTCAAATTATATTTCATAAACGCAATAAACGTTCAACAATCAAAATGTATTTAAATTTTATTAAAATATTTGAAGGATATTTTTGTTTAATTTAATATAGGTAGGTTATAATTAATAATAAAGATTATGTCGATATTCCACTTATAGACCTATTTTGTTTAATATTTCTATTGTGGTGTTTAAATTAAGTTATTGTTGAATTACTTCCGTAAAATAAAATTGTTTGTTCTTTACCAAAATTCTAAGTATTTCTATTCAATATTGTTAATCTTTAATTGTACAAATTAAGTATAATGATGGGTACAATATAATTATTATATTATACTAATACTGTCCTTGAATGTATTATTAATTGTTATTATCTACACTTATATTTTATAAATGATGTATATCTGGACTCACATATATAAACATAAAGGTGATGCAAAACTATTTATTTCGATCCTGTATATCTTAATAATTTAGCGTTAAATACTATCACAAAATTCACATCGGCGCTTTGGAAAGTGTTTCTTTTTCTTGGTTCTATATTTTTTTTTTACCATATAGTCTAATACTTTAATATCAATTTAAAACAAAAGATTGATAAATTGTATGTAATAAATAGAAACATTAAAATAAAAATAATCGAGGAACTTACTTATGTTGTATAGTAGCCAGTAGGTATCGTACTTCGTCACTGAGTATGGCAATGCAAAAGATGCGTGTTAGATTTGAGTGCAATGATAAATAATTTTGTAAGCCGAAAAACGATTATAAGCGAAAGAACGGATGGATCAGCATCTGTTTTAAAGATGGTATTAGGTATATTATATTAATATTATTATTAGCATAATTCGGTAGGTTGAGTTAATTTTTACCAAAAACATAGAATATGATTTATAAGTATAGGTAGAGCAAGGAGGCAATAATAAACAAAATACACAGTTAGCCCCCTCAAATAATTCTTATTTTTTACATAGATTTTATTTTATTATGTAAATAATAAAGATAAATAAAAATAAAGCTGGTCTTCAGTCCCACCAAATAAATTGATCTGCATAAGTTTCGCTTATTCTTGAAGTCAATACTGATGTACGGTGTCAATAGGTTTGTAGCTCAAAATTAGTCTAAATATTTTGAACTTTGCATTGTGGTAAGAAAATAATAATATTCCTACGCTGTCAAAAAATGTCAAGTCCCTACGATAAATATTTTTCGAATTACAACAAAATAACAAAAACATTAAAAACAAATATGACATTTTTATCACATTTTGAACTAAAAATGTGGTTTGTATTATACAATGTTAAGAACATTTTCAAACCTTAGGTATTACAATTTAATATGTTGTGCATTTTTAATTACACAATAGTTTTCGTGATTTTTATTCCATTGTAATTCTAATATAAACTTTGCTCCACACAGAATCTAAATCTGTGTTATACACTTTTGTAAGTTATGTGAATATAATATAGGTGCGTATAGCTCGTAAAATTTTTTTCCAGCAGATCGATACGTATTGCATTTTTTATGTAGTAATGTGTAATTTTTAATTTAAAACAAACAGATGCAATGTTTAGGTATTATAAGATATTACACGAAGGAGCTTTTATGTAATACGCAACTATAAGATAGTTGCAGGTTGACAACAGTACCTACCTATAGGTATTGCCCAATGTAGCATCCTCTTAAAATAGAATAGCAAGTAATTATTTAAACAAATTGTAATTATTGTACAAGCACTTAACATTGATTTCCATTGATCTCTTCAGCTTGCAATAAGATAATAAGTTGTTGTATTTGTTTTTGTGTAGGTACATACATACTAATACAACACATATACTATATAGTCATATGAATGGAATTATTGTTGTATTGCATATGGCTTGGATGTATATATATATATATATAAGATAATTTTAAAAATCTTCAATATGGTGCATAATATGTGTATATATAGATTACTTGTTGTTCGAACGTTTATTTAGTAATCTACAGTAAAAAAATAATTGTTTAAAAACGTTCTTGTATCCGTTGTTTTTTATAAACTAATTAGTTACCTACATAATATACCTGTATGGATTTTATTTTTATTTTTTATAAATAATTAAAATGTTTAGGTACCATTAAGTGTGAATTTTTATTTTTAAACCGAATAAAATTGTTTTGTAAAACTTATAATTTTTATTAATCCAATTTTTAAAAGACTTCTAAGTGTGTGCATAAGTATACATTTTCTAAGTTTTTGGAATTTTTTCTGCATCTTTTAAATTAAAATCTCTGGAAAATACCAGTGTACTTTTTCATTGAATTGGTCGATGTTACTATTAGAAACACGGTAGGTTGAACTAATTTTTGCCAAAATCATCGCGTATATATTTTATAATACCTACTTACCTAATTAAAATAATACTATAACATTTATATTATTGTTATTAAATGCAAAGTCACTGTAATTAACGATGTAAATAATAATAAGTTCAAGGTATAAATTGCCAATTTTTTTTAAAAATATTATATCATGTTCAGAAAATATAATTACAAATATTTGGATGTTCACTTTTGAATTACAACAAAAAAATAAAATAGATTTTGTAGAAAACTGGTGTTGTGTAAATATTCCCGTTTACTGTAATTATTTTTAGTTTTTTTTCCGTTTATCTTAAAAAGTATTGTAAAGTTTAAACTTTTTACCACTCTTCCCCCTTCCAAAAAAAGTACCAATTAGATTTGTATTGCTCAAAAGGTGATGTGAGACACCAAAAAAATTACACAAAATATTGATAAGAAAAATGTTCATCTTACTTAGAGTTTCAAAATTCTGATTTAGACTTCCATTTCTTTATTATTTTTTTAAATATCGTGTATTTATAATTTTATTTAGTTAGTACCTATATAGTATTTAAATCCTTTTAAATTGAATTTACTTATTTTCATGTAGCTCTCTTATACATAGGCTTCTCAATATTTAAGTCTTATTTACTTTTCTTGTTTTCTCATTGGTAGGTACTCGAACGCCATTAGTGTAATGGACTTTAAAATATTCTTTTCTTTTATCCAGTTTTTTAAGATAGTGAGAAATATATCATAACATTCGATTTTAGTGAATTTAGCCATTATTTGTCAACTGTTGAATTAATTGCATGATACTATAATGAACACGATTCCCTGAAATCGAGTAGTCTGTTATTTCAACTATTAAAGAATTCTTAAATTACTAACTTGAACTTACAAATGTAAAAAACTTGTAAAAATGTAGTTGATTATGAAAATAATGAATGTAACCTCTGCTGCACAAGTGCACACTTATCACTAGTTAAGACTAAAAGCTAAATAAGTATGTGCAGCTCTGCTGTACAGTGGGTGTCGAGTGGGGTCACTGTATCGTAGTAATGGATGACGTGTTCAATTTGAATACAATGATATAAAATCATTGTATACAAAAAACGATTCCAAGCGAAAATGGTCTGGTAGCCTACATAACTAATTGTATTCTATGATATTATTAATATTAAAATAATTAATTTAACTATTAATAATACAGTAGGTTGAATTAATGTTTGCCGAAAACATTGCATTTGAAAACTAAATTGAGTGTGTAAAATATAATAATAAACTTTAAAAGCTTCAAGCACCCGCGAAAAATATTTTTAAATTACAACAAAAAAACTAACATTGTTATATTGTTATTTTTAATTTAAAAATCTAATTTCGTCCAAATTTTAACTTAAAATTTCTAAAAATCAACTATGTAAATCATTTTTAGATTTATTGGTTACAACATGAACTACTTACGAGAAATCTTGTTTTAAATTTGCAATCCTTATAGCTATAAAAACTGAACATTTTATAAATTGTTTACTCCAAACAATTTGCAAATGTTCTATATTATGATGAGTTTTGGTCAAAATTTAAACTTTAAATGCTTTTTTTTTAAAAAAAATTGTGCTTCCGTATTTTAATACTTTTAATCTGCTATTTAAACATTTTTGAAGGAACATAATTATGTTAAATTTTCAAGTATTTTGACCCAACAAACATTTTTTTATCGATATTTATAGAAAAACAATTTTTTATATCTACAATTAACTCAAAAAGTGTCAAGATATATTGAAAATTGTATTGTGTATAGAAAATTCTTTTGTAAACATTTGGTAAAAATGTCATCTATCTAAAGTCATTTTTTTTTATTTACGCCCAAAAAAACAAAATCGATTTTGTCTAAACCAAGTGTTGCGTAAAAATAATCCCCGTTTTCCTTAATTTTTGTTTTTGTTTTTCCCGATGCGGCAATGCTTTAAAAACTGTTGGGAATTTTCAAAAATGACCTACCTTAAGTACAAACTAGATTCACTTACCCACTGGAAAAGATACTGATGAAGAATATCGAAACATTATTTCGACTACGTTTTGTGTATACAGACAGAAAAAAACACATCATTAAAAATCAATACATTTTTCACTCCGTTCAGATTTTAAAATAATATTAATCATATCAAATATATTATAATAAATAAATAAAAAAATTAAATCAAGTTTGTAGAGTTTGGTTGAATATTTTATCCAACATAATTTCAATGTGATTAATACGTCATAATGTATAATATAACAAATCATATAAACTGTATATCCAGTAAAAAAAATGTTTGATTTTAAAATAATTAGAAGTTATAAAGAAATATTATTGAATAGGAGTTCATTGTTATCGGTACAACTTTTCATCTTTATAATTTATCAGCTAGATGCATTAAAGGCCGTTAAGACTAGTTGTGTTGATAAAATACTTGGAAATCACATAGTTTAAAAAAAATAATAATATGCATTCATTCACGTGTAATGTGGTTTTACTTATTGCTAATATGTAGGTACCTATATTATATTAAAAGGTTATCAACAAATTCACTCGTTAAAATTAATTGTAATATTAGATTTTTTTTTTCTTTATACTTTATACTCAATTAAAAATGTTAGTGTTACTCAACTTTTTATGTGTAACATGAGTATATTTCACACTTTTTTTATTTTATAATACATCAATCACGATTTTCAATTTTTTCAATTTCAATTTTAGTTTTTACATTAGATTAAATGGGTACGTAAGTCAAATATTGTTTGAACAAATGTAATGTCTAGGTTAGGCATAATAGACACAAACATATCATCACTTGTATTTTAATTTTTAGATAACTACATGATGCACGTATAAAAACAAATGAGTTGAAGAATATAGGTATTCCTATGTAACTATAGTTACGATAGGTAGTTATATAATAGCTGAGTATTCATAGTTTTTTGTTTAACAATAATCATTTACCTATCTAATATATCATTAAATATCTGTAGGTATAACATTTTATGTAATTTGTGGTTTTGATTTAAATATTGAAACACTTAATGGTAGTGATTACTATTACCATTTACTTAAAAATAGTGATTCTTATTTTACGAGGAACTTTCTTAATTCAATAACTAATTCCAAATCGTTAATATCTTCATCATTGCATAATTATTATGTATGTCATTGGTCAGCACATTATTATTTGTTATTGCCTATGTTTGAAAGTAATAATTGCTATTTGTTCTTTCCGATGATGATCATCAAGCATAAGTTGGTACCTATATATGTACGTAATACGTTTAATTATTTCTAATAGACAAAATTAAATTTTTTCAAACATCGTCGTCATGAATGCTGAGATTAGTTTATTTTATTTGATCCCGACATCACGCGTTTACAAAATTTGTTCTCACAGTTGGGAAATAGCCAATCGAAAAATCTATTGTACTCGGACCCCACGAACGCATTAAGGATAACTTACGTGAACCATGAAATACATTATTTACCAGATGTACGGCGAAACCAGGAAAATATAATTTAAAAGAAAAATGTACGTCGTAGGTAGCCGATGCCTGTGTGTATACAGCGGTGTGCCGTGGTGTTTACTCGTTCTACTGCTATGTATTAGCCCCGAGGGCTTATATTATGTAGAAAAAAACATTACAGCGCCCATGCTCTATACATATAAACACTACCCTTCGTTTTTGCTATAGCGTTGGCAAGTGGAAGGAGAATTAAATACATCAATGCACCTGTCTTTTTGATGGTACGCATTACTAAAGGACAATAATAAGATGTTTTTTTTTTATGACAGAAGGCCTGAATGTACATACCACTCACCATTCACATTTCTATAAATCTTATATTATATGTCTACATTTTTTTTATCGTGTGTTCGAAAAATACTAAACTAAAAAACATCAATCTTTCACGTTTAGTAAACAATAGGTACTATTGATTTTATTTATCTTTTACTTTTTAAAGAATTTACATTTTTAATATTCACTGCCTATAATGATGGACATTTTATTTTTATTTCGTGTTTCGATTTTTGGACTTTCGTTTGTAAATGGTCTTATAGATTCTGAGCGAAGTGATGTATTTTTGATTATTTTTCTGTCTTCATCTTATAGTAAAAAATGATCTAACTTTGAGAGTAGTTTCTGATAAAACATTGGATCTAGTTGGTCAAAAGTAAAACACCTCCAGTACCTACTTTTCAAAATAATCTGAAGAAAATAAAAATAAATTATGGAAAACGGAATAACTGTGGAATATTTACGCAACTCTAGTTTTCCAAATCAACTATGTTAATTTGTTCTGATTCATAAATAAATAATCGCCGACTTAACATTTTTTTAACAAATATTTATATTAGCATATCATGACATGATATATTTTGACTTTTTCTTGTACTGTTTATAGATATTCAAAACTGTCGAATTTTTCTTTTTTTTTTTTTTGGTTTATATACAAAATTGTACGATGCAGTTTTTATTTTTATTTGGAAGTCAAAAATCTTGAAAATGTAGTACAACGTTCCATCGTTTATCATAAGTTTCCCCAACAACTAATCAAACAACTATCAACAATGCATGGTCACAATTATTTTTTCGAAGTTCAAATTTTGACGAAATAATTGTTCATGCGTTGTATTTATGATTTGTCAAACTATTTTAATCATGTCGTTATTTTAAGCCAATGAAATAATTTGTCCGAATAGTTTTGAGATAGATACCTATCGTGTGACGGGCATAGCCCACATATGTACCAGAGCGTCTCCTCGAAATATGTCCCTACAACAATGCCACTCATTCTGCAACAATGGAAACGACGTGCGTCGGTCACGTTGCAGAGGTTTCTGCCGAAAGCTTATTTTATCGAACCAGTCGACTTTCGCACCCTATACACACATATATGCGTACACACATGCCATACGCGATATTCATTACACCGACATTCATATTTTATTATTAGTATATATGTGTTATATCCCAAGCACACAATGAACGCTCTTGTTCGCCTTCCACACCCCTTCCCCCTCTCAATCCTCACTCCTCGAAAAAGGGCGTTCGTCACTCTCCGACGGGTATTATAATAATACATCTCCTTCCGCAGCGCGTGAGTATATAATACATATATACATTGTGACTGTTCGTGCGTATTTTGTATACGCGCGTGTGAAAGTCATTTACGGCTGTTAAATTTCCGACCAGATTTTACAATTTATCTCTTGTTTAAACGCGGGAAACAGTTATGTGAAGATTTGCATGATGGCATTATCTGTCAAAGACAATTTTGTTTTCAAACAGATTCAGACAAACATATTCTAATTGCATTGCTCACTGCAGTTCGTGATGTATTATCTTTGTTACTTTTATAGGTCCATTAATATTTTTTTCACTTTTAAACAGTCTGACAGCCATATAGGTACCTACTGTGACTGGACGTTGTTATGAATCGGCTTCACTTGTTTAACTTGACGCAATGACGCAAGATAGGTATCTGCATATACTGAGGTATATTATTAGTATGAACAATTTAAAAATAATAATTAATCTTTGAGTTGAAATACCAACTTTAAAATCAGCTTGGGCCAACCATGATCCGAGCCATAACACTAGTATAATGTTTATGTGGTTTTTCAATCTGTAAGTGTTCATAAAAAAAAGGTTGTGTAGGATATTTAATATATATTATAAACTCTAGATTTGTTAACATTATCTTTTAAAATATGGTACCTACTGCAATTGATCTAATATCGCAACTTAATATCTCTGTGGCTCTGTCAATACTAAACAGTGAATATTGTTTACAGAAACCTAGAAGTCGAGCTACCAATATTTTTTGTCTCAAAGTTGTCTAAATTATTTCAGTCTTAGTAATATATTATTTGATATATGTACCTATAAGTCTACTATAAATAAATACTTCTTCATAAAAATAAACTGCGCTAGAAAAACCAAACTTAAAATATATTGTTATTGTGTATAATTTATATCTACCTAATATTACAATGTCTGCATAACTAAAATCAGTTACCTACTTACTTATCACAGAAAAATGTTTTGATTTAGCTATGCCGGTTTAATTATTACGTGTATTAATATGGTTGTATACGCACAAATTGTAATGTTTTATTTAAAATGACAAAATGTCTGTGTTTTAAAATGTTACTAAAAATGTATACACATTTTTGGTTTGGTACTGAGGTTTTGATTCATTAATTGAACACCCAGTAAAATATACCTTGTAATTTCGTTTTTAAATTGTTATCTATTGTAGCTCTAAAAGTTTAAATTTAATTTTATAAGTTAAAATAATTGTCTATTCATATGAGCCACTCTTACAAAACAATATTCTTATACATGTGAAAATCGACAATATTATGAACTGTGTATTTTTCTAGTAATTCTCGTTGTGAACGAAAAAATACATCGTTGTAGAACCAATAATGTATCCACGCTCTATTTTGAATCTATAAAAACAATAATCTTTACTGCTATGTGTATTTTTGGAACGATTGTATTTGGTTTTATCATTTAAATTCATTTGATAGTTTGAGAAGTGCTTTATTGCGTACTGTTGCTAAAATGTAAGCGTCTTAAATATTTAATTATGTTTAAAAATAAGTACTTGTATTTTACCATGACGGATGATAGTTTGGTACCAGATTTATTTATATAAATAATGAATATATAGAGTATTTAATTTTATGGTTAGAAGTACCTATTTATAATAGTTCCTACCTATATAGTGCATCGATTCTCGTAAATTTTACCAATTTTTCCACTATTCACGATAGTAGTGGTAGGTGAACACGGTACTATTTTTCAACATTACCGACAGCTTTTAATCAAACTGGAACCCTTTCAAAGGACCTTTCCGACGTGTGAATAATAGCAGGCAATTAGTTCTCTCTTTCTCCGTCCATTTTTTTTCCTGTACTCGTGTGCAAGCGATATAGACAAATGTGGAATAATAAACGTTGGGTCGTCCGTCCGTCGATTTTTCTACCTAGCGCACAACCTGCTTCGTTGCACGTATCCGGCGAGAGTTCGGTGACATCGACGTCACTGGCAAAGAAAAATCGCATCAATCGGAAATCCAATCGAATCTCACGCCAGGAAAAATAATGTTTGATTATACATGCGGCCGCTGTGGTAGAGAATAGACCTCAAATCAACCATATATACTCTAATACACTCAAAAACTATCAATTTGTATGTCTATATAGGTGGGTACGAAATAAAGTGCAGGATGATGATGTGTCGCTTTAGTTCTATCATAAACTGTGCAGTATTTCTCATTTTTTTTTTTTTATGTAAATTGACTTAAATTTAAGGAAAATATACTTGTATTCATTTAAGTTATTGCTAATATAATAGCTTCCTAAATATAAACATTTTATATATTTTTATCAGCAAATTATCGTATGAATTAATCCTAGACAAATTGATCCTAACTTTTATTTCTAGATATATATTATAATATAGTAAATACTAAATAGCATTGCTTAGTTTAATTGTAAAAATTATGTTATATGCTGATTTTGGAAAACATTTTGCATGGACTAAAATCATAAAATGATAATTAGAAATCTAATTTAATCTACCGTTTAATTTAAAAATATTCTCTTTTATAATGTAATTTTGATAATAATATTATAAGTTACTCTTAAATTTTGTTAATAACCAACATATATTTTGTTAATATTCTTTTACTAATAATTGGTAATTTAAGAACAATTGTATTTTTATGAAATATTTGATTTGAAAATAATCTTACAATATTTTATATTCTGTTGAGGAATTTTTCTTGTTTACTTAAGGTTGGAAATTCCCATAATTCCTACGATGTTTCGGAAACAGGATTGTTATACGAAAAATGAAAGAGTATATGTTCGTAATTTGTTTTCTGTAATAGCGGTGCACTATAATTTGAAGTTAAAATAAGTTATATTTTTAAAAATATTTTACTATAGTTATTATAATTATTATTATTGCTTTAAAGCAAGTTTAATCCATGCTGAAATACACTTACGTTAGTAAATCAAGTAAAAGTAAATTGTTCTATATTAATTAATTTATAAATTTGTAATCTTTGACCGCGGTTGTTTAATTTTATAGCCAAGAAATTCTGTACAAAGCATGTATTATTGGTCTTATGTATTTAATTTGTTTGATAGAATGAAGCTACACAGTTACAACACTGCAGTGTCACTGTTTAACCACGGAAAGTATGCAATTACCACCCTCAATTACTTAGTAACCGAAGTAATCGAGGACAGAAATGTCCGAGTTAAATATATCAATAATTAACAAATTTCAAATAAACCGCCAATATTAAATATTCTTTGATAATAAATAATTGTATACAATAGTTTATTCTGTGGTATAGCGATAGCCACTGTATAGTGATAAGCATCACGTGGACATGGATGGTGAAATGTGTTAACATTTATCGGTTATCAATTAACTAGGTACAAATTGTTGTCACGTCGTTACTTAATATTTTATACTTGCATGGCTACAAACTTACATATATGTTACATCTGTTATTCCAGTAGCCTCAATGCTTATTTCAATTTGATATAGGTAAATAGGAGCTTTTTCAAAATGTAATTTAATTGTTAAATTTAAGCAGACAATAGTAAAAGTGTTCTTTTATGAGTGTAAAATAAATCTGAACTATGAATTATTATCATCATTAACTATATTGGCAATAAAGTGTTAAAATATAAAAATAATTTTAGGTAAATTCTTATAGTTACGAGTATTTATTTTACTTCATTATCGTTATTTGCGGAATTACAATTTTCAATAAAGTTTTGTGTATCTAAAATGTCTTAAAAGTGACACTTTGTGTCACTTCTTGTTATGTGTGAATGTAATCAAAAACTGTACTTGATTTATTTTGTCATATGGTTCATTAGATCAGATGTTCGAATTAGTGGGAATTGTCTGTCAGAAATCGTCCATTTAAATGTCAAGTAGTCTAAGCAGTATACTTAGTGTGTGAAATTGATATTTTTTTTTTAGATCTTTAGCTAATTTTCTTTAGATCTTATTTGCTTTGCCACAAATATATATTTCCTAATTATATACTATTTATTATAGGTACGCGTGATTCATTAAAAAAAATCTATTTGAAAATTTGTTATAATAATATTTGTAATGAGTACTTAAAAATACATTTATTTAAACTAATTTATTTAGATTTCACTGGAATAAAATTTGAGTATACCTTTGTCAAATTTTCCAAATTATTTTTTAATTTGTATAGTTTCGTAGTACTTTGAAGATTATAATATATTAATAACTTGTAGGTATTAAACTGTATTATTATTATATACGTGTGTATCGTATATATTATCTAAACAATAAACTGTTATTGTTTGGTACTTCGAATAAATGTACACTTTTTGAAAAAAAGTTTATACTACGAATTTTTCATCACCTCCCTGAATGTAGGTAAAAGATTTCTGGGTCATAAATTTAAATGGGTTTATGTACTAAAATTAAGCGCCGTTTTCGCTTCCGGCCTTAAGGCGTTGAGTTCCTCACTTCCCCTTTATTTTCGCCATTCTCCCGGATTCTTCTTATCAGATTTTAACTTTGGCCGTCAATAGGCGTTCCCCCTCTAAAGCCCGTACAGGAAATTCACGCCTTTCCTTCGATCGTGATTTGGAAACAACCCTGTGTTATTAATTACTGAGCAATATTAAGCATATTGTATGTCTTTAAACAACCAATTATTCATTTGCGTGGCTCCAGAAAATATCCTTTGGACATTTCTGTCGAATTTTGGTTTAGGAATTTGCGTGACGATACCGATTCCATACATACTATTAAATGTGCTGGTTAAAAATAGTCCAAATATTAAGTAAGTATACCTATATTTGGTTGCTACAAAATAAACGTAATACACGTTTTGCACTAATTTTAGAATTTTTCTTAGCTGTCAATTTTTTTTTACCGTATTATGCTTTTATTATATTACGTTTCAAACGTACATGAAAAACCATAAATTCGATCATTGATAAAACATAGCAGTTAGAATTTACTTTGTCTTTTCCTGAGTTCAGCTCGGACTATTTGCTCGAGTTCCTTGAGCGGTCCAATTAGTTAGGTAATAAAAATATAAATGTTTTCAACTTTTGTGGAAATTGTAAGGTCCAACTTAACGAATCGTTTTTCACTTGAAGCGAAACTTCTACGACATGATAAACATACCTGTGAACAAATACTTGGTTTTAGTCGAACTGAGTTCTTGTTAATTTTATCTTCTCGATACGGATGTTTATCTTTTGTTTTATTTAGACTACGATGTATTAGATTACGTGTACCTACTTGATATACAACTAAAATACAATATATTTGTTTTTACTTCCAATATTCATTGGACTAGATACGCGTATAGTTTTGAAAATATGTTAAATATTGACCGTATTCATTAAAAAATTGTATAATTATAATTATATAATTGTAAATAATATATTTTTAAAACATTATTTTTTGGTGTAGGTATTATACTTATATATATTATACATATATATATATATATATATATATTATACATTTATATTATACATATATATATATATTATACATATATATTATACATATATATATAATATATATATTCAGGAATAGGTGAAATATTTAAAAATAAGTACCGTGATACTATAGATACTCGATGATTGAATTTTGACCAACCAAAATATATTAAATGATATTCGATACTTTGCTATAGGTATTAAAGAATGATTCAAAAATTCAATTATTTCTACGAAGATTTTTTTTTAACTTTGAGTTGTCAATATATACTAATTAAGAAATCGAATATGTAACTAATATATTAATAAATATGTATAAATAATGATCATTAAAATAATATATAGGTAAAGTTCTAATAATTATTGTGTGTGCATTTATAATATTCTAAGATCGTTTATTAGTAGATGTGTATTACTTTTTATATATGTACATTAATTATTTTTAATAATAAGTACAAGTTTTTCAAAAGTTACGTCAGGTATTGGTTTCTTGTTGGATTATGTATAAACTATACAGATGAAAACCTATGCATTCTACAGGTGCTGATGGACACACATTTGCGTTGAAGCGTGTTATGAATAATTTTTAACAATTGGATAATTATTTAGACTTAATAATGATTTATTTTTGTCATCAAAATAGAAACTTCATAAATGAAACAATGTTCTAATTGAACAATAATCAAAATGTTTTAATCACTTATTGTATGAATAAAAGTTACTTTTATATTATTACCGTACACGTGTAGCTCACAACGATTGTGAATATACTAACAAGTAATAATTAATAACAATTAGAATAATATAAAACTATTTCAAATAATAAATGTCGCCTTCGTTAACAAATGAATAAACTTTACAAATAATAATAAAAAATAATTATTATAAACGTTTAATAAAAAAAAAATAAAACGCAAGTCCTGCAGTCCAAAATATCTTTTTATTATATCGAGTTTCCTTTATGCAGTTTACTTTGAAATACTTAATTCATAAATGAAAAAAATGTCACGATACAAAATACTCGATACTTTTGAGATACAAGATACAACTATACAAGTATCTCTAAAACTGACCATCCCTGATGTATACATCTATTCATATAGCTTTATAAATCTATATTTGTTCTGTATAGTCATAATTTTGTTAAGATACATTTTTAAGTATAACGGTGCAGGCGGTAGCAAGTTGGGTAAACTAATTTGTATATTGTACCTATTGAACGTCCAAATATTAAATATAGTTGCATAAATAACTTATTTTAAACTTTTCTTCTTCGAAGTCTTAATTTGGGTATTTTTCCTATAATCGTAGCTTATGTATAATGAAGACCTTTAGGATAATATTGTTTTTATTTAGATTGTGTTCATTATCCAATGTACGATGCTTAGATAATTGTTTGGGGAATGCGCTTCTATATATGCAAATGTTGTTCCGGTCACACCGTTGTCTAACTACTGGCAAATACCTACCTACAGAGGAAAGTTGTGGGCGTCGGCCTTTTTAAGCATTTTGAACCAAATAAGTAAGCTGTTAATACCTCTCCCCGTATCTTATAGATATAGAATGTCATGTTTATTGTTGTGATTTAAGAAAATGGTAAAACTATTGATTTTAGGGCTGCTATTTTCCTATACATAATATATATTTTGTCAATGGTTATAACTATGACTTTCAACATAATTTAACGATGACTGATGAGATACCATAACAATATATAATACAAAATAACACACAATTTTTGTTAGTTCTTGTCTTGTTGTTCGAAATATATTTGTATTTTACAGAATCTGTGAACTAAATGTTTGATGTAAATTCGAGATGATACGTATAATATTTTAAACTTTGGTATGAGACTTATTAAACATAAAATAGTATTTAAAATCGAAATTACTTATTCATTTTGAATTTTAAATTAAATCGTTGGTGTTCAATGAAATATTTACGTAATAAACTATGCTTATAATGATTTTATAATTAATGCATCAGTTTCAACAGTTTCTGACATTATTTTAATATTTATGTCCCAAATGATTACTGAAAGGTATACCTACTTCCATAATATCAGGCAACCGAAATAATATTACATACAGCTTAACTTTTTTCATAAAGATAACAAAATAAAACACATTTTGATAGTTATGCGGACTTTTTCACTAAATCAATTTTGGTAGTTTATTTAATTCAGTATTCAGCATGCTTAAATATATTAATTAATTTTTCCAATAAGATAACTTAAAAACATTTAAAAATAATTGGCCTTAAGAATTTTCCTGACAGTATTAAAAAAAAACAATAATGGTTTTCGTAGACGTAAAATCATTTTGTATATTTATTTAGTTTAATCGTTATTTTATTTTTATTTTTTATCGTATTAGTGTAATTTATTTTATTTTTCGCGGCTATGATATGTATTATGTATAATGTATATAACACCATAATCTATTTCAATGATTCAAAATTCAACATTATTATTATTAAAGTCAGCTTATGCTCCTACGTACCTTTATCAGTAATTTAATAAATAGAACATACCTGTACTGTGTATACTATCATAAATGTTACTGACAAAGTAAACTTAACTATTACGTAATGTCAGAGATGGTTGCAGGAATTATAGTAGACAACATTTACTTACGTACCTATGTCATATATTAATACTATATCTTGAAACTTATTTACATAATATACGTAAGTAATAAGTTATAACCTTATCAGTGAAACATCTTTGAGATGTCTTCAATAATTGTACCATCTATGCATACAATAAAAGTGTTAATTTAAAAAATAAAGACAGATTATAAATTAATTAATATTTAAAAATGTCTTATTGGTGTTAAGTAGTTTAGTAATTTATAGTTATAACTTATTCTATTAAGTGTACAGAAATATAATTAAACACTCAAGTTAAAAGTTAGACTATGTTCGAAAAAATGTAAGATATAAGACAAATGACTAATAAGTAATGAGTATTGAGTAATGAATCTCTTTTGGGGGGTGTTAAGGTTAACGTATTTGAAATCAATGATGTAATAATTATTAAAATGTGGAGAAAACGATTCCTAGTGGAAATTGATTTAATAAAAAACATTCAAGATTTCATTTAAAATGAGAGCTTTCTGGAATTTTGTTAAGTTTTTTTGTTTCCCAACTATTAGCATTTTTGAAAACCGACCTGTATAAAGTTCAATCCGTATTAAAATTCCTATGTCTAGGATGATGTATACATTTTTCAAATTGTTTACTGTCCCAAAAGGCGTTATCCTAAAAAAGAAACTCTAAAATGCTTGACAGAACATACTGAAAAATAGGCCACGGTGACAATATTTGTCACGTCAGCTCCCTGAAGCTTGGGTCCAGGCTGTCCAGTTATTCTCAGATAGAATGACAATAGACTTAAGGGAAGAACAGGTGCGATGATATGAAAAATACTATATTATTATCGTTGCATGAGAGTATGAGACTATACTTATTACCTACCTATTATTTTTTTCCAAAAACGCGCGTTATTATGGCTTTTTCTCAGATTAAACATATTAGTTAATTTACATAATATATTAATTGTTTATTGTTTTCTTGCATATAGGGATTAATATTAAAATACATTTTATTTTACACTATTAACTGAATATATTTCAACAAAGTTTACAACTAATACCTGTTATGATTAAATTATTAAAACTAATTTATAAAATAGAAAACAATTGAAATATACATTCCAATTCATATTTCCTGATTTTCTTTAATAAAGTAGTGTCAAAAACGTTCACTAAATATAATTAGGCAGGTTTGTATTGTTCTATTTGTACTTAGAATGTGTGTGACCCTTATTTAGGTAGAGTGTAGCTTAATAAAATAAAATATGCAACGTATATATTACGTACCTATTACGATATTTTTTTCTTAAAATAATTATATTAGTCTGTAAATATGACAATTAACTTCATAATATATGGTTTTTTTAATGCAATATTAACTTTATTTTAAAATTACCTTGAATAATTCTATAAATTGTATTACATTTTAAAGCATTACAAAAATTATATTATGTTGCAGGATCATGTAAAGAAGCTAGATTCCAGCTCGCCAGTCATAAAGGTATGTTCTATATTTTATTTATACTTGGTTTTTTTTTTATTATTCTCGTAAAATTGTGAGTGTTGCTTTTCTAGATGATGTTGATATAATTACCCTACGGTCAACGCATTTTAATTTTGTTTTTTCTATTATACACGTACTATTTTAGTTTATGTGCTTTTTTTACTTTGGTAAAAGACCAATATTTTATAGGTTCTCCTCAAAACTGAACCAACTTTTTACCCAGTATAGTATTAAATTAAAATAAAATCAACCCGCTATTTTTAAACTCCTTGTCTATAAATATAATATTTATTTGTATGTCAATGGTTGTATCATACAATAATATGACTAAAAAATATTATTAAAAAAAAAAAATTGATGTAGTTTAGCCTTTTATAGTATCTATATTAATGAATAAATTACTTTTATTAGACTCTCTATTGATCTTACAAATTTCTCTTATTTGATATTTCTTCACCTATTTTAATTTCTATAGGTTTCATTTTTATATAAGTGTAGTTTTATACAATTTGTACCTACTTTATTTGTATTATGGAGTTACCACAACATATATAAGTAATTATTAGGTACCTATATACTGTTAAAACTTTAGGTAGGAAATAAAAAATTACTATAAACATTTTCTTTGACTCTAAATTATAAATGTACGGTGGTTAATTGAAAAATTCATTAATTATTTGCTGTTTATTGCCTAAGATAATATTGTAGTTAAAAGTATAGAAAATGTTTAAATAATCCTGACTAAACCCTAAAGAAATCGCCTGTTATTTAATTAAAATGCACCTGTAGCAAATACCGCTGTAACAAAAAAAATATATATACCTATACTTAATAATTAATTAAAATGGTAAAAAGTGCAGCTTATTAGTTCGTTAGATATAGACAGGAATCCTATATTTCGAGTAATATTAATAAATCATTTTTGTACCAGTACATTTTTTCTTGATGGCGTGGGATAATAATATTACTTTAGGAAGTGCCTTTATTAAATCCTTGTTAGTAGGTATCTACCCAATCAGTAGCTTTCCGTTGTATACGAGTGATAAAACGTCTAGAAAAATAGATTTGATAAACACTATTAGGTTTGTTTAGAAAAAATACGTATGTAAGAAACTAAGAAATGATAAGTGTATTGATATCACACGGCACCTAATTACCAATAGTTCAAAAATTGAATAAACTAGGTAATATATTTAAGCTTTTTATGTTTTATGTGCGCAATATGTCGAAATATGTCATAAAATTAAAAATAATTGTATTGCTATGAGTATACTATTTTTTATAATCCACTTTAAATTATCTGTTAAATGTATAATTGTATAATCCAATTAAATTTACTAAGTACCTATAAAATAGTTAATGCCATCGACAAATTATTATTTTTTGCTAGTTGGTAAATGATATTTAAATTACATTGATACATTGTATTTCAGTTGTAATGTATGTCAGATTATTTAAATTATTTTTAGTTAAAATCTCATCAATAGTCTCCAAAGATAATTATTATATTAATAAATCGAAATCATAAATGGTTCAAGTTGGATCGAGTATGATCAATTATTCTTGCTGCTATAGCCAACATTCTTCTTAATTAGAAAAATAAATATCCGATGCCTATTTTGTTATTTACAAAAATCAAGTTATTTGTATTCCTAACGGAAACGGAAGGACTTTAAAAATCATGATATTGGGCTTTAATCCAAACTTATTATTTATATGGGACTTTGTCAAAAACACCATGTGAAATATATTAATTTTCTGTGGTAAAATGTTATGGGACTTGAAACAAGTTGTATGTTTATATAGTTATGATTTTCATATAAATTTATTATTTGCAGAATGCATTAAGTATATATGCGTGTATTATTTCTGTATAGCATATGTATATGGTATAAAATGTTTCGTATTTAATATTTATTTTTTCAAATATTTTTGTTTACATAAAATATAGTTTCATTATTGTTTGTGAATATAACATGTTCATAAATTATTTTCGGTTCGATAACTCGTTAGCAAAAAGTTTGAATGACCACCATTCTTATGAATATCGTAGTACCTATATAAAATAAAATAATGCTTTCTTGACCCATTTTACATGGCATGTGTAACTATAGAAAAGTTTATGCTATGAAAAATTGACACACCGTCAAATAAAAACGTATACTGTGCGTATAATTCGCTTTTATCTTGATTTTCCGTGTATGCACAATATAACACAGTCGTTTTCTTTTGAGTATTTATATTTATCATTGAAGTCACGAAGAAAATGTTTGCATTGTGTTTTGTTTCTAAATATGTTTATTCGTAAACAACTTAAATTCATTCAAAACATCATGCAATGTATTCTTATATTTGTATAGCTATTTCGAATTTCTCAAAACAATCTACACATTTTATTATGAGTATATGCGTATAAATATTACATTTGTTTAGAATTGGCTAGATTATTTTTAGACCAAATAATAATACCCAATTGATTCTCCGTGAATTGGAAAGTTATATTATTTGAATTAATTACTGGGTGTCTGTCATCGCGTTAACTTGCTCGGCTACTTTTTACTACCGCTATTCTAAAATAATAAAGTTAAGTCGATAAAACATTATCTATTTGAATAATGTATATATGTTTGAATTGTTAAACCCAACTTAACTGATTGGTTATAGTCATTAAATGCCGTTTTCGCGTGGTGGTGTCCTTGCGAATACACTTCGATGGGAAAATCGATTTACGTATCACTAGGAACGTCTTCACTGGCACAGTGGCTAACATATATCATTGTAAACAGCAATAGAGGCTTAGAAATTATAGTATCTTTGGATGTGCGTGTGTCAGTTCGAATAATCCTATTATTTAATGTGCGTTATAAGTGTGTTGTTATAGATGATAATATTATGATGCAGTGGGAATGCGGCAAAAGCCCTACCCCCAAGTGCACAGCATGCTCGCACTCGCTTAGTCAACCTAAAGCATACACGAGGTTTTTTGACGTCTAGCCAAATGGGACGTAAGGGACGTTTAGATGTTTTTTCCCTTCGCCTATGCGCGGCGGCCTCTCTCTCTCTCTATTTCTATCTCTCCCAACCCCCTTCCACTCGGTTCGAATTTCATATGTCGACGTGAAATTATTCGCTTTAAATTGTGTTCATGTGTGAAAGGGTTGACCCAGAATCGACCTTGTTATGCGCCCGTTTTGGCAGTATTTCGAGTACATTTATTTCTCTACTTTCAATATATATATAACTCGTATATGCTAACTATATAAACGATCATGCAATATGTCTAACCGTTTTCAAGCAGTTTATGTATGAACATTTTATTTCTGAGGTAATTTCTGTTAGTTTTGTGGTCCCGCTGGGAGACCATTTATACTTTATAATATATACATTTTATTTAGTATTTATATTCATATATATCTTGTTATTTTTACTATATTTTAATGATGTTTACATTGTAATAATGTGTTCTAAAATTTGCTTCTGGCAGGTGTATGCTTTATCATTTATATAAAAATTATATAGTTTCATTGATACAGTGTAGTTACTCAGAATTTTATCATTTTTTATCAAGAAATCAGTTTGTATAAAAGTCAATAATAGATTAACATGTTAATTTATGTAAATAGACATTGTCAGTTGTTCTTATATACAATCTTCCTATCTCATGTATTTTACAATGTTTTATTAAATTAAAAACTTCATGATTAAAATACGTTAAATTAATAACTATTATTTTAAACTTCCGTTTAATTTATGCCTTCACTGTTATAAATACATTGTTTTCAAAACTATAGGATTTAATAAAAAATAACATTGTACTTATATATTTTTTTGTACTAACCTCTTTATAAACTTCTTTATATCACATTGATTCGCTCTCAAATTGATTTTATGTTTGGTTAAAATTGAAACAGTGTAGGTCATTAATGTGTTTTATAGTTATTTAATTAAAATTTAATAATAATTGTCTTCGATTTATCCCGTAAAAAATATCATAGTAAGTAAGGGGTGATTATACTCAGCGGTATATGTTGTGAACCTACTACTGGATAAATATAAATGTTATACTTACTTTAATTTATCTTATTTTTAGACTTTATTTTTTATGTGTTTTCTTTAAACATGATAATATTATGTATGCTGTTCAAGTAGAATACATGATACCCAACAATAATAATTGATACATTCATTCTCAGAGTGAATAAAAAACATCCGAAATATGTAAATAAACAATAAATTATGTACGTTTGTTTGAAATGACATATCACAATGAATATATATATATTTACTTTATTTTTGAAAGTACGTGCCAAATATCTTTGTTTATTCTTTTATATTTTTCTCGAATATTATTTATTGTTTTTAGTAGCTTAAATGTATTATACCCTGTGAACATCGATTAGAAGAGATTTCTTTTAAAAATCTAAAGATAATCAATTGTTTGTTTATTAAATAGGTACCATCATTTTTTAATTATTTAGTTAGATATTTATTTTAATGTTAATATTCAAGTACACATTGATATGTAATTTTTAATAATAGTTATTATATAAATACATTCAAACATTATAATGATGAAATATTTTAGTGTGTCTATAAATTACTAATTTAAATGGTTTCCGTTATTACGCGAGAAATGTCTTTTTAGTGAGTCGAAAACTATTCATTTGCTCACCAGAATTTCTTTTAACGCAATAATCCTTTCCTGACCATATAACTTTGGTGTTGAAATATAGAAATTAAGACTTGAGAAGATTAGTTTTTGAACCCCTCCCCCCCTCTGAAATGGACCAACTCAGTAATTGGCTTCCTGCCGAGAACAGGATTTGTTCTTTCCTCTAACCCTGCAACTCACCGCCGTATTCCCGTTATAATTCTTCAAATCGGATATTATTTTTTGACATTACCTTTTTTCAGTTGCCTTCTTTTATGTGAAAAAAATGCTACATTTACTTTTCATGAAATTATATGTGAATACATTTAATTTTTAAATTACTCTTTAGATTATATTTTATTTATAAATAAAAATTGTTCATATACATATTATGTAGCCAGTTATAGTATATTATACTGAAATAAGTATTCACTTTTGTATGGTTAAAATTATATTTAATTTTTAGATAGTTACAATACTATTTCCATATTACGGTGTATTATATAATGTCGAACAATTTTATGGTTTTTGAAAATTTTATTTTATCATCTGATCTCAAAATGGTCATGCTCTTGACTACATAATGATGTATATTAATTTTTAATGTCTCTTTTGGCGATCCTCTTGAAGCGATTGTCTGACTTTGACTCTTTTCCATAAGAATGTAAAGACAAGATTTAATTTTATGTAGGTCCCTAAATGTATTACTTATTGTTGATTCAAATATATTATGTGGGATTTGATGTAAGAAGTCTTCAATACGGAAATTGACGGTCAACATTACTTTAAAGTTTTTGTATATAATAAAACGTAGTGAGAGTGTGTTTCTTCGTTTTAAAGTATTTAATATTAATATTATGTCTAATACCGATTATTAGAATACAATTCTATCACAACCTCTTACTCCATGTTAAATTAACCGTTATTGCAACGGGATTTGTAGATAACAAGACGCTGAATTTCGCTCGTTTGCGAAATCTACTATGTTATTTCGAAATGAGTATTTAGGTGACTGTATATAGGCCTGATTAAATACAGCTTCTCCTACGACAGAAGATGCGATAAAACTCCGGGGCGTGGGTTTAATTATGACAGTAATTAACTAATAGTATACGATGATAATCTTATGGGTCGATTAATAATAAATCATTGGAAAGCCTCGTAGAATTAAATAAAGAGATTCTTCAAACATTAGATTCATATCTCACGCAGTGCATGTATGAAGTGATGAGTACTTTTCTCTGTACTTTTGCGTCAGGCGGTGTAAATAATTAAACAAATGAAAATGTAATGTGGGCATGACTGCACGAGTATCATTAATTTTACGTTTATCAGCGCTTATGAAATAAACTCACCTTTCTATAACTCTGAAATGTATGAATGGTTTAATTGCATGTTAATTTTATTTTAAAACGCTGAATGAACAACCTCTTGGTATAATAGTGGTAATATAGTGGCAATAATACAACGGTAAATCTAAAAATCACAATAATATTATAAAATATATCACAAATGTAATGAATTTAATCGCCTCCAAAAGAAACTTTTTCTCGTAATATAAAGGAATCGTCCGCAATGGATTGAACTAAAATTATCAATTTTTCCACATATTTAAAAAAAACATTTTGATTATTCAACTATGAATTCAGTCACAAAACCTACATGTTGATATCACCGCCACAGTTAACACGTCCGTCACCGTCCGTCATTGTATATAATTTGAATAACTGGTATATGTATCAATTTTGGATACTGTCCAAATACCCCAATTTGCCTTTTGTTAGTATTACCCTACGGTATTGTTGATGCATGGGGAATTGCTGTATTCAAATGTACATTTTAACGTTTCATTTATGATCAGGTCAGTTGTACGATCTCATTTTGTAAAACAACGAGTTGTTTTTGTTGTGTAAATTAAAAAATATTTATATTAATATGAAAAATATTAATGTAATAATATAATATAATACCTTTTTCTTCATATCAGCATCTAAATTAGTATAAGTTTAAATTGTGCTTTCAACAGTCACTGATATCTCTAAAATATGTTTTTATCCGTTTCATATAATCTCGATATTAATTATATCTCATATTAATTAGATTTTCACAAAATAGGTGAAATGGATATTGTATTTTATTTATGTTTATTAATGTCCCATATTATATAATTTTATCGTATTCTATCAAATAACTATTCTATTTGGTCTTGCATGCTATTATGGTAAACATTAATTTATTCTTATTTTAAAATATATTAGTTCGTTTAATTAAACATATTTTTTTCTAATACGAGTTAAAATACATAATATATAGCTTAAGTACTAAATAATAGAATATATATATAATTTATATCGTATAGAAATCTGTGTTTAAAAAACTATAACTGTAAATATTTTTGATGTTTGAAATTATGTTTATAGTTAATGTATGTATTTATTTTTAATTGTTCCATGACATACAATAACTTACTATAACTAAATCAATAGTTAAAATATTCTTAGGTTTTTGATCTGATGTTTCTATTTTAGAATTTTTCGCTTGACTTCTTAGTAGTGATACTCAGAGATGAATGAACTAATAAATTAACAAATTAATAAATAAATTATACTTTAAAGAAAATACAAATTGGACACTAGAACGGTATAAGGGTCCACCTCGGTGATTGATGCCGTCCGGAGCACGTGGGGTCTACTAATTTCATATGCTCGGATCATAATGTGCAAGCACGCACGCACGCACAGTACCGGGGAAGTTAGTAACTTTGGTCTTCATCACAAAATCCTTAGGGATTCGGCCATGTACCAACTGTGCATTTTAGCAAATATATATATATATATATATAGGTATATTGCTTATAATCTCTTAAACTCGTTTAGCATTGAAGGGAAAAATAATTCAATTATAGTACCTGTTTATAATAATATCCAAAAATAACATATTACTTATTTTAATTAAATGCACTAAGTTAAGCATTTTTAGTTAAAGTTGTATTTTATATTGATAAATGTGGTTGAATTTCTGTAAATCAGAAAAAAAGACAATCCGTAAAATGTTTTAACAATTTAAATAGGTTTATAAAATAAACTACTAAAATAAATCTAAAGATTTAATGAATAATTATGGTGATTTATTAATAAAAGTATTATATCATTTTTTTTTAAAAATATTTGAAATCTATAAATCTTTATCAAAATATTTAAGCGAGGGTGTGCTGTTATGTCTAATTTTAAACCTTATACTGCTAGAAAATAAAACCAGATGTTAGTCTTCCTGAAGTGTGCAGTATGGGGTATAATTGTGTTTCCTATATTGAAATTAAATACTATATTATAAAGTTAAAATGGCCTTATATGTTTTTATAGAACTATCATTTTGTTTTCATTAAATTTGTTTAGTGTAAGTAAGTACTAATAAGTAATAAATTTGGTATATTTGAAGAATATTTTTTTTATTTTTTTTTTATTCACATTGTATGATTAAATAATAAAATAATAAAAATAATAATATAGGTACCTAATTGTAATACAATTCAAACATACAGTTTTACCATTCAGTTTTTGTTTGGATTATTAATGATAACCTTGATTAATTATTGTAAAATAAAATTCCACAATGATGTATTATCAACTCGCACATAAAATTATGTACATTTATCTTTTTTATTATTATGTTATATATTTATTGTATTATCATTTTAGCAACAGCAGAACTCATACTTACTAATATAAAATAAGTACAATATACATGTCAGATTTCCTTAGTGTATTTTTCTTTTGTCCGATAGAAGTAGGTAGAAGAAATCGTTTTCTTCATATTCCTATCTTGATCATTTTACGGTGAACAATTTCGCTTAAAGGACACATTCATAACAAAAGTTAAATTCAAACATATTATATTCATTCTTATATCTACAAATATGTATGCTACAAATGCGCTTTTGATGTACAATAAATTTATTCACTGGATTGGTTTCCACATTTGTATCCCAAAAATCCTCTATTCTGGATTTTTTATTCTACAAATCTATTTTTTTTTAAATTCAAACCGTAATACAGTTAGTAAATATTTTTAAAATCAACTAAATGACTTATATTGAATAGCTAATTATTGACATTGATAGTTATTCATCATTATTACAAATTGATCTTATAAACTTAAGACTTAATTTTTTTTCGTGTTTAGACAGTTCTTTAAATCTATTAACGTAATACTAAGCTATAAACTGAAATCCAATAAAATGTACTATTACAAAAACATTTCAGTGAAATTCTAAATTTTTCAGAAATTTAAAAGTTATTAACATTTAAATTAAGTTAATAGAAACATGATTTATTTCAATTATTCTAAAACTGCTACAAGCCTATTGTACATTTTTAATATAGGTACATAATATTACACACGATAACATTTTATTTATGTATTTTACATTTTTAGGTTTTAATAGATACCTAACTTGTGTATTTTTGCAGTTTTGTTTTAAATAAACACTTGTGATTATTTAAATCTCCGTTATATATATGTATATATTCTAAAACCAATTCTGAATTGCTTTCAAAATTCCTATAGAACATATTGTATTATTCATACTATTATATTGTGTCTTGTTAGTTTTTTCTATATTTGCAAACATAAACAATATTCTGTTTGACTATAAGCGACTATATAGATGTTGAAATAATGAACAACAAAAAAAAAAATTAGAAAATTCTTCAGAACAACAATGTGTTATACTCGAACACGTGGCCGCCTGTTCGTGTCGTTAAATCTTACGACAGACTGATGTTTGTCCTCCGTGCAGAGGGTGGCGATAAGTTATTAGCAATTAAAAGGGACTGTGCGATTGGTCCGGACAACGACAGAAGCACGGGGTTCAGCCCCAAAAATCGGTTGAATAAACGTCTGATTTTAGTGTGTCTATAATAAGAGAAATTTGGGCACACATGACCCGCTGCTGCTGTGTGGTGTGCGCGCGCGCGTTGCTGACATTTATTGTTTATTAGTCGTGCGCATGCGAAAAAGGGGGTGAAAAACACACGGAATGAGTGCGAACCAAGCTGTGTATACATATACGCGCACTTAACAATAATGTACATAATTTGTATGGCTATATAAATATGAATTCCGGTAATAATCATTTTTGGCATCCCTAAATGTGGTCCTGCAATGACTCAATATGCATCGGCAACGTCGGCCAATTATAGAGATGATTCGGTCGGTGGCGGCGGTGGCTGTGTTCGGTGTAAACGGTAAACCGCTATATTCCGAATGATGACGATGATGATGGTGATAACTACACTTTCACCGCCACTGTTGATTCCGCGGGTGGTTTTATAATATGACGTCAGACAGTTTTCGATTTATATTTTTTCGGGCCGTAGTTATAATTATTTAATATTCGTTTGTGTAGGTCGTCGTTAACGCGTTCGTCAAACGAATATCTTGCTAAAACTTTATAATATATCATATATGCTGTGGGTATTATCAACATATCTAATGTACAACTTAACAACGAATTTATTCAGATACAAATCGGTACATTATTAATTAATTATATGATTTATCAGGAATAATATTGTATAATGTATTACAGCAGCAGACTTCAGTAGGTATATATATATCAATTAATAACATGACCCGTGTGAAATACTATTGTTGCATAATATATTATAGTTTTAGAATTCGACATTGTATTTTGATGAATCAGTTGGCTAATATTTACTTCGTATGTAGTTAAATGCATTACTCGGTTATTGTACAATATCATACATGATAATATGTTATCACGGCCGTTAGATTAAATTATACTAAGATTCAAACTTAACAACAAATTTTACTCGAACGTATCAAATATTATCATATCCCATAAAAAATAAATGTTTTTTCCAAAGAGTTTTTTCTTCATTGTGTTATATTTACAATTTTAATCGATTCATAATTTATGTACTCTTCAAAGTAAACAGTTTTTGCATTAAACTTTACATTTTACAACCCCACGTTACTGTAACATTATTCCTAGTATTATTGTTTGTTTGAAAACTATGTTATTGTAAAAGCCAATGATGATTCCCATTCGTTATATACTATCCCTATTCTACGATCTACTCTAAAATATTCTTCCTGTATACATATTATAGCCTATAAATCGGTACCTAATTCATATATGTAATAACTGAGACCAAAACTGTTTCCAGTTATTATGCGTACGTGCAACGGACATAATTATAAACTTGGGTGGGCGCGCACTGCCTGTCATTTGCATTTTCAAATTAGTCGCATTTTTTTTTTGTGCTTCAATAAAACAAAAACACGACCTACTACATCCAACCATCCATAAATTTACCAAGTCCCAAACAGAAATATCAGCACACGTTTCTCCGGCCTCTAAAATGCGCTTTTGTATACATATTTTGAAAAAAACCAAAGTTTCATCGATCTCCGTAGCATTCAATTGCTAACTTCATTAAGTTGTTTAATCAGTTGTTTTCTAATAAAGCATATAGTTTGTTTACCGTTATTAGCATTTTAATAATTGCCCAGGATGTAAAACTTCATTTTAGTAACCATCATAAAATATATGACCGCCGTGTGCCGTACGGTGTGCTATGTGCATACACACAAACTCGTCCGTAGGATCCTGCAGGAATTTTTTAGCAGAAATCAGGAATTGTTGTAAGTACTCTTCTGTGCAAAAATAATGTTATTTCTATTCATATTAATTTATTAATCATACCTAACCTAGTAATTAATTTCAATGATCGTAGGTACCTATTTTGTTTTAATTCCTAATAAATGCGGAAATAAAATAAATATATGAATTTGTATGATATTAAAACACTAATACGTCGCGTCGTAGCCGGAAACACTTACATTAGTAAGCTACCTCAAACATTTTTTTTTATCATGCCATTAAAAATGATATAAAATGTTCAATACAATTTAATACGTTTATTTTTTCTATATATTTTGTACTGCTTTCTATAAAATTGATAATAAGATTTATAGAATAAAATAGCTGTAAAATTATATCAACATATACATGATTGGTCACATAGTTATTACTGGTTTATATTTGTCTTTCCTTGTATTTTGTTTTCACCATAATCACTTATTAATGAAATGAATACAACTGACTTATTTTACTATCTTCTTTTTTTTTCTAAGTTCCACTTCTAGATTACACTTAATTCTTCATAATTACACTCTGTTTATGAATAATAATGTGATGTAATTAACTTACTAAATATGGATTGTTTTAAAATATACACTTTTCTTAAAACAAGAATTGTTTTTTAAAATTCAATTTTTTTTTAATTGAAGTATAATTATTAACATTTTAGATAAATTCCATTTCTATTCATTTTGTACCTGTCTAGATTTTAGGTAATAATGAAATTTTAAAAACAAAACGTTTTTCGTACCTATTTTTAATTTAACATTAATATTAAAAACTGAATTTGAAGTGATTGGTTTCAACTTTCAATTATAAATGCATATTTCGTAGGCATTAAATATGTTTCTGATAGTAGAGTTTTAATGAAATTATCTCTCTTACAAAACCTACACGATCGCCTACTGAATCTCGATAAAAACTTTTTCCATCATGAGAAGTAGAAATGTTTAACAAACCTATAGAGTAGGTGTAAATACCAAGATGTAATATTATCATATATTTCCGAATAATCCCACACATTTATAATAGTGAATTAATACATTATACCAATATATTTGATATTTTTAATGGATTTGAATTGTAGTATAAAAGTATACATCAAGAATATGAAAGTCAACAGAGTAAAAAACGAGGGAGGTGTTACACACTATTATTTCCAAAATAATCAACTAAGTCAATGTAATAAAGTTAATATTTAATAAGAAACCTTACATAAAATTAAGATAAATTTTTAAAAATAAATTGGACAATTAGTACTGCATGCAGAATACTTTAATTTTCTAAAAATAATATGATATTTTTATTTTTATTTATTTTTTAGGAAATATTCTGACATTTTAATTACTTGTATAATATTACAAAAATCACTATTATTCATTCTCCATTTTTAAAAAAAAAATGTATTCTGTAAAATAATATTCACAGTCCGTGCTTATACTACACAATAAGCAAATAGTTTTTTAATATATACATACAGATGAACAATGGTATAGATAAGGAGGGAGAGGCTCTACTATTCTCAACCTTAATTATAAATATTTACCAAATTATTAAAAAGTTATTTTTTTAAAATATATTCATGTAGTAAACAATACATATCACACAATTTAATAGATTATAATTATTATTACTTGGTTACTTTTAAATATTTTTCATTCATTTAAACGGGCTAGTTGAAGCATAATAATAGTTTTGCAACAGACAATCGTATGCATTTCCCATTCCTTATATATGTATTGTGTATACGTTTCAATTGCAAATAATATGGTTTTAAAGACGTCAAAAACTAATGTACGGTCTTTACCTTGAGGTGGATTATTTAAATAAATCTATGTGTATATTTGTATATGAACTTTCTTAGAAATAAGAATAATTAGTAGACAGTAACATTTATGCCACTGATAATGAATGCTTCAATGGCCTTAAATTTAATATAAAGTAATCTTCTCTAAAGCCTTATTTTTAATATTATTTGTTTATATTTATGTATTGCTTAAGAAGAAATCTACGTTGTCGAATGTATAATGTAATACAGCATAGTGCGAACCTAACCACTGTTTATGATTTAAAATATTTTGTTGTCTTTACATCTTTATAAAACAAATTCGATGAACCGCATAATGCAATGACGTTAAATTAACGCCGTTCAATAATATGTTGTATATTACTCCGTATATATTCATGTATGTAAATGTTTAAAAACTATATCGTTAATATCAACTAATGAAAAATGATTGTTTATTAAATTAATAATAATTAATTAATGATGTTAGAATAAGTTTATAAGTTATTATTATGTAAGTCTTCAACCTTTTGGATGTAAATATTGAGCTGATAATATTATCATACTATTTTTTGAAACATCGATAATAATGTCTATTACATAAATGAGTTAGATAAAGATTGTAAAACCAGTTTTCTGCTTATTACCTTGTAGGGCGAGTTGTTTAAATCCTGTCTGTGTTGAAGTGACGTCAGATTGGCAACTTGGGAGTGTAAATAAATATACTGAACGGATACGGATTCAAATAAAAGTTCAATACTCTCGCTGAAAAAAAAGAGAATACAGTCTATTACTTCAAATCAACAACTTTAGTTCTAACAATAAAGTATAATTTGATGATAATAATAATAATAAAGGCTTGTTTAACCAATCTAAAACTTATTATATTTATTATATCTATTATTTATATTTTATTGTGCAACTAAATAATATATATTATATTAAAATATAAATTGTTATAATATGATTTTTGTTATTATTTCATAATTACTTTTCCAAGTCTAAAATAAAATACCCACTATTTAGTGTTAAACGGGTACAACTTTTAATGTGCGCTTTTCAACATAAAATAATATATACCTACGTTGAACTTTAGTTAGGTACACATTTTATCTAAATTATAGTACAGTTTAATCAGTCAACTTAAATAGAGCTTATCATGTACAATTTTTGTTGACTTTTATAATGTAATGTAATATAATTATTCAAGTAGATAGGAATATAAACGTAATTCTCTAATTTTAATTCCCGCGGCACTTGGTGAATTTTCAAAATGTTTTTAGTTAGGTACTGAAAATCATTTTTTTTTCGTAAATCATTTTTTCTTTTTAATATATTATACAGTATACCTACCTGTACAAACTTTTGAACAATTATATTTTATCATACCATAACTTAACCAAGTTATTTGTTACAAAGTTACGAGAACAAACATCTGCATTAAAATATACGTTTATATACTATATATGTAATATAAGTTTTATTGTAAGAACTTGCAAAAAAATTATACCGTTTACTTTTTCGAGACATGGCTCAAGTAATACATCATACTATTATGTATGTTTATTTTTTGTTTGGTCTAACTTTTTTTTTTTTTTTTATCGTAGTGGTTCTTGCTATCTGTGAGTACTGAATGTGAACTCTTTTCGATCGTGCATGATCGGCCGATGTGATACTGAGCACGTTCACCGGTTCTTCCAGTCGATGTGCGTCATATTTGCTACCGTGTTTTCTCCGTAAATTGCACGGCTTACATTTTATTTTATTATTTATTATATTATTATATAATTTTTATACCTACTCGAGACCCTGTATCTGCTCAACGTATTTTCGGTTTCCACTTTGCTTATTTTCCGTCAATCTACTTGTAGGCAATATCAATTACCGAATTGTAGGTACCTATAGGTACTCTATATTGAAATGTATCGGTCATTTTTCAAAGATAGTTTCCAGGACAACTTTCTGAACGTTTTTGTCTTGTGAAATAGAATAAATTATGATGCTATCATATTAGATACCTACGTAATAAATTTGTTTTTTTGTAACCTAGTTATTATGAATAAAATACTACATACAATATTAAAATTGTATTTTCATAGAAATCCGTTAGAATCTTCTATTACCTACCTGAGGTGTTTTACTGTTCAACAGCCAATGGCAAAAATGCATTTTCCGAGTTTTTATTTATATATTTATTTAAATGTATTCCTTTGTATGTAATACCAACATTGTAATGTTAAGAAATCAAAAAATAAAAACAATTAGGACATACCATAAATCGTTAATTTTATTGCATTTTACTCGCTTAGAACATTTTTTTTTTGTACTTACTTTTAATTTAATTATTTTGTTTTTAATAATAATTGCACTTCAAAAACATATCAAGGTAAAATTAATTATAATTGCGCTTTGAATGTTAATTTATATTATTGTATAACATTTAAAATGGCGTTAAATATTTATGAAGTTTTAATTATTTAATTAAATATTATGAATTATTTGTGGAATTTAACGATTTAAAACTGAGATTCATATTATTTAAGAATTAGGATATTTTGAACAATGATGAATTTAAAGAAATTTGGCATAAAATCCGTTTTGACTGAAAAGTCACTTATAAAGTACGCTATTAGTTAACATTTTGCATGGTAAACTATAAAATAAAAACACACAATGTCATATACAAAAAAAAAAACTAGTTTGTAGCTGAGACTTAAAACTTGGTAAATAATCTCACAAACGTAAGAGAAAAATCTATTCGTTTGAAAATTAATTGGTAATAATAACTATTTTAAAATGTGCATGTTCAGATTGTGAATATTATCAATCAACAAATAATTTGTTTTTAAATTAAAATTTGTTTAACTCATTCTAGTCTAAGTATAAATAATTATATCATAATTAAGGGAACGTTTATAGGTACCTATATATAGAAATATTGTCTTGCTGCGTTCCCACAATGGATAATCTATGAAATCATCTTATCTTGTTAATATAATGTACTAAATTACAGAAAAGTCAAGATATTAAACATTCAATTAAATTTGTAAATGAACTAGTTTGTACCTAGAGTGTTCATTTCTATCAATTGTATCTATATTGTAATATATGCTATACCTCTATTTATTTATTTAATAACACATAAAGTAATGGAAATAATATACCTACTAATTATTTATTGAAGTTTTAGAACTCCCGAGTATTCTACTATTAGTTCGGAGGTACTATTATTATTTTATTTAAATTGTTAGCTATATTTGAATAATCAGTTGTTTTAATTTACGCACAAAAATTCAAAAAGATCCGTGTATATATCTAATAAAATATGATGTAACTTTTTTATTTTTATTTGTCTATATAGGTATAATATAAGTAGTATTTTTTTATTAAATTAAGGCTTCAACAATCAACATCACAGGTTATTAGCCTAGAATACATTTGAATAAGTAGTTTTTTTCAAATAAATTAATATGGTTACAGTTTTAGAGATGGTATATTGTTCACATCAATAATTTAAGTGATAGATACCGCAATTACCTGTACAATATGCATTCATACATTTCCTATAAAAATTAATTATATTTCTGAATTTCAACATATATATATTTGTTAATATAATTTATGTGTAAACATCCATTTTCATTTTCAATATTTTCATTACTCTACCTACTGCGTATGTATAACTGCTAACTTATTGTATTTATATTTGTGTTTCTTATTTTAATCTCGGCGCCGCGCCGCCGCCGCTGGTCGTAAAGTTTTATGCACATACACTGTAAATGGAAAATAGATTCTCGTGTACCTACACCACGTATTAAACCGCTAAGTATACATTATTAATACGTAAAAACAGTGTGTGGTTGCAAAATTGGTAAATGAATTCCATCACAAAGAAGTATAGGTACGTCATTTACCGAGACTGGTTAACTCTTATTTTTTTTCCCCGTCTTCGGTCCTCTCAAACTACTTTTATACTATAAAAAATTCACCATAGGTGCAATCAAAAGGAACGAATTTTGTACGTGGACCAGATGCATAACTTTTTTGCTTTTAATTTTAAATTTACATAGGCTTTAGGTGGTTTTTACTTTTTTCTCTCGCTGCACAAACTCATCCTTTCCGACTCACTCTTTGTAGGTCGTAATCGTAAAAGTCGGCCAACGTAGGTAGGTATAGTCGTTTTACAATGCAAAATTTATATTGAAACGTCGGGTAGTTCGTTCAATCCGGTTATAAACTCGTGTTATTTCCCTTCCGTGTCGTAAAAACCATACATCTTTCAATTCTGAATGACCTAATTTTCTTTATTATTATTATTATTATTATTATTATTATTACCATTTCCTTTTTTTTTACTAAATAAATATACTGGACGTTTCCTTGAAAATCCACTAACAATAAACTTTTAAACTTTTTGCAGATTTAATATATTTTACATCATTCCCTACTAGATTCATGATTTAATATTGGCCAAGCATAATATCATTAATATATAGGTATAACTTGTATTTAATGTTTTAAATTTTTATATATAAATCTCACAAACACTTGGTACCTAAGTGTATACATTTTTAATCACCCTCTGTGTTGAATTGTCTTGGGTCCACTAATGATACATCTCAATGGTTTGACAATCTTAGTATCGCAGACACTCAGAAAGCAGGTTTACTTACGAAAAAAAAGTAGGGATAGATAAATAATTCATACACAGAATAAAATACTTTTTTCAAAATAACGATTTTTAGTTTGCTTGTATAACCGAAAATTATTTTATATAATACATAACATTGTATCTAATATAATTTCATTTTTAGCAAATACGACGGTTGAAATTATTTCTGATAAGTAAACTAGCTTTTTTAATCTTATTATAATATCAATTGTTTTATTGAAACTTACTTTACGCACTGTATTATTTTTAACATTCACCTTTAAAATTAAACATTATACATTAGGTATATTATTTGAAATCCTAAGCTATAATGTACCGAAGAGCAACGCGTGTGACATAGGTAATTGTAATAGTGAATAAGTATGAATATAATATAACCCGTGCTAATCATTTACATTCTGACTTTTTTTTTTAATCCTGTCATTTAAACGTCTGCATTGAAAAACATGTTATGCAAAACTAATTTTAAGTGTCCATCATACGACTAATATTCAGTTTATGAAACATAAAATGAAGTTTTCTTTTTGTGAGTTGGATAAGTCGTTTTATCCATTACGAAAACATAAAAATGGATTTCACAGTGGACAGCGGGCATATACTATATAATTTATAAGTTTGTAATGACATTTGTAAAATTGATACTACTAAAGTATATGTTTTTCATTATTATTTTCTAATGTATCGTCGTGTACCCGAGTTTCTGCTTTGTAATGGATTGATTTTAAATAGAATTCTCATTACTGATCATAATTTTTTGAAAACAAAATTTACGACGAATCGCGATGTTGAAATATGTAAAGGATTACAAAGGTAACCTTTAAAAAATTATAAAAATTAAAACTAGTTATTTAATGATGTTGAATTTTTTCGCTCGTTTCGCTGTGTTATGTATCTTATAGCTGTGTGCCTACTTAAGTACAACACATTTGCAGAACACTATATCCCGAGGGTCGCTCGGTCATTGTGACAGGTCGACACTAATCCGCTGTGGATTCGCAGAGGATCCGGGAAAACAATTTATCTCGAGTTTAAAAGAGGGAACGATTCCAGAGCACTGGTGGAATAGTTGAAAATAAATATATATATATTTATAAAAGGGTGAGGTGAAAAAATGCTTTCACTGAAGACTTTTCAAATGTTGTGAATAATTAATGTTTTTTTTTTTTGTTTTTATACATTTCTGTTTGGTTTTTACGTATTTTTACGCAACTGATCAACATTGAGAGTAATGGTCCTGATCTAAACAATAATCGGTCATGGCCGAAGGGTTTTGTAGACATCTGCTTTTCTTGTCCCGGAGGTAGTTTTAGATAAATCTTTTTTTCTCACGAGTATTTACTTATTTATTTATACCTTCTTTATTATTATTTCATTGATATCGTTCTCCCAATTTCAAAATGTTCATGTTGAACAAACTAAGTAAGTCCTGCTATTCAAAATTCAAAATTTAGTTGGTATTAATTCTATCGAGATAAGAATATTTTTATTCCCTACCTATGTGTATTTGAAAACTATTGAATTATAGTACCTAGATTTTGTGTTGATTAATGAAGCTATTTTTTTTACCTGTTTAAAAAAAAATGCAATAAAAGTTATTCATAAAACATAAGTTTATATAACGAATTTATATTAACAAAAATATAAGCACATTGGCGCTTTTCTGCAGTTTGTATTCCCTTGTGGCAATTTTTCAGTGATTACTATAACATTTTTTAGTTTTTTTTTTTTTAGATTTCAGCAATAAAATCATTTTTATTGTGTTTTTTCTTGTGAAAAAATGACCCTCGAGCCAAATATTGGCCTTAACCAAGATACTTTTAAAAATTGTAAAAGTCTCACCGTTTATAATACTAGTTTTCTAGTTGGATTCAGTCCCATTTTCCAATCTAGGTAATATGTCTTGTTCACTTGACATACTATTTTAGTCATATAATATTATTCATTTGTGTTTTATGTTTCACATACTCTAAATTTTAGATTCATAGCGTGTGTCTATGTGCTGAACATTTGATTCTATCTTCAACTTTGAGGGTTGTTTTTGATGGAAAATCATCGTGTACTCTAGTTGGTTATTGGTAGGTCAAAAATAGAAAAATAACAGTGATTTTCAAAATAATAAGGAAAAACTAACTAAACGCAACAAACTGGAATATTCACAACAATGAGTTCCCTGGTTTTATTTTTTATAATACAAAATTTATTTAGTAAATATTCCTTTTTTTAAAAAACTATCACTGTTCGAGAAAGTTTTAAATACGAAACTTAAGAATTTTATAATGAAGTTAATACTTTTTTTAATAATATGAATAGCCTATGTAGAATATTAATATTAATTAATTACATAATTCAAGTTAAGCATTATTTTTAGGTAGTGAAGTCGTAATTTGCTAATCTAAGATTGTGATCGTTTTTATAGACGATTAAAAGTTTCTATATTTTCTTTCGTAAAATTAATAATCAATACATTTAAAGTATTAACTGTGAGAGTAAAATATCTGAACCAAAAAGTTTTATCCATTTATGTAGTTAATCCAATTTCCGTCAATCATAAAACTGACTTAAATTTATTCCTGAAAGCATTTTTCTCTCAAAGTAACTATTTAATGTTAATTGTGTTAAATTGATCTATTGCAGTATAAGCGTATACATAGTTGTGCTTACCGAAAAAAATTGTGAAATGTTTTGTGCTAAATTTTAAAGTTAATTTTTTTTTTCTAATTGAACATGTGTAGGTACATTATTAAGTATACATACAATATTTCACACTTATTATTGAACCTAATATGTGATATTGTAATCGAATCAAAAATATAAAACCGTTAGTATAATACGGTATTTGAAATCATTTTACATTTTCATATACCTAACGACGTACAGTTTTTGAAGTGTAAGTTGTAGATTTTTGTTAAAGATTGGACCTCTTTTTTGTTTTACTCTTGGGAGTATTTTACCAGCTAGCAAAATCTTGATATGTTTACAATTTAGTATTTACCATGTATTATTCTATCGCAAAACGCTTCCACTATCATGTTTTTTGTAAAACTTCAAACTCTAAATGCTAACTTATTTTTCGAACTAAAGTTTATTGTTATTTCCCTATAGTTTAAAATATATTATTATTATTACCATTTAATAATTATCATCTTTCTTTATTAAGAAAATTATAGTATGCCATTCCAACTTATTAGAAAAACAATGTTTAAGAATGTATAACTAATAACTATATTTTAAATCATTTTGATCTATTATTTTTTATTCGGGATACGTCACGAATATTTGTCATATTTATATGTGACGTCGATGTATGATGTTTTTATGTTACATGGATAGGTACTGGGTGTCTGTGTATAATGTATATTAATGATTAAAGAATTATTCATTTATGATTTAAAATATAAAATAGTATTGTGTTTTTAGCTTTTCAAGCTTTATAATTAACATAATACAATAATGTAAACTAATGTACATATATAACTTATTACATTAAAAATATTAGTACCTACGTAAAATTAGTTTCCATATAAAATTTAAAAAAGAAAAATCTCTACTTCATTAACAAAACACAAAATCGTGTGGAAGTAACACATTTTTTTTACAAATTAAATAAAACTTGTAAACATTATACGTTTCCTTCTTATATTGTATAACTTAGGTATAGTAATATTATGTCGAGTATTATGTTTTATAACTTAATTTGTGTCTACAAACGAAAATGTTGCCGGGTAGTTGGTGCCGTTAGTGGTATTTATTATTAAAAATGTAAACTATTTATCATATTTTCCAAGTTTTTGTTTTCATACTGAACGTCGTAAATATACACCGTAGTATTTCATTTACTTAAATATTTAAAACCCGAGTGACCAGATAAATTTACGAATAACTGATTTGGTTCTTAGTTCTTCGAAATAAAAATAAGTTACATATTTTATGTGAAGATTTTAATAACAATGATAGCAAAGTGGAATACTCTTTGCCGTCCGTACAGCAGTAATCTCGGAAGTCATAAGATTTATTATACTATATATCGAACAACACCTTTTTCCGTGTAATTTAATACTCATAAACAATGAACTATTTATGAAATCGATGCTGTAACCATTACAAAATAGGGGCAAAAAAACCTCCGCTCTCGTTGAATTGTATATAATACAATACACATGTATGTATGATAATCTATTGTCACTTCCTTTTTGCGGTGTGTAACAAAAGTTTAGCCTATAACCAGCCCGTAGTATCATCTGCACTATCTAGACCCGTTCAAAACTTTTTCATTCACCGGTAATATCAGCGTAGGTGTAATGGTTTTTTTCCCCTTAAAAGAATAACGTCTCATACACGAAGAGTAAAATTCTTATAAGTAAAACCCAACCTAAGCTACACAGCACTGCGTGCAAAATCATAATAATAGTTGATAATGTAAAAAATTCTTGCTGATATGTTTTTCGCTGTGATTTTGTCTTCTCGTTATAATACTATAATACAATATGATACGAAATATTTATTTGTTTGAAAGTTTTTGTATTTTTATGTATGTATTACTTACTCCAAAGAACTTATATTCAACTAAATATGACTTTAATTATTACTATACAATGATATAATATAATATCATATTATGATGAATATGAAAATAACATTAGATAAAAGTTCATTAATAGGTATTTCACTTGAAATTGTTACAACATTACAAATCTGAATATAACTATGATTTAATAATGTAGGTATGGTATTTTATAAAATCCTTTATTATTAACGACTTTTTATTTTAATTTATTTGCGAGATAAATTGCAATTAAACTAGATGAACATAAATATAATGATAATGCTTGTATAAAGGATACAGGTAGGGAAATAAGAATCGACGAAAGACTTTTGCAAGTGAAGGGTGGTTTTAAAGAGAATATTTTAAGCCACTACTGTGATAAGGTTAGACATTAATCTACAAACGTAGAGAGTAGGTACCTAGGTATTTGATGGATGAATATAATAACTAGGTAAGGATATGGTTGAATATAAACGTTCTAAAAGTAGTGTACACTAAAGAAAATGGATAGTGAGCTAAATGACCCGTTTAACAACATTCCACTCATTTTTTAAATTCGTTTTTTTTTTTTAAAAATACTTTTACTTATCTTGTTAGAAGATATATTTTTTTTTTATATCAATGAAAAACATTTTCTGATAATTTTAAAGCGCTCGCAAGGCTTAAAAATGACGCTAAATTGAGCTGGTTTTAAACGTTTTAAGCATAATAATTGTTAAGTGTATACCTCCGATGTGTTGTATCATCATGTATCTATATTTCCTCGATGCGATCCGTCGGAGTAGTGTACGAAAAAAAATAATGTCGGCCGTTAGAATTTTTACTATTCCGACACCTATAACGATCTTTGCCTCCCGAACGCGTACGAGGATTTAAGAATAATAGAATGCATTACCACGGAAGCCCGCGGACTTCCATTAACCCGCCGACTGAATATCAGTTCTCTGTAATCGAATGGTGCGAACACACAATGAGGTCTACATTTTCCGTTTCTTTTTTCCCACCCTCCCCGCACTCGACCTCTCCTACCCATCACGACGTACACAACGTACCCGGAGTGAATATACTGCGTGAATGGGTCCATTTATGCCTTTTGCATGTGCGCTCCCTACACAGCAGTGGTTGAATGTACTTATATATATATTTTTTTTTTTATTTTATTCATACCCCAAAATATATAATACGCGTACCTATATCGATAAAAAATAATTCGATCTGTCGGGAACCAGAAAATTCATTATGATGTTGTCGAAACGTATTTTAATAATACGCGCGGGAGTCAATGGTCTATAGATTGGCGATTTCGTTTATATAATAACAGGTATGTTCAATCTTGTAAATCATTCACCGCGTAAAACTCGTTGTAATTGCGTAACAGTATAAATGAAGACAACGCTTACATATTTCATCCATCGATATATTGTATCAAATTTGTGTCTTGATTATTATTGTTCGATCCGCCGTTCATTAAAAGTCACATATTCACGGTGGTCGGTGGTGTAGTGAGGCTTGTATAAAATTGTTCATTTCGTATTATTTATTGTTCTGATGACACTTTTGTGTTTGGTTCATCACCAAAATCGTTCAGGGCAATAAAAGTATTATAACTGTATTCATTAAGTTTCAAAAACAACAAGAAGAGTTTATCATCATAAAAACTACGCCTGGTTTGTTTCCGAATACATCATTAGTATTTTTATAAATCACATTTTTCATGGATCTTATTTATATAGTAAATGTTTTTAAATTGGACTTGAATACTTTATAGATGGATTTAAAATCTTAAGAGGGCGCATTCATTGTCTTAGTGTGTATTACACACGTTTATCAAAATAAATTTACTTAACGCATTTCAATAACATTTTTGTTGTTTTTAAAATTATAGCTAATTCGCATATTATCTTACATAAATGGATACGATAACTACCTTACTCGAGCTTTCTCGTTGGCTTTCATAGATATTATAATTTAAATATGCATAAAAAATGTATGAACATTTACATAAATTGTTGTTATTCATTATCTATTTATGTTTCACTTTAAATTAATTTTTCAAAAAACCAATAAGAGAGCACAGACAATATATTATCAACTTCAAGTTTGATGATAAATCAATGTAGATACTCTAGTAACGATACAACTATGTAAGTAGTTTTAGGATCTTCATTTAGTAGGTATATAATATACGTTACATACTCAGACGACAAATATATATACATGTCCATATTATATTCGTTTAAAAGTTACTTTGATGCTACAAAAAACAAAATATAAATGTATATGACAATTAATGTAAAAAACGTACCGATTCGTTAGGTTTTGAGCACTCGTCTCACATCACTCATCTTGATGCTATATTCTACCTATTATAAAATTAGATCTATGTATAAGTCAAGAAGAAATCATTGCATTTCAAAAACGATTCTGAGTGGAAGCTGCAAACGTTCGAGATTTTATAAAAGAAAAAACTAAATCTACCATTAATATATCGGTTTCCCGGTTTCTATATAAGGGGTTTTTAAACTACTATGAAAATCAAAAATGGCCCTTTTAAAGTACAGCCTGTATTGGATTTCCAATCTATATGCCACATGAAACTTTCTGAGCCATTTTACAGCCCTAAAAAAGCGGTTTATGAACAGAAATAAAAATTAAAGTGCCCATTGTAAAACCAATAGCTCTAAACAAAGTCTAAAAAAAAAAAATCACAAAGTATTAAAGTATACATTTTTTATACTAAAAAATTCAAATACGAAAAATATATTAATAGAAACTACATATTAATGTTAATACAAAATACGCGAGACCATCAATTATAATAGATGACGTAACCAGGTTTTAATTAAAACAGGAGAGGTATGTTTGCAATGGGAACAAAAGAATTTTCATAACCTATAAGCATAATATGCATTATACATGTAGAAAAGAAAACCACACAATCGCAGACAACTATATCCTTACTATTGAAAAATAGCATAATGCCTAATTAAAACAAAATAAAACCTCCATATTTTACGTTATACATTTATACCATTGATATCGAAAAGGATTTATTGTAGAAATAAAACAAACGATTATTTTTCTTAAACATATATTATAAGGGGCATTCAGCTTGAACTTGTTCCGTGAATAAAGTATGGTTAAGTATATCTAATAATCCTAAAATGTCTACATTCAAATAATGAAAAATATCTATCAATAATTGATCCACCTAAAATAATTCCTGTGCTGTTATTATAGTTTTCAGAAAAAAAGTTTCAAGTTTTAATTTTTTTACTTTATTTTAATTAGAATAAAATGTTAAAATAATATACCACATTTAATAGAAATTCGATAGACAAAACCTATTCAGATTTGTAAAATAAATAATTGATAAAAACGGCACTAAATGAATGAGATATTGTATTATTATACAGTTAATTTATAAGCCTAAAGCATTATTTTATGTTTGTTTGTGTATAGTTACAAATTATTACCGAATCCATCATCAATTGCTTTTTTATGACCTCGTTGATGAATGTAGAATTTTTTATCATTTATTATTCTGAATACCATACCTTTGTAAGTGAAGGAGTGATTGTTATCACGCAGACGAATTACATTTAATATATTTTATTTCTTTCCTAAGAATTATTAGAGTAACGTTTGTGAAGATAAATCGTACAACTAATATTAAGCAAAATCTTTTTGTTCCCATCAAAAAGTACATTATATTGTATTGTTATAATATGTAATGTAACTTATGAGTACTAGCATAATATTAGTATATATATTTATTTTTTTTGTGAGATGGGGATTAAGGCTTCGACAACTAAGGTCATTAGCCTGTGGAACTGTGAGGGAGGATACTGTAGGTTTTTAACACTTGTGCATGTACCCATCCGGTAACTTGTAGTAGCAGGCGTTGCTTACTCTCAGTCGCAGAACGCGACTGGTAGCAGCCAACACGTCACGCCAAGCCACTTAGTATATTTTATTAATGCTTATAATCGATGGTATATGATAGCAAAATGCAAATTTAGTTTTTAACTTTTATATTTTTTTTATTTTGGATACACCATAATCTAATTACGAACTTGTAACCCTAAAAAAGTAAATTTATTCAATAGAGTAATTATACTTTAAATAAGTTATAATTATTTAAAATGTATTTTTATTATAAATAAAATAACTGTTGGTTAACTGCACTACAAACTCGAAGAATCTGAAGCACAACGTAATTTGTTTATTGTAAGCTATAACTTATGGAATTGTTTTCTCTAATAATTTCATGTATTTTTGTCCACTTAATTATTAAGTTTTTTTTATGTTTTTAAAACTTTTTTGAATTTCATGAGTATTAAAGTAATAATAATCAAATAAGTTAACAAACATAATTTTTCTAAAAGATACTTTTAGTTTTGATTTAAAATTTGTGCTCAGTCAATACTATTTTTTTACAGAACAAGTAAATAATTATTGTTACCTAATAAATTTTATACTTAAACTTGTTTTTATTTTCAAAAGTATAAAAAAACTGTATTGCTGACTAAGAAATAAATAAATAAATATTTATTTAATACACATTTGTTACGATTTTATTGTCGTTTCACAATTAATTGTTGTACGTTTTTAATTTTTGGTGGTTTCATATACTTGTCATTCAATTTAAAACATTAATTTCATTACTGCAGTCTCATTGAACGAACGTTTAAAATATTCTTCTGTGTTTTACTTCTAGTGGTCTGTATTGTTGATAGTCATGAAATAGGCACCTGCCTACATATATATATTTTTCTATTGCATTTTTTATCAAACTTGATTTACCAAAATTTGGTTTGGTACGTTTTTATATTAAGCTTTAGTGTCTTTAAATTTTAATATCAAATAAACGGAATGACAATTGAGGTACATCGACGTCGATCCTAAAAACTCTGGTAGCCGATATATTTTAAAGTCAATCATGAAACACACAAATAAATTAATGTATTATTAATATTATTTTTACTTATTAGAAATATTCTTTTGTAAAAAGCAATTTCACGTAGCACAAATAACGCGCGCGCGCGCGCGCGTGTGTGTGTGTGTGTGTGTGTGTGTGTGTGTGTGTGTGTGTGTGTGTGTGTGTTTCGTGATATGGACAAATGTCACAGAGTTGATGATTTAAATTCATCGTTTTACGTTGTCAATAATAAATCAATATTTAAATCATTCATATTTAATATTCTATATTTATTTAATGTTGTGCGCATGCCTCGTCCTCGAATCCCTTATTGTTTCTTATTCATATTTAATAGAGGTACTCGTGTGTGTATATTATATATACCTATTTTATTTGAGTATTTGAATTTTCTTCGAAACAATCAATCAAACCAATAATCATGCGAGTATCATTTTTATCTATAAAATATAATACGTCTACCTACTCGTATAATATCATGATGGTATACCAGTGGACAAATTTACGAACACAACTACTGCAGGTTAACATTATAATATATTATTATACTCACACGGGAAACCGATACTAAATGCGTTTAATCAAAATTCCCAATCTTGTAAATCGAATTGTTTAAAAACATGTGTTTGTGTTGGTTAAACGAATGTCGGAAACGTTGCACTCAATTATTCGGCCCAACATACCGGTGTGCGATTTTAATCTATTTTACTGGACGCCTAAAAACAAATATATTCACAGGTACATATAATGTGGGCCACGTTTGCATTAATCGTCGACACAGAAAACACAACAATGATAGAACTAAAATGTTTAATATACTAAAACTGCTTATAATAAATTCCTATTATTTGCGTTTTGTTCAAATTGAACATATATCTTTAACAAAAAACATATTAAAATTAAATCAATTCCAACTTTTAGTTTTATTTTAACATAAATAACACGAAGTTTTGTTTTTACCTTAAATATAATTATCATCATAGTTCGAAAACTATAACTCAACCAAACATATTTGAATGTTAATATTACTTCAAATCTGGCTACATTTCAAGTTTCCAATATGATTCCAAAAGTTCTTCATTATATATATAACTTTTTATTTTTTTAATCTACCTCCATTACTATTATATTATACCTATTTACTATATGTGCTCCGAATTTGTAGTCAACAATTAATTGTACGCAAATATATTTTTATGTAGTGTAATTGTGTAAGTATAACAAATATATATACACCTAATGATTACACGGATAAAAAATATGTTATCTTAAGATTATTCGTAACATGTACTCATAAATACATATTTGTGCGGGAGAAGAGGGTATAGAAAAATTGTTCCTGCCATCAACGTTATTTTTTGTTTTGTTCAACCAAAATATTTCTTAAAACATACAAGACCTGAAAAAATTCAATAACATAATATGCACATATCGCGTTTCCTTTTTGTGTTAATTTATTGAGCATCGACAATCGTTTTTCCACCTTGGGCACGTCATAATGATTAACCGTTTGTGCGTCGGTCTCAACTTTTAATGCGATTCGGTCGCATTAACTGTGTTATAAAGATTCCAAGTTCACTGTTCGTGTATTCTTGATTCAGCCGTGGTTTCCGAAATTTCAAACTTAACAAGTTAAATGTAATACCGACGCAATTATTAACAATGGAACACCGTAGTGCCGTGTACAACAAAACCAATATATAAATCTCAAAGCTGATTAACGGTGCAGAGGCTACACCGCGGGCTGAAGTGTGTGCTAACGTTTTACAATTGATCCAAAAGCGTTGTTCGTGTATAGTTTTCAAGTTTTGGACGTGACTTATAAATAGCATTGTATCATCAGAAAGAAATCTCGAACAACACCTACGTGAAATATTCGTCAGTAGTATATATCAATTGGTTTTAATTATTTGCATAACTATTGTTATTAGCTTTAATTTTTATCATTATTTATTTTTAAAAGTGATTATTGCCTGCTTATTATTTCCATTCTTCATTCTGCGTAGAAATACATCATATTCTAGTCATTTCTCTGAGAAACATTGAGATGTAAGATGAGTACATTTATAAGTTATTAGTTTATTACACTAAAATTCTCAATAGACTAAAACAGTTATAAGTGAATATAAGAAGGCACCTGAAAAATTATAAGTTTGTAAAAGACGCAAGTAGAATTACTTTTATTCTAATCATAGCGAGTGAAAGTGTAAGAAACTATTAATTAGTAGTATTTTTGGTAATAATTAATAAACTATTACTATTATATCCATATAGACATCGAGGAGTTATTGGATCTGTAAATCATGTAGATATATTCTACTATAATACCTCGTTTAATTATATTATAAAACAAACACAATAATTTATTATTTTAATAAAAATACTGTGATTATGAAATGTGTATTTTATAAGATGGTCAATTTTAAATGGAATATCAATACATTCATTACGTTTTTAAATATTATCAATACATTCATTACGTTTTTAAATATTTTTATTTATCATGACAATCTTCAAATAATTTATATACCTAGAGGTCCGTCTTATAACTTTAATTCTGATTATTATAGTACATTTTATAGGGATTTGGTTGGATGTATTCTACAGTTAAGCGTGCGTTCAATCTCCTTGATCAAATTATTTAGAGCAGGTAGTTTCTATTCGATTAATATAATATCGTGGTTCAATAATAGTCATTGCGGTTCCCTATACTAAAGTCTATCAATTGCATTTTGAGTTCCTACCTGCTATGTATATTATAATATTATTATATAAGTCAGTATTGGATAAGTTCACAGATATAATTGAAACTTTTGGTAATGAACAATAACCGGCAATTTATAATTATTGAGTTGAATCATTTTCGGCTTTGCAACTGATGGTTTTACCTTTGGAACAATTATTATTTTTATTTGAATTAATATTTACGGTGGAATTTAACTCGATTGTTATTTACAATAAAACAATTGTACGTGTATTGGTGCCGTGATTAGTATGTTTTAGACTTAGTGCTTTACCACTCAAGAAAACAAATACCGATAATGACTTGGCGAAGTACATAAAAACTATGGTATTCTCCTGTGTGTAGTGTTAGGGACAAGATAGATCGGCTGGTAGGGTGGTAGAGAAATATGAAAAGCGCAAGTTTCTCTCTTTCGACCTGTACCCGGTGTAACTAGGGGCCCATTCCCAGTACAATGATATATTATTATGACCGGATAGTACGGTTGTGATGAGGTCGAAAGAAGGAAACAAGTCACATAAATTATAATAATGTAATATAAAAACGTGCGAGAAGAGACGTGGAAACGTATTTTTTTCATCCATTAACAGTTTTAAGCAAAAACTGTTACAAAGTGGCAAAGTTCAACACAAAACACTTTTTAAGATTATTATATGATTCATTTTACAAAACTAAAGTTTAAGTAAGTCGTAATCAAATTGTCACTATAGTATTTTGTATATTCAATTTTTAATTCATAGTTTCTTGATTTTTAAAGTAAATTGTTTAATGTAAACACAATATTAGGTTGACTTTTTATTTTAATATTTATTTATTTGAATAAATGTCTTGGTATTTTACAATTATTAGCATATGCATATATAACGTTCTATATATTTAATTAATTTTGTTAAATATTTTTTATAGAAAAACAACTTAAAATGGTCAATTTTTATATTGAATGATCTATCAATAACCACGACATTATAGGAAGTCAAAATAATGCATTTATTGGCTACATATTCCATTCAATACACAATTAATATTTCTATATTAAACATTCAGTTTATGAGCTAGTGCATAAAGACGTTTAATTTATTGTATTGGAAAACCCTCGTCTACAACGCCCCTTGCATTTATACTTAATGGATGTTCTTAAGGTTCCCTTAATATACCGTGTTTTATATAAGTATCTAAAAATATAAAATACGAAAACGTCGAAAACCCTCTTGACTTTGAGTTTTGTTTCGATATGGTAAACATATCTTTTGTATAAGCCCTGATGATGAGGTCCTGAATAAAACCAGTGATGATATTTAAAATTCCAATCTGGTCTTTAAAATACAAAGCAACATCTTAAACGCGTAGGAGAAACGTTCATTCTTCAAGTACTCGGGCAGAACAATCGGTCGGTAATTGTAAACAGTGTTGCGGACTCTATACACTTGCACCCTCATTTTATAGAAATACTATTTCGTAATCTCTCTGCGCTAAAAGAAAAAAAACTTTCTTCGGCTATGAATTAACTCTTGTAGTTGTTAACATTTTTTTAATTTATTCATTGCAGGTTGAATATAGAAACATATACATGATGTTAATTAAATTGTTCTTTCCAGAAAATTGTCCTTCAGAAAAGTTTTGATTTATCATTATTTTTATGTTATTTTATTCTGTTTTAAAATTGATATAAATGATAGTTTTTAAAATTAATTTTTGAACTCGTATATGTCCGTCTATATGTTTTCTCCGATGAATTACTCTAGTAGCAATGTGCATTCTTTGCCATCTTGACGTTTTCTGCCGTTTTTATTGTTCTTTGGCTTTGTCCCAGTATAATAGGGTCAGCACAATTCGTTATTGCCTCTCCGGAAGTTGAAACCCTTCTCTTAGACATCACAAACTTTTCAGTTATTTACAGTTTATTAATATTTTAATGTTATAATTTATAAAACAAAATTGATCATTTATAAAGTTGAAAAAATTATTTATCTTATGCTGTGATACATTTATTTAATGTTTTGTTTCTTATTCAGATATTCATGTTTTTGATCTTCTATTCTAATTTTTTTTTCAGGAAAATGTGCAGAATGTCAAAACGAGTCAGCCTAATAAGATGACAAAAACGTCCCGCGAGTAACTACCATGGAAACAGGCTTCAAGGCACTGTTTATTAAGCCTCTGATATTAGTTTTGTTATTCCTGGTATCAAGCTGTTTCTCCACATTAAAAAATGGAAGTCTGGCTGATTTACGTTTTACCAGAGAACACTACAATGCAACGATTCCAGAGAATGCTCTTATCAAAACGTATGTCCGAACAGAAGAAAAAATGGGCATTTATTGTTCAGATGACGACGTTATCATACGCTATAAGATAGCATCCCAACAAAAGATCAAATTCTTCAAGGCTGAAGAAAAAAAGATCGGAAACTTTTGGTTCCTTTTAGTTCGGACAAAGACTGATTATGATGTTCTGAACAGAGAACGACAAGATGAATATGTCTTAGAAGTCAAAGCTACAGTTACAACTTCTACCGACAAGTCTAAAGATAAAAAAAAAAATAGTGTTTCATTAGAACTCCATGCTGCTTTAGTTGTAACAGTTCTTGATACCAATGACTTAAGTCCCTTATTTTATCCGGTTGTGTATGAAAAAACTATACCAGAAGATACGCCTCTTCATTCTAGTGTTCTAAAAGTTTCAGCGGAAGATGCTGACATTGGGATGAATGGTGAAATATACTATAGTTTTAAAGAAAAAACTAATCAGTTTGCTATGCATCCTAGAACCGGTGTCATAACAATTACTAGATTATTAAAATTTGAAGAAAGAAGATCGTATGATTTTGTCGTTGAAGCTCGGGATCGTGGCATTCGAGGGCGTTCTAAACCAAGTAGTGCAAAAGTAAAATTCAACATCCAACAAGTCAATATATATAGTCCCGATATTTATATCCAAAATTTACCACACGTGGTTGAGGAATCTAACTGTGACATATATGCAATCATCAAAGTTACAGATAGAGATTCAGGTGTAAATGGTATTATACGAAGCTTGGAAATTGTTGACGGTGATCCAGATGGCCATTTCAGAATTAAAGAAACTGGGCATAGTGGTGAATATAATATTGTCGTCCTCAATATGTTGGATAGAGAAACGGCTCCAAAAGGTTATAATTTATCTCTTAGAGCAGTTGACTCAGGAACGCCTGAAAGAGATACTTACAAGTCGATTCATATAGAACTCGCCGACGTTAACGATAATGCTCCAGTGTTTGAACGTGAACTATATGAGGTAAATATCGCTGAAACTGCACCAGTTAATTCGCCTGTCATTAAACTAAAAGTGAGTGATAAAGACGAAGGTAAAAATGCCCAGGTGTCTTTAGAAATTGTCGGTGGTAATGAAGGTGGAGAGTTTCGAATAAACAAACGGACAGGTATGCTTTACACAGCTGTAGTTTTGGATGCTGAACATAGATCATCTTATACTCTTACAGTCAGTGCAATAGATCAAGGAAACGCTGGAAGTCGAAAACAATCCGCCGCCAAAGTCAAAATATTTGTTGTTGATGCTAACGACAATGATCCTCTGTTTGAAAAATATTTTATGGAAGTATCCATCAACGAAAATGAACCTGCCGGTACATCTGTTGTAAAAATAAGTGCACGTGATAAAGATTCAGGTGAAAATGGTTATATATCTTACAGTATTGCCAATTTAAAACCTGTGCCTTTTGATATTGACCATTTCACCGGCCTTATTAAAACAACTCATCTTTTAGACTTTGAAACTATGCGACGGGAATATGTGCTTCATATCAGAGCATCTGATTGGGGATATCCATACAGGAGACAAACTGAAATGAAGTTAGTAATTAAACTGAAAGATGTGAATGACAATAGACCCCAGTTTGAAAAAATTGACTGTAAAATACAAGTTCCTAGATTTACTGTCATAGGTAAAGAAATCATGACCATGTCTGCTGTAGATTTTGATGATGGTAATTTCATAAGCTATCGGGTTGAATCAGGCAATGAAGACAATTGTTTTTCAATCGAATCATCATCGGGCGTACTTTCAGTAACTTGTGACCTTTCTGACATAGGTATGGAAGAACGTAACGTAAAAATCACTGCCACTGACGGTTCACATTATTCGGACTTGACGAGTTTACACATTACATTAGTGAACGCGAAAAAAACGCAGGCTGCTGATGATTCAATCAATATCGAGTGTCGAGAAACGGGAGTTCTTCGACGATTAAATGACGCCATTGAAACCGCAAAAAAGAACAATATTGGTGAAGATGATGATTTTGCCATGATGCCAAGCAGGTATGGAGAAAATGTACATAAGCCCGAGTTAGTGAATTTCCCTAGTGCTGTACAAGTCAATGAGTCTGTGCCATTAGGATATACGATACTAGCTATTCGTGCCAGAGATAGAGATCTAGGTTACAACGGTAAATTAGTATATGGGGTCTCTGATGGTGACGACGATTCTTTGTTCAGAATCGATCCAGAAACCGGTGATTTAAATGTAGTTGGATATCTGGATCGAGAAACAAGAGATGAATATGTATTAAATGTTACAGTATCTGATCTCGGCAAACCACAACATACTTCATGGAAGTTATTGAAAGTTGTAATTTTAGACGTCAACGACAATGCTCCCAAAGTTGACAAAAGAGTTTCTAGTTTTCGGGTTAGTGAAAATGCTCGAAACGGGACAGTAATATTCAAAATAAATGCTCAAGATCCTGATCAAGGAGAAAACGGTAGAATAGTTTATATATTGACCACCGACACAAATCAATTTTCGGTTGACAAAACTTCAGGCAATTTATATGTATCCGGTCGCTTGGATCGAGAACGCCAAGAATTATACGAACTGAAGGTTACCGTCTCGGACTGTGCTCCTGAACCGTGGACATTACACACAGAAGCTTTGATACGCATTATTGTTGACGACGTGAATGACAACGCACCAGAATTTCTCGTACAAAATTATACCGTCAAAGCTTTAGAAGATTTGCCAATCGGTAGCGTCGTCGCAATCGTGACTGCGGTTGATCCTGATCTCGGTACAGGCGGAATAGTGTCGTATACATTGGAATCAGATTCTTCATCAGAAGTGGACGAAAAAATGTTCGAAATTGATTCCATTTCCGGGACTGTCCGAACAACGAAAGAATTAGATTTCGAACAGAGACAGATTCACACACTAATCGTGAGTGCAGTAGATGGAGGCATGCCTTTTTTATCTTCAGAAACTTGGTTAACAATAGAAATTGTGGATGTGAATGAAAACATGTTTGCTCCTGAGTTCGGCAGTTTTTATGCAACTGCATTTGTCGACGAAAACGAACCGCCTGGGACTCTAGTGACCACAGTAAGTGCTACCGACGCAGATCCTCCTGGCGACGTGTCAAGAGTTGGATATTCAATTGTAGATGGTGATGGTCTAGGTTACTTCTCAATCGACAGTGAAGGTATTTACACATTTTTTTATTCTTATTATGTCCAACATCGATATCTCGTATTTTTCGTTATCTCGAATTCAATTTAAATCCCCTTGAAATTATTACCATTACAATAAAACTCGATGTCTCGAACTTTTTTCTGTTTCCCTCGAACTTCGACATAACGAGAGTAGACTATATAATAACATTGCTGGGTTTACGAAATATCTACAATATTATTATAAACCCTAACATATCCTACACACTTGTTAAACATTATTTTAAAAAAAATAATAATATTTGAGTACATTAGTTAAATAATTTGTAGACTTATTATATACTGTAGGGTTTAGAACATTATTCAGAAAGAGTAAAAAGTGAGATTTGTGAATTTTTAAACTATATTTTACATTTATAATTTGTAAAAAAAATTTAAATATTGTAAAAATAGCAAACACACGCCTTAACTAGTTTAGCGCATACTACTTGGGTCCCAGATTAAAATGTAACACTAATTCAGACTCGTGTTCAAAATCATACTGTACTAGTTAGGTCCGAGAAAATAAACATTTTCCTTCCCATTTGAATAGACTTATGACTGTCTGTAACTTATATCATCTATTATAGGTATAGTTAAAAATGTTTTTCTCTTGTTAGTTTTTTTTTAATTGAATTATTTAGTGTTAAATATAATGTTCGTGATTTGCAATCGTTCGTCGTTATATATATAAATAAAAATATAATTTATTTATATGATAAGATGTTAAATTTAGTATTGAGTAAAGAAATAATTTAATATTGGACGGTGAAAACAAACAAATTTAACAAATTCGTAGGAATTAAATTTTATTTAACAATTTTATCACGTAATTTTTATGCCCGAACCCAATTTGGACAAAACATTTTATTTATCTGGACCTAATTCGTACACAATTTAAAACTGTAATTATTTTTGGACCCAACTCGGATGCAGCCTTAATTTTGATATTATGTCAATTCACTCTAATACTAAGGTATACTAATGTCTACAAGGTTCGTTCTTCCGAACGCCAATTTGCTATGTTGCGCGTGTATCAGAGAGAGAAAATAAATAGTGCGTTAACAATCTCTTAAGTTGGCCATTATTTTTATTTAATAAATTATTTTTAATATACGTTAAATTAATTTAGTACTTAATATACTATTTTAATTTAAATCATTATCCTGGTTCAGAAATGTGTAAAACTACTGTTTATTAAATACAATTTAAAATTCAACAAATATTTATCAACTCCTATTGTTGGGCTTTTAACCTCGTATGTTTATTAAGGGAAAGTGATCATTAGAACTACTAAATGTTCTACTAACTTATGCAATTGTGTATTCGAAATTAATTTTCACTCATTGCTGGTTTTAATGGGTTTACTGCGGGTAGAATAATATTGTGCGATAAATGTTTACCGATAAACCGTGTATACGGTGCGTATAACTGGTATGAATTACTCGACCGATTTATACCGAATCTTCAAATCGGATGTTTGCAACTCCATACATTATTCTATCAACAAGTGTATATGTGATTATATCATATGCATATGCCGTTTCTAGTTAATACAATTCGTCAACGGTTTATTTTACACATTTATTATGATCCAAGCTATATTTATTTCCGCACACTATAAGTTCCCAATAATATTTCAAAATCACTAATACTACGCGTGTACATGGAGGGAAATTAATGTCAATAAATAATGATATACCATAACGAACACGTCAAGAGTTTTATAACGGTAAGACATAAAATGTTTTTCGTTATCTAAACTATTTATGAGCAAACGAAACTACGTCGTATATATTTTAGTAATGAACCAAAACTTGGTTTAACCAGTTTATGCATACTAAGCTTAATTAAAGAATACATATATATACTTCCAATACCTAAACGAACTGCCACTAAAAATCACGATCACGTCGTCGATAATATGATGTGCGCGTCTTGAAAAGTAAATAATGGTCTGGTCTGGTCTAAAAGGCTAAACTCGTAAGAAATTAAACCAGCTGTGTACAAAAGTTTTTGTAGCCTACCGTGCTTTTTATTTAACCGAAGCAATAGCTTTTTTCATTAGCTGGGATTAGTACTCGGCAAGACCTCTTGGGACGCATATTTCATTTGCTAAAGATATCGTTAAGAGTTTTCATTTTTCATTGCGTAGTATTTCTACACACAATTGATATTAACCAACTAAAATAAAAGAATAAAGCTCTATTGTGACATTTTTTTTAACATTGTAAATTTAGATTTTCGGTTGTGAGTAATTGGTGTACAATAATTCACCAGACTTGACATGTTTAAAACTTTTCAAGAAATTTGGTTTTGTGCATAACTTAGCTAGAAATAAAATATGCAAGTAAATCATGCTGAAGGAACGTGGTACCTTATTTTATTGTTTTCCTATTAACATTATAGTACCTAGCATGCAGAAATTAATTTTTAATTTTTGATTAAAATTATTAAAAAATATTATTTATAAAAACACAATAATATGTTCAATTTTAATTATTTGCAAACAACAATATCAAATAAGTTCCATAATTATTTGTTATATCAATAATATCTTGTCAACTATTTTTTATACACAACACAATATAATATTTTATTAAGCGTATGTGTTTGTATGATCAAGATTCAATATATCGTGTTGACGTGTCGATGCTCCTTCTCACCTTTCCCAAATAAAACTTAAGGGTTTCATCTCATTGTACTAGTTGCAATTCTTCTCTTATTGTTTTGTTTTACATCACTTATTATGGTAGGAACCACCCTATATTCGCCGTATGATGCGTCCGAGGAAAGAGCATTTAAGCTTTTTTTACATTTTTTCCTATTATTATTATTATAGTAAGTACCCATACTTTTTTTATTATTATAGCTACCAACATTATTAATTTATTTATTTTGTGTTTCTTTAACTGTTGTTAATTATTTAACTGAGTTGTGTTATTTAATTGCTACCACTGTGTAGTTACTGTGTAAACTATATTACCGGCGTACTGTTCTATTGGGCATCATGCCCGTTAAATAAATAAAATTAATTAATAAATAAATATGTATAATAGAAATACATTACTAAATGAGAAACTGATTTCAAAAACCGCCTTAAAAATAATATGCGTCTATAGAATTACACTACGCTTGTTGTAGGTAATGTTATATTTTTACGAGTAATTTAATTTTGGTCTATTGTCAATACTTTTATAATAAAAATTTTAAATTCTGATAATTATTTCCATGGGTATCTTATATATATTACGCTGTCATATTAATTACTTAAAACACTTTCAATTAAATAAAAAGGATTAACATCTACCTGACCACAATTATCGACTAATTTTTTTTTTCAACCTCTATTGGTAATTATGTCTAAACGAGAAAAGGATCACAACAAAGTGCCACACCTCTGCTCTTGATTCGCCGTACACAACGCAGTTGGCGCTATTCCGCAAAAGAAAATGGAGAAAAAACAGTTATCTATTCTCTCTTTCTTTTTTTCTCGCGTTTCCTTTTGTGTCATACAAATGATTCAGGCTGCGTATTTTACCTCCCGAGAAGTAATGGCTTGGCATTTTACCAACTTTCATGTTCTCTCTACACTTGATTGCTTATCAACGTAATGCCTCTTAACTTTGCCACCCTGCGTTCGAACGATATTTTCATTCCCATGCCTCCCATGACACCTATGTAAGTCCATCGTATTTTTGGAGATTTAAACGTAATCGTGTGGAATAGGGTTTTAGCTCTACCGACGACACCGCCAAAAATGAGAATTGATAGCAATTACTTGTATGGTCTAAGACTGCAGTAGACTGTTTGCAGACAATTATGATTCGAGTAAAAACTGTTAATAACCATATAATATTGATTAAATAACAATTAGTTTTTTTTTTTTACTCATTTCTACAACTCTTTTAAGTTATTGGTTACTTTTATTGTAGCTGAAAAGTTAATATTTTACTCCTAAAACCTCGGCCGTAATTAAATCAATCAGGCATAGAATTACTAAGAATATTTTGTAAAGATAAGTAAAAATGAAAAATCGCAGAGTTTTGATTAAAATCTGCATTATAGTAACGGAGACGGTGGCTATCCCCTAATAGATCCCTAGGGTCACTGTCAGTTGCTGATTAAAATATTAAAATATCCAAGAAGACTTCAAATGCAGTACTCAACCAGATTTTTTTTTTTAACTTTTATCCAACAAAGTTGTAGTTACTTTATGTATTTAAATTTATGTTGCATAATACATATTTGCCTATTCATAATAACCATCATATAATTTTCAAAATAAATATTTTCTTAAGAACTCATCAGCGTGTATTCAAAGATAAAATGTGCATTTTAAAATAGGTATGTTAAACGTACATTTTTTGTCAATGGTAATAGTGGTTAGAAATAGAAAAAATATTTTTTATATATTACGGTTTATAGTACTTAACTTAAATTATTTTAGTTATAGCTACTATATTTCAGTAAAAATATTTGTTTAAAAGTATAAAAAAATGTCTTGCATGTTATTGAATAAACAACAAGTTTCTCTAACGACTAATTCTCATTCCAAACACACTGTTATTCACTTAACTTAATTTAACCAAAATCATTTATCTGTATTCTTCACGCCTCTGTGCATAATTTATTTGAGTACTGATTTAATTTCTTCGAATAATATAAACTTGCTGTTAAAAAACTCTATTAATAATTGCAATTGAAAAAAATGGAATTCTTTAAGTTAATTTTGTTACACTTGTTTCAATTTAAAAGTTATCAACCGATTTGCTTAACGTTGTGTTGTATATACCTATCAGATATCAGTAGTTTAACGATGTCTGGCTACTGAGTTCTTGCTTTATTTCTTAGTATTTGATATATTTTAATCATAATTTATAATTATAAATTGTGGAAGTCTTTTCTGTTAAATTGATATCTTAAATAGTTTAACTTTTCCTAATAATTTCAAAAACGTTATTTTTGTTTGCTCACTATATTATTGAATTTTAAAATATCTATCAACTTATGCCTCTCGTTCAGAATATTTTTCGTAAAAGTCCCTGTACCATTTGTTGCTCTCTCCAAAAGGCTTAATGTGAAAAATAATCGTCGAGGTCTTTGTTTTTTTTAAACACTTTTTCGCGAAAAAAAAGATCCCATTAGCGATATTCTTTCCATTGAATTGTTTGTCGGTCGACAGGTGAGAGCACCTTTTCCAATGATTAATGGGCCCCATTTTGCCGAGTGTCATTTAAATTTTGGCCAAAAGCGCCCTTCAAAATAAAATATATAAAAAACCTTTACAATGTCCTGTTTTGTGTTCTTCTTTGCATCCTTTTTTTAAAATATCCTTTATACTACTGGGATGTCGATCAACCCATCGTTTGTCTATTTTTCAGTAGCTCAAAAGTCTTGGTCAATGGCTATTCGTTATGGGCTATTCGCTGTATCACAATCATACAATTTATACAAATTGTCCATACTTGTCATACCTATATACGACCGTCCTCTTACCATTCCTATTACTATTGTACCTATATGTGTACACTTGTCTATTTATTATCTATTTCTAAACAATAATATTATTGCATTTTTTACATATTATAATCTACAGTTTAAATGGTTAAGAGGACGCCCCACCACGTGTGTTCTGTCTCCGTCTTATGAACGTACTACATATTATAGCAAATTTTACGTCCAACATAAATAATAATCCATTTTATACTCTTTTTTTTTAAAATAAGATTGAATTGACCTTTTATAGAATTTACAAACAATTTACAGGTGCTCATAACTTTCTTTGTCACTTAAAATATCAATAAAATCCTCAAATATGCCCTAGAATCAAGGGCCTAAATGATACCTTACCTTCAAATTGTATAATAGGTCAATACACTCTAATTTTAAAAATAATAGAATGACATTGATTGTTGTTCATAAGACGTTTACAATGCAGCGGTTGTGGTGTCATCTTAATGTCAATATTTTTGAACAATATACACTATAAATATTGACACACAAAATAAGCTACTTATAATACTTGTACTTTGTTTATTTTTATGACACAGTCAGTTTGAATTCATAATCAACCGTTCGTAGTTGTATCATATAAAAACGATTATACTACCAATTATCAAAAGCCTATGTTTATCAACATTGTTGGTCTATATTTTTAATGTAATATACTAAAATATCGATCCAAGCAATGTGAAAATAAGTTTCAATTTACTATCCGTGAACTCATAGATGTGTAAATTTATGGAGAACAATTAGGAAAAGAAAAACGATGGACTGATGGTGTATATGAGAATAATAAAGTAGAGTATCTAGACTGACAAGCCAGAGAAAAGAAGAGTAGGTACTGAAAAATAACCCGCTAAAAGATTAAAGGTGTGCTCTTAGTGTACCCGAACTTTTCTTGGCTCTATTTCAGGGTCCAGTTGTGATTGGTAAAAAATTTCATCAATCGGACCTACATTATCAGCAGCGAAAATAACCCCTCATCCGTCAGGTAATTTCCTTTATTTGTCAACCCGGCGTAAGACTGTTATTTGCGATTCATATAGCACTATGCTTAAATAAACTAGAGATAGTTAAGAAAAGATAAAAAAAACTGATATAAAAATTAGTATTACATTTCATAGAGCAGTCGACAAACATTAAAAGAACATTATTTGATTAGAATGAGTATTTTCCTAAACTTTTATTTTTTATTTGCATCCAAACTAAATATAAGTCAATTAACACATAAATAGATTTTGTATTACAACCAAATCTAGAACAAATGTAGGTACATATTTACTGTCCTAATAATCTTAAACATTCTGTATCACTGAAACTATAATATTTGATCCGATTAAATAAACACATTTATTTATTTATTTATTTTAGTGTACGTAAACACAGCGAGTAATTGTTATATGTACGTATTTCTATGCGTACCTACTACTCAAATGATTGAATTGCGATGTGTTTGATGTTTCATCATGTTTCTGTGTACCTATTCTTTTATTTATAAATATTTTTTTATTCTCGGATTGTTATTTGTTAATAAATAAAAAAAATATATTTAATCAATCAAATAGTTTTCATTATATGTTTCCACAATTCCACTGTATAGTGGATAAATATTCTAGCTATTTTTGTATACCTACCTGAAGTAGTAGACGGAAATTCTTCATTTGACCGATTATAAATATTGTTTCTCACGGACACATTTTAACTTAAAATGTTCCGATTACAAAACGAATTTAAACAGGAATAGCAACGCATTAACGACAATTTATAATTTACTGGAGTGTATAATAACATAATTCATTAACAATTATTATTAACACCTAATATAATAATATACTAGTTACCATAGTAAATATGTACCAATGTACCTATATTATAATGCACCTAAGTGAGTTTTCAGTTAGCAACAGCTTGTTATATTGTAAATGGATAATCAGAATTTCAACAAATTCAGTATAATATATGTAAAAATATTTAAATTTATCAAACATATAGTTTCTTACTGAATATAAATGTATCTTTATTATTAAGGTATTACTTATTATATAAAAACTGTATTAAAAAATCGCTGCCAAAATGTTCGTTTTGACTTATTTGAAATGAAAAATTTTGGTTTTCTTTGACAGTGTGATTTATTCTATGTTGTTAAAAGAATTATATTCAAACAACGTTGTCGATATGATATACTGCCAAGAAAAGAAGAATCAAACAATTTATAAAAACCGATAGGTGTATAATATATTATGTATGGCCGTTATTATTCGTATACATGTGACGTCGTAACAAACTTTACCACATCTATTGAAATAGAAAAAACTTGTTTTGTTCGTCAATATAAATCTATAGTGGAAACAAAAATATCGGTTTATAAGACACGCGCGTAGTACATACCTGCAGCGATTTCATATAACCGCCAACCGGTGTCATCTGGGGTTGAAGCTGCAGCGTGTTATACAATAGTTATATATAGCCGATTTATTTTTCCAAAAACATCCGTCCAAGTGAACGGTTTTTTATATATATATCATTATTATTTTTACCTACATCCGGTACCAATACTGGCAGATTTTCCATATCGAGACGATCGCCCCTCTGGTCGCTATCAACAATTGAAAAAATTCGCGCACAGAAGCCATAATAATGCACACACACACAAATGTACTCGATGTGATGTGTGTTCAGTTGATGGATGGACAAGATAGTCCGACCGATGCGTGGAAACGACCATCATTCATTTCGTGTTTTGTCGCCCCCTGACCCCCTCCCCTACTCCCCTCAACGAGTTCACGTGGCAAAAATTGACCCTACATCACCCCGGCGAGTGCAGTATTATTATTATCAACGCGAGCGCTTAAAATTACCCTAGCTCGTTCCGGAGCGACGTTTTTATCTCCAATCCCCGCGTATAAATCACTATCCGGACAACATTTGTTTTCGCGATGGATATTTAATATCGTCCGTCCGTGTAGGCAGCTACCTCCATACCTGCCGATATATAGTAGGTACACATTTTATGTCCCGGTGAATTCCTCCGCCGCTGCCCCGTCGGATGATGTTACGACCAAACGTAAAACACGCACCGCCAATCGAGTGTTCCACTATAGCATTTATGTTTATATCAAATGGATATAGATACCGCATCTGCTAGCTGGTATATTGTGTAATATAATTGATAATTAAAATCCGTACTAAATATTTCACAGATTGACTTTTATGCGACTCGATGCGTTTCCCGTTGAACTTACGTACAGGGCGATTCACTTAGCGTGATACGGATATTCAAATCGCCGGAGACAATATTATATTCCTCGCGGTGATCTGAAAACTATTGTGATCGATATCAATAATTGATCCATACAAGCTTTTTATAATTTATAAAAATTGTTTGAATATACACATTATAGACAAAATATTACATCTATTTTAGATTTGATGCATTTCCGCGCAGCTCTTATATCTTCCTAAATCTATATTAGCATAGACTTAGTTTATACCAAGTCCAATATGACTTAGAAACTGCCCGTTTGCATTTTGATTTAAAATTGTAATAGGTACCTATGTAAAAAATATCTGCTAGAATATTTTTGAAAATTGGTCTTTACGTAAACATTTTTAAAAATGAGAATTTAAACCGACGCTCTTCAAAAAATAGTTAACTGCTACGTGAATCGTACTGTATACCGCAGTTCCCTCGATCAGATGGCGCCGACCCGCCGCTGCCTGCGTTAAATAAATGAATTTTCATCGCTCCCGTTGTCATTTATTCGCCGCCACGAGCGATGATTGACATTATCGTTATTGTATTATTTGTGTCCATTTCGCGAGAACCCTCTCGGTGGTATCTCGGTAAATGATAGTTTCACTGACAGATTTTGAAATTCTTTTGTATACATATACATAAGTACAGGTTTTTTTTTACTTTTATGTGACGGGCTCAGAATAACGGGGTGAACGGTCAACTGTTATACTTATTATTATGAAAATTACATTACAAGACAAAAAAGTGACAAAAATATGCACAAATTGCCGCTACCTACGCAATTCTACTCTTACGACACCATCATTATAAATTAAACCACCATCCACCCATCACTCCTTCGCAATCTTTTTTTTCGTACACAATGATTTGTCATTGGATTCAAATTAAACACATCCATTACACAGTGTCCTACTCAACCGAAACCTACTGTACAGCATAACATGTTTCCAGTTTTTTTTTTTAATTTAATTTTAATTCCATATCTAGCTGTCATTAGTTACACACGATTGTTGTGCCTATATTTTTAAAAAAGGTTACGATTTAAATGAATTAAAATAATAGGGGAATAAATTGTAGTTTCTACTAAGACAATAGTCTAGATAAAAAAAAATTCTGTGTCCCGAATGTTATTACCACTGAACTAAGTATTTATAAATTGAAGAAATTTTATATCCATTTAACTTTAATTTTTTAATTTTTTAAATTGTTTATGTATACTGAATACAGGCGTTGGGAAATTTGAAAAATTATAGTATGTCGATTCAATATTTTAAGTATAAAAATGATCTAAAAATCTCATTTTACTGAAAATAATGATTTTATCTTCACTTTTTAAATTAATATTATAGTAAATAACCCCACTCCTCTCACATTTTATTGTTTTTTTCTGGTCAAAATGCTCCAATTTTTCCAGTGACCTCGAAAAGCTTAAGATTAAATTTACTGAATTTAATTCTATACTCTCTATTATTGTGTACAATAATCACAATCAACTTATTGTGTTTAAAAACCTTTAATAATAACTTACAAAAGTGTTAAGTTAAGTGTATTTTATGTAAAAAATACTATTATTAATACTTTTTTATCAGTTAATCTGTTAATACATTTAAAAAAACGATAAACAACATTTCTTACAACTTATTTCGTTATCTCTATTTTACTGCGAAAATTCGATAATTTAGATAAAATATAGTCGATATTTCCCACGCTTGCATATTCTCACAGAACACCAGAACTACGTATGCATACTATGCGTATTATTTTATATTATATTTTATCTAGCGCTTGTCAATTTCGCAATAAAAAAAGGTGGATAAATAATTGTATATACCTACATAATATCACAATTTTCATGTAATACCTATATATTTGTTTTTATTATTTTCAATTTTACTTCTTGAAAATTTATTTTGTGAATTAATTTGAATAAACCTGGATTAATATTTCAAATTTACGTTGCTTACTTGCTTATAGTCCCAAAGAAATCCCATTGCGTAGCTAGCAATTCATATATTATTCGATATTTTATTTTCTTATTAAGTTACTCACGTTGACGAGGAAGGTAAAAGCAATACGATGTTTTTTGAATGTTATAAATGTGTTTTTTTCTTTCTTTTTTGAGAGGAGAATTCCGTGTTTTAATATAATATAGATTCATATATAATGGTGCACAGGATGACGGATTTTTATTTCATTCTTTATATGAAAAAACCGCTTGTCGCATTAAAATCGCATTTGTTTGTTCTGAAAAATAAGACGACAGAATATTTTGAAAATAAGAATAAAGTGCAGTGCCAAAAATTGATATTCTTGAGATGATTGCCATGATGGCAATTTTACACATGGGATATTTCTGGAAAAATCTTGTTCTTCTTTTAAACTCCATTAAATCTTTATGACCGATGTCCTGGTTTAAAAAAAATGATATAATCTTTACAATTACCTATTCAGCTTACTAAACAAAACAATATATTTTGTAGATAATATAACGCTATATATATTTTGACGATATGATATTATAGCGAGGTACAAAAATCGGCATACGTCTTCTTTAATCTTACTTTATTTATCAGCGTCTTGTTTTCAAATTAGTATACAGTAAACATTTAAAAAAAATTAAAATTATATCATGATATATATTAAGTTTCCGTTTATTCACGAATTAATCTATTTTAATATCTTTAAAGTATACGTTTTGTGCGTTTATATGGAAAAAATAAACCTTAGCATTACAATTACTTTTATATAATATACCATCATACTATTTGTCTTAAAAAAAAAGTACATACCAACCAGACGGTTAGGAAATAAACATTGTTATATACAATACTAAAAATATGTTTTCCTGCGATCTGTTTTTACGTCTGAAAACTGACTTTTTAATGTATCATACGTCAAATCATATTTTTAATATTCCGGAAGATTTATCGTTTGTTTCTTATTTGTAAACTCTGACGTGTGTTCTTCTATTAAAAGGAAAAACATGAAAACCCATTCGGAAAATATAAGAACTTGGAATACGAAGAAGCCTTGTTTTGTATAAAACGTATAAATGTGTTTATGTACTACGTACGGGTTTCAGTCTTGAAAATAATGATTCGAAACCGACAACGGCTGCGAAAGAAAAAATGTCATTCGATGTAATTATTTGACCGAGTTAATTGTTATGTGTTAAGCGGGACATTTGAGGTTTGCGTGCGTTTAACCGCGATGTGCACAGCAGTCTCTCTCGGATGTTGTGAGTGGTGACCGACGACGGTCGAAAAGGGTCTTTCGATTTGCCGACTTAATCTCTCGGAACGTTTTCGACGTCTCCTGTCGATATAAAGGAGGAACGGAAAGCGATTTGAAAGGCCACTAATTCTTTTTAACCCCCTTTTTTTAAGCCTCCGAACATTTTCATTCTCCAAACTCGAATGCAACGGAGCGCAGCGAAGGGGAAACAAAAAATAAAAATAAAAACCCGATAACTGTGTACAGTGTATTTTTCTATTTCAAACTCGGTCTTTCCGCTGCATTGCTACACTGTTCGAAATCTCCTTGAATGAAAAAAATAAAGGAAAATATTAAGCGCCTCTATTTTTCTTTGGACGGCGATGGCGAATCTCTTTATATGTTTATATATATATATTATAAAGTGAGAAATCGGTCGACCGAATATTTCAATTAACGAGATTGTGAGCCATAATAATAGAATCAAAGGTTTGCCTGTGCCCTGCGTACGTTGGTTTTCTTAATAAAACGCTTCTATTTTTCGCAACGTCGAGAGAAGTGTGCGTGGAGATATTTCACCACCGCCCGGGCGTCAAAAAATATAATCAGAAACAATTACACTTTCATTCTATAATCTATATCTTACTTCAGTAGCTCATGTACCTAAATATGTGATGGATCTGCAATTTTTATCAGTAGGTGTATAAATTATTTTTGATGGCAATGCGGAGAGGTGTATAATAATCAGTTAAAAAATATATATTATTATGTTATAATACTATATTATTTGTTTATACTTACAGAGTTATTGAATCAGATTTTGTTTGAGTAGGTACTTATGTTTGATGTTATTGAAAATGTTGATGTTTCTATCTAAAGCGTGGTTCTAATTTGAAAATGTTTATATAGCCACATGGCACTAAGTCTATTTTAAAATATATTAGTCTCTATAAGTAGGTACCTACATAAATTCCAAAAATCATAATTTGAATAAATGTTTAAACGAAAGAATAAAATCGAGGTGAACGTGCTGTGAATCCGTCCGCATAAACATATTTGTATGACATTTTTCATTGCCCCGCAAATCATATTTATAATTTGTTTCCTATTACGCCACTCGCGCAGAGTCCTCTTTACGGCGACGAAGTTGACGCGGATTCGTGGTACGCGCATACTTGCGACGCGGTCAGAACGGTACAATACGCGTATATATACATAATAACGGGTCTCGTTGTATTCAACCCCGTGCTCCGTTTTCGCTTTCTTTATATGCACTCAAACCGTTCTTCTCCTCCACAATCACCAACCCACATCAACCCCAATACCCTACAATCATCGTTGCCAATGATTCATCGCTAGCCCGTCATTTTCGTCGTCGTCATCTTATACGTACAAGAGGGCACCACGCCCTCCCATCCGTTCGGCCCTATTTCGCACCGAATTCGTAAAAACGATGATGTGCTCTCGAGTTGGTGAACATTTTTTTCCTCTTTTGCGCTTGAAGGTCACAATATAATGTAATCACATAATATTTTGTTTCGCGTAAAGTGCATTTTCGTGAGATGATTTTCGAGTCGTCCTAGACATGTGTAATTTGATTTATGCAAAAGACGACAGCGTGGTGTTGAATACTCACTTTAAACTACTAGTACCTATATTGCTATATATATGTACGTGGTATGTACGCAGCTATATTATATACTTTAAGTGGATGTGTGGTATTTGGGACGGATGTATTTCGTATGCTTTGCAAAGGATTTTTGTGACAGAAAATAAATAATGTTTTGTATATTCGCGAGTGAAAACGCCCATCCATCCCATTTATTCAAGAAATGTAGTAATCAATTTAATGTGAATTATTTTTTCTCTTGAAAAAAAAATAACAAGTGTACACACGTTCATAATATGTATCTTACCAATGAAGTTGTATAAAAGCCGTAACCAATTTGTTAAATTCAATAACAATAATGAGACAATTGTACCTATATAATATTCATAACAATGAATACTGCGTACGGTATATGTTAGTTCTTTTCCGATGAAAAAACAACTTGAATCAATGAAGTTATGAAAGTCGAACTACAGAAGTTTATCGTTCGCAGTTACAGTATACATTGTTCGAAAGAATATTTAGTTAAAAGTATTTGAAAATCACTTCTTCAAACGATACCTTAAAACTATTCTCATTTGGGAAACAGGCAGTTTTATATTTTGTAAACATCATCCTGAAAACCAAAAAACGACGTAGTTTAATAGAATGAAAACTAAAACCGATATCATTTAAACTAACATTCGATTTGATGACGTCGTGTATTTGTAGTAGATGAGGTAGGTATAGACACCGAATACACGCACAACTTGTCAAATATAATATCCTGACCATACTACTTGATAGCCGGTTGTTTGGTTTTTCTGAAAAAAATGTTTGCGCGTAAATTGTAAATAGTATTACTTGGGTTGAGTATTCTGGAAAATCATATTATACATCTCGTCGTGTTTTTCGAAATATAAATTACTGTTAGGTTGGCTTTATTAAAAAATAGTCGTCTGATCGTATTTGTTTAGTTATTGTGTTATATAGGTTAATTTGAAATGTAGAGTTGAAATTGTATTGCTATTTCTTAGACAATGTTATTTGTATATTTACATTATTCATGCATTTCATATAAAAATAAAAATAAATAATAATTGAAGTCAGTTTCTATTAATAAATAATTGCAATTTGTTATCAATTCAAATAATAACGCAGTATAATGTGAATTTTAAATTTGATTTTTATTACTTCTGTGAAATTTAGCATATTAAAAACGAATTCTCGTGCGATAAGGGAATATAATAACGGAAAATCAATTAGATTCGATGACAAACCGAATGCAATGATTTGCATGTTATTTAGAACCATACTATTACGTTTGTATATTATATTGTGTAATAAAAATTATGTTTAATATATTATATTTATTATTATATTACGATATGTACCTATATGTATAGCATATGATATTTTATACGCGCGTCATAAAAAATGACATTCTCGTTGTATCTACATACGAATAAACTTCTCTGGACGTTCTTCCCCTTTTGATGGAGTAGGACATTATTCCTGCATTTTTTTAAAATTAATATTGTGTAAACGAGCATATTTAGTGCCATTATAGCTACTAGACCTATATGCAGATATGGCATGTTTCATAATATAATATAACATTATAACTGCACTGGAGATGCGTTGCAATGTAATGAAAAAATAAAAGCCTGATATTCGTATTTTAATAGGCAGTTAAATAAAAATAATAGGTAGTTTAAAATAATCAGATTAAATTGAGCAAAATATATAATACACGTAATACACGTTTAAAAATCCGACGTCTGTAGGTTAAATCGCGTACACTTTTTTTATACAGTAAATAAGTTGTCTGTTGGCTAATGAAAACTTATTCATTAATATGAAGAAAATATATCGACACTGTACGTAAGAATATAATATGTATACTATATTATTGTCGCTTATTTGGTCGTATCATGTGATAATTAATTACACGTGTTTAAGTTTTTAACAATAGTATGTTCTTAAACGTGTATAGAACCCTAAACGGATTATCCCCAAATATTATCTCTCAAATCTGACATGTTATATTTTTTATTGTCTTAGTAATTATTTATCATATATTGTTAACTTATAAAATAAAAAAGAAGAAAAAAAACGAGAGAAGTTATGTTTTGTACTCAATCAAAAATGGCCCGGAGTATTTCGCCTTTTTACCACATATATTATGTAGTATGTACTTAGGTACGTCATATTCAAAGTATTCTGACAAAATGAATACCGTTTAATTAATTTTATAATAATAAAATGTACGGCGATAAAAATAAAAACAAACAATAACTTTTTGTTCTCTCTTGAAGACGTTCTTCAAACTAAACCTATATCGTATCCCGAGGAACTTTAATATTTTAATATTTTTTTATGACAGTTTCGTTTATATTTCACGCTTGTACGGTGAAACTTTTTGAAATTTAGAACAAGGAGAGTTGTTTTTTATTTTATTATAGGAAACCATTAAATTATTTAATAACGTTTTTAAAAAGAATTAGCGAAGTGAAAAATAAATAAAATGTTTTGAAAAAAAAAATTTGATTCAACCCTTTACATAATACTTCAAACCCTGCAGATTTAAATTAAACGATGTAGCCTTTTTCGACAAATATATACAATTCTATTATATATTTTCGTATTGTTTACTTTTACAAACTAAAATTAATTGATCTATAGCAGCCGTTGTTTTCTCAACCAAATTACTTTTAACGTCGATAATTGACACGATGGATGGTCAAATGGTTAGACTGCGTTGTATACAATTAATTAATGATTAATATTTCACTTGACTGTTTTCTCATAATGGAAATATAATACGTTTGACTAAAATAAATGAAAAAAAATTTTTATTTTATTTTTAAAACTAAAATATTTTACGTTAAGTAAATCATTGATATAGGTAGAAAATATTTGTTAAAAAAATGTCAGAAAAATTATTTATTTATGTTTACACGCTGCAAACTATATTAATATTTTTACCTAGGTACATAATAATTATATTTTATTTGTTCCGTTTGCAATTATATAAATTATGTACCTACTATTCATCATTATAATTTTTAAAATGGCTTATAAAATAATCTGGTATAAACCGTTAATTTATTTTTAATTGTATAAAGCGTATTTTTTTGTAATATTATTTTCATTTTTATCGCTAATATTTTATTCATTTCGTTATGAAATTATCGTTGCACCAAAAAAACATTATATAATAATTTTCTTGGCATTTATTTCACTTGGCGTTTGTTTTGTATAAATGCACGTGGGATATATTATATTACTGCAGTATAATATTTGTATGTAGGCACCAAAATTCGTTCACATCGTTATACAAATTGAAGATCACTTATTCTAACCACATGTGTTTATATAGTAGTGTTTATATCCAACATTAAGTGGTAAATGTTTTTACAAATGCATAATAAACATAATGTCGAAATGTTATAGTTATTGCGTTGTAATAGAAGCAAAATATAATTCAAAAGAACCGATTGGAAGAATTTATTCTAAAGAATTTATTGAATAACTCCCAGGGTAACGCTCTATAATATAACCAAAGATAACCTTTCCAACGGGTCTTGAAGCCATTCATTCTTCAACAGCTTTATTAGTACATATACCGTCTACCCTCGACAGACATAATACCCTTTGAGCCTTCAATAGCAATGATATATATCCGCTCGTTGCTGCTTACGATGTTGGGTGAAGTATATACCGGCGGAATCAAAGAGACATGCGCAGGATGAGTGGCAGGGGAGTGGAGTATACCCACAGGGTAAACGGCGATACCTATAAACGACAGGATGCCCTTCGATTAGAAGGACGTTTGTGTGTAATAAGGGAACAACAAAGTTCCGGTCAGAAAACACCCAATGCGGACATATAAATTACCACTATCAAATCAACGACGGCGGTATAGTTCTCCGTCGTGAGATTCTGATGAAGCAATAAATAATAATACGGCAGACTATCGTCACTTAAGTGCAGACAATACACAAGGCGTGTGCGTGCTGTCCACAAACGTGGACATTAAGGGTAGTTTTTTTCATCTTAAGTACCCTTAGTAATTTGTCTATAAACATATCGATATAAATTATATTGACGATAACGACCATTAAGGTTGTCGGACCCGGGTATTTATTGAGGAACACATTCTAGCAATTTCTAGATACTTGGCGCGGCACTGAAAATATAATCACATAATTCCAAAGAACAAAAATTACTTAACATCACGTCTTTTAAAATTTTAATATTTTTATCATTTATAAAAAAAAAATGTTTATTTGACAGAAAAACGTGATCAGCATTGAACTCCATTTTTTGAATTAAATTTAAATAACTCCAGAAAAATATATTTTAAAAATGCTCGAAAATGTGTGGTATAATGACAAGCGATTATTAAAACTTATTTTATTACGATTCACAAAATTGTAGTCTAATCCGACCAACATCAAGTGTTCGTTTTTCAAATAAAAAAAATGATTGAAATCTGACTATTCGAGTCAGCGTGAGAGTTTTTCCTGTGAGGCATGTTTTTGTTCTAAAAACGCGTCGGCTCCGATACCCTTTATTTAAAACCACTTGTTTCCTCGGGCATTATCCATTTTCAAAAAAAATATTGCCCTCATATAACTGCTTTAGTGGTAGATTTACAAGACATATACCACACACCATTTAAGCAAATGTCACTGATAAACATGGTTCAATAGAATTTAAAACATTTTGATGATATACTCAAAACTCGGTGAGGTCCTAAGGTATATTTTTTCCGCTTAGAATACAATATTATATTCATTCTCAGCCACGCGCCCACGACTCACGTCCTCCGCAATGCCACGAGCTACATCAAGGCGATAACGTTCACCATCTTGCACATGGATACACCCTATACCCGTAGCATACGGTAATCGCGGGTGATTTAACTATGACGGCTGTATGTAACATGAATTGTCATCGCACACGACATCATAATAATATACTATGTATATGTGCGTAACCGTATATTCTAACCCAACACACTCATAAAGCTCGTACCATTCTAACCCTGACCCTCGAGCCACTCACGGAGTCTAGTCGACAACATTAACTCGCCATTTATCGTCGTTACCTATATAGAACAATAGGTAAACCTACTGAGTGTGTTGCGTTAAAAGCTGCAAAATATATATTATACATTTTCAGGTCGAGTCGTTTTCAACATTGAATGTTTGTGTTACAATAAGCCGCCGCCACTCGCGGTCCACAACTTAACGTTTGTTTTCTTAACGACGATTTGGGACGACGCTCCTTTAAAATTCGCCGCCGCTGCATTACGTAGACATTGTTACACTTAACCCTAAAACCGCGTCGCAGCGCGGGAGAAAGTGAGCGAGTTTTCCGAGAACAGAAAACACTGCGGTTGACTTCCCCGCGGGGTCCGTCGAATACAATACTAGACTGAGTGATCAGAAATTTGATGGTGATGATGGTATCATAATATTATATACAATAATATTTATAACACAAAATCCCGATCTCTCCGTATATGTATATTGTATATATATATTATGTATGTCATAATACATTCGCCAATGTATGGACCACCCCACCTCACCCCCCCCCCCCCTCCCCTCCCTACTCGTAACGGTATTTCACGGTACGCCGCGCTAGAACGATCACAAACGCGTGATGATGTATATATTATACGTCATGTATAATAATAATATAATATACCATTATTATTATTATTATATTAACACAATTAATCACAGGGAGTTTCCGTTTTTGCATTTTCTCGACGTCGTTATTATATTATAATATTGGTCAAAAGGGAAACAACAACCCTAGGGTCTGTTGGCGATGGCGGTGGCCACTGTGCCGGGGAGCTCGGTGCGCGGATTAACGGAAATCGGTCTTGCCCTCGGCGGTGGCTCAAACCCTCGGTAATTGTCAATTTCGCCAGAGCGCATTGTGCGTGTATTATTATTGTTATTAATATTATTGCACAGTGCGCGTGGTATATAATATTATAATATTGAAATTGCCGTGCGCAAGTCGTCAATCATAATTGTAATAATGTAATATGTCGATTTCCATATTATTATTATTATTATTATTATATTGACTGCGGCGGCGACGGCGCGTCCGTTTGTCGATAATGCAGAAGGGGCCATGATCCGCCGAGTCAAAGCGTATATAACTCTTCTACACTGCAATCGTCGTGAGATTAAATGGCGATTCAACCAGCGGTAATGATGATGATGATTATGATGATGATGATAGCCGCATTAAATGTGTGCGAGAACTTATGTTGCTGAGACGATTGGCGCATTAATGTACCGGATTTGCTAAACGACGATCGTACAGTGATATCAATATATATATTGTATATAATTATTGCAGGCATATATATATGTATATCTTTTAGTAATATATCGTATATGTTAATATCGCACATTTGGTTAATAAAGACCATGACTTATATACATGTTTATCATAGCTTAAACTTTTAGGGCGGCTAGATAAAGTAATATAATATTGGTCATTATAGTAGTCATTACTGCGTGCGCCTATGATCTGGGGTTAATTCAGAGATTTTTTTAAGGCGGACAATATTTTGTTATTTATATAGTGTAGGTATAGTACCAGCTAAATACAATTAGTATGTATCAATAATATATTACGGGCCATATATTCTAACGCTTCCATAATGGCATTGCTTCTATAAGGAATATGTTATGCTCGAATAATCACTTATTTCGCGGTCCCATCGTGTTTATTTTCTCGCTAAAACCTTTGATCCAAAATGTTATGGTTTGACAAATTTAAAATAAATATATGAACCTCCGCGGTCCAATCCCCAAACTAGCTATTGTTTACCCCGGCAGATTGTTTCTCGAGAAGTGAAATGATTAAATGTTACTAAAATAAATACGTTTTCTCATTTCCCATCCTGTGTTGATGTAGTTATGAAATAATTTTACATTATTTAACGTTCACATGGTTCTGTATAATGCCCAACGGTCTTAAATATTCTATAGCTGGTTTAAACATTTATATCGCCGCTTGACAAACTCAACTTAACAATCGACCATTTCTGAGCCACGCTTGTGTATGATGAATTCACCGTGAAATGAACGTGAAAACTACGAATATAATAATATTTGATAAACCTACCTGTATAATATAATATATTATAATAAAACGGTTCGATTAATGTGCGTGGAAGACTTGACCGAATCGGTGTCCAATAAATAGCTATACTTGGACGAAACGCTTTTGGGATGAACAGTTTTTTGTTGGTTTTTTTCAACCGGGACAACTCCTGGCATCATTCGGACGGAGCTCGGTTTAGAGCTATTCATTCGATCGGTCTCTTCCGTTCTGCGGCACTAAATTACGCTAAAGCACTGCGATCGTCGTCGCTATTTGGCAAAGGGCGTTGGCAGCCGTGCATCTTAATGATCCAATTGTGTTTTTAATCTCGCGTGTGCCCCCCACCACACTCTCCCCTCGTTTACAGCTTGACGTCCAGACCACTGCCTATCCCGCGGAAGGGTGTATAATTATATGAGTTATATATATTATTATTCTTTGCTCACAAACAGTTTAGTTCGACAGTTATGGTCGCCATGCGGCGCAAAGACATTAATTGTTGACACGATTGTGTGTGAAAAAAATCATAATATAGTGAAAACCAAATTGTATGAGTAAGGTTTTTTTAAGCTTAAGAGGGCGCAACAGTAAAAAAAAATAATACGGCGTAAGCACAAGTTTCACGCCTTCTGAGAATGCAGCTTACTGTCGAGGTTTACTACAGACTAAAGTTATAAATACTCATTAAAGTAAATGTGTAGAGGAGAGTTTCATCTAGATATGTGAGAAATGTAGTAGGTAATAATAATTATTTCTATTATATATTTTTAAATAATAAAACGTTAAAATAAAAATAGAAAACTTGAAATTCATGTTGAGATATTAGGACGATTGTAATTTGATATCTGCCAAAATCGGGTTTACCACGTATGTAAAATAATGTTTATGCCTAACCCCGTCTTAACCTATCTCTTTAGCATTACATGATTTTTGTTTACTTTTATGTCCTCTTAAAACGAACTATTATAATATACAGGAAGTAATAGGAATATGAGAATTTAAGGAATGCAAAGATTTCAGATTTTATTAGGTACACATCGATAGATACCGACTAGTTATTCTGTACATTTCCATTTATTATATTTATAAATGAGATAATACTATTTAAAATCGACAAGTAAAGTGAATAGTTTAAGTGCGATGAGTAGATCTGAGCAATGGTTGTGGCGATCGATAGCGTGTATTAGTGTTTTACGGAAACAAATCACTTGAAATCGCGTTCGACGGTTGCACAAGTGTGTCTCTTTCGTCGATTGATTTAAGTATTAAAGTCGGATTAACCGCATATAAACAAACTTACCTGCGAGTACTCAGCTCTATGTTCCTACCTGTATAGTGTTGGCCACAACTTCAAAACTCGTGCTTTATAAAACGACTGCAGTAATGTCGACGATTGTCTTAGCACGGTTGTGACATTTCTTTTGTCGTGATTCAATTCACGCCACTTAAAAATTGTATGCGGTCTTACTACGTGACTTGTGAAATAAGTGTACACGCATGTTGATAGTCAAACGACAATAATTATTGGTTTCGAATACGAGAAGTACATCACCGAGAATATATAACATAATTATGTTTATAAGTATATATGTCTCGGTCCTTGTATCGTAGATATGGTATACTATATATACAATGTATATCATTAAGACATTGGAATTCGTTTTTGAAAAACAGGATTTAAATCATCTTAATTAGATACAACGTTATAACCGCGCTTATTATAGTTAATTTTTGCGTACCTAACCTACCCATACACACATGACGGACCAAAATCTGTTAACTCCAACATCCTCGAAACTGCGAGGGCTGATGATAATAAATTACAGCGTGTATCAAAGGGAAGAAGGATTCGTTAATTAAATTCGTCTATATCATACTCATTATAGGTGAACAGAGATAATATGCGTGTACTGTGTACAGTGTGTTCACTAATGAGTATAATAATTAAAATGCACACAATTGTCTGACTGCACTGCTGGTGGCGAACGTTATCGAACGAATGTCCGTTCATCTATACAATATAATATAATATTATATTAATCGTAATTACTATTTAATGAGTCACTTTGTCGGTAGTGTTTTTTTATTCGTGATAAAATTACACCAATGTTGTGCCCCGTCTCGTTTCTATCTCAAAAAAGCGTAGTCGATGAACAATAAATAAACGGTAGAACGAGCGTCGTTGTTTTAATATAAATGTAAACGGTCGTCGGCTATAAATGTTTCTCTTATTATTTTTTATTTTTCGCCAATTACTTTTTCGCTACGGTTTTACGATTTATTTCCCTCGGAGGTCGCAAAAAAAATAAAATGTTTATATACAGTTCTGAAACGTAAGGTACGTATAGGCACTTCCACGTACGAAAAAAATTTGCAATGGATAATAAAGCGGTGCCAAATTTTCACACTCCCGCACACGCGTAGTGGTGTCAACGTCGTATGGACTGGTATAACGTGACGCGAATGTGCGATGCGTGTGCGTACAGCGAGAGAAAAAAATTTTCCGCGTAAAAATATTTTTGAACGTGACAGACTACAAAAATCCATAGACGTTACGGTTTGGGAAAGGGAAAAAAAAACATTTCACGACAGAGACGTCGCCTATACATACGCGTCGCATGCGGGAGCTTTCGAATCTCGCGTCTGATTGATACGCCGCGGTGCGTAACGACATAATATAATATTCACAGCCGAACCGTAAAATTACCGTCAAGTTGTCGAAAACCGTCGTGAATATTATTATTATTATTATTATTATTCCCATATTTTATATAGCGGCTGGGACTGTCGTAATACCGTCCGAGTTTTGCAAAGTGCAGGTAAATTTTGAGAGTAGCTGATGAATGAGGCTTTTGATGTTGTACTTTTACATCTCTATCCCGCGTTTGCCGAGTATTTTGATTAAAAAAAAAATGGTACTATTGTAGACCTTCATTTTTTCCTCAACGCTAAATTTTCGTGTATGCAAACACATTTGTTGTTTAACAATTAGACCAAGTTAGGAATATTGGTTTATATTATGACATTCTGTGATGAGCAATAAAAACGAGCTTTTTGTTTTACGACAGTCGAACAGTCAATGATGCGGGTGCGTATCTTTTTACGCATTTCTTATTAAGCAGTAAAGTTAGTCTAAAAAAATGTATGCGCTGCCCCTTATATTATACAGATTCAACACAAATTCTACTTCGGAGAGATTATTTTTCGAATTGTTGTAATGATTTTTGCCAAGTAAGCAAAAACAAATGACAAAAAAAAGTCTAAAGAAATATATATGTAAACAAACATACCGAATATTATACCCACCTACCTACGTAGTTGTATATAACAATAACTCGACCATCTCCGGTTAAACAAAGTTCACAGAGACTAAAAAAAAAAAAAAAAAAAAAAAAATGGCATCACCCCCGCACATTCCGTCACGGGTAGTTTATTTTTCTGAAAATCCGTCGCACCTCCTCCCTCCATCGTCCCCACACGGATGACCCCCGCCGGTCCGCCTGCACCGAGGGGTTTTACGACGTCGCGCGAGTCCACGCGAGCCCCGGCGGACGGATCCCGGAGGACGCTCAGCCACGCGCGTGTGACAATAATAACGAGTTATTTTTTTTATTTGCCTGGAACAAAAGCGTCGTCGACCCCGTGCACGAGAAAATCGCACGTATCGTCGCCCATCGTCGTCGGCACGGCACCGTATAAAATGCTCTCGGTTTTGTTTTCCCGATCGAATATTCAATATGATAATACACACGGCGCACTTATATATGTCGTGAAGTGCGTTATAGATATAATTGCATTAAATTCCAGTTATCTTTTCTTCTCATGTCCGCTCCCTGACTTCAAATATAATAATGCAGTGTTATGATAGCGGGGGGGGGGGGCGAGATTTATATGCAAATGCGTATTTTTATATAATTACGCCTTAGAACCGTTCTGATTAAAAATCTGTACGTGTCACATAATATATTATGTAACGTTAAAATTAATTTTTGCATATTTAGGTCAGAAAAACACAATTGTTGCATATTTTTGCATAAATCATGAATATTTAAGAAAACTGTTGAAAATATTGAGAAGTTAGTTCATTCTTCGTCCTTTATTTACTTTGTGGTGATAACCGCAAAAGTTTTCAATTTGAACATTTAAAAAACCGTGGAACTTCACGTTAGTTTCTCAAATCAAAGCTATAATATTTGTGTATAGAAAAAACTACACTAAATTCATTGTTTCTTACATATTTTTATCATAATATTTATGTATTCTCTGTTCACCGAGAGAATAGTACTACGTGGCAGACATAAACTCGTCATTTCTTCCCACTACAGCACGAAACGGCTAGTCGTTTTATAGTCGTGGAGAAGGAATTTTTGACGGAGCGCCAATCATGCACTAATTACCGTCAGTGTATGCGCAAAGTGGTACTATTCTCTGGTTGAACAGAGTATAGGTATATAAATTGGATTTATTTTTTCTAAACAATCATTAATTGTAACTAAAATATTTTTTATAAATATTAGAACCACTTTAAAAAAAAAAAAAATCAACACATTTTACTTATAAAACTACTATTTTTACTGGTAGTTATAACAGAATATTTTTTGAAATTTTTAAAAAGTGGTTTTATTAAAATCAGCACGTTTTTCATATTATAAATTCGGGCCTAAATAGTATTAATAATTTATACGTTCCCAAATACTGTTGCACGAGATCGAGTACCTACCTAAATAATATACAATCGGTAGTCCTATATAGATCGTATTATACGTAGGAATATATACGTCAGATATTATTATTAATTATTATTATGCAGCAGGAGCGTCGTCCGGTCAAGTCCCGTCTCTCCGGCTATATGCTTCTACCCCTATGCGTTCGCGGCGCACGCGATTCATCGAGTTTTTGCCCCTTTTCCTGTCTATATATAGACGACAATAAAATACTTTCAGGTATACTATACATTTTATATTATTTATAACACAGACATATATTATGTAAGTGTGTGTGCGTATATATAATAGTGGTGTGCGGGTCCAGGAAGGCTTAACCGGAACACGATATCCGGACAGACCATCACAACAATAATAATAATTCCTCACCGTAGTGGGTGTAATATACATCATATATAGAGTGATTCCCCAAGCATGGCCACCCCCATTTTTTCCTTAAATAATGAATTAATTTATATTCTGATTTTTGAAATTTTGAAGTTAGATTTTATATGCACTTCATTTTTTCAAATGACCCATTTTTCCAGTACATTTTTAATCAGATTGTTTTTTTTTTTGAAAATGTTGATATATTTAAATCGGAATTCGATTGAATAGTTTTTGAGTTATTTAATTTTACGATGTACTAAGGATAACAGATCCATGATAATGGGTTTGGAAGACACGGGGTTTGACATCATCATTTGAAATCTTCAGCCATTACTATTAATCATTCAAAATATTATAATTTAAAAAAAACTATTTTTGAGGACTATATTATCCTAAAAGTATAAACATATCAATAACTCAGAAACTATTAGTTAAAATTTTTATTTGATTTATAGGTACATCAACATTTTCGAAAAAATCATCTGCATATCGCCCCAGGAAATTCCTTAAATTGTATAAAAAATCTAAACCATTTGAAATATGATCCTTGCGTCTACATGAAATATTCCAAAAGTCGGAATTTGCATAAACTCATTAGTAATGAGTCATTACTAACTAAAAAAAAAATTGGAGTGGGCATGCTATTGATGAATAGACACTATACACTTGCACCGTCACGACTACCTCGCCTTCGTAATTTCTGTTCTTTATAAACTCCAAATTACATATATATATAATAAAAGGTTCTAAACATTATATAATATTTTCGTCGAACCCAAATATTATATAATATTTCCGTCGAGCCGACACGACCCTCTCGCGTTTTACGCACGTGCATCGGATAAACTTTATTTTTTAATCGACCCAGTCGAATTATTAGATTTTAATGTAACGGCCGACATTCTCACAACACCCCGGGGTGAGTGTATCGAGAACTAGAGGTATTTTTTTTTTCGACAACAATAGCAGGATATCGAAAATTATATACCTACCTGCACGCGTATAACATATAGGTAGTTACGAGCGAAAGGTTAAAGTTTAACTTTAATCGCCGTGACCCCGTGTAGTGTATGAAATTTCTATAATTATGACGTTCCGGTTTATACTAAAGTTTGTTCGTAATCTACATATATTAGAAACTGAAAAGAACTTTTGACGCTACAAAATAAATTTCGTGTTAATATTTGTTGGCTGCGCAAAACGTCGTAATATACATAATATAATATTATTTAAACATGCCGTGGCTCGCGATAAACTCCAATTGAATGCATACATAATAATATACATACATATATTATCATAATAGTATAAATCGTCGTGATATTTTTTTCCGTCTATTATGTAACACCAATACGGTTTGTGAAAAGGAAATAATAGCTCAAGGTGCGCGCACAAAACGTATAACGTTAAAATTCGAAACAAATACCAAATAGTATAAAACAATTATACGCCCACGCTCGTGAGTTGATGATAATAACACGACGATATTATGATGGAGGGAAGTTGTGGTATTCTTTTAATTCAATATTTTAAACTATTCCGAGTATGATTGGCAGATAAAACCTTGCATAATATTAAAAGTATATTTTTCCACGAATATCGACTCAAACCATTTTTGCTGGAAAATAACGTTCAAAAGTGTTTAGTGTTTATGATACTGCAGTGTATACAAGGGGATTCTTGAGGTCAAATCTGCCATGGTCCTTTTTTTTTTAATAATTCCTGTAAAAATAATTCTGAAAACTCAAAAAAATAACGTTTCAAATTAATTTTGGAAAATATTGAACAAATAAAAAACGAAATATGAACGTGTATGTCTTGTCAGAAATCTCAAATTCCAAACTGGTGTAAGTGAAATAATGTTTTTTAGAAAAAGCTTAAAAATATAATCATAAAATAAAGGTAGGTACATCATTATTGGTAAAACTATACGCATTTCACTTGATCAATTAACACATAATTTATATATATATGTATATAATTAAGGGCGGCATTATTCCAATTGAATGTTGTACAACTTTACTATATAATGCTCTTTATATTATGAGCCAAGTTGCATAAAAAAATTGATTAATTGAATTGTTCACTAAAATGTAATGGACCATTCTTGGGCCACCAAATCACGGCTGAGGAAAACCATTAGCTCACTATTGATTCATTCAATGGTTAGCCATTGTTTGTGCAACCCGTCAATAATATATTATGGCGTATTAAACACAACTGCACAATATATGGCTCTGCAGCTCTACAATTCGTATAGACAATAAATAGATCTAATCGTAGTTGATGTCACTTATTGTTAAGCCGAGTCTAAATACGATGATAGTCGCGTTAGTTGTGGTCTAATAGTAGCAGCTGATGTTGTTATGATGGGCTTTTAATGAGACTGTCTCCGCGGTGGAAACTTCTGCAGGTACGATAGTTGCTGTGACGGTGTCGTGATAGAGCTATAATCGCAGCATCAGTCGTGCGTGATAGTTGATAGTGGATTTGATTCCCGACTAAAATTATTTTTTTCATACGCGCATGAATTTTTGTTGTTGTTTTTTTTAAGTCATTTTATATACTTGCACCTTAAAACGCATATTTTTATTGTTTGCGCGCATGGGTTAGGTTTTTTTTAAACTGATTCCCTCCTCCCCTGCACAGCAAGACTATTGTGTTCAATAGCCACTGATCTGGTGATGGCGGACGTTACGGAATAATTCAAAATACTCCGCGGTACAATCGACTCGCACTTCAACTACACTAACTACACTATAGCTTATACCTACCTGTCTACCTCAGTATATAGGTTATATATGTGTAAATCACGCATACGCCTATATATTATATAAATGCGTATTGGATTTCAAAAGATCCACGCCCGAATGAGTTTCACAGCGAAGCTATTAATTGTTTATAGAATGACAAAAAATCCCGATGTTACGTTTTTTTTTTTTTTTGAAACTCGTAACTATACTGTAATGATATGTAGCTTTAAGACTGCGATATTTTTATAATATAATATTATTATTATTATTATTGTGTGCGTATCGATCGGTTTAACTTCTTTGGCTTTGCTCGTAATCCCCGTCACCGCGAGTTTAATAGGATTTTATATACTGCTCTGTCGAATTTCCGGGCGCGATTCAATCGCTTCTATGTGTTTGACGCGTTCCCCGTAACCCTCTGCCATCGATGTTTGCATTTATAATACATTATACCAATACGACGGTATTACGATCGCGATTAAAATGTAAACATAATGATTGAATTTTTGCCTCGAAAATATTATTTTTGTCCATCCGCGCCTACAATTGTTATTATATTATAACCGTGTACACATAATATTATGTAATAATCGAATGATATAACAATATAGTTATCCGTTTTGATTAAAACAAAAAAACCGTGACTGTGGTTTACACACATAATAATTATTATTATCATAATCGGTGCCCGAAATCGACTGGCGGTTGCATTTTAATCGTTTGCGCGTGTGTTTGAGTATAATAATTATAAAGCAGCTATGGTTAACGTAGTTGTAGGCCTACCGTTTGTTCGCGACAGTCGCGCCGCGCAGTGTGTTCCGGCGCGCGACCCACGCGGTACAACGATATTGGGTTTGCCAAAGAAATTTATCGTTCGAGGCGGAAAATCTTCGATTTTTTTTTTTTCGTTATTTCACCACCGCCGCCACCCCCTTTTCTCGTGCGTATGTTCCGCTATCGCTTATAAAACATGTAAATTTATGTTTTCGCCGTGTGCATTTGCGTACCCACTCGCAGACGGTCCGCTACGCGAAAAACAAAACAACAACCCGACAAACACTCTCCGCTTTCGACGCGTATCCGAGTAGCGCTTATTGGATTTCGGCCGCCGTCGCGGGTGGTGCGCGCACGGGGTCGTCGGCTGCGGCGGTGGCGGCGATTCTATGGCTTTTTCTTATATGCGAGGGGGAAAAAATAATAAACGTATTGTGTTTCATAAATCTACTAAAAATCCACCTCACGAGAGGCCGTCGAAAATCTCGGTCCGACAAACGTCGGGTTTCGGTTGAGACCAGCGAGACTCCGTATAAAATTGTATTTATATATATATATATATATATATATTTATTTATGCCACTCGCTTCATTGTTATTATTTCAATAGAGGAAGAATTGTTTCGAGTATTTTTTTCCCGCCGTCGCTTTCCACCCGCTGCTCACAATAATACGTCATTATAGGTATAAAGTATATAATATTATTATTGTTTTCGCACGAACTACGCGTATAACTGCTATCTCTACAGCTAATAGTAAATAAATTACACTGTGGAAACAAACAATAGAATATGTATCGTGTATGTAAACTTTTAAACTTAAGGTGTTAGCATACAATATTAAGTTGAAACGTGAGACGATAAAAAAGTTCATAGTTAATCATTGATAACTGGTAAATTATATCAACCATGAGGTGCCTATCGCAGCAGTTATACCACAAAATAACTATTATTCTGCGGTATTTTGTGAGACAGTGTTGTAGACTGCTATCATACAAATTAAATACGTAAGTGTGTAAAAAACTAACCAAGTTCAACAATAATAGTTAAATTATATAATGTTGAAACGATTTGACTAATATTCATATAAGCAGTATATTCCATTGCTCTATTTAAATACAGTATAGTAAATTCGTAATTAACGAATTAGATAATAAAATAACATTAAAACAAGAAAAGTTGGTTAAAATAACTAGCGGCCATTATATCGATTGGGTACATTTCTACGTCGTCAATTATAGGCATAGGTACAGTGTTTTGCAATTTCCTCAAAAACTATAGGAAAATCGCTTAAATCTTGTTCACAAATATCGTTTCATCACACAACAGCCAATATAAAAATATGGTGTATGGAGCACCCTCGCTCGGATTCTGCAGATGAGTATATAGTGTCGTCGCGTTTTAGATATACGCCCATCAAGCAAGTGTCTATTACTCCTGCAGATTCTTACTAGGTGTCCCTGCAGTCGGTACAATCAATTGTTCTCTGGTAAGTGTTTTCGTTGTTCTATAATTTTGCGCGCTTCGAAATAGTTTTTTTATTTTTTTAAATTTAAACCCATGTCACGGGCAGTCTCGAAAGCACGTGCCGTTCCGCAATCGTCGTGATGTAGTACTACAACTACACTGCAAACTTCGCGTATCGCGGCCCACGTAAAAATGTTGCTGTGAATCTCGACCATAATAATTAGCCGAAACAAGCGCGGCGGTGGGCAGGCGGGTGACGGGAGCCAGCCGCTTCGGTGCATCAGAAATATAAATGTGCGATCGCGCTTTAATCAAAACTTGGAAACCGCCAACGCCGCGCCCCGAATACCATAGCCGGGAGAGATAAAATATCTGACGAATTCGCGGCGAGAGCTCGCGTGTATAATACACACTCCGACCCTGCCGCAATCATCATCCGACCCGTTCTCGGGGACCATGTCGTTGTCGTCGAAATCGTCTCCTCGGCGGAGGATATCTCCTTCACGTCTGCCAAAACTATTGCGACCGTGGCACTCGTGTACATAATGTTATAATATTATTCGAAACGGTTTCCGCCATCCTTTATTTGAGCGAACACGCCCGCGGCTCGTATTATTATTACTCGCCGAAATACACCATTAACTTCCTCGCGCCCGGCCGATAAATTAGTCATAAACACGCGTTGTGTATAGACTCGTATTATAATCGTTTTCGTCCGCCGCCGATTTTCAACTCTGATGTGGATGTGTGGGGAGGGAGGATCAGTCGTCCGTGTTATGTTTTATACCGTGGTTTACACACCGTGTACAGCAGCAGCGTTATAATATTATATTAATAACACTAATATTTGAACTCGAACAATCAGCATATTTTATATTATATGCGCCTCCCGAATGTGCAGATTATATGACGCGCGCCGGTAGTATATAATGAAGATATCGTTAAAACATTATAATTTATAATATTATACGTAGGTACACGATGATGTAGTATCCGGTGACGGTTAATATAAGCCGACATACTGCGAACCGACTATATATAGAGTATAATATTATATGCGTTCTGTATTAGGTAATAATATATTTACGATAGGTGTACCTATAACATCATTTTGTCGAAGTAGGTATAAACCTACATGATTATTACTTTTTTTCGAAATGACGTTAGTCCAATAAATTGCATTTGCGTTAGTAAAATTGATTTTTTTTTTTAAACATATTTTAATCAACTATATATAGTATATAGTGAAATACTTCACTATATTACCGTGGTGTATCTCGTAAATCGTGTGGTAAACACGTTACCATAATATACCAAATAGTTGAAAATGTTCAACTACTCCACCGTGTGGTTGGGTGGTTACTAATATATAATAATGACAAGTGTCAAGGGAAATCCTTTTACGCCCAAACAATATTATATAATTTGGTAAATAACTAGACAATTTTTAACACATATACCTACTGCACGACTGATAGTGAAAGAGTACTTACATTAAAACAGGTATATAAATATGCATTTATTTTTATCGAAACTTATATTTCGTATAGTATGTACAATCAAATAAAAATCTTAGCTGGTGAATTTAATACAAGTTTTTTGACAAAAAATATGATACAATACACTAACCTACTATTATTTGAATTTATGATTAATGTGTATTATGTAAAATATTGAAAAAATCGTTTTTAAATTTCTCTAATCAAATTGTAGAGATCAAAATCATAATTAAAGTATTTTTAATTTTATTCGGAAAATGAATGAAATGTATTACATTATTTTATTGTGATTGTTTGTTCTAACGACCTCTCCGTTGTGTTTGAATATAAATAAATCTACCTTTGATTAATTAATTTATGTTAATGAAAGGTAACCAACCAACAGTCATTTATTGATAAAATAGGTTTATATACATGTATATAATGGTTTTAAAACGTTTTTATTTGTTATTTTAGTTTTCTTTATTGCGGATACCTATAATCGTTTATAAAAAACACAGACGTTTCATTGGTTTGTTTTTATTTTTTTATCTCTCGGTAGTTCGTTTTTCATCTCGGCAAAAAAACGAAAAAGAAAGTAGGATTTACGCATTACATGGGTTGTATACAAGACCTATGGGACTTGTCTACGATCATAAACGGGTACATTATAATCCGAATTTAAGCTTGTTGCTCAATTTGGATTTACGATGGCTAAGGGTAGCTTAGCTAAAGATTTATGCGACTGTTTTGTTGCAATACGTATAACATTAATAATAAATATTATATTGAGTTCTGGTGGAGGAGGGGGGGGGGGGATTAAAGAATATTTCATTTTTCTATGAGCCCCGCTATTATATTTAAAGGCTACCGCCGTCGTCGTAACATTTGAAAACCTACAATTTACGTTTAATATTAATACATTGAAATTAGTTCTAAACATGAAATACGTATATAATATTACGACGTTATACCTACCTATACAGACAATAATTATTAAAAGCTATAAATTGATCTTCGCAAAACTTAAAGAATAATAAAACTACTACAATTTATTTGATTTTGGTGAGAACGTATAAATAGTTTCCGGTACTTGCAAGTGCTTACAAAACTTTTTCTGCGACCATTCTGTCATTGAACTATTGTACATAACGTAAATTTGAAAATGTCGTGGGCGTACAATTCAAACAATAAAAGGTAAAACGAAATACAGATATAAAAGTATATAATCAAAGTAAAAGTGTTTCTATTATGTATTTTTATAATTCATTGTTATTTTCACTACTTTTCTTTACCGATAACCGAGTAATACAAAAAATACGTTGCGCAACGTAATATTATTGTGTTTGTTGAAAACTTACAAATAGTAGGTACTTATTCATAAACACACAATGCTTGCACAGTGCACATCCACAAAGTATTTTGTTTATACTTGTCGCATACTTTTAAACTATAGATGTGCTTACCATATACACTAACCAATGTAATCCTATATACATTCATATAATCATATATAATATTATGTGTATCTAGATGCTTATGTAATGTTCGGTAAGTGAACTGAATTATTATAAACTGTACAGTGATTTTTAATTATTTAAGTACACGAATATTTAGGCGAAGGTACACGTGTTTTTATGGTAGGTGTATAATGTGATGTGCAATTTTTTTCCCTTGCTATGATTAACAATTTGTATTGTATTTATAAACGGAAAAATAGGTCTATAAAAAAATGTGACACCCCGCTGTTAACGACGGCGTGTTATATAGGCAAATTCAATACCGCTATGTCAATAGGACGTCAATCAATGACAGTAATATAATATTGGTATATGTATAGATAATACAAAAATGATTTTTGCTGTGGGAAAAAGTAAATACAATTTCACAAAGAAAATACAAAATATGATACACTTCTTAGGGTTTAAAAAACGTCAAGGTATAGAAATCGATTTGAATCTGTGACAAGGCTGTACCTGCAGCACAAAAATCAATATTCTGAACGGGTCGAATGAATCTTTGTATCGAGAATAAAATATGTCTACTTGTTATTGAATGTGTTTAACTTAAAATACACAAATAAATTATATTATGTATAATACACACAATTTAGATAATATTTTGTATACACATATGAAGAGAATAATATTGGAATATAGAATGAGACTTAGAAAAGCTGAGGAACTTTAAAATATTGATTAAAAGTAAAGTAGGTGATTAAATTTGACCAGTCAACAAATGATACAAAAATTCTAAACTTCATATACTGCCTATGAATCGAGCTTAAGCCTCTCGACCACATAATCTTTATAATTGTCGAGTTAATAAAGATTGTTTATTATGAATCCAGCGAATCGTAAGAATGTTTGTTGAACTCGTTCTAACTGAATACAATATCCCGCTGTGTAAGGAGCCATAATTTGAGGATTGGACGTATACTATTATGCACAATATTGTGCCTTGATAGCTTAAAATTCCTTGCCGACGAAATCAAGTTGCTTCAAAGCTCTTCAACTGCTTCTAACTTGCAGTATGATGCTATAGCATTATAGCTCTTATAAGAGCAAAAGACTGATTAAATTTAAAACAAAGGTCAATTCTGCATCAATCGCAGAGCATATTTTATCAGAACCAGACGGTCTGTATTTACAAATTATCGGTGGTCGTATATATCTTTTATTCAATTGATTTTATTGAGAATATATACCGTATTATAATACTCAAGTCTTAATTCCATTAATCCGACTGAACGCATTTAGGTTAATATATGTAAACATAATTAAAATTTTAATATTTTTCTTATTTATATATGGTTTGAGTCATTTTAAAAGTACCTATAATCAGATTATAGTTGTTCCACATTACACAGTGTGTCATAAAGGGCTGAATTCTCGTTGATCTGACAACGGCATGTTTGTTTTTAGTTTTGTATTTGTATATACATATATCCGGTGTCAAAATAATGTGCCAAAGTTTCAAATAGATTGGTGATTGGACACGGATGGTACTTTAAAGAGGTCAATTATGGAAACTTTTAAATAGGTAGTTTCGAGAAAATAACAAAAACACTGTTTAGTTTCATCACCTGTTTTCAGCGACATCTCTTTTTGGTTTATAGTTAATAAGATAATAATCATAAAGAATGGACAATTTCACCGAACACTTATTTGAGTCTTATAACTTTTATACATAGGTTCAATGAATCGAAACAAAATAAATGAATGTATATGTATATATATATATATATAGAAATAAAATTCTACTCAAAACACAAGAAGCAAAACTATTTTATGGTTTACGAATGATAATCAATGTTTGGACAAATAGAAATTTATTAGTATTTATTCCATCGAATCGGTTATATCAAAGGTCTTATTGAAATTGGTAGAAAACGTAGGTATATACACTATACACACGCTGTTTAATAGAAAATAAAAACTAATGAAATATGTTTCAATGATGCCCTACTCGCGCGGCCGTTCGTTTTTTATCGTACCTGTGCATAAAGGTATTTGAAAAAAAAAAAATATTTTACGTTTAAAGGTATGGGAAAGAGCGCTTCCATTTCGAATCGGGCATATAAATAAAAGTCGGCAGAGTAAAATCGAATTGAAAACAGCTGCCGTTCTTATAATATATTATGTGTATAAAATTTCTTTTTGCTGGTATGGATACTGCAAAAGGTAAACCGTAGACCATCCGATCTCTACTGTAGATATAATGTACGCGTATCATCGTGATCTTAGATTTCATTTCGGGTGCGTTCTTCTCGTATCTCAACATCGTTGTAAATTCTACACGTATTTCAGATTTTCTCGTCAATACGATGGGGATATTCGGTGGTATGCTTTGTGTGTTGCACTCTGTCGCAATTACTAATAATGTAACAACAACGCGGTCGTTTCCGTTTGAAACACTTCGTGCGATTCAGCCATTAACTAACTATGCATACATTTTTTTTTAATGTACAACTATTACTGTTCAATTTATATGCATATTTATATACACCGTGATCGAGACTACTGCAGTGTAATAACATAATGCATAATCTTTTTTTGCGTATGTAGTAAAAGCATTTCAAATTTTCAACTTAAAAATGATAAAATAGTTATTATACGTCGGGAGTTGTTGGATCAATAATATTTTATAAAAGTTGATTATTTTCCTTATTATATTTATTACATAACACTCAATTTATTTAAAATTGCGTCGGGTTTGGTTTTAAGTTTCGATTACGAGGGCTCAACGAAATACATTAAACTTATACAGAGTTTATATTTTTTTATACTAGCTAAAAACGCACCAGTCACGCACGCAAGTATTATAACGATCAAATTATTTCTCAAAGTTGTCCGTCGTATTAGATTTTATTGCATGTTCCGTGATAAATCAAATATTGATTTAAGATCTAAGTGCTTAAAATAAATTACCGTGCGCAACCAATAAAATCGGTTAAGACTGCTTTTAAATAAGATAAATAATTATTTTCAAAAACTATACCGTGTATAGCAAGATCTGCAGAGCGTTCTTTACCAGCTATTATTTGATTAAATATATTCATTCAGAAATGTGTATTTAGAGGATTCTTGAAAAATTTAACTCGTGCCGGGAAAATTCTAAAAGAACAAACAATACTTGTTAATTTTGAGAAGAACTTAACTTTAAACGAGTAAGAAACACTTCACATCTATACTATTCCCCGACTTGATTGCTAGCAAACTATTTCAAGAGAAAATTGTACTGTGACAAGTCATTGAAATTGTACATTTGTAAATTACATCTGAGTTGCACGATTAATCGTTTAAAATTAATTGACAAATTTGGTTTATAACATGCGACATATCGCCTCAAACGCACAGCGCGGGCGTTGCTACGAAATTAATAGCGTGTATAAATTTTAAAATGTGGTTAAATTTTCGTTGATATTTACTAACTATTTAAACATGTTCGTGTAATAGAATAACTCGTCTATAAAATCATAAAATGTTTACTAAAAGTCTACATGCATTTGATAAACATCGTTCATTATGTAATGGCAGGTGTAAATATTGAACTGCATATTTAGTATTCAAGACTGTACGCGTTTTTCAAACTCTTAAACTCTCGAGTAACGTAAACATCGATTTGCCGTTGTCTAATATTTAAATAGGTTTCTAACAACTTGAACAAACCGCGCCGTTCGGTTTTCTGTCGACGCCGTACATTAAACAATAATCGATTAATCGACACAGAAGTCATTCCAGGCCCCGTCTTAATTGCGTCTATATAATATTATATTCGCATGTAGGAAGAGTGCCGCGTAGTTCGTTCGGTGATCTCGTTAGACCCGCGTTCAGGAGTGCGTCGGTCGCACAAGTGGAATATATTATATCTGTCCGCCTGCGGTAATGGACGAAAAAAACCTAACCGATTCTCCTCCGCGCCCCTGCAAGTGTGTGTGTGCGTGTGCTGGTCTTTCGTAAGTTATTATGTTGATTGGCGGGCGAACAACGACAGCGACGTCCGGTGGCCGTGACGGTAAATCAGTACGCGTTCAGACCTCGCGGTAATCGATTATTATATGCCTATAGTGGCCTTGACGGACGTGGTACCATGTATATGGTATAGCCGTGGTCCTCTGCTCCAGTATTGGAGTGCGAGGGGTTTCTTCAATTACGAGAATTAATCTGCCTGACCGACCTCCGGGATTGTGCACGTCATAAATCTTAATGCCGCCACTCATTCGACGATCACGTTTATATAGGTATAGAAATAACAATATATAATAATGATAATTGCATAATAATCGTTTTAATATGTATAATTACTGTCACTTTACGTGCGAATTGGTTCTCGAGTTGAATTTCTAGTCGGCGTCACCGTTTAGGCGTCAAGACAAATTGTCTATTAAAGTCGCGAATTTGGTAGTCCGTGCAGCCGTGTCACGTACAGTCCAAAAGACGGTCCGCTTTCGCAAGTCGTGCTGAAATGTCAGCAATTACAATGAACTTAAAATAAAATGAAACTACCCATCACTGTATGTTTTGGAAATTTATCGTAATTTCATGAATAATACGATCGTATCATAAAATCGGTGTAGTACCTATCATCCATCCAGATTTATATTTCTTACCCATTTTGAGGTCGCTATAATGGATTTATTGTTATTTGAGAACACGAACGGTAATAATTTAATCGAATTATATGTTGCCAAATGAAAAATGTACCATAAAGAAATTCTATAGGTAACCATAAATCGTTCGGAATAATTCCAGACTCTTATAGCTGTTACGGTGTCGCCGTCACAGTCGTCGGATTAGATTAGGTTAGGTTGGACAAAAAGTTGAAAGTCATTTAAAATTCCCTCGAAACCAAACGATAACGCTGCCTCGTCGATATATTATGTTATGTCTGTATAGACGAAAACAACGTCACACTGTGGTTTCGCATACTCCTATAGATCGGTGTATACTATTTCGGAACGTCGAAGCCGATGATGTTTGCACGTTGGTTCGAAAATAGTAATAATAATAATACGTCCGAAAAGCAAAATGTATTGTGTTCGGACATTTTCCGGGAGTATTTCCACAAAGTCCGTAGTATAATATAATGTATATAATGCGGCGTAGTCATTCTCTGAGACATGGATCTCGCAAGTCCATTTCTTAGTCATTCATCACCGGCGAAATTATTCGATAACGCACGATGTATCTTTTCCGTACGACCAAATATACCATTAATTTGATATTTCTCGATCATAAACTTCAAATCCATAACTCAATCTAAAATTTACATACTATAATAAACAGAATACATTTGTTTGCTAATCAATCAAAATCATGCATTAAACACGATATATATAAAGTATACTGCAGAAGACAAAAATAAATGTAATCGGTATCGTCCCGGAATGACGTTTTTTTAAATATCACATCGTAACGAGACAACTCTAAGTCGTGTAACAAAATAGTTGTGTTTTGATCAAGTTTCAAACCGCATACCGGTTTTCTGTCAGCATTCATTAAGGCACAAATATTTCCTTTTCGCCAGACAAGCTGTCTAACAATATCGTATCCTTTATACATTTCAAAATAAAAGCCTCATCATATAGTAATTCAATAACACTGCAACACCAAATGCATGCGTAGAGCAAAAACAAAACAAAAAAAGTACAAATTTGTATATTTAATATATTATATAATATTTACTCGTGTGAAAAGCTATTGTTGTCAACGACACGAAATATACGCTGTATGTTGACACTTGGAAATGTATATAATATTCGATTTCAAATACGTGCGGGAATCGTCATCGTACCGGTCTGCGCGCGTTACACTCAATACTATACGATATTTGGTTATATTATGAATACGTAAACAACAACGATATGTACTTTTTAACTAGCTCGTATGCTTTTTTGCCCCCGACGTCGTGTTCGAACATACATTAATAATCACATTTGTAAACTGCGGCAGCATGTATACATTATACAGAGTGTAACAGAAAGAACTGACTAATGAAATTGCTTTTGTACTAATCAATATTTTAACATTTTTTTTCTTTTATATTATTTTTAGACACTTGCGCTATATTTAAAGTATACAATTTTTTATTTTTAAAACCAAAAGTTCAAATTTTTTGGAAAAATTTAAAACAACCAATTTGTAAACTTGATTATAAGAAAAATGTTCATGGTGAAATAAATAATTGTCTAAGTTATGTGATTAGTTTCATACAACTTTTTAAAATATCAATATTTCGGAGTAAATTATTTTAAAACTGTAATAATTTTTTTATAATTTTATTCATACGTTTAACTTTTATCAATTTTCTACTTTTATTGGTCAGTTTTTTTTTGTTACACCCTGTATATATCTATATAACGCTATCCAATTGTATTCTTTAATCTATATACATATGTCTATCGCCACAATAACACAGTTTATTTAATTTATTAATTACATTTGCATTATTGTTTTTTTTTTTTTTTTACAGGCAATATCAGGACAATGGTAGTACTGGATGTGGAGACCAAATCGTCGTATTGGCTGACCGTGATGGCTTTTGACCACGCCACAGTTCCCCTGCACTCTCGCCTCGAGGTATATATACGAATATGATATTATAACTAAGCTAATTCGAATCAATTATTAATGCGCGCTACCGGCGGCTGGCTGTCGACTGCTGCGGACGGCGAATGCGTTAGTCGACTGGCGGCGAAAGGGAAGTCCGCGGGGTCTGTGATACATATACATAATATATATATTATTTTCCGTTGTATATTATGTAGGTATATGCAATGTATAATACACGTGTGTGCGTGGTCGACGTTTAAAACATTTATGGACTAGCCGGTAACTTTCGCGGACAACACGCGCCGCGCGCCTTTCGACATTAAATTTTTACGCGATATTGCGTGACAACCGGAAAACGAGACGTTGTATATATTGTGTGTACAGCGTACGATTTTCGAAAAACCAGACGGACTCCTGCGAGTTTATTTTTTGCCGTGGTCCGCTTGTTTGCTCGCACACACACACATAGCTACTTAGCTTTTTCGTAGGTGCCGGCGGTGTGTTTGATGTTCGAACAATAAATAATTGTCTCTAGCGCCATACATTCGTCTTTCATTCTGGTTAGGTACTTTGTGCGGTTCCGACCTTATAGTTAAACGATTCGATTGCGTACGTGTAACATGCATTTGAGAGTTCAAAAAGTGTGGTGCTTTCTTTTTTTATACATTTTCTCACTCTTTCGATGCTTTTGACGTATACCTTTTACGTTTATTATTATTATCCTATGCTCTACAGCAGTGTGTGTGTGTGCTGTGCTCGCTTACAAATTCTTTGTAACTATGTTAACGCTCAATTTGGTTACCTAGTGAACTAGTTGGTGTGATATTAAAATGTCGACGGGGAAAACATACTGAATTTCTCTTCATTTATTTTTAAAATGTTGGTTCAATCGATTCAATTCGATTCCTTTAAACAGTCTCAAATACGGCTGGGTTTTTGTATAGTATAATAAACTCGGAAATGTAAAGAATTACAAAAAGTTGATCTTTATATACACCTATATAGAATAAATACATGGACTTATACTTGTTTATTTTTTTAATTGCATACAAATCAATATTACTAATTTCAGGTATGAAAACGTTGGATTTGTTCGTTTATTCTTTCAAAAAGAAATTAAAAAAGAAAATAATTTGTTTAAAATTAGTAAGTGGCAAAATATAAAAAGAAAATGTTGTGTTGGTAAATTAAAATACAAAACCCTTACGGAATATTATTAAAATGGTAAATTATAGGGTACTAATACGTGGTGCACACGAATTGCCTCCCAAATCTAAGTGACCTTATTTTTAACTCGAACTGTCTCCCACAAATCATACCCTGCCTGTTTAAAATCAATATATATTGATACATTTTATCGTACTAATAATTATAATACATTGATTTTCGCAATTCGTCTAAAAAGATAACTTTATTTTTTACCCTGCTTTTGCTACCGATTTAAAACTTTAGATATAATATAACCATAACCATATGGATTCTATTCATAATACTTAATTAAAATAAATGAAGATAATGACTAAAGAGCTTAAGAGGGAGCTTTCCTCAATTATGAAATAAATATTTAAAATAAAATAATATTCCCTAACTCGGTGTAGTGTATTTATTGGAGAAAATTAGAGTTTTAAAGGGTCAACTACACGAATTGGAGTCGTTCAAGTGAATAATGGTTTTAAAAGTTTTGAAATTTTGAAATGTGGAGGCAATTCAAGTAACCATTTAAGAAAAAAAATCACGGGAAGCAATTCGAGTGTACCCGAATCACGGAATGAATGCATCACACTATTGTATATTTAGTATATTATATTTTTTTTAAAACATACTATTTATTACTTTTATCATCATCATAACAAAAATGTAATAACTATTAGAAAAACTTTAAAAAAAACCGCAAAGTCACCTGCTCTATAATAATAGTAAATTTCGAGGGTACCTCGTCATTCAATAGGTCACTGTGCAATGAATTGTATTAAATTTGAATTCAGTGATAAATCATTGCATTCCTACAACACAATTCTGCCAGAAATAGTGTGTCTATTTCTAAGGATATTTTATAATTTATTTATTAATACTAGGTACTATTAGTAATTGGTTTTTCAATTTTAAGATAAACTAATTTCACAACAACTTAAACTCTCACAGTAACCGATTAATAAAACAACTATCCTCCAATTCACTTCCTGGTAATGTACGCAGAAGACACAAAAGACAGTGGCCTAGAGACCTACTAAAATAAAAAATAAAAAATTATAATAATATTTAAAATGTACCTGGCCGGGTGGTACTGCTGAGTGCCTGTCCATAAATGTTAAACTCCTGTCACTAACCATTATATTAAGATATCAAATTTGCTTATTGTACTAATTTTTGTATAGATTGTAAATATTATTTTAAATAAAATAAATAAATAAATAAACTAAATTAATTTTTGCCAAAAAAAAAAATATCGATTTTATTTAGTTATTTTGTTGTAATTCAAAAATATTAATACTTAAATTGAATCTTTTACGTGTATTATTTTGATATTACTATACACAATGGCATTTTCAAAATATTTCATTTTACGAGTAAGCTTTATTGCCTAAATATACCGTACGATCCTGTTCACATAATTCTAGAATAAGTCGGTATTGACTTGAAAGATAATAACAATAATATATATATACTTACTGTTATTTTCTTAAAGTCCTCTTATGGATATAAGTATAGATACTTACAAAGAAAAAAATATTGTTTTTAATCTTTATTCTAATTATATATAATATATAAGGATTTCTTTTTCAAATACAAATTAGTCATTTAAATTTACTTTCATGTTCGTGCTTCTTAAAATATAATACTTGAGCGGGAATTCAGATGTATGTTTAATAGGTATATAAATCGATTTTCTTCGACTTTCGGAAAGTCTAGTCATTTAGGACATCTTTACAATACTTGTTTGAATCTCGAAAATCAAAATATATTGTACAAAGTAAATGCGTAGGATTATTTCTTTTCCACATCGCTAAACACATTTAGGCCCTTCACCATCGAAATCAATTCTTTCGTACATCGCTAGCCGTTTTATCTTTTACATTACATTGCGTACCAGTCCGCCATCCGTTCTAGAACTATTCATTTCCTTCTCATCTTTGACACTCCCCGCTTTTGAGCTTTACCGATCCATAATTCAAATCATAACTGTTTTCATCATCTAACGGTATTAGCTTCTGTATAGATCATCTGACTGTGGATAATCGTAACTTTTTTCCCACTTTCAAAAGTTTAAATATACCATTAAATTTGTTGACGCGTTCAAGTATGGAATTTCCAACTACTTATACTCAGATAAATCAGATAAATTACTATCTATCCGTATTGCTTAAAATTTGAAGAGGTACCTAAATTTGTTTTTTATTTTAATATGAAATTCAAATTGTATTTATGTTTAACAAAAATATAATATTATACTTCAAAAAATGATTTCGCATGTTAGTAATAAACCAATACGACTCGTCGATGAGTGGCATCGTATTCCCTATATAAAAAAGAAAATATGTACGCTCATAACCGTTTTGGCCTAAGTTTGGCACTGGCGATGCAGACAACATTGCAGTCGTCAATCTGATTATATGCGAAAAAAGTAAATATTTTGTCGATTTTTGGTATTATTTAATTATAAAGTATTACAAGTACTCAATTTAAAATTAATATAAGGGGTAAAAGTTTTAAAATTAAGTTGACTTTCTGAGCACTAACAAATATTTTAAGGAAATACATAATACATTCAAATTACTAAACTTTTGAAATGATGAGCGCATTAAATTGAATGTATACATAGGTATACCTAATTACGTACAATATGATTACTTGTAGGCACGAACAGCTTATAATAAGATTCTTCATTCGTAGTTATTAATGCTGTTGATTATTACAATATATAAAATATAAATATGTATGTCTATTATAGTCGATCTATATATGCACGTTACAGTATGCCGAGTGTATTGTATGCGTGTATATTACAAAAGACATAAACATAACAATGTAACTAAACTTTAGTAATAAAACAAATTGTAAATTCATAAACAATATCAATAAATTTATTTTTTGTGAACTCGGTTTAAAAAAAAAATTAGTACGTCATTAAAATCATACCTTTTAATTTAAACGTAATTTTTTTTTTTTTGTAATTGGTAAAGTTGTTTTGGTCATACGAAACTCTATATTCCTACATATCGCACAATGTAAAAAGCAAAAAACAATTGCGTGCACCGCTTTAATCTCATCTTGACTAGGTATTACAACTTTAATCGTTAATTTATTTATTATATTTAGTTATCAAAATCGGGTTTTTTATTTCTTTTCTTTTTTGTCGTTAAAAGTATCGTTACTGCTATGGACTATGAAAAGTCTAATAAATAACATTCCCCCTTTACCCATCCTGGTGAGGGGAGGAATGAACAGACGTGATATTGTTTGGGTCCACAAAATCTTTCTACGTTTACCCCATAATATGTATATCCTTCGTTTACGAGCAAATGTACACGGAAATATAACACATGATAATATATTTCCGTCCGTCCACAAGTCATTTGAATATGAATTGAGACGGTGTCGTCGACGGAAATTAAATGACTTTACTGTTAATGTTACTCGTACAGCCTATTTGTATATTATTATATTGGCTCCCAATTATTACAATTCGTCACAGTTACACGATATACAAACGCGGATACAAATGTCATTAACGTGGGGGGAGGAGAAATTGCCTTTAAACAATTGAGTTATACATATTATATATTATTATACACATTCATATAAATCAAATATCATATGGTTATATTACAACACATTTTTTTGGTGAACGGTAGAGGGGCAATTTTCTCCCCAATATTGCCACCCCCCCCCCCCCTCCCCTCTTTTATCCGCCTTTGGTGGCACACTTAAAATAGGTAATTAAACAATCTGTTGATTTATTATTCATAGGTTTATGTGGAAGTGAAGAACATCAACGACAACGTGCCTTTGACCAAAGCCCCGGTGTATTATCCGCGAGTGAAGGAAGACGCTCCGACCAACACTCCGATCATACAGCTGGAAGCCGAGGATGCTGATATGTCCGACACAAGAATCACGTATAAAATCACCACCGGCAATCCCCAGTCACTGTTCTCGATTTCTTCAAACACTGGTCAGTTGTATACATAATTGATAATTACATATTATAAAGTCTATATGATAACTCGGGACAGTGATTTTACGTTCATAAATATTTTGTGGAGTGAATATAACCGTGAAACAACATTATTTTACTCAAATCTACGGGCCTATAAATCACTAACGTGAAAAATACATTTCGCCCACGAGGGGGTTACTCTCGTACACATTCAAACCTACAATATGCATAGTTTAATGTACACCTCCATAATCTGTTCCGTCATCTCTTGCGGTGATCGAACGGTTTGTGAAATAAGCGTTCATACATTCATTTTTAGCCGACTTGGCACAATACGTGCACTCAGCTCTTGACCCCGTATAATTTTGCTCTCTCTCTCTCTCTCTCTCTCTCTCCCTCTCCCTTCGATTCGGCTTTCGGATTTAAGACATGACGTTTCCTATAAGGTTTCCCGTTAACTGTCGGTAAATATAAATAATTCAAAACCCACCCTGACGGCGTTCGACCATGTCGGGAGGCGCGTTATTTGACGGACACTATTGAAAATCCATCCGTGCTATCTTTGTGTATACTATATAGTATATTGTATATATAGTTTATTACTCTCTATATATATACTTATAAAGTAAGATAGAGATATGTGTTACTTCACGCTGTATATATAGCCCGTGCTACGAGCACAGGTGCCCTGCAACCTTAACCAGCTACCCTGTGTCTTAAATATTACTATATACAGCGAATGCACCGGGGGCGCGCAGGGTTATATACGAGTAAGTATATTAGTACTCGTATATAAGTAATATATATGTCGCTGAATTCGATTTTCTCGTTTGATTATTATCGCTGATATGATTTTAACTTTTGCCCACGTCGTCGTGTTAATATTGTCATCGAAGAACGTCAAACGCCCTCTCTCGCACTTACCTTATTATTATATATGTATTATAATATATATATACATATGCAATGGGTACCTGCACCTTACATATTATCCGCCATCGATTCGTATGCCCGTTTATTATTCGCTCTGCGAGTATTATTCAACGGGGTTATGTGGTATTTTTCCCGGCAAACTTTTTAATTAAACTATATACGAGTATAATAATATATACACGTGCTAGTGGTGGTGGTGCAGACGTACGACTTTTACAGCGAGTAAAGCGCATACTATATTATCCGCACAAGTGCGTTTACTCCCTCAACACACCCTTTCCCGAGCAGACAGTATATAAGCGGTCGCGTCCCACGCCTCTTTTTCTATGCTTTATAATATATTATACTGTGTATACCGGTCACTTCTAGATGGTATATATCGATATAACACATAATGTAGGTACAAGGCGTTTTTTTACGCAGAACACTCGTTTAATCGGTAAATTATCGTGTTTTTTAAAACAATGTTTTACCTATCTAGTTATTAAAGCACTCGCAACATTACGTTTTTGCAAATGAATTTTTATTTCATATTCTGTAGCAGAATATTTTTTCGAAATGGTGATTCTTATAAGTTTAAAATATTCAATCAATAGTTTATTATTTATAAGCATTTAAAATTTAAATGAGCAGAGTATATACTATGTAGTACCTAGTATAGGTATCCTCTATGTATCCCATGCAACACTTTTTTGCCTACATTTTAAATACTTATAAATAATATAAACTATCGGTTGAATGTTTAGTATTTGTAGATATATCAAAATGCTGAGCACATATGCAAATAAAAATAAAATCACTATTTAAGAATGAAAAAATAAACTTTAAACATGTTTTTAGTGAAATTATAGTTATTACTTTTTCGATTAAAAAAAACCTCAAAATGTTACTAATGAAACGAGTGTCTAAAAAAATTACATTAATAGATTTAAAACTACTCAGCGATGTATCGAAATGTGTACACATTTTTCACCCCTTGTTTAGCGAAAACCGTTGACAGGATTATCGTCACAAATCTCGTTCACATATAATAATATGGTCTGCGTACAAAAAAAAAATTGAACAATATTTGATCTCCGATTTATTATCTATAAAGGGCAACGTACTATGACTTGTTTTTTTTTATCTGTTTCGCATTTGATAGTAGTATTTTTTTTCAAACTAATTTTTTTTTTTTATATATATATATATTTATATAAGGATAGGTACATCTCTTGCGTATTGTAATTCAAAATATTGTATTTACGTATATTTGTTTTTAATTTTTTATGTTCCTGGACAAAATAAATTATCGTTATTTGCAATTCGGTCCCTTTTTATGATTATCTGTCATATTTCGTTTTACAGCCGTTATTGTTATAATCTAGGTTAGTTCGTATATCTACAAAAAAAAATATAAATATAATAAATTTCATTCATATATTATCAGTTTATGTCGGATGTGTGCATTATAATAACATGCCTAATGTCTAATAAATACATTTGTTAATCTAGACTAAAAACCTGACTTAAAACATGATAGTCTCTTTTAATGATCAGCTGTCAAATTGTATTCCTTTTTCCAACCATTTATCGTTATTACATGTGGGGATAAAAAGATCCCATTTTATTTTTGTTCGTTTCCAATGTATACAGTTGTCTGTAACACTTACCTAAAAAAGTACGTTTAAAAAATATGTTGTTATGAAAAAAAAACGCATCAAAACTAACTATTAAGTGTAGAAATATTTGGTGAAGTATAAAGTGTGCGTGTTTTTTTTTTGACAATCTATATATGGTTACGTATTGTGCGTTTTAAAGATATCGATTTAGTGTCTTTTCTCTAAAGTTATGCCAATTATTTTTACCCCTTGTATAAACTATAAAATGAATATTCCTTGGTGATTATTATTTATATTGAACAAGTTTTAATTATCAAACAAAATACAATTTCCCATCCAAAGTTGTGCTTAAATTTGGTCACCTTGAAACCTGAAGTTCCTCGAATTAAACTCCGCTGCAAGAGTTTGATAGACTACCCTATATATGTATGCCTGTATATTTGTAATATGTATATACAGATATGTATTTATATATATTTGTATATTGATTTTGAAACAATTTGAATTCATTGTTGCCCATAATCCAAAACATGATCGTCTAAACTCGATTATTTTAAACTTAAGCACAACCATTACGGCAATTACCATAATTCAAATTATCCTCTGGACATTGGCAAAATAATGGTATGCAAACGCACCATCGATTATGTATGTACAATTAGGTATATATATATATATATATACGCACACAGTCTTTAGGGTATCGTAGGGCTTTAATACTTGTATATTAACTTGAGAAGACACTGATATATTTTACGACCGTTCGGCCGATAAGTTAGCTCCAGCGATCTCGATACACATTAATTAACGGTGTTAATAATTTATTGGCGTTTCCAGTGAAAATAAAGCTAGTATAATATCCAGAAAGCAACCGCTTCGCCACAATTAATCTATTATTCATTCATAAAACGATGACTGCGCAGTTATACACAGTTATACTCATATTACCCAGGAAAAGAATCGATAACTTTACAAAGTATATTATAGGAGTTCGGCTATGACTTTTATCACTAATCTGGCTTATTTTATTATGGAGTAAATAGTCAAAGGAATTCCGCCAAGAAAATAGCGAATTATTGTTGTTTTTCATGTAATCATTCTTTAAACTTTAATTGACGCTCCACATCTGTGCTCAGATTCAAACTTTATAAAAAGCACAACTTAAAAAATAAAAACCCTAATATAACTATACATACTGGCGTATAACACGCAGTATGTATCCTACATAATACGTATTGTATATTATACGTGACGAGTACTTAAATAATAATTGGTCGACAGTAAATAATTACTATATTTTATACTAATTCTAATTTGTGTCTCGCTGGTAAAATAATAAACGGGATACGACACGCGTGAAGAAGGAAAAGGATATAATTATAGCGTGTGCGATTTAGAAAAGCACAAAAGGACATCGTAACATCACGCAAGTTTAGGTAGGAGAGCTGATGTCTATTGTATTCGAACCGACGGGAACATACGGTGTGTATGTGTGTGTGTGTATTATATTTACCCGTCATTCGCATCCATTACAGTCCCGACGATGAAACTACGGGAATATGGATGGGGCTACGGGGAGGCTTTAAAATACAATTGTTATCGTTTTTTAAAAATAAACCAGCGATAAGAAATTTTTGCTTTTTATTTTCAGGTCTCATAACCACTACTGGACGAAAACTTGACAGAGAGACCGAATCCGAACACATACTGGAGGTAATATACGTTTATAATTATCATGTTGAATGTAACTGGTGTAATAATCATAAAACATACGAAAACACGATATCTTGGTAGTGTTTACATAGAATACCGAATGCTGCAGCAGTGTAATTATTACGACATCTGGGTTAATGCCGTCAATGGACGTATTTGTTTTGGATAATAACATTTTGAGTCTTACAACAACCAAACAAGCTCATTCACTACTCCCTAAATACCCGTTAAATTATGGCAGTTTTGTGCTATGAAATTCAACGTCAACAACGCGCAGCAGGTCCTATCTAAAACCGCGTTATTATTATTTTTATGATATCATCGTCTCTCGCCCTGGAAAGATTCTTACACTTTTTCCCAAAAATAATTTAATTCTCAGTTTTAATTATTTTCGAAGAAGTTTTTCTTAGTTCACAAAAAATATACATAATATATTTTAATATAGAACTTAACATTTTTAAATGAATTGTATTTAAAAATGTAAAATTCTTTTAACCTATTATTCCGTTTAAACTCGTGTAAAACTGCTTTATTGTCACTTTATAATTACCCACCTACCTACCTTTTCATGGTGGATGTCGGCGGTTCTATGCGTGTGCAGAACATAACATATCGTTGTAACTTCATATCCGTCGGCGACGTGTTTCAGTTTCATACAATTATTTCAATATTGTCTGTATTCATTGCGACAGGTAACGGTCATCGACGACGGCATGCCCGTTCTCTCGTCTACGACCAGCGTGGTGATCGCGGTCGAGGACGTAAACGACAACGCCCCGGAAATGTTGAAAAAGGCGTACCGGTTCAAGATTCCAGAGACACAGCCCGTCCAGGAGCCGCTGGTCCAGGAGAACAGCACAACCTCGGCCACTGCGGAGACGGTCGAAATCGACGAACTGCTCGACAAAAAGCTATGGACATATTTCGGACCCAACGACATCGCAGGACCGGCGTTGTTTAGGGTCAGTTTAACCAACATAATTATGTTTTAACTTAACAATTTCAGAGCTGTCGATAAAGATCGATATGATCGATATGCGTAACTAGATCTTTATAAAAAAGGGGGTTAGGTTATAGGGGCGACTAATTGCAAAATAAGGCTTTAGTGACAACCAAAAAGGGTAGACTCGGCGTCCATATCCTTCACCCTCTCTCCATTCAACAATACTTTGATAATAAATTTAAATACCTATTTAAAAAAAAAAAAAAAATTTTTTAATTTATAGATTATAGGTACATAATAATTATAATAATATGTACTATCAACATTTATAATATTATGATATTTAAATGCATATGTATATTAGCAAGAAATACTTAATTTAAATTAATTTTTTGACGCATCCTTTCCGCAAAAAAAACCTGATTACGCACTGGAACAGAGTCACCCTCAAACTTAAATATGGTTTGCGTTGGTTTATATTTAACATATAATAATAAGGTATTTTCAAAATTGTTTAACAAAAATGAAGTTAACAATACAATTACTATACATTTGCCTGAACAAATCGCTTAAAACTGTTCTGGATTCAGCTCCTATCCCACAAGTTATACCAACCTTCATGATTATACGCAACAGCTAGTGTACAATAAATGTACGTGCGGTTTATTATTCTTTTTTGTTTTGTAGCTGGTTATTATAATGTATATTAATAGAGTGCATATATTACATTTATGATGTGTATACGCCTTGCCCTGTACGTCTCACCCGTAATATTTGTGGTGACCAATAATTTTTATATAACTAAAATATCATCTGACGACGGTGATTAACTCTGCTGCTTTTCCAGCATAAATCACTCCTTTGCATAATGAGAAGTATTAATATACACTGAAATATTGTTTAAATATCCTTAAATATTTTATTACATATTATCATAATGTGATAATAAATGATTCAAATTATTTTTCAAAATTGAATTTCAAATTCAACTATATAATTAACGATGATATATTTTTACAAAAATATACATATTCAATCTTATTTATTTCATATAGGTACCTAGTGAGATAGTCCAATAATATATAATTATATATTGTCTCAAAAAACATCGTCTCATTAAAAAATATTTGTTATTTTTAATCAGATAACTGATAAGGCTTGAAATAAAATCAAATACTCCAACCAATAAGTTTTAAAAATAACTTGTGTAATGAGAATTAATGAAAAATATTCACGATTAATAATAGTAGTCAAATGAAAAAAAATAGCCAATAATTTAATATGTTTACGATGTTTCTGAGTTAATATACGTTTCTTGCGTTAAAAACTATCATCCTGTATTTTCTATGTGGTATTATTGACTATGGGTTTTTTTTTGAGGAGGAGGGGGTGGGGGTCCGTATAAGTCTGAGAACTTTTAGAAGTCATTTTAGAAACTATTTAGTGATTGCCAAAATAAAGCGCTTATAAATATAAGTTTTTACTCCCCCTCACCCCATACCCATTAATCACTTTACCTATGTATAGGTATTTTTTAAACAAAATATGACCTTAACTACTGGACGGATTTTATTGAATTATCTGTGCATCGCTAAAATAATACTTATAAAAAATACTCATTAATCTACGGTGGTGGAGCGTGCAATAGTTTCCAGGGTTTTTATACGTGTGTGTGTGTGTCTATGTAGATCGTGGCCAGCGACAAGGATTCTGGAGACAATGCTCGGTTAACGTACACTATGAAAGCCGCACAAGGATACGACGATATATTTTCCGTGGAACCCGACACCGGAGTAATATATTCAGACCACTCGTTCCGAGGCAACCAAGACTTTTCATTCTACGTGAGTAAAACTAATTTGAAACTGCTACCTATAATAATTGATGTTTTAATAATTGAATAGAATCGTTTGGCGCTGTATAATATGTTTGTGTAAAGAGAAAAGAAATCTATTTACTGCGTTTCGCGCTCATTTGATATTCCGAAAATTAAAAACGTGTATAACTAAGACATTTTGCAATTGCAGTTATTTATTATACAGCCGCCGACGACAGCATATAATTATACTATAGCTAGTATATGAAATAGTTGTTTTATTGATCCGTTTTAATTTAACATAAGATATTATTGGTATTTTTTTCCCCTACAAGTTTTTGATTTTTAATGTCTTGAAAATCTATATTACTGCAGTTCGATGTAATAATACTACATCTGCCACCTTTAACACCCTTAATGTAATTTCATAAATTCACATCATAATTATTAATACTACAAAGCCACGAGGTATCATTATTGCATTTAACAAAGCCGTTAAAATCAATATCGTTCTATAAACTTATAATACACTACGAGGAAGTAAACTAAATCATATATTTTATCATCAAAGTAGATATATTACATAAATACTCTAATAGAAATTATTTTGTCTTTTGTTTTATTATTATTTTATCCATTCATTTTTCACACACAACTTGTCCCGTTCAATTGCATTCCGTGTTATACCTTTTAATTTAATGACACAAAGTAATAGGGTTAATATTTTTAACAAACTATTAGTATTATTATCCGAAAGTATAATGTTTGTAAGAAGCTTACGTTTCAAACTTGATATACTGCTAAAATATTTAAATTTTAATATTTTACTTATAATTTTACTTTATATTTACCCTATAATGTAATATAGGTAATATAGGCCTCTAATTTGATCACTAAATGTAATACCAAGATATTTGTTTGAACACAGTTTTATTTCATATAGGTAATCTTACTGTACGCATGTATCAGGATGATTTACCAAGCATGCTCACCCCAATTTTTCTTTAATAGTGAATTTTCAAGTATATACTCATGACTATATTTCCAATTATTTGGATTTTTATACCATTTAAGGGGTCCTGTGGCGATACAAACTATACTTTTTTCAAATAAGTACCAACCTTTTTTACTCTAAATTATTAAGCCGATAATTGTTTTTTTTAATTTGATGATATGTCTAAATTAAAATTTGAACGATTAGTTACTGAGTTATTGATATGTATATACTAAGAAAAATTATTATTTAAAATTATTTTACAAAAATATAAAACCGATCTAATATTGGATCTATTATATTGTATTATATTCAGACATACAAATTATAAAAAGTTGATAGATTAATATTAGTTAGGTACTTAAGTCTTCTATCCACCATATATAGCCCCGTATCTTCCGAACCTATTATCCTTAGTACCCCAAGTTATAAATAAGTACCTATCTCAAAAACTACTCGTTTGAATTTTGATTTAGATTCATCAACATTTTCAAAAAAGAAGAAAATGGTATCATTAGATCACTTTAAATAAATTGTATAAAAAATATGAAAAAAAATATTACATATTTACATTTTATATTTTGAAAGTTTAATGTCCCATATAATAGCCATATATTAGTGACCAACTTGTTTTTTACAAAATAAAATCGCCCTTTTTAGAACCCCTTCCTGTAGAACCACATGATATTCCTAAAATGTCCTTAAAAATCTTAATAATATTAAATATGGCCCTATTTGAAAGTTCCAAAAATCAGAATTTGAATAAATCTATTTTTAAAGAAAAAAACGGGGGTGAACGTGCTCGGCGAATCACCCAGCATATATATATATTATTTATGTATATACGAGTACTTATATTAACTTTTATACAACTTTACACCAATAGCTATTGTTTAAAATGTATTTATTTATTCTTCCATTTCGAAATAATTTAGCGATTTTATTTTTCTTTCGTATTAGGTGACAACCCAATTAATTATTCCGTTTTGAATACACCGGCAAAAGATGACTTATAATATTGACTTATATACAATATACGTACATATATAATATATATTCACTCAAACCACATTTTACGTTCTAATGCTAATTTATTTACCAATGCGTACCAGAGCAGAGGGCGTATACCTTTAATACTATTCTGATTATAATGCCATTTGGTTTATTACACCATTATTCGTTTCATGCATATATATTCGTTGTCGCGGTCGTCTTCGTTGGTATGAAAACATCAAAATCCAATTTATTTTCATGCGGAATCTCGATGTATAAGCCAAACACATTTTTCCTCGAGAGAAAAAAGAACTTTTTTTGTTTGACACATATACGCGTTCGAACCATCATTATTTACTCCGGATCGAACATCTAAACTCATCCGTATCTTGGATTCATTCCACTTTACACTACTGTATACGGTTTAAATCACGAAAATCGTTTAGTTTCCGCGCAGTCCTTGCAGATTTGTTTTTAATCTTCGTCATTCGGACGTTTTCATTTTGTTTTATCCGAAAGTCTTTTAAATATATTTCTAACTATGAACCACAAAATATATCAATATTTATATGCTCCAATAACAGTTATTCAACATATTTTTGATATAATATACAGAACCATATACAATATTTCCTTACAGGATATTTGCTAAACAAATTGGAATAAATGAAAAATAATCAATGATTCATAATAATAATCCATTGAAATCTTGGTATGAAATACTAATTACTTTTATAGTAATATGTACCTTCTTGCGTTTATTTTTTTGACCTATATTTGTGTACTGTATATACTTACTGTATATATTTCCAGAATAATATTACTGCGTTAAGCTTAAATTCAAATCTGAGTTAATATAAATATTAAAAGCCCGGGAAATTTAGATCTTAAAGTTGCGTACAAATACTTGTTTGTTTATAACTTTTTCAATTTTGAACGAATCGTCACAAAGTTTCATGTGAATATTCTAAACAATCTAAACAATATCAAATATATATATATTATAAATTGTACATGCTGTAGGTATAATCTTCGTGGTATATTTCGTATCATATTTTGTTCCATTTAAAATGTATTAGTATAAATAATGTTATTTATAATATAATAGATATATTATGAATAGTTTATATTGTTATAGATAGCAGATTCGCTAAATTTTGATTCCTATAAAAATAGGTAAAATACTCAAAAAGCTACCCCATTTTTTTGTATAATCCGATAAAAAAAAATTTCTTAACAATATTACTAAGATAAATTATTTTCCCTTCAATTATTGTTTTATTTTTTGAAATTTTTTATAATTGGATATATTCTCGTTTATTATAATAAGTTAACAGCGTGGATAACGCACATATCAAATACATATACATAATACTTATACACGCAATATACACCCTTTTGCTTAAACCACAGAAATCGACTCGTATATTGTTAATGAACGCTATCTCCGCGTATCCCATACATAAACATATAGGATACATATTATTTATTTTCTATAACATCTCATTAGTGCTAACGAGGTGGTCGTCATATTTCGCTGAAAAAAAAAGTTGAAAACCGAAATGACCTTGAATACGAATCGCTTAACAAAGATAATACTATCCCTGTACCTATCAGATTGACAATTTTTTCGTGATTTAGATAAGAGCCACCGACAACGGGTCGCCAAACATGAGTGCTGTAGCGAAAGTAATCGTTGAAGTGCTAAAAATACCCGAGAACTCTAAACATGTGCCTGAAATCCAAAATCCTAATCAAAAAGTAGACATCACAGAAAGCGATACCGTCGGCTACATAGTGGCACTTATTAATGCTGTGGACAAAGACCAAGATTACCTTTGGTACCGGATCGAAAGTAAGTCCTCCGTCATCAATTAATCGATTATTAATATTGCTATAAGTTCCCTGCAATAATTCTCTATTAAATTGAGCTAGCTTTATAATTAATCCGTTTGATATTTTCCTAACGACTTTAACTATAATGAGCGTAAAATTAATATAATTTGTCAGACATTTTCAGGGTAATAAAAAAATACCTCAAATGTGTAATTTTATGAAGGGACTTAAACCACCTCACCTACCGTGCTAATATTTTTCGAACAATTTAATCATCCATACTCCTTTTCTGTATAGCTTTCTATTACAATAAAATGTTTTGGAAATACCAACTTCAAAACACCCGGTAACACAATTACGCGTTCGAGTATAAAGCACTATCTATATTTATGATATTGGAAAGTAAATACAAACGAAACCATTTTTTTATGTGTTCGTTGTCTTTTGCGTTCATTTCCAATAGCAAAATTCTATTTATTTTTTCGTCTCGAACCTAAACACAACAATAAAATGCTTATTAATGTTTGTATTTTAAATTCTTTGTGAAATATTTTTTTTTTCGTAAGCACTTTAGTGCAATTCTTCATTTAATTCATAAATGTCAGATACAAAATGTTTTTCTGTACTATTGCGAAATTATTTTTATATATATATACTATCATTCGCCGTATTAAAGACTTTTATTTTATTATTTTCTAAAAGATTACTTTAAATTTTTCTTCGCCGTTAAAAGTTTTACAATGTTTTCTAAAACACTGTAGGTAGCTGTATGCACTTGTGAATTTATAAAATACTATTACTATGGCTTTATAGAATACTTTTGCATTACATTAAATTTTAAAAATAAACCAGTAGGTACATGCGCGCACCCAGTAAAGTTTTTATATTAATCATAAACGCGCGCAGTGTGTACACCTACACTTATTTAAAACATTATCTCGTGAATACGAGTAAAATGAATAAAATGATATTATATTAGTTAAGTACAGCATAATCTCCATACCGCAGTATTGTTTCGCAGTCTGCAATTCGTATACGACGTTTAGGCGTGCACAGAGATACGCAAAAGACGGTTCACGTAGTAGTATTGTTTAGTCTACTGCCATTAAGCACAAAATAAATTTCATTGTAATATCATATAACACTATATATATATTATAAATGACAATGCGTGTATTCGTTTCAAAGGCGGTGACCCAAATTCGGATTTCATGATCGAGGACGACGGCAACGTGTTGCTGGCCCGACAGCTCGACTGGGAGACGCAGAAGGAATACAATCTGACCGTGGCGGTGACGGATGGCGTATACACGACGGCCACTCAGCTGTTTGTCAGCGTCAAAGACATCAACGAGTACAGGCCAAAGTTCTCGCAGGACCTGTACGAAGTGAACGTCACGGAAAACGCGGAAATCGGTTCGCCTGTCGTGCGGCTGATGGCCACCGACGACGACCAGGACCTGAGGCTGTTGTACGGCATACACAGCGCGCAGCACGTCAACTCGGTCAAATCGTTCGCAGTCGACTATCAGTCGGGAGTCGTGTCTGTGCAACAACCATTGGACAGGTAATATTATACACGAGTATTTTATTATTTTATTATTACCTGTCTCCTAATTTAAATGAAATTCTACTAGTCTGTGTTTAAATATAGATTTAGTTTTAATATTCTTATTTTCTGAACAAACGAGAGATAAACTATACTGCCCTGCCGTGTAAATCTAAAATTTGCTTCTCCTCATCAAGTTACGTTCAAGTAACATTTATATGTATCATTCTATATCATAATATCACGTGTTATCAAGTATAAGCTTTCGTCTCGTGCACTAAACATCATGTTTACATTACCTATTCATTATTCGTACTACAATTTTTTTTTTTATCGTTTTTTTAAATACTTGGACGACATAATCAAACTCACCCCGCGTAAACGGTGTCAATATGCGGATTATCATTATTGAGCTTAACCTTTACAGAGAGAGCATAGCCAGACACGAGCTGACCGTGGTGGTCAAAGATCAGAGCACACCGTCCAAAAAGAACTTTGCTCGCGTCTTGATCACGGTGATCGATAGCAACGATCACGCGCCCGAATTCAGTTCCAACATCGTACAAGGCCGGGTATTTGAAACCACCGCTGTGGGTACTAGCGTTCTGCAGTTGTTGGCCACGGACAAAGATCACGGGGAAAACGCTGCCGTATCGTATCAAATCATATCCGGTAAGTATCCTACCTCCTAATTGCCACAATACTAGAGTTAACTTGAGTTAAGAGTTATCCAAAAATGAAGAAATATTGCAATATCGTTCTTGTTATTTTCATTACTGTCGTTGTATGTATTTACACTGTGCCTCGGTATATCTTGGCCCACGACCGTTTTTACTATTAAATAAATAAATTATACGTAACAGTATTCCGTATTTAAACGGATATTGTATCGGCTGTAAATATTTATAAAACGAAAATACGCGTATTTTACACTGGCGTGTACCACGTATGTACACAAAGATAGATGACAAAATTCGATTATACATATATAGATGTATATATATAACTCGGCTCTTTCCTGTCAACCGGAATAAAATTCGCAATTTCAATTCAATATGGACCGACGAAAAAATAAATATTGCACTGCGCTCGTGCTGGATGCGTTTATGATGGTGACGTAGCCGCGGGAGGTGATTTTATGGTAGTGATGAAACAACCCCCGCCCCCACGATCGGCCGTATTTATGCGCAAAAATATATGTTCCTACTATATGATTTACAATGGATAGAGTGTGTAAGTCCTCTATCAAATATATCCAAATATAAAATTAAAAAGTCCCCTACATAAAATCCCGCGTATGAAAGTATCTGCTGTTTATCTAACCCACGAAACGCCTTAAACACTGCAGGAAACATCGGCAACGTGTTCAGCATCGACAGTAAGCTGGGCACACTGCACGTCATGAAAGAGCTGGACATGTCCGTGTCGTCAGAATACACATTGATCGTGAAAGCCGTTGACTCGGGATCTCCGCCGCTGTACTCGACCATACCCGTGTACATTATGGTCGTCATGGCCGACAACGCTCCGCCTAAGTAAGTATATTCCGCCACGACAGCATGCAATTTAGTCGTATGTAATATAATATACGTACACACGTTATAATGTGTATTAACGATGTTTTTCTCTATTTTTCACCTCTCCCTCGGAAAAATAAAAAAAGGTTCAACAATCCAGAGGAATCGGCCGAAATCTACGAAAACGAACCGTCCGGGACTGTGGTCAAACGCCTGCAAGCCAGAAGCACGTCGTCTCTGCTGTTTGAACTAGTCGAGGGTGACACGTACAGCCTGTTCGCGATGAATCCCAGCACCGGTGTATTGGTCACCAGGCGGCCATTGGACTACGAATCGTGTCACGTGTACAACCTGAGCGTCACTGCTACGAACATGGTAAGCGTAGGCACGAGTGCACGACTATTTAATTATATGATTATAAATTGCTCGGAATTCAATGGTCTCACGCAGAAACTGTATGAACTATATAATTATCGCGATGTGTAAATTCGATTTCAGTCGCGTGACCTTTTATCACATGTTATGCATTTATTTCAACATATTTTATTCAGTATAAAATGTTTATCAGTATCCATAAAAGAAAATCACCTATATTTGTCCGGGATAATATCCAAAACTACTGACTCGATTTGCATGCGGTTATGTCTTATATATCGTAGATAATATAGGAAATGTACTACGCCTATATTTATCACCCTGACAGAGTAGAGTACGTATACCTACAGATAGTAATTCAATATATTGTTTCAAATGGGAAATTATAAGCATTTATACTATTCATTTTATACATTTATCGTTTTCTGACTATTTCGATTTATTTGACATTTTGCGTCTGATCGTTATTATCTAAGTCCACCTGGTGCAGACATCAATATATATGTTACATTCGCTTTCAAAAGTGCATAATACGTTTTAAGATATTATGATATTATGATCCATATTGAACGCACGGTCCTGGTTATCTCTCTCTCTTTATAAATATATTTATGTATAAATCACTTGATGCACCTCTATATTGGGTTTGAATTAAATTAAATTTCCCCCCTCGCTGTTTTGTGTTTTACAGGCCGGTTCGAAAGCTGTATGTCACGTATCGGTACACGTGCTTGACAGAAACGACAATTCACCCGTACTAGTGAACGAAAGCTACAAAGGTGTCATCAGCGAAGCTGCGCCAATCGGTTCGCTGGTCCTTCTCAATGACACATTGCCGATGCTAATCAAAGCTTCGGATGCTGATTCTGGTTCGAACGGTTTACTGCAATACGAAATAGTAGAGTTTGTCCAGAGCCGAATGTTTCACGTCGTTTCCAACACAGGTAAGTGTATCACCGGTGGTATATTTAAGTAAGAGGTGACAATAAAGTAAATTCCTGCTTTTTAAACATATATTTAATTTATTATGTATAATAAATTTTCATAATTTCGAAGCGTTTTATGTCTTCACTTCATATTAAACTATTTAAATAAAACGTTGGATACTCTTTTGTTCGGTCTACCCGTGGATTATGTAACAGGTGGATTTCAAAACTACCGTATATATACATCTTAATTTAGTCTTGTAAAAACGTAAACAAGTACTGATACGCCACTGTGACGCACATACGATGATATAAATGACATTATAGTATATTATATAATGTACACGACTGTAAACAATAAAGTATATTATCTATTGCTGACTAGTCTTATTTGTTCGTCACTCGTAGGTGCCATCAGGACGACAACGCTGTTGGACTATGAGAAGTCGCCGAATATAACGTTCCGCGTCAGAGTCATCGATCAAGGCAACCCGAGGCGGACCTCAGACATACTGGCCAAAGTATTCATCTCCATTTTGGACGTGAATGACTGTCCACCGGTATTTACGAGCTACGAGTACAATGCGTCCGTGTTAATTCCGACCTATGTCAATGTGGCCGTCGTCCAACTAAACGCTACCGATGGAGATTCTCCGGGGCAGACGAAACTGACGTATTCGATTATTGGAGGAAACGAGGCAAACGTCTACACAGTCGATGCCGATAGAGGGCTTATAACAGTTAGAGAACCGAATTTGGGCATCAAGTCGAGTCCTCACAATTTAGCCGTCTCCGTCACCGATGGCAAATACTCCAGCCAATCGTAAGAATTTTAAAATAATACGTTACCATTAACTATAGTTTTAGTCTGGTGTATTGAAACGCTATCGTCCCAGTTTCCCAGTGAAGCGAGGTACCCCCTTATAACTGTATTACAAAACGCTTAATCCCGTGTCTTCTAAAGAACCTATAGATATATAATGCTCAGTGCACTCTTTCGATGTCACTCCAACCTTTTTTCGTTCTTACGTTTTTACTGCCATTGGGACCATTGTTCACTTTTTCAGATAACTCATGAGTCGTATGCCGGTTTGTTATAATGTTATGTATTTCAATAACAAGATTATCATGACCGGCGTCCTGGATAGGCAATTTACAAGCCGATTATTTCCAATATTATTAGTTTGATAAAACACATCAAAAGTACGTTAAAACTGTGTCAAGTTAAATTATTATTAACTTTGATTTTATTTCTACCCGGCAGCAATGCTGTAGAGTGTAGATAATAGATAGTGTTGACAAGTTCAACGCTGTCGGCCGTCATGCTTAATATACGAAGTCCTAACCTAACCACCAATCACCGTAGTAAGGAGAGCTGAAAAAGACTTATGCGCTGTGATGTCAGCCTCTGTCCCACCGTGTTTGTTGCTATTTTTATTGTTTCCTGATCCATATATTCTATAATAGAATGCAATTTTTTGTATGTACGAGTACAATGAACATAATATTTGAGTTATAAAACTAATATCAGGGCCAATGTTTAGCTTTTTGCAATAACTTGTGCATAGCTTCAACACACATTTTAAATTAGGTATATCATTATTCAATCCAATTTTAAACTTTTATTTAGTATTTTTAGTATTTTTTTTCTTTTTATATCAGTTTTCCTTTTTTTATTACTTTTCTGGTGTTCTTAATGATATCCGTCAATTTAAACTTTTTACACAAATGTTAAAAACTATTTTTTAATTTCTGCCTTAAAATGTTTTTTAAACACCTATAGGTATACGAGTATACTCGTTATTAAATTAATTAAAAATATAGTTTTTTTTCAATAAAAATAAAGATTTTTGTTTTATTTAAATTTTGATTTTTAATATGATTTTTGGGATTTTATGGCGCTAATTATTATAAATATTTATAACATAACTAATTAAGTCACAATGATCCGAATTTAATTTTTCTCTTTAAAATAAACTATATAGTATAATAGGTATAATAGGGAAGCTGAAGGGTCCCATTTAAACAAAAAAAAAATACTTACAGCTCTCCTTCCCTTAAAAATAAAAAATATTCTTTAAACTCGCTTAATATCAATTCGTTATAAATTAATTAATTTTTAAATGGGAAACTCGTTCTGCTGTATGTAAAGTAAGGTTTGAATGTTTAGTATCGTCATTAAGCAGGTTAGGTCGCCGTAATAGAGTTGTTAAATTTGAATTGAATACGAAAAACTCTTCTGAATGGTGACTGCAGATTGTGGTCCGCCTCTATTTCCAAGGATTTTTATAACTAAGTTATACTACTATATGAAGTATCTAGTAATACAGTATTTACTTTACCAAAGTAGGAATAAATAATAATTTATGTTTATTATCATGGTTTATATTATAATGTTTAGTTATACTACAGAATCTGAAATAGGTAGTGACGACTTTATCTGAACGTTTTGTCACCGACTGCCGGTAAGCTTTACAATACGTGTAAATAAACACACGCGTATTAATATGTAATTATTCAATAGATGATTCAAATATCCAATTGCACTTCTCGTTATTATAATATCATGAACGTCGTTTTCTTGGAATCGCAACGCGCTGCGATACTCGTTCAAAGTCAAACACGCGTGATTAAACGTTTTCGGTCGGTTCCAGATATCTAACGCTCGTGGCACACTGGTTAAAAACCACTGACCTATAATACTATGAAAATCTATGATCTAATTAGTAATTTTATCAAAAATAAGTTGAGGATTGTACGAATCTATTATAATAACAACAATTATTCTGTCTTATGAAGAGGGAATGGGTAATATGTGTATGTTTTTACTGTAGCTCTATATTCTTAAAAATAAAAACAACTTGGAACACCTGTAATTTCATAATTGGGGGGGGAGGGGTGCAGTTTACTAATCAAATTTTTACTGCCTGAAAAATACGGCTTTCTAATAGTCACATCATTTTAGCACACCTCGCAGTTCATATCTAATGTACCCAGTACTAGTGTACTACCCACTGTAGACAATACAAATATAAAATTATAATTTCGATAAAAAAAATAATGTGTTCATTGATACAACAAAATCTTTGATATCTCTCATAAACATAATTTTATTCACCTAATAGCCATTGATTATCTGTTAGTACCAAAAAAAAAATCAATGGTATAATTTATTGTATAGGCATACACTGAATTCAATTTTTGGTATTTAAAATATGTCATAGATATATATTGGTGTATTTTTTTTTTTAGAAATGTCAATGTCCGTTGGTATCGAAGCGAAGACTCCAGTCTCAAGTTTCAAAAACCCATATATTACGCAACAATTATGGAAAACGACACTAAAGTCAGATTCCTGTGTGCAGTCACCGTCATTGGAGCACATCTCAACGAACATTTACTGTTCTCCATTTCGAACCCAAGCAGTCATTTTCAAATCGGTTCAACTACGGGAATACTCAGCACAACAGGAATTGCTTTTGACCGTGAAGTCAAGGAAATCTACCAAATTATTGTACAGGTATGTTCATTGTTCAGTATTCACGATTAGTTAATTTGCCTTGTTAATGAATTGTGTTCATAAAATATATTAAGGTCCAAAGCATGGATGCTGACAGTGAATCACTGAGAGTTGCTCATGTTCCAATTAACGTAACTATTTTAGACATTAACGACAACGCACCAATGTTTGTTAACTTACCATATTACGCGATTGTATCTATTGACGCAAAAAAAGACGATCTCGTTACAAAGGTACTTAGATAATGAAAAAGAAAAAAAAGTGGTTTTTAAATATTTATTTACTAATTTGGAAAATTAGGTGCATGCTGTTGATTTGGATCAAGGAGAAAATGCAGCTGTGCGATATGAACTAACCAAAGGACCTGGGGAACTGTTCAGAGTGTCTAGGAGTACCGGAGAGATATTTTTGCGGCATAATCTTGAAAGTCAAAACAATGGCCGTATAAGTGAATTCAAATTGACTGTTGCTGCATTCGATGGAGGTAATGATCAACAATAATTATTAATTAATTGTCAATCATAATAACAAGCACTATTGTTTGAAAAAAATTCTAGGACAACAGTCTTATTCCACTGAAGTAGAAGTCAATGTTAAAGTCATGGATCGATCAATGCCTGTATTTGACAAACAATTCTACTCTGTATCTGTACCAGAAAATATTGATCTTTATGCACCTATACCGTTAACTATTAGAGCAGACTCTCCATTAGCCAGGAAATTGATTTATAGTATTGTAGCTGGAAACACGTTTGAAGAATTTGCCATAGATTTCAACACAGGTTAGTATTATATTGAATTATATTTTCTTTAACAACTGTTTCCAAGTAATTATTAATCACTCTTCATTATTACCTTAAGCTTAATGGTGAAAGATAATAAATTCTTAAACTTATAATTATTATTTAGTAATATTTACTTTACACCTCTATATAACACACCACTTACTATTTGTTTTTATTTCTTTTCTTGGTGGTCTCAACAGCTGATGATTACGGTGGTACTAGTGAGTACACATTATAGTTATTCTATTGTGTGTGTTTTGTGCTTTTTTTGGAGTCTTCCTAGACTTCCAGTATAGAACTTGGACATCAGGAATTAATGCACCATAATAAATCTTTACTTCTGCGCATGATTAACCTTTAAGCTCAGCTTTTTATAATAACATTTTGAATTTAAATTCCTATGTCCAAGTTTTCTTAGGTGATCTTATTTTGCATTAATTTTAAGCATTTGTCTTTGTAATTTATTGTATTCTTAAATGTTTGTATGAAATATAACTCTGGTATGCTTTTTAAATAAAAAATCTGAAAATAAGTTAGCTAAATACTTAAGACTTATATGTTTTTGTAGCATGAATTATGTTAAACTATTTATATACCAATGTAGTTAACTTAATTTAATTTTAAATAGGTTTATTGTATGCTGTGGACAATTTGGACTATGAACAAGTCCAACATTACACATTGACTGTTAGAGCTACAGACAGTGTATCTGGAGTATCAGCAGAGGTGTTGGTCAGTATCATGGTAACAGATGTAAATGATTGTGCCCCCGAATTCTTTCAAGACTCTTATAACATCTCTATATCAGAATCGGCATCATTTGGTTCGTTTATACTGAGAGTCACAGCTACTGACAATGACACTGGTAATACATTTTATAAAATTAAATTAAAGAAAATATGATGTTAAAACTTTATAAAATAAAATATTTGGTTATAATTTTTTTTTTAACTTATTTTAGATATAAATCGTGTAATCAAATATTCCATCAGAAAAGACGAAGAAAACTCTACTGATTACTTTCACATAGACGAAAAAGAAGGTTCAATTTATCTGAAACAATCATTAGACCATGAAACGCGTCCATTTCATCATGTTGTATTAGAGGCAACTGATACAGGTCTTCCCCCACTGAGCACCACTTCTCACCTTTGGATTACTGGTTAGATCTTAATATGATTTTCCTTTCTGTTTAACAACCAGTGTATTGTGTATTGTTTATAACATAATTGTATTATAGTATTGGATGTTAATGACAATGCACCGAAATTTGAACAATCTTCATACTCGTGTTGGTTATCAGAAGATGCTGAAAGAGGGCAGTTTGTTACTATGGTTACTGCTACCGATCCAGACATTGTTGATCATTCACGCCTGGTATACGGCATAACTGGAGGAAATACACAACAAATGTTTGATATTAACTCAAAATCCGGTAAGAGTTAATAAAATTATGCTGGTATTAATATTTATATTTGTAATAATTTTAATCCAATTGGTTTAGGCATTATTATTGTTTCAAACTTGAACAAGTTAACTACTGTAAACGAACATGTTCTCAATGTGTCAGTGAGTGATGGAGTATATACAAGTTTCTCAAGAGTCAGAATTGAAATGCTGTCTACCAACAGACATAGTCCTGTCTTTGAAAAACTCCAATACGATGGTCGCGTTTTAGAGAACCAACTGTCTGGGACTGTAATCATTCGTGTTCAAGCAATAGACAATGATACAGGTCCATATGGTGAAGTGAGCTACTCAATACCGTCAAAGAAGATGTCAAAAATATTCAATATTAATAATATTACTGGTATGAATAATATATAATCGAAAAAAATATATTTATTAAAATCTAATTTATAACAATAACATGTCTTTTTTATATTAAAGGAGAAATTATATCAAGGATGCCATTAGACCGTGAAGAGACATCACTGTACGAAATAAGCGTTTTGGCTTGTGATCAAGGAGCTAGATGTGGTTATACTTTGGTTCGAGTTCGGGTGAGCGATGAAAATGATAATTCACCACGGTTCCTTTTACCAGAATACAAAACATGCATACACAGTTCACTATCAGTCAATACAGGATTTCTCACGGTAAGACTTACAAAAATATTTGTATGCAATTGAAAACCATAAACTAACTTTTACAATTGCAATTATTTTTCATAAATATTAGGTGAAAGCAGTCGACGATGACCAAGAACCATCTGGTCAAATTACTTATTCAATCAATGATATTGAACCCAGCGACATAACAAAACTAATGACAGTGAACAAATACACAGGAGCTCTTGTTCTACTAAAAACAGTTGAATCTTTAAGTATGCATTTTTTACTAGTGACTGATCTAAAATTAAAAAATTAATTAATTGTTTTTTTTAGAAAATAATGTGTATCAATTTTTTATACGAGCAACGGATAGTGGAACACCACCAAGACAATCAGATGTCCCTATAGAGCTATTTGTGTTATCACCTGAGGACCTTCCTCCTGTATTCCTTCAAGAAGACCAGAAATTTAATTTAACAGAAAATTCTCCTATTGGTATGATCTTTGCAATTTTTAATCTCAAAATTAATATTATATGAACATATGTTTTTAATTTAACAGGCACTATTGTAACAACTGTAAAATTGGTATCTCAAGTTGAAACCAAATATAAAATCACTGCTTCTGATGAGACCGCCAAACTGTTTACAATAAACGATCAAGGTCAAATAACTGTTACTGGCTTGTTAGATAGAGAAAAACAATCATTTCACATACTTGGCGTGTTTGCATATACTGAATCATCTCCTCCATTAACTGCATTGACTGAAGTCTATGTAAAAGTATTAGATGAAAATGACAATGCTCCAGAGTTTGACAATGACTTTTATAATGCCAGAATATCAGAAGCCATTGCTGAAGGCACTCTAGTGGTGAAAAGTAATGAAATATTTATATTTTAATTTGGTTATTTTTTGTTCATAAACAATAATTGTGTTTATATTTATAGCTCGTGCAATTGACTTAGATGAAGGCAAAAACGGTGAAATAAAATATTTAATAAACTCCAAATCAAATGTACCATTTGTGATTGATCAGTACTCAGGATCAATTAGTGTTTCCGTATCAAATTTGGATCGAGAAATTAAGTCATCTTATATGTTTGATGTAGTGGCCTTTGACAGTGGAACACCATCATTCAACTCCACTGTTAAAGTACATATATCTTTGGTTGACTATAACGACAACCCATCACGCTTTTCTCAAGCTTCATACGCAGCATCAGGTAATACCTTTATTTCAACTCTGAAATTTAAGACATAGCATAACACGTTTTTAATATCACAGTTGAGGAAGATTCATTACCTGGAACAGTTGTGGTACAGTTAACATTAGTGGACGATGACAATGAATTACCAGCCACATTAATGTATCATATCCGTGATGGGGATATACATTCCAAATTTGCTATCCGTTCAACTGGTGAAGTTTATGTAGCCAACACATTAGATAGAGAAACATTGGACAACTATCAACTTTCAATATTAGTTACCGATGGAACTTATGTTTCGACTACACAACTCCATATCACAGTCACAGATGTTAATGGTATATCATTCATATAATGATTAAATAAAATTATTTTAACTAAAAATTATTATTTTATTTCATTATTAGATGAAAAACCTTACTGTCTTCATCACCGCTACAGGAGAATGCTCTCAGAAGGAGTGCCAATTGGCAATTTTATATTAAAAATAGAAGCTTATGATGCTGATTTAAACCCAAAATTACGATATTACTTAACTGGTTATGGAGCAGAACACTTTAGTTTAGATATAGACACAGGTAATTTTCATAATGGAACAACTTTATCTTATTTATTAGAATAATTTTCCTACAATTATTTAGATTTTCATTTAATGAACCATATATTTTAAATAAATATGTTTTTATTAAAACATTAAATATTGTTAATGCTTATAGGCTTATTAAAAACAGCAATGGCTCTAGATCGTGAACTGCAATCACGGTACAACTTAGAAGCACACGTGCAAGACCGCGAAAAAAGTGATTGGGAATGTGTGTCTAAAGTGGAAATTACAATGTTAGATATCAATGACAATGCTCCATTGTTTATTTCTAATAATAACAATACTGCCTCACTGTCAGAAGATGCACAAATCGGTACCATAGTGATTAAGATGCATGCTACTGATGCCGACATAGGTAAACAAAATTAGACGTACTTACCTTTTGAACTATGTAATAAAATGTTTTATGATTATTCTAGGTTTAAATCGAAAACTCAAGTTTTCATTACAAGATTCAGCTGATAATCATTTTATTATTTCGTCCGATAGTGGTATTGTAACACTGGCTAAAAAATTGGACCGTGAAACTTGTGAAACCTACAATATTTCCGTCAAAGCCATTGACCATGGTTCCCCTCCACTTTCAAGCATTACTCAGTTAAACGTAATTGTATTGGATGTCAATGACAACCCTCCAATATTTGTCCAAAGGTAAATTAAATCAAACAATTGTTCACAATTTTATGTAATTATAAACTATCATTCCAGAACATACTATGCTACTGTTACTGAAATTGCACCTATCGACACTGAAGTCACCAGAGTATTAGCTACATCACTCGACTCTGGTAAAAATGCTGAAGTAGTTTATTCGATTGCCGGTGGTAACGAACACAACAAATTTTCGATAAACTCAGAAACTGGTGTTATAAGTGTATTTGAAATGCTCGACTATGAAAGAGTGCGTGACTATTTGCTGACAATACAAGCAACAGATCTGGGTGAACCACCGTTAAGTAACCAGGCAATGGTGAACATAACAATTTTGGATGCCAATGACAATGCACCAATATTTGGTCAACTAGCATATACGACTCAAATCGATGAAGACATACACATTGGTGAAGTTGTTATTAAAGTTTCAGCAACTGATTTGGACAGCGAACTTAACGGAAAAATCCGTTATGCTCTGGTTAAAGGAGACCACCATCAGCAATTCACTATCGACTCTTTTACAGGCAACATAACTGTTGCCAAGCCTTTAGATCGTGAACAGGTAATATCATATTTTTAAGGGAATACTAATTTTATTTTTTGGCATCTACATTGTTTAGTATGTTAAATTAATAAAATATGGTAGGTTAAGGTTTTTTCTATTGCATGAAATATTTTAATATTTGTTTTTCAAACAATCCATTTTTCTACACAGGTATCAACTTATAATTTACAAATTCGAGCTACTGACTCTGGTGTCCCAGAACTCATGAGTTTTGCGTTAGTCCAAGTACAAGTGAATGATGTTAATGACAACCCGCCATTATTTTCACAGCATAACTATTCTGCTTTTGTCCACGTAAGTATTATATTACACATAATTAGCGCATCTATGGAGGCAGGAGGGTCTAAGCACTAGCATTAAAACAAAAAAAATACTTATAGCTCCCCTCCCCAAATATAAAAAAATAAAACAGAAATAGCTCCCAACATTTTTTTTTATAATTCTTGAATTAACTATAAAGTTAGTTATAACATTATTTTTGCAAACTATCTTTGTCAAACATGTCTATTATATTATGTTCAATTACATAAATAATTTATGATATAAAAGAGGTTTACAAATTTGGGAATCATACGTATTGTATATCAAATACAATTATAATTTAATATTCCAAATAAAATTGCAATAGCCTGGCAAGGAAGAAAAATTTACATTGTTACATTGGAGTTGTGTTGGGGACTGCAATGCCTTCACATAAGATAACTTGCATTCATTATTTATTGGGATTATCGCATCCTTCCCAGAATTTTTACCCATGTAATACACATTCCTAACAATGTTATGTTATATCAACTTTACAGGAGGACAAAAAACCTGGTTGGATTGTTTGCCAACTTTCTGTAACAGATGCAGACTTAGAACCAAATGGTGGACCATTCACTTATGACATTCGCAACAATGATGACGGAAATGCATTTAGTATTGACCCTGATGGTACAGTTAAGACAGCTATGCTTCTAGATCATCGTTTCCAACAGAACTATAAGCTACTTATACGTGTATTTGACAATCACAAACCATTTCTACATTCTGACACGTGGCTTCATATTAAGGTAAAAATGTTTAATAATTAATAAACATAATGGATGTTTGTTATTTTTATTAAATTAATTATCAAAATGGCTTATGTACTTAAAATTCATAACTGTGAATAATGTATAACACTTTTATTTAAAAAAAAAAACATTGTTTAATATTTAACTATTACAATTGTACATATTATGCTTCTAAATTGCACGTACAATTGATGTTCTATATTATACAAATTATAAACCAAATTTTATTTGCATGAATAAATGTTTGAAAATTAAACTAAAACTGCTCGCCAATGTATACTTTTGTTTCTAACTGCATCGTATTTTTCTCTAGGTAATCGAAGAATCACAGTTCCCACCTATAATAACACCTCTAGAAGTATGGGTAGGATCTTGGCAAGACCGTTGGGAAGGAGGATCATTAGGACATGTGCATGCCACTGACCAAGATGAGTATGATACATTAGCATATTATGTGATGAACCACAATCAACTATTCAAAATTGAAGAGAGGTCAGGTGAGATAAGAGCACCACAAGGATTGGATGCTGGCTTTTACTCCATTAACGTATCAGTCAGTGATGGTAAATTTTCGTCAAACTCCACAATTAATGTGATGGTAGACTCGCTGACTGATGACATGCTCAATGAAGCCATCAGTATAAGGTATGCATAAATCAATAAAAATATTGGATTTTCAGACAAATCATAATGTTTATAAACTGTTATAGATTGAAGTCTGTAACACCACAATATTTCATATCCAGCCAAAAGAAATTGTTGATGCGTACATTAAAATTGAATCTTGGTAAAGATGTAAATTTGATCAGCATCCAGGATGCTCCGCAAGGCAATCTAGATATTTTGCTCTATATCAGAGGTGTAAGTTGGGATAATCATGTGTTGATTTTTGAACAGCATAACCTATCGGCCACCATCTAATTTGTTGAATTTTATTTTCTAGGGAACTGACTTAAATACCATGCACAATGCCCTTCAGAAGGCTGGCTTGATCATATCCAACAATGTACCGCCTTGTAATTGTACGCCTGGCCAGGGTGTGTGTAGTCAGCGCATTACTTGGCTAGCCGATCAGGTTCAGACAATAGTTACTGATATGGCGACATTTGTAGCTCCTGCACATACCCATCAACCGCATTGCGCTTGTCGATTAGGGTTTGTCGGTAAACGATGCGAAAACAAAATGACATCAGAGTGTCAGTGCACTGCGGACGAGATTTGTGTACCCGACAATGAAATTGATGGAACATACAAGTGTGACAAGCCACGAGGTGTTGGCGATCGTTGCTTGGCTGGCCATGAAATTGCCTGTTGGCCCCCTATATTATCTAACCTACACATAACTTGGATTCAACTGACCGCTGCCTCGGCTGCCTTGGTTTTTATCATAATGGTCATATGTGTACTGATCATATGCAGGTCAGTAATTTCTTTGTTATTTACCGTTCAGCCTTGTTTAAGAAAATACTGATTTCTATTTTCTATACCCTACTAGGAAGTGTCGTGTGAAACGTCGAAATGCTCGCCGCAACAAGAATATACATGTATTGAACACAGAATTTAAAAGAACTGCAAAAATCAGCAATTTAGAAGTTGCTCAGGTATGTGTATACATTATACCGCATACCATCGTTTTCTTATATTATACTAAATGAGTTTTTTTTTGTTGGTTTTTTAGCGGCCAGTATCTTATACAGCTATAGCGAGCAACCCAGATGCAGCTTACATGGCTACTGTAGCTGCAAATCAACTGAACAATTTAGACACTCTGAGGAGTTATGGTTCAGCTGGTGATGACTTAGAAAATGTTCCACTTGATTATTTACGGAACTTAAACCGTGGTAGCAACAACAAAATAATGAACGGTAAAGGTAAGAATATAAAAATGAACTAGAAATAAATAGTGAAATAGTGAAATAGTGAAAAAGTGAAAAAGTTCATTTTTTAAAAAAAAACCAAATTGTTTGATTGAAATGTTTTTTCTGATATTTTTGTTTCAAGTATTTTAAGAGCATTATGAGTTATTTTTAAGTTATTATTTTATTCACTAACCTATAAAAATATTAAAAATACACTTATGGCAAATCAAAAAATATTGTTATTTTTAATTTTGATAATGTCCACTCGAATATTCTAGTATTAACAAAATTAAACTGTTGAATATACATTTTCTATATTATGTTATGATATATCTGTTAGACAGAGGCAACAAATTTATCTCCACTTAAAAATTGTTATAGACCTTAAAGTAATTCCGGATGTCACCAGAGTGCCAAGAATGTCAATGCACTGTCCCGAAGAAGACACAAAAATACTAGGTGGTTACCATTGGGACTGTTCGGACTGGGTGCGTCGCAGCCAAAACCCTTTGCCCAATATCAGCGAAGTGCCTGGTAGTGAAGTGCCCGATTCATCGAGTTTCCACAGTGACAGCAACGACGAAGTGCATCACCATAATAATATAATAGGTAAGTGTGTGGTTTTTTTCATGTGGCCTTAAGCTTACAATGTATATCACTGTCCGATAGATCCAGCTAGGGATTTGGAAACACTCGACGAAGAGTTATACTTATCATACCGTAGCGAAGATGATGATGTAGTCACATACGGTTTTCCTCAACGATATCCAAGTCAGAGTGAACTTTCCACAAATGTATGTGAAATCGACGATCCAGATATGCCAATGTCTACTGCCGTATGAGAGTACATAAACATTATAGAACATTCCATAAGACGATTATCGTCCATAAAGATGATTACTAACTTAGGTATTGACAATTTTTGTTTTTTTTTTTCATGTTCATTTTGTATAGAATTAATATTATTTATTATTATTATTATTTTGACCCATTTAGTATGGGAAGACTGAATGCTTTTCTTAATGTTTAACTATTTATGTATGTAAAAATAAAAAATGTACTTCTGTGATAGTTTGACAACTTTTTTTCTAAAAATTTTTTTTACTTAGTTATAATTTTGCCCGTAGAATTGAATTGTTAAAAAAAACTACAACCATTGTCCAGTGCATACAAATATTTTATAAATCATTTATTTTTAATATTTTTCATTTCCCATTGGAAAAATGATCTCTTACCATATCCGCCACCTGTGTTTATCATTATCTAACAGTCATTGGATTGGTACAGACTGTATTACTCCTATTAAATTCCACCTAGTCCTTATGAATAATTAATAATAATTACTTAACCAGTGCTAATATATCTGGTGCTACTAATAGGTCAGTCGTAATTTTGTTTTATACTTTGTATAGAATGTCCATTACGATTTTGTACGTTTATTGTATTTTTTTCCCCATAACAAATGACTGAATGAGGCATCAGGCAATAAATGTAATTATTTTTGTTCTTGTAACAATTTTTTTTTTTTTTTTTTAATATATTGTGTTCATTAAAAAGAAAAAACATTATTATATGTCAAAGTTTTATAATAACGTTCCGCGACACTGTGCCATTCCAATAAGAAAAAAATCCTATTTAGTTTTTAATTTTTGTGTCCTGTTAGTAATAATTGTAAAACAACAAAACATTTATATTTTTTTTTTTTTTTGTAACAAAAAATTGTATATAATTTTAACAATTATTAGTATTTCTCACACCCTCTCCACCAAAAGTGCCTAACTATTTTTTTTTCTTTCTCGTTTAATTTTATGTAATATAATATTGTATACATTATTTTTCTAAACATTAAAAAAATATCGAATTACTAAACCGTGTACGAATAACATATTTAATATTATACATTTATAAATATTTATAAATGTATAATATTAATGTATACTAATACAATACATACACATGCATATACATCTACTTAACATTATTTCTGTAGTGTGGTACAATCTAAATTAGTATAAATAGGAATGCACATCTCGGAGGAAAGGAACTAAAGTGTTTTGTATTTTTACAAATATTTAAACTCTGCCATCTAAATATTTGTACATTGCTTTACTATAAGTGTTCAAAATGTGTTTCTTTTGGTCTAAAAGTTATTAAATGCATATTACTTTAAAAAAATTTGAATTGTATGTGTATGTAAGTTTATATATATAAACATATTTATAGGAGTTGATTTATTGTTACGTTAGGATTTGAGTAATACATTTATATTTTAAGTTTCGTACATATTATATATATTTTTTTATGGACAAATGTATAGATTATTTTTTATAATAAACTAAGTATGACTTGATTAATAAATAACGAAAATAATTGTTTTGTTGTCCCGTCATTTGACGACCTTAACATTTTTTGCTGGCGGCCTCATGGCTGTTTTTCCTATAGAACCACGTTCTATTTCCAATGTTGTTCCCAAATGATTTAAATTGATTTTTTTATTTATTATATATATAGTAGTGTTTGATAAATTGGTAAGTATATACAACATAATCTGTTTAAGGCTACTAATGAATCATTTAAAAATTTTCTTATCCTCGCAATCATCAAAAAATATTCATTATTGACCCAACGACACAGAAAATAATGATTTAGCAAATAAATGTGATTATGAAAACCCGCTGTCATGTGGCATACAGATTATTACAAGGTACGACCGCCAGTGTTTGTAAAACTTATTTTATAATCTGATACTGTGCAGACACCGGCAGTCAGCGTGTAGAGAAAATATTATATGTCATGGTTGCGTTTGCCACAATTTTCAGTTGAAAAATTCCCTAACTCTAATGTTTTCCATGATGACATCCAAAAAAAAAAAAAAAATTGTGACAACATTATTGCATTGTTTATTTTAATGTTAGTTGTTAACATAACCTGGATGTTAATATAATAATTTATTAACACTTTACAAAATAAAAACATTAAATTTGTTTTTGAGATTGATTAAATACGTATAAACAACAATAACATTTTTTATTTCAACAGATAGTTAATTCTCTCAATTTTAAATCTGTATAAGATCATTGAAAAGGTTTCTGCTGAATAATTCCTTTTCATTGGTATTTCGTGTTCATATTAATTACTCTACTCACATAATATGCTTATTGGAAATAAATGTATAGATTATGTATTTCAAATAAAGTTTAAAAAAAACCTATAAATCATAGTTAATATTGCATTGAAATTCACTAATTCTAGAAAACATTAATACCAAGATAATTATTTTTATTTTAATGCCAGGGAAAAATCAATAAATTCTCCGACTTTACAATGACTTCCCTGAGTAATAAATATAACATTTACATGTTTTCTGTGTTTTCTAAGTGTGCGACTAGACATGACATAGTGGTGCCAAACATGTACAACAGGTAGTTTAATTGAACTGCCTAGAAAATTTTTTTAATAATAGTGTAAATTTCCAAATTTGAGTCTTTACGCTATAATTTTATTAAACACAGGAATGTCATTAAATTATTTATATATAATTAATAAAGCCCATTTCACAGTAATTTAAAAGGTGGGTAGTTCAATCAAATTATTTGAACTGCCAGTTTCAATTTCATTAGACAGCATCGACATGACATCTCACTAAATGAAAATATTATTTATTTCTATAGTTACCCTACTTTTTTTTTTTTTTTTTAATATTTGGCTTTATTTTAAAGAATTACAATCCATACAAGTTGTACAATAAGGAATATAAATAATTTACAGTTGACAGGTTATATACATGAGGGGGAAATCACACATTTGTGACACCTCCAAATATTAAATACTTAAGCTATGTTAACAAGTCACGGCACCAGTTCGTTTTGAGGCGTCTAGTTGGGCTACCAGGAAGGCAGGAAGTGTTAGTGAAGCTAATTTGTTGATTAGTTGGTTGGGATTATCTTGCAGTTTAAAGTAGAAGCGTTTGTAAGTAGATAGCAGCTGTTTCGTTGATGGATGGTAGGTAGTTTGAGGTTAAAATGTAATGACTCGTTAAAGATGAGCCAACTTATCTATAGACTAGAGTAGTAAAGGTTAGTAAATGTCAAGTGTATAACACAGAAATGTTATATACTGGCTTCTATTGATGTATTTTCACAATTCCTATGAGAATTCGAATAATTGAACTTGCAACAGTAGTGTAGCAAAATAGCCTATCTATGACGCAGTGCTACCGAAATGTGTCAATTGCATTAGGCAAGTTTAAATCAAAATATTCATTTTTTATTAGACTAAAATCGTATTTTATAATTTACATAATATGCTTTGTTTTTCTCATTATGACTAGAGATGGGTCGAACTCAAAATCAAACCAAACCAAACCTTTTAATCATATTATGTCAAACCAAACATTTCTAATGATTTGTACTTTTTATTTTTATTTTTACAATATTTTAGGGGGGGTTTTAGGTGGTTAACTTTAGAAATTTATAAAAACTTTAAATATCTCTTAAGAATAGCACATTGTTCAAGTATTAAAATGTATTAAAAAATGTCTTCATATTATGTTTGCAAAAAACGTAGGAGTTCCCATTTGAGTTTTAAAGTTGACTAAAGAATGAAGGAAAAACATAGTCATCTGCAAGCAAATGCGTTTTGAGAATAGAAAAATTTACACAAGTTAATAAAATAAAAAAATAAATTTGAAGGAGGGCCAGACGCCTACAGGCATTTTTGTTCTAAAAAGCAAAAAAAATATTCAAAACATTTTTTACAGATATAGAAAACCTATACAGTACCTATTTACAGGTATAGGCATTCTTTTAACACAACATTTTAATAAAAAAAGGAATTGCTCTGATCAGGAACCAGCAAGGGCAAACGCAGAAAAAAATTTTGGGGGGGGTTTGAAAATTTATTTATTAGTAATACATTTATAGGTCAGTCAGGTCAGATAATTTATATTTTGTTCCTGATATTTCGGGGGGGGTTAACCCCCAAAACCCCCTCTGCGTTTGCCCCTGGGAACCAGGGTGCTCCAGTGATTACACGTTAACAGATTTTTTGGAAAGCTTGTATAGTTTGTTTATTTGAGTTCTTAGCAGAGCCCCAAATTACAATGCCATAGGTCCATATTGGTTGAAGAAGACTTTTATAAAAGATGATTTTTATAGATATAGTTTGGTTGTAGCAAAGGAGTGGCTTTAAGAAATGTAGTCTTGAATTGAGCTTCTTACGCTCATCCTTAAGATGAGGAGACCAGGTTAAGCGCCTGTCAAGAGTGAGGCCAAGGTATTTAATTTCAGAGAAGTGAGGAATGTTGATGTTTGTTTATTGATACATCTGGGCAGCAATGAGGTCTGAGTGAGAAAGTGACAAAGGAAAACTTGTATTCATTAATTTTTATCTTCCAATTGGTGAATCATATGAACGTTTAGGTGAGTTTGCAGTTGTTGGAGATGCAGTGATATGGTCTTGAGAGGCCGATAATAAGGCGGTATCATCAGCATATGTACCAACTATAGTATCCAAGGATGTGGGTAGGTCCAACATGTAGATAGTAAATAAAAAAGAAGCGATATCACTACCTTGGGGTACACCAGCAGAAATAAGATATTGGTTAGTGTTGTAAATTGTGACAGACATTAAATGAGCGGTTTTCTAGATAGGATTTTAGAATTAGGTATTAAGGGGCTGGAAAAAATTCTTTTGAGTTTATAAAAGACCATCATGCCAGACGGTATCAAATGCTTTGGCAACACTCCAGACTTAGCCCATGAACCTTAAAAAACAATTAAATAATTTTTATTTATTTTAATGACCATTAGTTTCATAATTAATAGTGAATTAAGCTAATTTTAAACTTAGCACTAGATAAAAAATGACAATTAAATTAATTTCAAACTATTACCATTATTATTTATTCATTATGTTTATGTACAATAAATTAATAACTATACATATATTCTGTTGTTCCTATTCTATTCAGTCTGTAGAATTTTACACTGAACAAATTAGTTTTGTATTAAAACATAATAGTATGATAATAGGCTAAACTGTAAAAAAAGTATAGTTTTAAAAATAAATACAAAATGTCATAAAACTTTCAATGCATTTGTTAAAAATGTTTATAAGAAACATAATTTTAAAAATATATTAACAGAGCAAAATGTTTAAATACAATTAAAACTATAATAATTATTTGTTGATTACATTCATTTAAGGGTGTACATTAATATTTACACAATTTGTACCCAATACCGGTAGCCTTGAAGCCCAATCTGGATATGGTGGTTGCAATATACCTGACAACATCATGTCTTTAACACCATCTATTATACTATCACCTTTCAGAACCACTTTGGTTTTGCACATCTTACCAGCTGGAATGCTGTTGCTGAATACTGACAAATCACTCTCTACGTTTATTGTGAACTGGTTAAGTACCCGACATTTTTCCCCAAATAGTTGTTGAACATATTCTTGAACGTCTTGTTCCTTGTAATTGTTAACCAATGTTGGCACTTTCTTGTTCTTTTCATTACCCCTATTCTTGTCTTCCAACAAATTTACCATTGATTGCAGATGTTTGCCTGATAGTGAGTAGGGCTTACATTTACTGGCTCCAACTGATTTTACAACAATTTTCAACAATCTATTTTCAATGTTTTGAGGTTTGTAAAAAACATGAAACACTTTTCCCGGAGCTATGGTGAAAAAATATAGATTGTTTAATTTCAGGGTGGTTTGTTTTCTTTTTGTTTCATTGATGTCTATTAACACCCAAAACAATTTATTACACTTCATAACATATGTAATTGCTTTAATATTCAATTTGTTTAACATGGCCTCAATATTATTTCTAATTATCTCTTTGTCTAACAACTGTTTGTTAACTTTATCAATAGTCACTGTCCACCACTGACTTTTTTGATGGAAGATGGTATCCACTAACAAGACTCGATGATATGATTCTTCAACAGATCCACTATCTTTTAAATGTTGATGTACTACCGACACTACGTTTGCAACACTTAAACGAAGACGGCATTCAGATACTAGATTGATAATATCTTTCCATTCCAGGTTCAGATGTAAGATTTTTAATAGCTGTTGAAGTTCATTCATGTTGAACCTTTTCATCTTCATAAAAATTTTGTCCAACATCAGTTTTTCAAGAGTTGCCATTTTTTAATAGTATTGAAGAACTAAAACACACAAAATAAGAAAACAAAATTATAGAACATTTACTCAAATTAATAATATTTTTCCTAAAAATAATAAATTACATCATTTATTAGTATTTGTAATTGTTTAATACCACATAAACCAATATTCAAGCCTAACTAAAAATTAATAAAAAAAATTTCCTCAACAATTTCTTATAATTTTATTTTTTTCCATATTATATTTAAAAGGTAAATTAAATTGTATAATCCATTACAAGGTTTAATTTTTAAAAAATAAACATGTAAGAATGTTTATAACACTGCATGTGGTTTTATTTTCAAATTTATATTAGCCATAAGGTATTCTGTTTTAAAATAAATAATACAATCTAAACCAATTGGATCAGTTGTTTAAAAAATCTGATTTGTCCTAAAACCCTAACTTTGAAAATTGAAAATGATATGTGCTAGACTTATAAGGCTTATCTTGGATTCCTACAATTTGCACCACTATCAAAAAACATTTTCAAAGGTAGAGAAGTTTAGATTCTTATTAAATTTTTAGATATTATGAGGAATCCAAAACTGCAATATTAATGTGTAATATTTCTCAAACCGCCATTCAATTGTAATGATATTACAGTAATAAAAGTTTTACTTTGACAATTTAATCTCATAATACATGACGTATACATTACCAATCCTACAATTATTTAATTATGGTCAGCAGGGTCGCGCAAACTAGGTGTGCGAGGTGTGCGAAAACAAGGGCGGCAAAATTTGGTAATATTGCAGGGGCGGCATTGCGGCAAATTTTAGTATCTACGTTTTTGGGAATGAATTTTGACGCTGAGGGGTTTAATAGGTATCGTATAGTTCTAACTTCAATCAATATTTTTTTGAACAATACTACAATAGCTTCAAAAGAGTGGCTGTATCGAGTTATTTAAACAACTTAAAAATAGATAAATAAATCTGTTAAATTTCGTCAGTCCACGGGAATTGCCCAAGATAAGCCTAGCACTAGACACTCGATCCGTCGTCGATCCTCGGTAATCAACCGCAGCATTGTCGACGGACACGTGCAGCCAGTCGTCGCGGTCGCACAGAGTATATCTATGTTTAATGTAAAATCATTATTCATTTGTAAAAGTGTAGGTAAACCTTAACATTTTTCGTGCTTATTTTAATATTTTATATCTACTTTACGTCGTTACCTACGTATATTGTGTATTTGTATGTGTTTCTGTATTATAACTTTATAACTTAATTTACTATGAACCGCAAGCGATTAAGTGGTGCTGGTTATTGGAAAATATCTCAAGAGAATGCCCAGAAGTTAGAGGATGTGCTTTTCAAAAATAAAAAAATTAATGATTTTTTCTCAAATGCTAGCCCAGAAACTGGAGTTAATCTGACCGATCTAGGTACTTTTTGTACTTAAAAACATATGTTAGAATTAAGGAATCTTTTTTTTGAGAATTATTCTAAGGTATTCAGTTTTTCACTTTAATAGGTAACTACCAAAAAGAAAAATGTATTAGGTATTAATAATTTTTTCATACTTTAGCTATATTAGTACAAATTAATAAACCTAGTTCAATTTGATAGTACCTATAGGTATACATCATACCTGCATTTTATATTAATTATTATATGAATAAAAGTGTGGATACAAAATCATTAATTGAAAAGTTTTCAGCTGTAAAAGCTAGAAAAGTTCATTTTGTTTAAGTTCAAAAATTATACATTTATATAATAAGCTATTTTGTAACATTATAATATATTCTATGTAATTATAAAATACTATATAATAATGATTGTATTATACTATTATGTATACTGTGTTCTTTTTTTTTTTTGTTAACAGTAGAAGTTTAATTCTTTTCATCTTGAATTTAATGTTTTGTTCTTATAATTATTTTAAAGTTCATATTACTGGATTATTGTGTATATATCCAACCTATAGGTTCATAGGTAAAGAAAAAAAAGTTGATTTTTATCAAATTTATTTCATTGAGGTAAAGTTGTCTAATATTTTAAAATAATATTTTATGTTTTTATGTTTAAATTTAATTAATTTATTGGAAGACGGCTAATAACATTATTTTGATATGGGTACTTACATGCTACAATCCTCATAAATATGGAAATACAATTTTTATTCAGTCAAGGTATGATATTGAATGATCACGTTAGTGAGAGGGGAGGGGGGGAGGGGGGCGGCAATTTTTTTGCAGAACAAAGGCAGCTGAATAGGTCAGAGCGGGCCTGATGGTCAGCAACTATTATTTATTAGCATTATTAACATAATATAAGTATTAATATGTATAATTACATATAAAATTGAAATCTCATTAATTAATAGGTAATTTTTCATGGCTATTTAATAAGTAAAGAAAAACCAGTCTAATATGAAGAACAAATAATAAAAAAAAAATATGTATAAATGAAAAATATGAAAGTACATCAAGAAAAATGAATTCTAAAACAAACATAATATTAATCCTAAATGAATATATATTAAACTAATAAATAAAAATAAATAAAATTCAAACAAATATAAAACATTTTATATTGAGTTATTTAATGATATTAAGACAATATTTTTTAGCAACTATTAAAGAAAGTGTTACTAAACAGAATACCTATAGGTGTATGGTTGTATTATTATTTCACAAATGTTATTAAATATAAAATATATACAATAGATAAATTTGGTAACGTAACATTTGTTATATCAAATTAAATAAATATTTACAACAAAAATAAGTTTTATACAATTATGTTTCTATCTGAGCCCCTTTGTTTTTCATGAATTCTTCAGATACATGACCTAATGTTGGATGGTAACTCAACTCTTCAGGAGCAAAAACTTTAACTGCTGCTGCTTTCCCGGTTTTGTTTGTCCTTTTACTCCAGAATATATTTTCCAACCAAACATACAATTTCTGTGCAACAGACGCTAAACCAGGCACATACTTGGCTGTAGTCAATTTCAATCTTTTGGTAGTAATATTATGAATTGGGCCAAACGCTAATGCTACTACAGTACAAGCTAAACATATAACATTGTAAGGCATACTAAAATCAGGTGTTGGTAGTGTAATGATGAAATTTTCAGTTTTCAAACAAATTAAATAATCGGATCCAGTTGAATTTAGATTGTCTACTATCAGTGATTTATCAAACGTTAGAGAAGTAGCATGTCTGGGAATTGTGGCTTTCACTATAGCTGAGCCAATATAAAATCCGTGATTAGCATCTGGTGGATATTCTTGCCACTTCAAGAACACATAGTCAAACTGAACAGATATTTCTGTAACTGAACGTGGTGCAAGCTCTAAAACTATTTCTAAATAGTAAATTCGTACTCTTCCTTTTCCAGGTTTATAGATTAAAGCTTTCGGTGTGACACGAATACCATTGCTGGTCACTTTTAATGTATGATAGTAAACTGGTAAGAACCATGGGATATTTTCGATAACAGTGGCGATTATAGGCAACGTATGATCATTGTATATACGGGTAACTAGCCCTCCATATTCTTGTCCAAATCCAGTGATGAACCTGTCCGTGTACAATAATGGCCGTAATTCAGACACAACTATTGTTGGCCTAGGCACTATAGCAGACAAGTGAAATATGCCATTTAGATTATAAACAGCAATATTATTTTTCAAAACGTAATCTGGTTCTTGTGAAATCAAATAAGGAACACTACTATTTGATGATGTATCTAAATAGATTTTACTGTAATCAGCCAAAGGACACGTCTTGAACAGTCCGGTACCAAACATCTTGCGAAGAGACCAATCATAGTTGTTATTGAAACTTATAAATATTGAATCATATACTAGAGAAACGGTTTGGCGTAGTTCATATTTACATTTCCCTGCATTACATAACGGCCTGAAATGAATTCCCAAGGAGTGATAGTTGGCATTGTGTACGCGACCAGAGTTTAACAAGCTCGATAGGCCTCGAGTAGAATCGCAAGGCAAAAGTTTTTTCCACGGCGTTAAATTCTCAGTACAAACATTTTCCCGTGGTAAATTTGAATATCTATAGACCCTGTCAGCAGATGATTCATAGCTATTAGCACTGTTGATAAAATTCAACGATGTACACAGCAAACCAGACAACGCGTTTGTCAGGCCATACCAGTGTTTGTCTATGTCTTGTGTGTCATTATGGAAACGAGCAGATATCTCAGCGCCTGATGGGGCGTCGACGGCCGGATAACCCCAGGACTTGTGTCTCCACAGGCCGGACGTTAGATCGACATTGAGTTCTTGCACATGAAATCTATCGATTATGTCTCCCAAGGAGTGTGGGAACAGAGTTGAATGCTTGAAAGAGTCATTTTCGCGGATGACTGTGAACTGAAAGAACGAGTACACGAAGCCGGTGGCCAAGGGCTTAATGAACAATTCTTCGCTGTAAGTCTCTAAATACGCGGGACCAATGAACACGAACAAAAGCCATAGACTTTTGGCGTTCATTTTACGCACTATGTAATATGATACGTAGATGCACTGTACAAAAAATGTTTACGGACGTACAGCAAAACCAAAAATAATAACAACCGGCCTACGAACGGCGATATTTTATTTTTTTATAGTACTGTTTGAGTGTTTGCGTACATTGTGTTAGTAAACAATGATATGAATAAATGATAATGCAACATAGTGATAGGATTATCGAAAAATTGAATATTACCGTTTGAGCGTTGAATCCTACACTACCGCTGGGCGAGAACGAAAGATGAAATGGCTGACCGAAAACTAAGCGAAATAAATTCAACACGTCCGACGTGAAACCATAAACTACAAGCCGCACAGGACTACAAGACACGATTAACACTAAACTACTAAACACAAATACAGACTGTAGAAGTGCAGAAGCAGACAGACGGTTACAGATTTTTAAACGCCGTTTCGTTCATCGCTGCCAGTTGCCACATATAGTACATGGAACGATGGAAGCACCTTTCCCGATACCGTAGAAGAAAAAAAATACCTAACCCAACCAGTTATACCAACATAGAATCCCAAATTTCCTACAAATTACATGAACGACGAAACCAAATGTATAAATTTAATATTTTCAATTTTGTAAATATTTCCGTAACATGATCCAGCACCAGCGTCATTGCAGCCATGAAGACCAAAGAGTTTATAATAGTCTATTTACTTCTCGAGTCTTCATGATTGCAGCATTCCAGCAGAAAATTTAAATTCAGATTTCAGAGATTAGTAAGCCCTTAGCCGGTTAGCCATTATATGGTGTATCCCGTAGTGTAGTAAAAAACTAAGAACGACTAACCTCCTCCGTATTATAATATATAGTTCGAAAATAAATGCAGTTCACGATTTAAGATTCTAATTATATATTAGGTTAATACTAAAACCCGGAATGGCAGTGCACACTCGGCACTGAATAGTGAATATTCCATTCCAAATTTCCAACATTTCCGTGTTATAACAAAAACAGTGTGGCCAGAACAAACCGAAAGAAAATAATGTAACTATAATATATTAAAATTTATAACTGTTATAATATTTGGTATATTATATTAATTAAACATAAATTATTTACATAAAATAGAATTATTTAAAGACGACTTGTACAAAAAAAAGTAAATTATGCATTATTACCAAACCGGGACGGGAATACAGGATTCCAACGATGTAGTTTCCCCGGAAATGTTACATCGTTTGAATTTGAAAGGAACGTTCTACAGCTAAGTCACAAATTAACAAACTTTTTCTGTTTGCATAATTATTTAATACTATAACTTACTGTCCCGCCCGTTGTTTCTAGTGCCAAATATTTGTTTATTTTATAAATATATTTTTGAAAAAATCTACTAATCGTAATAGACAATAGTACCTAATATAATAACATGTAACCAATGGCAATCCATTGTCAATCCTGAATTACCCGTCATTGTCGGGTGTAAGTATAAAAATGTATGTATTCTTGTAATCTGGCAAGATTATATGAAAATTATTAGAAAATATGTGTATCGTATTAAAAGTCGTCGATCGCATATTATTTTATTTCACAATACACAGCATACCTACACAACACAATTTATTATAGAGCTTAGATGCCTTAGAACCTGCAAATAAAATGTGATAAAACCTCTCCCTCCCCTCCGACAAAAAACATGAAAAATCAAGAGACGTGGTGACACTTAGATAGGTGTTTGCCGTTTGGAACAACTCTGTGAAAAAAAATTGAAAAGTGTTAAATAGTGTCAGAAAATTGGAACATAAAAAGGCCTATTCTTTCATTTATATAAGAATCATTTTTTTACACCTTCTGTTAAGCCGGATTCCCACGACTGGTGTACTTGCCAAATACGCCAATAATTGTACATTTGACCAGTGCACAAAAAGGGTGCTCACACGTCTGGTGTACTTGACAAGTACGCCAATACTGGAGCACACGTTCCTTTGACTTGCGTCACATTTACCGACAATCGCCGGGTACGACACCAGTGGGCAGTGACAAATAATTGTACAAGTATGGCGATCCGACGGCATGGCAAGTAACCACCAGCAGGGGCGATTTTACGGGGGGGAGGGGTGTGGGGGGGTTTGACACCCCCCGAATATCGGCAACTGTAAGTACTAGTCGGCAAATTTCAGAATTCGCTAAATGTAATATATAAAGAGATCATTGAAACTTCCATATTATAAGTAAAACTAATACACACATATATGATATAATATATTATAATATATATTATAGTTTACTCGTAATAAATATACTACGTTATTTTCGGCAGTCGGATAATAAAAGATTAAGTACTCAGAAGAGCTCAGATTACTGTGTTCTTGTAATTAAATTGTTTTCACTAATATTAAATATTAAAGTCTAAAAATAGAAATGGAAAATATCGATGTCGCGGTCGGTACGCAACATTCCGCTGTCGAAGCAGTCGGCTGCTTATCAATTCAAGGTTCAAACTAAACCAATTCCAATATCCCCTATAATTTTATATTATATGCATTACATATTTACATGTTCTTATTCGATTTTGACACGACGAGTGACGACACGATATATAATAATATTTTGTATTTTTATTGTTATTATTATTATAAATAGTGGCTATCACAGTTCGGCATTTGCTTCGATTACATTTTAATTTATTTGTGCAACAATTTTCGTTTAAACATGGAATCTAACCGTAAACGTATTAAAATTGAATGTCTCGATTGTGGTAGTGTTTTTAATAATGACTACAAATTAAAACACGAGCGCGATGTGCATCAGGGAAAAAAAGGTCTAAGTTCTACAAATCTACAATGACTTCAAACCATCTTAGCTAGTTGATGATATTGAGTTGTGAAAAAGATATTGTCGATAAATTAGATATAGATTTTGTTGTCACAAAATGGTCTTTGGCCAACAAAGAAGAATACATATTTTAAATTAATTATAATTTTTATAATTTAAATTATATTTTATAATTAATTGTTTACTTTCTTTTATACAATGTTTTCATCATTATTTTGATGCATGTATTGGCTAATATATTTTTTTTTTTTTTTATTTGACCAAAAAATACATTACATACATGCTAAATATAAAGAAAATGTACAGTTTGATTAATTTAACCCAGAAAGCGAAGCTTGTGGTGGGCTAAATGAGTTACAATACAAATTTAAAGTATATAAAAACAAAATTATACATGTTGACAAATCACTAAAACTAAGGTTACAACTTACAGATACTATTTGTTAAACATTACACAATACAGTTTTTTTTATTTTTTTAAATTTTTTTTTATTTTTTATACAAATTTACTTATGAACCAATTTTTTTAATGTATACTATCTATATTATTAGAATTTTAAGTGGAATGATCAAAAATATTTTTTTTAATATTTAAAGGCAAAGAGTTATACATGACTGGACCTAGGTAATCAATAAACCTCTTACCAAATTGTTTGTTTGTGTACTTAATACTAACATCATAAGCTCTGAATTCTCTTTTATTATCACATTTTTTTATAGTTTGTTTAGAGATATTTACAATTGCAGATAACTTATAAAGAGCTCTAAATGGTAACACTTCTAATGTTTTATAATTTATTGATGACGAGCCTTGTCTATCTTTTTTGTTTAAACATATTCTAACCACTGAACCACTAATCATTCTGTTGTACTAATAAAGGTTTTATAGCATTATCCGCACAACCATGATAATACTTTAACATTTAAGAAATATAGTGCACTGTTTATAAACTTCATAGTTATCATTATTGGTTACCACCTTTGATTTATTCCTATATAATAACAATAATAATTAATAAGGTATACCTTATGTAGATTATATTATATATTTTAATAAGATAGATATAGGTAATAATAAAATGAATACATAGATATTTAGATACCTATTATTAAAGTATCAAAATATGTATTTAAAATAAAAACCATAAAATATAAAAATAAAAGTAATGTTTTTTGATTTAGTAAAATAAGAATCAATTTTGTATCTAGGTCAGTATTAAAATGAATAAATACAAAAAAAATATGCAATTTCATAACTATTTGGTCCCTAATTATTACTATAGGAAAATGTAATTTTTATAATATTTAGTATACAGTCGGCAGATTTATCCTTGAAAGTCGGCAAAATTCACTCCAAACCCCCCTAAAAATAAACTCTAGTTTCGCCCCTGACCACCAGTACCAAATATTGGCCAAGTACACTAGTCGTGGGAATCCGGCTTTACATTGTAGGAATTTCAGTAAGTATCCCTAATTTTTTTGAAAATATATACCTAGCCTATGTCATTCGGACTCGGGGATAGTGTAGTTTCCCAACGGTAAAAGAATTTTTCAAATCAGTCCTGCAGTAGTTTCGGAGCTATTCAATGCAAACAATCAAATCTTTCCTCTTTATAATATTAGTAAGATAAACCGTTTTTATTATAGCCTTTAAAATTTAAATATAATGTGCATATCGTCACGTCGAAAAAAGATACTATATCCTGGCAACTGTGACGTTGGAATCCCGTCCCGTTTTTTTAATAATGAATTGTTTTCGCTAAATTTGGTGTCCGTCGATAGCTTATTCTTTATATTAATTAATTATTCAAGCAGAATAAGTTTAAAAATATTCGGGACTTAGCTATAGACCGTCCCGCCCAAACGATGTACTATATCCTGGCAACTGGGACAACCGGGACCCTTGGCAATAATGAATATTTTTCATTAAATTTCATGTCTTGAATCTTGATAGATTTTATTGTATATTAATTAATTATGCTCATTTTATAAGTTTAAATTCATTTGTGATTTTAATTATGGGTTAATCTATTCTAAGTTTATAATACATGTTATTATAATATATTTAAAACCTAGTTCAATAGTTTCAAATTTTAATAATATTTTAAATATATTTTATGGGTAGGTACCTAGAAAATATTGTTATCGTCGGGCATGTTTGGGCAACTCAATTTTTCTTATCACAGTTGTTTTGGAATCGGTCCTGTCCCGTACCGGGGACATTTTGGTTCCGCGAAACTACCTGTTTAGGAAAAAGGTTTATATTGATTCCGCCAGCTACTGTTGTCTGTTTATAATATCTACATAATATCGATTCTGCCGGACCTTGTATGTATTTATTTATTTATTTTTAAATAGTCTATTTAGTATAATTTAGACAATTTTATCATCTATTTTTTTTAAAATCGTGTATATGCGAATTGGTCACATGTGAAATAATATATTGTAAAATGTATAGGTAGGTAGTCTATATTGTATAATTCAAAACTAAAATGCATTAAAAACATTTATTTGGAAAAATATCAAAAATAGTGCTTTTAACAACAACAAAAAACAATCTATTGACAATTTCTAAGTTCACTTATTAACTGGGTCCAAATATTACCAAAAGTAGTTATAAACTTTAATTTTGAATTATACAATTTATTATAGTCATTTTATACAATTTACACTATACATTTAACAATATATTGACATATTATACATATTAATTATATACAAATTACAAATACTATAATTTATAATTATAAGTATATATATATATATATATATATGTATATATTGTCCAAATTATACTAAATAGACATTTATACATTTTAAAATATATATACTAGGGGGGTGGGGATGAACAGTGTCCGGCGGAATCCATGTGTAGATATTATAAACAGTAGCCAGCGGAATTAATGTCACCGGGACAAGATTGAACTCTTTCAACAAGTTTGATATTGACCTGAAGAAATGGATTCCAAACTATCGATCCATAATCCAAGATTGATCTAACGAGGGAAAAATATAGAGAGACCAAGCAAGCCAGCAAGGTGCTGAGTTGAATTCAGTGGTACGACGAAGAATAAATCCTAGAACTTTAATGCCTTGCAGGAAATTTAATCTATATGAGATCTAAAGGATAAAGTCGATGAGTATATGAATCCGAGATCTTTAGTCTCTTGAACCCGATTTAGAGGTATCCCGTTTAGAGTATAATTGTAATCAATAATTAATGTTCTAGATCTGTAGAGGGACACGACTTTACATTTGTCGTCGTCGAGAGTCAGGCCAACTGTTTTACACAGTGGCGTAATTGGGGGGGTCGCAAGGGGTCGCACTTGCGACCCCAAATATAATGTATGGGTTGCAAAAGTATTATTTTGCAACCCCTGGAAATTCCATATTTATGATTTATTGCTCGATAGTAAAAAAATAAAATAAGTAATTATCAATTAGTTAAATAATTATGAAATAAAAAATGTTGGAGAATGAGAAAATTGAGACGATAATAACGTCGATAAGAATACGACAAGTTTTAATCTAGAAATAAATTATACAATATTAGAATTAGATATAATATTATATCTTTAATCGTGATTGTTATCCATTATAATATAAATTAAATAAAAACGAAGACTATTACAACCGTGGTATAGATATCAATGCTCGATAACAACATTATATATTTTTATATTAAATTAATATTAATTAAGACATACTATTTAAATTATTTTCTTTTCTTCCAAATTACTAACTTCACCCACTGTATAACACCACTGTCGGTGGGGGGCGGGTGACTGAACGGGTAACTAACAAGCTATTTTTAACCATTTTTCGGAAAATGTATTGTTATTGAATAATTGACATGATAATAAGACATAAGTAAATAATTAATAACATAATACACTATTATAGTGAATCGTACATGGTCTCGCACTGTCATGTCACTATATTTTTATTTTATTTAATATTCAGTATTTCATCAAACAACGGAAAGTGACGTACAACGAAGACAAGAGTTTATTACAATTTATACATAGTTTACCTATTTACATTGACTTATTTTATTTTATAAGTGGATTTTAATATCATTTTCAAAATGTCTGAGGCAAATAAACGTAAACGTTAATTAAATTTATAGCTTTTAATAACTTGTATTTATATATAAAAAGAATTATATAAATTTAAAATGTATTTTATGTTAATAAAATATAATAATATGGTTATATTAAAACATTTTTTTGTAATGTTGAGGGTGTGGGGGCAAAGCCCCCACGGGTTTGTTTACCCCGAGTAACTTTTGCAACCCTCGATATTTTCCCAAATTACGCCACTGGTTTTACACCAGATTATAAAACCATCTAATGATGCCTGAAGTACATAGCAATCATTTGTTGAAGATATCCTAGCGAACAGATTAGCATCGTCGGCGAAAAGCAAAATACGTCAAGGGAGAGAATTAAGAAAAACTGTATTAATAAAAAGGTTAAAAAATAAAGGGGATTTTTTTTTAAATAAATATATTTTTTAAACATTAAAATACGGTCGGCACCGATATGCCGTTTGTTGCCAATTGTCAAATATGAAACAATAACAAATCGAGAGTTGCCTCCTCATCATAAACTATGAAATAGTCATATCTTTATACATAAACTAGTTAATTATATATCCGTATGATCCTAAATTCAGCAGATACATAGGTCAGCCGCTAGAATCGAGTGTTCCTTATTTCATCAATTTCTTCAATCCACTGGAGGTAACTAAGCGGATTGTATTATCAGAAATCTATATAATCGTATAATTGTACAAGAAAATATTTGTTTTAAAATGTGAATATTGCTGTATAATTCCAAAAATTTTCAAAATTAACAAATAACTAAAAAATTTGAAATAATAAATTATAAAATTTCGTTTACGGAATTGTTTTACTGGAAAACAGTAATATTTTGGTCAATGGATTCAAAAGAATAAGTTATTCCTAGTATTTTTTTTAATTTGAGAGGGCATCATTTTCTACAATAGGAAAGGAAACCTAAAGTCCTAAAATACCTCAAAATAACCATCATAGGCGTACGCACGGGTATGGCTAATTGGGCTACTTGTTTTTCAGAATATTATTTTTTAAATTATTAACTTAAAATCAGTTTTAAAATGTATTGTAACAATTATTGGTTTGTTCATATATTCTGTAATAAACTAATAATATTCAAAAACGATTATACGAAGAACCCCTGGTTTTCCGTTATCGTGCGGCCGCCCGTGCCAATATTCTATCTAGCATCATTCTGGCAACGACTGTAGATTGTAGAATTTATTTATTTATTATCTATGAGAATAATTAAAGTGTAATAATAGTATGATATTATACAAATTACAAATTATCATTATTTTAAATTTATTACATAATTCAATATTATTATAATAACACAAATTATATAAAAATTATATATTATTTTACATAATATATTGTTCTAAGATATTATCACAATTTTATTTAATCTGTGATACTAACATTGATTATAAATCAAGGTGTATTGATATCAATACACCTTGTTATAAATTAATATTAGTATTTAATACTATTTATTATATTTATGCATTCAGCATTACTATCTATTAGATAATAAAATAAATTTATTATTTTATATTACACTTCTTTCTTGTCGGCCTGTTGGAGGCTTACTAAATTCTTGTAATATTAAATTGTGATTTTGAAATTAGATATGAGTGTATTAAGTCTTTTATATGTCAAGATTTGTTAATAAGTTTTAAATATTACCTAAATTGTGTTTGTCTTTTAGTTTGTAAACAAAGAAAACTTGATTTTGTGTAATATGAATACTATTCGTTTTTTTATTTGAAAACAGAAACAGTTTTGAAAACACAGAAACAGTAAGCAGGCAGATTTTATTTTACTTATTATCATATATTATAATAGAATTCAAACATTTATAATAAAAAGTGTCATACTATTACCGTACTGTTACCAATGAATGTCTTCTTCTATCATTTTTCTTAGTTTTTTTTTCCTGTAGTGCTTTTAATTCAATTATCACATATGCTTAATGTGGCAGTTTAAATTGATTATATATTTTTCTAAAAATTTCTTATTAAAAAAAAATATTTAACAGATCAAATTACATAAAGGTTTTTTTACTTTAAGCATATACAAACTAAAAAGTAGAAAAAGTAAACTAATTGAAAATATTGACATTTTACTACTCAACTATTAAGAACCTAATGTTAAATGTACAGGAGAAAAACAATTTTGCTATTTAGTGAGTAATTACCTAATTAATTATTTCCATTGAATTAATCATTAAAAGAACTGGTGTACTGCAGTAATTTGCGAATGTAACTTCTTAATGATCCTTTTTTAAAAGATATTTTTATTTATATTGTTGAAATTAAATAATGTATTTATAATTTGTGTGTATCAATAGGTACTACATATATTTTTACAATTGACTGATTTGTTTTATTGTTTTAGAAATGAACAAGTTTTTAGTAGTACCACGGTTTAAACTAGATAATGAATCAGTTGAAACAACTACATCTGAAAATCAAAATCAAATTGAAAAAAAAGTTGAAAAACTATTTGAATCATTTTGTTCTATAGCAAAAGCTGATCCAGAAGCTCCAGTTTTATACAAACAAAATCACATAAATTATGTTAAACATCATATGTTTACACTACCAGAAAGCTATGAATGCCTAGACTCTAGCCGACCTTGGTTATGCTACTGGTTGTGTCAATCCCTTGCACTCTTGAACTATGAATTGTCAATTTTGGAAAAATCGAATGTTATTTCTTTCTTATCAAAGTATGTCATACTTTTTAGTTACAAAACCTTAAATAATTATATTTCAACGTAAAATATTTTTAGGTGTCAACATGAATCTGGCGGCTTTTGTGGTGGACCAAATCAAATGCCCCACTTAGCTCCTACATATGCTGCTGTTTGTGCTTTGTGTTTAATTGGTACAGAAGAAGCATATGCAGTGATCAATCGAGAGAATTTATATAAATTTTTGGTATCTCTTCGATTGCCTAATGGTTCATTCAGAATGCACAAACATGGCGAATGTGATGTCCGTGCTGTGTATTGTTCAGCAACTGTAGCACGTTTAACCAACATATATACAGATATTTTATTTGAATCAAGTGCTCAATGGGTAATCAGATGTCAGACATATGAAGGAGGCTTTGGTGGGGTGCCTGGAGTAGAAGCTCACGGTGGATATACATTTTGTGGATTTTCAGCATTATTGTTACTTAAATCTATTCATATGTGTGACACAAAATCACTTCTTCGGTGGGTAGCTAATAAACAGATGTCATTTGAAGGTGGTTTCCAAGGGCGAACCAATAAGCTTGTGGATGGTTGCTATTCTTTTTGGCAAGCTTCTATTTTTCCTGTAATATCAGAACTATTAGAATCTGAAAATCAACTGTCAATGAGCCCAATGTATGATTATCAGGCTCTCCAAGAATATGTGCTTATATGTTGTCAAAATAAACATAGTGGAGGCCTTATTGATAAGCCTGGAAAACCAGCTGATGTATACCATACTTGCTACGTTCTTAGTGGCCTATCGTTAGCTCAACATACAGTTGACAATATTAGTTGTGTTGTTGGTAAACCGGAAAACATTTTGAACAAAAATAACCCTATTTATAACATTGAAGAATCTTGTCTACAAAAAGCTCTACAATATTTTAGTATGACAGAACCAATAAATTATTTTTAAGTATGATTTTAGACTGTAAACAATTGATCTAAATTAAATCTTGAGGAACCTGTTATGTGAAGTTCAAATTAAAATTAGTTAGTATCATATTCTATGTTAATAAATTATCAATCTAAGCAAATGCATACATTAATTATTTATTTAAATTTAAAATTACTGAACTTTATGACTTAAATGTCTATATTATAATCATAAAAATAATGTAACTAATAATATTTCATTGTGAATCGATCTACAAAAATTAATGCTTCCGCAGTAATTAATAATAATATTTTTTTAATTAATATAAGATAATGGAATTTGTTTTATTTTAAAAATTGATGTCAAATTAAAATTTATAATTGTAATTATGTATTCACTTATTAAATTATTAATTCTTTAATTTAAATATTTATATGTATGAAATACAAGTAGCTGATCTAAATAAACATCTACTTAATTACTAAAATGCATTTATAAAAAAATATATTTTGTACTTCGACATATTTTTTAGTTAAAAATAAATTAACACCATTTTTGTTATTTCAATAACTAATTGTATTGAATTGGAGTTTAAAAGTATGAGTAATTATTTATTTATTAAATAATATGAGTTAAAACTTATTAATCACTTGACTCAGTAAATGAGTTTTTTTTGAGATGATGAGCGCCGAGCTGGCTTACTAAACAATATTCATCGTAATACCTGACCAGAAGCCTAGGCCAGAAAAATTACTTCTACCTGGCAAATAGGTATAAATCGATCATTTTCATAATTTTAATTTATAATATATATTATTTGAATCTGTCTATGATATTATCAATTTTTTATATCTTATTCTTTTATCAATATTTAGGTTATTCGAGACAACTTTTCTCACAGATAAAATATGATAATAGACTATTATTATTAAATCTTAAAATCTGACTTTTCTAAAATCGTGTTTTACGGTTTCACCTAACTCAGTTTGATTATTCTGTTTTTCCTTTTTTTATTTTTTATTTAATGTATTTATAATGAAACGTTTCAGTAACTGTTTGTATAAAAATTACAGTAGTTCATTGTGGTGTGAGTACAAATACTTTTCTACAATACATCATACTTTACTGTTGAAAATGTATTGTTATTTACAAAATGAATTATTATTTAAATGGATCGTGTTATTATTTTAGCCATAAAAAATGCTTCCACATCTGCAGACATTCATCCTAAAAGTGAAATTGTAGGCTATCAAAATAATTTGTTTGACAACGAACTAAAACATCAAAGAGAAGCTGTTGGTCGTATTGAAAAGATAACCGTTAAATACACGGGAGTGCCTGAAAATGTCACACTGTCCATGAACAAGGGTATTTCAACCCCTTTCCATTGTGCTCAACGTATGTAAAATTGTTATTTTTACTTTATTGATTATTTTCAATAATTATCTGTTTAATTGTAGACATGTCTGAAATGTTGGTTAAAAGAAGTGGATTGGCCTTAATCGATGACACACATTTATGGGATATGCATAGACCTTTGGAATCAGACTGTGAACTGACTTTCATGCATGCACAATATCTACCTGACCCATATCATTTCAACAGAGCGTATTGGCGCAGTTGTTCACTTATACTAGGAGCCATAATTTCTAAAGCTTTTAAAATTGAAATTCAACCAACTTTACACAGTTTTCCTTCACCTAATGGTAATTTTTTCATAATTAATTTATATTAAATTATTTTTTCTTAGGTTTTTTGAAGTTTAAAAATTAAAAGTTTTCAGTAATTTACTGTTTTGTGTCTTGTATACTTTCACTCGCACATATTTACTGTCCATAGTTAGTTTCTAGTACATTCACTTACATTCTAGTCTACTGAAAAACAGTTTTTTCAAGATATGCAGCAACCTCTATTGCTATGTCCTTTGAAGATAATCATCAGCTTTCACTAGTTATATACTTTTCATCTCCTTGAGCTCTTACTTAAGCTTTATATGTGATAACAAAAAATAAAATGGGTGAAAAAGGATTAACTATAAAGGGCTAACCATCTATAAGCCCCTATAAAATGCTAAAAATTGGTATACGAAAAATACCAAAATTACAATATAATAAATAGATTAAAATAAATAATAATATACAATATTAGTACCTATACTTACATAATGTAATATACAATCTATTTGTAGTGTTATTAATGTTCTGTAATATTATGGAACATGAACCTAAAATGTTAAATTTTCAGAATGTCCAAGCAATAGTATAGAACTTTTTTGAACATTTCGATGTATACTGTAACTGTATGTCTGTAAACTTCAGTTTTCCAGGATATTTATATAAACTTAACATACAAAATTGTCACTGTACTTTTATTAGATTTTGTAATTTTCATATTTTACAATATTGTATTTAATTTAAACAACTTTACAACTTGCAAGTAAGAACACAATACAGCACAATGTTCAATACATTAGAATGCATTTTTATATGATCCTAATAATCCCTCAATTTCAAGTCAGATTTTATGATAATATGAGAAATTGGCTTGAATGACTTGAGGGAAACCTTTCAGCAACAGTACCTCCTAATACTTTGATTTGTTTTAAAAGAAAACTGTTTTTTTTTTTTGATCATGGTAATATTACCAAATTTTTATTAGATTTATATTGATCCACAAATTTTAAATTTTCCTTCAATTAATTTTTTTAAATATTTAGGTTACTATTACTAGTATTATTTTATATTAAATCTTAAGTTATTATTTAAATTTATTTGTACTTAAATTATTATTTATTTTTCTTATGTTTTTTAACTTTAAAATTAGTGAAAAGTGGAAGCTTTGTTTACGATGTGGAGTTATCAAATTTACCTGAATGGGCTCCTACGGAAAATGAACTTCGAATTTTGTCAGCCAATATGGTTAAATTTGCACAAAAATCTTATAAATTTGAAAGACTTGCCGTTTCTGAAGAGCTTGCATTAGACATATTCCAAGAAAACAAATTTAAAAAAGAACAAGTACCAAATATTGCACAACAATCAATTGGTAAGAACTGTGTAATCAATTTAAATCTCAAATTCTGTAATTTTATTTTGTTATTTAGTTATTTGAATGTATAAATAACTTAATTTAGCATGTTGATGGTCAGTGAGAATTATTAAAATTAAAAAAAGCATCCCTAAATTAATTAATGTTCTAATACTGCTATACTCTGGACCATAAGAGTAGTAAAACGTGTCCAAGATGACGCATCCTTCAGACAGCGTCGGTAGATTCTACCTGTCTGCATGACAACATTTTTTACTTCTTTAATGGGTCAGAGTATATTATCGTTTTTACGTAATACATAGTTAATACATTCTAATACTGATTTAAACAAGTTAATTGTAGGTATCAAAACCTATAGAAATAATGACGTATTATCTAACATTTAAAAATAAAATATCTATTTAAATATTTGAGTGCTGGACCGTGTTAAAAGAGGAGAGCAATTTTAAAATTCCAATTTTCCTACTCTTCTTAAATATTTTATGTGTAACTTGCGGAGTCCACTTTCCTGTTTAAACATAAGTAATTACTAATTAGCTTAACAAGTAAAATTGTTTGTTATTGTTGTGCACTTATTCATGTATTGTTGAGATATAGACTAAAATAATTATTCATTTAGATAAAAAGGTGGTTTTATACAGAATTGATGATCATATTGATATAAGTAGAGGACCAATGATTGGTAATACAGATTTATTGGGACGCTGCACTATAACTGCGGTATGTTTAAGACAATTTTTTTTAAATAATACATTTATATTTCTCTTAAGATAAAAAATGTGTATTAATATAAATTTGTTTTTCAACTTTACATTAGGTACATCGTTTAGATACTAAAAATGGCCATCTATACAGATTTCAAGGAGTCTCTTTACCCGTAAATATTATGGTAAATAAAATTGATTTCATTTTTTAATAATGGTTAATATTGAATGTTATATATCAGGGATGGCCAGCGAGAAGAGACTCGCTAGCCGCCCAATATATTAATATATTTGGAAGAGCTGAAATGAAAAAAAAAGGTCACATTTATATAATATTAATAATAAATAGGATAATATATCAAATGTATTTGTAAAAATGTTTTGTATCTTACGATAAGATGGGAGCCGAATAAGTCTTATGACGCGAGCCGCAGTTTGGCCACCCCTGTTATATATGAACAAATGTTTAATACTTAGTTTAATACTAAAAAATCTTGTTTATGAAAATAAACTTTAAATAATGGTGTGATTAAAGACAAAGTATTATGATATTATTATAACTTGGTTATTGCTCTAAATAAATAAATATTTTACAGTGCATTATTTTTAATTACCATTAATACTATTTTATTTTTGTCACAGTTAAACCATTTCGCTTATTCTTTGTTAGAACAAAGGGCCAAAAAATTGGTAAGTATTTTTTTATGGACTTTTTAATTTTCTCATAAAATACTTCTTATTATTTGTTTTGTTTTTAGAATGCAGCAAGGTGGGTAGATCAAGCTCAAAATGATACCTATGTTCCACAATTTGCTCGGGAAGATACTGCAGCATAATTCATGATAATAACTAGTGTACTTTAATAATAAATTGTTCATAATAAAATTTGTATTCAAATTCATAATGGTATATTTTACTTTTAATTCTTATACTTTCAAATGTATTTTAAATACTGTAAAGTGGATCAATTATTAAGCGAGACTTTTTATTTGATCATAAATCATACTATGAACGTGAGTTGAAATAGATAAAAATAAATAATTTTTTTTTTTTTTTTTATTAATAAAGTGTTACTGACATCAGGGTCATCTAACTTAATGATAAAAAACAATTTTTAACATGCAATAGTTGTTATAAATAAATAAGTAAATACAATAAATTACAGTTATTTACATAGATGAATAGCTAGATAATAAAATGTGACATCGTAATAATTAGTTAATCTAGGTGTATATATATTTTTTTTTTTTAAATATATATCATATATTATTGACGTTGAGAAAGGGCATCATGAGGACGTCCGCGCTTGAGACGTCGGAGGGTAGGCTTGTCGTTGAGTTTGAAATATTTTGCGCTTTTGGCGTTGTTTAGATGGCCAAAGAAGTTGACTGAGAAATTTTGTATGTAGGATTATTATTTAGATACTAAATAACGAAGTGTTCCATACTAGCACAAAGCAAACATCTAAAATTAAATGTAAAATTCTCAATGACTTGTATTTTGAATATTCACTGTTATTTCTGTTATTAGTCTTATTACTAAATTTTATTTTAGTAATATACATTTCTTGGAGTGTGATAACATGTACAGAATCTGTCTTACTATTAACCACAAATTAATTATTTAATTTATTTGGACATCATTATTTTCTATAGCCTTGCAGATCACATTGACATTTGACTGCCACAAATAAATTTTATTATAGTCGATGGTGAAATGGTTTAATATTAATAACTAAATTTTGTTTATTGGTCTACAATCTCTACATAATAATATAATATAATATTATTATTATTATTATTATTATCTTCCATAGTTCTATCTCACGGCTCTAACCATTGTATATGATCTAAGGTGTGACGTGTGGCTACACTGTTTCCAAAGAAGATACGTATTTCATAATTGCAGACTTAAGTTCCTAACCTATAATTACTTGTATATTATGAATGTTGTGACTTGGGTTCGTGTGTGTTCGTTCTCTTGATTTCAGTCCTAGAGTTCAACACCGTATTCTCATTTTTCTTCTGTCCTGAAGCAAAATGGTAAGTTTATTATGTTTATACAATAATTTTTAAAATTGTATTTTCAATATTATTAATCGTGTTTAGTCTTGCTGTGTGCATTAGTTACACCGGAACGTCAATCAAATTTATTAAACCTCTTGTCGGTAAAAGTTTGAAAACCATGTGGCAATATTTATGAAAAGCGTTTAGTTCACCTTAATTTGTTACTGACATTTCTAAATATTATTTACATTGATTCATTATCCATTGACTCCTGTGATTACTATGAGTTGGGCTACAGATATATTCTGTTTGAGACTGTCACAAATGCTTAACATATTTATTTAACTCGAACCTGTAGGTGAATTTCTTTATATGATTTCCATTATACAAAATGTATCTGCATTTTGTTCTAATTTAAAATAATTATTTTTCTCTCGTGGTTATGTATTGACTGAAAATATTCATTCACTTTGGTGGGGTTCGCCATCAATTACACTTACTCTTAATATTTAATAACATTAATGTTATTATATATAGGTATTACAAACTGGAATAAAATATTTATAATTGGTTAAGTTATAATAAAATTAATAACCGGAATTCTCCCTCTGGTGTAGGAAATGGATTTGTGTATACATTTTTTTTTATAAATATAAATCTGGTTATAACATTTTAAATCATTCTTTATATTACTTAAAATTTTGTTTTAGACTACCAGTAAGAAGAAGACAAGGAAGTTGCGAGGCCATGTCAGTCATGGACACGGTCGTATTGGTATGTATTAACAGTTCATACTTCTAGACTGTACTCGTTTCAGAGATAGAGCGTTTCTCGATTAAAAGTATGCTCCACAGTTATGTACCCAAATTTTTCCCACTCTACCACCTGGTCCCCTCTAGACCCCGCTTCTGCGGTCAGCGTTGGGCAGGTTCAATGGTCGGAATGAGCAAGATCAGACTAATTTTGGTTACTGCATAGAATCGCTCTCTCACTTGCACGAGTATTTACTCTTATAATTCAATTTAAACTATGTTCAATAATTTGCACCATTTGATCAACAAAATAACAAATTCTAGTTTTTTGTTATATAGTGTGTGCTAAATAGATTTGATATGTTTTTCAATCATCAATTATTTTTATTTTATGATTTCAATTGAAGAAATCCAATCTACACATATTAGTCTTAACTCTTAAGTAATGCAGATTTTATTAGGATAAAATTAATTATGTAGTATTTTATAAATTAAATTACCAAAATGATGATAATCAGTTTAGCGACAGGCGGTCTGAAGTACAATTGTAATGTGGCTATTTTTTTTTAATCTGATTGGTTTATGTGTTGAGTTATTATAATATTCAACTATTTGATTATTATTAATGGATTTGTTTAATCATTTAAGGTAAACACAGGAAGCATCCCGGAGGTAGAGGTAATGCTGGTGGTATGCATCACCACAGAATAAATTTCGACAAATACCATCCTGGTTATTTTGGAAAGGTAACGGAAATAAAAATTAGATAAAAAGTATAATAGATAGATGTCCAAATACTTTAAGTATGCAGTGATTATATTGCAATTTTTTTAAATTTAAATTATGTATTGTAAATAATGGTTAATAGTAGTTATATAAATTTTAACATGATTGGTTTGTTATTTAGTTGGGTATGCGTAATTACCATTTGAGAAGAAATTCAAAATGGTGTCCCGCTATTAACCTTGAACAACTGTACACTCTAATCCCTGAAGAAACTAGGCAGAAATATGAAAATGACAAAGAAAAAGCAGTTGTCATTGATGTTGTCTCAAAGGTAAATATAAATATTTGTTTTAACTTTGAAATTGAATCTAAGTGATGATAAAATAATTGTTTAGCGACAGGCGGTCTGAAGTACACATTTCATGTTGCCAAAATTTAATCTGATTGATTCAATGTATTTATGTGTATACATAAATACTATTATACTTTTATGTATTATAATAAAAGCCATTATTTTTCAGGGTTACTACAAAGTTTTGGGAAAAGGTAATCTTCCCAATCAGCCACTTATTGTAAAGGCTAAATTCTTTTCCAAGGTTGCTGAGCAAAAGATTAAGAAAGTTGGCGGTGCCTGTGTACTTCAAGCCTAACTTGGTTTATATGTATAAATGACCATTTATATTGAAAAATATAATAAAAACAACTGTTTTTTTAAACAACGAGTGCTGAGTTTTTATTTACATGTTTTCATATTTAAAATTGTTACTTGAAAACTCATTTATTATAAGTTAAGTGGAATACAATGATTTAGATTGAGATTTATATTAATTAAAATCTTATTATAATTTGAGTAAGATATAATAAATAGTAAAACTGACAATGTCTCATAGTAAATTTAATTAATAAGATATTTAAATCAATAAAGAAATAATATATTGATAGTATCAGGAGAAGAACAATTAATTGTCAAAATAAAATGAAGACAAAAGTTATTAAAAGGATTACTCAAAAATAGTATCTTTTATTGCTTTAATGTTAAAATGGTAATACATACAAAGATAATAATTACAATAAACTTTACATGAATATACATACATTGAACTTAATAATGTTACATTATTGAATAAAATTAACAATTCATGAAAATCAACTATTGTTTGTATTCGAACTGTTATCTGATGAGTCTGAATTATGATTCCGTATGCGTTTCTTGGACTTTTTAGATTTATGTTTATGTTTTGATTGTCTACTACGTTCTCTTTTGAGATCTTTAGAAGAACTATGATGGCTAGAGTGAGACTTTTTTGAACGTCTGCTACTTCGATCTCTGTCACGAGAAGAATACCGACTAAACATAAATTAAATGATAAATACTGAGTAAGAAGAATAAGTCAAATAATTTTTTAATTATCTATTAAAAAAATAAATGGAATGAATTGTGTAAATATATAAAATTAAATTATTAACTACTTACTGATCTGGGGTTTTATCTTTACTTTCGTCATAATGTTTTATTCGTTTGTAATTATCTTTTTCTTTCTCACACCTTTCTATTTTTTTGCGCTTATTGTCTCTAGATAATGTTTCTGAAAAAACAAAAACTTATGGTTAACAATTCATTTTTTTTTTTACATTCTTCAGAAAATTTGAACGTAGGTTATAAATAGGACCAATGGCGGCCTAACAGTGGTGGTGAGGGGGATAGATCCCCCATGACATTTTTTTTTTTAATATTTATAACAATTGCATACGGTACTGTCACTTGCATGCACTAATTGATATCGATTTATCTTGGGCCAGATTATAGGAGCTGATAAGCATTGCACAGGCAGAACAACAGTTATAAAAGGAACAGAATTAAAGTATAAATCAAGAGTAGGACTACATGGCTACAAAAATTAATTTATTATGGAAATAGAAAAAAATTTATTTGATGGAGAATTATACTGGTACTTAAATTGACATACCTTGGAGTCTTGAATGCAAAGACAATTTGCTACTTTTATTTCCATTTATATTTTTACTTAAATGGCCATCGTTAGATATATCTTCATCACTAGAAAGTGTTAAACTATTTTTATTAATTTAGATTAAGTATTCAATACAAATTTTACAAATTAAGAAAAATATCGTACCTAGAACCAATAGATATTACGTCTTGTACTTTGGAAGGCAGTGGTTGAACTTTTAAATCATTCTCAGGAAAACCATTTTTTTCATCTGTAGACGTTTTCTGATCAACAGTATTCACTACAGGAGTATGAACTGGCAAATCTACAGAAAGAATATCAGACATTTTGTTAGTTGTATAAATTTAATTTCAACACAAACTAATGTGGTTATAACTACCGCCTGAAATTGGAGGTTCAGATTTTTCTCCATGTTTAATAGTGTTTGAATTTTTGGAAGATGATGATATGATTTTCATAGAAGCCAAAAATTGTGCAGCCTTTCTTTTTCTTTCAGCTTGTATTTTTTCTTTTTCTTTTTTGGTACGTTCTCTTTCTAACATAAAAAGTTTTTCTTTTGCTGCCATAGCTAACTTGTCTTTTAATCTTTCTTCAGCTGTAAAAAAAAATAATTAGTTATTATGTACTTTCACATTTTTGTAATACAATTCTCTAACATCAGCAAAAAACTATGATACATTTTTTGAATTGTATTTATTTAAACCTTTATTTTGGGACTAATACTTGAACATAAAATTTTTTCTAAAATAATTCTTTATTTAATTTATACAACATCAATAAATGTGATTGAAATAATAAAAAAAATTATCTTATAACACTCATGAGCATACCTAATTTAGCTGTATTTTGTAATGGATTTTTCTTGACAGACGTAGAAGATTTATTCAATTTATTATGATTTGATTCAGTTTTATCAATACGTTCTTTTTTATGTTCATCATCACTTGTTTCATTTGAACTATCTTCAAGAGCACTTTTTTTTATCTCAACCGCTTCGGATTCTTTTTGCTTTTTTAGTGAAAAACACACAGGTACTGTAATACAAATACATGAATGTTATTAATTTTGTTATTATTACAAAAAAAAACTAATACATATTTAGGTAATGTATTAAATTATATTGTTCATAGTTTTAGACTCAGTCCTCAATATAAACTCAATAGTGACTCAACATATAACATTTTTTAAATACTTTCTACAGTATTTTATATTTGTTCATTTTTTCCTGGGCAAAGTTAGGATATAAAACTAGTATAGTATATAATATAACTGTGTTTAAAAGTATGAGTAGAATACTAGAATATATGGGGGAGGGGTTTAAAACCACATGGTAATAACATTAATATTTCATTGGCTACTAACAAAAATTAAAATGGCCCCAAGTTTTCACTACCTTCAAAAAATCTTAGTTAAAAGTGTGAAATTTGACAGAATTAACTAAAAGCTAACAAGATGCAAAAATTGCATCACTAAAAATTTTGTTTTAGTTAAATTGTTTTTACTTAAGAACAGACACACACACACACACATATATATATATATATATATATAGTTATAAGTTTCTCATAATTACATTTGGAATTTGTTTTAGAATCCACATTTGATTTGGATGGAGCTGTTTGTTCCAATCGTTTGATTGTGGCATACAGTTTAAGCTTTTGAGTATAATATGCATTAAAACAGTCATCAGGCTCTAGGAATTTCAGTCTTGGATCCTCTAAATACAAAAAATACAAATTAAATATTTTGAACTAAAAGTCATTATAATGTACTTACGTCTTTTTCGAGCGGTTTCTTCAAATTGCTTTCCGTTTTTTGTCACATAAGAAGCCATTTTATCAATAATGATTTGTAAATCATTAGGTGGTACGTCAATACCAACTGTAACATTTTGTTGAACAGGATTGGAAATCTCTGATTCGGTTTTAGTAATAGTAGTAGCCTAGAAATATAAAATGTTTTCAAGACTATGCATAATTACAACCATAATGTCAAATAGAAAAGCAAGAACGGTTTTAACATGAAAGTAAACTTAAAAATATCCCCTATAATCACTATAAGTATGTGTTAACTAAGATAATTCTCAATTTTGTGAATCTATAAATATCTATTATGAAATATAAATAAACAAAATCAAATTTTGAAGCATACTTCAACTGAGCTTAGTTCATCAATTATTTCATTATCATCTGTGTCCGGAGAATTGGAAGCATTTAATGTAAATTGAGAAACTAATTTTTTTTTCAACCGCCGTCTAGCTGATTTAGTAAGTCCATCAAATTCTGATGTAGTGACATTTATGGAAGGAGTTTCTACTTCATTTATGATGGTTTCCTCAACCGGCATTGCAGATTGTTTCTCTTTAATTTTGTTTACTAGTAATGAGTATGAACAGTCAGCAGAAGGTTTGTATGTTATGTTTGGTATAAATGGCGTCTGCAAATAAATTCAATAATAAGTAAATTATTATTTAATAGTGGTACTGAGCGGAGAGTTGAGTGCAAAATGGAATTTGATTGTCAAGCTATTCCAGACAAGAATGGTAATGCCATGAGTAGGAATTATCCTAGGAAAAAATTATATTGATATCTTGTGAATATGAGCTATATCACTAACTAGCTCACAAAAAAATTGAAAAATTTTAAATAAATTATTATTGGTCCAATTCAGAAATTAGTCTAAAATAATTAAACGTTGATAATTTCTTTAAAACAATTATTATGGTAAAAATTAAAGATAAAGCATAAGACATAATAGGAATAAAATAGGTTTAGGTTGAAGCTAAAAATAATTGGAGAAATAGTAACTCGATCTGCTCACAATTATTACCTGAAAAATAAAACATAACATTGAAATTGTGTACAAAGATTATTAAAAATCAGTTAGAAATATTTTTTTAAGGATAAAAGTGTATATTAATGATTTATTTTATTTCATGAAAATAATTGATTTACTGGTTGATTGATCAACATTAAAGATACTATACTTAAGTATTTAAAATAGCATGGATAATCCTTAACTTACCTTACTTGTTTAAAGTTAATAGAATATAAAATGTTTTAAATCTTTTTCACGAAACGAGTTATATTATTATAATACAACAAACATAATTGTAAAAATTCTTCTAACCTTACCTGTCTAGAACTTTTTTATAAAGTTAATTATTTTATTATCAAACGAGACAATAATAGAATCAATCTTATTTTAATTAATTTATAATCTTATTATTTGAACAAACTGCTTAAATAACAGTTACTAGAATAATATTATATACCTAACCTAATATATTATTCTTAAAGTTAATTATTTTATCAAAAATACATATAAGTTAGATCCAATAACTCAATATTTAACAGTTTTTATATTATTTGAATGGAAAATTGAAAATAACAATAAATTAATTGTTTGGCTTAAAAGTGAATGTAACCTATGAGTTCAATAAATACAATAATTGTTGTAGAATAAAATAAATGAGTACTGTTATGCATTAAATAAAAAATTAAATAGATACATAAATGAGTTTGTAGAGCTAATACAAAAAAATATTTTTATTTAACAGTCCATATTTATAACGGAAATAGATAACTATTATGTTATGTTTTCATAAGATGTGGGATGTTTTAAGTTAATAGTATCATAATTTAGTTTCTAATTATCAAACAGTGAAATAAAAGTTAATGAAAAAATAATTAGTTTATAAAAATTATAACTCTATTATGATAAATTGATAAAGATATATTATACTGAATATACTAAAACAAACACATATAATATCAATTTAAGAATCATTACAATGAGTTTATACAATTAATTTATATCTAAGCAATTTCAGTATTTATAAGTATAGTTTTAAATTATTATTTTGGTTTTTTATTTGATTTCAAGCAAGCAATTATTGTTTTGCAATAACAAAATGTTTTTGTTTTTGGGAGATAATTCTTTCAGTAATTAAAAACTTAAAAATACCATAACAATATAGTATATTGTATTATAAATTTAACTCAGGAAGAATTCAAGTTTTCAAAACCAATTTATTAGAACGTCATAAATGTATTGATTTAAAAAAATGTAATGGATTAATTAGAGACTTTTGAAGAGATGTCACATCATTGAAAATTAAAAACATAAAGATATAATAATTTTTTTATAATTGTTCAGAATTTTTGAAGATTAAACATAACACGTCTCTTAGACGGGTATCTTACAACAGTGTCTAACAGCATATAGCCTACCTAATTTTGAACTTTATATTTTTTTAAATAAATATTAACCCAATTACTAACTATGGAAATGTATCCAATTATCAAATTATCATTTTATTATTTTCAAAACATTTAACAATTTAAAAGGAATCACATAACTTACCAGCATCCAGACCGTGTGGCATTCAAGATGACCATTCTGAATATACTTAAGTATCGTCTTCGTTTGTATTGTAAAATCATGGTTATTTACAATTTCATCAAAAATCTATATTTATGAAAATTACCAAAAGTCTTCTTCTTTACCTTTTACCTTATAATCTTATATGTATATAGATGATGTATTCCACTTGCAATATTATAAATGATTCACTTATCTACAGTTATAACCAACACATTATAATGCAATGATATCACTTGACGTCAAATTCCTACTATTTAACAGATCAGTTTGCTTAAAATAAAATATACTATTCATTATGCTGAATATTAATAAAGATAAAACATTTTTTTTTTTTTTTAATTATTACATAGTCATATTCCAATTTTTGATCAAAATTTTGAAGTAAAAATGATTTTTTTTTTTTTAAAAGAGACTTATATAAGTTATAAGTATTATTGTACTTTAAATATAAAATAAATTTCAATGTAATTTGTATAAAGAATATTCTTAAATATCACTATTTCAGCAAGAAATAATATCTGTTGTACTTAAACATATATAATATAAGCAAATGACGTTAGATATCACAGACAAGTAATGTTATCACATGTTTTTTTTTTCAAAATCAGTGAATTATTTTAAATTATTTGTTAAATATTTTGTAGTAGGAGATATACTAGGGCACCTACCGTTTCTGGTTGTTTTGAACTTTTTAATAGGCTTGGATGAAGGTAACTTTCTTCATTTGAGGAATCTAACGAATCTAGAAAAAAAATATTAGTTTATTACTAATTTGAGTTACAGGAACACATACCATATATTTTTTTTAAAATTATTTTGGGCTAAATAATTGTAAACAGACTTATCAAAACGATCTAATATAAATCCAATGAAAAATAAATTATTATTTTGGAGACATTAAGAAACTTAAGACAGATGCATGACATTATTGAACTCTAGGACAAAGAAACCAAGAACGAAAAGTCCGAATTTAAGAAAATAGTAAAAAAGATAGAACTGAAAAAGGTCAAACAAAAAGTTTGAAAATAAAAATTATTCAATTCGCAATATTTTGTCCAACAGCAAAAATACAAGGTTGGGCTTTTTGTCTGGCTTTTCAAATAATACTTTTGACTAATTTCTGCCTATCTTATACATGTAAATTCACACAATGATTTACCTATTTTAGTATTATATTATCAAGTTCTTACTTTCTTAATATTAAATCAAGTATGGTAATAATTTTTTTTTTCATTCAAATTATTGGAATGAAAAAAATCTGAATTTTAATAACTTCATGAATGTAACTGTAAAAATATAACTCGGTAATAATGAGTAAATGGTTTATTAAGTTAGCTTTAATAAAATTAATTATTAAGATGGATTCAATATCATGGCTAAGCAATATAATGATTTAAATCCATAAAAACATCAGTGTAATCAGCCAGTAAAACTATATTTTATAACCTTTCTCTATAACTATGGAAGTAGAAAGTTGGTTGATTGGTCATTAAATATTACTTGTCAAGTTAATACAGAATGTGTAATTTAAAAATAGTTAATTGTGGCTAATTTTTTTTTCTTAGCTTATGTGATTCTTAACCATAACATAGACACAAAGTATGTTTTCCCAGTGTCAGAAATCCATGTTACTAAAGAAAAAACTAGCAAAAATTGACTATTTTTTCAATGCAGATCTTTAAAACTAGAAAATGGATTTTGTTGTTTAGGGTCTTGTTAGAATCGCATTGGCTAGGGGAAGTGCAGGGAAGAGCTTTAGCCCTTTATATTTAATCATTTATTCACTATAAACATTTAAAGTTGTATATAATAAAAACCCACATATATGAATAGATAAGTACTAATATTTGTTAAAAATGTTGAGATGGCTAAAAAGTAAAAGGTGAGTTCCATAAAAATAGTGCAAATAAAGTATTAAGATAAGGTTAACATTTTAGAAAGGGACCACTAAAGTTTAGTATACTTGAAAAACAAATGCATTTTGATTTAGAAAATTGTCCATTTAGAGTATATTTTAATCTTATTATTCTCCTTTCTATGGGCTCCAGAGCACATTGGCATAAATGGCAATGAGCATACCGACTCGCTAGCTGGCTCCACCGCCAACCAGGCTTAACCGGGCCCTCTGTAGTGTCCCTATACTGATTTAGTCACTCTACATCGCACATCCATACAGGAGTTATGGAAGCTGGAATGGGATACCCTACCAAGGTCCTATGCTTCTGGTTATAGATCATTATTTAAAAACATCCCTTTTCAACCATGGTTTCAATCCCTACAGATCAGCCGCACTGTCATAACCAAACACACCAGATTACGCATAGGTTACATCCTACTACCACACCACAAAGTGTGAGCTTTACCAATCCATATTATTTATAAGTATTAATGCCATGTCCATAATTGTCAGTATATTATAATGTATAGTTAAAATCTCATTAAAAAAAAAATCCTATAATTGTATACATACACATACAGTAAAAAATTTTCCAAAAATTATAAACCAAAAAAGTGTTTATGCCAACCCATACTTGACAAGTTTTTACTATTCTACAGTATGTAGAAGACAGTTGTCACCAATCATTTTCAGAAAACAAGTAATTCAGAACTTTTTGGATACTAAAAATACTATAAAACAATAAAATGTGTAGGACGCATATTAATTTATTGAGTGTTTTAACAAAAACTTCTTTTAAAGTTTTTTGAGCATTAAAAAAAAAATGTTCTATTAAATATTTCCTTCAACACAAAAATACAAATAAAATAATAATATAATTTTAAAAATAAGTAAATCAATGTGTGAAGTGGACAGTTTTACATGGATAAGATGGGCAAAAATGTTGTGTCAGGCACAATGATGTAAATACTAAGATGGATTTTTTTTCAATTTCCTACATCCCAAACATGCCCATTATTCTTAAAATTTAAGATTTTTTTTAGAAATTAAAATTTTTTTTTTAGATTGTACGTTTTTAAGATTTTAAAATGTTACCTTCGCCACTATCATTAGCAAGTGTAGGATTATAACGGCAGGACCGGATAGCTGAAAGTACATGTTGATAGTAAGGATAAAGTGGCCTGTCATATGACAGAAATTCAAACTGAGGATTGTGAGCTTGTTTAGCCTTTAATAAAACTTCCATTTGTGCTCCATGCTTGGATATGAACAATGCTGTTTTTTCAATAATAGCATTTAATTTTTTCGTTGGAGGCTAAAAGTAAAATCAAATGTAAAAATAATGTAATCCATTTTTTTACTTTATGTTTTTCTTACCACATGCATATTAGAAGGAATTTCTAATTCCCTAGGTGGAATAAAAGCTTCTTCCAGTTCAGGATCATAATCGGTGTCATCTGCAGTTTTTATTTCAGATGTATTTGAAGATTCATCCTCATATTTATAACCAACCTGCCCATATTCTTTTTCATCATTATTTAAAGCCTGATGGAGTCGTTTAAGTTCTTCCTCTAATTACAAATAATTTAATAACATATATTATCAATATATCCTATAGACCTATTATAAATAGGTTGGATTTTTTTATCAATAATTTGTAATTTAATATTTTTGTGTACATAAACAGAACAATTTGGTTTAATTTGAAATATGATTACAATACACATATACCTTACATAATATAAATTAAAAACAAATAAAATATTTGTCTAATAAACTTTAATACAACAGATGTGAGCATATCACATTTTTTATGAATTTAAAATTTAAAATTTTATTTTGTAAAATGTTACATATCATAAACTTGAGTACCAAAAATTATAATTTTATAGTACTTTAATAAATATATTGAATAAAAATATATTAAATTGTAAGCTGGTATGTAATATAGAAGAAGGTATTTCAAATCTATGAAAAAAATGTACTGTGATTATAACTGCAGAAATTAATTTTTTTTGAATTTGAACCTTAATAACAACTTTTCCTACCTTGATAAATTGATTCTTCTTCACTTTTATCGTTGAGAGACTTATACCTTTCTTCATCACATAGTTGTTCGATTTTCTTTTCATCGGCTGTCAAACCTTCCCACCGACTTTGTCCAAATGGTAGGGCTTCTACAGACTTTAAGTCACTTAAAGCCCCACGGCAATCATATCTGTAAATCAAACACATACAGAATTTTGATCCTAGAGATTATGCTCTTAGGGAATTATGATGTTTACCTGTCTATTTTTAATGTCTCATCAGCCATCCAAGGTATCAAATGCTTCCCTTGATCAATGAAAAGCGCTTTTTCGTCATCTTTAAATAATTTGCACGAATACCCAAACACCAATAAAGTTTGTTTTTCGTCTTCGGATGTACCATTGCTGGTAGACCGATTCTTGTAAGCATTTATATAAGACATAACACAAAACAATAACCACTTACGAACGAAAATTATGAGCCACTAACTGATGAATTTTACCAAGTAAGAATAAATAATTATGTTTAAGTCACTTGTTGTTTTTGAAAAAAAAAATGTATAAGTTTAAACACTTTAAAACAAAGTAATAATATTGAGAACGGAAATACTGAATAATAAATAAAATGTGTTAAATAGTAGTTTTCTTTTACAAACAAACCCAGATAAACATTTATGGTAAACAATGATAACAGCCAGGTCACATGGTGTAGCCGAACATTTTGTTCTATAACCAGACGGGTCGCACTGCAAAAATTCTTTAAAACCAGTAACAACCAAAACAAACAATAAACTTTATAAAAATTATACATTTTTTTTTCGTTTTTAAACTTAAAAAACTCTTTATATTAGCATAGAGAATAATAATTTTAATTCATTTTGGCATGTTTGAAGTTTTTACAAGTTTTCTTGTAGTGTTTCATATTTTCAAATTAATAAAAATTGTTTTAGGACAAATCATAAATCATTGTTTTACGTGTAAATCCAGTGTCATTAAAATTTGAATTTAAAATAACTCACAAAAATGTTTTGCCTAATACTTAAATTTTTTTTAGTAAAAAAAGGTTGGATAGAATCTCGCAATTCAGAAATTGTATGCATTTTGTACTAGAAAAATATTAACTTATTTTCATCTTTTTAACACAGTATGTTAGGGTTGCCATGCGTCCCGGTTTGGCCGGGACAGTACCGGTTTTGAGTATGGCGTCCCGGTGTCCCGATAATGTGTTTCGGGACAGCACAATGTCCCGGAATGAGAGAAATAACTAATGTATGTCTTTTATTAGACATTTGATGGAAAAACTATAATATAGCCATGATAAAAATAACAAGTTAAATAATTGATTGAATATAATTATTAAATAAATAATTGAAAAAATCTATTTTTAAATTATTTTCCCGACGATTTTTGTCTAATACGTTCTTCATAATTCCGTTGTAATACGATTTGCATTGATGAAAACAATTTTTTTGATCAATTTAAAATGTTCGACAAATATTTCAAAGAACAAAGTGAAGAATGGCACAACACATCATTCGAAGAACGTTGGTTATCAGCATTTAAACATTTTAAAGAACTTAATAAAACAATATTGATTGTCTAAATAGTTGTTGAATTTTCTTTCTCATTACCTGGTTAAAATGCAACAGTAACGTGTGTTTTCATTAATGAATAGCATATGGACAAAATCGCGAAATAAATTAGATATAAGAACAGTTGAGGCTCCGTTAATAATAAAAACAAGTTTCGATAACATGTCTTGTTGTCAATTTTATGAGTCAATTCTTGCCAACAAAACATTGCTTCAAAAAGTACATAGTTCAGCCTTCAGCCAAGTATCAAACAACTCAGACTTTTTTGCCGACGGAGAACACGTCGGACACGGATTAAAAATGTCGTATATTTTATTATGTATTCTTTAATTTAAAAATATCAAAAAATTTATAATAAAAATTAAACTTCAAATATTATTATGAACGAGTATATAATGTGTGTTACTAATTGTGTATTATTTTACTATTGTGTATTTGTGTCATCAAAAATTCAATAAAAAAAATGAAAAAAAGTTTGTCCCGGTTTTTGTCAAATAAAATATGGTAACCCTACAGTATGTAATAATTTAAGCTTTAACACTTTAAGAAAAAATTAACCTAATAATTTCGATAGTTTGTAAGAAATTTCATAAAAAAGTAAAGAACCTCAACCTTGTTTTAATTTTTTATAAATTTTATAAGCGTATTAGCTGACGAACAAATTTGTTATCAGTTATCACTTAACAATTAACATACATAAATTGTAATCAAACTTAAAAAATTCAAATATCTATAAATAGCATTAAAAGAACCAAAATATTAAAAAAATTAAATCATCCATTGTTTGTTTGCAGTTCTTGGGTATATAAGTATATTGACTCCCATTTAAATCGTTTTTGGGTGTAAAATCTTCAAGATAGTGAGTGTCTCTTGGAGTAGAATTATGTTTACATCATGATTCGCATTTCGCAGTCAGTGCTGCTAAGTATTCAGACTTTGCTTTCGAAAGGTCAACATTAAATTGGAGTAGTTAGTTACAGTTTTATACCCGCAGTGAGTGTCCAATGTTAAGCGTCACGTTTTCTATAATAATATAGTATCTCGGATGTAGAAACAAAAAAACACACACATTGGAAAACTAATAGGTTCATTTCTGCTCTCAGAATTGAAAATATGAAGACATTTTACATAAGCATGATACATTTCAAAATTGTTTAACTAAAAAATAATAATTAAATTTTCATTATTATTTTTACAAAACTTAATGATTATTTAATGAGTATTGCTTTTTAAAGGTTGGTCTTCATAACTTTTAAAATTATCCTTAATCAATATTTTCATGTTATTACAGTGGTCAAATTAGTTGCAAAAACATTAAAAATTAAAAATATATAAATTATGGATAATAACATTTTTAATTTAAAATTAGTATCTAGTTCATCCACACATTTGGACTTAGTTTGCTCACGCTAGGGCCTCATTTCAGTAGATAAGTAGGTAGTTCAGCAAATTAGGCAGTACCAATTCAAATTTCAATAACACTATGTAGATAGTAAGACAAAAAAAAAATCAAACACAATATTTACAAATTCATTATAAACATTTACAGTTTAAGAATAATATGTTGAGCTTATAAGAATATTATATAATTTTCTATTTTTATATAACATGTTGGGTATTATATCATAAAGACTTACTATTATAGATATTCACTGTATATATGTACTATGTTAATTATAATTTATAATCAATAAATAGTGATAGGTAAAACTACAATATATATAAAATGTATTAATAATTTAAAACTTTCTAAATGATTCATTTACTGGATAATCAAAGTTAACAAAACTAAATATTCTTACATTACATCTACTCGCCGCTAGGTTGTCCCAAAACTGACCAGCTGAACAGTACTGTTATTTTTGAACTTCTCTCAAACATCTCAAGTAAAATATTTAGGTTTAATTTTCAATCAATGCTTACATAAACTGCTAATTCTAAAAAACGTCAACTATCAACATCCTTCTTTCATAATGCATTAAAAAACAAGCCTAGTGTCCCACATGTTAGAATACTATTTAATTGGATTAAAAAAACAAAATGTTCATAAATACAGTTGGTTATATTTTAGTGTTAAAATTAGTTATATAAAAGACACTCAATTAAACAAAATACAGATTACAAATAATTTAATTATTTTTTTCTGAATTTATTTTTAGTCTTTTTCCTTTTTGGTTCATTTTCCTCTTCAGGTTCATATTTGGACGGATCTGCTAATCTTTTTTCTCCGCTAAAAATAAAATTAAGTTATAAAAAAAAAATTTGTTTTTAAATTATGTTAATATTTATTACCTTTTTACACTTATAAGGCTTTTAGTTTTACCAGAATTTCCTAGAGCTTTTCCCCATTCATCTTCTGTCCCTTTAATAGCATATCTAGTTAGATTTTCCTGTTTTAGTTTTTCTAATTCTATGCGTTGTTTCTTTTTCAAAACCTGTGATATAATTTATATATATATATTACTATATTAGTATACATTACAGGCAAATGTGTGATTTTGTTAATGTTATTCGTTATACCTTAGCTGCTTGTTCCAATTCTACATCCAGAGGCTTAGCTAATGGTCTCAATTCATTACTTTCGGTTTGTTGAATCACAGGCATTTTATTATCAACATTTTGTTCCATTATTCCATTAATTACTTGCAGTATACGTCGCATCATTCTATTGTATAAGCCAAGTATTTGTGAAGGTAATAATTCAAATTGTTCTGAAAGATCTTCTACGGTTTTGTATTGTAGACCCAATCCTAGCAATAAAGCCTAATAAAAACATGATTTTAATATATTTTTATGAATAACAAAAGCATTTAGGTGGCTTTATTACTTTTTGAACAGCTGAGAAATGAGTATCTCCAATTTTACTTTGAAAGTAAAGCTTGGATAAGGTAGGTAAAAGATCCATTATAAGATGATAATCAGCCATATTATTACAATATTTCTCTAATCGGAGAATATCATAAGAACTTAAATGAATATCCAACTCTGTTTTGTCCAAAATATCTATAATATAAAGTATTAATAATAGCGTTCAACTGAATTTAAAGTATAGAATTAGAGTGGGTTTTTAAACACTTCAAATCCTTGAACTTAAAAATATTCAAACAGTTTTTAATTTGAGAGAGAATTAAGATAAAGTTTAAACAATTCAAGAAAAAAATCAAATTTAAAATGATAGAGTATGGCAGCAGATTCATTTTAATTTTTTTTTTTATTATACAGCACTGTTTTTATACTATTATGTTTAAAATAAATTTTAAAGTTCAAAAGTTTGGAAAAAAAAGATTAAGTTTAACTAATCTCTATATACAGTTATTTACTTTTATCTGTGTGTATAATAATATTAGTATTATGTAACACTCCAAGAGCCAATTGCGGTGAGAATTTACGAAACTGGTAACCAAGAAGTGATATAAAACGTTTACGGAAATCAACCCAAAATTGAGATAACCATTCTTGATTTTTCGATTCTGATGTATTTAAAGTTGAAATCATTATACAAGAATGTTCTCCAGTTAGTTCATTATTAGTTTGCCTAAAATAAAAATGAATTAACATAAACATATTTTATAAAATTATATAATATTACCTAATATATAATGGAATGAATCCAGCTTTCTTCCAGAATTTTAGTAGTGGACCGGTAAGACCAAATGATACACCGATATAATCTAAACGTTCCGGAGGCCGCTCACTTAGCTTCAATAACAATGGAGGTAAATTATTACGTGGTTCTATAATTAAATAAGCATATTTATTATTTAACAATTATTATTTTTTAACAAATATTTATATATATACCAATCCTTTCTTCAAGTAAGTCTACTTCTTCTTCTAGAATAGAATCAATATTTTCTTTAGGAAGTTTCCCCTCTTCAATATTTGGAATCAAAAATTCATAATACATTTTTAGCAAAGACAATGCTCTTGAACCATAGCCCATCTATAAATATTTATTAAAAACAAAAATATATATATATGTAAATTGCTGTCACTAACTATTAAAAATAATCAATTACACTTTGGTAGTCTGGATGTGTAGCAATTCGAACAATGCGAGCTCCAGCCAAAGATGGAAATTGTTCATCTTGGAAACATCCAGATATTGTCCATGGTATAAGATCACCAGCTGCTCTTTTACCACGTTTCAATGCTTCTGATGCTGATGTTTGAGATACTTCACCTTCTAGACACACCTAGACAAAACATTTACTTATAAAATTGAATCAAAAAATATTTATGTAACTGAGTGGTTTGTTGATAAAAAAGAAATTCATATATAAAAAACTAGCTGTATGCTGTAATTTTCCCACGGAAAAATGAGCAAATATAAGATTGTATGACGCTGGGTATATTAAATTTTGTCTTAACTTTATTAGATAAACCTTCGCAAAACAACACACGTTTTAAACACGATCAAACAAATGGTTCTGTAGAAATTGTTTTTAAAATGTCTGGTCTCAAGTCACTGTAAACTGGACAGGTAGCACTACAGGTGTGTTTCAATTTCATCACTCAATTTTTCAGACAGTTTGGTCTATAAAACTATTTTTAAAACCTGCTCTAATTGTTTGAATGCTTTATAAATTAAACAACCCAGCTTGAAGATGAAACAAGTGGCTAGGGAACTAAGCAGTGGCAAAAATACTCATGTTAGTTGCCCATCCTCCTAAATGCTGCCACTGAACATTCTAGAATTCTCACACTTGCCTATTAACTGTTCAACAAATTTCAAATTTTTTCCTTACTATCTTTTACACTATTATTCAACATTGTTCGCTACTTTATATAAAGAATATATATATTTTTTTTTCTAATGTCCATTGATACGACCTCGAGGTCTTTGTCAATGCTTATAACAAGTGGGTAGTAGGGAGATCATGTGATCTATTTATCTATGTATATATCACTATATGCATGATACTACCCCCCTTCTCCAAGAGGAGACATGTGCGGTTTTCACTCCCAGTGGAGTGGGACCTAGTTGGAAACCAGATGACGCAATCGGACGACAGCACGGGAAAATGGTGATTGAATTGTTGAATCACACACATTTTTTTGCACTTGCTATGGATCGAACTGATGACTGTGTTAGTCGCAGTCATCTGCATGACCACTGCGCCACTCCGGCCCGCATATAAAGAATATGAGTGGAAAATTTCAATTTTCTAAACTTCGTTTAACTTAAAAAACAAGAGGGCGGCTGACTTGTGCGCAGGGACATGATACACGGCAGGTATACAGATAGTTGATTCGGTGGGGCAACAAATAGGCTGCCTAAATGCTGCCCGAAGAAAACTGGTCGCTGCCGACTATCTTTTTTTAACTTGAACAGAGTATTGACTTTAAACTATGTCAATCAGTCAGTTTCTTCTTTTATATTATAAACAGATAAAAGTGATTATTAAAGGTGTTATTTTTTTAAATAATAATATTACCTGAATGACACATAAAACTTCAGGTAAACTTTTTGTATTTACATCAACAGGACCCAACAGACAAAATAAATGATGTGCTGGAGCATCTGACATCATTTGAAGATCATTTGGACTGTTCTATTAGTTAATAAAGAAACAATGTAGATACAAAATAAACATACTGAAACATTTTATAAAGATAAATATGATTTCTTATATTTACTTTATAATGTGAAGCTACATATAATGAAACAATTCGCTGTAAGAAAGCTTCTGACGCCTTATGGTAACAAAATAAAGTATCTCTATTAATATAATATAGATCACATCTATCGGGAGGAGGGCAGCCAGAAAGCAGTGGAGCAATATTTGTTGCATCAAGACACAACAGATTAGTCAACCATTTTTCTACATCATCACCTGGTTTATAACGTATTGATTCTTCTAAAGTCACCTACAACAAATTTTTATTAATATATTAAAGTTAATATAAAAAATAAAAGATAATAAAACTAATAACCTAACTAATGTTAAAACACTTTTTAACTACAAATCTTAAATCTAAGTACAATTTATAAGTAAATAAATGCAAGACTTCTTAATTTCTTCATCCCACCACCGCCAGGAATTTTGATACATGTTCAAATTATAAAAAAAATTATTATTTTTAAAACTTTATAACTTATACTAGAAATTAGCAAACAACTAACTTCTTTTAAAAATCGTCCAGTGATAGCATTTTGACCAGCTTTATCATTTGCATTATTACCAATAGGTGTAGCTTGAGAGCGGAGCTGTTGCAACAATTTTAATGATAATGATCGACCAGTTCCTTCATAACTATAAAAAATGGCAATTAATAAGAAGGTTTGTTGAAAAGGCTTTTAACCTAGGATCCTAAAGTTAAGTGGACATCTCAATAATATATAATGTCACCGTATTACAGGTACGTAACATTACAAATTTTCAAATAGCAGTCCTCATTTAACTTTGTTAGTTATAATATTAGTGTATTTACCTATTATCTAACTTAATAGTTAAAGGTAACAACATTTTCTGTGGTATGTAAGGAGTATTTTTTTGATACAATTTAAAGCTGTGGCTAAAGACCTGGACACCGTGTATCTAATACGTAACCAGACACAATACACGAGGATTTGCTATTTTGGCGTTTTCACTGTCAACAGTTGTAACTTTTAATTGTTCTAACAGTGGCCAAAAATACACTCAGAAATCATGAACTTCAATATTGAATTAGGTATTTTAGGTATTAAGGTAACCTAACCTTACACCTAATGGAAATAATGGGAAGAAAAAACATGACTGTTTCAAGTGTTATAAATAATCAAAGCATAGACATAGTTCAGTACTCCAATGCTTCCCAAAGTGCAGTGGCGCCGAGTTCACTAAAAATAGGTGGTTCAATTCTCACCAAAGCCTACCCACCCACCCACCCACCCACCCACCCACAACACTGAACGACACAAAATCGCTCACTATCTAGTGTCCTAACTCCTAGTACCTACTTTATACTTACTATTGTAAGTAATAGTATGAACTATCTTAGGTAAATATGTTTACTTACCCACCCACCCACAATTTTAGGTGGTTCAAATGCACCACCTTAATGCGTACTCGGCGCCACTGCCAAAGTGTGTGATATTACATCCAGGGGGGCAATGGAAGTTATAAGCTTAACCACTGGTCTATAGTTTATTTATCATTTACAATATTTGTTATAACAGAAGCTAATTTTGAAACATAGTTTCTTATGGCGCGATGTGAGCGGAGGGACCCTAGCCCAGAAAAACCGTGCCCATCGAAAATAAAAGCGTTAGTCGCTATCTCTCTTACTCTTTACCGTGTATCTTAATACACGTGTATCTAAATAGCCGTGAGCTTGAATACTCATAAATATAATATAGGTACACGGGTAATGATAAATAAATACACGGGTATGCACGGTTATTATTAAATACACGGAAAAAACACGAATATTATGCACGGGTATACACGGGCTTTAATATACTTTTTGCCCGCGTACCCGGGCTCTGTGTACCCGTGTATTCTAATACCCGTGCATATACCCGGAAACCCTAGATACTATTATTATTATTATTATTGTTATAATAAATTATTATAGTATTACAATTGAAACCGTTCATAACAAAATAAATAACATTAAATATTATAAAATCACTTTCATGAGTCGTGACTGTGTTGAGGAATCTGGGTTTTTAAGTTATGATTTTATTTTGCTTTTGGGCTAGGGTCCCTCCGTTCACATAGGCGCCATAAGAAACTACGTTCCTACCGGGTGTCCCATGACAGTACTAGACTTTTTTTTGTCATATAGTGTTATATTTGTTTTTTGTCTAGCATTGAATATATGATGCAAATGTCAATGCCAAATAAAATTTAAATATGATTTGGTTGGGCCGACAGGATAATTTGGTCAGGTCGGACATCATATTAGGCTGTGTGTAGACTGTAGACTTGTCATCTGACAAACATACTGTCAGGTCTTGTCTGGTGTCTGAACCATCCGATCGCCCTACCAACTGACTAAATTGGATAGTGTATAGCTTTGTCAGGCAAATTTTCATTTCGCTTAATAGAAGTAAAATTCAACTGACTGTCGTAAAGCAATCGTGCCATCAGTACACAACACCTGATTTGGTCAGGCCATCTGTTGGACTGTGCAGATCATATTATATCTAAAGGCCTTTACATTGACACAATGAGACCCATTAATTGTAATGAATGTAGCATTTCTGATTAGGCTTTAAATTATTTTTTAACAAGCATAACAGAATAAGGTGTATGTAACAAAAAAATATATTTACTGAGATCTAAATTATTAATAACAGAGATAGCATTGCTCTGAAACAATGTAGTCCCTTGTTTATTATGTTCGAGTAAGTATTAGATACTCGGTGTCCGGGTTAATAGCCACATGGAAAATTTAAAGTAACTTCTGTACATATTTAAACAATAATTTTTTACACATATTTATTTGCTTCAAAATTAAAGTATCAAAAAAAAAACTTCCAACAAAAATTTAAAACAGACTAAATACAAAATTGTGTTATTTTTAACTTTAACAGGACGCCACACCCGCTTATGTTGTCTCCGTCTTACAAACATATAGCATAGTAAATTGTATGTTCTGAATAATCAATTTAACTCTATTATGTCTAATATTAGAATGAATTAACCTAATGACAGGTCTTTTTTTATATTTTAATTTTAAGCGAGTTATGATCATTTAAAAACTGTAAATTGTTTGAACATTTTAAAATGCTCATTATTCACTTAAAAATAAAATATAAAAAAGACCTATATCATTGACTAGATATTAATCTCACTTCTAAATTTGGTAATTTAGGTTAATTCACTCTAATATTAAACATAATAGAGTTAAATTGATTATACTGAACATACAATTTGCTATGCTATGCGTTTATAAGACAGAGACAACATATGCGGGTGTGGCATCCTCTTAATAATAGGTAAATTCACTTTATGAGAGGTGCTAGTATTTTGTAAGACAGAGATATTATCTTAATTTACAATGTCGAGTATAAGCTTGTATTGCGTTAATAATAGACATATTATAAACAAAATTAAACTATTATTTAAGAATGTACTTAAGAATAACTGTTACCAGATTGTACTTAGGGCACAGTTGAACATTAAAAAGATCTTTTTATTGTCAGCATTTTCAATTGTAAATAGGTTAACATTAAAATGTTATCTGACAAGTTGGAAAGGAGGGTATTATAGAATTACTTTACTTATCCGAAATCATTGAAACCAGTATTAAAATTTTTGCTAAATTAAAATAAGATGGGTGTATGATTTCTTGTTGGACAAAGTATTTATTTTTTGGTATGAAAATATACTTGTAAAATATTATTCACATATTTTAAAAAATTTAATTTACCCATTGATTGTAGAAGCCAAAAATACTAGATACGGACCAAGCATGGCCTTTACAAGTGGAAGTGGTATGGCAGCAGCTTCGTCAATTACAACCAATTCTGCTTGACTTAATTTATTTGATTCTGTTGGAACTATATACTAAAACATACATTTGACAAATACTGATTAATATCATTTAAGATGTTGAAGTGTCCAAGTGTTTTAAAAATAAATAGAACACACTTGGATAGTTTGTCGATGATCTCGGAAAATATTTACTCGAACCAACGCTTTATTATCGTCAGGATTGGTTGATCTAACTAATCCATAATCTAAATGTTCTTGATATCCAAGAGCGTCAAAACCTTTATTAAATACAAATTTGAAGTTCAGTATTTAAAATAATATGATAAAAAAAAATATTTTCAATACCCTTAAAAATAAATTCAAAAAATGTTTTTAAATTTTCAGGTGAAGGTGATGTAACAAAAATATTTGAATAACCAAATGCAACAGCAGCTGCAACAGCTATTCCAAGAGCAGCAGATTTTCCTCTACCTCGAGCAGCCGTTAAGGAAACAGTAGATCTAAGAGTTTTTTCAGAAATTGCTTCAATAAATGTCAGTAATGATTTGGCCTAAAATGCAATACTATTTAAACAATTTTTCTTAAAGTATACCAATAGTATACTCGTGACGGTGAAAGTACGCTACTGGGCGGTGACCAAAACTCGTCCGATCTCGCGCATTCCCACCGTCAACTCAGGCCGCTGCCACAGTCCGCGGCGACTTGGTGGTAGAGTGGGAGAAATTTGAGTACGAAAACGAGGAGCTCGATCATTTGGATGCGCCAACGAGTAACGCTCTCTCACCGGCACGAGTATATGGTTGGCGGTATTTCAAATTTTGATACAGATGTACAGTTTTTTTTTATTACTGGGACTCATACTCCACAGAATTATGATTTACACGGTATACCTGTATAACCAGTTATACTTACCTTGGTAATTTCAAAAAATATCGGATCCATTAGTAATCCATATTTTTAATGAATTTAGAGGTGTTTCTAACCCAGAAAAATGTAATATCTATTTTTAAAATTATCTTTGATATTATTTATTATTGCTTGGTCACAAAATATTTTGTAATATGGTGGGAAGAAGGGGAGGGGAGTTTTTATAAAAATAAAAAAAGTTCTAGATATTAAATAACAGATGACGGATATTATATTATGATTTTATAAAAATAATAAATAATAAATGTTCTATAAAAACAGTAATAACCGAATCACGGTAAAACAGTTATCTAATATACTGAAAATACCGCCAGCCCCAACTAATTGTAATAATACAATTGTTAATTCAATTACCTGATCAACAGTTTTACAACAACTAACTAAACATCCAACTGGTTGGGTGTCTTTCATATTTTCTTTTAACGCTGTTAATTCTTGATCATTAATTGACTGAATATTAGTTTTTTCCTCAGGAACTAAATCAAGTACTTTTGACGAAATAGGCAACACTGTTAATTGGTCATCGACTACTAGACATCGATCACATGATACTAAAGATAGCATGAACCTAGTTCAAAATAATAGTTTGTAAATATATTAATATTGAAAGAAACTTTGAAATATTTTACCTTTCATTAAACCTAGCAACAACATCTTGATGAGCTTCAGTTCTAAATCGTTCATGAACATCCATGGTTAGGGTATATAATTGTTTTAAAGATTTCAAAGACCGTAATAAAAATACTATCAGTCCACCACCTTCTACTGTTTCTATAGTACGTGCCAATAAGTTTGGAGTCATAGCTTCAAAATCCTTAAAATAATAATACAAATATTAATTTAAAAAAAATTAAGATTTAGTTTAGCTTACTTGTAATACACACATGCCATATGTGTTGCCAAGAATTTTATGAGTTTCTGAATAATAGCAATATCGAATATTAGTAGAAGCAACAAACAATTCAAATGGATCATCTTCATTTACATTAAGTTTACCCGCTTTGACTTTATGTTGTATAGTTTTCATACGTTTCTTACGATGGCTAAATTATAAGACAAAAATTAGTTTCAGTTATTTATTTTTCTGTGTAAAAAAATATAAATACCTGCTGAAACCTAATTCTTTTTTATAGCACCATAATACATTTGGTCTAGCTTTGACAGATGCTTTCGACAACATATGATGTAATATAACAACCTAAAATAGATTTCCATAGAATAATTAGATGAATAATTTTCATTTACCTAGCAAACGAATATTCATTTTCATAATATTTTCAACGAATTATGATTATACAGTGCTTATATAATTTATAACATATATAAAAGTTATAATGCCACAATACAGATATTATGTAGAAAATGTTGATTTATGTTACCTGATCACGACCCTTGTCGCCAACAATTACAAACATAGTACGATGACCGGCTGTAACACTATTTTCAATCAGTGTTCTGATCCGATTGTCGATCTTTTTACGAACCATAATAATTGTTAGTTGTTAACTAAAATAGTAAAATAATAATTATTGATTCTACTAAAAAAATTAGTAAATCTCAAAATTTTTGAAAATTTAAAAAATTTTAAATCTGAGAAAAAATATTAAACAATTCAAATTTACTAAATAGACATTACGCACGTTTCATATTACTATATTATAAGGTTATAATGGTATATTCCATTCCACTACGATAGTGGTTGTTAACAATATCATACCATGGTTACTTTGATTACCACAGAATCATGTTGTCGTTCAAACTTGAAATAATAATAAAAGATAAGAATGATGCGATAATTTGTATTCTTTAGTTATATTGACTTGTTACTTGTTATCACGTGCTTGTTATTTATCACGGACTACTATAAATACATTATACAGTGTAGTTGTAGGCTGTAGCACAGAATAATAGAATATATTCTGTGTTATTCTGTGGTTGTAGTCCGTGTTATTAATCTATTCTCAATTCTGTGATATTAATTAATAATTACAAAAAAAATAGTTTTAGACGTTTTAGTTAATACCATAATTGAAATATACAACCATATATTTCAACCATGGTTAATACTATTTAATAGTTACTAAGTTATTCAGTGGTGCAGTCACAGACCGTTGTGTTCTGTGTGCTTTCACTCTTCTCTTATATAATATTTAACATCAATGTGTGCGTTATAAATTCATATTTCATATGCCAAAGTTATTCTCATTTCAATTTAAAATTAAACGAACGTTTTAGAACAAATAATTTTAAATATGGATTGCGACGAAGGAACCCCTTCCAGTAGCGATACTGTTGAAGATAAAACAGAATATGATTCTTTAAAATCTCCTGTCTGCCTCATAGTGTTGGGTATGGCTGGGTCAGGAAAAACCACATTTGTTTCAAAACTCAATTCATACCTACGACAATACAAAAGAGCCCCGTATTTGATTAATCTCGACCCAGCTTGTAAAAATATGCCATATACACCAAATATAGGTATTATCCATTATGCAATTTTATTTTTTTTAAATATGTGTATGACTACTTATTACTTAATACCTATGTTTTTATTATTATTAGACATTAGAGATTCAGTGAAATACAAACAAGTGATGAAAAATTACGGTTTGGGTCCTAATGGCGCAATTGTAACTGCTTTAAATTTATATACTACAAAATTTCATCAGTTAATGGACCTCCTAGGAAAAGTAAATGTTGAAAACAGTCACGATATCACTGTTATAGACACACCTGGACAAATTGAAGTTTTCACATGGTCAGCATCAGGTCAAATACTTACTGAAAGTCTTGCATCAACATTCCCAACAGTTGTAGTTTATGTTATGGATCTAGAAAGAAGTACTAGTCCAATAACATTTATGTCAAACATGTTATATGCGTGTTCTGTATTATATAAAACCAAATTACCATTTATTGTTGTTTTAAATAAGGTTCGTTTAAAAAATATTTTATTACTTCTTTTTGTTTGTATTTAATGAAATAATAATTACTTTTATAGATTAAATAGCACAAGCAATGTATGCTGAGACACTATTATCTATTTTTTACTGTTTGAATAATGTTAAAATAACATTTATATATTAGCCTAAAATCTTAATGATAGAACACAGAATGCAGCACTTGCGACTACTCTTTATTTTGATTTATTACATTTTTTTCTATACCTATAAGATATAGTAAGCATTAAAATCTGAACTTGTCTTCTATATAAATACAAATTAAATGCCGTTGTTGGTAATTGCATCACTTAAGAACGGCTGGACCGATATGCCTAATTGTTTTTCTTCAAATGTTCGAAATAGTCCTAATAAGGTTTTTACAGGAAGAAAAACTGAAAGTGCTTTTTTCTATTAGATTTTTGTATGACAGTTTTTTTTTAAGATTGCCTTTGGTTACAGACATATTATTCTAACTAGTAGAAATATGGCTTTACACATTCGTTTAAAACAAATTTGGCATGGACAATGCTAAACTTAACTAATAATAATATTTCATTGTTTCTTTCATTCACTCATATGATTTTTGAATGTCAAAAATAACTAAACTATCTTTGGACGCCTCATCTGTCAACTAACATTGAGTATCTATTAAAAACTATTTGGGACGCCATACAAAAAATTAAAATTAGGTTCATCCAAAGTTAATAGACTCAAAATCGACTGGACTGTTTCTAATAGATTCCTTGAGACTTGGAGTGTTAATAGTTTATTTTTTTCAATTTGTAAATGGTAGCTCTCACATACATTATTTTTGTTTATTTATAGGGTTACATATTATATTACTTTATAGTTAGTAGAAATACTGTATATATATATATATTTTTTTTAAATATATTTATAAAAAATCTTTGGCACGGTTAATGTTGGGTAGTAAAGACAGTGCATTATAATTTTTAATTATCTCATCCTTGTGAAGTCATAAAGGTCTAGTTTAAAATATAACTATCCAACTTTTAGTTATAAGTCACCATATGAATAATTAAAAACAAAATCATACATCTTTAATGTAACTTAATTGTATATTTAGAGTGATATTGTTGACCCAACTTATGCAATTGAATGGATGCAAGATTTTGAAGCATTTTGTGATGCTGTAGAAAATGAATCATCATATATGTCAAATTTGACTCGTACTATGGCGTTAACTTTGGATGAATTTTATAATGAACTAAAATGTGTTCCAGTATCTTCATTGACAGGCCATAATTTTGATGCATTTTTTAAAATGGTTGATGCAGCAGCTGACGAGTTTCAAAGGTAATAGTTAATTTAGTTTAGTTAAAATAATCAAATATTAATTTTGTCAATATTAAGGGAATATCGTGTCGAATGGAATAAATTGCGTAAAGAAAAATTGCAAACTGATATTTCTCAACTGAACAAAAAATTGGATGATTTAGCAGTTAGTAGTGGCAAAGGAGAACAAGTGCCTTTATTCACATCACTAAGTGCTGGTCGTGAGATTTCCGATATCTATCTAGCACCAAATGCTGATGAAATGTCAGGAGATAGTGAAGGAGAAGAAATGCCTGGTTTTAATGTTAATGGCTAGTATTTATTTAACTATTTTATAAACTAATGGTATATTATTTTGGACCACATTAAATCTATAAAAATAATTTTTAAATATATTAATTCATATACATTTTGTTGAAATTATTTCCAATCTATGTTTAAAATGTAATGTCTACAACATCTAAAATGTTTGACATTTTTTTTTTTAGTATATTATAATAATGTTTATTAAATGTTTTTTTTTATACATTAATTATTCTTTGCTAATTTTCAGATTGAACATGTTAAAAATTCAATTTAAAAAACAACTAATTATGTGGATTTTTCAATATCTGAATACAAAAATATTATTTGTATGTGGATACTGGATATACTATTAATATAATTTTCAAAAATATAAGATAATTTAGAAAAACAAATCAAAATCATATTTTTGTTAATAAAAGTGATAAAATACACAATTATGATACCAAAAAACAGTGTTTTTTTTTTATATTAAAAATATAAGCTTCATTAATGTGTGTATTGAAATGGAGTATAGGAAAAAAAGCCGAAAAAATCAATTATTTTATTTATAAAAATGTATTATATTAAGTTTTGACTGTTACCTATATTATTAATTCTATTATAATAGTAATAGTGTTCTAAAGTATTTTATTTCTGAAACCCAAAATAAAGGGTACATAAGAACTAACTTCTAATGCAAAATACTATTAGTAATGCATGGCAAAAAAAGCTTATGTTTTTTACTTTATTGTTTTAATAAATGCTTACCTATAGCTTTTTAAATAATGAGCTGGTATTTCTATCTCCTCCCACTCACATTAATGTTCAAAATTTTAGCCCCCCCTGAAATTTTAATGAATCTCCGCCTATGACTTTAACTTAATTAGTTAGTAAAATAATAGATCAATAGACATAGAAAAGGCATACAATTCTAATTACTACGCAATATTAATTAAAATGTATACCTCTGTAATAAATTGTTTATACATTTTAATAAAAGTGACCATCTGTATTTTAAAAAAAAAAAACTAAAATTTGACTTTGATTTTTTTTTTGTAGCTTTTTTATGATTATTATTGAATTGTATTGTTTACATTGACATCTAAGGAATTATTTAAGCATAGTTAAGTTAGTTCTGATTCGAATAATTTGGTATGAAAATAAATTGAATACTTCGACGCCTACGCTATATTGTAGTCTATATTTAACACCTGTTAATTTATTTGACAAACATAAAAACAAACTTAAAATAACATAATAAACCAATAACAACTCATGAACAATTATTGTGTAATGATTAATTATCTAAATAAATCCTTATCATATCCTCTGTTGATGCTGGTTGATTAGTAACTGGACATTTAGGATAAGCTCCCTGAAGTGCTTTATGTAAGCACATGTAACAGTAAACATACCTAAGAACAACAATTTAAAACACAAGATTGAAATCATGAAACAACATTAATAATAAATAATTGATAGAAAAAATAGTACAATAAATTAAAATATTTCTGTGTAGAAATATAAATATTACCAATAATTATAACAAACATAGAAGGCAAATGGTGGTATGCAGAATAGTACAACAATTGTACTTATATTTAGAACTAATCTAATATTATTTTATGTTTTGAGTAAATAGCTACTAAATATAGTATATACTGTTAAATGTCTCTTAGGTGTTGTGTGGGTTACTAATGGGAGTGTTAAATTATAATTCTATGATATAAAATTATTGTACACGAAAAACAATTCTCAGAGAAGACATTGTTAGCCTATATTACTAAGTATATTTTATGATATTATTAATATTAAATATTAAATTACTTTAAATATATTAAGGTAATTTATTGTCAAAAACATTGCATTTTTAATGTGTATAAAATATCATAATATACTTTTAAAATTTTCAAGTACCCACGAATAATATTTTTAAATTACAAAAAAATAACTAAAATTGTTATTCTTCATCTTAATTTTGTCCAAATTTAAACTCAAAATATCAATAAAAAAAAACTGTGTTTATATGTTTTAGATTTTTTGATTACAGTATAAACTACTTATAAGAAAAAATTTTCAATCCTCAGTTATAAAAATTAAATATTTTATAGATTTTTAACTACAAAATAACAAAGTCTAGTTTTTCTTAATTTTAGATTCTGAGTGAAGTAATGAATGTATTAATTTTACAATAATCTTATTTTTTTATGTCAGTTATCACTTTTTGGAGCAGTAAAAATGATACAATTTTCTACTTCAGTATCTTTTCTGGTAAAAAATTAATGTTTTTAGTCTTAACTTTTTAAAGAGAATTTAGATTAAACTAGTGCATTGTGTTACATTCAGTATGTTATCTACGTTTTAAATTAATCTACAATTTAATTTTCTGAAAGACATCAATGATAGTAAATAAGTACTAACATTGTGATGTTGTTTATTATTAAAAATAAAAAGATTTGAGGGCTATGGATTTGCTATCCCTAGTATAGGGATTGATATTAAACCAATAGATACAGTATCATAAAAATATTGGAAAACCAATATTAAGAAGACATGCCTTTTACCATTATTACCTTTTAGCATTTATGTACATACCAATGTCAGTGAGAATAATATATTTTCGTTATGTTGACTCCAAATTGTATATACAATGAAGGATTTAAGGGTGTAGTATCAATATGTTTAATACAATAATACTAATACTTAATAATTAGTTACTAGAAGTAATTAATTTTTTTTTTTACAAAAAGCATATGAGTGGTATGATACGGATTATGTGTAAATGGCCGATTAAAGAAGTCACTCAATGCAAACACTTTTATAACTTGATATAATTCATATTTATATTAATACAATACTAAAAATATATCTAAGATTTTATCTGTTATACCATATTAAAATGTATTTTAATAAACAATATTACAATGGCATACCCTGATACAGTAAGTGCAGTTGGCATTTTTCTTTCTTTTAAACATAAAGGACACTTATTAATGTTTCTGACAGAAATAAATAGATCATTTTCCTGAAATTTTTAATTTAATATTATTATTTTAAATACAACACAAACAAAGAATATAGACCTATTAATAGATTAATAGGTGAATAATTCTATGAAGAATTTCCATGATATAAACAACATGGTATGAATGTATGATTGTAATTTTGACAGTCAGCTCTTTTGAGTTCAGTAGGCACATGAGTGCATGAGCATGACGTAAATGCCTTGAGTCAATATAACATATTTGATAGAATAGATTATGCATGTAAAGTATTGCACTGATCTGATCCAGAATCAGATTTTTAAAATTGTTCCATGTTGTTTATATCATGAGTACATAATAAATCATTATAAAACATACCTTTGGAGGACAAGGAGGATTAGGAATTGGATAGGCAATAAATTTTGATTGTAAATTTTCAGAATGCCACCAATTCATAAACTGCATAAAAAATGCACCCAACTCCAAGGAATGAGATAATCCATACACTAGATAATTCTTAATAGATTCTTTAATACTGAAAATGTATAGGTTTATTATTTAAATATATATAATATGCAAACAACAATAAAATAAAAATAATATTTAGTTGTAAATATACTGTCTCATATAAGAGCCAGATATATTTGCAGTGGCAGCAAGGATACTACATGTGGTTAATACGTGCCGAGTGTAACACTATAGAGAGTGTCACTTTATTATTTTAACAACCACCTAACTTTTTTGCCGCAACAAAAGATGATGACAAAAATCATTTTATAGAGATTTGAACGACTTGAATGAAAATTGATCATGGCCTGAAGTTACTCTTATATTATGAGACAGAGCATAGAAACTTATTTTTATTTTTTATATTAATATAATTAATACACATTTAAATTACCTTAATTGAGCAAGTGATTCATTATTCGAAGATTCAATATTCTTATAAGTTAATACCATGCCTGCCATAGATAATAAAGGAGAATGTGATTGACTGGATCCATTAATATATTTTATATAATATGTTAAACGTAATGCTTCCCAACATGTATAAACAATTTTATTTAACGTTATTAATACTTTCTAAAAATTAAAAATTAATTTATTAGTTACATACTTATAAATTATATTTAATGCTTTTTGTAATAGTTTTAATTATATTAAATCATTAATACTTCCAGAATTTTAATAAATACTTATAATATTATTATTATAACTATGAAACTAATATTAATATTATGTTAAATTAGCTATATTCTATTAAAATTAATAATTGTATTCTACGGCAAGCAGTTTTTGTCATGCGGCAGTCAGTGAACATCCGTTTGTCATACCTACAGAGTGAAACATCTGTATAACTACTATGTAAGAATGCCATGCCACTGCGCACAAGTCGGCAACTGAGTACAGTTAGGTTAATATAGTGATAGCCCATCATTTCTAATGCACCTCAACACAAAGTATAATCCTGAGTTGGATATGTGCAGTAAGGATTTTAGAAGTTTAAACTATCAATTTAGTATTATATAAATAAGTTATAATAAAGGATCAAATTGCTTTAAAACAACATTGGTATAAGGGAGTTTTCCTAAAAGCAAGTCTGAGCTAAAAAGATCATTAAAAGTTAAATCTAAGATCAATTAATTTTTAAATCAAATACCCTACACAAAATCTAGTAGGTTGTAAATAGTAAATCTGGTAATTGTTTTGTATTTCAAAAATATTTTATCTTAAGTTTGTAAAAAAATTAAAAAGATAGAAAATATGCATAAAACATATAATAAATTAAGAAAATTATATGAAATGTAAAGACCAACAATCTAATTAAATTAATTATATAAATACTTAGTATTTGGTTACATCTATCAGCTGCAGTCTATAAACAAAGTGTCGAGTTTGTAATTTTTCGATATACATATTCCATTTTTTTCGTAAATAAGGTATAAAAACTACTATAGTTAAGCCCAAATACAACTGATTATTGGCAGGTTTAGAGTTGGTCATACAAGAAACTCTGGTTAAATCATAAAAGTTTTCTGAGAATGTTCCTCCTAAAACATACAGTATTATAATTTATAACTGAAATAGCTTAATACTGTTACTCTAAAAAATAGATTACCAAATATATAGGATTTTCTTACCATATTTCTTCAAATATTGATACTGACATACAGTATTAAGTACTAGAAATACTTCATCAAAATATGTACTTAGCAGTTTCAATTGTCCAGGATTTTTACTACTCATATACTATATAAATATTAAAGTTTATTTAACAATTTATTATAACAATGTAACTAAACAATTATTTTAAAATATTAAGGAAACTCACTTGAAAAATTTTTTTTACTGCTGGATAAATTGTCGAAGATAAATTTTCTTGTGCGATTACTTCAAAAATTGATGGACGACTGATAATAGTTGTTGTATGATGAGCTGCTTTTTCAGCCATTATGAATCTATTTTACTACTTAATATTTTCCAAAATAACTTTGTTAATTAATCATTATAAAAGTCAATTTTTAGAGTACATACCTATTCTATAAAATATTATGGTTCATATTATTATTTATTAATAATATCGGTTATTCGCTTACCAATTGAACATAATCAGTAAGCATTGCTTGTAGTTTATCAGCATGAATTAAGATACTCCTATATTTTCGTGATTCATGCATATCAGTCATCGTCAGCTGTTCGTTCCCTTTTCTGGTTGTACCCACAGATATATATAATAACAATAGTTATTATATATATATCTGTGGTTGTACCATAGATAATATAAGAATATGTGTGTTGTACCACTTGTCCACTTGTACCCATAGACTTTATCCTATGATCGTACCATCCCTCATTAACCCTTTTTTTTAAAGTCCCAACTTGTTGTGTCCTTTTTGACTTTTTAATGCAAACTAATTTAACGTTCGTCTCCCTCGCAGACAATCAGACCCTCACGGCCTCACCTAGGAACTTAAATTATTTTTTTATTCTTATTATCTAAAAAACTAAATAAAAATATTAAATACATTTATAAACATATTATAATATTACGTATAGCTAGTACCTAGTATAACTAGCTCAAAAAGAGTAAAAATACTATGTATAAGAATTTGGTGAAAGTTTCAAGTTTACAATTATATTTTTAGTGTGACACTAAAAAATAAAATCAATGTTGTGAAACACCGGTTTGCGTAAAAACTCGCCTTTCCCTATTTTTTTTGCAAATTCCCAATACTTTAAATTTTTACTTTAACCTCTCAAATACTAACAAGATCCAATTTTCTACTAGAAACCACCCCTGAAGACTAAAGTAAAGAATTGAAGAATTTTTTCAACTATTTATTGACTATAGGTACAAACACAAAATAATAATAAAAAATAAATAAAAAACATGCTTTTCTTAATTCTACTTAATACATGAACTAAAAAGTTGAAAATAAACTTACTTTTAAAACAATTTCTTAATGAAACTTCAAGGTTATCAAGATATTACTAAAAGTGTATCTAAAATGTATTTGTTGCAAAATTTTTAAAACTTGTGAATTACAAAAAACGAAAAGCATGTGGCTTCTATGAGTCAAGAATATCTCTTACAAAATTGGAAGTATGATCAATAATCTTTAAAATACTTATCATAAAGTTTATATCTAATGATTCAGTTGTAGAGTGACTTTACATAGGAGTTATCATAAGTGCCCCGTGCTTTTCGTTTTTTGTAATTCACAAGTTTTAAAAATTTTGCAACAAATACATTTTAGATACACTTTTAGTAATATCTTGATAACCTTGAAGTTTCATTAAGAAATTGTTTTAAAAGTAAGTTTATTTTCAACTTTTTAGTTCATGTATTAAGTAGAATTAAGAAAAGCATGTTTTTTATTTTTTTTTTTTCTACTTTTTAGTGATAACAATAAATTAGAAACAAAGGATTTTTTGAAAGCATAATTTTTTTTATTTACGGTACATTCTAATATGCATAGTATAAATAGTATAAATTAGTATAAATTAGGTTATTACATTTTTATTTTCATAGTAAGTAAATATGTAAGACTATATTAAAATTATTTCATTTTTCTCATTCCAAACCCCCCCCCTCATTTTGAGTTAAGTTTAACTCGGCGGGAATTCAAGTTAAAGACCTTGGACCAAGTAGGAACACTTCCTTATGTTAAGGACTACAGTTTTCCGCTTTAGGGAACGGGGGCACCCTCTCACCACCATTTTGGATTTTGTTTTTTTGCTAGATTTAGGTTTGGGAAGCCACTAGGAGCAACCAGTCAAAAGGGAAACTCGAGGATTGTGTTTTTTTTTTTTTTGTTAGCCTTTTTTTTTGCGCTCTGGAGATGACCTCCAGGTACACCCGTCATCGGCGACCTGGTTGTCCAAGTCAAGAATTGACAACGGGGTCATGTATTGTCGCCGACCCTAGACTTCCATACAAAATTTGAGCCTCCTAGGTCATGTAGAAGTGATTTAAATTGAACTCGCAAGATTTGATGACAACAGAAAAAAAAAATGAATGAATGAAACATTGCGAATTAAAGAAAAGCATTTAAAAATACACATGAATGTAAAATACTAAAATCAATACAACCATTGTTTCGCTCAGCAATTAGAATCTAAATTTAAATTTTTAAATTAATTATTATTGTCAATAAATTAATTATAACACTGTTTCCTAATATTTAGACGATAACGCAAGAACTTAAAATGTCATTGACTGTATAATTCAATATTAATATTTTATTTAACCTATATTGACCATTTGAAATATTTTATGTAGGTACGCATGTTTTCTATACCCATTGTATGGTACCTAACTATAAAAGTAGGTACCTAATAAGAAAATAACTAATAATGTTAATGTATTTTTAGATTCTGAGCGGAGCGAGGATTGTATTGATTTTACAATGATGTGTGTTTTTTATTTTTGTATCACCACGTGTAAGTACAGTAAAAGTGTTCCGATTTTCTTCATCAGCATTTTTTCTGGAAGGAAAGTAAATCTAGTTGGTACTTTTGGGGGTCAATATTAACAATTTTTTAATAGTTTTTAAACGCATTGAGAAAAACAAAAAAAAAATTAAAGATAAAACGGGAAGCCAATTTTCTATAAAATTTATTTTCATTAGTAAATACATGAAAATTTCACACAAAATATTTATATAAGCAATTTCTATACACAATAAAATGTTTAATATGTATTGACTTTTTTTGAACTATTTATAGGCATAATTAATTTTTGGGATCTTTTATTTCTTTTTATTATTATGCCGATAAACATTTTTTTAGTCAGTCAAAAAACTTGAAAATGTAATACAATGTATTTCATAACTTTCTGTACGTAAAAATTAAAAAGAAAGTTATACATCAAAAAAATATTTTGACAATTTTTGAGCTTATTGTAGATCTAAGAAATTTTTGGGTTTTTCAAATTTTTTTTCTTTTTAAATTGATGTTTAATTTTGAACTTCAATTTTTTGAAAATGTAATGCAAGATTTTTCATAAGTTGTTAAAATAGTAGTTTAAAAATAATAAAAATACATATGGCCAATCTTTTTTTAGCATTTAAACCTCAAATTTTGACCGAAATTCATAATCGAAAGTTTGCAAATTATTTTATAGCTAAAAATGTATGAAATGAACAGTTTTTATAGCTAAGGATTGAAAATTTAGAACATGGTTTTTTATAGACATTTCAAGTTCAAATTTAGACAATTTTATTTATTTCGTTGTATACAAATATTTTTCCATGGTGCTTCCTACGTAGTAATTGTAATTTGTATTGTTATTTTCTACAAATTTTCAAAATGTTTTGAATAATTTTATGTTTTTGATTTTTGATTATTGGGCTATTATACCACAAAGCTATGGCCTATGTGGCTATGTGATGTTTTCGACTTTTGTCAAAAATTAGTTGAATCTACATTTTACAGTCTCACTATGAATAGTCTCGTAAGAAATAAATGTTGTAGTTTGTACATCGCAACATGAATTATTTTATTACTTTTCAGCCTAAATTCTGAGAGGAGAGTGTTTTTTTTTTTGTGTGTCTGTCATCCCCTTACGAGGCAGTAAAATAAATTACTTTGATTTTGTTCATCGACATTTTTTCTGCATGTAGGAAAGTGAATCTAGTTAGTACTTTAGGGGATCAAAACTCAAAAGTAAAATCTTTCTAATAAATAATTTTCAAACTTTGTTAAGAAAAACAAAAAAAAATGAAGGAAAAACGAAAGTTTTTAAGGAAACCCAAATTTTTACAAAATTAATTTTATTTTTTGGTTTAACGCAAAAGATATTACCCATATAAAATACATGACATTTTCACCAAATGTTAATATTAGCATTTTTTATACACTAACAATTTTCAATATATTTTGACTTTTTTTTTGAGCTATTTATATTTGATGGGAACAAAAATAATATGTTCGATTTATTTAGTAGGTATTTTTTTTTATTATTGTCAATAAAATATTGTTTTGCTCTATTAAAAAACTTGAAAATAACAAAAGGTTTCTCATAATTTGTTAGTGAAAAATAAAAAGTTGAGCTTAAATCAACAAATGTTTTTTTTATAATCGTCTAAAAATAAAATGTTGACAAAATACGCCAAAATCATGAAATTTTGCAAATTTTATTGATAAAAAATGTTTTGCTTAAATCTGAGATTTGAAAATGTAACACAAGAATTCGCCATATTTTTTTCTACCTTCCACAAAAACTTTATTATTTATGGTATGAATATAATATCATAAGATATATAGGTACCACCAAGGTGGATATATAGATATCTATAATATATCCATCTTGGGTACCACCATGAACTAAGATAATATTATCTTAGTTCATGATACCTACTGGCAAGGTGGATTAATAAATCCACCTTGCCTACTGGCTACTGTATGTCTGTATATCTTAGTCCGTGATAGTAAATTAGTAACGTATATGTAATGTATGTATTTAATATTGTAATGTATGTCGAATATAATATATTATATATATTATACATATATAGGCTGACAGACCGTCTTCGCTCAGACTAGTTTTTAGTATAAAATCATGACAAATTTGTTTAATTAGTCATGTATACAATGATTTTATATAATTTAATTCAAAATTCAAATTTACCACACACGTCTGTACAGACACTATTATAAAAAAACTCTTTATTGTTGTGTGGCGGTACAGCAGAGCGGTACACACTTACCGACCTTTTTGTTATTCGAATTATTGTTTTGATAATTTTTTTACAGGTACCTACTCTACTTAATATAATTATAATATTTTTTGATATTTTTTCTTAATTGAAATTAAAGCTTATTCTTTTAATTCTTTAGTTATTTTATATTTTTATTCTTTAACCATTTCTATGGTTTCTTCTTTTCCTTACAAAAAAACATGTAATGACAATATATTTTAATGGCTACACTGATAAAACAACGAGATATATTTTGAGGTTATAATTCATACTGCATTTATTTAATTTTGATAATAAATTACATTTTGAAAATACTGTAGTTTGTAATTTTGTATTTCATTTCATTTATCAATATTATTATTCATTATTATACATTTATACCAATACAGTTCAGGACTTCACGTCAGATATTATTCTCTTCTAAAGCATGATACAATTATTTTGTCATGTTATTAATTAAAGTATCTACATAAAATATAATAATAAATATATAAATAGTTTAATATTATGAAAGTATATAATATTGAAAAATAATGACTTCTTTTAAAAAATCATTTGTGAAACCATTTGCTCGTCCTAATGAGTTATATACTGTCGAAGACTCTTATTGGAAAAAGCTTACTGTAAGTACCTACCTATTCATTGATTAAACACGTTATTGTACTTTATTGATTTGAATTTTTTTTAGAGCCCTGTATTGGTCAAAGAATTTGGTCCCATAGACTATGTAAATTTTTCACGACGTGCACCCTATCATTTTGCAGTTTCATGTTCCGCCCGAGTCAGTATTTCTTTCAATGAATTATCGAATTTTACATTTAAATATCAAAATTTATTTTTAGGTCCAAGTTTATAATCCTGTTACAAAAGTAGTCACTAAAAATCTCAATAAATTTAAAGAAGCTGCTTATGGTGCAACATTTCGTGCAGATGGCCAGTTATTATGTGCTGGTGGCGAGGAATCTGTTGTGAGATTATTTGAAGTTAATACAAAGTCTATGTTGAGACAGTTCAGAGGGCATAAAGCGTTAGTTTATTTTATTATTATAACATTTTCTTTTTAATTTTAATATTACATTTTTTGGTTTAGTGCGGTTCACCGTACTTATTTTACAAGAGACGGACATCATGTTGCAAGCTTTTCAGATGACAAAACTGTTTCTTTATGGGATATAAGTAGTCAACAAATAAGTGGGCACTATGAAGGATATCATAAAGTAATTATTTCAAACATTTTTCTAATACTTAAAAAATTAAAAGTTTGCATAGTACACATAATAAAAAAGTAATTTTTATGGTATATTTTAAAGTTATTATTCTAAAAACTAAACCGTGCTACATCAGAATTATACTAAGATATAATAAACCTATTTTACAGAAGGAAATTGGAAACCACTTAACTTAATCTTCACTAATTATAGAATAATATATGATATTCATATTCATAAATAATTAATTTAATATTTCTTGTTACTGTCAATTATTGATTTATCATACCATTTTTATTGCCTATTGCTAATGTGGTATTGTTATAATTTATTTTAATTATTATTACATTTAAGTACATCATTTTAACTTTTGATGCTATGTTATTATGAACTGTAATTGAATGAATTGTAAATCTTATAGTAGGAAGTAATAATAAAACTTGATTAATTGTATCATGATGTAGGTGAATTATGTTGTACAATTAAATCATGTTAAAGTTTGAATGGACATACAGTTAACTAGAAATAAATATTAAAATATATATTTATTATATTTAACTATCAATAAATGATACAGTAAAAGCAAAGTTTTCTTCCATTAAAAATAAAACTGCTTACACAATTAATATACTAGAAGTGTGTGATAAATGAAATATTTTATTGACAAAAAAAGGCTTGTCATAACATTGTCACTTTAATTGTTTTTTTACTTTAGGACTATATCAGAGCAGGATGTGTTTCTCCAGTTTCTGAAAATATAGTTGTTTCTGGTGGCTATGATAAACAAATTAATATGTTTGATTCAAGAACTAAATCAGTAACTATGTCAGTTGACCACGAATCACCCGTAGAAAGCTTAATATTTTTACCTTCTGGCAGTTTACTTATATCGGCTGGTAATATACAAATTTGTATTTATTAAAAATGTTTAGTATTTTCTATTATTAATCTTTGAAATTAGTTCAAAATGGCAATTATATAGAAAGTATTATTTATTTTAATATTTACTATTAAATGTGTTTTAGGTGGTACTGAGGTTCGGATATGGGATGTTTTAGCTGGAAAACTGTTGGCTAAACTCACTCAAAACCATAAGACTGTAACTGCGTTATGCTTAGCTAAGCAAGGTACAGCCATTGTAACTGCTTCTTTGGACAAGCATGTTAAGATTTACAATGTATCAACATTCCAACTGTCACATGATATTACTTATCCAAGTGCAGTACTTAGTATTGATATAAGTGTAAGTATCTTACCTTATTAAATAGAATATGAATTAAATTTAACTTTTCTACTAAACTTTATCCAAGGTTTTGTCCAAAAGTAATTTTTCTTACAACTTATAACATTTATCTCATTCCAGAGATTCTTAATTTGTTATTGAATTGTGCTAGCATTGTTCATTCTTATAGTTTTTAAGTATTCTACCACTTGTCCAGCGGTAATTTTTTTTTCAAAAGATGAAAGTTTTATTATAAAAGTTGACCAATTGAGATATATGAACTATTAACCAATTTGTAGTTGTAAAAAAAGAAAATGCAACATGCATAAGTATTCATATGGTTCATTTTTTGGCATTAAGCATTTCTAGAAGAATTCGAGGATGTGCATTAGGGTGTTCCTTAATTTTCAATTTCAAAATATTATTGGTCTCACTCCCTAAATTGGTATGTATACATATACAATTGAACTGCAAAAAATGTTAGGTCAATCAAATAGAATTAACCCATGCCGACTTGGAAGTTGAAGTTTGAGCTTAATTCATTTTTAGATAATTCTAGACATTTTTGGTATTTCTGTAAATATTTCGTAAACCGTTATGAAAATCGTAATTGTTCATAATGTTTTTTCAAGTAAATTAAATTTCCAATATATTAGCTTTAATCTTAAAATTCACAATTTCTCCACAAATCCATTATTTACATTTTATTATTTGACTGTAGGTTTAATATAGGTTGAAAACATGTGATGAAAAATTACAATTTTCATAACGGCTTACGAAATATTTACGGAAATACCATAAATGTCTAGAATTATTTAAAAATGTTTCAAGCTCAAACTTTAACTTCAAGTCGGCTCGGTTTAACTTTATTTGATTGACCTAAAATTACTTGCAGTTAATTTTTATATGTATACACACTGATTTAGGGGGTGAGACTAAAAATATATCATTATTTTGTTTTTTCTTGTATGGCTAAGGAACCCCCTAATGTGCATGGTAAGCAAAATAATGAAACAACCTTTCGTCGATACTGACAATGACGTTATTTTGGCGTTTTCTGATTTTCCTATTAAAATTGATTTATTGAAACTAAAATTTATTTGTACAATTTTATAGTTTGATTACCTAAATCATTCTATTTTTGTAAATATTAACCAATATCCATTTGGTTATTTAAAATATTTCTTTTTTGTTAGTAAATAAAAGTAAAAGTTATTTGATTCATATTTATTATTATTGAACTTCTATATTTTAGAGAAATTGAATATATAATTAATGTGGATCTTTGAATAGATTAATTAAACATAAAAAATATTTTTTATATTTACGTTTTATTATTAATCTATTCAATCATTTTTATAAATAAATATGATTCATATAATTGTTCAGCTTAACATTTTTTATATTTTTCATGTATCTATGCAAACCAATTTATAAACTTCATAACTAGTTAACAAAATGTCATTCAAATTTTGTGAATATATTTTAGAGAGATGACAAAACAATTGTAGCCGGAACAGTGGATGGCATTGTGAACATAACTAAACGTGACACATCAGTAAAACATAACAATGAAAACAAAAAAAGGCAAGCCAGAGCTGCTGCAATTGTCCAATCTGATGGTATTGATATGACTGTCCCAATAATGCAACCTGATCAGATGAGCAAGTTTGATACTGCTCTAAGGAAATTTAATTATAGCCAAGCATTAGATTTAGTCTTGGTTCATGCGGTTGCATTCAAGAAACCCCATATAACAGTTTATGTGTTTGATGAATTATGCAGGTAAATATGTAATTAATTTTGCTACTTATAATACAAGTATCAATTTAGCCTGTATTTAAAATTAAAACTATTTTTATAAATATTGATTTATATTTAAATATATAACTTATTTATTTATTTTGAAAAGTCCTTCTTAAATATATATATATTAAATTAAATAATTCACTTTTTAAATTAGTTGTTTAACGATTACTAATTACTAATGATTATATATTAATTCAATTTTTTTTAATGTTTAGGAGAAATGGCTTAGTGCAAGCAATATCTGGTAGAAATTCAAAACAATTAGCATTTTTATTGAGTTTTATTGTTCGGTATATTGGAGTTAGAAAGTTATCTAAAACATTGACACATGTTGCTTCAGCAGTCATTGGTGAGTATATTATTGGTTTTGTTAATCACATGTTTGATATATATATAACAAGCTTAGCACATAGTTCTTAGCGGTAGTACTGGTTATGTTTTGGTTAGTAATGAAAATTAAAACGTATCACCACTTCAGTGGTGGTCAAATGTTTTTGTCACAAATGGGGATGTAACCGATTTTTTAGTTCACGCTATTTGATCTTTAAACTTAATATTTATGGTTACTATTTAATACCTATATTTAAGTTATTATAAATATTTAAAAAAAGGTCATAGGGGGGATTTATCCCCTTAATCCCCTCTCGTTTGACTGCCACTGCGCTAGTGATATATTGCTTTAACAAAATTGTAGATACATCCCTTTTTAAAGTAGTTGACAATAGTATAAACCTTGAAATAAAAGGTTACAAAACTTTTATAAGACAAATTTAAATTAATTAATAATAAAAATGTACATTACAATTTTCAGACATTATATGCAGCTTATATTATTGTGATCTAATTTTTAGTCAATACCAATTTACCGTTGAAATATTAAAATAGGTCTATAGTATAAATAGATAACAACTGAAAAATAATTTAAATATTTTTAAAATGTCATTGCGTATAGTAAAATGTAATATAGATAGAATGTATGTAAAAGTTTTAATTCCTCGCAAATACTGTTTTTGAATTACTAGGAAATAACTAATATTGTTATTATTTGTAATATCTATAATGTCGTCAAAATTTAAACTTAAAATGTCTATAAAAAAATTAAAACTGTTAATAAATTATTTAGATTTTTTGGTCCTGTTCAGATTAAAAAATTCCAACCCACCACCTTTTCCATGTAACTCTAATCCCAATGTCCTCGAATCTCAAATATCTCACTGTATAAAAGATTGATTTGTGGCCCTCGCCTTAAATCAACAGAAAAACCTCAATACCCAATTACTCCTACTTTGTCAGATGTTAAAATCAAAGCTCCCAAATACCCTGCCTCAAAGTCACTACTTAATGTGTTTATTTGCAAGTTTTTTACTTTTAGTTTTAATTTTTTTATTTAATTGATTTTTTTAATAACTTTTAAATTTAAATATCATCAATTAATTTTGCTTTGTAAATTTAAATATTTCATTTAGGTACATTAGCACTGTTAGTTGTGAAATGTTATACTTGAGAACCAAATACATTCTATATACTCAAAAACATATCTAGAGAAAATAATCAATTAAGACTTAATTTCTGGTCATTATTAATTATTAGTATTTGTATGTCATTAATACATAACACCTTACATACCGAATTAATAGTTTTATTTTAAACCTAACATGCAAGTATTAGTTGTAATATTTTGAACTATTTTAAACTCATAATATTTATTTTATTTTATTGCTGTTATATTTGTCTAATTTTATATACTTTTTAATTTATTCAATTATAATAAATAAATGTATTCATGTAAATTATTATTGTTATGTAACAGATTGTTATTGGGATTCATTCGACACTTCTAGCCTTGAAGTTCGTGCACTGCTAACAAAATTACATACTGTTGTTGAAAATGAAATATTACTGACTAAAAGATTGTTAGCTATTGATGGGTTAGTTAAAATGTTACTTATTAGTTCTGAAGTATTACCTGATGCTACACAGACTACAAAAATTGATAATAAAATTGTTGTTAAAACGTAACTGTAAGTAGTGTTTTTATTTGTATTTTAATTTTTAATTTATGAACACTTCTTGACATTTATAATTTTGTGTTTTAATGTTGACAAAACCAATAAATTAAAATAAACAGCTAATTTTATACCAGACAAATATACCCACCATTATACCAATATATAATTTGTAATCATAATAATGTTTTTGTTTAACTATTTTGAAGTACTTTTATATAACTCAAAAAACTAAAAATAATAGAAAATTGTATGGTTTGTCTATTTTGGTTTTATGAAAAGTATCAAGTATTTTGTATTGCGGTACATTTTTAGGCCATGCATTGAGAATGTCATAACACATTTTCATCAAAAGATATTCAATACATTAAAAAGATACTTTGAAACATTTATTTTAGATTCTGAGCGGACAAATGAATGTATTGATTTTACAATGTGTTGTTTTTTTGTGTCTGTGTACACGATAAGTTGGCAAAATAATACTTCGATTTTATACTTCAGTACTTTTTCTAGTGTGATTATTTTAACTCGCCGAGTCACTCATGATTTTGGATCTATTGGAGACTTGTGGTTATTTATTACCTGGTCCATATATTTTACACAGCTACTTATAAGATTGGGACATTAGTGTCTCAACTATTAGTGTATGACGGATATTTTCAGTATGTCAGATTCTGTAAATAACATGTCTGAAATAGAAAGTAATATTTGTTTATCCCTTATTAATTGTTGATAAAACTTGTTTTAAAATTTAAAAAAAAAACCCTGAATATTATTATAATTTAATATTAATATAGTAAATTATTATTATGTCGAACGTCAATCTCTCGAATTTTTCGTAATCTCATACTCAAATACTCAATTGAAATCCCCATGAAATAATTACCATTACAATAAAACTCGATGTCTAAAACTTTTTTCTGTTCCCCTTGAACTTCGACAAAACGAGAGTTTACTATATAACATGATACAATTATTAAACTATATTTGTTAATATAATAAATAATTAAATATTATTTATCTTTTATACCTACTAGTGATTTATAGGATTCACTATTTGGCCACATATACCAGCTTTCTTAAAACAATATTTCTATATATATACTAGACTCCGGTCTTGAACAAAACCTGGACTAGGCGTAAATGAAATTAATTTGTTTGTATTGTACCGACAATGATACACATAACATACAGTATGGTAATCGGTCAAAAAGTTAGGGCTCATTTTTTTACTGCTGGACTGCAGCACATTTTCATTGTCAAATTAAAAGTCAGAAAATATAAATTATTAATTATTAAAATATATATTTATTTTCTTATTCAATAATTGATTTGATCATTTTCTCTTATACTTATAAAGTTACAATTGTCAAGTACAAATATATTTTAATAATATTTGTAAACTGTAGATAATAGGTATAATAAGGTATCCTAGTACCTAAGTAACAAGTATCGCAATACTGATTTTTAAGTATCCAACCCATCCAGGGGCGCCATTTGGGGAGGGGGGGTGCCGGGTGTACCTTGGCACCCCTATTTTTTTCTGTCTCTAATTGGCCTGGTTTAAAATATAACATTGCGCCTATAGGCAATGGCCTATACTGCCTAAAAATTAAAATATATTATTTGTTATGAATACTTTAATACATAATATATAATATTATATTATAAAATATAAATATATAATAAATTATTATTTTGTATGGAGGTAAACTAGGTCAAGCATATTATTATTTGTAGATGTGTATTATTGGTATGCATGATGATGGATATGCTTTTTTTCGTTGGTAGGTATAATAAAAAATAGTTTATAGCTACGAATCGGTGTCTTACAAGCAAAAAATAAAGTAGGTATGTATTCATTATTATAAAGAAAAAGTGGCCCGATGAAAAAAAAAATTGGCCTGCTAAAATTTTGGCACCCCTATTAAAAAACTCAAATGGCGCCACTGAACCCATCCCCGAGCGATTTTCTTATTAGTAGATAAACAAATATTTTATGAAGCTATAATTCTAATGCTGTCATGACTTATATAATTTTTTGATAGAGTTATTAGTACTTCTTCTACTCTTTAATCGTGTGCCATGGCCCGTGGCTTAGTATAACATAACAAATTATGTATATTGTATACTCTATCCCAAATAAGATCGGTAGTCGGCGCCTGGCAGTAACCATTTTTCGTCGGGAAAAAGTCAGGTCAATTACCCATGTCGTATTGCCATGCCCCTAGGCACAGGTCGGCCGCCGACTATAATTCTTATTTGGGAACTTGGGATAGAGTATAGGTAAACACATGTAAGCACTCAGCAGACAGAAGGTATAGTATTAATTAACAGGCCGACTGTTAATAGTCATCAACAGTGCTTGAATTGAAAAAAAATTATCGTAACTGAAGATTTAAATGTTGTTGATTGGAATGTACCTAATTTGAAGGGGTAAACATGTTTTTTAAAAACGAAGAGGTACTCACGTATTATGGTACTCCCTTAATTCCGCTTAATTCAAGCACTGGCTATCACATAATATCCTGCGATATGCGCAACTGCGCGAGTTAAGTTTTTTCAGACTTGTCAGACTCGATCATAGATATATAATACAACATATACATATTATATGTTATTATTATTATATTGTATTATATATCTGTGGACTCGATAGAAACGATAATATCTATATGACTATATGAGGTAAGTACCTACTTGGCCAGGGAACCTTATTTATTATAATCATATTCAGTCTCGTTCTGTAATTCTGTATTAAGCTGACATCACAAATCGTGGCAGATCGTCGTTTCTTTCTGGTCAAAAATGCACTAAAAACATGCCTTTTAACCACACAAATGCTTTTAAAAATTACATTCGTGGAGACGTGGAACCAAATAGCCTATAGAGTCTCCTCACTATGGAACCAGGGAACCTGAATGTGTGAGTTACTCTGCAGTATATCCTTTATCATGACAAGAAAGACTGTGTGCCGTGATGAGAAGCGGCCAAGAGTTGTTGGTGTCTTTATAACGGTCATCCTCGTGAAACGGAATGTCCGTAGGGACTCATACCATATCATGGACGTAATTTGGGGCGATGATCCTGCCGCCAACAAACATTTTTACAGCCCGCCGGAATAACTACCAGTGGAGCAGTCGAACAGGGTGATGTATTCGACAATATCCCGCAGGGTACTTAGGGCCAGAAAACCTGCGCAGATGAAAAGTGTTTTTGTTACGGACATACAAACAAATTGTAAATTTAGACCGAACACCACAAATTAAAGCCAATATGCGTGAAGTTAGTGCGAAAATTCGAGCAAAACCAGTTTTTGACAAGATTGATGTTTTTTGGTGTAACTCAAAAACAAACAAATGTATATATAAGATGTCCCAGCAGAAGCGCACATTTTAAAAGTGCAAAAAACCACCGACATTTTAAGGAAAAAATGTATTGTAATCATAAACATCTCCGATTTAATGATAAAAAATAATGTCGAGAACCTAAATGTAACTTCTGTTAAGACTATACTTGAAACTATCACCAAATATTTATATTTGTATTGTACATGAATAATTCTAACTTCAGACATTCAAAAAAAGTATTGTGAATTAACGCTCGACTTTTTTTTTAAATTACACTAATAACAACTTATGAGGAACCCTGTATTAAATTATCAAGTTTTTTAAAGGAGCAAAGGAAATTGTATCGACAAAAAAGTCAAAATATATTGAAAATTGTATGGTGTACACTGTACTTATAGAAAAACCTATTCATTTTTAAATTCAGTGAATATTTCATGTTTTGTCTTACACCAAAAAAAAACAAAATAGATTTTGTCAAAAACTGATTTTGCGTAAAAATGTTTGTTTATTCTACATTTTTTTTTAGTTTTATTCAATACTTTTGAAAAATATTGCGAATTTTCAATAATGACCTCTCAAATGCACTAACTATAGATTCACATTCGCACCAGGAAAAGTACTGAAGTTGAAAATCGATTTAATCGAGGTATTATTTCGACAACTCAGACACAAACAAAACACATCATCATTGTAAAATCAATACATTCATCACTCTGTTCAGAAATTAAAAAGTTTACCCGAAAGTCACATTCATTTTTTATGAGAGTTGATGATCTTTTTGAAATAGGTAATGTTATTTTTGATATTTTGTTGTAATTATCCAAAAACGAATAACCGTAGATACTTGGTATTTTCACCTAATTTCGTTATTTTATACATGATGTTTATATTTTGAGTTATTCATACATATTTTAAATTTTCAGATGTAGATTCTGAGCGACAAATGTATTGATTTTATATTGACCTATCGCCTATATAGGGAGAAAGTTAAAGTAGGTATAACAAGAAGTTGCTCCTTTTACGCATGCCGGCTTCAAAAACATCGTATTATAATATTAATATATTAGGTATAAGGTATATAAATAATAAGTATATAATAATAATATTGTGAATTGCTTTTAAGATAATATATATCGATTAAAATATTAATATGCAAATATAATTTTAAAGAATCCGATAGGTAAGTAAACAAGTTTTTATCAACCATGACATATTATTATGAAAAGGTATTTTATAATAATTTCGCTTTTGTTATACCTACCGATTATCAAAGTATGATTAATGCAAACTCAACCTTGTCGACGTTTGATTCGATTTTATAAATTATTTACTATTGTAATATTGTAGTCGTAAGTATCTTAGTTCGTGGAAATACGTACTATTTACCAATTTACCATACAATCTCAAATTTGAAACGGCTATAACTTCTAAAATAATAGTTTTCGAATAAAGTTGTATACTATCGTTTTGAACATAAAAATCAAGAAGTTTAAAAACAAATTAATAATTGTGAAGGGACCGCCGGTAAAGTGTATCTTAGCCAATATTTTAATCGTATATGATAAATTAAATATTATTGATACCTACAAGGCGGCCGTAACTGAAAACAAATGTGGAGGGGGAGGCTCCAACTTATTTATGAACTTTATTCATCATACAATTATAGTCAATAAACTAAATTCACTAATACATTTTTCTACTTTTAAAAATTTCGAGAGGGGGTCGGACCCTTGTTGTAGTTATAGCTTTGGATACCTATATATTATATTAACAATATAGGCATTAGACAATGATTATTAAAAACAGTGGAAATCACTAAACACTCATTATTATTTTATTTATTATTTACTCATTACAATATTAACGATTTAGTACTTATTACTAACAATTGAACAATGTATTTATATCATAGATGATAGATATATACTATATATAACGGTTTGGTATATATCTATGATTCATATCCAATATCTAAATACAGATAATATAAGTACAGTGATACTTCTATCGTTAAACACTCATTATTTTACATAATTTTAAGGAGCAAATGTAAACTGGGCCCGCGGTTACCTTTTTTGTTGTAAGCTCGGCCCGGAAATTTTAAGCAATAAAATAGGTAGATTGTAAACTCGGCCCAGAAATTTAAGATAGTAAAAAAGATCGATTGTCAACTCGGCCCAATTTAAATACATTTTTACATATTTGTACATTAGTTTTAATTATATTTTTACACTTATAATTTTACATAAATACATTTTACATTTATATAACAAACTTCATAGGTACTATGATTAATAATTTTTGGAGGATAATTAGAATTGCCTCCTCGTGGTGTCCTCTGCAGGGTAATGCTAGTTCTCAAAAATATTAAAAGAAAATTATATGAACATTTTATTCGGGCTGTTTTACTGTTTACACGTCAATCATTTTACCTGAAAAAAACACGGGTCGAGAACATTTTTTTCCCTCGGGCCGAGTTTACAACCGCCCATTTTAAGTCATTAAAAAACATTTATTGTTATAATTTTTGAAGTTTTTAATATTTTGTGCGATAACATACATTTTTAATTTTATAAATCCAAAGCAGTACTTTTAATACCAATAACTCATGAAGAACTCATCCAAAATTCAATGTTTATCCATTGACGTACTCCAAAAAATATTCTGCTTCCGAATAAATCATTAGTTTTTGAAATGAGGTTTTAATGACTTGTCTGGTATATAGTTTGAGGATAGGTATCAAAACGTATTAATTAATATATTTTTATTTTACTTATTTAAAAAATATTAACAAAAATAATAATACATGTATTTTGTATAAAAGAAAAACAACTTTACATTGAAACATTTTGGTGAACAATAGATACATTTATATAATAATTAAAGATTTTTAAATTAGACAATAGGAAATTGAACAATAAATATTTGTTATCAGTACATCTCTTAATAAATAAATTAAACTACTGTCAATTATGTTATGTTTATTGTTCACATGTTATACATAGTGTTTGACACTGTTTATAATAATTATATTTTTGTATTTATTTAATTTAATAAAAACATAAGTTTATTTTAATTTAATATATATTAAAATTACCCTTGTTTTCTATCCCTTCACCCCTAAATACTAGGGTATCAAGCACAGAATATTAATATCAAAGGTGTCTTAAATATCTTAAATCTAGAAAAATAAATTTTTAATGACTATTGATCATACATATTCCATCAGTGCACTGGCATCATAGATTTTACATCTATTAATATTTGAAAACATTTTACCAAAAATATTTTATGTTTCTTTATATTATAACGTCCCAATAATGTCCTCATTGCACATTTAATATATAATACAAAAACACATGATGAACTACTCGTCAAAGAATATTAGGTATTTTTCGTCTAGAATGCCAAACAGAAAATTTATTGTAGGCAGTATGTAACATTAAATTTAAATGATTTGTGAGCTGATTTAATTGACCATGGTTAATTATTATTTGGTCTTCAAAAGGCTTGATTTTGGCGTTCTGAAATTTTTGTAAGGAATCATGAGTCTTTATTAGTTTTTCTTCTAACGCAGGAGTTGTTACTGGAAAACACGACCAAAAATGTCTTAATAGTTCTCCTAAAGAAACATACAACTGTCGCAAATCTTTTTCGACTGTTACTGGTACCAACTGCGCTAATGAAGCAGATTCATCACTGATTCCCTTCATTAAACTTCCACCTGGTGTAAGTAAGCCAAGAGTATTAACTGCTGCACTAGGTTCAATAACTTGATTTGAAGTTGACTTGCTCCATTCATAAACATCATAAATAATACTCTTCTGAATTTCCCTTGCTTTAGAAAGTTTTGATGCAGTATTATCATGCTTATGTTCTCTTGTTAAACAATTAACATAACTTTCTACCCTAGATAATTTCAATTTTTTTTGATTAATATCTAAAGTTTCTGCTTCTGGATTTAGATCTTCATAGTCATTTTTCTCTTGAATTCTCAGCCTCTTTAATGCAGTATCTGGTGTGCCATTTAAATGAGATGAATTAGATGGCACTTTTAAATCATTTCCATTAGGTATAGAATTTGAATTAGATTTTTCACAGGTTTTAAGAACCATCATTGAATGTTGATTAAACCGTTTAATTATATTTTCATGCACAATATTCGCCATGGAAGATTTTTCTTCAGATATAGAATTTATATTATCATCAGAGCCATCATCTTCAATTGACCCAACATAACAATCTGTATTATTTTTAGATAAATCTTTAATTTCATTTTTAAATAAATTATCGTCCAATTTAGCACAGTCATTAAATAAATCTTTTGTACTTCCTGTAGTAATACGATCTTTATGAAAATAATGTGACTCTAGGAACTTTTGCCAAAATTCTGATTCTGTTAATTGATGTGGTACATATTCTATGTGTTTTTGTCGAACTGCTGGATATGTTTTAAAGATACATTGTATGGTATCATTAGATAAATTGAATTTTTTTGTACCATCACTTTTGACTGTAACATTGGTAAGAAAATTATTAGGTACACCAGTTTTTTGAGTTATTACTTTGGATTGAGTAGCTAAATGGTAAGGGACATGTTGCGACCAAAATTCTTCAGATGTTATGACATGGGTAATAACTAGGTCTTGATATAATTGAAAAAGCATACGATTTTCACCAAGAATACGGCTTTTTTCACCAAATTCTTTGTTTGCTTGTTTTTGATATTTTGGCAGTAATTGTTGTATTAAGTCTTTAACTCGATTTCTATCTCGCATGGCTTCACTCCTAATAAACAAAATTCATTATTAAATTTACCACATACCTACATTAATTGTTATATAATAAATGTTTAATTACGACAAGAAATAAGACTGTTATATGTGTTTATATTGTAACTTTTTTTTTTAAATTAAATATATTAAGTTTAATACATTTTGGATATTTAATTTTGTTTTCTAAAAATTAGTAAATCAATAATCTTAGTATTTTAAAATTGTACCTTTCAGAGTTAGTAAATTGAAATAGTGAAATAGTTTCATCGTGAAACACCAACTGTAACTGCACTTTGTTTTTGAACTCTGATGATATTTTTTGCATTTTAATATCTCTATAATGGTGGCTTATAGCAACAGTATCACTAGAATTTAGGATAAATGCAACATGTTGGCTCATCACATACAATGTCCCATCGCCCTTCTTATGCCGTACTGGCCCCACTTGAAGGAGCACATCTTCTGACGATGTCATTATTAAAGCTAATGGGGATTACAAATTTTTTAGTAAATTACATACAATTCTGATATTGTCGAAATAACTTAGAACATACAATTGTACAGAAATATACTTGATATCCTGAAGATCTGATGAGATTAAAATGTATTTAACATTATACAGTTTGACATTTAACAAAAACACTTGATCCGGGTAAAAATCTTAAGTGTTTGTATATATAAAAAAAATTAGAATACGTCCAGTCTGGGGATGTGGATAATCTAACAAATTGCAAAGTATAAAATGTTCATGTTGGTTTGAGACTTCGAGTAACGATGAATTTAATTATTTAAAGAATTGTAAAAAAAATTTAAATAAAATAACAAGATTTCCTAGCATTAAAAACCAACCTCAAAAAAAAATTGAAAAAAAAACAAATCGGGGAGTCGTAGGAACAACCTAATGCCAACAGTGTAGCCGCGTTAAGAGAATTATTATAGTAAATAATACGTAAATCGATATTATAGTCAATGTTGGCCGCATAAAAATATTCTAAGATCACAATTAAAGATATATCTAAGGCACAGATATGTAGAATATCGTAGATAGAATGTGATATAAGATAGACTGTGGGGTAGGCGGGCCTCAGGCTCATAAAATCATAGAGTACTATTACCACATTATTACTGTATTCATAAAATATAAAAAAGACATTATAATATCATAGTCGGATGGATCTTGTTCATGGTAACCACGGTTATAACGGATGTAATATACACCCATCTATGTATACACCATAACCATATTATACCTCCGCCATCGTAAACACTACTTGTCTTGAACACAGGCACACGGCCGTAACCAATCGTCAGCCCGTTCTAGTGGATTCGTTTATCACTGGCGACCGTGGTTACCTGATATATAATAATATAACGTCAGTACGTCACTATGAGTTAGCCCGCCAGTCGCCGGTGGCGTCGTTGTCGCCACTACTTCGCTCAGAATACTGAATAGTCCACTACACCACTACGATCGGTGGGCGGTCCCCCACTCCCCCATCGGCCGTCCACCAGTCCGCCCTCGTAGACGGCACTACGGCAGTGTTTAGTGTGTACTGTGTAGTGTCTACTCTTCGTCCGATCTCTCTGCGGCGCTGCCTGTCCGACGGTCAATCAGTCAGTCCGCCCGTCGTCGGCGACGCAGTTGTTCGATACGTTATGCGTGCGACGGTAGAGCGCGGAGTGTTAGTTCTTCTATTACATCGCTAAAAACCTTTTACCCTTCTACAGTTCCACCCTCTTCTGACGAAAACGTTTTCCGATCGGTCGTCGCGTCGATATTATTATAATTAATTAATAAATATCGCATCGCCGCCGAGGTAGATATTAATTAAAAGCGTAATTGGTACGGCACCAAAGTCTTCTCCACCTTCACTTGTTGAATGCCATAATTTCATCCCTTCTTGTACATCGATCTGCGGTCACGACGATGGACTCGAATAACACCAGTACGTCTTAGGTCGTGACATATGGGAAACTTTTTTTCGACAACCGCTCGTGCTCACCCACGAAAACGTTGGGACCGAGTGAAGTCGAACAAAATATGTCCATAATAATAATAATAATATAAAAAATACCTACAGGGTGTTTAGAAAGTGTGAAAATCCGAAATGGATATAGGTACCTACATAATTCGCGTGTATAAAACATTTTATATACCTAAATGGATTTATGGACACATCTTTATGCGTACTTTTTTAACACCTTACATTATGTATACTTTGTACGTTCGCCAACATATGGGAGTGAAGCATTTTTTTCTATTTTTCAGGTAAAAAGTTCAAGGAGCAACTCATCAAAAACGTTAAGAAAGAGGTACGTATAGGTATATACAAAATGCTCGTATTATTGAAGTAACATATAGGTATATATATAGGTTTATTTATTATTTATAGGCACATAAAATGTGTATAGTCGTGCAGATATTTCGCTATTTAAGTTAGTGTCTCATGAATTCGCATAATATCATTATGAAGTTCAACTTTCGACTCGCGTAAAATTAATATCGTTTACAGTTCCTGTTGTGGTTAAAATAATTAAAAAGTATAAGTTATTCGCTTTTACTCCAGTTTTTTATGCACAACTTACCCGATGCCGCCGCCGCCCGCCCGTATGTATAAAATGTTTCAAACATACCTAATTACCATATTATTCACATTTCACATTATCAATTTTTGGGCTCGGGCGATAATCGTATACCTAACCATTTACCTGCAATGAGCTAGTTTCTTTGAGGTGCGATAATTGTCAGTTGACAAATATAAAGACCTATACTGTAAGCTTTTTAAACATTTTTAAAATTATTATTTTTCTTTTTACGAAAATATCTCACTGTCCGCTGGGAAATTAAATTGTTGTATAAACTATTCATATAGGTATCTGGTATATTATACTTCTTAGATAGGTAATAGTGGAAACTGAAAATCATTTAACTTATTATTTAAAGGCTTAGTTGAGAATTTGAGATAGTAATACATAGTTATATAGATCACATTCAAATTAGACACCCAGTTTAAACATTTAACTGTGTCATACAAATATTGATTTATACATCATAATAAAATTATATTTATCGTAGAATTAATTTTTGTTTTTATTTAAAGCAAATAACTAAATTTTTAGTATCATGTATCATATTCTATAAATATATAGGTATTAAAATATGCTATATGCATGCTGTCGTGCAATAATACACTTACGTATTAGGTGTATGTAGCCCCACATTATACGAGCATTATATATTTTATACTAATATACATTTACTCCTACACAAATTGGCAGTAGTGAAAACATTTAATTTATTAATATAGGTACGAATGTACGATTATTAATTACCTGCTGAATTAGTTATAAATGATGGGTATCAAATACTTTCATAAAATAGTAAGTTATTGTACTAAGTAAATATGTAATAATTACAATAGTAGAAATGTAATTACCTACTTCACATCTATAACTAATTAGTAATTAATGTGTAAATCACATAATTGATGGGTAAATCATATGTTATTTTCTTTTCTACAATGCATTTACAATCTGTTTGTTGAAACAATAAGCAAATTTTTATGACATAAATTGTATGTACAGTGTAAGTACATATGAACCGTTTGACGAAAGTAGCCACTCAGCATTGATGACACTAGTGCACTACCTATTTTGATAATTAGTTTTTAGATTCACATTTTTTTTTTTTTGAGGATTATTGGATTTATGTCATATATCTAGCAGGTTACGAAACCATTTGCATTTTAGACGTCTTAGGAGATTTACCAGAAATCGTAAGGATTGCTACATTTTTTAAAAGTAAGAAATTTTCATGATTTTTGTCAATGAACTTATATATCTATTACCTAATACTTATAAAAAAAAGTCGTGTAAATTAATTTTTAATATTTTTTAAAATGCTATTAAAACAGCATACGAGAAACTTTGTATTACATTTTCAAGCATTTTACCCTGCAAATTTTTTTTTATTGATATTTACAGAAAAAAATGGAACATTTTTTACGCCTGGAAGTAGCTCAAAAAGAATTACGTTTTTTAAACCAGTATGTAGGTATATTATTGATTTATTGCTTCGCATACTAAATGGATATTTAAAGATGAATAACAATTTTAGTTAATGTGTGTTGATTTAAAAAATATTAATTATCTACGTATGTTTATTGATATTGTCTTTACATAATTAAACTTTCTAAATTATTTGGAGTCTACATTTTAAACTAATTTGAAGGTTTATTATTTAGATTTAAGTTAATACCATGATCACGGAACGACGATTGACGAACATATTAACACTATCCTATATCTTATAGCCTGTGTGATTCATTTAACGTAAGACACTCTATTTCAAAAAGGATTTACGTTTTTGATAATATTTTTATTACATAGTAACATAATGTCGTTACAAAACAATTTTTTCAAAATAAAATATTTTTTAAGTTTTTTACTTTTTTGAATTACAACATACAGTTTTAATTTTATAACCCAAAGCAGAATATTTTTCTGAGTATTTTGATACATAAAAATCGAATTTTGGACGAGTTGTTTTTGAGTTATAAGTATTTGAAGTTTAGATGAGTGGAGGAGTGGATAACATTTTGCGGAGTACCCGCTACCAACCACACTGCTATAAACTTCAAATACCTATATAACTCAAACTACTCGTCCAAAATTCGTGACAAATGTATCAAAATACTCAGACAATTATTCTGCTTTGGACTATAAAATTAAAATTGTATGTTCTAATTCAAAAAGGTAAAAAACTTAAAAAACAATAAGATTAAAAAATATTTAAAAAAATAATTTTTTATGAAAAATGTTGTTTTGTAACGACTTCATACTATATGTAACAAAAATAGTTTTTGAAATAATGAGTGTCTTACGTTAAATGGATCACCCTATATTATATGGTATTATATTGATAGATATGTTCTTCTTGGCAAAAACTGCATCGATCTATAAAAGATTTGTCGTCTGATAAATTAAATAACTATTAATTTTAATTTTGACGTATTTTGTCGAAATTCTAACTTTAGAAGCTTATAAGAAACTGTTGTAGATTTACGCTCAATTGTTTTTTAATTTTCACTAATATTCTGTTATGAGAATCCTTGTTTATTTTTTCAAGTTTTTTGACCAAGCAAAACATTTTTTTAAAAAAACCAAGAATTTCTTATGTCTATAAATAGCTTTAAAAGAGTCAAATATATTGAAAATTGTTTGGTGATTAGGAAATGCTTATATAAAAGTTCCAAGAAAATTGAATGTATATAGGTAAGGCTATTATTTTTTGTGTTACACCAAAAACCAAAATCAATTTTGTCAAAAATTTGCTTTTTTCTCAAAACTATTGGGAATTTTTAAAATTACCTCTCGAATGCACTAACTAGATCCACTTGCACACATGAAAAGTTGCTGAAATTGACAATCAAAGGACTATTTCGACAAGTGACAACTAATCGTGTACACAGACACAAAAAAAACTATATCGGCATTTGTTCATGCCGTTGCTTATAGTTGGTCGCGTCATCACGATTATGAGTGTACTATTTTAACTATGTTCAATTTTCTTAAAACCATCGTGTACAGTATGTTTATCTACTAAAACAATAATACTTCATTATATTTTTATCATAATTAATACAATTGTTATATCAATAAAATTTGAAATAGATTTATGATGAAATTGTTGATTATGAAGAATATTTTTTAAGCTATCTACTTAATGTTATATTTTCAAAATATTAAAAAAATGTATTAAATAAAAACTCCAGTTTCATTTTTCTTATAGTATATAGCGATGCTATGTTTTTTATAAGAAACAATATTAAGTAGTTATACTTAATATACTATATATTTTATGATTAAATAATACTTGAAAACAATTTTTATTTAAACCTCAAAATATATAACATAATATTAATGTATTATATATATATAATATAAATTGGCGCTCCCGAGAAATATTTCTGCTGATGCCTATATTTCTAACGTCATGTCTTTCAAATAATAATTTCTAAGTCTCTTAACACTAAAAACATATTTTAAAAACAAAATTTTTCGTCGATTGGATAATTTTTTTTTTTTTTATTGACGTTAAGTCCGGCAACTATGGCCATTAGCTGTTTGTAGGTGTTTTTGTAGGTTTTTATTATTGTGGGATGGGGAACGGTTGGTTATAACACGTTTTGTGTGTGTGGTAAGGATTTTTTGCTAAAAACCCGGGTGGTCACCCATCCGGGAGCTAGCAACACCCAGTACATACACTCAGAGCGTTTCCGCAGTTAAGCCCATGACCGCACCACACCAAGACACAATTGGATAATTTATAAATGGGTTGTACTGTTGTAGGCATAAATATTTTTTAATTAATGTCAACTTAGTTTTTATGAAATTCAATTATACGTTACTGTTACTTTTAAAACTATGCAAAACAATAATAATTTTAAAAACTAAACAGTCGATAAATCTTTTCATTAATTATTTAATGTACAACAGGTGAAACAAATAATGGAAGAAGCAGTAACTAGGAAGTTTGTACACGAAGAAAGTGGCTCAATTACATCTCTTTGCGGTAGTGTATTTACAATAAATTATTACTTTTTTAATCTAAAAATAAAATGCTTTAAATTATAGTTGGTATATTTAATATTATTTATTCATTTTGTTAGAAGCTATATTTCAAATAAATATTTTTAGGATACATTGTTTATCTAAATTTGAATTGATTTAAATGTAAAATAAAAATTGTAATTGATAAACAACACATGTACCTATATGATATATTTAATAATATAAACCTATGAAATTAGAGATATTTTGCTGAGAATCGTTTTTTGAATTATGTAATTTTTAATCTGTACTCTGAATTAAAAATATAACAAAAATCTTTTCTTTGCAGAGATGAATGAATAAATAGATGTTATTCACACCCATCACTTAATGTGTATTTTGTCCTCTTTTTACTTTATTTTTAAACTACAGTAACTGTTATATAGTTTTACATTTGTACAAAATGTAGTAAATAGTAGGTAGTTCCAGGTGCATCAAAATCGTTTTCTCAGCAGTCAGCATATAACTATATAAATTTCTATTTTAAATCGATAATAAATGTTTAATAGGTACTGTATGTAGTATGTACTATAACAAGAACTATAATCACTATTAATCAGAGACGTATTCAGGCACAAACCCTGTAGGTACGGCCGTACGGGACCGGCTAGAGTCATTTTGGGTGCGGAAAATACTATCATCTTATTTTTTAAAAAATGACAAGAACTATTTTTGATTTAATGAAATCTAATTTTATTAATTGTTTAAGTAGAAAATTTTAATTAGTTTATGTAAAATGCATGGAACATAACATTGCAAGTTAGAATATATTCAAATATATTTTATAAATATTTGGAAGAAGAAGTGAATTAAAAAGTGCCTATACGCAAAGAAGACCTAACTACGCCACTGACTATAATATGTATACATCATACTCATAAATCATAATAAATTATAGCTATTGTTCTATTCATATTGTAATTAATTATCTTAACTAGTAATTTTACAATATTAGCTGTAAAAATTAAAAAACTAAAAATTATAATATATATACATATATATAAATTGCTAAGGGCGCACATAAAGCTAGTTACGGCACTGTTAGTTGTTCCTACAGGGCGTGTAGATAACGTAAACATTATGTTTTGTTAATTGTTATAGTCTTACAGATACCTATAACAGGGCGATTCACCAAGCAAGCTCGCCACCTTTTTTCTCTTCAAAAATGCAGTTATTCAAAATCTGATTTTTGGAATTTTTAAATATACCTAAAGACTATATTTTAAAATTCTCGAAATTTTTTTTCTACCTACATAATGTGTGTCATATGGGAATTTCAATAGAGAACCCACCTTTTCTACCGTAAATAATTTAGCTGAAAATTTTTCTGAAAATGTTGATGTCTGAATCAAAATTCATACGAGTAGTTTTTGAGTTAATTAACTTTATGAACTGAGGATAATAGGTCCGCATGATAATGGGTTTGTATGGTGATTTGAAAATGTTTTCTGATTAATATTAATTTATCAATATTAATAGTCTGTAAAAATGGTCTAAATATAATAAATAATAGATCCAATATTACATTCATTTTATATTTTTGTAAAACCATTTTTAAGGACTGTTATCTTTTGTATAAACATTTAATGACTGAGAAACTAATCGTTCGAATTTTGAATTAGGTAGGTACATCAAAATGTTCAACAAAATTGGCTACTAAATAATTTACTGTAAAAAAGTGGTTCTCATTTTAAAATCAAAAGTTTGTATCACTACAGGATACTCCTCAAGTAGAACTGAAAAATTCAAGAATCGAAATTAGATAATTATTAAATGAAAAATTGGGTTGAGCATGTTTGGCGAATCGCTCTGTATTTAGTAATTAATTATGAAGTTACTCATTTCCAACGACTAACCGCAGAATCCGAAGGCTATAGATAAAAATATTTAACAAATACGTTTTTGATAAATAATGATTATTATGTTTAATTGTAGCTGCTGTTGAAGCATGTTTATCTCAAGGATTGAGGCGAAGAGCATTGGGATTATTTAAAACTAGTTCAACAACAGCATTATTACATAAAATGGCAAAAAATTTTGAACCAGCCTCCATAATTAGTCAGAAAGTTCAAGAAATGGAAAATACTGACCCAAACAAGTATTTATATTACTTAAGCTTCGTATGATTAATATTTAATTTAATTTATTCAGATTTAAGTAGGTATCTAGATATAATATTAAGACGTTTTAGAATTAAGGGGTAACATATTTATAGTAAATCAATTAAACATACCAAAATCCTAAAAATAGATAATTATTGTTTAAGTTAGGACATATACACTGTATAAGTTTCTTATGACTTTTTAGAAAATACCAAAATTTGCGCGATAATATCTAAAATACTAGATATTTTTACATTTTCTCTAAACTTTGAGCTTAGAGCGCGCCCTTGTTAATCATATTATCTAAAGCTCAAATTTTTCTCAGATCTTATTTTTAGACCCATAGGAAAAAATTCTCAGGCGGCACTTCTCGAATTTTGACAAAAAAATCGTTCATATATAAATAATGGGCACCATATTCTACAGGCTATTATTAAATATTTTATATTATACAATAAATACTTTCCAAAATGAGTATTATACAATAAATACTTTCCAAAATGAGTATTATAATATTAAATACTCATTAGGTATTACTAATTTATTAATGTTATTGTATTACTTACATTTAATTCAAGAACAATTATAAATAAGTAACAGTTAGCAAATAATAGTAATAGGTATAAAATGTTATTTTATTACAAGAATAATTTTAAATTTATATAGGCACCTATATTATCATAAATGGTATGACAGTATGACATAACTCATCTACTCATAAATTAATGTTTTTCATAATTGTTGAGTTTTATATTATAGCTAGCTGTCCCATCCGGCGTTGCCCGTGCTAAATATTTGTTTATTTTATAAATATATTTTTGAAACAATCTACTTATCGTAATAACTAATAGTAATATAACAACATGTAACCAATGGAAATCCATTGTCAATCCTAAATTATCCGTCGTTGTCTTGTGTAAGTATAAAATGTATGTATTCTTGTTATCTGGCAAGATTGAAATGAACATTTTTAAAAAATATGTGTACCGTCGATATTATTACTATTATAACCTGTATGTTGTAATCAATGACAACCATTAATAAGCAAAAATAATTTTCTATTTCCATCGTGAATCTCAAAATCCTTGTATGAGCACCTCTTTAAAATGTGCATTTTAGAAATTCCTTTCTTAGTGCACCGTTAAATTATAATATTAATCTGCCATCAAAATTTCAAATCGATAGCTCTTATAGGTTCGGCTCTCCGTTGATTATGAATCAGTCATTCAGGACACTATTATATGAATATAGATACACAAATTACATGTAAAAAAATATTTTTACCGATTTCAACCCTTCAGTCAATCAGCTTACTGTTTTATATATACAGATAATAAAAAATATGACAAAATTATAAAATTATTGCGTTTTAAAATAGGTATTATTGTATTAAATATTTTATTATCGTTTTATGTATTATCAATTGTCATAAATACGCCAGTCACTAAAATTACTCAATAAAATAATGATTAAGTACTTCCGTTTTCTTAACATGTGTCATCAATGGAGTAGACGGGGCCCAGGCCATGCCCCCTCCCCATCAGCCGTATTCTTTTTATTATTGATTTTATATCAGTACGTCCATAGACTATAAAAAAGTTTATATTTATAAAAAGTTTTTGTAAGTATATATTCTAGTAGTTATAGTATAAAATATACGAGTAAGTCAGTATAGGTACCTATGATAATTATGAATAATATATTCATTGAATATAATATTATCTGATATAGTGATATATATTGTAATAATTTATATAATACTACCTATAGTGATAGAAACTTTATTTTATCTATAGCTGTGGTAGTAAGGTTACAAACGTGATCATAGATAGTAGATAAGTATAAACTATCTTTTCATAGTAAAATAATCGCCACAACTCACAGATATGTACAATAAACGAATTTTAAAACGAAAATTTACCAGAGATTGCTGTAGAACAATTCAACACAGCACAGAGCTTTTCCCAAATATAAAGAAGATTCTTCAATTATTTGCTACTCTGCCTGTAATATCCGCTACTCCGAAACCTACATTTCTGTTCTTAAAAGACTAGACACATATAGGTACCTAAATGCTACAATGAACGAAGAAAGGATGAATGATTTGGCGTCGTTATAGCTACAAAAAATAAAGATGAATTAGCATATAAAAACTTTTAGAAACAGAAATATTGATTGCTTTTATTAAAAAATCTCCCAGGAGGATGAAAGTTGTAGATTGGACATAATAATACCTAATATTAAAAATATTTACCTTATATTTATTAAGTTGTTGTCAATAAATTATTATGAATAAAAAGTTGTTGAATATTTTATTCATTTCAGCAGGATGTATTTAGTATATTATAAGTAGCCATATAATAAGTATACGAATTATCTCTATTTTTTTTTTAGTGATAACAATACAAAATTAATTTTTATAAGATTTTTTTATTGCCACCCCCTCCCCTTTATAAATCCTGGTTACGCCACTCGCCACTGTGTGTCATGGATAGATTATAGACCGTTTATATACGTAATTAAAATCTAAATGTTCTTAAATATAAAGCCATACAAAACGTGTGTTCATCATTATAAGACGTAGGTATAATAGTATTAAAATTTTATAAACTATTTTTTTTATTTAAAATTATTTCCTATAGGCACTTATTTTATTACATTAAATAAACTTATTATAATTTAGATTATCAAATTGAATATTAATTATAATTATAATTAACATTATTTATATACAATATGTCCCTGAAGTCCCGTATCACCCATATAGTATCTCCGTGGAAAATCAATATATTTAAATGCGGTTTCTTTTACAGTAATAAGTATAGAAATTCCAATTGAATGGCATAATATTTAATTTTTTTTTTATTTAATTAGATATTTACAGATTATCATAAAAAAACATAATTTTTCTAATCGATATTGATTAGAGCATATACAATTCGTGTTGTGCTAACATAACTATTATTCTTAGAAAACCAAAAACTTAATTTGCTTTAACTTGGTCGATTTTCCATCAATTTTAATAATTTTTTTTTTTGAACTGTTTTAAAAAATATGGTCAAGAAAATGGCTGTCTCAAAAATTTAAAAAACTAACCTGTATAAAAAATATTTTTTGAAACATTTTGAATTTTTGAAAAAAAAAATTGAAATTTATGCTATTCAATTGGAATTTCTACGTTTAAATATATTGATTTTCCACGGAGATACTATGGGTGATACGGGACTTCTGGGACATACTATATATGACTGTTTATTATTCATTGATTGGAAAAAATATGTGCTTACCTTCTTTATATACTTCTAAACTTATTCTAGATTTTAAGAAATCCAAAATACTGGAAATAATCATTCCTTAAAGAATCTACCCGATTTAAATTTTTTATTCAAAATATTATTATTTTTAATACACAATTTGGGTTTAAATAAACATTCAACCACGCACTAATTACACATTTATTACATTTAACATCATTATCGATAGCATTGTATCATCCTTAGAAAAAAATTATTACTGCTGAGGAATGAATACTCCTAGACTTGATATTTGACCATGTCTGGCACCTTGCAGGTTTACTCTACAAACTCATATTTCTATATCAACCCTCTATTATCTAATCATGCAATCCTTCCTTAACAAAATATCTTTTTAAGTCTCATGTGCCGACGGCTTTTCAGAGTACCATTCGATTAAAGCTGGAAATTCCTCAATTAAGTAAACTTGCTCCTACTCTCTACAACATCTATACTTCAGATATTCCACATAACGATAACACAACTTTTGGCACTTTTGCAGATGATACTGGTATTTTTGCATTTGATCCAAACGCTGAAACAGCATCACTCCCCCTCCAAAACCATTTTAACCAACTACAAAGTTGGTTCATAAAGTGGAGAATAAAAATAAATGAATCGAAATCGTCCCATATAAACTTTATACTACGCTCACGTCTACTGCCCTCCAGTCTACATCAACAACAAATACCACCTGAACAATCAGTAAACATGGGCGACCCAAATAAAAATAAAAATAAAATCATAGAAACTATAGATTACACCAACTACGTCAACAATTAAAATCAAACCTACCACTTAAAAAATATATATATACAAGCTTAGTAATTGTCATTCCTATAATTTCTTATGGAACCCACATTTGGGGAACATTCAAAAACTCCAATATACAAGTTATACAGTCATTCCAATCAATATCCCTCAGAACAATAATACCAATATGCTCCCCTGGTATGTAACTATGTAAGTAATCGAACACTACATAATGACCTAAACATAACATCCATCTTTGACCAAGTTTCTAAACTATACAAAAGATTTCATAAAAAATTACATCACTCAAATTCCCCTCATTTCAAATTTATCCTCTTTTGAGCTACCTGTTGTGTCAGGTAGACTATAAAAAGGAAATGGTCCAGCAACTTTTTAACAAAAAAAATTAGTATTTAAGTATTTACTACCATGAGTAATAAAATTCATCAATCACGTGTTTGTTTATTTATTATGTATGATCGAGACTTTTTGAAAAGAGTATCTCCACTGCATGCGGATACATCAGACATGTATAGACATGTCTTTACGCGTTGGTATATACACGTCTATACATCGTAAAACTTTTTTTTTTACTCTTTCTGAGCTTGTCATAGACATTTAATTTTTTTAAATTTTTAAATAATTTAATAACAATAAAAAATGTTTCAACTATTTTTTTTTTCACTGCATTGATAACAACATACGAGAAATCTTGTATTAAATGTTCAAGTCTTTTACCGATCAAAAATTACATGTATGGAAAAAATATGTCAAATTATGTCTATGATTAGCTCAAAAAAAGTCAAAATATTTTTAAATGTATACCTACCATGTATAGAAAATGCTTGTGTAGACATTTGATTAAAAAATTCAAGTATATCTACGGTTATTTGTTTTTAAATTACAATAATATAAGAAAATCTTATTAAAATGTTATCGAAACTATAGTTTTGTGTAAAAATGCCTGTTTTCCCAATTTTTTTATTGTTTATCTTAATTATTAAAAATAGTACTGGAAAGTTTTTATTTTCGACACCCTAAAGTAGCAATTAGATTCAGTTTTCTACCAGAATAGATATTGAAGTTGAAATTGAAAATCTAAGCATTTTTACTGCTCCAAATAGTAATGACTTAGGGCTGTGAATTTGTAGACAGATGTATTATATTTAGCTACTTTTAAACCCAGCTTTTTTAACACTAAGTTTAAATAAGATACCAATGATTTAAATTTTGAATCGTTAATATTGCATTTTATTTTTTTGAATTTTTAGCTTTTTTTATGTTTAAGTCAACATTTTTTTTACCCTTTTTTGATATTTTTTAACAATTCTTGTTGACTATAACTTTGCCCTCACATTTTATGAATTATGTTTTAATTTTCGTCTTATTCATTTTTGTAAATAATTAAAAGTATATAGTTATTTTCTTCTTAATACAACAAGATTTGTATACGTTTTATAATTTTAATGCATTTTTTGGAATTTTTAGTGTATTTTATGTTGGAATTTTTTGAGATTTTAAATGCATTTTTTAAGGTTTTATACTACATTAAATTCACAACCCTAGTTATGGCAGACTCAAAAATAAAAAAACCCACATCATTGTAAGTCTGTAAGATCAATACATTACTGATTACTAGCTCAGCTCAGAATCTAAAAAATATAATAAATAATTATTTTTAAAGAAAAATATACTAAAAATAGTGGTTTATATAAAAAATAATATCATATTGGTATGTTTATATAATAATATTTTTAGTCTATTTTGTTTATTTAAATTAAAAATTATTCTGTAAAATCAAATTATGTTCTTCTATATTTTTAATATTTTATCTACTTCCCTCACCTTAATTAAGCCATTGTGCACTATGTCCGGAATATTTAGATTATATGGATAAATTATCCATATTTCTTTGTTATCCATTCAAATATTTGGTAAATTTTTCGTTTTGTACCAACAAAAAATTTGAAATGTTGCAACTATTTACATCTATACAGTAATCCAAATGTTTGTCTGCATTTTTTTTTTGTGTAAGTACTTATTATATATATTGTTGTCTATTCATCATTTCTGGTTTCTAAGAAGAGGAGTGAATATAGGAGTACCTATTAAATTTTTTTCTACAGAATATAGAATTTAAAATGTATTTTGTCTTATTACGTTCTTACTAATTGCTCATATCTATAAGTTATCAATCACAAATTAAAAAATAAATACTATATAATATAATGACTTTAAAATTGCAAAAGGTATTTAAAAAAAAAAAAAACGCAAAACATTAGGTACCTACAATAAATTATTTATTTTTGTGAATAGTACCTACATAAAAATTTAAACTTTTTACAACATTTTTTATTGACTTCAAATAATATTTTTTTTTAATGTAAAGTTTTCTCGAAAAATTAATGAAAAAAAATTACCTTTAATTTAAAAGAATTATCGTATATAATATGTAATATGTAGGTATGTGTGTGTTTAATATGTCTCATCTTACCTTTATGTATAATATTAAAATAACAACACATTTCGTGTATACTTATCCTATATAATAATAGACTAAATAAATATATAATTATGATTTATTTTTGTTACAACTTTATTAAATAAGACTAACTTTTATTTTATTGATAAATGCAAGAAATTAAAAATCGTCTGTAGTTGTTGACAATTCTATTCAATTTTTTCTGTCTATTCTTCGTATTTATTTTCATATAAAGACCCTATTTTTCAGACCAATAATTCTAAGACGTGATTCAATGGCCTCACCAAGAATTTGCCCATGCATTTTAAATAGAAGAAGTTCATTGACTTGGTTATTATTTAGCAATGAAAAGTAAGCCTCGAATTATTATGTATACTTACCAAGTTAAAATTTAAAATTTTCTTAAATAATTAAATAAACTATATAGCGTGTAGTCTTAAGAATTAGGAATATTAATCGGTTTTATCCTTTTACAAATACTATGGTTTTACAAAAATATATATCTGGGCAATGAAAATGTTCTCTTTTTTCTATATTCCATTATTCCATGGTTTTTATAAAATCGGACCATATTTTTCAGATCTGTAGTAGTTTCTCCTTTTAGAAGAAGCAGTAATTTAGCCCCAACACAAATTTGTACATGCACGTTAAACCGGAGAAGTTCGTTGACTTGGTTACTATTTGGCAATGATAAGTAAGCTTGACAACTTTATGTAACAAAAAATAAATAAACATATGATTTGTAACTAATATGATAACTTATAACGTAAAAATAATTAATAAATACTAAAACCAAAAAATGTATTACAATTTATTTACTTATAAATAAAATACGTATTCTGACAACGATAGATGTTAATTATATAAAATATGACAAATAGGTAGACAGCCAGGCAGGTGGTCAGTATGGTCAGTATAGATGTCATGCGATAGGTATTAATGTCTTATAGGGATAAATATAAACATAAATAAAATGTCTATGCGGTTATTGTTCATGTTGTGCGTCTTGTTTATTATCGATTTGAATAAACGGGGTTCACTTTGGTGGCTTGATATTAGATTTATACAATTTACATACCTAGTACTAGTAGTACTTGTATTTTAATTATGAAATCAGATTGTTGTGTATATACTATACAAAGCATGGACTTATTATTGTTTAGGTACCTATCTGTGTTTATGTTCTGTGATATAAACGATTGTTAAGTTATAGGTATTGATATTTATATTGTATCAAAACTACTTTTATTTACCTTTAATTTAGGTACCTAATAAAGTGTAATGTTTAGTTTTATATTTTGATAATACAAAAACTTAATATTACTTAATATCTATAGCTTGGGGTGGATTTAGTGCTAATTCGTGTAATTCTGAAAAATATTTGGTTGGGTTTTCGTTGTACCTATGTATAGGTACGTATAGTTGTGCAATAGTATAGTATATTAGTGTATTACAGTGTAATCAAAATAAAACTTAATTAATTTTTGAAATAACTTAAGTTTATTATTGTAACAATTGCATAGTTTTTTTAACTGAAACAACTGTGATAATTTTGCATAACTGCAAATACAATTTCCGATACTGTAGAATAATATATTTATACAGATTATAGAGTGATATACAACGAATACCACATATCTTTGGAAATCTATATTTATTAAGAGAGACATGATGAAACTTTCGGTAATTAATCAATGTAAAGAGCACTCATATAAGACACAATAAAGTTTTTTTTAGTAAAAGACATTTGATACAGAATGTTTATATAACAGAGATGTTCAATATAGCCCCTTTGAGACACCCGAGCGATATAACCCGATATTCGAATTGGTTCCACACTATATATATTATATATATATAAAATAGTATCCTGGTGTAACCGTTTGAATAGCCTCAGATATTCGTGGTTTGAGTTTATCGGTATTCTATATTAGCTGATAGGGGAGTATTATTTTTCTATACATAGTCAACTTTTTAATTTTTTAAAAAATGTTTTGAGCTATTTATAGACATTGGACATTTTTGATTTTTTTTTTAAATTCTTTCTCTATAAATATCGATAAAAACATTTCGCTCATTCAAAGAAATTGAAACTGTAATTTAAAGTTTGTTAAGTTGTTATTATAGCTATTTAAAAATATTAAAGAAATATTATTGTTTTATGAGCATTTGAAGTTCAAATTTTGATTTATTGCGTACTCTCGAGAGCATCTCTGATGTAATCTAACCTATCATTGGAATATCCTCAGTTATTCGTGCTTTTAGTTTCTCGATGTTAGCTGGTAGAAGTAGTCGAAAAACACTATCTTTACCAAACTCAAATAGAAAATAATCACAAGGAATAAAATCAGGGTTTTCTAAAATGCATTCTATTGAGCAGTTGCCATCATATCACCAACTAGGTATAACAAACAAACCTTGAGTGATGAAGGACGACATCCCTCAGCAACCAAATAAAACTTCATAAATGCACTTAATTACCTAAACGATGACAGACAGGTATAGACAGCCCTTAGCGACTTAGCTCCGTTAGTCAGTTTATTCTTTGCAGAATGCAGAAATCTCGATTTTAAAGATGTAGTATTCTTTTTGAATTAGGTACTCTGTATTGCACAAATCAATATCAATATCCTATATTATGCATATTGCTATATGATATAGTGAGTCAGATGGATCTAAAAAAAAATGTTTATGATTAAGTATTGTTGCTGTAGAGACTGTTGGGGAAAAATGTTGGCATACCTAACCTATATTTGCAGACTATAGATCTGCCCCTACTAATTACTATACCTCAATAGGAAATATAATATATGTTTACTACCTACCGCATGTAAAAATATAGGTAAATTGTATTTATTAGGTTATTACCTACTTGTTACATTGTTTAAATGTTTATACACTATACAGTAGGTATGTTCTTCCTACTGTATAGTGTATAAACATTAATAATAGGTACCACTAAATATTCCAGCCGGATGACCTTCGCTTTAAATAGGGGTTACAGACGATAAAAGGGGCGCCATGAAATACGAATTTTGTAAACAAATTTAACCCTTTGGTGCCATAGGCGCAACTAGGGAGCCTAGTAGGGCCCTCTTATTAAGCCCCCCCCTGGCACCTGTTATAAGACTACTAAAATAATGTGAGGAAGGAGCAGTATTTTTGTTTAATGTACCTACGTTTTTTTTTTTTTTTTTATTAAACAAATCAAAAAGTGGCTTTTCCTGACTTGACCAGTTATTTTAAATTGCTGTTACAATTCCCATAAGTCCTACAACGTGTGAATGTAGTTTTTCAAGTAGGTATGCAATAAATCAAAAATTAGTTGAATACAAGTATGTTAAAACAATGGTTAACTGACTTGTCCATTTGAAATATTAAAAGACATGTTGCAAATAACATAAAAACAAAATCAGTGTTATTGAAATAGGTATACATGATTTTAGCTACCCCTACATTTTAGGTCTAGTTGCGCCTATGTTCGGTGCCAGACTACTTACTCATTTTTCAGACAATTTTTTATAAAAAGTTGCTATTTAATTAGAACTTACCTCTTAGCATGAACCCTGTATACTTAATACTTATAATTGTATAACAATATCTAATAATTTTATATTTCTTATGTATTTATTAATTTATATATTTGATAGTGATAGCTGTGCAACTAGAGCTGCATCTGTGAACAGTACATTAACTAGTAGTATAACACTTCCAAATGTTCATCCACCACCTTTGACAAAGAAAAATTCAGCAGGTAGTGGTTTGGGCCCCACATCCATTACTCTTCCCAAGTACTTATGGATTCGCCTGGCATTGTTTGAAAAACTTTTAGCTGTGATAATTGATCATTTAGTTCAAAATTGCAGGTAAACAGCTAATTTAATTTATGTGTACAAATAATAGTTGATAATCCTAGTTGATAAAATCATAAAAAATATATTTTTTCAGCAAATATTACGAAAAAGATTCATTGGTAGCAGATCCAGATTATGGAAGCATTTTAAGTTCACTACTAGGTAACTTAAAATATTTATATATTATATTATTGTTTCATGATAAACTGTAATTTTTGTTTTTAGTTGGACCGTGTGCTTTAGATTATTCTCGTACAAAATCACATGATCAATTTTGGACAGATCCACCTGCCGATGAATTAGTTCAAAGACACCGTATATCAAGCGGTTATCATACATCTCCACCATGTCGTACTCCTATAAATGTATGCTGTATTTAAATTATTTTATTCAGGGACAATTAACAATTTAATATTCAAAATTGTTAAGACGAAGATTGTTAACACACATTTACTATCTCAACTTTTTCTTCGACAGCTGTCAGGCAATATGAATCTAGGGAAAAAATCCCCCGAAATAAATTCCCCCAAAAAAAGCCCCTTACCTTTACCTACAAACACTTAACACTCAATGATTAGGTACGCTCTTAATATTCCAATTTTTTTTTAATCAATTGTTCTATGAATTATCAGAATTATTTATTTTATTTATTTATCAATAGTTATTACGTAACACTATTTTTAACATAATGTATTCTTGTGCTTTAAATAAGTGTGATATAATTATCCATTTTTGTACTTTTATATCATATTATTTAATAATATTAGGTAAGTACTCTAAACATTGTTTTTCATTAATGATAAATTATATTTATGTAATGTTTTATAATATTATTAAAACTTTTGAAAACCATATGAAATATAAATATAAATATAAAATAGAAGAATACAGACAATGTATTATATTAAAAATAAAGTAGGTGATAATATGTAAAAAATCGCAAAGGTACTATAGATAACCTTTACCAATAATTGCACCTTATTTATTATACAACTTAGTTTATTAAAGTATTTTATTAATTAATTATAAAGAAGAAAAAATACATCTGCTATATGACATTAAAAAAAACTAGATATACCAGAGTTAAAGAATTTGAAACATAAGCCATTCAATTAGAATTGACTTACAAATTACTATAAAAAAACCGCATTTAAATACGTGGATTATATTGATTAAAAGTAATTTTTTTCCGGGCTTTTTTTCTGAATACCGGGAATATGGAATACATTTGACTTCGTAATTTTATCACTATAGCCTAAACCCTACTGTGATAGAAATATAAAGCAATTTTTTTTCCATGGTCCCCGTTGAAGAAACTGCTGAGACAGTTAATGTACCTAGTTGTAGTATCTTTTTAAATAGTATAGTTGGGATATGTAGGTACTTTATATACTTATGTTTACATAAATTTGTGTTAAAATATTTTCAGTATCGTAGAAATCTACATGCCACGAGTAATGATGATAATCAAAGACAACCTCCTATATCTGCTAAAGACTATGTGGAATCATTGCATCAAAATAATAGAGTTACTCTACTATATGGGAAAAATAATGTTTTAGTTTTGCCGGTACATGAATAATAATAATAATTAACTATTCTAATCTAAATTTGATTGATAGTTGTACTAAATATTTGAAAAATGTATATTTTTAGAAAGATGTAACTGAACCTATGGCCGGTTACTTGTCCTTACATCAAACTGCTAGTTCATTGATTATAAAATGGACTCCAAATCAACTTATGAACTGTCATTCTCCGGGTACTAATCAGAATGATCACCCTGAAATTGATGCAAGTGATAAAAGGTTAGTTTTTTACGTTGACAGTTTTATTTATAATAAACTACTAATTTAATATAGGTAATTATTAAGTATACCTTTTTTAATAGTTAATTTTTAAACAAATTAAATTTACTTAAGATCAATTATTATATTTTGAGTAATTAATTGTAGTTGAACACATATATTTTGCGGTGTACCTCTATGTACTTTCTTAGAATTGTATTTAATAAAAAACTTAAAAGTATAATTAAAAAAAAAGTTTGATTTTAAAAACTAGAACTATATCAAAACTTTTTCTATTGAGAAAAGGAATGCTGTTGGTTGGTCTTTTAATAAATACCTTAATTTTTTTTTAGATTTTAGATTGCAATTTGCAAAACCAATAGCCTCCTTTTGTGCTGTAAATAATTACAAATAAATAAATTATTAGGTACCTATAAAGCATTTTAAAGGCAAAATCTGAGGAACTAAATGACACAAAGTATTTTTTAATAAAAATTTTGGTACATTACCTCAAAAGCTGTAACTGTTTTCTAGCTGTTTGTATTTGTTGAAACAGATGTTCTGAGTGCAGCATGTTGAATTGAAAAAACTCATGTAAATAAATTAACCTAGGTATATCATTTTTATCATTTAGTTATGAAATTTCAGATTTTTTATAAAAAATCGTTTACAGACTTTTAGCTGATTGGCAACTATTGAAGGGATATTGCAAAACAAATATACAACATTCCCCATTTCCCCACACTATAAAATCAGTTTAGTAATTTGTTTCATATCACTAACGAAAAATGTTATGCATTTCATAATTAACAATACCTAAGTCTTTAATCAATATACTATATTACTATGTAAATAAACTTAAATTATAATGTTAACTAATATAGGTACTTAAATTAAATTAAAAAAACGCAGAATTCGCTCTGATGTATGTTGTATCTATAATACTTTAGTTATAAATGTCGAGTGTTCATACTCCTTTTATACTATACAATATAATGATCTAAGGGTGTACCATAGGTAGCCGTAATGGCATAATAAATTGATGTATCATTGATATTGAAGGAGGCGGTCTGTCAGACTTAATTTCTAATGAAATTTTATATTTTATATTGTTCTATAAAGTATAAGTAATACAGTAAGTTACACTTATAGGTATATAGAAAAAATCATTGTGTAGGTATAATATTAATAAACTAGTTGTAATACCAAAAAGTATCAAGTCCCTTTAAATAATATTTTTTAAATTACAACAAAATAAATAAAATTTTTATGATTAATTAAAAAGTTGAGAGTAAGTATTTAAATCTAAGATATGAAATTTCAACTCAAGATTCTCTATAATTTTATCTACCTTTCTAAAAATGAAAATGTTTATCGGAAAGTCAAACTAGTTTTTTATGAGCGTTTGAAATTAGACATTGGATATTCACCCGTTTTCTCCGGGAACAATTTTCTTATTTTAAAAAAGAAATTAATTCAAAAATAAAAAACCGCAGACAAAATATTTGGTTATTTACATAAGTTGTTAAAATATTAGTGCAAAAATAATAAAAATACATATGCACCATTTTTAATTATAAGCATTAAAACTTCAAATTTTGACTGAAATTCATCATTGAACATTTCCAAATTGTTTTGTAGTTAAAAATTTAGAAAATGATTAATTATAGCGAAGGACTAAAAATTTAAAACAAGATTTTTCGTATGTAGTTTATAGTGTAACCAAAAAATCAAAAAAATAATTTTTATAGACATTTTAAGTTGAAATTTGGACGAAATTAGATACCTGTATAAATGAATAATAACAATGTTATTTATTTCATTGTAATTTAAAAATATTTTTTGTTTGTGCTTGAAACTTTTAAAGTATATATTATTATATTTTATACACTCAATTCAATTTTCAAATGCAATGTTTTCTTCAAAAATTAATTCAACTTACTGTATTGTTATTTGTTAATTATGTTAAATAATATGTTAAACATATGTTAAATATGTACCTAGGCAGACAAACCGTCCTCGCTTAGAATCGTTTTTTGTATACAATGATTTGTATCATTGAATTCAAATTTAACACATCCATGAAAGTGATCCACCTGACACCTAACCTTACAGTACAGCAGAGCGGTATCCACTTGCCGACCTTTTTTTTAAAAATATTTTTTAGTATTTTATTGAATTACATTAGAAATTACCTATTTGGTGAAATCATTAACATTTTGGCTAGCAAATGTCACTTGAACTAATCAAATGTCTCTTTTTAAAACTACTAGCATTAAAACCCATCAATACAACATTTTTTATTTTTAGATTTAAAATGATATTAATAAATATAAACGGAAATTACTTAATTTATACATTATGTCATTGTAGGTAGTTAAATTATTTTTTTTTAATGGTTTGTTCTTATTATGCAGTTGTGTATAAATATTTATACATCAATATAATCTTTAAAAAGCTTGAAAATTAACAAATTGCTACTAACTTCATAACTGTCATTAGTTATTAACAAAATTGGATGTTTCCATGTTACAGCCAGTATTGGGACTATGCAATGAATGTTAATGTAGATGAAATAGTGTATGTTCATTGTCATCAACAAGGTATTTTACTAATATACTTACTATATTTTTTTTTTTAGCTTTGGCTATCATGTTTCTTTCACTCAATACGTTATTGTTCTTTGAACATCTAAATATATTTTAACTTTTATATTTCTATAGTTAATTTTAACATGTATTAGTGACGTTTAATTCTATTAGTTCATTAATATCTGCTTTCTATAACAAATTTATCAAATGTTTAGGAAATAGTGTTACAAACTTGTATGGTCAAGGAGACACAACAATTGCTTGGTTAGGTCAAACATGTTTTGACAATAATTAATATGTATTATATATTTATATAGGAAATGACAACGGTGGAACTATAGTTTTAGTTGCACAGGATGGTGTACAACAACCACCCATACATTTTCCCCAAGGAGGCCACTTGCTAGCATTTCTTACTTGTTTAGAAAATGGTCTATTACCTCATGGTCAATTGGATCCTCCATTGTGGCCTCAAAGAGGCAAAGGTAATTCATTTTAAGTAGTGTGTTGTTTATGTGTATGTTAAATGATATATCTAAATTTTACTGGCTCCTGGTCAGGAGGAATTCTTTCTGTGTCTTTCATTTTGATAGATTTATTTGAATCCCTATTATAGGTACCTATATACATTATACATACTATATTTAACCTAAACTTTATATTATAATATAATTATATTATATTATATTATATTATAATTATATTATTATATTATATTATATTATATTATATTATATTATATTATATTATATTATATTATATTATAAGATAAATACAAATTAATTTGCTTGAATAAATTACATTAGATTACATTTTTAATCTTGTGCATATTAGTTATATTTCTGTTTAGGAAAAGTGTTTCCTAAACTTCGAAGAAAAGGACGATCCCAAATACAAGATATTTCTAATGATTTATCTAGTAATACAGAAGAATCTCGAGATTATGTATTTCAAATAATTAGTAAAGCTAGACATGAAGAATTTTGTAAGTTTTAATTTAATGTAATAAATAGGCATGTGAAATATAATTTTTTTACTAGTATCTAGAGGAGAAGAAATATTGGATTCAAAAATTTGGTCTATGCCTTCAGCTGCAAATAATATGCTTAACAGAGTAAGAGGTCATTTGGAGTCATCGTCGACTAACTCATCAACATCCACATCCAGTAGCTTGGATCCTGTAGCTACTCCGTTATTAATAAATATTCAAAATACGAGTAAAGATACAGGGTAATAATAATTCACTTATCATTCCATGTGTAATGTATATATAACATAAAAAACAACATAAGATGTTAAAGTTATGTTATGTGTTAAAATTGGAGCTGATGAAAAGTCAAAAGCATACCTGTTAATTTTACATTGTTAATATAATTTTTTTTTTTAAATTAATATATAGTTAGTAAAAGATAGTATCCATTAAAAATAGTAATAGTATCTAAGTATTATAAATGCAAAGATTAAAATTATTGTATAAATATTTTTTTATATTTTCAGTGATTCTTTGCAAATTCTATGTGAAACAATGAAAAAGCAAATCATATCTAGGGCATTTTATGGTTGGCTTGCATATTGTCGTCATTTAACAACTGTACGAACTCATTTATCTGGTCTTGTCAACACTGTAATAATAGATTCTAATAATGCAGAAACAGGATTGACTAAGGAAAAATGGTATTCATTTAAAAATGATTCAAATCTTGTAAATGACGATACCAAATCAGAAATTTTTAGACTCACTTATTTTGGTGGAGTTCAACATGATATACGAAAAGAAGTATGAAATAAAAATATGTGTGTACTTATTCATTTAAGTGTGTGATTCAATACATTTTTTTTTTTAGGTTTGGCCATTTTTATTAGGACATTATAAATTTGGTAGTACAGTTGAAGAACAAAATGCTGTTGATTTACGTTGTAAGCAAGAGTATGAAACAACAATGTCAGAGTGGATGGCAGTTGAAGCAATAATCAGACAAAAAGATCGTGAAACAATGGCAGCTAATTTAGCTAAACTTTCAAGTGAAAGTACGTCTGGTGGAGATGCGCCACCACCAACTCCTAACACCTCAAAAGTTCTCAGTCAAGAACTTAGTAATGATGTAAGATTTTATAACTTATTATTTAAAAATTATTTAAAAGTTAGTTATAAATGTTATAAAATAATTATTATAAAACATAGGTATTTGAAGATAATATTAATTTTTCATCCGACGAAGATAACCCTCCAATTGTTGATGATACTCAATTAGAACACAACGTTGAATTTTGTGACAATCGTATGTAATATTTTTTTATTATTATTATTATTTTTTTTTTTTAACAAGCAACTTAGAAATAGTTAATTTATTGTAGCTGCCAATCAATCAAATATAAAAGACCATATTGAAAATATACCTAAAGAAATTGACTGTGATAAAGTAAGTTAAAAATGTCATATATATTATGATCAATTTAAATTATTATTTTTAATATTCAGTACTTTCTGAGTCCAAATAACCAGTGTTCTACAGTAGTTAAATAAGAATAAAAATTAATTATATTTGTGCCTTTACATTAAGAATGTAATGATTTTATAAACTATTTATAAGAAATTATTTTTAGAAATCTTTATCATCAGATGAAGGATTAGGTAAAGATGAAGTTACTGAAAAAGACATGACCATTAAGAAAAATTTGTCTGAAGGTAAAATATATAAACTTTAATACATTTTGAATTTTCATCTCTTATATTTATATATTTATATTATTAAATTGTACTGACCAGACAGTCAAAACATTATCAAAATCTTTTGCAATTCAAAAATTCAATGATAAATCATTGCATTTAAAAACAATTCTGAGCAAAGCTTCATTTATATGAAAGTTTTTGATCATTCCTTCTACTCAAAATAGTGTTTTCCGAATTGATCTTTACTGTTATCTAAATAATGATAACTTAAATTAAAATAAAAATTATTATAAGACTTAAAAAATGTCTCACTACTCTTGAAAAATATTTTTTCTCCTTAGATACACCATTGTATTGTCCTACTGCAGTAATTGTCACTACAAACGTAAGTCAAGAAAAAACTATGGACAATTCTAATGATGAAAATGATAAAATAGGTAAGCAAAATTAGTGCTTTCATTTTATACATTTGGGCACTTGGCTCAATGTAGTACTGAAATATTATTTTATATTTGAGAGTAAAAATAATCATTAAAAAGTAATTTAAAATAATTCTTAGTTATATTGTGTTAATAATAATATATAATTACAGTTTATGTTTCTAAACTTAAAATGCTTAAAAAATCAATTGCTATAGCATATCTATGTTTAGTTGTTTATTGGTATTATATAATATTCATATGATATGAATTAGTGCTTGAATTAAAATACAAAACACTTAAACCTAAATAAATTTACCAAATGTAATGGAATTTATATGGAATTTATAAGTAGGTAATACTTATTTCATATTTACATTATTTATCTTTGAATTTCAACTTAATTAAAAGCTATATCTTTGGTTCCTTTGTTTAATTTTTCAATTTGACACAAATATACACATACTTATTAAATTTACACTGTGTTTAAAACATTAATTTTGTTTCATAATATGTACTTTTTAGATAGTAAAGATAATAATAACACTTCTAAATTAGCAGTAGATGACAATGAAGGAGCGGGAGGATCTAATCATGAACAAAGATCTGCTTGCATATCTCCGGCAAGTTCTCAAGGAGGAATATACCCAGTAATATTTTTAAATATAAAATATAAATATTTGGCTTACTAGTTACTGTATTTAATTGTTTTTACTTAACAGGTTGAGTTGGTGGAAAATTTTGGACTTAATGTGCATAGAATTGATAAAGATGTTCAACGATGTGATAGGAATTATCCCTATTTTACTCTTGAAAATCTAGATAAATTAAGGAATATCATATGCACGTAAGTGTTATAATTTTTAACTAAATCATTGAACTTTAACAAGGATATATTATGATTAATAATTAATGACAATTTTGAATTTTTTTAAATTTTATTTATTTACCTACTTGCATTTTTATAAATATATAATTTAAAAGTTAAAAATAAAAATTACATTATTTATGTAATAACCAATTAGTTAATAAATAAATTAAAAATAGGATTGTTTTTTTTTTTATTTATTTTTACCTTGAAAACAAAAATAAAATTATCATTAAATCTAATTTATTGTATTATATATTTAGATATGTTTGGGATCATTTAGAAATGGGATATATGCAAGGAATGTGTGATCTTGTTGCTCCTCTTTTAGTTATTCTGGATGATGAAACTTTATCGTATTCGTGTTTTTGCTTATTAATGGAAAGAATGTCGGCCAATTTTCCACATAGTGGTGGGGCTATGGACACACATTTTGCTAATATGAGGTGATATTATTGAACTATTATCTTTTATTCTATTATAAACTTGAATAATTATGGCTTATAGATCTCTAGTACAAATATTAGATTCAGAAATGTTTGAACTTATGCACGAAAATGGAGACTTCACTCACTTTTATTTTTGTTATCGATGGTTTTTGTTGGATTTCAAACGAGGTAATTAAACATGAATACTTCAAATAAACTAAAACAAAACTATTGTAAAACTGTGATAGTATTTTAGTGTATAATAATTCTTTTATTTTAAATAGAATTTTATTTTATGTTTGTATAAATAATTAATTAATCTATGACTATTAATAATTAGACTATAAATAGTTTATAATTTCTAAAAAATCTAAAATCGTATGTTAAAAATTATTTTAAGTTATTTTAATACAAAATATGTATTTATAAATATTCAAAACAACAGAAATTACATACATTTGTCCAAAATTAAAACAAAAAAATTAATTTTGAAGCTATTTTATTTAATATAAGACCAAGTAAAAAATAACTAACCATTAAGAAAAAAAAAATATTCTGTACAAATTGTCTATTGATGATATTATAGCAGTTAACTTTAGTTCTAGAATTAACATATTTTGAGACTTCAAAGTTAAAACAAGTAAATATTAAAATACAAAACTAATTATAATTTGTAACTTTTGTATATTTAACACTAAGTTATAAAAAAAATTGTATTCATTTTTTAGAATTATTATACGATGACGTATTTACGGTATGGGAAACAATATGGGCTGCCAAAGAGATGTCTTCTTCTCATTTTGTGCTCTTCTTCGCTCTTGCTCTTGTGGAAACATATAGAGATATAATTTTGGCCAACCACATGGATTTCACGGATATCATAAAATTTTTTAATGGTAATTTAAAATTTATTATGCAAAACCTATTTTGTAACGTGACTCCCATAATTTTACTTTTTTATTAGGCAATCCCCTTGATACATACAGACATACACAATTAATAATAAAATAATGAAAAATTAATATACAAAATACAGAACAAGTAGTAAATCAAATTTTGTTTTAAAAATAATGAAAAGTCAAAATTAAACTTTAATGGGAGACTTGTTCTTGAATATTTGACATAATTGTTTCCCTGTTAGGTTTTATATTTGAAACTGCAACTCGCAAATTTTATTCAACATTCAATCTTGGCCGACAGTTGATTTTATAGAGCAGAAAATGTGGTTTCACACAAATAACTTGAAGCCAACAGAAATAGAAGTAATAATTGCTTCTGGATACTCAGATTTAATAGAAAACGTAAATTTATCACTTATAGTTTCTCAAAATGTGTTATATAGATTGTTATGCAATGAAAGCTTAATTAGTTTGTTGCTTTTTTTAAACTTAAATTTGGATTTATCTAATTTGTATTAAAATTATAGCTTTGTCAACATATCAAATATAATAATATACATTTTCATTAAGTGTTAAATTGTTGGCGACGCTTGATAGGGGAATGTTAAGCACCACTGATTTAATACTTACTAAAGTACTTATAATTAATTACCATTTTTAAAGAATCTTATGTTATATGTTTGTTAAATAAAAAAATGTGTTATTGGTCTAAACACGAAATACCTATGTCATGTGTTTTTTTAGAAATGGCAGAACATCATGATGCTAAAACCGTCTTATCACTTGCACGGAATCTAGTACTACAACTACAGACGTTAATAGAAAATAAATAAAACAGTTGTATTTTTTACACCATGACATATAATTCTGTACCTTTAGGTATAAATTTATAGTTGTATTAATAATATATTGAATTGTTTTTTTTTTTACAAGAGTGGTCTCCAAACTGCATACTTCAAAATTGTATACATAAATATTTTAAGATATTTTAAAAAGTACAAAAAAGTAATATACTTTTGCAAAACCTCTTTCTATAATGTGTTGCAATTGTATCTCATACAATTGTACAGCATATAATTTGTTAATCATATGGCATATACCATATACCTTGTATGGCATACGTTCCAGCATAGTTATTAACTCATACCATATACCATGTGCTTAACTATAAACTATAAAGTGAGTTTTAATGTGTTATAGCAAATTTAATTTATAATTATAAAATAATACAATAATATATTTTGCTATTTATTTTAAGTTGTATGGTTTAAAATTTAGTTTATTTTCTTGCATTAAAAAGTTAGGAGGCTCCTGCTTTCAAGTTTATAGATGATACTATATTGTGTTTAAATAATTTGGAAATTATATATAATCAATAGTTATAACTTATAAGTAATTTTCTTACTTTATATTTCTTTAAAATATTAATATTATAATAATACTTAAGACTGCCTTAGCCTTGTAAAAGGTAAAAATTATAAAGAGTTCAATATATGCATTAAATGTTTTTGTTGGAATGTAATTTTTATTTTTTAATATTAATTAAAATTAAAAATAACTATTAACTATAATACAGTTAAAAAAGTATAAGCTTTTGTTAACTTACCTACGTATTTTAATTTCAAACTTTTAAATAAATACAATTTAGAAGATTTACTATCTATATTAACATTCTAGTTTATAAAACAAAAGGTGTTTAAATTTTCCTACAGATTTATATTATATTACTCTATATTAGAGTAATATAAATTCAACAAAACTATTCTTGTGATATATATTTTTTAATTACATTAAATATTATTAATACATATTATAAAATAATATTTATCGTTACTATTTTTTATAGTTCTTAAAAATAATAAATATAAAGTTGTTAGGTAGTTATAAGTTATAACCTAAAAATATAATATACCTGGATGTTTCTGCATTCATTTAATAAAAATATAATATCAAATATTAAAATAAATTAAGTACTTATTTATTTAATCAGTTTAATTTTTAATTTTTAGTTATTGTAGTTAATTATAAACATTTCCATTTACAAATAACATATTCATACTCATAAACTCGAAATTCTTAAAAATCAAAATCGAAATAAACATTATATTTTAAGTTATCAACGTATATATATATATATATATATCAATCACATACTTAAAAATCATTTTATTTTAATTGAACTAGATAGGTATATCATTGGTATTTCCGTCCTTTTTTAATTATTCCTTTTAACTAAGTCGTTTTTTATGTTATAAATTATAATTAATTAAATTTATGAAATATTTAAAATATCTCTCGTAATAGTAACTTTACTTAAACTCTATTTAATTTCTAATGGGATATTTTTTATTAAAATTTTTATTAATTATAAAATAAATCAATATAAAAAAAACATATTTTTAAATACATAATAATCTATATTTTATTGCTTTTAATTAATGCAGTTAATTTGAATTAAAATCTTAACATAATCATATAAATTAATTTTACTGTTTAATAAACACAATTATCATTTTTTTTTAAAGTAAATTTCAATCAATAAAATGTAGTTATGTCCTATTACAACTACTTGGTTTTTTTACTTGAGAGTTAAAAAATAGAATATAATACCATAGATCTTTAAAAAAATATATAAATCAATTATGCTCAATTATGATTATTTAATACTCTATAATTTTTCCAAAATTAAAATTTAAAAAAAAATTACCAATACCTACCCAATTAAAACAACCATACATAATCATATAACACATAGAATATTATTATTATTCTACTATTCATTCATCTTGATAAGAAATAAGCATTATAACATCAATATATATTCAGATGTACATGTTCTTTGTACCTACTAAACAAAAATAGTATTTTATAATATTAAAATTGTTGAGTAAAAATATAATGTAGGCAGGTATTGTTTTAAATTAAAATATGTATCTGTGCGACTGTGCACTATAAATATTTAATGTATTTTGAAATTCTTTGATTTCTGATTAACTAATTTATATTATAAGATATTCAGGAAAATAATATGACAATCAGTTATTCCAGTCTTTAAAAATATCAACCCTATTTCAGTATTTGAAAAAATATGAATTTATCAAATCAATAATGTACATATTTCAGAGGTTAAATACCTATATATATCTCTCTTTCTAAAAGTTTGCAAGAATTTCTTTTAAAATAACCTGTATTTAACAACAAAAATTAGACTATAATACAGTATAGATGAGAAAAAAGACGAATTAAATCCAAGTTGTAATATAAAGTTTATTAAAATTAATATTTTTTAAATGGCCTCATCCAAATTTTTATTTTATAGTACTTATGAGTGAACAACAAATAATGATGAATTGTTTTTTGTTATACTACTAAAAAATATTTAAATACAACCATGGTTGAGCGCACGGGTGTAGCTGTAGGACTTTAGCCATACATGGAGTTTATTTTAGATAGACACCAAAATATTGACCAAAAGAGAATATCTTCTGTCTTTTCCACCTGATAGTTCAAATTTGGAAGTATTATCACATTAAAAAAATTTTAATTTTCTGTTTGAGTATGTTTTATTTATGATTTTTTTAGTATGTATAGTTTTTTTTTAGAGGGGATAGTGGTCAAAAAATAGTAGCCACATCTGCTACATAAGTCTGTGCACTCCTATGAATACAACTTACCGTTTTAATTTATTTATTCATTCATTATTTAGTAGGTATATATGATATATCATTGAAAATTTATATAAATTTGGCCATTATACATCCTGATACCTGTCACCTTTTTAATATTACAAAACCAATGTATATTATACTTCTTATACAAATATTTCATGTACCTATATTTTTAGAAATCAAATATCTCTTAGGTTATAGAATAGTTAAAAAAAATACTAATTCAATTGATGTATATATCAGTGGTCCTATACTTGCTTACAATTTTTTTGCAAACTGATGTCCGCATAAATACATTATTACTAATCATATTATAATTATTACATTTTAGTGATAATAATAATAAAAAAAATGTTATATGTCTATAAAACAAAAAATATTTTGTTAATAGTTAATAGTTGATACCAGCTACTTTAACAAATAAATGAAAATCAGTTGTAATTGCTTCATGCCAAATGTTTATATGCTCGTTAAGACAAAAACTGAAATTGTTCAAATTATACAATTGGTCAAGTCCTGAAATTGAAATATTTAAATTTGTCTTGCTTAATAGTTAGAGTTAATTTTTGCAATTTTGAAAGAAATACAGCAAGTATGAAACAATTGAACATAAACTTGATTATTTTAGACCAAGAAAATTTGCATGTTTCAAGACCTCCCCCCCCCTTTCTGCATTGCACTAGTTGGTGACCACTGCTATACAGGGTGTAACCGGTCTATTTGACTAATGCAATAACTTTTTTTCTATTCAATATTTTTAAGTTTTTTTTTTTTTGTAATGATTTGTAGAGCTATGCGCTATAATTTGTATATCTTATATTTTATTTTATTTTTTACAACAAAAATAAATAATTTAAATTTTTTATTTAATATTTTTCTAATAATCCAAGATAGCTATTTCATAAATAAGTATTCAAAAACCATTTTGGCGTTTAAAACTTTTAATTTGGTTAAGTCGTTAATTTTTAAACAATTTTCAAAGTGTGTTAAAATTCAAAATTATTTCTTGCTTATCACTGTTACTGCTGTAAAAGTTATTGCATTAGTCAAATAGACCAGTTACACCCAGTATAATATAAAACAATTTAAATTCTTAGGAAATAATATGGGGACTTACCCGAGGGAGCTTTTGTAAACTGTGGAGACCTGATTTGATCCTAAGAATTAAATATTTTAATTATTTTACTATTACCTACATAATAAAAATAAAATATGTTGTGTCTAAACTGTTTCAAATGAATTTAGAATTCTGATAAAATCTTATTCATTTGTAGTTATCTTATGCTACTAATAATATACTGTTCTTAGGGTTATATAAGTATTTTTAATACTAATTAATTTTTATATTTTTTATCAATACTCCAACAACTATAATACACCATTAATGTTTGCTTTTTATTCCTGCAATGTATTTAATATATATTTTATTTATTACTGAACCAATTATATAAGTTACCTATAGTAAAATGTAACTTTTATTTTAAATATTGTATTATTGACTATTGTTAATATAAATAATAATTGTTGTGATTTTAAAATTATTTATTAAAACTTATATAATACTTTACTTTTAAATACGTACTGTTTTAAGTTGTGTGAAAAATATTATACTAATGTTGAAAAATTATAAATTAAAATCTAAACATCAAGAATTTGTACATTGAATACACACAATATGAATCTCAAATGATTAATTTTTCATATTGGTGAAATTATTATATTAAAAATAAGTGTTTGAAATATATTTGTAAATGCCTGTATTGGAAATTTATTATAAATAACCAGTTATATTTATAATAATTCACTCACATATTTTTTATTTATTAAAAACCTGCAAACTTATTACTTTAATAAATTATAAGTTGACTAAGATTCCAAGTGTGAGAAAAAAATTAAGGAGTACTAGTATTGTACACAGGCACACAGCTATATATTTTATTTACTATCACGATTTTGTAGTATACCTGTATACCTCATGTACATTTTTGGTACTATAAAAAAGTACTAAAGTTTGTTTTTTTTAAATTATACGTATTAATTTTATTGTAATAATTAAAAAAATAATTGGGTAAAACTGCTGGAAATTAAAAAAACATACAAATCTACAATAAATCACCATAATGTAAGTATAATTGGTTATATGTTTTTAAAATTACTGGCAGTTCTTACCCCAAGTATTCTAGTATTAATCATTGAAATTTAATATGGATAGTGACTAAGAAAATCAATAGTAAAAGCATGATAGGTTTGTTCAGCGGTGAGTAACAATTGTGGCATACAAACCAATATTCATGCTTCACCTACTTAATTTAATATAAAAATAAATAGAAAACTTATTTGTACGGAATATAGTTACTTTACAGTATGCACACCTTCAAAATAATACAGCATGACATTTTATATCATATTATTGCTACACATATTTTTTCAATTAATACTTGGGAATTATAGATTTTGATTAAAAATTTCATAATGAATAGAATTAAAAACTAAATATGGAATGGTGTGGTTCAAAATGCAATATGTAAATTAAATTTTTAATTAAATGTATTTAATCTTAAAAAAAAAAAAAAACATTTTTATAAGAAATATACAGACAAGATATAAAAAAAAAAATGTAATACATTTGAAACATTATACAACTCTTCTAACTTCAAAAAATCGTTTTAAATAATAAACTTGACCAACCGTCATTGAAAGCAACACAAATGATTCAAAGAATGACCACATCACAACACGTTTATTTGTAGATTCATTAATAGCTCTATGATTTCTATCACGCACATTCATATATTCTTGTTCGTGCTTAACACTAGTTAATGCAGATCCCAGATTTCGAAGCATGGTCTCTAATTTTTTATGTTCACCTTCTTCACCAGCTGTAAAATGTTAATGAAAAATATTTTTTATATTATTATACATCAATAATGACACAATTACATGAATTTATATGATTTTAAGCAAAAATTAACTGTCTTGCTGTAATTAGAGGATTACATTGTATGCTGTTTAATAGTGTTTGGATATATTATACTACCACAATAATATGTAGTAGTATTTGAATAGCAACAGGCATTTGTACCATATGAGAAAAAAATTGTATCTGGCTGGTAATTAAAATGTTTAATGTAACATTTTAACGCCATGTAATGATTATGGGCATTGACTATGGTACCAGTGGCGCAACTAGCGGGTATGTTAGCAAAGTGAAACTTTGGGGCCCCCAATTTATCGGGGCCCCCATGGCCCCATAATAAAAATTGATTTTTAGTTTTTTTCACACTTTATAATTATTATTATTAGGTACCTATATTTTATTTTAAACATCTATGTTATATATAGGCTTATAGCTTAAAATGAGATGGCTATACTATAATTATACTGTTATTTTAATATTTATTGTTAATAGACACTCAGTGTCGTCCTGGATATGAGCCGCTAGGCTGCAAATACAGCCGGGGCCCCTCCGTTTTTGGTTTTATTTTAGGGTCTTGTTAATTTTTTATTTGTGTGGCGGCGTGATCTTGCAGGTCTTTATAGGCCTATAGGGAGTATGGACTCTCCAAAGTATTTATCAAAATATTTAACCATACGTAATTTTAGGTACAATTTTTCTTTAGGCTCGTTCATTATGGGACTCCTTAAAAAAACTGATCCATGGGAATTTGGTGTGCCAGGCCAACACTGATTACACTACGGTCTACGAGTTATTGATTTAATAATATTATAAAATCATTACCAATTACCATGGTTAAATAATAAACTGGAAAATGTAATAATTAATTAGGTAATTTTTTATGTGATATTGTTTATTTTATAAAAATAAAGAAGAAATAGAAATTAGTCTAGGTGACTATCAATAGAAAGAATCCAAGTCCTTTTATAAACATTAAAACTTGTATTTTTTATTATATTGTATAATTGAACTGTTTGCAAAGATGATAGGTGTTATAGGTGTTAGATGTATTTATTTTTTTATAAACTGTACTTCAACATATATTTTATATTGACACATCTGAAATCTGAATTGTATTAGATTATATTATGTGCTATATATTAACTACCAAGAGTTGATATTCTCTACTATTATTTTTTCTCAATATTTTGTAGGCATTTTGAAGATAATTTTTTACAAAAAAATTCAGAAATATTAATATTGATTCTATTTTATAAATAAATAATATTAAAAAAAAAAAAATAGTTTACAAAAATTATTTTTAATTTTATGAAATTACTAGGTCACCCCGTGCACTTTGTTGCCCGTTAAAAATGGTTAAATAGGTAGCGCCATTGCTGTATTTTTGCTTTCCAGATTTTATACATTTCAGGTAGATTTTCATAAAATTGTCTTTCATACCTCTTAATATTTATTAATTACAAACACAACAAAAAAAAAAATCAGCCAAATCGGTCATGAATTTTTGGAGTTAATCCGTAACAAAGATTTCCATTTCGCTTTTATATAGGTATATAATATATAGAATTAACGAAAGGTTTTGATTACCTTATGGGTGGGGAGGAAGAGGTGTACAGTGTACCTTTGATTGCTTAAGACCATTTACATTTTTTGCTAGGGGCCCCATTTTATATTTGACTTTAGGGCCCCCAAGTGTCTAGTTGCGCCACTGTATGGTACTCAGCATACTCATATGTTAAGTTCATAAAAGTTAAAATTGTTAGTTGATTAGATTTCAAATTAACAAAAAAAATAAATGAATAACAATATTTTAGCTACAGTTTTCACCCTATTTTAAAATTAAAATATAAATCTAACTTATTCAATCATAACATAATTACTTTGACTATCTTTTTCTAGATCTACTTTTTCTGGTTCAGTTACTTCCATACTGAATAGCACTACTTTTGGTGTCATTGTTGACATTTGATTACTGAAACAGTATGTGTATGCCCCTTTTTTAGTGGCAGCAAATGTATACTTTCCGCTAGACTCTCTCAATCCTTCGTATATTAATTCACCATCGGGATCAATAATTTTGACATCAATATCTAGGAAACCACCCTCAGATATTTCATACATCAAACCTAAAATAAATATGAATAAAAATTACAACAATAATGTACTTTAGGTTACTACACTAAGGTTTACTATACTGTAAGACTACAATGACAAATAACATACCTAATTTAGAGCCAACATCGACTTTGTCAAAAAAACATTCTTCGGCGTGAGCGTCAACGGTCAAGAAATAACTCAACCCTTGATGAAATACGCTGAATAATGTAAGGAACTGAGTTAAATACAAAATCGGTTTCTGCATTTTTACGCTACACGTCGTCTAATTATATTCAAACACCTACAAATGTTTCAAATTAACATGACATTAAAATTAAAAATCTAAAATGATTAACACGAAACAATATGTGGAAAAACTTTACGATTTACATTAACTCGACATTTTCAACATAGTATTCGGTGTTGGTGTTATTATCATAGATATCGTTACAGTTTTGATATGATACACGTCATCGAATGAGGTCGACGTTAGCCAGAACCAACACAACCGAATAAGTTATACCACAAAAGTTATACTCAAACTAGTCGAATGTCCTTTTGTACGAAATTGTATGATATGTCCACGAATTAAGATATTATAATATACATAATACATATATCATATGTTTATCTATTTATGTTAATACGTGGATCTGTCCGATACCATCTCAGGGGCGTAATTAAGGGGGGGACGAGGGGGATAAATCCCCCCCCAGAGCCTATATCATAATAAATCAATTGTACTAAATCCTGATATGATTGATGAGTTGACCACCACTGTACTTGAAAATTTAGTATTTTGTGTGTAAAAAAATGTCTATCCCCCCCTAAGACAAATTCCTAATTACGCCACTGTACCAACTATGTCCAAAATTAGGTGTGGAAGCCCAACAAATTGAAAATCGCCTCCCCTGAAAACATTGCATAGCTACGTATACAAATAATTCATTCATTCATTTCATATAATGAAATTGGTAGGTACAAAAAAATCCCTAGTTATTGTTACGTATTAGTGACTAGTGCTATGCTACTACTACAAGTCAGTAGTACTAGTAGTAGTAAATTGGCCCAAAGTGGAAATAATTCCAATATATACCATATATACGCCACTGATTTGGTTGTATAAACATAATGCATGAGTATAAAAAAAAATCGGTTTAGACAGATAGTTATCGAATTAATTAAAATGTACACAAACAAAACCAAATAGGTATGTGCAATTATCTTTTTTTTTGTCATCATCTTTTGGCTTAAGTGTAACAGAAAAAAAAATTTTCAATCTTCAATCTTCAACTTTGAGGCTATAGTTTCAGGTAAAAAATAGTTAGATCTATAGCATTGATTAAGTAAATATTGTTTACTTAATCAGTGTCTATAGTGACTAGTTGGTACTTTTGTGGACAAAAGACGACAAAAGTAATAATTTAAGTTATAATTCCCAGTATTTTCAAAAATAACTAATAAATAATTATTGAAAAACGGGAATATTTTGCGCAACGTATAGGATTTCGATCAATTCAATTTTAAAAGGAATAAATGTAGATTAAATTAAAATTGTCCAGATGATGTGTAATAATTAAAAAAATATTTTGGCTTTATTTAAACTAGTTATAGACATTTGATTTAAATTTTTTTCGAATTCTGAAAACAATTTTTGTTCTTAGTCAATAACATGAGAATATTGTACTTTTAACTTTCAATTTCAAAAATCCATACTCCAGAGTTTTTTTTTATATATGTAGGTATTTGAACATTAAGTCTTTAAACTTTGACGACATTAAATATTCAAAAGTATAATTTTTCCTCAAACGATTTTTGTTATATTTTTTTATAATTCAAAACATTTTAACCTTAGACACTTGAAACATATTTTACTATTTGTTAAATATTATTTTCAATAATTTTTATAATATTTTAAACTATTAATAACTACATGCTTTTGGAATTTTAAATTCTGGGTGAATCGATCCATGTATCATGTATTTGTTAGCACTCAGGTGCATCTATACCCATTGCCGGATTTACGCATAGGCCCGTGAGGCCCGAGCCTAGGGTGGCAAATTTTCTAAGAAATGAAAAAAAAATCATATAAATATTTTATGCATTTATGTAACTGCGTAAATTGAAATTATATAATATATATATATATTAAATATTTTATAAAATATTAAATTTATTAGTAATAAATACTACATTTTGGGTGGGGTATAGTGGGGTAGACGTGGCATATTTAAAAGGGCTTAGGGTGGTGGGCGCACACGAATTGCGTACCAAAACAGGTAAACGACTCTTTTTGAATGAATTGTGTCCCGGACATAAGATCATAATTCATAGGTATAAATCATCGAATTCACATATTTAAAAAATAAAAATGTAAAATCATAATATCATAAGTACCTATAAATTGTGATATTCATATATTTTTTTAAAAAAATTGAAACTGTAAAAACATAATATCATAGGCATAAACTATAAATCATAAGTCATAATTATTTTAACCCTTGGTTAGGTAGGTGAAAAAATTTTACATTAATAGGTAGCATGGGTCTGATAGACCCATATTAATACATCGATTTTACTCTTTTATGGTAAAACTTTATTTTTTCAAATATGAATAACAATTACATAGACACTCTTAGAAATATATTGTAACAATTACGAAACAAAAAAATAAAATATTTAATGGTTATAAATAAAAACTTTTGACCCTTCTTACGAATATAATAAAACAAAATTAAAAAATTGATCTCCATTTTAAATTATGATAATTAAAATTTTTATTAATAAACGAAGTTAGAAAATAAATTATATACATCAAAAAAACAGTTAATTATAAAATTTAAAAAAAAAACAAATTATTTTATAAATTATGTATATTATGTATAATTATGTATTATATAAATGTATTATTTTATATATTATTTTTTATTACGTGAGTGAATAGGTTGGGTCTCACAGACCCATTTCGTTTTCCGGCTGAATTAAATGATACTGATATTGAAAAATAAATACCAACTATGATAACAAATAGTTGTTAGGTATATTGACTACAGCGGCCCATAGAGTATTACTCTATGCTACAGCCACGGACTAAGATATTATATATATCTTATATCTTAGTCCGTGGACTACAGCTGCTATTGAAGATATCAAGTATTACAGTGTGACCAACATAACTTTCTTATCGATATTTAAAATGGAGGCTAGTACAGTTTTCCCGATTTTGATAACAGCGGCTTATCATTTCGGTAGTTCGGTTATGTCAGTGACCAACTTGAGGTGGTGTTGCATAGCATGTCGACGCCGGTTGTCGTTTGCGCATCACTATTGTTATTTTTGACCTTTTTTGTAAGACAGTTGCGCATCGTTTATTTTTGGGTTATACATCGTTTGCGCATCGATCGTTTAAAAGGTCGTACATCATTTGTGCATCAATATTATTTAACAATAGAACTGAAAAAAAGGTGTATACCCGCGGCCGTATATCATTTGCGCATCGTCTGTTTACCTGTGCGAAAATATCTAACTCTAATCATATTCAATCATATAACAATTTTCAAATATTGTATAGGTATTTTTGTTTTAAAATATATATAATATAAATATAATAATTGTAATATAATAATAATAATATAATATATATAATAATAATTCAACTGAGTTTTTCAACAATTTATTTATTTTATTTTTTAATTTAATTGAATACAATTTATTTTTAAATAATTTTTTCTCAAACTATATGTATATTTGTATTATAATTTATAAAATTGTAATGCTTATTGAATAAAAACTTGTGCCTATAAAATTATATTAAAATTTATCATTATCTATATAATATTAAATGTGTGTAGGTACATTTGTATACCCTTCTATTGTTTAGAATTTTGATGCGCATATGATGTACGATAATTTGGTGCAGGTAAACAGACGATGCGCAAACGATAATTTTCCGCCGATGCGCAAACGATGTACGATATTTTCGCTCAGGTAAACAGACGATGCGCAAATGATATACGGCCCATGTCGAGGGATATTTGTATAAAAAATAGTAGGTAAGTTCAGGTAAAAAATGTTAAGGCAAAAAGTAACATGAATTACGTCCGGGATTCAAAAAGGTTCGTTTACCTGACTTGGTAAGCAATTCGTGTGCACCGAGGCTAACCTGGTACCTGTTCTAAATCCGGCACTGTTTATACCCATAATTAAGTATTAAATATTAATTAATAATTATTATAATCAGTATTCGGTGCCCACTGCCCAGTGGTAGAATATCGGTGACTGCTCCGCGTGCCACTCACTAACCTGCAGGCTGCAAGTTCCGAAGATATTTGTCAGCGCCTAGCTATTTATAGATATATCTGCGCCGCCCGCTGATCGTGGTATATAGCACACTGCATGTACACTGCACACATTACATACATATTACATACATACATACATACATACTCATTAAAATAATACAATATAATTTTAGTATTGTGTCGACAACCTAATCGCTTTTTTTATTATACTTACCTGCTACCTATTATAATATTTTGGCAGTATAATTTTTGTTTTGTGCTGTGCAAATTTTGTAAAATTATGAATTATTTTTTATTATTAAAATACTCACTGGTGTGAATCGCCGCATCTCTTTTAGTATTTTATTCTTGAGTGCAAAATGGCTATATTCCTTATACATAATACATATTTGATTGTTTATATGCTATGATAATCATAATTCATAGTAGCTAAATGTTATTATGTTAATCACTGCATTTTTAATTTTTATAATATATTCTGAGCGGAACGAAGAATGTACTGATTTTACCATGTTTTTTTTCCGTCCGTATACACGATAAGTAGTCGAAATATGGTTTGATTTTCTTTATCAGGATCTTTCCTCGTGAGGAAGTGAATAAAATTGATACTTTTAAGACATAATTTTTTTAAATTCCCTGCAATAGTTTTTAAAAACGTCGGGAAAAACAAAAAAAAATATTAAGGAAAAACGAGAATTTTTATACAAATCGATTTTGTTTTTTGCTGTAACTCAAAATAAAATTACTGTAATACATGACATTTTCACCAAATGTTTATACAAGTATTTTTTATACACCATACAATTTTCGATTTATTTTTATTATATTTTTAATTTTTGTCGGTAAAAATTGTTTTGATCTGTCAAAAGACTTGAGAATTTATTATAAGGTTTCTCACAAGTTGTTTAAATTGAAGTTCAAAAATATTATAAATACGCACAGGCACAATTGTTTTTACGCATTTAAAGTTCAAATGTTGACCAAAATATATCAAAATATTTGCAAATTATTTTGTAGTTGAAATTGAAAATATATACAATGTTCAGTTTGTATAGCTAAAGATTAAAAAGTTAAAACAAGGTTTTTCGTAAATTGCTTATAGTGTAACTGAAAAATCAAAAAAGTATATTAACATGTTTGGTTTTTATAAATATTTTAAGTTCAAATTTGGAGGAAATTAGATATTTAAATGAAGAATAATGATTTTAGTTATTTTGTTGCAATTTAAAAAAAGTTTTCGTGGGTGCTTAGATCTTTTAAAGTATATAATTATATTTTATACACTCATTGACATTTTAAAATGCAATGTTTGTGGCAAAAATTAATTCAGCCTACTGTATTATTATTAGTAAAATTGTTTACTTTAATAGCATCAATATAATATTATAAAATATACTTATAGTAATGTAGGCTGACCGTCTTCGCCCAGAATCGTTTTTGCATATAGTATATAATGATTTTATATAATTGAATTCGAAATTAACACATCCATTATAGTGACCAACTCGACTCCTGCTATACAGCAGAGAGGTACTTGCCGACCTTTAATTGTATTTACAATGTTGTGTGAGCTAACTGTGTTTGAAATTATTTATACTTGTGAGCGCTAAGCGCCTAAGCATCTTATTTTACCATTTTTCTATATTAATTGTATTATTGTAAATCGTATATTCTAAATTCTTTGATCAGTCCACTAATTACCCTCCTTTCCTCTGTCCTCAATACTCTCGTCTCCAAAAACATTATCTAATATATATTTCTTTTTCATTTTCACCCTCTCTACCTATCTTATTTTTAACTTCAAATGTAATTACATTTCTTACGACCGTTCCGTTATCGATATTTCGCACGCAATAATAATAAATTCCATAATATTATCTACGGTTACGTTTAATGTGTTATATTCTTATCTATTTCAAATCACCTTATTAAATAATAATATTGTACGTACCTAAACTGTACTTATTAATATCTACTTATATTATGTTTATGTATATGTTATTTGTTGCAATCTGTATGCATATTATCTTGTACTATTTTAATTGTAGAGCTATAATAGTCTATATACTAGAAGCTAAATAAAAATAAAAAAAATCGTATATTCTATCGGCTTAGCTCCACGTGGCTTTGTGCATTTACATAGGTACCTAAACAGGTAGCAGCTAGCCAGTCAAAACTAGATTTCGACAAAGTCGATTTTGTGTTTTTGTTGTAGTTCAAAAATTAATATCTGACATCTGTACCTACGCTGTATAGGACTTGATTTGTTCACCAAATATTTGTGTTAGCATTCTCTAATGTCCAGACTAGATAGGTACCTATAATTTTCAAAATATTTAGCTTCTTATATTGTCCTATTTGGTGCAGTGTAGTTTAAATGTTTAATTCATAATTGTATAGTTAAAATGACATGTATGATGTATTGCTCTTACATTTTCTCTTGTTTATACCAGGGTCCAGGACAGGGGATACGATGTATAAGAGTAAAGATTTATTTTAAGAACCGCCAATCGCGGCACCAGCATGGGCAGTGTTCTGGGTAGTTAAAACTTAAAAGTAATCATATTGTAACCTAGTTTTGATTATGTTATGTATTATGTACTTGAGTATGTAGATACTAATTGAAGTGTCAAGCCTGCTTCTCACTATATATAATTATATAAAGTGTCACGTTGCATAATACTCGTATGTACAGTGGCGTGTTGACTGTGATTTTGAAGGTCGTTGTTGCCAGTTGCCCGATTGTTTTATAGGTTTTATAGAAGGGTTGGAAGGGTGAGTACTGGATTTAGCGAGAAATTAAAATACAAGACTGCATCATCTGAATACGATATTTAATAAGAATAATGACTTCAATAATAATACAAAGAAAAGCTATCTAATAGTATTAGGTGTATCGTGTGTAATGTGTATAAATATTAAATAGGTACACTCTGTACAATCCATTAGTAAACAATAGATAAAGATAAGAAGTTTAGAGTAGGGACTAGACTCTAAAGAGTAGAGACGTATATTCGTGAAAAGGTTAGAATAAACTGTCAGGTGATACATTTTTTTTGCACATGTTATGTACATACCACATGAGTAGTGACTACTGCATAAGAGTCAAGAATCAAAATATTTTACTTCGCCACTTCACATACGGTATGTTAATATGTTATTAGGCAGATGCCATTGACGTATATTTAAGAATTTCAGCGCCATAGAGTATAGGGTACATTTATAACTATTAATTTTTTTAATAAAATTGTGTATTATGTTTCATGCCGCTACCGATTATCAGATGTATCTATCCAACAAAGAATTGTCCTGAATTAGTTGACATGAAAAACAACACAACATTTTTGATATGTAATAGGGATCGACCCCTCGTCCCTCGACACGGTGTCTTCAGCTGGCTTCTGAATAATGATTAATGACTAATGTTATACGTTTCTTAAAAACTAAAACAATTTGTAGTTTTGACACATTTTACATACTAGATAACTATAATTTTAAAAAAAGATGCTCAGTTTCCAATTTAAATGTTTGTACTTTTCGGTTATTGTACGTCCAGCTCAGCGGAAATCTCGAGTCCACCATCGAGCTCCGATATTTTTAGTATTTATTTCGACATAATATGCCGGATGCCGGACACGAAAAGTACCCACATTTTTACTATAGCAGAAGAAAGGCTTTCTATTAGTTACATACATTTAGCTGCACCAGTGCACCCCCTGCAATTCATCTGTGGTATATATATTATATATATGTATATTGTATACAATGCATTATATCATATCATATTATATTATGATTTATGGCCATTATTAATTTACCTTTACACTTTAACATGTTATTGATATGATGTCAATAATACAATAGGTACCTACTTTAGATTTGATTTGGTAAAATGATAAGTGGTATTATCTCTTGACACTTTGAGAGTTAGAGATATAGGTAGTCAATGAGTATAGTGCCTGTTCCCTGATATAATTGTGTAGGGAGCCACTATAGGGATTGTAGAGTTTGTAAATAACGGGGCGTGGTTTGACAACAACATCGTCAATGTAACAATGTGTATATAGGTACTGAAGCATAACATATTTTATTATGCCTCTACGACTCCACCATATGTACTGAGCGTAGTTCGTATTTGTACATTACAATTTTATTATTTGTGTGTTACATTCAGTTATATATTATAAAAACACTTATTTTTATTTTTTTAACTTTGTTTTGAAAAGGTCGTGATTCAATTATCAATCATTATATTTTATTGCAGTCGTACGCATACGCCATACACACACAACTACGACCATAAAATGGCAGATTTAACGGAAAACATATGCCCCACGCTAAACAAGGATCAGGTTAAAGACATTTTGAAAAACGATTACGGTTTTATCAATGGAAAAATCCAAGAATTGGATGGTTACGATGATAAAAACTATCACATTACAGTACGTATATTATGATGTTTACCCTTGATAAAACATATATTTTAGTGATATACCATTAATCATTATACCAACAATTAAGTATGTAATTACAAATTATAATTATATGATTGTTTGAAATTTGAATTCACATAACACATTCTCAAGCACCATGTAAATATACGGCTATTATATAGATAAAGTTGATTCACTGGAGGTACATTCACTCAATTTTTAATTTTCGCGTGCAAAATAAACTAAACCATGGGTTTTTAAGCTTTTATTTATGCGTACTGCATAGGTACGTAAATGGCGTATTACACTATTACAGATGAATAAAAATAAAATTATACTCAGTCCAGTGAGAGAGCACGCCGCGCGACCCGATGAAATTCGGTTCTTCTGCTCATAGCTCATCCCTTACGACTGCATTCTGTCATAGTGGAATCGGTTTCGATGGTGGGGCGTCGAGTCTCGAGTGGGAAATGGGGATGCGCAGAATCGGCGTGTTCTCTCGCTAAAGTGCTGGACAGAGTATAGTTTTAATTTTTGTTTTTATCGATTTTCACAATGATAAATCTGTAAAATATTTAGTGTACTTACCTAATACAGTAATACCTTACTGTTATTTATTTAATACTAAATGAATATTCGTTGTACCTGCGTTTAGCGTTGGCACTGCTGCCTTAAAAATAATAATTTATTTCCTTACCCTCCAGTCCAGTGGTTATATACTGATTACTGAGTTAAATTACTACTTTCATTATCCAGTTTTAAATATTTTGTTGTTATTACAACTAATAACTATTTAATATTTTACTATTTATATTAGTTATTACTAAAACACTAAACTTATTAGTTATTCACGTTCTTATTATGCATATATGTCGTAGTGAAAGGGGGGATGGGGATTGAATATAATATACTCCCCTCGTGAAATTCTTCAGGTTTATCAGTTACCTTTATAGGATGATTATTAAAATATATTGCCACACGCAAATTAATAACTTAGGTTTTATTTATACTAGCTAAATAAAAACTATCGATATACCTACCACAGCCTGCAGGATCTACTTTAACAATAACTTAATATTTTTAAGGTAAATGGTAATAACTAATAATTATAAAGTTAAGTAGGAACTAACTACTAAGTAGTAAGTGGTACTATCACAAAATAGATTAGAATATCTATTCAATTTATATATGATATCAATATATCATGCAAACCGTGTGCACCAGTAGGTGAGATAATAGCGATAGAGATATAGAGATAATAGATTCGATATTCGTATTCGTGTATCATAAACAATGAATATAAAGGATGACAATGTTTATGGTTAGATTATAATTTAATAATTTTTTATAATACTTAGGGCTCGGATTAATATTTGAATATATATTTTAACTAAAACATGATAAATTAATTATGGCAAATGATAAGTTTGTTTCACGTGATAAAAATAAAATAAGACATATTTTTACATTATTTGTAAAATGTACGCTTTTTTCCACATATTTCGTAAATGTCATTCATAATACTAAAAAGTTAAATAATTTATATGTCAATTTACATCATCGAAATTGGTAGTTTGTTAGTATTATTCATTTATTCTTCGATAAGTATGTTGTGTGTACCTATAGGCTATAGGCATAGCATGGAACTTGAAAGTATATCAGTTAAATATTAATAACTTGTCTTAAGTTTATCTTATCTGTTTCTGTACGATAAATGTTTCTCCAACAAACTTTATTAGATATACCTATGGCCCGAAATTATATGCACTAAAAATGTATGAAATATGCATGCATTTATGCATTGATTTTCATTCAAATATGCACTTAAAATATGCAAAAATATGTGAACAAAAATGCATTTTAATTAAATTTATTTAGTTTAAAAATGTTTATAATTCATTAAATAATTAATATGGAACAAAAAAATGTAATATTTGCCTAGTTGAAATAAGTTATTTGTATTTACTATTTTGTACTATGATGTATTCAACTGTATGTTGGATTTTCAATATTCCTTCATCTAAATAAAAATTCATGAAATAAAATCAATACCTGAAGCAAACTTTATCTAATTATAGCGAGTTATATATAGCGGATATACGTGTAATTGTAAATTGTAATAGTTGTAACATATAAGATATAACACGATTTTTTTCTTTCCACATTCGCGGGATTTACGTAGGACGTTGCGTTAAGTATTAGTATTAATTAATACTGTTTTTTCGTAAATATTAGAGGTGTTCCGGGTACATTTTTTACCAACAAACCGGGTACTGAGTATTGGTCGAGTACCAATTTCTGTTAAAACCGAGTCCAGGGTACTAATCGAGTAATAATTTTTGTTAAAACCGAGTCTCGAGTACTGGTCGAGTAATAATTTTTGTTTAAATTCGACATCACTATTTGCATCGTCCATACCTACTTCCGTAGATACCTTGTATAAAACTTATGTGTTCAATCGTCACTCACAAGTCACAAGACATTGAACAACTAACTGAGAATTGTAGCAACAAGCCACAGGCCGTTAATAAATCTTGGAAATATTCTATGTCTATTTTCTGTTACAGCGCGATAATGTAATAAAATATTATTATTATTATTATTATAAATGTATAAAATATTTTTGTTTTTTCGATTGCGGGGACACATATTTTTTTAATTAATAAATTAATCGGGTACCCGGCTAACTGGGTACCGAGTATATTGCAAGGAAAAAATGTAGCTGTACACCGGGTACCGGGTACTGTCCAAGTCAACTTTTAATAACACGCCGGGTAACGAGTATTGGTCGGGTACTGAATATGATATCGGGTACCCGGCTTGGACTCGTTGGCCGGGTACCCGGAACACCTCTAGTAAATATGCATTATATTGTAGAAAAATGATAAAATATGCATACCTAATAATTAAATATGATCCAAATATGCAAAAATATGCAACATTTAATTTTGCATACCAACACATTAGGTTAAGAATCAAATTTGTGTCTTACCTAGGTAGCTACTTTTTAATTTAATAAATAAAAATATGCAAATGCATAAAATTCCAGGCCCTATATACCTATAAGTTACAAGTAGATATAAGGCAGTGTTTAGTTCAGTGTAATACTGTAATTTTGAAAATTTAAAACACTATGGTTTGCCATTGCCCATTGTTTTACATTAACTTGATTAAAAATTAAAAATAATGAATTGTATAATTCAAAAATTATTTAGAGTTGTATTTTAATCACAAGTTATTAATTTAAGATTCTGATGAATGTAATAATTTTACAATGATGTGTGTTTATTTTTATGCCTGTGGCCTGTCTGTCTTGTATGTTGTGTATGAAATTCATAAAAAATGTTCGAATGATTCGAAAATGTAATGCAAGATTCTACTATTAAGTTTTAATCTAAAATAAAAAGTTTACCGGAAAGTAATTTTTCATGAGTGTGTGAAGTTAAAATTTCTACGACATTGGATATTCACCCGTAAATTAACGAAGTTCTTATTTGTTGTAATTCAAAAACGATTAACCGTAGATATTTAACATTTTCACCAAATGTTTATATAAGCACTTCCTGTAGATACATGGTATACATTTCAGAATATGTTTAAACATTTTAAGCTATTTAGAGACACTTGAATTAATTTTTTTTCTAATAATATCGTTATAATAATATTGCTATTAATATCGATAAAAATTCCATTGTGTGAAAAAGTTTGAAAATGTAATACAAGGCTCCACATAAGTAGTTATAATAGCAGTTTAAATATATTAAAGATACCCTAAATAAATTTTTTTATAAGTATTTAAAGTACAAATTGTTTACAAAATTCATGAGAATTTGCAAATTATTTTGTAGTTTAATTTTTTAATATTTATAAAATGTATAATTTTTATGGCTAAGGATTTACAATTTAAAACAAAGTTTCCCGTAAGTAGTACGTTAGTATATTGTAACTAAAAAAACTAAAAATATATAAACACAGTTTTTTAAATAGAAATTTTACGTGCAAATTTGGACAAAATTAGATATTTAAACAAAGGATAACAATTTAAGTTATTTTGTTGTGATTTAATAATATTATTCGTGGGTACCTAGAACCTACCTACTTGAAACTTTTCAAGTACCTATATATTGTTATATTTTATTACATTTTCATACCTACTCAATATTTTCTGCAAATATTAATTCAACCTACAACTGTATTAGTGTATTATATTAATAGGTAGTACGTTAACAGCATGCAGTAGCGTTTATATATCATAAAATAAACTTAGAAATGTGAGCTGACGGTCTGTCTTTGCTCAGAATTCATATACATTGATTTTATATCATTGAATTCAAATTTAACACATCCACTATACACTACCTATTACAGTGACCCAAACGTCACCCGATGTCCCGATGTACAGCAGAGCTTGTCCACCCTTTTTAGTTTATAGGTTTATAATATTATTATTGTTATATTCTGTGCTAATGCAACTTGAATTTGGTAAACACCGAGATAGCATTTATGACAACCTTAGATCATGTACATCATCTAAGATGATGACAAGTGACAACAATTGGTTGATAGATATCAATGATAATACCTATATTTATCACAGAATTTTATATTTTTATTAACACGGACTAAAATAATATTATTATGTTATATGGACATAATATTATAGTCCGTGGTTATTAACTACTGTTACCTATTTTGTGTATTTATCATTTAAATATCAATACAGCCTACAGGTCACGATTATAAATTATAATCGTGATATAGGTTTATGTATCATTTTATATTTTTATTACTTTAATAGGTATCATACATGCACGATGCACGCAGTTGTATATAAATTTAAAATTATAACTAGAAATTTATAACTATCAAAATCAATTCAAATCTAAAATTGTAAAATCATTTTAAGTATTATAATATACTGTTTCCTATATTATGTTTTATTACTTACCTACCTATTTTACTTATATATACAAATAAAATCATGGTCAAATAAACGTTATCTACACAGTTTGAATGTTACTATATTATACATATTACCTACATATTATACAGTTAGGTATAGTCTTACAGAACATTCTTAGGTTTATAAAAATAAATAAAAAATTAAGAACTAAAATTAATTAAATTTATTGATGGTTTATTTTTGATGTACTACTCCATTAAGATAAATTTATAAAAGATTATAGGTACCTACTATAGGTAGGTAGTCTAATATAGGTATGGATGCAAATAAATGCATAATATTATATTATATCTATACATACGACATACCTGTGTGGCTGTGTATTATAATTTATAAGCATATTGTATATGTATCTAGTATCTACTGTATTAAAAAATATTTTTCTATTCAATGTTAGTACCTACCTATCTATATAATTATCGTAAGCTGTAAATAGTAGATATAGGTGCAGTAGAACCTTATTAATCCGGACCCTAGTAGTCAGGACTTTCCTTAATCTGGACGGCATTTTAATAACACATAGTAATATCCCAGAATACATTAAATCTAAATTCAATATATTCTGTGGTATTTTAGTAGTATCAGAAAAATGATCATAATAACTAGATATTTGGTATTTTGTAGGTTATACAACTGTGTTGCATTATAGCTTGTATTTTTTACACTAAATAACCTTTGTATTTCTCAAATCTATCATACACATTTTTTTACTGAACAGTGTTTCAATATTTTGTATATATTGGCAGCTTAGCTTGCCTCATTTCATAGGTTATTTTGTTTAATTCGGACAACCTAGAGTCCCAAATACTTTAGTTTAATAAGGTGCTACTGTACCTACATTAAATTAACTTAGCATCTAACTGTATTAATAGCAGTCACAAAAACTTCTTTTTTTTTGGAGGGGGGGGGGTGGTCAGAATAAAACAATTTTAAATTTATCTTATATAGGCTTGACAAAAAAATAATTTTTTTTTCAAAACATTTTAGGGACTCAAATCCTTGCCATTAATGTATTCATGCTTCTATATGTATTGACACTTTAATATTATGGTACCAATGGTTAGATAAACATCTGACAATAATATACAACATATTATTACTTTAGTACTGGATAACTCACTAACTTCGGGAAAGAAATAAAAACATTTTATAATAAAAAATAAAAATATAAAATTTTTAAAACAACATGGGTTTTTATTTTGTATTTTGTTGTCATAGGAAGTTGAAAAATGCATTGAAGGTATTGAATTTCCAACTGACGGAATAGTCATGAAATTCATAAATTCAATAGACTCAAAGAATTTGTCATTTCTAGATGCACAAACCAAACTTACTCAGCATTTAGGTGAGTATTTTTTAAGATAGTTACAAAGTATTAAATATTAAAAACTTTTTTTTAGTTCTATATATGTATGAACAATGTACATTTAGACAGTATATGCAGTGGGTATCTTGTTTCATGTTAGAATATACTACATATGTATAACATAATGTCTATGAAATATTTTAAGATTAAATACCTAGTTACATAATTGTTTTTGAAAATAGAACATTCTGGAATATACTGCCCAACCCCCGTGTTCAATAAAAATGGAGAAAGTTATCGGTCTCTCATTTTAAGTAAGTAATATAATAACTTTTTTAGAAATGTTAGAGGCTATCTATTGTTGTATAAATAATCCATAATACAAAGTACTATAAACTAAATTTTAAAGTTTTATACTTGTTTTTAAATAAAGATAATAAAACACATGCAGTTAGAGTCTACAAATATATTAAAGGAGAAACTATGACTAAAGTTAAAATCAATTCTGAAATTTCTACGAACTTCGGTTTTTATGTTGGTCATCTAACATCAATTTTAAAAGTAGGTACCTAAATATATTTAACTTAATGTGTAAGCGATTAGTTTAAAAGTAAATTAATTATACAACTTTAAAATGGTTTTTAGAAATTTAATCATGATGGATTCCACAGATGTCATATGTGGGCTCTAGAAAAATGTCCAGAAGTTCTAAAATTTGTAGAAGTTTTTGATCAAGAAAAACAGCAACAAACTATTACCACAGTATTAAACAAATTTCAGTTTGATGTTTTGTTAAAAGCTGATCAACTTGAAAAAAGTTAAATACTTTAACAATGCAATAATTACTTTATTTGTAATACATTTGTATTTTCAGGTGTTATTCATGGTGACCTCAATATGAATAATATTATCATAAGAGACAACAAAATATTTGGTGTTATAGATGTAGGTGATGTGGTTTATTCATTCACAATTTTTGATTTTGCTGTTGCACTATGTTACCTAATTATGCATGAATTTAAAGACAATAATGCCAAGTTATCTAATGTACAAATTAAGAATTTTGTTGAAGCCTATGAAAAACAGTACAGAAATTTAAATGATTTTGAAGTCTCAATATTACATGTAATTATATAAATTAATAATTATTCATACATTTTATAATATATAAAATTGTTTATATTTTTCTAATTATTATTATATGATGAAATTAACCATTATAAAAATACATTTATTATTTTTTATTTTACTTTTTCTTTTGACTTATGATATAGTTTTAACATGCATTACATTTAATTACATATTACAACTAAAAAATAAAATACAACTATTAATCTAATGAAATTAACAATATTTTTAAATATGAAAATAATTACTAAAAATATAAATTTTTTATTTAAAAAAACAATTATCTACAATCTGTAAAACAAAAAAATACAACAAGTAATAAATGTATAAAAAAAATTTAACAAGGCTTGACGGCTGAGTGAAGGGGAGTTCAGTAATGCCACCTCAATATATGTATAACTTTTGTGAACAATTAACGTCAAAGTTTACAATTGTAATTGAAGTCAAAATTATCAAAGCTATTTCTAGCCTGAAGCATATGGCATTCAGGTCCATTGAAACTATAAGAATGTGTGTGGACAGTGGAGTAACTCATAAAAATTAATCTTAGATCTGATGTAAAAAGTGGGAATCAACCAACCTATTTCTTTTAATATTTCAGAACACACAATATTATTATTTAAAATTTTAAAAATAAAAGATGCATCATTTAAGTTAAGTGTATTTGCAGGTACACTTCAAATGAAATGTTAACAGTTTCTTTAAGTTATATTCATTTATATAAAACTAGATTTATTTATTTTAAAAAATAGTAAAATTGCTTGTCTCTTATATTTATCTTATAACCAATAATACAATTGTAAATCTTAACCTATAATTTTATAGCTAATTGTTTATAATAAATAATTAATAAAATACATAATACTATTAGACTCGGGTATTCTATATGAACTTTTTTAAATTTAATTTCAGACTTGTGTATGTGCCAGAATTTGTCAAAGTTTGGTTTTGGGTAAAAAATCAAGCCTGAGAGATTTATCAAATAGTTACATACTATCAACACAGAAAACCGGATGGAGAGCATTAGAAGAATTAATGAACATCGAAGATGACAAATTTATAATGTTACTGAAACAGTAGTTGAAGAAATTAAATTTTAAATCATTTTTCCATCAATATTGCATTTAGTTTTACATTAGGTATGTATAAAAAACAAAATGTATAGGTACCTATTATTTTATATTTTGATAAATAGCATATCAATTAATATTACATATTGAAAGTGCAACTTATATTGTACTTGTAGAATGTAGGCATAATTAATATATGGCATTAGACCATGATATTTAGGAAGACACATAAACTATATAAATAATATAATATGTACAATTATGTACCTATACTGTACAATACATACTTCATACTTTTATAAATTATTATTTGTCTAATCTACTATACATAATTTTAAAAACTCTACAAACTATTTATGACGTACATTAGTACAATTATTTACCAAATGTTCTGTGTTCATTAGTATTAATATTTATTATGAATTAATTAAAATTGTATTAAGTTGTAGGTAATCATGATCATAATTTTTCAATAATAAAATGAACACAAACAGCAAATTACTTACTAAGTTATAAGTTATTACCTTAATTTGCATAAGTTTAAAATAATAAGTTCTATGATAATTATGTTAGTATGGCATCTCAAAAACATTAAACTCATGAAACAAAAAATAACGATTTTAGTTTTTTTGTTGTAATTCAAAACATTATATTTCATAGGGATTTAAAACTTTTAAGTGTAGAATACATTATACTAGACTCAAATATTTTCAAAATCTATAGATTAATTTTAAGCTATTACTTATTTTACCATGCACTTATTAACACTGACCACTGTTCTATGGTAAGGTAGTATTGACTCCAAAGCTTATGACAATAATATAATATGAAAGAAATATACACTATTATAATAATTGAATATTAATCATGTATTGATATCAATGCAATATTTGTGGCAAAAATTAAATCAACATAGGACTTATCATAATACTAGATTATAGTAAAATAAGTTATATTAGTGAAATATACTTGAATAGGCTCCATCTCTACTCAGAACACTCAGAAAATACTCCATACATTTTTTATATATCATTGAATTAAAAATTTAACATATCCATAACAGTCACCCATTGGCCATTGTACACTTACTGTACAGCAATGGTACCCACTTGCCCACCTCTTTTAAAATTAATCTGCCGGCGGTCATTTGTAATTTTCAAATTTTATACTTTTGTGACCGCCGGTGGCCACACTTGATCATTACTACCACGCCACATGACCGCCGACGGCCAGAAATGAATATGGTTTTATATTATTAACTTATCCACGGCCGCTACAATAATGCACCAAAAAAAGAGCAGTGGCGTAGCGGGAATCATTACAAATTTTTTGATGTAATAAATCTATTTTTAAAATTTTTTTTTATATTTTTTAACTTTTTTCAAATACATAGTATATATACAAATTTGGAATGACACTGAGAAGTATACTTGGAGTACGATGATGGTATATTGTGTGACCACCGGCGGCCATGTGGCGGTCAACGTGTTAAAATATATAGTATAAAAAATAATAGCGTACATTAAAAAATCAATATTAATCATTTATTTCTTTTTTTCTTTTTTTCTGGAGGTTGTACAAATTTAAATACTTTTTTATCACCTTTATTCATACTATTAAATTTTCCCAAACCACCACCACCATGTCGTTTTTGTGGACGAACTGATTTTGCGTTTAGTTCTACAGCCGGAGGTGTTGTAAATCCAAATGAAGCTGCGACTTTTGTAATATCCAAAGTGCCAACATCAAAAATCTGTTTTAGATGGTGTGAATCATAAGCACGGATATATGACTTATATGCGTCTTTGGCAGAGATATGCAAGAAATAATTTTTAGCTACAAGTTTTTCAAGCTGTAGTTGTATATCTGATATTTTATTCCATGAAAAATCAAATTCATTTAATGGTACTTTTGCTTTTTTTAAATATTGAAGGAACCCTAATTCTTCAGGACGTAAAATTAATAAAGCATGTCCACTGCTACCTTCACCTCGAGCAGTACGTCCCACGCGGTGAATATATTCCTAAAAATGTATAATAGTTGAAAAATTTGTTTAATATCAATATTATATTCAATTAAATAAACGCACTTTAGGATCATCAGGGGGATCAAACTGAACAATCCAATCAACTAATGGAATATCTAATCCCCTGGCTGCAACATCAGTACATAATAATATACCAGTTTCTGCATTACAGAACTGGAAAAATGTAGTTGTTCGTCTTTCTTGTTTTTGTTTACCCTATATAACAATCAAATTAAGTTATAACATACATATTTTAAACAATAAATTGAATACAAGACTTACGTGTATGCACATAACAGGCAAATCTATATAGTTTAACAGTTCATGAAAATATTTTACTGCCAAACACGTGCTAAAGAATACCATAACTTTCTTCTTTCTATTTTTTTTTAAAAATGTGAATAACAATAAGAATCGTTTTTCAGACGGACATACAACATATCCTTGTTCTAAACCATCAACTGTAGCTTCGTCTTTACTGTCATCCACTCCAATATAAATTGGTTCTTTCTTTAATGCAAATGTAGTCAATGCATCAGTTTTAGGTGTTTTAGTGGCACTAAATAGCATTGTTTGTCTCCGTTCTAAATACATTTTTTTGATTATGAATTATGATAAATAAATATCAGATTATAAAAACTTACTAGGTAATAAATTTATTATTTGTTTTATTTCTTCCTCAAATCCAATATCCAAAATACGATCGGCTTCATCAATAATCAGACATTGTAGATTTTTGTAAAGAAAATCAGGAGAATTTTGTAAATGATCTAATAATCTCCCAGGAGTGGCAACAACTAAATTTATACCTAAAAAAAAAAATGTATCAATAATTAACTTAACCTATGAATATTTTAATTTGTATCAATTTATATTTCAATATTGAATAAAGGTTATTGGATAATTTTTCTCAGTCATTACGTTTTTAAATATGTGATGTTAGACATATAAGAAGAAATCATAGTTATAAATTTATAATACAAACTATAGATACAAAATATATGCAATCAGGTACCCGCTCTTTCAAATTTATGACTGGAGCAATCTCTATACTAAAGTGTCTTCACACAAAAAAAACACATCATTATAAAATCAATAATGTTAGAAAACCAACGTTCAAATATTGATAACGTTTGATTGTTCACTCTAAATAATTTAAATAAACACATGATTTGTTATGATGAATACAATAAGCTATGTTGCGTATGGGTCAGAAAAAAAAATAGTGTGCTGATATTTTCTTAAATAAGTTGATCAGTGTGAAATCTGGGAGTATCATAATAACTGTACAAATGGTTGTTTATTTCATACAATTTTGATGTATAGTTATTATGATAAATATTATTAAGAAAATACCTTTAGACAATTTTGTAGCTTCAGTTTGTCTATTTGCACCTCCAATCATGAGCCCATAGGTATGATGATGGTGTTTCATCAATTCTTTTAACACACCATATGTCTGCATTGATAACTCTCTAGTAGGCGATATAATTATACAACCAGTACCATTTCTGGGCATGAACTTCAGCTTGTAAATCAATTCTATAGCAGGTATTAAAAATGCCAATGTTTTCCCACTGCCAGTTTTAGCAGCTCCGACTAAATCACGCCCCTCCAACAATGGTGGTATGGTTTTAGCTTGAATTTCGGTCATCACTGTGAATCCCATATCCCCTATACCTTTTAATGTATTTTCACAAACATGGCCTTCTAAGCTGGAAAATTTTCTGTCTTCAGCCATTATTTTCAACTCTAGGCTGGGACCTGGAAGTGCTGTGAATGAAAAAATTATGAAAATCTCCAACTCTCAAACCAGATTTAAATAATATAATATTTAAATACTTACTTAATATGTCGTCACTCATTTTGTCAATTTATTAATGTAAATAACACGTTATTTGGTATTTACTATTTACACGTTCAACATGAAACTAATAAGTAATAAGTAATAACTATTAATTAACTAATAACTTTATATTTTATGTACTATTGTACTGCCGGCTGCCATTATCTTTTTTATGCATCCTGCCCCTGATTCGTCTTAACCATGATTACATCAACAGGCATGTTAACTTTTTTTTTGATTATTTCACTCACTACTAATTCCCCAGACCTGGAAGAAAAACTATTTTAAAGAGAAAAAAGTTATTTCCACTGCAATTTGATTTTTCTTTTCAAATTATATTAATTAATAAATTCAATGATTTGAAATGGCCTGCAAAAATGTTGGCACCAACAATAAAAAAGTTGAAATGACGCCCCTGTATTTAATACTATATAATAGTAATGTAATAATAACTATGTACCTATATTATTTTATGATACTACCATACATATATAAACATATTTATAGAAAGCCATATTCAGGGCAAAAGAAAATCCATAAATAAATGAAGAAAAACTTTGTTCTTACGCAAAACCAGATTTCAACAAAAACCGATTTTTGTTTTTTAATCTAGTTCCCTGTTATTTTTACAAGACTATAACTAATTATATAAAATGTTATTATTCAATAACTTATTTATAAGATATTAGATTTTATACTACTTTAACCAGAATCAATCAAAATTTGCAAATTTGTATGTAATTTATAAATATTGTTATGTATATATATATTTTGTTATTTGATAATGTAGTTAGTCATTTTGTATAAGAACATGATCTGTAAATAAAATAATGTAAAAAGTACTGTTATTATCTGGTTACCTATATTATATTATTATGTTAAAATTTGTTGTTATATTATTTCATTATCTGGTTTGTATACAGTATGTCCCAGAAGTCCTGTATCATCCATAGTATCTCCGTGGAAAATCAATATATTTAAACGCGGTTTTTTTTACAGTAACAAGTATAGAAATTCCAATTGAATGGCATAAATTTCAATTTTTTTTTTCAAAAATTCAAAAATTTTTCAAAAATATTTTTGATACAATTAGATTTTTTTAATTTTCAAGATAGCCATTTTCTTGATCATATTTTTAAAAACAGTTCAAAAAAAAATTATTAAAATTGAGCGAAAATCGACCAAGTTAAAGCAAATTAAGTTTTTGGTTTTCTAAGAATAATAGTAATGTTAGCACAACATGAATTGTATGCTCAATCAATATCGATTAGAACAATTATGTTTTTTTATGATAATCTGTAAATATCTAATTATTATTGGAGCTTTCGGTTAAGTTTAAAACGTTTCAATTTTTGATAATCTTTATTTTGTTTGTAAAAATAAGATTGGCAAGATTACGAAATAGGACAATAATACTGTGGTTTAAAATTATCTTAAAGTTATTATTCATGCGATTTAAAATAATAATATGCACATTGCAATTTCGATAATTATAATTAAAGTTATTCACTTGTATTCTGCTTTTATAGCTATTAGTGTAGTATTGTCGTCTTTAAGACTTTAACTATAACTTTTATGTTTCGTGCTTGTTTTGTTTTACATTTAAAAAAAAAACTCATTCGTTCTCAGTACATGATTATATCGACATGATAAAATACTAAAATGTTACTTCCGTAATAATGAAAGTAATAGACAAGCTGCTTGTAGCTTTGGATTATTTGAATTGTAATTTTGATGTCAACTAAAAGATCCAATAATAATTAGATATTTACAGATTATCATAAAAAAAACATAATTTTTCTAATCGATATTGATTAGAGCATATAATTCGTGTTGTGCTAACATAACTATTATTCTTAGAAAACCAAAAACTTAATTTGCTTTAACGATTTTCGCTCAATTTTAATAATTTTTTTTTTGAACTGTTTTTAAAAATATGATCAAGAAAATGGCTATCTTGAAAATTAAAAAAACTTAATTGTATCAAAAATATTTTTTAAAAATTTTTGAATTTTTGAAAAAAAAAATTGAAATTTATGCCATTCAATTGGAATTTCTATACTTATTACTGTAAAAAAACCGCGTTTAAATATATTGATTTTCCACGGAGATACTATGGGTGATACGGGACCACGGTTGTAGATAGAACAATTTGGTTCTATCTACAACCGTGTACGGGACTTCTGGGACACACTGTATTTTGTATTTAAGTAAATTTTAATTCTCTACCTTCAACCATAGAACATTATTCATTAATGCATTCATTCATTCATGAATAGAACATTAATGAATAATGTTCTATGCTTTAACACAAGGTTGTTTTATAGAAGGTAGATAATTCATTGTATAATATATTAATAAATAAGTATACCTATATACTAATAAATTAATATCTTAAAGAAAACTACTTACAATATTATTGAATAAATATCTTAAAAAATAAACTATCCGTGATCTGTCCATCCATCATATATTCTGATATTCATATAATATATATATTGTTGTACAATATGAAAAAAAAAAAATTGACGTAATATAATTTATATTTTATAATACTCTTATCGCACAATTATCAACAAGAATGACTTGTCGCACAATTATCAACAAGAATGATGTTGTGTACGCTTGGCGGTAAGATAAGAAGTTACGAACCATTTCAAGGCCATGAAGCTTTCTGGACTCATTAGTCATTAGCGTTGGCTGCCCGAGAGTGTCGTTTCAATAATGTTCTATATTGTTGATAAGTACATACCGTAATATACCTCATTAGTAATTATTTATTAACACAACTAATTGAAATATTTAATACATAACTAAACCAGAAATAAGCTAGTCAAAAACAATATAATATCGCGGGATAAGGCCAGGAACTTATAGATTCAGTATTTTGTCAGCCAGATCGGAAAGAAAAAGGCTAAATCTGGCCTTAAAATGGCCAACATGGCAACACTGTTAAAATATGATCTGAGGTTGTTTTCAAGCCATTTTGTTTGGTTTGGTTTCGATGTTTCTAAGTTTCTAAGTATTTCCTCCGTGTTTGGTACTTTGGTTTTAAGTTTTAATTTACCTATAGAGTATAAACCAAAAAAAAAATTGTTTGCTTACTGTTAATTAATAATTATAGACTAGACCTTTTAGCAAAGGCAGTGAATTGTGAATGTAACACCGACACATTAGTACATTACACAATTTTATATGAATCATATAAATTATTATTTATGAAACCATAGATTGCTGAAGGCTAAAATGCAGCAGCAGACGGGCTGTTTTCCACGTAAATACGTAATTATATTCCTTCATTTATTATCATTTATTATTATTTTTTAGTTATTCGTAGGTACCTAGTACTATTTATTATTTATTAAACATTATGTTTTTTTAACTATTTTTGTGTTTAAATTGTATAGTTACTGCTGTAGCTACAAGAATCCAATCGTTTATGAGTTTTATTTTACATTGACGTTTGATGATCCCTCTGTACCTGATGTAGTCATTTGTGTTTGTTTTTAAATTTTACAAGTGAGTGTGCTCTACCATTACATAGCTGTTGTTTAATATTGATGAAATTTAATTAAAATATTTAAAATTGATTTATTAAAATGTTTTGTTACTATACTTTAATTAAATAATTAATATTTCTAGGTATTTTGATGGTTTTATTGTACAGCAGTGTGAATGACTGGGTTGCCTATAGATTTTAAATCCAAAAAAATCACTGTGAAAATTGATAATATGAAACGCAGAAGCTATGGTGATTCGCCTCCTATGTCACGTAAAAAACGTCATAGTAGTATCAACAGGTATGATGGTAGTTCAGATGAGCGAGGATCGCCCGAACGTGTACGCCGTAGAGCTCGCTCGCCACCCAGTCCTAGAGCATCTAGGTATTCAGAACGTGATGAATTTGGACGTTCTAGGGAATTGGATCGATCTCATCCCACTTATAAAGTGTTGTGTGTGAGTGCTTTACATCCTAAAGCAAGTGACGAACAAGTCAAAGAAATATTGTATCGAGAATACCGTAAATTTGGTGAATTTTCTGTTAGAATATCACATGAACTTGATGAAAGAATGGCATATGTGTGTTTTAGAAGCTCAGAAGATGCTAGAGATGCCAAACACAGTAAGCCTAGAATAAGTTTGTTTGATAAAATAGCTTTAGTTGCACCTGTTTATGAAGGTCGTAGTTCTAGAGATCATTATGAACCAAGAGCTAGACGTTCTCGATCCCGAAGTTTTTCTCCAGATTTTGATCGATACTATCATAGATCTCCTATTCCTCCGGAACTTCATAGACCACATCCAGCTGATAGGTTTTATGAAAGGTTACCATATGGTACTCTTCCCCCCATGCTGCCGCCACGAGACTTCAGAGAAATAGGTTTGCCACCATTACATCCACATGAACTTATGTTACCTAGAGGACCATTACTGCACCATGTAGCTCCTATGCATCCTCATTTAGGGCCAATTCATCCGTTATATGGACCACCAAGACATTTTATGCCACCATTTAGACCACACCATCATCCTCACTTGTTGCATGACAAAAAAGATAAATTTCCAAACTATTTGCACCATGTTCCACCAGAAGAAGACCCATTAGCCACACGTACATTGTTTGCTGGAAACTTGGAAATTTCTATTTCAGATGAAGAACTTCGCCGTATATTTGGTAGATACGGAGTTGTTGAAGATATTGATGTTAAACGACCATTGCCGGGAACAGGAAATGCATATGCATTTGTTCGTTATCAAAATTTAGATATGGCTCATAGGGCAAAAGTCGAATTATCTGGTCAATATTTAGGAAAATTTCAATGTAAAATTGGCTATGGAAAATCTTCACCAACACAACGAATATGGGTTGGTGGTTTGGGTCCTTGGACATCACTTGCTCAGCTAGAACGAGAATTTGATAGATTTGGTGTTATTAAAAAAATTGAGTTTGTTAAAGGTGATATTTGCGCCTATATACAGTTTGAAAGCATTGATGCAGCAACTGCAGCTGTCAAAGAAATGAGAGGAGTGGCTTTAGCAGGACCAGAACATAAACTGAGAACAGATTTTGCTGATGGAGGTGTCTGTGGCAGTCCTACATTAACCTATTCATCAAAGTCTAAGTCATCTCATGACGATGTCGCAGTGAGCGCAGGAGATTTACGAGAGCTAACAAGACGAGATGAATATCCTTATAGTTGGCCAGAAGACCATTATCCTTCCAATAGTTCCAGAAGTTATCGTAAAGGTCGTACAGAATATGGTGAAGAAAGCAGAGAATTTAGCAATTATGAGAACGGTCGTTCATTCAAACATAATTCTGTTTCTGATATTGGTTCTCCCCGATCACCACTTCACCAGTCAATTGACAGTGATGTAGAATCTGAAGAAGGAGCAGTACAATCTGCAGGTGTTTTGAGTTCTGTTCGTACTCTAGGAGATTTGGCTTCTAAATGTACTGATATATGGCAAGGAAGTCTAGTATTAAAAAGTTCTCAGTTCCCAGCTAAATGCCATTTAACTTCTGGTGATCCAGATGTCATAGAATCAATGATGAAAGATGAATATGGTGAATCAACTTTACGCATAACTCAACGATTGCGTTTAGACGAGCCTAAGTTGGAAGACGTTTCTAAACGTATAATGACTGCTGATATGCATGCTATATTTTTGGCAATGCCTTGTTCTACTAACTCCATTTCTAACGAAGATGCATTGGTACAAATTAGACCGTTACGTAATTTAGTATCCTATTTAAAACAAAAAGAGGCTGCTGGGGTTATATCATTAATAAACAAAGATCCTGAACCAGCCGGTGTATTATATGCATTTCCTCCTTGTGAGTATTCAGCCAAATTATTGAAACAGAGTGCAAAAAATTTAAGTAGTGAAACATTAAAAGATGATCATTTGGTGGTGGTAGTAGTTAGTGGAGGTGTTTCATAATGATATATTCATTTTTAACTACATTTTCAAGTATATTTACCTATAAATATATATGGAACGTATCCATATTTTTTTTTATATCAACAACATTTAATAATAATATAGTATTAATTATTATAATTTTTAATAATACTTATTACATTTTAGGTTAAGTATTTTTTATCGTCTTCAAATTGAATTAGACTATTTGATGCTATTGCAGTATTTATGTTTTTTATTTAAAAGCATAAGTCCATAACAAAACAAGTTATTGTGGTTTATGAAAACTGTGTAAAAGTTTTTAACTTTCTTTAAATGTGCTTAATTTTTCAGTTTAATTGAAATTCAAGTTTACACACATAGTTTAATTACATATAAAACATGTGGAGTGCGTAACATAATTTATACAAATAGTGCAGCAATGTCTAGTTTGTAGAAACTATTATATGTTTATTAATGTGTATCAAAGTGATTCAATATTTTTGATAACCATTAAAAATATTAAAAAATGCATTATTTTATTATTGATAAGTGTTAATATTTATACCAATCTTAAATTTAATTAAACCGTTTCTCTTATATTTTTGAAAATATAGTGTAAATTATCAAGTAATCTAGTTAACTTGGATTGTTCAGTAATCTTTTTTGAAGTGTTGTAACTATTTTAGACAAAATAAATACTTTTATAATTAATTAACTACTAATCTTGTGCGTTATAGTAGCCTTATAATAAAGTGTCATTCGCGATTTAACTGTTGTTATTTTTAAAAATAATCTTAAATATTGTAAGACATAGATATGTTTTTTTTGGTAATTTAAATTAATTACACAATTACTCAAATAAGAAATATTGGTGTTGTTTTTTTTTTAATTTGTATTAATGGCGTTAAACATGAAAGTAAAGTAAATGTTGTGTCGGGTATCTACAATTGTTGGTTTTGTGCTCAGTGTTTACAGAGTTTGGTGTTTTGTTTCTTTTAAAAATATGTGTAAATATTAAATAATGTTGGATTCAAATGGTGGTTATTAAAATTTAAGAATTATAAATAGGGCACTGATGTTGTACTAAAAAAATATTCAAATTGATAGCAGTATTGCACTAAAAAATACCAAAAATTGCACTAAAAAATAACAACTTTTTGTTATAAACATTTTAAATTGTATTGCACTATAAGTGTTTGTTTTCAATTTTCGAAATCGAACACTCTTTGATTTGGAGCTAGTAAGTTCTTATACCTCGAAAAACTTCGTTCTACGTCGGTTGATGTAAGCGGAGCGTATTTAAATTAGCCTAAATCACTTACTGTCAAGTCTTCGGGTCCTTGTCCAGTCCTTGTCCAGTGAGTTAATCATTGATTTTAATAATGGTTTCAAATCTGATATTCTTTTCAATAACTTTTTTAAACTTTTCATGGATTGAAATCTCGGTTTCACAAAATACATTGTCTAATTTATTTTGAACATTTTTAATTATTCCAATGGCTTCAACTACCAAAAGTCCTTGACTTTCTAATTTTAAAATCGCGTCCGGCAAAAATTTGTAATTCAATTGAATAAATAGTTACCTATACGACTATAGTTAAAATATTATATAAATGTTATATAAATGTTTATATTATTATATAAATGAACAAATTCAACAAAATTGCAAAAAAATTCAAAAATACAAAAAATTGCACTTTAAACTTTTACATTTGAATTCGTACTTACATGAAATATATTTAAAACTTACTTAGCAATAAATTGAAAAAGTAGAAAAAAGTTACAAATGCAACAACATCCGTGCCCTAATTACAAATATTGAAATTACAACTTAATTAAAATTGATTTATAGCCAGATTATTTGAAAATTTAAATATGTATTTGTTGACAAAAATCTTTAATTTTAACCAAATATTTATGTTTTTATATCAATCGATGCTTCAATTTCATACAGTTATAGTATTATTACTGATAATATTATTATTATTAATATTATTTTTATTGCCAAAATTCATTACAACTTGGTTAATGAAAATCGAACTAACATTTTCCTAATATTGTATCTAAAATAGAAAAAAAGACTAGGTATTTGTCATCGTCTGGCACTGAAGAATTCTGGGGGCGGGGGCTAGGCCCTTGGGCCCCTTCCTTGGATCCGTCCCTGGTCATCATGTCAAATGACTAAATATAAATATATTGTATTTATTTAATAGATTTGTGGCCCATTCCACAACTTATTAATTTATTCTGTGGACAGGATTTGTAGCTATTACCAGAGAATGCAGCAGGGTCCCTAGTGGTGTTCTTATATCATGTATACTAGGGTGGTATTTTGGTTATTTTTTTATTATTTGTTGAGGTAGTCTTTAAGCTTAACAATAAAACGTACAAACAAATATTTATACCATATAATTTTACGATTAGAAGAGCTGGTAATCCTAAAATCTTTATGGAATGTATGCACTTTGACATTATACAGGTTAATCAATGTAAATTGGTTGCGACACCATTATAAATAAATATATTCATGCAAATCACTATAATATATTAATGCATATATGCATGCTGCATAGCTGCTATTAAGCTTTAAATATACCCAAAGGTCGCCTTGGAAAGTAATAATAAAATGTAAATGCATTATTTTAATTAAGTTAAATTAAATATTAAAAACCTCAATGAGGAATTTGAACTTAAGTATTATTTAATATCACTGAACTGTGATGACACTATGACAGTTCAGTGTTCATCAAAATTCCTAGTCTAAGATTGATTATCAAACTTAGACTAGGAATAAATAATAAACAAATTATTGAATTGTGAAATTTATTACAGAATTACTATAAAAATGTAATTGGTCTTTTTAGCTTAACTTTAAATTACATTTTATTTAGACAAATAAAATGTTTCCATATAAACACCTTACAAGGCTACAACTATTGTTATTTGTTGACAAGGCACCACTTTTAAAATACTTAAAATTAATATTAAGACGTAAAAGATTTACTATTCTCAAAAAGTCAATAAAATTGCCTAAATCATATACCCCTTAATAGCGAGTGTGAGGCATCCATAGATGTTTTGTTGCATCATCGTCCTCTTAATCTTTATATTATCAGTTATTATCACGAACTAAGATATACGGTCAAAATTTGACCGAATACTAAGTTTTTAACACATCACATCATAATATATTGTAATACCAATATTTTATATCCGATCGAGAGACCAAACGTGCACCGCCATAGAATGAGCTTAATATTCATCATTACTATTATTGTCGTGAATAGATTTTATTATTCGTACAATGTAGTACTATATATATATACTCTGTTCAGCGAGAGACGCCGCGGCCCGACGAAAATTGGTTCGTTCTGCGCATCCTCTCACGTCACCCACCCATAGCATTCCCACTCTTTGAAGAACACCAAGCAGCCGTCCGTCAGTCTACATGCGCAGAACCGGCGTGCTCTCTCGCTGAACAGAGTATAGGTTCTAGGTACCTATTATACCCACACTGTTACAGAAGTACCCTCATTATTAAAACGAAAATGGACCATACTGTCCATATACATGACGTGATTCACCAATCACGCTAACCACGCTATTACATGTGTGTACTTACATATTTTGTTCATCATAGTTTTTAGGCATTATAATAAGTACCTATTATACTCAACATATTTACAATTTTTAAATATGTTATGCCACTTCAAGAGTATCCTGTATTTTAATACAAGCTTTCTTTTTCAAATGAGATCCGCCTCCTTTTAGATTCTGAGCGAAGCGATGGACGTATTGATTCTACAATGATGTGTTTTTTTTATCTGTCACCACGTTTAAAGGCAGTAAAAGTGTTTCTTCATCAGCATCTTTTCTGATAGGAAAGTGAATCTAGTTGGTACATTGGGGTGTCAAAAGTAAAAATTTCTCAATAGTTTTTAAACGCTTCGGAATTTTAACAAAATTGATTTTTATTTTTGGTGTAACAAAGAAATAATGACCGTAAATATATGAAAATTTCACAAAATGTTTATATAAGCAATTTCTATACACAATAAAATTGTCAAACAGGTTTTGACTTTTTTGAGCTATTTATAGACATATTTAATTTTCTTTTTTTTTTTTTTTTAATTGCCGATAAAAAATTGTTTAGTCGGTCAAAAAACATGAAATTGTAGAACAATGTTCTTCATAACAAGCTGTACGTGAAAATTAAAGCGTATGAATCTAATAGTTTTTTATAAGCGTCTAAAGTTGAAATTTCGACAAAATACGTAAAAATCACAACATTTTGCAGTTTTTTTTAATTAGGACATTTATAAAAAATGTTCTATTTAAATCTAAGATTTAAAAATTCAACACAAGATTCTCTATATGTTTTTCTACCTTTCTAAAAAAAAGTTTCCCGGAAACTCAAACAAATTTTTTATGAGCGTTTGAAACTAGACATTGGATGTTCACCAGTTTTCTCCGGGACCGATTTTTTTATTTTAATGTAATTAAAAAAGGAATTACCGTAGACATTTGAAAATTTCACCAAATGTTCAGATTACCAATTTATATACACCAAAAAAATATTAAAAATATTTAGTTATTTACATAAGTTGTTAAAATAATAGTGCAAAAATAATAAAAATACATATCAACAATTTTTTTTTTATAAACATTTAAACTTCAAATTTTGACTGAAATTGAAAATTGTTTTGTAGTTAAAAATGTATAAAATGTTCAATTTTTATAACTAAGGATTGAAAATTTAAAACAAGGTTTTACATAAGTAGTTTATAGTGTAACCAAAAAATAAAAAAAATATATTATAATTATAATTTTTCATAAACATTTTTTCTATTTATATTTATGGTTTGAAAATTCAACACTAGATTCTAAATAACTCTTCTTACGACAACCGTAAAAAAATTCTTTATTAAAACACTTTAAGAAAAATGTATAAGCGTTTAAAGTTCAAATTCTTACAAAATCGAGAAAATATACAAACTAATTTGTATTGAAAAATGTATAACATTTTGAGAATTTATACCTAAGGTTTAAAAATGTAATAAAAGGTTCCTCATAACTAGGGTTCGGATCTGAAGGCAATATAATCAATAAAAAAAGGCATTTAATTTATATAAAAAGGCAATTCATAAATATACTACAAAATAAAATAGTGAACATTATTTAAACACTTTAAAATGCACATATTTTGAGAAAAATACAAATTAAAAATGAGCATGAATACTAAATTACATTAAGTTTATGCTATTCTGTATAAATAGATTAGGTACCTTTTTCTTTAACCAGGTTTGTCCTAAGAATTAGTTAAAAACAATTTTAAATATTAACTTGAGTTATACCAGTTAATTTAATGCAAAATAAACTAGTTGGTATTAAAATAAAAATTGACTACCATGTATTTTGATAAGCTATCTTCAGAAAAACGGCTACGGTTAGGGGTTAAAATATTTTTGTACATCGAAAAGGATCTTTCTACGTCCACCGAAGTTATCGGGGCGTATTTCATACTTAAATAATTATCTAAATTAATCTTTAAATAGGTGTATGGGTAATTTTATGGCCATACCAAATCCTCGATAAGACGATATCGATAAATATTGCGATTAATAAAACCCATTTGTAGCAATAATACGCAAGCTGTGTATAAAATTATAAAATCAACTGAAAAATTAAACACAAAAAAGGCATTTATAAGTAAAAAGGCAAAAAAAAAAATCCATCGTCTAAGAAATTAAATGAAACACATTTTTGTATAAAAATTATTTTTCTATTATGATTAATAAAAGAAAGGCATTTGCCTTCAAATCCGAACCCTACTCATAACCTATTATGTAAGTGATAGTTAAAAAAATAGTGAAGCGTATGTCTAATAGTTTTTTACAAGTATCTAAAGTTGAAATTTCGAACAAATACATAAAAATCACGAAATTTTGCAGTTTTTTTTAATTAGTAAATTCATAAAAAAATTTCTATTTAAATCTAAGATTTTAAAATTCAACACAAGAATTTCTATAAGTTTTTCTATTTTTCTAAAAAAAAAATTTACCGGAAAGTCCAACTAATTTTTTATGAGTGTTTGAAATCATTAATAATGGCAATATAAATATAATATAAAATACCTGTCCTAGGCTAATAGACCGTCTCCGCTCAGAATCGTTTTTCGTATACAATGATATGTCATTGAATACAAATTTAATACCATCCATAACAGTGACCCACTTGTAACCTACTGGCTACTGTACAGCAGAGCGACATCCACGTGCCACCTTTTTTAAATTTAAAATTGTAAAATAGATGATTGTTTTTGACAGTTTTGATGTATCTGAATTAAAATTATTGGACCTAATACCTAGTTTTTGAGTTATTATAATGTATGTTTAAGGATAATACCTATTTTCATTATATTTGCTTTTCTTACAACACGCAATACAATACCTTTTTTTTTTTTTCCTTGTTATCGACGACGCTGCGGGGACTGCTTGCGCATTACTTCGACAGCGTCGCCATCGTTTATTATGCACTAAAAATAATGAATAATCACAAACATGAATACATTATTATCAAATACTATAGTCTTTGTTGGACCGCCGAGCCGGTTTCTCGGGCCGACCGGAGTCCGCCGCCCTTGACATCGCGTTCCAGATTGCCCCTCTGTCAGCGGTCCTCCTTCATAGCTTGTCCGCTAGGCTTCATCCGCCTGTCTGGCCCTCTCTTCCTCTTCTTTGAGAGTCAGGATCTCTTCAACCATCTTGTAAAAGCTCCTGAACGTCTCCTACGCGTTGTAAAGAACATCGACCCTCACTGAGTGATCCAGCGGCAAGGTTAGGCAAGTCCTTGAAGGCAGGGCCGCAGAGAATGGCCGGCATGTCCTCAACAGCTGGGGGGTAGCCTAGGCGCACGTCAAGATCCTCCCTTAGACCGCTCCAATACTGACACTCAAAAAGGGTGTGGTTAACGGTGTCTGCGTCACTATTGCAGTGATGGCAGCACGCGCTGTCAGCCCTACCCATCCGGTGTAGGTAATGCTGGAAGCAACCGTGGCCCGTCAGTGCCTGGGTCATGTGATACGACAGAGGCACCTCCGGGACCGTTCTCCCCAGCCTCCTACCGATGTCCGGGATCGTTGGCCGTGTCCACGATGCCTTAGTCGTGGAAGACCATCTAACTTGCCACTGAGCGACCGTTATCCTCCTTTCTTCCCTCTTGATAGCATCCTTGTGAAGGGGGGGTGGATCCCGAGAAGTGCTAGAGCGTGCGTTCGGACCCTAATTCTTGGTCTCTCTTCCACTAAGAGATCAGCTGGAGGCATGGCGGCTAACAACAGCGAAACCTCGTCTGACACCGTCCGGTAAACCCGGATAACCCTTAGAGCAGCAGACCTCTGCGGTCGTATGAGATTAGCCCTGGTCCTAGCGGAGGCTGATACAGGGTTAATCCACACAGGAGCGGCATACAAAAGCTGGCTTTCTACCACCGAACGCAATACAATACCTATATAATTACAACATAATACTTATCATACACGGTAATTCGTCAATCGAAGCGCTGTTTAAATATTATATTAACCAGCTGACCCGTCACGGCTTCTCCCGTGATTGGTTGTTTATTTTGCATTCGGACGATGATATTATGTAGAATTTTTTGTACAAATTTTATCGTTTAATGTGATTGGCGAGTAAATATATACAAAAAACGGTTAATGAAAACGTATTGAAATGTTTTTTTGGCAGTATTAATGATAAATATATTTTTATTAAAAATGAATACACATACAAAATAAATGCTAATTAATCTGTTGACAAAAAAAAATAAGAATCGGGTGATGTTGTGACATTCAAGAAAGTATTTGGTACAACTCTGTGAAAAAAAATGTAAAAAAGTTCAATAGCATCGTCAGAAAATGGGAATATTTAAATACAATACACCCCTCCCCACCCAACCAGACAAAAAAAATTAAAAATTGAGTGATGTTGTGACACTTGTTAAAATATTTGGAACAACTCAGTGAAAAAAAAATTGAAAAAAGATAAATACTGTTGTCACAAAATGGGAACATAAAAAAGGCCTGTTCTTGCGGACCTCGCAGAGAGGCCCCAAAAATTAACTTTGTTTTTTAATTTTTCAAGAATTTTAAACTTATTTTTTACCATCAAAAGTGGTACTAAACCTTCAGCAGACTGTCAGGTATAACAGTAAAAAATTTCAGCCAAATCGGTTCAGTAGTTTTCTTGGTTAGCACGGTCGTAGAATACCCCTTACAATTTTATATATTAGTATAGATATAGATAGATATAGGTATACAATTTACACGTTTATTTTAATTAATATTAAATTTTTTTTATTAACTATCGGACTAAATTTATGCCTAAAACCTTTTCTGTGATGTCCTCTTTAACTGCACGACGATCCAATAAGTAGTTTCGGAATTCATCCCAAACAAAAAAAAACGACTTCATTTTATATAGTAGCACTGTTATAGTTTTCATATAGTCTGTGATAGTAGTAAGTATAGATATAGATAATATGACGTATTATCACTTTACATGAAGGTCGTGTATCCATATTGCCTATACAACGCACCGTGTTACTGATATATATCATAAATCATAATATATTAGGTACTTCGTTGCCCGTTTAAAAAAATAATAATGCCAACTCTATATGAATAATAAGTTTTATTTTATAAATAACGGTTACAATATACTAAGTAATATCGTTACAACAATATTCAATTTAGTCCCACCCGGCTTTGCCTGAGCCAAATATTAAGTTAAGATTAAGTTCAAGTGATTTACATACATCTAAATCACCTAGGTGGGCAATCAACTGCATTAGATCACGGACAATATGCGAGCAGTATATTATCAGGTAGGCAATCCACCTGAGGTGGATTGCGGACCCCATGAGGTGCGTGATTGAATGAAAACACAATTAGGTAGGTGAAAAACAGTACAGAGTTGTCATTTTGTAACACCACTCCCATATTAAATTTTTCTAGCCGATCCCGTGCACTTTTTATTTCATTTTTAGCTGTTAATCTAGGAATTACTGGCAGCGTTTGGCGAAAATCTTCAGCTATTAAGGGAGTTCATTGATATTCCATTTTAAATCTATACATATACAGGGTGTAACAGGTCTATTTGACTAATGCAAAAACTTTTTTTCTATTCAATATTATTAAGTTTTTTTTTTGTAATGATTTGTAAAGCTCTGCGCTACAATTTGTATATCTTATATTTTATTTTATTTTTTTACAACAAAAATAAATTATTTAAATTTTTTATTTAATATTTTTCTAATAACCCAAGATAGCTATTTCATAAATAAGTATTTAAAAACCATTTTGGCGTTTAAAACATTTAATTTGGTTAAATCGTTAATTTTTAAACAATTTTCAAAGTGTGTTAAAATTCAAAATTATTTCTTGCTTATCACTGTTACTGCTGTAAAAGTTATTGCATTAGTTAGTCTGCAAATAAACCTGTTACACCTGTATATAAAAATCGACATGGCACACGTATCTCGCACATCCCAGTGTGTTGAGTAGTTTTGGAATATATATATATATTGTAATATAGATAAATGTCGGGTTTTACTTTTTGGAACAATTCACACCTACACGCTGCTGACGATAAAACATCACACAAAAGAAAAAAGGTCAGGTTACATAGGTAGCTGGAAACCTACTATCGCTGTCGGTTACGGGAATATCCGAAATACACCATGCAAATAAGCATGTAAATTTAAATTTAATATTAAAAAACTAATTCCGAACATTTTCATACTCACTCACCGTTTAAACCTTCTCTGGACTTCCACAAATAATTTAAGATCAAAATGAGCTAAATCAGTCCAGCCGTTCTCGAGTTTTAGCGAGACTAACAAATTAGATTTTTATTTATATAGATATTAAAAAAAAAAATTCTGATCGACCGCAGAATAATGAACGGAACTCGTCTAGTTGCACTCAAATCGACGCGGAATTTTCATTTTTTTTTATTCTATTAGCTATAAACATTCAATCTGAATTATTCGTTCGCTTCGGCATTTTCTGTCTGTTATTGTAACATTATCACCGCGTTATATATAAGATGATTCACCAAGCATAAAACACTCATTAAATCGAGAATTATAGACTTTTTAAAAATGTTTTTTTTTACATGGTTTCTAGTCATTAAAAAACAAAATTCCTCTAAAGAAATTAATTTTATCATATTTTCTATCTTTATAAGACTATAGGTTTTTTTAATTTTTTTGAACGACGACATACAGTTTTGATTTCAAAGCAGAATATTTTTCTCAGTATTTCGATACTTAAAAATCAAATTTTGGACGAGTTGTTTATGAAGTATTTAACTGTTAGACGGGCGGAATAGTGGACCAACCGCTGCCATGCGTACCATTTCACTACGCCCGTCAATACTTTATATACGACTTGTAAACTTTTGTTCGAAATTTGATTTTTACGTACAAGTCTCGAAACCGTGGAAAAAAAAGTTAACACGTCTTTTCGATTTAACGATATTGATTTAAACGAATCACTCTATAAGTATTAAGTATATATAATATAATATATCAATCGTTTATCGTTATAACACCGTTAAAATCACTGTTTCACCGACGTCATCCACGGTCATTTTTATATTATATTATCACGTGACCTGTGATAACCACAACTACACACGTCGTCTCAAATTCGATGTACCCAGGTATACAATGGCAATAATAATAAATTCTCGACGGTTTCACACGTCATATTTCACATTAAATGCAAACGTTTTGTGCAATCATTATGGTATTTGCTGATTGCGTTTTTGTACAACCGTCGTCCGTCATCTCGCTTCTAGTTTTTTCTCTTATTTTTCCTTTTTCCACCCTGACCCGTCTGCCACGGGACCACGGTTATTATAATACAGACGTACCTGAGCTAGTGTGTGTGTGTGGTAATAACCGTCATCCATATAATATTATGATATAAATATAATATGATTCGGCGCGGCGCCGCGGCATTAATTAAGTCCCGAGATGGAGGAGCTGGCTCTAGGTTCGAGAGAGAGACGTCAGGCAAAAGTTTTTTTTTGATTTATACAGGGAGTATTTGTTGTTTTTCGACTTAACTGAAATTGTATATAGCGAAACACACACACGCATACGCCGATTGTAGACGTTTTTGAAATATTAAGATATGATATGTATATACATTAGTGTAGTCCTTATTTTTTGAATTGAAAAAATTGATGAAGAGTACCCCAAATTGTGTTCTATGTATTAAAATAACAATTATAATAAAGTTTGGGCGTGATAAATCTACCCTTTCCTGTGCCTCAAAGGGGTTGAAGTTTTATTAATTGGGGATGAATTTCCATTTTTTAAGTGTACTCTCTTAAATAATCATATTACGCAAAAAACTTGAAGTACTATTATATATTTACTAAATAAAAGTTTCTTATAAATATGTTGTAAAGTTGAAGGATTCCCGTTAATTTCAAAAAAACTGAATGTTTAACAAAACTAATTATCAGCCAAGACATTTTTCTCAACGATTTTTAATGACTTATCAATGTTTAGGTACACCCACTGAGACTCAAAAATACTTCCTAATTTGATTGGAACCGAAAATGTAGACAGATTACCAGTTATTATAACAGCACCAAACGTAGAACAACTTCTTGGAGTACCACATATTTAGTCATCTGGTACTGGAAAGGAAATTTCTTCTGCAGTGTATGACACATTAAAAGATTGGAATATGTTGGAAAAATTGCAAGCGTTTGTTTATGATACAACAGCATAAAACAGCGGTAGATTAAATGGATCATGTGTGGTATTAGAACAAATGTTAAACCGACCAATACTGTTTTTGACTTGCCGGCATTACATATTTGAAATTATTTTGCAATCAGTTTTCTCATACTCAAAACTTACAACAATGTCCGATCCCGAAATTACTATTTTCAAACGTTTTAAAAACAACCGGAATCAAATATTGTAAAAAAGTAAATTTGAGTCTTAAAATAATACGAAAAGAAACTTACGTAGATTTTGACTCTTGGCAAATCCCCGTGCCGTATAAATGTATAAAACACAGTGCACTACCGCCGCACAGACGTGGAATAACGCTTTAGCTCATCTGAACTGAAAATATTGTGATTTATGATCAATTAAACAGCTCTTAACAAAATTCGTTTTTTGTTCGTGTCCACTCATTTAGTTTTTATAATGAAATTATTGAATCGTTAATCGTCTTCGTTCTCTTGGCAATATCCATAGATGATAGATATTATACTAGGTATATAAATATGAATATTTCACACTTTCACAGCTGATAATATATTATAATACAACTTTTAATATCAAAGAGGTCTGTGTTAACTATTTGTTCAACGAAATGTGAGATGAATTAAATTTTTTATTTAGATTAATATTTTATTTCTGATAGATATTAATAAAAAAAAGTTTTCTGTAAAAACCTGAAATTTTTTATAAATTTTTAACAACAAAATGATTTGCAAATTTTCGATATTTTGATGAATTTTATTCAAATTTATAACTTTTAATGATTATAAAATAAATTGTGCACATCTATTTTTAATATTTTTGAATTACTATTAAACAACATAATATGAGGAACCTTATATTAAATTATTAACATTTAATGATAATTACTAAAATAGTTAAATTTTTTTAGTATATTAAATACCATAATAAGATGTTTTTGTGTACTTTATTATTCAATAACAATAATTAAATTGAGTTTCGAGTGTGCATTTTTTTAATACAAAATTTTAATAAGCCAAGGAATTGCTCTAATCAAGTGTTATGGACACGGGTTTTGATTATTTAAACCTACCTACTGATTATAATCTCGGACGTCAAGTGAATTTGAGTTATTTTATAGCTTGTGTTTGATATCGACAACTTTCTGAGAGAAGGAATATTACACTCTATTATAGCTGATGATGTTATATTGCCAGTTCGAGGATTGGGTTTCACAACGATAGCGAAATTGGTTTTCCATTTTACTGTAGTAAAACCCAATAAAAAATCTGAAGTCGAAATTAGGTAGGTACACGTGACGGGACCAGACACTTTACCAACTACAGGGATCTATAACCAAAATTAGGAGACAAAAGCAAATGTAGGCAAAGTATTTATTTTTTTAAATGTACTAAAAATTCTAAAAAAAAATATTCCCTAATTTATTTTCTTATAAATAATAAGTACCTGTATCTATTGTTAAAATAATATTAACTAGCAAAGCATATTATCATCTTCCAATAATCAATAAATACAATTTTTTTAAATTTTTTTTTCTGAATGTTGTATATGGCAAATATAAATATATAAATCAATTATTAAGGAATATTTTAGGGCTATGATTACCTTAGAATGAGTACAAAAAATACACCACCAGTATCACGACGATCACGGCTCTAATTTCACTGGCCATACTATTTATAGCATTGATTAGACACTATTCTACTGGGTGATCAGTTTAAAAAAAGACACTCATTATTTCAGAAAACATTTTTTTATCATTATAATTTTGAAGTTTTTTACTCTTTTGAATATGAAAACATTCATTTTTAATTTAATTAGAATATTATTTGGAGTATAAATCTATAAAAATGTAATTTTGAACAGTAGTTTATTAGTTACTATTATATGTTCGTGGTTACAACAGTACTTGTCTGTTATCATCTGTGCCACCCCCAACCAAAAAAAAAAATCACTATATCATGTTTCAATGTTTTGTCCTTTATTAACTTTATAGTTAAGAATTTAAGATATTCCGTTCAATTATGAACATAATATAATGTTTATTTATTAATGGTCCAAATGTCCAATGAGTTAACATCAAAACATTTTTGCGTCAAAAAATTAGAAATAAAAAAATGTACGGTCGTAGACAAGATCAACTATTTATATCGGAAAAATAACATAGATCGATTGCTTTTATAACAATGGGTGTTTGGGGGAATATATCGCAAAATTCTGGACGTTTTTAATTTTTATGGTTATGATGCCAGCGGGCAAGAACAACAGCAACATTATTTTCCTTTATCAAAAACCATAAATACATTTTTAATAAAAATATAATTATTAATAGTTTGTAAATATACAGTTAATAAATGATGAAACATATTTTAATCATGGCATTAAAGCAATTTTTAGGCGGGGGGGGGGGTATGATACAGCATACTGTTACTTAGGTTAGGTTAGTAACATGGAAGTAAAACAGAACAGAATAGTAACATGGCCTGGAAGTATAACAATTTAAAGTATCTCTATGTATAAAATACAATTATTTAATATTGCAATAACTTTGTATAATATTAATTTATAATACAAAACTCAAACATATAATATTCAGTTTATCAAATAACAGATAGTTGTAAAATAGGTATCAGCAATTGTGCAGCATCTTGGATGTATGAACTACTATTAGATGACTGAAAAAAATACACAAATAATATATTAATATTATACATTTAGCTTAAAAGTAGAGTTAGTATAAAGTAGGTAAATCACCTCGAGATAGACATCACTAATATTATTAGAAGTACCATCAGCATCATATTTTGTCAACAAACTTGCATATTTATTGGCAATGAATCGAATTCGACAACATACTGATTCATTTATACTAAAAAAATTAATTATTACAATTTGAAGGTATGATAGACAATAGACATGTATAACAATCATACAGAGAAAGTTTTTCAGCTTTTACAGTGACTTGCTGATTTTGTGTATCAATCATTATCATTTCTCCTAATTTATAGAATAATTCCATTGCGGCTGCAGTTAATTCGGCTAATGCTGAAATAGCTTCCTCATGAATGCTATCCTCATTATCAAACTCTTTATTGGAGTTTTCATCAATTAAATCACTTACCTAATACAAGATATCAAATAATTAATTCATTGATGCATTATTTATTAAAATGTATGAACCTACTCTCAGGATCTTCTCAGTTTTTACATCAGTACTTATTTGATTAATATAAGTGGTTAAAGAATTTTTAAACTCTTCTATGGTCATTATTTTTTCATCATCATCGAAATCAAAATAACACAAATCTTTTATTTGATCCAATTTATCTTGAATATCGGTTAACTGAGTTCCTGAGTATGACAACAAAACAGTTTGAAGTTTCATTTGACATTGTTTGGATAATAATTCAAGACTCTCTAAATGAATTAATCCTGGAAAAAAAATATTAGTTATTTGTCAACGATATTATAACATTTATTAGAGTTAAAAAAATAAAAATTTCGATTATTTAAGTATGGTGATGCAGTACGATATTTTTATAGTACCTATTGGTATTGATTTTATACAGCAATATTAAATACCTATTATTAATATTAAAAATAAATTTATTGGCTATTTTTTTTATATTCATAATAAAAAGTTTTTATAAATGTATTATTTTATATTATATTTACTCAATAAATAAAATTATAAAATAAATACATAAAAGTAAAACAATATTAATATTAGGCTACTTATATTTACTATACGGTTGAAGATATTTAATTAAATCGTTAAATTTATTAGCTGTCAAAATATAAATTCTAATGTATTTATATTTATATTTATTTATATTAACATTGATAATGGAAAATTTTTTTGATATTGTATCTAAAAAAAATATAAGTATTATGAAAATCAAAATGTGGATTGTTTGCTGAGACAATCATTTCCAAAGCCTGAAATTACACCAAACTAACAGTGTGGTTTTTATTTTTAATAACTTTAAACATATCAAAGTTTTTGTCTAATTTTCCCTCAAAATACAAAGAATAAACAATTTCATAGGAATAAAAGACCTATTATTAGTATTATAATTTCCAAAAACAATACATATGAATGCAACTTAAAACTACATTAATTTATTTAATATTCTGAAAAAAAAACTAATAAAAATATATTATATTCCGTTGATTTCTATAACATGATTTTGTTATCTTAGAAACTAATAGGTTATAATTGATCTATGTAATATTTTTTTATATATACTTTCTATACAAGAGAGATCATTTTTAATATTTTTTTTGCATATAATAAATAAATATAAAATCAATAATCATGTTAATACATATATAATTTATTACCTTGAAAACTATCTAACAAATATGCATATCCTTTTTTTATTTCAACTTGATTATTTTGTTTGGATTCAACTTCAGCTTTATCTTTAGCTTCTTGTAATACCTGAAAATAATCCAATTGACAATAAAAAATACTATTTAGATTAAATTAGTAAATACTATTTAGAATTCGGGATTTTCCAGGTAGGCCCATAGGCGGAAATCGGGGGGGCTAGAGGGGACTAAGTCCCCCCAGAAGATTAAAGTACAGGTCTTAGCCCCCCCGGCCATCACAATTTTAATGTGACTAAATATACAATAATTAGTATAATTGAAAAATGCATTTTTAAAATCTGGATTAAAAAATAAATGATAAAAAAATATTCTATGATAAAAATTAAATTAAATTCGTAAGATTTTACAAACTTATTGTCAATCATAACTTGGAAAAATTGTAATTAATGTAACATTAATAATAAATAACAAGCAATAACACCAGCATTGGTTGTTTCTGTTTAGAAATAAATGTTCAAAGTGAGGCACATTATTGTTTTTGTACTGTATTATGATTAAATTGTTTAGTATGTCAAACTTTGTAAATTTTCTTGTTGAAATAAATAATTGTGAGCGACACTAGTACATTAATGCCTATATAGGTGCAATCAGGGCCGGATTTACGCATAGGCCCACGAGGCCCAGGCCTAGGGGGGCAAATTTTGTAAGAAATGAAAAAAAAAATCATATAAATATTTTATGCATTTATGTAACTGCAAATATTACTGTAATATTTAATATATATATTTGTATATATATTATATAAAATATTAAATGTATTAGTAATAAATATTACATTTTGGGTGGGTTATAGTGGGGTAGGGGCGGCATATTTAAAAGGGCCTAGGGCGGCACCTGTTCTAAATCCGGCACTGGGTGCAATGAGAAATATAATGCTCAGCTCCCCCAGTAATTTCACTAAATTTCCGCCTATGGGTAGGCCCTATCCTATGTTGATGTATGGGGGCCCTAGGACCATTTATTAATTACTGATCGTTGTATGATAAAGATTGAAAATAATTTTGGAGTCGAGTGGGTCACTGTAATGGATGGTATTAAATTTGAATTCAATGATAGAATATCATTGTATACGAAAACGATTCTGAGCGGAGACGGTCTGTCGGCCTAGGATAGGTATTTTATATTATATTGATATTGCCATTATTAATGCTTTCAAATGCTCATAAAAAATTAGTTGGAATTTCCGGCAAATTTTTTTCAGAAAGATAGAAAAACTTATAAAATCTTGTGTAGAATTTTAAAATCTTAGATTTAAATAGAAAATTTTTTATGAATTTACTTATAAAAAAAAACTGCAAAACGTGATTTTTACATATTTATTCGAAATTTCAACTTTAGATGCTTATAAAAAACTATAAGAGATATACGCTCAACTTTTTTTTTAATATTCACGTACAGCAAGTTAAGAAGAAGATTGTATTACATTTTCAAGTTTTTTGACAAAAAAAAAAAATTATGTCTATAAATAGCTCAAAAAAAGTCAAAACATATTGAACATTTTATTGTGTATAGAAATTGCTTAAATAAACATTTTGTGAAACTTTCATGTATTCGCGGTCATTATTTCTTCTGTTACACCAAAAATAATAATCAATTTTGTCAAAAATTGGCTTTGCATAAAAATTCCTGTTTTTTAGATAAATTATTGAGAAATTTTTACTTTTGACCCCCCAAAGTACCAACTAGATTCACTTTCCTATCAGAAAAAATCATTGTAGAATCAATACATTCATTGCACTAACGTCTAATGTTATCGTTAATCTAATAGCAATTTGTTCTATATAATAGTGAATTATATGAGCAAGTATATTGAAAAAATTACAATCCATCAAACACAAAATACAAACCAAAACATTAAGCCAAACATAAAAAATAAATTTTTTTGTATATACATAGTAAATTTTTTTGCATATTTAATACATTTTATTTTGCATATTTAACATATTTTCCAATTTTTTTGTGCATATTTTGCCTTTTTTAACTCCTATAACTTCCCAGCCCTACTTATTATATACCTAGTTTTGTATTGTATTGTTATATGAAAATAATATGTAGCTAAAGTCTTTTTTTGGGGGGCCCTTATTCAAATTACTTCCCGGTAAAAAATATAAGCCTATGCACCACTGGGTTCACGGGTGTTATATTATCAGTGCCTATTATAGACTATAGCAGTGGCGGCTCGTGCTATGGGGCACACAAGCATGTGCCCCTACTACAAAATTGAAAGAAAGGAGAAAAATGTATATTAAATTAAAATTGAGTAGGTGTTTTTTCCATCATAATATAGTTGGTATATTATTTAAAGACATTATCGAAAAAAAAAAAAATGTTATCAAATACGGGCGCTCCAGCGTACAATACGTTCATAGTACATACTATATTATACGGGCATTGGACAGCGGGCATAAATTTGTTGTGCCGCGATGGGCTGATCAACGGTACTAGATTTCCTCCACATTTCGACACAAATTAATACGGCGTTGCTGGGCCCAATCCGATTATGCCCGGATTCAATTTTTTTTACGATTTACGGGATTTTGTCGGTCTTATTGTTTGTTTTTAATCGATAATATTCTTTTTTAAATTATTTGTTGTGCAAGAAGTATATTAAAAGGTTTTTGTATTCAAAAATAGAATTTTATTTTATTTAAAAAATCAACAAGAATTGGTGGTAAGTTCAAAGTTTTAATAGTGGAAAATGAGGGAAATATTTGTGCCCCACCTTCAATTAACCCCACGAGCTATAGTATTATCTAATTGTCTTGTTTTGCTCACCAGGTACACACATCTACAAGCTAATACATAACTATTTTAAATTTAAAGTTTTTAAAATAATTAGAAAAACCTATATATAATTTTATTGAAGACCCATAACGTTTACACAACATTAGCAATATAAAATTAATATCACAGAAAATAACAATAATAAATTATTTTAGTTAAAATGAATTAAGTTAAAATTTTGTTATGATTTTCAATTACTTTACTCTATTTCATGTAAGAGAAACTTTAGGATTCTAGTCTGATTTGATTAGATCTCACCCTACATTTAGATCAGTTTTTATCATCAGCTTTCGATTTAACAATTGACAGTGGCCGAAAAATTATTTTACCCTGTTAATTTTAGCAAAATGCGACGCAAAATGACGATTGTTGGAATAATAAAAATATGCTCCTGAAAGCCCAGCACTCGGCATATGTTGGACATACCCATTTGTGTAGAAGCCGATCTGAAGTTACTTTTATTTGAAACAGAGTGTACATTATAAAAAATAACAATAACTAATTAGGTTTAAAACACCTAAGCAAATATTTACTGACAAATAAATAAGTAATAACAAATAAAATATATTATATTATGCGATTGCTTTGTGATATAACAAGCAGTGGCGTAGCATGGGTTTCAGCTTAGCATATGCGTTGAAATGGTAAGTTAATGAAATTGTAAGGGGCTTCACCTCCCCCCCCTATACTGTTTTTAAAATTTTACTTTAAACATACAAAGTTTTACATATTTATTAATATATTTAGTGGCGTTTGGCAGAATAATGTGATAGACGACGGTTGACAATAGCGTATGCAATACTGATCCCCCATACATATGTGACGAATACACGAACACAAGTGTTCTATGTTTTGTTATTGATATTATCGATAAGAAATATAAATAACTGTGGCTGAATGTCTTTACCCGTATGCAATCGCCAATGTACATACTGCTTACGTAATAAACATGATAGGTACTAGCCACTAAATGTAAGGACTATATTGCAGCTCACACTGGTTTTGCTGATTAATTAATCCTAATGAACTTGGAAGAAAATCCACAAAATATTATACTATGAAATACTAAATTAGTACAATTGAAACATTTTTTGTAAAAATATAGCATTATTAATATAAACAAATTGTAAGTATAACAAGTATACTTCAGAAGATCTAGAATCAAATAATCCACTCATTAAAATAAAGTATTATATAAGTAGACCATTTAAAAATCTATTACTTTGTTCAATAATAGAAGGTTTAATAGAAAGAAATGTTGCAAAATAAAAATAAAAAATAAATATTTTATATTTTTTTGATTACTGAAACCTATCAGGTTTTAGACTCCATGAATAATATATATTTCTTCTAATATATTATCATTATTTATACATAAATATATATTTTAATGAATTCATCAAATACCTGTGACAAATTAATTTTTTCAGTATTTTGAAAAAATATAGCTCTTTTTTTTCGTAAACCCGGATCACCATCTTGCAACACTTCTAATGTTTTCTTGCCAACTGTTTCTAATGTATCAAGGCCTCCAATAATAATTTTACTGCCAGTAGTTTCAACAATTTTTGTAATTTGACTTACATTGCTCAGAAAATAATTGGTACCCAATATTGATTCTGATGGTTCTTCAGTTAATTCATCTAAAACTCAATACAATATAATACAATAAGAAAATATACATATATACAATAAAAATATTATTACCATTAACTTCTGTTTCCTTTAAATCTTTTATTCCTTTATCTTTATCTACTGATGCTAACTGTTCAGGCGCTGGTGCTCCAATAACATTAGTTAAACCTTGAGAAACTTGGTTTGTTAAAGCACTTGCTGTTGATAAAAGTGAGTTAACACTCCAACCACTAGACCAACCGCCCCAACCCTAAAAAAATATTTTGCTTTTAAAACATTATTTAAAAAATTGTACTTTGTGTATAGTACTGAAGTAGTAATATATATTGATAATTGAATAAAAAAAACTGCCTTGTAGATTATTAAATAGCCTTTTTTTTTAAACAACATCTATGTACAAAACAATTTTAAAAAATCGGATAAATTGTTTGTTAAAATAGGTATGTTTTAATTTGTAATTAAATAATAATTAATAAGCATATTATTTCACTTACACTTATTTGTGTGTTAGATTGTTTGATTTCATTTTCAACCGCTTCAGAAACTTGGGGTCTAGATGTTGTGCTGTTGTCATTGTTTACAACTAATTTATCCAATTTAGACTGTACTATTGAAACTGCATTGGATGCATCATTTTGTTTAAAGTGTTTTGTGTTCTCATTCTCACATTTCACATTATATTCTGTATCCCCTTTCTCAGATACATTGGGTAAAGAAGTCAATTTTGTTCCAGTTGGCTTTAATTCTACAGGCACAGGTTTAACATCTGGTAAGTCAAAATCGCTTTCGATTTCCCATCCATCTTCGCCTTGACTGCCTTCATCAGCACTTTCAAACTCTACTTCGGAATCTGACATGCCCTTGCTAAGTTATGTATAAATAATATGCATGAACAAAAAAACAAAAATATTTACCACAATTCTAAACCTATTGATGTTTTTCTATGTATTATGCTGTTTCAGTTTTTTGAGCTTGATTATTTTTGCTAAGCGCATTTACTTATACAGAATATGTCTTGACGTTGTTAATAACGTTGGTGGTTTTTTTTTTAAAAAATCGTCAATACATAATGTAAAATACACCATACAATCACTAAACAATACAATACACCATAGAAAAGTAAATTATTTTATTTTTGATGCACACACGAGTACACGACACATGTAATCATTACAATTTTTATGTATTAGATCTTATTATCTATGGTGGTGTTATATATCCACGATAACAACATATTTTGATAATACCTACAAAAGTACAAGTTAAAACTTATAACCACATAAAAGATCACGGTTAGAATATAAGAATATAAGACCGTGGAACAGAATAGATGAAAATTGATTTTATTCCATGTTCTATAGTCTAAGAATAATAGAATAAAAATTTTTATTTTTGAAATCATTATTCATCACCAACAGCAATAAAAGTACAAAAAAAAAATCTCTGGTTATAGATTGCCTCCACGACAAAGTATATATTTTGTTACTATGATCATAATTTAATGAGGTCCATGATAGATTAATCTAACTTGCTAACTGAACAGTATTGTTGTGTAATTGTTAAATTGTGTATCATAAGGCTACTAATATAGTATCTTTTTTTATATAATAGACTATAGTATACAAAAGATTTAAGTTACATACTTTCATCAATGCACAAAACTAAATGTTTTGAATTCATCTGACATATTTTTCAATTTTTACTTTAAAACTTCTAGGGTAAACAAAAACATTTCATGTACATTGTTTATGCTTACTAAGTTTAGTTTAACTCATATATAATATATAAGTTATAAGTATAGATCAGACTACCTATAGGCGTAGCAGTTAGCTTAGATCATATTAAACAAAACAATGACACGATTTAGAGAAGATATCTATATAAATTATGAACTAAAGAGTAAAAAGTAAATACTAAGATGTAATTGCATATAAAGCATGAACTAAAATTAAGTAGTCCATGTCTTCATGATGTAAAGTCAATTACTATATAATATATATTTTATTTAATTTTGTAAATCATTTACAGTATTTGCCAATAGGTAATAACCATAAAACGATATAACAACAAGAAAAACAAGACTTTTTTTATTTATTTTTATACCGTTTCTTTGCATAAATGACAATGCTAACTTCAAGCAGCAGCCTCCAAAGATTTGTTAGTATCTTCTGACTGACCGGGCCTCCAATATTTTGTAAGCAAACTGTTATCACCTTTTAGTGTAGTCTAAATTATTTTATCAATATAATAAATAATATTGTTCTAATGTTCTGTGATAAAATCGTTGTTTAATGTTTCATCTCTCATTGTATGTTCGATGAAAACTATAATTCGTGTTGTTTTTGTTAAATGTTAGTAATTACTCATTACGGCAGTACGGTACTATTCATCATTATTCTCAATACTGTTACCTATTATCGTCCACCACAACGTAAATTTGTATTTTAATTCTTGAATTGAACTGATATCACATTTACCACTTGATTAATCGTACAGGACCACTGGTCAACAGGAAAAATGTAAGATCGTGTTTTATTCAGACCGAGAGCTTTCATATCTAAAATATGTGGGTGAATCCCAAGGAAGTGTTAATCCCCTACACTTTTTGGTAAATTAAAATTTTTGTATTTTTATATGTGTATTTATGTAAATTTTATTATGTTTTCATAGTGTTAGTTAGATTGATAAATATTATGATTATTTTGTTGTTTTTAGGCAAAATGAAAAATTAAATGTATATTTTCTGTTACAACACCGCGTTGGTCATGGACAGGGGAATAAATTATCTTCGTTATTAGTTGGGACGTTTGATAGTTTTTTCGAAACCAAACCAAGTCCTTACAGGATCTTACATCAAACACCAAAATCAGAAGTGTATTATGGTATTATTGTTGTTTGAATCACGGCTACTTGATTATAACCTGTTATTTACAATAAGCTAGTAATAAAAAACGCTAATGTGGTACATCTGTCAAACATTAAGTAATCAAATTTAGTTGAGCATTTTGTTTATTCTACAATTTAATTACTTAGGACTCAATTTTTGCCTGATGTATTCATCTTACTCTAAGTATACCATGGGTGCAAATATAATCTAATGGGTTAAAAAAAAAATGTTTGAGCCTTATAGTTTTTAGAGGAAACCTGATGTATCTAACACTGTCCCTAGGCAGAACATTAATACCATTTTGGAACAACTTTTCTAGAGCACATACTTTATTATTGTTTGATAATAACAATATTAAATTGATTCTCATGTTAAAAGATGTCAAAATAATTTAAGATTATTAACGCATTAATTTTTGTAATTAAACATATTTCTTAACTTGCACTAAATTGCACTTACAACATAAATCTAAATTTTTTTTAATGGTGCTTGCATAGTTTTAAGAAAGTCAAAATAAATTATATACAATATAGTAAACTATAGGGGTTGGATTTTTACTAGGTAATAGCTGCCTAAACTCTACCCGCTCCCAAACATCTTTTTGCTTATGCTTTAATCTAATGCCTATATGCTTATCGCGGTAATTACAGTTAAGTTTAATTTCCTAGCATTGAAATTGGTTATGACTAGGTTACAGAATTTTAAATTCAACATAAATTGAAATACAATGCTTATATTCTCTAACAAATAAATACAAATATACTTTTAACAAAAAAAAAAAATAATAATAATAATAAATAAAAATATGTTTTAAATGTAATTTTTTTTCTAATGTAAAGATAAACTTGTTTTTTGTTATGTTTGTAAAACATAAATATTATATGTTGTTTATTTATATATTTTTACAAATCATTATGTGAGAAAATCTATCAATAGGCAATCAAAATGATAATTAATTAATAATAATTATAATTATAGAATTAAAACATAAATTAATTTCAACAAAAAATAAAAAAAATTTATTTTATTGGTAAATGATAAATGATAATAAACAAATAATTTATATATTTTTGTTTCAATACGGGTTACAGCCCTAAGTACAGATAGCAATTTAGCAAAATTAGATACACAATTCAAAAGTGCTTTAAAGTTGATATAATAAGTCAGATATAGAAAAAAAATATATCACATTAGAATAACTTAAAAAATAAAGATCGATCTTCGTTGGCAATAGGAAAAAATAGGTCTCAAAATAAAAATAAAAATATATAAAAGATAATTTTTCTCACGATTTACAAAATATTCCAACATGCTCTGAAACTAAATATTCCCTATTAATATTCTCAAATGTTCAAAAAATACTTTTTCCTTTAAACACCTTTTTGAAAGAATTGTACAAGTTTTTATTCATATGAATGTGCTAAGATCAGTAATAAGATGTCTTCTTCTCTTATTTTTCTTCACCCTTCAATCCCAACTATATGGAGTTTGTCACTCATGTCCTACACTTGCATAGAGGTCTGTCACCTACCTATCCTTTACTAACACACAGTAACAACATTTATAAGCTGATGTGACCTTAGTTATGATCATGTCTAAATTGTTATTTTTAAAGATACATTTAAATTTGTTTTATGAATGATACAATGTTTTTTATTATTATATATCTTTAGAAATAGCTTGTGCATTAACTGAATCAGATATTTTAAAAGATTGGGAATGGTTGGAAAATAACTTGAATCTTAAAATATTTGAGAATGAAGATGATGTTACTGACTTTGTTTGCTGTAAAATTAAAAGCTTAGTAGCAACTAATGTATCAGAGACACCCGACGAAGAAAATTCTGAATCATTTAAAGATGCATCTATAAAATTTCACCGTCTGTTCAATGTGTCACGTGATACTACTCTAGTTTGCTACTACTCTTGCAGGCGAGTTAAAATTTATTTTTATTTTTCATGAGTGCTTTATAATTTTTATAATTTTTATTTTTAGCTATTTGAAAAAAAATTTCCCGCGCCGAGGTTGGCTTTATTTGTCCGTAGAATATTTATGTTTTTATTCATATTTGTTGGGATCAGAAAATAAAATAGTTGTAAGATGGACCGATGTAATCAATTTGGATAAAAATACTAGTATGTTATCAGATACAATCAAAGTAACAACACGAGACAAAAGAGAAGTAAGTAGAACAAAGAATTTATTTTCTTCATAATCATAATTTGACAATTTAATCATTTTGTCATAAAGCAACTAAAATGTACAAGTATATTTTTTTTAATATTTAGCTAAAATGCACTTCACTACCCCTCGATTTTTTTTACTTACTTATATAAACTATTTAAGAACAATGGTGCAATCGGAATTTGTCGGTCAGACTTAGTTTCGAAATTATGGCCTTTGAAAGTTAGCAACTTTGCGCGGAGGCCCTCGAGTTTGGTGATTGTAGCTACTATATTACTATAATATACTTATATACTTATGTTAGCTTAACATACTAGCCATCGAGTCTGTAGAAATCTCCAACAACATTGTTTAATTCTGAGGCCTAACCAAGTTGGTTTTACACAAGTCAAGGGATATCTTCGATTTTTTTGTTCGAGCGCAGCGTTGAGCGTAGCGAGAGAGTGACTACCGGAGCCAGCATGCGCTTCGTGCTGCAGTAGAGTAGTGGTGGCGCGCATGTGTATAAACGTAAAACCCAAACTTTGGAAGGCTATAACTTTCAAAATAATGGTTTCTGCAATTTTTTTGCACAATTGTTCATAAATTGTTTTAATACGTTTGATTCAAAAAAAAAATGCTTGGTACCTAAATTGAATTTGTTCCAAACATCAATATTCGTAATAGGCGCAGTAAACTAGAGTGATGAGCAAATGCATAAAAAATGCAAAATTGCTAACTTCCATAGGCTATAACTTTGAAACTAAGACAAATCCTGATTGCACCATTGATCTTAAATTGTTAATATAGGTAAGTTACAAAAAAAAAAAATTGAAAAATTTGCATGGGGCATAGTGAAGTGCAAATTTTGTTCCAAATATTTCTACCCTTTAAAGTTGTAGTGTAAAAAATAATTTAAAGAATCACTCTTTGTAGAACTATTTAGATATTTGTTTTTTTTTTTTTAAACATTGTTATGTATAAGTTAATGCTTAGGAACACATTAATGGCTTCAGGTTTCCGCATTACCGGCTAACTTACTAGCCAAACAGGATCCTTTCAATAGGTTTTTGACTTTATGGTAGAGTGGTAGACTACTTCTGACCATACTTAGATGATCTGCCGATAAGTAACTTGTGACAGTCTCATGGTAATAAATATACTTTCTCAATATAATTCTGACTCTTCGTGATTAATTTGAAAACCACTATCTATGATGTTTGTGTTTAAAACTAGCAATATATAATTACTAATTACCAACTGAGAAATAATTCACTATTTTATAATAAAGGGCCAATAACTATAAGGGGTTACTAGATCCCAAAACCACTTCAATGCATCTTTGTAAAATCGTTGGATAATTATTGTTAATTACAAAATACAAATAGGTTAGTCTTCCTTGAGTCCTTGTATGAAAAAACATTTAACTTAGAGTACCTATGCTCTTATATAATTTAAGAAAAAATGTGACCCTAATTATATTTTTAACCTATCAGTTGATGTCTAATACTTTATTTATTTATATTATGAGATTTAAATTTATTTAACAATATCCATTTTTTTTTTTAGTATAGATTTTTTATGTTCATGAATTCATTGGATACATTTAATTTGATGAAGCAATTAGTTAATATAGCAATGAAAGGGTAATACAGAATGTATTTACTTATTTATTACAACAATTAATAGTATTTATGAGTAATTAAGTATTTATAAGTATTATCTCGGTATCTTTGTATAAATTGAAACTTATGTTGTTTGCTACAAGATCCTGGCATCCTGCTCAGAGATAAATCATTAATTTTTATATGTAACAACAAACTATTAATACTCATATTTGTTAAAAATTGAAACTTGAAATCATAAAAAATTAAAAAATTATGCTAATTTAAAATTGTATTTATTTTTGTTTAGAATTATTAATGATGTGTGGTTCAATAAAGATCATGACCTTCTTCTCAAAATCAAGTATATTGAATGAATATTTTTAATATATAATCTAAACATAAATTATTGTATTAATATAATTAATTATTTATTACAGTAAATATGTTCCCAAAAGAGAGTCTTTTGTGAAACGTGACTTGGATGCAAGAGCTATGTCTGAAACATATCGGCTTCTGTTCCGATTACCTTTAAATGAAAAACTAGATGGAGTTACTAATGCTACATTGTTTACTCCATACGATAAAAAACATGTGTTTGGACAAGTATTCTTATCTCAAAACTTTATGTGTTTTAATAGTAAAGTAAGTGAATATTTTTTTATTTAAATTATATTTAAAATAATATCAATCTTAAATTCTAATAGAAGATCTTTTAACAGACAAAGGATCCATTGAATGTGGTTATTCCGTTGTGTGATGTATCACAAGTTGAGAAATTAGAACCTATACTCAATGATCCATCAAATAATAATTCTATTATAATAACTTTGAAACAAACATGTACTAATGAAAAATCTCCATTTTTCATATTTTCACAAATTATGGAAAGAGAATTTTTCTTAAAAAATATAACTGACATTCTAGGTAATTTAGAAACGTGAGTATTGCATTTTATTTATTATTATTTTTTTTTTAATGTTTATTCTCTGGATAGTTTTTAATTTAACATATAAATCTTGTTATTATGATTTTATACATTGTGTTTAATACAAGACATATATTTATAGAAGATCAAGGTCTAAATTCCAAATGGTTGATTCAATATCAGAAAGCGAAATAAAACAACCATTGAGGTTTATTTTTCGAATGAAAGAGCATGATAATTCTATAATCAAAATCAAACAACGAGTGAAGGAAGTTGAATGGGATTTATACTTCAAAGAGCACGGGGACAGTATTTCAATGTATAAAACAAAAGAACTAGTTAAAATGGTTTTAGTGGGCATACCAGAATCATTGAGATCAAATCTTTGGCTAAAATTTTCTGGTATGAAAAATGATTACTATCTATTACTTTTTATTTTGTATTGTTTAATCATTTGGAACTCATTATTTTATTATTATTTAAGTAATAGTTTAATATTTGTGTTAGCATTCAATTTTAAATAAACGGGAGGGAATACATTTTTTATACAATTTTTCCACTTTTCTGATAAAATTTAAGAATAATTTCATGATTTTTTTTCAAAACAGTTGTTTTAAACTCGCCCCAGATGTCATATTTTTGCTCTTCTTCCCATTTTTAGCCTTTGGAGGACACACATAATATTGATAGCCTACAATAATAACAATAGTAATTCTATTAATTCATTATTATATGATAGAACTTTGGTTGCCAAAAAATGTGCGTCATTTTCGTATTCACTGAGTACATTGTTTAAATAATGAATTGTTTCTGATAGAATGGTACACAACCCCACAATACAAATATAATTTAATACAAAACAGATTACATAGTGTTCTAATAATTTTATAATTGTATATTTAATAATGCGGTGGCATCAGATATTGGTATGTGATAACGGCAACAATGACTGCAGATTTATTTTGTATTGTAATTATTATGACTAAAATTTTTTTTTTTTAACCAAATTATTATTTTTATTTCAAACTGTGATGTTCTTTAAAAAAATATGCAAAATTATTTAACATACCCATGTTTTTCTAATAAAAATTATTTATTGAACTCTTCTGCTAACTTAATATTAATTTGTGTTGAAAACTCACATAATATAGATTTTCTGTAATTCATTTTAGCAGTTTTTCTTTTTCTTTCCCACTTTTTTTGTTTAGCCTCTGTGCCTATTCAAAATTTAATTATAAGATAATGTTATTAATGTTATAAATATTTTGTATGTTACTGTATATTGATGTTTGAATTGTAATAGGACCTTGAATACAAAATTGAATATTTACTATTATGTATTGTATTGGGAAATTTCAGTAAAAATGTTGCCAAGTTTCAAAATATTATATTATTATTTTATTTTAGGTGCTTATCATGATATGGTGGCCAATCCAGGGCTATATAATGAATTAGTGAGTATTGCTTCTACAACTAAATCTATATCTCATGATGAAATCGAACGAGATTTACATAGATCATTACCTGAACATCCAGCCTTCCAATCTGAAATTGGTATCAATGCATTACGTAGAGTCCTTACAGCATACGCAACAAAAAATCCTCAAATTGGTAAAAGAAAAAAAAAGCAATAGTTGTTCAATTTAATCTTAATAACACACATTTCTTATTTTTAGGTTACTGTCAGGCCATGAACATAATTGCATCTGTATTGTTAATTTATTGTACAGAAGAAGAAGCATTTTGGCAGTTGGCCTGCATTTGTGAAAATATGTTACCAGATTACTATAACAACAAAGTAGTTGGAGCTTTAGTTGACCAAGGAGTTATGGATAATCTTATAGCCAATCATTTACCTTTCATATATGATATTTTGTCCAGACTTGGTTTGATTCAAATGATATCATTATCTTGGTTTCTTACAATCTTCCTCAGGTTAAACGATTTAAAACAAACTAAATTAATTTAAAAATATTATGTTTATTATTATATCATTCTTATATTAATAGTGTGATGCCATATCAAAGCGCAATCTATATTGTTGATTGGTTTTTCTTTGATGGAGCTAAAGTCATATTTCAAGTAAAATTGATGAACTATGAAGTTATAATTTATACTATTTTAACTTGCTTAATATTTTTTCAGGTGGCTTTATCTATTTTAGAAATGAATCAAAAACGATTGGCTTGTTGTCGCGATGATGGTGAAGCAATGCAAACATTATGCAATTATTTGTCAGGAATCTATAATGAAGAATTAGAGCAAAATGAACTTTATAAAGATGGTGATAAAATAGACAGGGTAAAAATAATATAAATATTCCTGTTATAATATTTCTTTTGGAATTTAAAATTCATTTATATTCGAATATAGATATTTATATATGTATACAGTATACATTTGTACAATTTAACCATAAATAAGATATTTAATTATATTGTTATTTATTAGACTTTAGCTATTGATCTTGCAAAAAAAATGTTTTTCTAAGAAACGTAAATAAAAATAAAATTATTTTTTAATTATAAATTTAATATGTAATCCCAAAGTACTAAAAGGATATACATGTAAAAACAAATATTTTTACAGAGTGTTTCTGTTCAAGAATTAATCAACAATGGATACAAAAAATTTAGATCTGTTAATAGTAAAAATATTGAAAATCTTCGTGTCATGAACCGACTTAAGGTGGTTCAATCAATGGAAGATGGAAATGAAAAAAACATAGTCAGATCATTAGTCCCAGATAATTATTTTTCATCAGATGAACTGATGGTAATCATAAATAATATATTTTATTTTATTATACTTTATTAATTTTAGAATGGTAGTTACTATTGCTTAAAATTGTTAAATATATTTAAAAAATAAAATATTTCAAGTTTTGTCCTTTTATTTTATCAAGGATTTGCTAAAATTTGTTAGAGAAGAAGTGATTTCTGTACATAAAAGAACCCACGTTCAACCACTCAAGGCAGAAACACCTATGGAACCTTACGAATGTTATAGAATTGACTTTCATCTATTTGAAACCATGTTTTTAAAAATGTCCCCCTTAGCTAAAAATAATGGTGCTAATAATTTGGCAGTTCGACTGTTTAAGGTATTTAAAACATTTGTTTAAAAAAAGTCTGATTCATTATAATGCATCAGATGATTTTTTTTATTAGTTGATGGATATGAACGATGATGGGTTCCTAAACTTCCGTGAGCTAACTGTAGCATTAGGCCTAACATCTACTGTTGATGTAACTATAAGGCTAAAAATTCTCTATTTACTACATTTATCACCACTTCTTTCAAATGATTTACTATCTTCAACTGAACCAAGTAAGAGTCACAAATAATTATTCAGTTTAGTCATAGACCATAGTCAATAATATATGAATTATTTGAATTAGATATTTCTGAAAGTGGAGCTGAATATGCCTCTGATGCTGCTGAATATTTTAACGCTAATATTTCAAGTGGTATAATGTGTGGTAAGCCCAATTTATATTTTTATTGTTTTTCATATACAGGTGTTGTTTGTATTTCAATTATGTTTATTTATTTTAGAAGCAAACTTAAATGATTTAAAATCACTTAGAAGAGTTACTGATTGGAAACATTCTACAATTTGTTTACCATCCATGTCTGAAGATCGTTTTGTTGCATTATGTAAGACTATGTATGATCTCATTGAAAATTCACCTATAGACCAAGAAATGCATAATAACATATCCAAAATAAGTAATTTATATGCATTTTTTAAATATATTTATTAGATAAGTTTTTGTAATAATGAATAATTATTGTGTAACCTCTAAATAGGAGACGTAGATTATTGTTATTAATATAATTTTATTAAGAGGTTGCCACTATTGGGAGATGTGGCCATGTGATACGTATCAATCTATTTTCTATTTTTATGTAACCGTTCAATATTATTTATTTTAAAAAATAACTTTCTTTTTTGCTTTTAAATTTAACACATTTTTTCTTTCTAATAAAGACATTTTTGACAATTATTTATTCATGTCACAATGTCACATGCCTAATAAATAATAATAAGTTTATTTTTTAAATTATCTTTTATTATACTCCGGCCTACTAAAAAACATAACTGGTCGCCAACCAAATGTGTCCAAGTTGACGCATCCCACATGTTGGAGGGTACCACTGAGTGCACAATGGTAGAAAAACAGTGCCTCAGAATGGTTGAGCATACAACAACCGATTGTGTTTTCTAGTGGATTGGAGTATATTATTATTATTTAATATTTTTGAATGTATTAATAACAATCAAAATGTTCTAGGTGCTATTTTATTAGAACTTGGTAATTTAAATAAAGAAGAGTCAAATAAAGTGAGTATTTTACAATCTAATGTAAATTAAAATTACATTTTTCAATTATTTTTGTTAAACAGTCAGAAAATCAAAATAATGCGAAATGGTTTATAAATGCTGAACAATTTGTTGCCACTGCATTGACAGTCCAAAAACTGGTTGAGTTTATTGGTACAAGAGGTAATGTCTCACAAGCTCTTCATGAATTAAGAAATAATTGAATATTTAAATGTGATAATATAATGTTATAACTATTAATGGATCATATAATTTAAATAGTTGTTATTTATACTCTTGACAAAATCAATGCAACAGCTGGGTTTAATATCAAATAATAATAAAATATTTATAAGCACATTTACACCAGTTATTAATACTTATTACTTATTATAGTATATTTTATTTTTATATATTATATCAACCATGTATTTTTATAAAATTTGTTTATTATACTATAATAATTTATCTAATAAAAATATAAGTTTCATTTACTATTGTACCTATTTAATTGTACAAACTTTAATCAGAATACGGACACTGATGACAACTAACATTAATTGCATCTTGCATAGGGTGAAAATGAAATCATTCGCCATTTAAAAAATGAAAAACTCAGTATGATTACTATATGATATGACTACTGAAACATTATAAAATACTTACTGACCAAAGAAAACTAGAAATAATAATTTAACTTAATTTATTTATATAAAGTTGTAAAAAAACGATAGTTTGCAATTATTGCTTATGATTGTGAACATAATAACTGTGAGCCTTGAATATACTGAACAAATGAAAGAAAGTAAGTAAGTAATTAATAATAATAATATTTATTTGTTTATTTTCCAACTAATAGTTTTACGATAGATATATAATTAAAATAACAGAATTGGTCAATTCCAAGCCACTGGCTGTGCAGAAGTGAGAGTTCATACTACAGTACTAACTATTAAATGAGTATAATAATAGTAAGTTATACATACCTATGTGAATAAATCTTTAACAATAAACAAACAAGAACAATGTTATGAAATAAAAATAAGAAATAAGATATATTAATATTGGTTTAGTAAGTTTTAATGAATAAAGGGAGAAAACACATCATGGAACATAATAAATTGTTTTGCAATAATAAGAAATGACAATATAATGTTTAATGTACTTAGATAAATTTATCCTAAACTACATAATATTATAAATATGGCACTAATAGTTTATTTAAATGGTTAGACTATTAACAACTTACGAGAAACCTTGTTTTAAATTTCAAATCCTTGGTTATAAAAATTGAACATTTTATACATTTTTAACTATAAAATAATTTGCACATTTTCGATACTTCAAACAATTTTATCAAAATTTGAACTTTGAATGCTTATAAAAAAAAATTTGATTGTATTATATATTTTTGAAATACTATTCTAATAACTTATAAGAAACTTTGTATTCAATTATTAAGCTTTTTCACCCAACAAAAATTTTTTTTATCAATATTTATAAGAAAAATAATAGTTAGTTTTTTTTGTATTTGTATATGTTACGGTCAAAGTGTATAAACGGGCATTATAGTACAATGCCCGGACGATGTGTACAATGCCCAATTTCAATGAACAATGTGGAAAATTATACACTTTGCCCGGGCATTGTACAGAATTACCAGAGCACAGTGGGCAATTACAATTAATTAATTAAAAATGTATAAAACAATTTTTGTTATCTTAATAATTTAAAATAATTTATTTTATGAATATTAACAAATTTTTTTTATTTATTTTTGCAACTTAAGCTATCATGACATTTAGAAGTACATCGTTTACCTGCAGCCCTACACTTACATTTATTTGTCTTGCATTGCTGTTTACAGTTACACCGGTCATATCCTTGACCGCCAAGATTTGAAAATTTTCTAGCCGCTTCTCTTAATGATATCGGAGATGTTGTTGGTACTATTTCAATCTGAACAAATGACTCTTTGCATATTTCAAATTGATTTCTAGCGTAAAGTTGTTGAAGTTTACCTTCAGTGGTACCAATTTCATAATTATTGTTTTTTACTGAAAATAAATTAGGTTTTAGTTATAACATAATAAAAAAATAAAAATCATTATAAAAATTACCAAACATAATGACTTCTAAAATAGATCGTAGATCACTCCGTGCTTTATCAATATCAGGTATTCTAATTTTAACACTTTCGCCAAATTTTCCTTCACGAAGTCGATTTTCGGAGTTAGTCTTCATTTTTGAGGCTTGGACTTTTAAATTATGCAACGATTCGCGTCTTTTTTCTATGATAGTTTCCTGTCTTGATTGTATAATAATATCAGCTCGTTCTTCGTTAACATCAATATTTTCTTCAGCAGATGTATCAACAGATTTTTCTTTAGGTTGAATCTCAGTTTTTTTTTCATGATTGGTATTAATAGAAGTCAGTGCAGTTTCTAAATCATCATCAGTCTTAAGACAATTTTTTCTAGTATAATATATGGTAGATATTATCTACCATAGACATAATATAAATTATTGAAACGTTAAACGTAGTTTCTTATGGCGCGATGTGAACGAAGGGACCCTAGCCCAGAAGGAAGATGGTAAACTGCGGCAAAATTTACCTTTTTTTAAAAGTCGATATGTAAACTGCGGCAAGAAAAAAATTAAGATTATACAATCTGCGGCAATTTATTTTATTTACCTTCTTTATATACCTACTATATATACATATAGTTACGATAATCTATATACACGTTTATCGTTTAATTAGGTATAACACATGATATGACATCTATTTTTCTAGAGGCTATTAGAGTATTAGGCGGAAAAATAAAGAAAAACCAATTTTTAAAATTGAAAAATATTATTATTATTATTAATAAAAATTATTTCAAAATATATAGTAGGGATCTTATAATCAAAAAAAAATAATATTCTCTCTCATTTATCTCTATTTTTCGTTTAATATTATTACTTACTGCTTGACGTTCAATTGTAGAATCTGATTCATGACTATGATCCAAAACAGATTTTTCTTGTAAAAGAGTTTTTTCCTTTTTGAAGACCAATTTGGCCTTGCATGATTTATTGACGCATTCCCATGTTTTATTACCACTTATCTTTGATTCGTATTTAAATTTGAATTAAATGATACCCATGTACGTATACATAGGTACACATAGGCAGGTATAATAGGTATATGATTATGATTTAGGTAGTATGATATTGATATATATACAGTGTTGGGGAAGTTACTGTTTTTTGGTAATTAAATTACATTACTAATTCCTTATCAAAATTGTAACTAAATTATTTTTAAGTTTTTTTTTTTATTTGGTCAAGTTACATTTCTTTTGAGTTTAAAAAGTAACTCAATTACAATAATTACTTTTTTTCAAAAATATCACTGTAGCTTAATATAACCATGTGTTCAATACGACAATACATAAACTAAATATTAAATTATGACAATCAACAATATGAAATAATTAATAAATACTCATTTTGCTACATATTAAATATTTAACTTTTTTTTCAAATTTATTTTGTCTACAGTCACTATTCACTAATTTTGATCGCTTTTTAGTGTATGTATTAAACCAAATAAAGTAACGAGTAATTAAGTGATAATTACTACAAAAAAGCAACTCTAATAACATATAAATTACTTACAATAAAATGTAATTAAATTACCATCAAATTACTTAAAAAGTAATTTTTTTATAGTAACTTGTAACTTAAGTTAAGTTACTCCCCAACACTGTATATATATTATATATAGAAGGTATATAAAATAAATTGCCGCAGTTTGTATAATGTATCTTATCGGTTTTGTCGCAGATTGTATAATCTTAATTTTTTTGTTGCCGGAGTTTACATATCGACTATTAGAAAAAGGTAAATTTTGCCGCAATTTACATACAGCCGCCCAGAAAAACCGTGCACAACGAAAATAAAAGCGTTAGTCGCTATCTCTCTTACTCTTTACCGCTTTCTATATACTTCTGTCCCTCTCGCTCGACGGCCGGCTATACGTTGTTATTATATATCTACACGTCGCCGCCGATAAAACACCCACAATAGAAAAAAGGTCAGGTTGCAGGTAGTTGGAAACCCTAGATACTATTATTATTAATTATTATTGTTATAATAAATTATTATAGTATTACAATATTGAGACCGTTCATAACAAAATAAATAACATTAAATATTATAAAATCACTTTCATGACTGTGTTGACGAATCCGGGTTTTTCAGTTATGATATTATTTCGCGTTGTTTTGTTTGATCTCATCGGGCTCCGATGTCATTGACCTTTTCTCCGCGGTGCGTGTTGTGTTGACAATTTTTCTCAGTGTGTGCTCAGTTTTCGCGATCGTTTAATGACAACGTATCATTTTTAATATAGTAGGGTCTCTGTAATCCGAACGATATTGGGGAAAGGGGTCGTTCGGATTACCGATTTGTTCGGATTACTATTATGGCTTAAAAAGTCATCAATTTTATTGTAATTTAAATTATGAAATTAATTTTTATCTGTATTAATTATGTAAAAACTCTCTATTTTTTCCTTGTTCTTTTTTATATCACTGATGGTAGATACACCTATCCCAAATTGTCTTGAGATAGCACTGTAGCTGGTCCATTTATTAATTATAATTATTTATTCCCTTTAACTAACTTATCCTGTAATTTTAATGTAACATGCTTACGTGGTGGAGCCATTTAAAGAAAAATACGCAAATAAATGTTTTAAATACGATCTTAATGAACACACAACTGGCGAACGTGATCGACGTTCATATCTAACTTCTCATATCTGAACGAAGTACACGTGCGATGTACAATTGTACAAACGTAATCGACAAATTGTATTACCTGAAAATATACATAATAGGTATGTATTAATAAAGCTATGGATAATTCTCCAGCTCTTTCGGATTACCATTTACCGCGTCTTTCGGATTAGCCTGTTAAGTTAGTACGTTAGTTCCTACAATTCTGATGTGTTAATTCCTACACGAGTATCGGTAAAAAAAGTTCAAATGTCAGTAAGTGTATAATGAAGCTATATTATAGATCAGGCGACAAACTTACATACCTACTGACATCTGAACTTTTTTACCGTGTAGGAACTCACATATGCACCTTTTTTTATCGTATAGAAACTAACTATGTATTTTTTTTACCTGCTAGGTCTCGTGTAGGAACTTAAATTCGCCCTATTGGACATGTATAAATGTATAATAAATTACAGCATTTTTATTTATTTCTAAAGAAACATGTAATCTTCTTTTTGAAATACCTACCCTAATGGCTAATTGTATTCGTTCATTGAGAAATTCAATCTAACGATTAGGTTATAGTATATGAACAAAAAAACCTTTTTATATATTATTATTATTACCTATTCATAAATAAATATTGTAATCCTATTTATTCCTATTACAGTATTATCATTGACTACATAATCAATGGTATTTACCTACAAGGCTATATACGTATCCATAAATTGATCATATAATTAAATATTTATGAATAATTATTATTTTTTTAATTGTATATGTGCATGTTTAATAGACTATTTGTAAATATCTATTCATTCTTAAAACAATACAATATCATATTGTGTCTATTTGGTATACCTACCTACATTTGATTTTTGAGAGGACAATATAAAAGTCAAATTACCTATACTTTTCGTTATAATGAGTGTTTTACGTTAAATGAATCGCCCTGTTACATGGCCCCTGTATTTTTTTTATTTTTTTTTATTGAAATGCATTTTAAAACTAATTTTTTTTAAAGATCTCATAATATGTAAATTATATATATATATAGGTACTATATTATGCAGACATGCAGTAAATAACAAGCAATTTGAAAAATATAAAACCTCGATTTATGCAAACTGCCAAGTAAAATTATGGATTTGGATTATATAGGTGTAAATCAAATTTGTAGCTGATCTAGAAAATGTCTGGTGCATTCAGTAAAAACATGCTGGGAATCTGGGATTTATTGAAACTACCTGCTTAGGAGCTGATTTATAGGAGCTACTTTTTATAATATCTATATAAATCGATTCCACCGAACCTTGTACGTAAATTTTAAAATGTATAGTCTATTTTAGTATAATTTAGACAATTTTATAGTTATAAATTAAAATATATTAGTATTTAATTAATATTATGTATATGTATGACGTATATTGACATATGTGCATTGGTCACATGTGAATATAATAATTATTGTAAAATGTATAGACTATAGTTAATCTAAATTGTATACAATAATTATGATAATAATTGTATAAATCAAAATTAAAATGTATAATCTTATTAATATGTATATGTGAATATAATATTGTAAAATGTATAGGTAGTCTAAAATCTAAATTGTATAAAATGATAATAATTGTATCATTCAAAATTAAAATAAATAATAAATGTAACTACTTTTGATAATATTTGGACACATGTTTTAAATAAGTGAATTTAGAAATTCATTATCGTTCAAATCATTAGATAAATTTTCAATCCATTGTTTTTTTTTGTTAAAAGCACTATTTTTATTATTTTTTATTATCTAAGTATTACCAAAAGTCAAAAATAGTTATAAACTTTAATTTTGAATTATACAATTATAACCATTTTATACAATTTAGACTATATATTTAACAATATATTGACATATACATATTAAAAATATATACAAGGGGGGGGGGGGGATGAACAGTGTCCAGCGTAATCGATGTGTAGATATTATAAACAGTACTACAGTAGCCAGCGGAATCAATAGCCGCCGGCGGAATCGATACGAAATCGATATACGTCCAAAACATGCAAATGCATGAACTTCCGGGCTCTATATATTATTATGTACCATACTATAACATACATTTTTATATGTTTGTTTCAGTATTTATAGTAAAAATATATACAATTAAGAGTAAAACACTTTGGATTACATATTATGTCGTGTACAAAGTCATACTCAGAACAAATTGTGTGGAGAAATTACCGAATATTATAAAAAAAATTAAAAAAAACTTTCATTCAATTTACATTAAGTTACCTAATCCAAGAACATTTCGGAGAGGTGAACACTTAAACCTCCACACCCAAGTATGGCCTTAGTCGTACATGGTCTCAAATTTGTAAATATTAAAAATTCGTTAAAATAAAACTAACACGGAATGTAATACCTATCGGCTATCTACTAATATAATTATATATAAATAAATTCATATTATAATAATTGTAATCATGTTATTATTTTACAAATAGTAAAAATGTTAAATAATGGTCATGTCTTACACTCGTACGCGTCGTCACATGAGCGCGGTGTACAATAATTAATATTTAATAGTTAATTAATATCGGCGTTCTGTATGCAATATTAGTGGTGCCTAACCATGATAAGGTTGCGGTGGGGAACCGGTCCGCCGCCGGTTCGACGATATATTATTTAAACAACAGGGTAGATCCTGGGATGTTTAAAATACATCCGATAAGGATGTTCCTGTTTTTGTCTTATTATATGCTGCTCGGGTAGCTTGTGTCAGCCTTGTGCCGTGAAAATTTAAAAAAGGAGCAAGGCGCCGTCAAGAAAAATAGGTTGAAAATCTCTGATAAAGTAATATAGACGGTTGGTCATCACTCATCAGTGTTGCCTGTTACCTGTTAAGGCATATTGTATTTAATTGGTATACCTACTGAAACGGTGTACGTATTTTACGTGGCACCGTGGTGTAATAATGAAAAACTTCTTCGGGTTTTAGTATAAAAGATTGTTGTTTATTTCTACGGAATGATTAATTATTTACAATTTGTAAAAGGGGAGGGTTCGAGGGCCACCCGGCCGACGGTTTCCCGTACAATAATGTGAATGGTTTATGATACAAGTCAAGTGGAAAGAATGAAGTTAATATACCGGGCCCTGTTAAGTTAATATACCTGTAAAAGTGGCGTTCGGTCTATGAACTTCGTTCGGGTAGCGTGGCCGTATCAGGCGCGCTTGGGGGGTCAGAACTCTGTATGGTCGTCCTGAAAAGGACGATTTTGTTGATTCCCGCGGTTATCCAACGGTATTAGCCGTCGGCCGGGAAAGGTTCGGCGGAAGTACTGCTCGTCAATGCCGATGGAGTGATATCGCTACGGTCTTGTGGCTGTGTCACGGCGTTGCCTATATATACGGTTTGACGCTAATTGGTTCGCACGTCGAGGACGTTCATCAGGTGTCGGTGGGTACGACGTTACCAGATTAGTCGATTGGCCTTGAGCGATGTCGAACAATACTATGCGCTGTTGGTCGTGTAATATAGGCACCCTCCCTCCGTTGCCGGTGAAGTCAGCGGGTTCGACAGTTTTGCGGTCGATGCCGTGAGAAGGCTTGATGTTTCGTGCCCGCCGCAGACTATTCGTGGATCGTCGTTGGTAACGTAATGCAAGAGCGCTTGGTTTCTCGCTTCCACACTTGTCGACTTACGGAGCGTCGTGGCTCGTGGTCGTCGGGACTGCGAGAGCGCTTGGTAGCTCGTCTCCGCAGCGGTAAGTTCTAAGATCGTCGTTGGCTGGTGCTGCTTCAGGTCCTTCGAGTTTGTTCTTGTTAGAGATGTTGAAGGTCTGAAGGTTTTGAAAGAAGTGAAGTTTATTGTGAAACGCACCAGTATATATACCCGTTCCCCAATGTATTCCGGTTCCTGATTGGCTGCCGACCCATGGTTTAGGCAAGCCAAACTGCCCTCGTTCCGATGGTTGCAAGGTTGTCATAATGTCGTTTTCCATCGGCAAACATGAATCTCTTTCTCCACGGCCTCGTGTTTCCCTCCCTATAGAGATGTGTGTTGGCCATGATAATGGCCGTTTTAGTAGTGTATATTTGTTCCGTCACACTACATACATTTGACTTTTAAGAGGACATTTTTTTATTTTTGATAGTTGAGAATGGGGCAATAATTTATTATCAAAAAAAAACTGAAAAACACAATTTTGTCTGCAAATTCAAGTTATTTTATTTCTTCGTTTTATTTAAAAAAAAAATGATTTTTACTTCTTAGATTCTGAACACTAACACGTAATAGTTATACATTATAACTATAATAATATATTATGCTGTGATATTTTGCACTTCATCCTTAACTATTAGATCTCTTAATGGTCTTGATGTCTTGTATCACTTGCTAGATTAGGTATGAGGTGACCTCAGTAGTCATACCAATAGGCAATAGTATGAAGTAGACTTTCAAACTTTTGCCGGATCGACTCAAGCTGTTCAACTGTTCAAGTGGCAAATGCTGCAATTATTATCTTCTAATAGGTATATGGTTAAGAGCCGTTGCTAATAAATTTAAACACGACAAATATTAACTTATTTACACTAAAGACTGCATTAACACTTACCTATTGATATTTAAAGTTAATCCATTTTCTTGTAACGTCCCAATACTATACTATCCATGTAAACACGAACTTCTTTGTTCTTAGATCTAAGTAGGTATCTGGTATATGTTATATAGTAAAATGTCATCACTTGACATTGATTACAAAATATTACATTATGCATGCCAACTAACATTAAATGTATCTTGAAATATTATAGCTGCTGAATTTAAACTAAAACGTAATCTTTTATATTACTTTAGCCTTTAGGCATGCAATGTGTACGTGTTTATTACGCTTATTGCATTGTTATTACTCTGGATTCTGAGGGTATCGAAATAGGTACGCAAATTCATGTCAATTATACATGCTAATTATTGGCTTACTAAAAATGTAAAATTGTTAAAATGATTATTTTTTTTTTGGGGGGGGGGATAATTTTATAAACGTAAAATTGATTGCAACCAATCATTCAATATTTGGTGGCTGTATGAAAAAAAAGTTTAGGGGTAGCATATGAATTTATTATCCCTATTTAATTGTTTGACATGTACAAATTTAATTTGTATTGTCAACAATAATATTTATAAAAATTGATGATTGGGCAAATAAAATAATACCTTGAGGGAAAATGCTGTATATAATGTTTAATGTTTATAGACTGTAAGTTTGAAAACATATTTAATTTAAATAATACATTCAGTTGTGATTTTTTCGGTCAGCAGTCAGCACCTTTAAAAATAAGACAACTTAAACAAAATATATTATTATATTATTATAATTACTTGTATATATAAGTTATAAACATTGATTGAGCGGCTATAACGAATCGAAAAAAATGTTTATGTTAAATTTTAATGTTTAGTTTTTAAAAATATTAATGAAAGTTTAATCTTCAATGTGCATTGTGCATTGCGTGCAGTATACTTACTGTAAATATAGGTACTTGGTACTTACCACGTAGGATGTACGTAAATGTGTGATTATATAACATTATGATATTTACAAGATGTTTAAATATATAAGTACTTACCTAATTCTTTGATTAGATCATGTAAGCATGTATAATCTATACTAGATTTTTTTGACATTCGCAAGTCGCAACGTGTCATTTACAAGTTACAACGGGCCGCATAATTTGAATTAATGTATTATTAAATAAAAAATGAGGGTGAGCATGCTTAATGAATCACCCTGTATATAAACATATCCAGTCGGTACGAATATAAATTTATTATTTAACTGCAAAACTATATTGTAATAGCATATTTATTTTATAGGTGACGTGTGTTTGTTATAATGAGTTTTGAAATATAATAATAATTTATTACAATAATATACGTCAAATGGCAATAGTACACCGCACTATCTCGTCGCCGTGTCTGATGGTGATATATAAATATATAACATAATTACATGACCACGACTGCAATTTGCGTCATTGCAGTCCGTTAAAGATGCAAGCAGGATGCCTGTATCCAGGCAGCTCACATTATTTATACTCGCGGCAGAGTTATTTATATTTAAAATTTTAAATACATATTGTACATTTGTACGAATTAAGTATAATATTTTACCTGACGGCAACCGGCTACCTACCATCATGGAAAAAAGCATAATATCATGATAATATTTTGTAGATATTATACATTTATATTTTATATGGTCTACTACAAAATATAGATACGTTATTGTTGTTCCCACCTTATTTACCTCGAGAAAGACACGATGATCTATAAAACTAAATGATGTATAGCCATGAATAGCTGTAGAATTCAGTGGCGTAATTAAGAATTTGTCTTAGGGGGGGGGGGATAGACATTTTTTTACACACAAAATTTTCAAGTACAGTGGTGGTCAACTCGTCAATCATATCATCAGGATTTAGTACAATTGATTTATTATGAATTATGATATAGGCTTTGGGATGAGGGATTTATCCCCCTCACCCCCCACCCTTAATTACGCCCCTGCCGTAGATCCGTATAGGTATAGCCGATTACCAATATCTATATTATGTACTATTAATTAATATATTATTATGGTAGTATGTACTATGTAGTATTATAATAATAAATGAATATAAATTGATGTTGCTTAATAGTTATCTAGCTTAAAAATTAAAATAACCAAAGATAAAACACAGATGATTTTTTCTTACTTTTAGATTGATAATAAGTTAATTTACTCTAATATTAAATCTAACAATTCAAAATTGGAACAGCTGAAAGCAAATTTGCTATGTCATTCATATGTAAGACAGAGACAACATACGTGGGTATGACGTCTATATACTGTCTGAAAAGTATATTATTAAAAGGGTGAGGTGAGCAGTGAGCACTGAGCATGCTTAGTGAGTCATACTCTATACCAGGGGTCGTCAATCTTTTTGATGTCAAAGACTCAAGGACCACAATTTTAATAAACCTTATTTGAAACAAAGTTAAGTTCATAACTATTAGGTACCTATCTTACTATCTGCATATTAATTTAACAAGGTATTTACAAACAAACAACGTTTTAATCCGCAGTTTCCAGTCTATACCATCTTAGTTCGTGGTTTTTGTACACAATGTCTATTTTTATACAAATTAAAAATTTTATTCGCAGGCCACATAAAATTGTTATGACTTTATGAGGGTTACACGCGGGTTGCCGGCCCGTGCTCTATATCTATCAATCTATGATTATAGCAGATAAAACTGTCGTCTAATTTTTATTTATTTATAATAATTATTCGTCTAATTTACTGTTTATCGCATCTATCAAAAAATAAATAATTAAATTATATTAAAGTATTATACAGATATATATATAATATATTTTACATACCTATATTGGCAATCGTCATTTCTAATATTGTACATTTGTACCAGACCGTTGACCTCATGTAGTGAAGTGTAAAATTAATGTAACGAAAAAAGAGAAGAAAAATTGAAACGTTGTCAACACAAACTATTTTAGCTTAATTGGTTTTTGTTAATAAGATCTGACGTAAGTAGCCAAAAATTATTAATATACCTACCGGCTACCTATATACATTTATTTTTAGGTATTACTACGTAAATTGATTTATAATATCGCTACATATAATTATAATATAATATATAGGTAATTTTTAATTTGTTGAGTAATAGTGTACCTAGTACATTTTCCATTTTTATTAGATCTTAGTATTGTACACAGTTACTTACGCATATAACTAATAATATTATGTCCCATAAAATATATACATTTTATAACAATTACGTGCCCTATAGTCCAGGGGCGTCATTTTAGTTTTTCTATGGGTGGGGCAAAATGTTTATCAGTCCAATTTAGTTATAATAATAGCTAAGATGTAGGTATATTACAAAGTCGCTCTCCACGCTTGCAAAATATATAATCAAATAAATTATACTTTTCCTAATACTAAGACAATAAAAACACAAATAAATAATAATATAAACATTTACCTATACTTGGTAGGCAGTTCAGAATTTAAGATGGTTCTGTATTAGTATTGGTAGTTAGTTAGTATAGTAATACTCTCTATCGTTATGTTTCTTAATAATATCAACGATTATGAGCGAGGTCTCCAATCCGCCGGTCCTGTCGTATTTAAAAGTTAAAAATTTTGACCAATCCATAAAAATGTAGGATGGGGAAATTCCCCCCACTCCAAATGACGCAACTACACTATACATACTATTCTATTGTACGAACCTATATGACATAATAATATGACAATATATGGACTCATAAATCAATAAATTATATTTGACTCGCATATGTTCATAATTCAAGTCACCTAACCTAACTTAACTATCTGTTTATGACACATTAATATTTAAAATTATTTTTTTAGTAAGAATAACAAAAGTCAAAAACTAATTCCAAATTACTTTATTTATAGTTATAGTTATAGCAGTTATTAGTTATTAAATATACTTATCAATTATTGTATAGGAAGGTATTATACTATTATCTACTTAACATTCTAGCTTCTACCTGTCACATAAAATGGATGTTTTCTAACACAATTATTAACGTTTGATTTTTAAAATTATTTTGATTTAAATTATTAGTTATTATAGTTATTAGTTGGCAACATTTTAGATTCTGAGCGAAGCGATAAATCTATTAATTTTTCATTGATGTATGATTTTTTTATTTGTGACTGTTGGAAAATAGTATAAAAAAAAATGTTTCGGTTTTCAACATTGAGCGTGGGCCAAGTTTATGGACGTGTCTTTTGGTACTACTTATAAATGGTACTTCAAGTCAAGTTCTAAGTCAAAATCAAAAATTCTCAGTGTTTTTATAACAAAACAAAAAAAAGGTCGGCAAGTAGGTACCGAACTGCTGTACAGTATGTGTCGAGTGGATCACTTACATGAATGTGTTCAATTTGAATTCAATGATATAAATTATTGTATACGGAAACCGATTCTGAGCGAAGACGGTCTGTCAGCCTACAAACTTAGTGTATTGTATGATATTAATGCAATTAAAATAATTAATTTTACTAACACAAAAGGCTGAATACATTTTTGTAAAAAACATTGCATTTTAAAATGTCATTGAGTATTTGAGTGTATAAAAAATTATATATCATAATATACTTTAAAAGTTTCAAACACCCACAAAAAGTATTTTTAAATTACAACGAAATATCAAATAAATACCTAACATTATTATTCTTCATTTAAATTAAATATCTAATTTCGTCTAAATTTGAACTTAAAATATCTATAGACAATTTTATTTTTTTATTATTTGGTTACACTATTAAATACTTACAAACATTTTGCTCATAAGAAAATATTGTTGATGTACGTTCAATTTTTTTTAATTTATACTAACAAGAATTTACGAGGAGCTTTGTATTTAAATTTCACTTTAATTCACAATTATTAAAAATAAATAAATAATTATTTTATCGGAATAATATTATAAAAAATTCATTTTAATATATTTTCAACACATTTTGTAACAAACATAGTTTAAAATTTCAAGATAGGTAGGTACACACAAAAATAAATGTAACAATCGGTCAAAAAAATAATTAACTAGATTCAGAAAAGAATAATTGATGGTGACAAATACGAGGTGGAATAATTTGTCTTTGTGATGCGATGCCTACTGGCTTGCTAGTTCCTTGTATCATATAATATAATACGCCTACATATTTGTTGTAGTAATAATTTAAAAATAATCAATAAATACATAATACATTTATTATTCAACGTAACGTACAATGTACATGTACAATAAGTAACACACTAACACTATATAATCGAAAATAGTCATTATATTTATACCCTTATATAGGTACATTTATAACATAGAAGTTGTAGTTTTAACTATAGGTAAACAGTAAGAAGTAAGAACTTAGGATTAGATTTATTTTCAAAATATGTAAAAATATAAAATAAATATTACTTGGACGTTTTTGTAGAACTTGAAACTAATTCTCAGTAATGACTTAATAATTCAATATATGTTATTGATATATATCAACCGGCCTGTGGGCTGTGGCTACATCAAGTTTAACTTCATAAATTCAAATAGGTATCGTCCGTTGTACATAACACTTATCACACACATTTTAAAAGGTATCTACACTTATACCTATTATTTATCGTTTGTTTAATTTCAGGTCTTATTATAAATTATGATAATACAATAATTACGAAAAATTTTTAAAAAAACTGGGGAACTCACTTTCCCATAAATTAGGTTTTTACTATTCCGTGACTCGTAGGTTACTGTAATGAGTCGTGTTAAATTTGAATTGAATGTTGAATCATTGTAGATACATGAATGAAACCGGTGAGTTAACAATTTAACATAACAACATATATTCTAATTATTTTTTAAGATGGTCTATGATTTATGTTTATTATATATTTATATTATTAAATAAAAGGATTTTCTGAATTCGGAAGGCGTGTAAGTGTTAAACAGTATTTTTTTACCAAAAAACATTGCATGTAACTTATTTACCAATGTATTTGTATATAATATACTTCATAGACAAAAAAGTAATCTCATATTAATCGAGACGACTTTTGAACAAAATTTATTAAAATACCCATTTACATACAAGATACAAATATATATTTATAGACACATCATCGTATATGGTATATCATTGACGGAATATTATATTATTATGCACTCGTTGGTTTTTACAATCATTTAAACCTACCTACGCCTGTGGCTTGTTTCATATATAATAATATTTATAGATACCTTCTCGGGCAAATAAAAAAGCGTACCTATACGATCTAATTTTTTCTACACGTACCTACCATCTATCTATATAAATTACAAAAAGTATATGTAGGTACCGTGTTGTGTGTACATTAATTATAATAAGTTACTGACAAGAGAGGCTATATATATTATATAATTTGTACAATAAACATACCTATAGTTATTTAAAACTGCGGAACAATTACTTGGTTTTTTCTCCCTCTTCTCTATGCATTATCATTATCTGACTCACCTTTCGGTATTACAAGCATTAAGCGGTATAATAATAAGTAATAACCGTAGCTGAGTATATAATACGAGTATTTCAGGGTAACGATTGTACCTAAAATGTATTTATGTACAGGATGATTCACCAATCATGCTCACCCTCATTTTTCGTTTTGATAAAAATGTTATTCAGATTCTGATTTTTGGAATTTTTAAATATATATACTTAAAGTCCATACTTTCAAAATGTTGAGATTTTTTGTATTACTTAAGGAATGTCCTATGGGGAAACAAACTTTTGTTTTTCAAATGAGAACATCTTTTTTACTACCTACAGTAGACTATTTAGTGGAATTTTTTTTTAAAAATATTGATGTAGGTAATAAATTCAAAATTTGAACGATTAGTTTCTCAGTTATTAAACTATTTTAACTAGGATCAATAATCCTTAAAAATAGTTTTACTAAAATATAAAATAGATGTACATTTAATCTAAACATCTAGTATTTTAGTATTTATTATATATGCTTAGGACATTTTGCAAATTATAAGTGTTCATAGATAATAATTAATGATTACAATTTTCAAATAGCCATATTACCTAAATTATTTACCATTATTAACATAGATTTATTATCTTTTGTACCTTAAGTTAAATAACTCAACTAACTAATAACTCGTTCAAAAATTGATTTTGATACGTTAACATTTTCGGAAAAATTACCTGCTAAATAATTTACAATCGAAAAGGCGGTTATTCTTGTTTGAAAAACAGGAGTTTATAATATATTTACAGGCCACTGTGACAAAGGGTCACACGAATTGTGGTCTTTTAGTACCTATGTATAATGTATATAATAATTACAAAAATTAGATTTTGAATAACTGCATTATTTAAGAATAAAAAGGGGATGAGCATTCATGGTGAATCACCCCGTATAATATAAATATTAAATATATATAAATAATATGCATAATTATATAACAACTACTGTGAACTGTGAGCAATTTCAAACGACACGACAACTTAATGGTGCGAAGTATAGATATTAGGTAGGTACCTCCTATGCCGTGGAACAAGTGTTCGTGTTTACGAAATTATTATGATTATAACGACATTAACGCCTATATATTCATAACATTTAGTAGTAAACGACGTGAACGTTAGTTCAAAAAAAACGCCCCCACTGTGTGTCTTACCACGTTACCAGCTGTATTATTATTATTTCACACATTTATCAGACACAAAAATGATAAATGATAATAATTAATAATATGATTACTATTACAAAACAAAAATAAAGGTGAACATGGCAAGAGGGGGGTAGAACTCAATCATCCCCTCCCCCCCTGTTAATTCGATTTCATCGTTATTAATACGAAAATAATGTAGAAAAACATGTCAGAGGAGTATTAATAAGGGTGAGAGTCAAATAGGTTAGTTATATTTAAAAATTAGGGCCTAGCGACAGCCTCCAGTCCTCCCACCAGAATTTTTATTTGCGGTAACTTTGTTTTATGGTAACTAGGATTTAATATCTCCGATATATGTACCTACTTCTAAATTATGTATTCACCAGAATAGCTGTATACACTACGGCAGGGCGGCGTTTCGAAGAATGGGGTTTTTTTTATACTATTGACTGTCCCCAGGTTTTATGTAAGTGGGTCCTTCATTTTTTTTCTCGTCTAAAGTTTAAAAATTGTGCAGCATGCCATTGCAGTACATATTTTGTAAATTCTAAATGTGTTCATGTCATCCGTCATCGTATATTATATACTGTAGTAGTACAATAACAATATGTACAACAAGTACAGTGAAGTACCGCTAAAAATAATATATATAATGTTATATCTCTAAGGACAATGATGATTATTAGTTGTTCGTATTTAATTGTACAACAATTCAATTTTATTATTATGATATCCGAACAATACCAAGTAACAGTAACAGTATTATTATGTTTTCGCGAGAGCTTACAGGACATAGGTACGTGGCATTTCGTGCACGGCGACACTCGAACTACGTCATCGCCGGCGGCGGTTGCGTTTGTGGGATAAGGAGGTGCCCGCGAGTTATAACTTATAACTACTCAACATATTATAATGTCATCGTTATTATACTATATAACTAGTATTATCATTATTAATTCCCGTGTTCGGATTTCTAAGTTGTTTCGTGGCGACGAAATGTGTTTTCCGTGCGTAATAACCGGCCGGTCCCGACGTCATTCGACGCGATGCTTCCGAATGCGTCGTTCGTTTGAGCACAGTGATCTAGGCTGGGGTTGGTGGGGAGTGGTGCTGTCTGCGAGTCGCGAGAGGGGGGGGGAGCCGCCGGCGCTTTAGTCCGCGGGTCCGTCTCACGTAGCTCACTGCTTTGCGCATGGTTCTGGCGCGGTGCAAGTTGCAGTCGTTCCGTATTCCGTCGAGAGCGCTCGTCAGCACACCACGCTCAAGCGACGCACGCCGCACATCAGTATCCGCGTAGTGGGCGCGTCGATCGGACGTTCGACGAAAAATATTGTAAAATACAAAATATTATTATATTATACGGACGTTGATGCACTATCAAGTGGTCAACAACATCACCACCGTCGTCTGGGCGATCTGAAAAGTAGTCGTACGACGACTGTAAACGCACGCCGACAACCCTTGCGGTGGCGACACCCCGCCATCAGGAGTACGGCCGGGGAAGTAGTAGCGATATTTGTAACGGTAAAAGTCGTCCGCCGCCGCTCGGACTGCTGCAGCAGTCTTTCGCGGGCCGACTGCAGTCCGACGCCCGTCACCTGCACCACAATCGCCGCCGCAGACATCAGTTGCAGCGACCTTCGCCGCTAGTGTGCCGCCGCCGATTGATGCCCAGGCCCGTGTTCCCCATCGTCCGGCTGCCGTACGACCAACCAGACCGAGTGGCGCGCGTCTTGGACGCGGTCAGGCGCGAGCTCAGAGCGTCCTCTCGGCGGCAACTGGCTGTGGCTACCGCTGTCACCGGAAACGAGGAACCGGGCCGCGACCGAACCGTGCAGCTGCCGGACACCACCGCTGCGATGACCGCTCGGGTGCAGCAACAGCATGCCGATCGGAAACCCGAAAAGATGACCGACGTGGGCACGGACGTCGGGACCGCGGCCGTCGAACAGGTGACTGTGGGCGTGCGGGATTGTACGTTGACTCCCAAAGCGAGGCCCGAAATCATGGTCACCACCAACCTGCAGGACAACAACGACAGGCAACGGCCGGCCCAGTCTACAGCCAGCGGTGGACCGTATTTGCTCGTGCCGCCCGTTAACATCACCGCTGAGATAAGCAGACCACCGCTGACGCCGTTCCAACATCAGTACCATCGTACCGCCACATCATAAACTTCGCAACCTCTCTCCGAAGGGCGAAGGCATATTACAGTATTTGACCTTGGTGGGGGAGGGGTGGGCAAAACTGTTTTATTTTATTCTATATGATTCATTATGCGTACATAGATCGATTGGTATTACCTGCAGCTATACTTTATTATATTATAATAATACAAATCATATTTTTCTTCTATCAAAATTACATTTTTTTACAGCTTGATTATGTCAGCGCGGGTTTCCTAAATATGCCCTAGTTATGCGGATATTTTGAATCACTAAACACGATTTTAAAATGCGTAAATTTGTCAATTATTTTGATTGAGAATTATTGATGATGACCAATATCGTGTTTTAAATTTACAAAAAAAAAAAATGATAGGTAAAAATAACTCTACATTTATAAAGCGATTACATTTAAAAATAGAGTTTGTGTATGTATTACGGACAATGTGAGATGTGTACATTGCCCAGGAAATTTAGTCGTGCCTGAGGAATTTGAACCACGAATACACCAAATCATTTTCTATGTAATATTTATTTTTTAAATGTAACATTAGGTACTTGTAATTATTATATAATATTGATGGAAAAAACAATAAACAATAATTTAATATATTATTAATTACCTATCATTTTATTAATTATTATTTATTATATATTCTGGAAAACTATGATAATTACTTTGATATACCTAATATTTATGTAATCGAGGTTTGAATAGCCCGGGCAGGACTAAATTACCCGAGCAATGTACACATTTCAATATTTCATGTAACATACATATATATTATACATATATATATATGTATATATAAGTTATAAGTAAAGACCGGATTTATATGCATTTTAAATTGTAAAATAAGCATGCAAACATGCACTAAAAAAAGTCAAAATATGCAAGAAAAGAATGCAAAACATGCAAAATAATTTTTGATTATTACAGCTATTTATTTATTGTAAAGTTATACAATCAAAACATAAATTATGAAAAAAAAAAAACTACACTATTATATTATTTAATGATGATAAAATTGAATTAAAATGAAAAAATATACAATTTATTCGATATCGGAAAAACAAACTTATAACAAAGGCCAGGATCTGTATGTAATTTTTTAAATTTTTTTCTTCTATAATTCAGATAGACTAATATTGACTAAAAATCTCGAAGATTCGTAAAGTGTAGAGTCTGTAGTTAATTTTTAATTTTGCATAATTTTGCATATTTAAGTAAAAATTACAAAAATTTTCATATTTCAATACATTTTTATAAAAGTTGCATGTTTTATAAATAGTAAATCAACATAATTTTTTTTACTCTGATTCACAAAATGTGTACAGATGGAGCTTTATTGTTTGTACTTTTTGTAAAACCAACATATCATAGAGAAATAAACAACAACAGTGAAAGCATTGAAGAGTTTTCACCTGAAGACATTTCTTGTTTTAAATATGTGCTTATAGTGTCTTGCACTCTTGCGACGAAAAAATAAGTTTTTCTAAATATCAATCTATATTTTGTTATGTGACAATTGCAAAAGTTTCCAATTTGAAAATCTTGAATCACATTATGTCATTTGGTGTTGGTATGCGTTCAAAAATTAGTAATACGTTTTCTGTCTTTAATTTTACATTTATATAATAAAATTAAGGGTATAAGTTTTTTGTAATTTTTGTAAATTTAATTTTAATTGTAATTTTTTATATTAACATCATACATTTTGTAGTCGTTTTTAAAATGTTAAGTCTCTTTTAGAGAATAATAAAGAGTTTGTCTTTTGCATATTTTTGAATTTTTATGTGCATATTAAACAATATTTTTTGCATACAAATCCGGTCCCTTAATGTAACAAATAATATGATGCTATAGGTACCTACTTATATCTCGTATTCCATTATTATTGTTATTGTTATTGTTATTATTAATACTACTAGTTACTACTATACTATTGTTGTCTATTTTGTTTATAATATTTGTTCTTAATATGCACTTTATACTATATAATATAATATATATGATATTAATACCTAATATTATATACATGTGCAGTGTACACTATACATAATATAATATAATGCATATTGCCATATTATTATATTTTAAAACGAGACAAACATTATAACAATTGTTATATTTTACATCGTACGTACACCTAATATATTAAAATACATAAAATATGTTTATATAACCTGCATTTTTCACAAGCAATTTTTATTTTTATTGTAGCAATGTAGTGTATTGGTGTCCCAGACTAGTATCTATTTTGTATATTATTATGGAGGTAGGTTTTTTTACAAATTTTGAATTGTTCATAATATTATCCATGGTTTCAGTGGCTAAACCAGGGTTGGGACCGAGTGGAGGGGTCTTCAGCAATCAGCCCCCTTTCTCCCTGAAAAGACGGGAAGTTTTAAATTATATATATTTGAAATTTTTAACTCAATAACAATTTTTTATAGTCTTGTTAAATAGGTAAGTATTATGCGACTGCGATCAGCCCTCCCATCAAACAAATTCCTGGATACGCACTGAATTTGTTTGATATGCGGTTGCATCGTGTACATCAGGGTGTCACGATATGCTAGCTAACAATTTCATTTTAAATATTTTTTCAATTAACATAAAAGTCAAAAATTTCAATTAAATTAAAAATACAAGGGAAATGACACTACTGCTCGTCATTGAATTAAGTAGGTCATCATAGTCTGTAATATATGTGTAGTGGGCCCCGCGTACAGACGAGTAGACGACCTTTGATGGAAAGGATGGGGAATTCCCCAAATGACCCCTTTTTAATGTCCCGAGTGCGACCGGAATAAAGTATCACCCAATTGCGTCCCGAGAAAAAAAAGTTTAATTCTTTAAGTAACCCAAGTGCGGGGTGCACTACGAGGAAGTAAACTGGCTTACACCCCAAAAATATTTTGTTATTATTATTTAATTCATTTTCTATGCTTAACCCATTTTTACACAATTTTGGGCGAGTGTACTAATTTTGTATGTTTTTTTTTATTTAAGAAAAATGGGGGGGGGTAGAGTATTTATACTTCTATATAGGCTGATGTTTAAATGCCATTATTTTGACAAAATCCATGTTGTAAAAACTACATGTAAAGCAGTGCCGGCCCGATGGTTTTCGGGGCCCGGTGCAGAATTTCGCGGGCCCCATATGGCCAATGGCTTATAATTACTGGCCTGTGGGGCACCGCACAAGCCCGCCATGCGCGGGGCCCGGTTCGGTCGCACCGCTTGCCCCCCCCCTAGGGCCGCCACTGATGTAAAGTATTATAGTTGTACATTTAAGACTGCGGACGCACACGGACTATAAAAAAGGTAAAAATTAAAAACGGGACGCACTCGGGATATCTTCAAAGGATTACTTAGGCTCGTAAAATAAAGTTGTAAACCAAATAATTTAATATATCAGCAAATTTTTAGAATGTTTTTTAATTTAAACTACTGAATTACTTTATGTTTATATGAATTATTTTAATTATTTTACTGACTTTTATTAAGTCTAACGTGCGTCGTCGTTCTTTGTACTTTGTGTTATTTATTATCCTTATATTGTGCGTATAATATGAATGGGCTTCATTTCTATTTGATTATTAACCCCTTTTTATACCTCCCCTACTTTCTTAGAAAATAGTTGTCCGTTCAAGGTTGATTACTTTCACAACCGGTGTAATATATCAATTCTTATGACACCGTTGTATCAGAAGTATTCGAATTGTTTAACCCCCTAGGAACCTGGCAGACCCAAGGTTAACTATTTACATTAAGTCGTAAGTATATAGGTAGTGTATGGAATATTTTAGCACGTAGCAGATGTGTAATGTGTTAAGTGTGAATTCAATGATAATCATGAATAGGGCCCGGATTTATATGCTCTAAAAACCTAAGAAATATGAATTTATGCTCTTATTTTATAGAAATATATCCTATAAAATAAAAAATATGCATTTAAAAACTTAAAAAAATACTAAAAAAATCGTAAAATACAGAAATATGCTGTACATGTCAAAAAAGGACAAAATATGCAAAAATATGCAAAATAAAACTTTATATTTCGGATATATAGATTACAAATCAAACTAGTAGCTTACCTAGCTACTTTTTGGATTATTCAGAAAAAACATGCAAATGCATATAAATCCGGGCCCTAATCATGATTCACGATACCCACGCCTGGGCTAGTAAGAAAGGGAAAGGTATTCTACATAATTTAAGGGCAAAATGTATATCTTTAACTGACTACTAAATACTGAATGTATATATGAATATGGCACATGTATACAGATTTGAAAAAATATATTTTAGGAAAAGTCTACCAATGCGCGTTGTGGTAAGCGTATTACGCCGCTGTTTATTTCTTGGAAACCACACCAACTGCGTAAGTTTCCTCGTGTGTGATGTGGTAATTAGTATTGTTACAATGTCTTTTGGTGTCCCAGACAAGGGCCCATTTAGTATGTATGTTGTTTCTCGTTATTATTTTATTAACCAATTAAATTAAAATTATTATTATTTTTTTTTAAATAAGTAATATACAATCTATATTAGTTGACACAATAAGCATATAGGCTAAGAGTAAAAAAAACATGAGTATATTTTGAAGAAAGAAGCCACCGAGTGGTGATACTTTTAATTGAAGAGTTTAGCATATGTTAGTCAATAGTCATGTAAAAAAATCTCGACACCACTTACGCTTAAGACGCCTTGGAGAATGACCGGATATGGTAATATACGCTAGGTTTTTGATTATTGGATTTTTATGAGTAGTTATCCTGGTGTGAAACCTTTTAAAGTTAAACTTGGCTTTTTAATTAAGCGTTTTTAGATTTAGATCTTTGTGAAGTGTGTGATTTTATACATAAAAGGAGGGCATTCGATAGTTTCCTTATGGCTATTTTGAAACGTTTGTATTTTGTTGAGGTTCAACTTTTTTGAGTTTCCCCATAGCGGAATTCCATAGAGACAGATAGGTTTGAGCGGGGATTTATACATGGGCAGTTTAACATTTAGAGAGGAGTATTTATTATTAAGTAACAGAGTTTATAGCATTCTTAGTCATTCTTTGTGTTAGACTGGTCTGAAGCGTAAATGTTATAGAGAATAGGTGTTATAATTCCTCTTTGAGGCATACCAGCGTATAAAAGCTATGTCGGAATGAGCAGAACCGGAACGAATTTGAAAATGTCGATTTAAGAGGTAGGATTTGATAAGTAAGTAGAAGGTTGGAGGAAGAAAGCTTTTAAGTTAAAATAATAAGCCATCGTGCCATACACGGTCAAAAACCTGAGATATGTCCAGAAATGCACATGTGCAGTAAAATTTTTTTTCTAGGGAATAAGATTGCTTCAACCACTCTGTGAAGTAGTTGTGTTGTCGAATGTAAGGCGTTAAAGCCAAATTGGGTGTCAGGCAGTATATGTTTTTCGGTAATGATGGGAGAAATGTGCTAAAGGATTAACCTTGGCGAAAGGAGGCAAGAGGCTGATTCGTCTATAAGAAGTTAACGGGTCCGGAGGTTTATTAGGTTTAGGAAACAATATAATTGTAGACAATTTCCAGATAAGAGGAAAATAGGAGAGTCTTAAAATTGCGTTGTAAATGTGAGTTAGGTGGATAATGACTATGTTAGGAACGCATCTAGCAACTTCTGCAGATATCAGGTCGAAGCCAGGAGATTTTGTCAATGGATATATATTTATTTACATATTTATATATATTTACGGGCAAAGCCCTTTACAACAATAAACCAACAGAACCATAACATTAAGATACAGTATAAGTTTAGACATGATAATAATTCAATAATAGTAATAATAATAATAATATTAATAATAATAATAACTAGTAATATAAAATAGTAATAGTGAAATTGAACACAAAAAAAAAAAATAGATAAATAAAAATTTTCAATATTAAAATATATTATGATAAATGGTACTCTCATTGACCAGCCGCATCATGCGATCAATAGGATTACTACTGCCATAATTGGTAGTGTGCTTAGAAACTAGGAATGGGACATGGTGTCGAATAATGCGAGAAGGGACCTTGAAATTGACCAATTTAAGAAGTGAGGGAGCATCAAAGCGACCACCCACTAGTTTTTTCAAAAACTCTACGTTGGTGTTAACTCTCCTGTCAGCTAATGAGACATAGCTATGATATATAGTGCAGTAAAGAGTATTTAACATCACTTGGTGTGACGGGGTTTAACCGGAAGTGGAAGAGTTAGTGGTAGAGGGGAGTCAAAAAAAGTTTTCACCCTGTTCATGTTGTCAGCATTAAATACGTCTGAATGAGGCTGAAATGTGTCTGAAAGATGCACTTTGAATAATTCGGCTTTTACTGAGTCAGAGGAACCCGGGAAGTCATCAGGTTTTTTATTGGGAGATTCTGTGTTTAATAATGAAGTGTTTGTTTTGTGGCCCTCCAAAGAGTGCCATCTTTGGGTAAGAGATTGATGAGATTAAAAGTACTTTTTTCGAGAGAGTTAGCTAAATTGATTGTAGTCATGTTTATGCGAGGCAATGCGCGTGCGTTGATACAACGCTCTGGCCCTGTGCCTGTGGTTTTCAACTATTTTGGTACGTATGAATTCTGGGAGTGGTTTATGTGTTAGGTTAGGTTAGGTTAACCTCTGTAGTGTGCGGGGTGATTGTCAGAGTAGATAGCGCATTTTGGAGGGGCGTCTCGTGAAGTGGGACAGTCAGGTAACTGGTGATCTTCTCTGCAGCAAACATATCTGGGCAGGTAACCACAATAAGCCTTGGTGTGCCCGTATTGTTGACAATTAAAACATTGGCTCGATTTAAATATTTGAGTGCAGAAAGGAGGTCAGTTGGAAAATTTCTTTTGATCCATGTGTTGGTTCAAGATCAACGAAGAAAAGTGGGAGGCGATTTTTGTTCACTTTATATATAGTATATTGGTGACTTGTCTTACTTCAAAGAAGCGTATTTCAAGTTCTTCTTTGATTAGTTCTAGTGGTGTGGAGGGATGAAGGTTGTGGATGACAGCTCTTAGAGGTTTATCCTCATTAACTGATAGATATGGAACTCAGCTTCTTCTGCTTTGAGGAATTGAACAAGGGCTCTGTATGCAGCTAGGCTTATAGTTTGTATTTTTGGTTGATGACCTGCTTATAAAGGTATCGACGCTCATTGTCATCGTATTTGCCAAAACGATGTTTTTTTAGGTTATTTTAGATGCAAAAATGTTCAATGTGAGGTTACGTGTAGTAAGGTTATATATATACACAACACTATTGAGTGTACGGATAAAACAATGTTCGGCGATCGAGAAGAAAAGAAAAAACACACAAAAAAAATTCAACATTGCAGCTTTGTTTGCGAAGATAAGGGAACAAGTGAAGTGCGTGTGTATCAAACGACTTCGACCGCGGTACTGAAATTGAAAAATAAAAAATAAATATAAATGTGTGAAATTGAAATAAATTGTGTTGTTGTTTTCCCAAATTTAAGCCCTTTACTCTTTTTTGATATTTTGGGTAGTGAAACAGAAACAATACAGCGCAATACCAATACGCCAACCACAACGCATATCTAAGTTGGCCCATTCGCTATAAATACCGAGGCGTCACGCTCGGAACACTCGTCATTATTCAGTTCCGTCCATCGTACAGTGCGCACCCTTTCAGCTACAACTCTTTGTACTCACTCCGCTCCGTACTCCATGTGCGTTCGCGCAAATGTTACACTGTTATTGCTCATATAGTCATATCTAACTCGCAATCAAATCAACCGTAGTGCATTTCGGTCACCTAACGGTCTCGCCATGGGTCACCGAGGTCGTAACCAATGGTGCATCAAAGGGGGAGGGGCACAAGGAGCAGTTGCTCCAGACGGCAGAGGCGGCAAAAAAAATTTGATAATATCGTTTGTTATATAATAAAAATAAAATATTTAGTAGAATAAATATCAGTTATTTTATTTTATGAATTAACGATGTGACTTGTCGGAATTTCTTAAATCGTAATGGAATCTAATATTAGAACTATTGGGTACTTATTGGGAGAGAACGCTATTGTGGTCTTATGGATCTTGTTTTCCTAATAATCACGTGCTATTTTTAATATTATTACTTCATAATATTAACACATTATAGCCGCAGGTTAGGTTAGGTCTGCCCGCATACTATATGTACCAGGTACCTACTACTTTGTCGGAAATTTGTTTGACATTTATGTACATCTAGGCCTAGGTGGTTCTCACAGCAACAAACGCGTAAAGTAGTATTATCTGGAAGTAAAGAAATATTAGAATTTTTTAAAATATTATCAGAAGATATAACTCAAACACCGTTACCTAGACATGAAGCAAATTCAATAAGGAAAAAAATAGAAAAGTTAGAGTTTGTTTTCATGTTGAAAGTATGGATCCCAATATTGCAGAGATTCGATGCTATACAAGCAAAACATACACATTTATCTATTGTTGTTTCATTATATGAATCGTTAGAATTATACGTACAACATTTTAGCAAACTATTAGATAACATTTTGAATAAATCTAAATAACTGTGTAGAAAATCAACTTTTTCATGGGAAAAATCAAGAGTTATAAAAAAAAAGATATTTGGATGATTCAAATTCTATAGATAATATTCATCATAGGGTTGATAAAATGAAGAATGATAGGTAATTTTTATGTTATAATTAACACCTTCGCATTTTTGTGAAAGAAAAAAAGTATATATTCAAATTTTGGATTCTTAAGTAATTTAACTTACTTAGATTCTTTGACACTAGGTACGTAAAAAGGCATTGCATATTGTAAATGTATACAATCAAGATATAGACACTTTATTTATTGAAGAAATAGTCCAGTTTAAAAAAAATGCTATTTCATTTTCCAAAGAAGATTAACGGTTTATTCACAAAATCAGTGGCGGCTCGAAGGAGGTAATTTGAATCACATGATTCACAAAAATATTGGTGGGTGTCCTATGGTTGGAAAATGTAATTTGAACAATTTTTAAAGGTTGATGATCATTAAATTATAATTATAATGTTTAGCCGTGTACTCTGCATAAATCGTACATTGCAGTAACAGAAAATTATTGTACCTTAAGCTAAAGCTTGGTAAAGGATTGAATAGAAATATTGAATTTATTAATTCTTTCATCGATAACATTATATATTGGTAGGTTATTACTTATTACGAAAATAGTTGTAACTTATTGCTTGAATTTTCACTTCGGTGATTTACTGGGTATACCAATATTAAGAACCGATTAGTTAACCACTTACACAACTTATAAGTATTCACTCCTCGGAGGGTAGTGACAATTTTTTAAGGGTGGGTGGTGTAACTCAAAATATTAAATGTGATTCGAGGGGAAAAAAGTTCAAGCCGCCAATGCACAAAATTATCCAATTCCCCTATGTCGTTAACTTTTCTTAATGTATTAATTATCTTAAGGATACATGCATATATGTCTTGTTCCATCTCGAGTGGTGAAGAAGGAGTTCTTCCTTGATGCTATTATGCATTAAGAATGATATTCTCAGAATATGGACTGGTCTGAATGTCTGATACAATTCACAGATTATTTATTTATATAAGAAATAACAAAAGTTTTGAGCTTGGTCAATTTTAGGATTATGTTATATATAATATGTAAATATAGTATACCTATTCCTTATTTATTAATCATTACAATAATTTATAGTTATAGAATATAGTATATACCATATACCAGACATGAGTTTTAAATGAATAATGATAATATGTTGTCTATGTAACAATTTATAAAATTGTATCTGGTTTATATATATTGAAAACTTTACAATATATAGGGATATACATAATATTGAATGTAAAGACAATACGTGTAGTAAGACTAAATGACTGCCGAGTAAGCATATAGTTATTTTGTAAGCAAATTTGTGTTCGAGCATAGCCAGAACATTTTTTTTTTGGTTATTTACTTATAAAAAGGCGTATCGCGTTACTGAATAAGGGGGAAGTATCCGCATCACTCCTTTCATTTGAAGGTGGCCGTATCGGCTTCGACTCAATGCCAGTGGTATGGACGTATCGGCTCCCAAAGTCCCAATCAACAACATTTTCCTTCCCATTTACAGACTGAGGACTGGCTACAGTGAGAAGAAATGTGCATGGTTAAAAATGTATTGTTGGCGTTTAAAATAAAAAATGTACTTTAAAAAAAATTGTGTTTAAGGTTTGTTAAAAAAATTGTAGTAATTTAAATTTTTTTTGAAGTTTTAAAAATAATGTAAAATTAAAAAGTAAAAAATTAAAAACTTGTGGTTTGAACTTGAAGGAAACTTTTTTTACGTATTCCGCTCTGATAATTTTTCCTTCTTTAAATTCATCAATACATTTTTGAATAACACTACAAATCTTTTGCTGGATGTTAGTTTTTTTCCTAATATTCGTGCTCCGGAGCTTTATATACGTGCCAGCCTGTATCTGCTTCAAAATTTCCACGAAATTGAAAATGTTAGGATGAGCAGACGTGAACTCAGCATTAAAATTTGCGTGAAAAGGTTCGGAGCAGTTCGTGGTGCGATCGCCTGTACTCGACATATCAGCCTACATTTCCGGGGGGAAACGTGTCCGTCATCTAAGTAATTGGCACAAATGTAGTCAAAAAATTCTATGAGTTGTTTGTTACCTTCTGGTTTTAGAACAAACAAGTTTTCTACATAACAACCCACAACCTGATCAAGTGGAAGCAATTATGGTAAACCAAAAAACATTTTTAAAATACTTCCGATTTCTGATGTTTTGTCTTTGAATTCTGGTGACAAACCAAGTGCTTGAATTTTCCTTCACCACGATTGGACAAAGTGAAATCTGCATCCTCTGATTCTCATCCATGACCATGATTAACTAGCTATCAAAAAAATCGTTATCGAAATCGGACGCAATACGGCCATTCAACGGACGGCAATGAATAACGACCCGGAGCCGATACGGTATCATCCAATAAGGGGCGTCATATTTATGTTTGCTCTCCCATCCATTGTCCCTTAATATACGGCCCTGGCCGTAACAGCGTTAAACTGCAAAATAGTAAGCCACCGTTAACCGTCACTAAGAAAGAACGAAATAAATACTTCTCGTCTCTACCATTATCACCCGTCATTTTATCAATCTACCTAATGCCGAATTGTCCGATCTAGGACAAATCGCCGTCGCCGTTTCGACGTGAGGCCACTTTGCCGTTAATAAAAATTAACTCATAACAAAGCATAAACTTGTAAATATTTTATAATAATAATTAATTGTATTGATATATTTTAATCATTATAAGTATTTGCATATAACATTAATAATAATAATTTTATAAATATGTTTACAATACACATTTTTCAATATTCAATAATAGTAAAAAATATTTAATATTCGTCAATAATTTATAATAGGAATAATAGGAATAATAATAATAATAAATAAAAAATAAATAATTTTAAGCATTATAAGATACCTGCATATAACATACGTCAATATTTAATTATAAGTAATAAAAAGATCATTTCAAAGATATATTCTGAGAAATTCCTCGCAAAAATGATGTTTAGCTAAGGTTATTGTAGTTACTCACAATTTTAATTAATCTTTTATCGATGTCTAAATATTTTTTTAATTTGTATGTGTTTTTATGTATTTAATGCGTATAATAAATAATAAAAAAGTAAAATGCTCAATAACTTTTTTAACGGTGAAGTGGCCTCACGTCGAAACGGCGACGGCAATTTGTCCGTGTTCGCGAATCGTCAGCAAGAGCAGTCATCAAATCCCGTCCAAAATCACGACTGAACAGTCACCTCCTTCGCCGTCCGGCTCAGAAGAGTCCGTATCTGGAGACTATCTTTTCTCTTTTCGGAAGACGAGTCTAATCAGCAAAAAACTGAAGTGGTGAAATAAAATCAGTACCTACTAGTACTACATCTGGCACACCTGTCACTCAAAACCACTCAACGGAGACAGCCTATTCGGCCCCAAACACCGTTATACTCATTCTCGTCCAAACACTTTCCGAACTTCCAAAGAGTTCCATACCAAGTGATTTATAAAAAAACGAAAAATTACGACAAAAACTAATCAAAAGCAGATAAATTGCGCTGATGAAGTCTTTTTCCGTATCGTGCAACGTTTTCTGATATCGATCAATTAAAAAAAGAATTCTAGATAACCTAACTCTTCCTAGTCAAAGAATCAGATAAGAGATGTTATTAAACAGTTTAAACCCTCATGGTGTATTAAATGATGAAATTGCTGACGAACTCAATGAGTTAGGCTTCGTACCCAAATTTATTAGACAATGCATAAAAAACGGTATTATTATTATTCCGATACATTTAATATGCCTCTCAGATCTAGAAACTGCTAAAAATATCGATCAACTGTCCGACTTATTTTACGCCAAAATAAAAGTTGAAACTTATAAAGTTATAAATCGTCCAACCCGGCCCAATGTTTCTCATGTCAAGGATTTGGTCATTCCTCAACCCATTGTGGTGTACAACATTTAACCAACATGTGTACAATATTTTGCACTCAGGTGAGTTAAATGTGAAGGCAATCATTCAATAAGACTGTTCCAATTCTGTTCCTATCGAAGTCGATTATATATTGTCGCGCTCGCTTGCTTATCTTTTTTTTGGTTTTTACGTTTCTTTTGACTGTCGTATTTCGCGTAGAAATGTTGTGGGTGCTGTGTAAAGGAGATATACTTAATGTGATTATCTTAAATGAATGTACAACTAGCTAAGAATTTTTTCACTATACGTGGTGGCCTCAGAGAAGAGAAAGTTAACAAAGAGCAACTGTTCACGCTCAAACTGTAAATTTAAGAAAAAAACAACATCTGGAAATGCTGAAAAAATAGCTAGCTCAATTAATTCTACAATCAAAAATACCACTGTTTCTGACGAAACATTAAGAGACGTTGTTAAATCTGTTCAGTTTATGAGTGCCCAATTTGATAGCTTTGGAGAACAGTTAAAAGATTGAATATCAACTGCAGTTAATTGTCTAAAAGATAAAAATAAGTCAATCAAAGAAGAAATATGTTGCTTCATGGTGAATTATCATCACTATCGGTCGTTGTAAATGCTCGAACAAAAAATGTTAGATTGTAATTTAGAAATAGTTTTAGTACCTGAGATAAAAAATGAAAACTGTACAAATATATTAAATAAAATTACTTCCAAGTTGGGTAAATGTTGCATTTAAAAATGTTTTTCGAATACCTTCAAATATTGCGGATAAACCTATAAATCTATCTGTACACTGTAACTCATTTGATGACAAAAAAAAATTATGGAACTCTCCAAAAACAAAAACTGTGCTATGTTTATAAAATAAAGAAACAGTGTCAAACTATAGGTCTATCTCCATTGTCTGTGACCCTAAAGTAATCCCCCCTCCCTTTAGCACTAAAAATATCGAAAAAATACATTGATTGGGACCCCAAGGTCCCTAAGTACCTTGGTATAACCCTGGTCCCTAGACAAAGCACTCAATTTTAATGAACACGTAAGACCAACTGTTAAAAAAACTACCCCGTACATTGTTACCATCAATTATTCAATCACCACCATAAAACAAAAATAGTTGAGCAATAGGTAGACCTGATACTCCGAAATAGGAAGATTTCCGCCCATGATAAATACAAGGTCAAAACTCTCAATTTGATTTCAATTCTTCAACTTTTCACATATACAGACATTGAGATATCAGACCGAAGACACTGAAAAGACAGACGCCAAACAACCATGCAAGTCGACTTTTCGGCATCGCTGGATCGGCAAGGTATCGGCCCCACAGAGTTTTTGGATTCCCAACGTTTGGTTACAGCTACAACTATAGTGCGATTTAATAATTCGATTCAATTTTATTTTCTACTTATGTTTGAACTAATTTTTCATTACCATACAAAAATTAAATAAGACCAAACACTCATAACTGGCCCATCGAAATTTTCTTGGTAGCTCACCTGCCCAATCCGAACCTGACTTTCAGTATTAAGTCTAGCCACCGTGCATGCACCACGGTCACCTTCCGAGCAAGAAGCTTTGCCACCAGCGGCCAAGCCACCGTGCAATCGCGGTTACCTACGAAGCTCTTCGGGTGTTAAGTCGAAGATTTTTTTTTATAGGCTCTATAAAATAATATATTAAATACTTTTATATTCCAACTCACAAAACCTCTTACGGGCATAATCATCCTCTATATCGCATGTTTAGAGATGCAAATAACAATTAATCCTTAGGCCACTATACTACCTTTACTTAAATATTTGTTAACTATATATTGTCATCTTAATTTTATCTACTGTCATAGTGTCATGTAATTGTGCTATATTATATTGTATCTATATTATCACATATTCCTAATTCTAAATTTGTTATACTTTGTAAAATTGCCGTTTTGGCGTTTAATAAACAATAAACAATACAAACAATTAAAAACACATAATTCGATAGTATATAAATAATTATATTTTTTCATCCGTACATTTCATATGAATGCAATATTTATAATAATATAACAATTTCTTTAACAGAATAGATATTAAAGAAACCCTAAGCCATAGTAGTAAAAGTGTAATAACGTATCGCTAAAAAAAAAAAATAAAAAAAAAAAAGACGAAGTACTTGTAATATATATTTTGAATGTAAAAAATAACGTGAAAAAAAGACATTTTTGTTTCAATAATGAAACCATACAAAATAATGCATAATAATTTTGTTATTTTTAATAATTGTTTGCATTCTTTTTTACTTTCAAGACCAGAGACCATATTCAGATTTTAAATTAGAGAAACAAAAAATATGTCTGTGTTCCAGCTATTTAGGCAGTATAATTTTGCATCCTGTAAACAAAAAAATAAACATAACAAATTATTAAAAATAAATATTTAATACAATTAATATTTTAATAAGAAACAAAATTAAAATTTTAATGAGCTAATGCCTGGTATAGTGGTATACCCTAATATGTATTAAGAATAAATGCATTTCATAGAAGTCCAGGTCCAGCAACCTAAATTCTTAACTTTTACTCTTTTTTTATCAAAAATAAATTGAATAAAATCCTATCACACTTTTGACAAAGATTAATTTTTATTTACATCATTGGCATATTAGATTAATTTGATCCTTTCCTATATCTTGATCATCTCTAATTACTGATTTAACTTAATTTAGCTTTATTCTTATGAATCATAGAACTTCTAGTATCAAAATTGATTATTCATACTAAACTAATATTTGTATGAAATTATATATATATAATTAATGTATTAATTAAATTAAACAATAAGGTATAACAGGAGGTATAATAACCTTTAATATTATCAAAATATTTTAAATTTGAATCTATGTTTTTTTAACCAGTTATTTATTATTATATATTCTGTTCAGCGTAAGTTGACCCACTAGTTCGACGAAAACCAGTTATGGCCGACCATGTCAGCACCTCTTCAGAGCGCTAGTGAGGATCATCACAGTGGTGGCTGCTTACTACGTCGATCTCTGACCAATCACAAACCACTGATCTCCGACCGAAAGGTCTGAACGTTTCAGTGACTCAGTATACATGCGCGGAAGTGGGTAAACTTATGGTGAACAGAGTATAGAATACAATTAATGGGTTGTATGTTTTGTTTATTTATATCAATTGGTATACTATCAAAATATATTAAAACTAATAAATAAGTAAACCCCACAAAACCCAAACAACTAATATGGCATATCATACTATGATAATTTAGACGATATAAGATCGTTCATACTATAATGTTGACTCAATAAACAATGCAACTCTAATTAGAATTAAGTTTTTTTTTACTTACCAACAGTATTCGTTGTAATTAATCAATTCGTAATAACTTAAACATCTTAAAACCATACCTTAGTTGTTCTTAAAATAGTGGGACAGATACCAAATAAATTTCCCTAAATACATAAAAATAACAATTACTTACGCCGTGTAATTAAAAAATGAACGGAAATGGTGTGTTCATAGGAGCTTGCTGCTGAGACTGTTGTTGGGCTTGCTGTTGTTGACTTCTAGATTGGTCCCATTCCAATTTTGGATCAAATGCCATTTGTCCAGGACCATGATGATTTGATGCTAAAAGGTGATGGGATTGTTGTTCCAAGTGACCATTTGCTGCAAACAATGGCATTGTTTGCATCATTGCTGTATGGTGATTCATATTAGCACTCGTTAGGTGTTCAGTGGACTGAGGAAAATGATATAATTTGGGTTATATATTGTTATAGCATAGTTCATATCAACTATGTACTCATAAATTATAGCCGTTACCATGAAAAGCGAGCTATGACTGCATTGGTAGTGACGTGATTCCAGTGATAAGAGCATAGTAAAAATAATTTTAATAATTTTAAAAAACTATCCTTATGTTACTTAAGTTTTATTAAATAATTATTACCTATGTGTACCTAAAATTTTATTAACATAAGGAATGTTTTTTTTCTTAAAATTATAACCATTATTTCCAGCCATTGCTCACTTTTTTTGTGGCTCCAACTTAAGTAAATATACAATGAACCATGTTTTTAATTAAAACAAATTTATATTTACCTGATAGGTATCAAATAAATTATGCTCGTCCACCATAGGTCTTGGTCCGAGAGGAAAATTAACAGGTGGTGGAGGAGGGGTACGGAAAAGGTCGTGATGAGCCCAATGCATTTTCATGTCTGACCAATTTGCGTGCTGTTGCTGATGAGGATTTTCTCCTATTAGATTTTGCTTCCATGCTCGTTCTGTACCAATTGGTTTAGGAGGAGCTTTTCGTTCATCAAGATTAGGTGACATATTTGGTGGGCTAGCAGTTGCTTCCATTCCTGCAAACATTTCTGCATTGCCATTAACTGGATGTAAGGCAGGTCTTCCAAACGGAGGTGGAGGTTGGTTAATAAAATGAGTCCAACGATTAGGATTGTTGGGTGCAACTCTTAAATTTGGTAATTGTTGATGAAACTTTTGTTGAAATGGCATAACATTGGGTACCATAGGAGGTTGAAGGTAATTTTGTGGTACTTGATTATTGTAGACTTGTTGAGGTTGAACCATATTTTGGTTGGATTTAATAGTAGCAAAGTCTGGTGCTCTTGGGTTTAATCTTGAACGTTCAACATTTATTTGTGCTGACTGATGAGTTTGATCAGAGATGTATGGATGTTGAGATTGTGTATGGTAAGGTTCTGGTTGAGGCTGTTGAACAGTAGGTTGGATGCCTGTATTATTATTGTATTGTGTGACAGGAGAACTCATAGGAGGTGTTGTGGTACGACTACCGTTCGTACTTCCAGTATTTCCACCTCCAGTTTTGGAAGAAATTGGGGATGATAAGCCAGCTCCTCGATAACCTGGTGCTTTTGATGCGTCGGCCATTGGTGTGTCTGTTTCTAAATATTTTTTAGGTTGACCGATTGTTCCGATTGATGGGGTAACAGCTGGAATATGATTACCCCCACTAAATGTAACACTTGGTTTTTGTCCTCCACATTCCCCATCTCTACCCCACATTGTTTGAACAGATATCTAAAATATGTAACATTGCAAATTAACACTTATATACATAACATAAAAACATATTATAAATAATATATACCTTAGAAAATGAATCAAATAATGAATACTCTGAAGCATCGACAACTTGAGGTTTGATTTGGGGCTGAGGTGGTAATGGAGCACTGCTCACCATTGGTGACACAATAGCAACTGGATGGTGGGTGGTAACAGATGATGATTCTTGTTGTGGTTTAGGTTGAGCAAGAGGTAAAGAATTGGTAGATTTGGTTACAACAGTTAATGCAGGAGCTGATACACTTCCTGTTGTAATAGGTGTTACAGATACAGTAACAGTAGCAGTAGTTGCTGGAGGTACAGAAACGGATTGAACAACTTTAGAAGGAGCAGGTGGTTGAGGTGGTTGTTGTGAAGGTTTAGATACTGAATCCGAAGAGGATATTATGGCATTTGTATAGGACATTGTTGGTTTGACAGTGCTTGTTGTAATCTTCTTTTCGCCTATAAGAAAATAATATTCTACATTTAAAAATACACAATTTATTGGTAAATCATAAACAGTTTTTTTTAGATAAATCATAATCTGTACTTATCTAGTTAACTATCTGTTAAAAACAATATGACAAATTATAATTAATAAATAACAAAATTAGATTTAATTCTGTTATTTTGACTATAAACCAGATACAATTCTATTATAGCAGAACTACACTGTCTGCTGATTTCAACATTTAAATCCTCATACAACTATACTACTAACTAACTATATTTTTATTATATTTCTTTTTTTCTTCATCATATAAAATGTATAATCATACTATTATTATATTACTATATATATTATATATATATATATAAATATATATATTTTTTTTTCTTTTGACTCACCTTGATGTCTAGTATAACAAGGTATGTAACATGCTTAGTGATAGATGTTGAAGTATAACTTAAAAATAACAATATTATATAAATAATTTCAAAACTGCTAAAATAAATATTTATTATTATTATTAAATTATAAACAAGAAATTTTGTCAAAATAGGAACTTCAAATACTTATAAAAAAATTGTATGTTTAAAAATATATTTTTAAATTGCTATAATAACAATTTATGAAACCTTGTATACAATTTTCAAACTTTTTGACTTGAGAAAATTTTAAATCCACGTTTAAAGACAAAAACAAAAGAAAAATCTCGAAAACTTTAAATGTCAGTAAATAGCTCAAAAGTCTTTCAACATTGATATGTACAGAAAATAATAATACTGACATATGATGAAAATTGCATTTTTTTTACGGTTTTTTTTTTTAAGTTACACCAAAAAAATCAAATCTATTTTGTCAAAAACTGGTTTTGCATGATAATTTCTATTTTGCTTTCCCGAAGCTTTTGAAAACTACTGAACATTTTTAATTTTAACGACTCTACAGTACCAACTCCAGTACAACTCCAATTTGCTATCAGAAACCACCCTATATGTTGAAATTTAAAGCACAATTTCAATGACTTATCATACACCGAAAATAAAAAATAAACATATAATTGTAAAATCAATAGATTCATTGCTCTGCTCAGATTCTCCAATCAAGGACTTAAGACAATTGATGAATATGTATGTTATATTTGCAAAGAAAAAATAACACTAGAAGGGAAGAGTTCTACCACAACAGTGGATATATCATATATGAAGGCATTTATAACAAAACTAATGTTTCATTTATCATTTATTTAGAATTTTATAAGTATTTAACAACATGAAGAAACACTATTATAAAGTGCAATAAAACTTGTTATCTCCTGTATAGAAAGTATTGAGTCTACCTAGGTCACTGTAAAATAAATCGTTGCAAACAATTAACAAGTTCCAAGCAGACACTACCAGTCAGACTATATTTCTGATAATATTTAATTAATTATTTACATTTATATTTCTATTGCTAATCTATTTTCCTTTAGATAATATGGTAGGTTGAACTAATTTTTGACAACAACAATACATTGCATTTTTACAGTTGAGTCTTGGTAAGGACAAGGGAAAACGTCTATACAAAAACCATTATGCATAACTAATATTCTTAAGAATTATATATTTCAGTAAGAACAACTTATTAGGAAACCTGTAGTAAATTGCAAAAAAAAAAGTTTTAAAAATTGAACATTTAAAAAAAACAAAATTATTTTTAAATTATTACGATTTTAACAATTTTGTTAAAATTTGAACCTATAACAAAGCATATTATAGACACAATATTGTAAAACATACTTATGAATTTGTCAGATAGAATAAGAAAGAATAGCCTATATAACTTATTAAATGTCCTTATTTATAATATTTGTGTGATAATAATTGTATGTTACAATCACAGAATAAATTGTTACAACTGTACAAAATAATTATATTACCACAGTTGTAATAATCTTATGTTTCAACATAACATAACTCTTCACTGCAGTGGTAATTTTTGATTAGCCAATATTAGCTGACTACAGTATTGTGTTACTGTGATAAAAAAATAAATGTATAGATTACCTAACCTAAACGAGTCAAATTATAGTCAAGATAACAGAAAAGTATCCAAAACTGTATTAAACTTATCATAGATTACACTTTTGTCTCCCCTTTGGGAGATCCATTTATTCAAATTTAACTAATCTAATTAGTCATCAGTGTAGTTCACTGAACGGTTCAGTGGTTTAATCAGTACTCTTCGAGAGGATTAATGAAAAATTCAAGTATTCAAAAATATTATGGTTTAACTTGTTAATATATAATTTATAAATATGTATATTACCTGCAGCTACAGCAGCAACGGTAGGTCGAGATCCATTGACGGTGATTGTAGGCTTTATGGTCATAGAAGCAACAATTGCTAAGACAGAAATAAACATTAGATCTTAATAATGATTTACTATTATTTACTGTTTAAACTTACAGGGTGCAGATGTTAGTTTAGAAGTAGCTACAACTGTAATTGGTTGACTAACAGCAGGTTTTAGTGGTAATGCGGCAGCTGCTGCTGTTTTGGCTTTAGCATTATTCTTAAAACAAAAAAAAATTATAAATAACTATTTAAATGTTATCATAAGCTAAATTACCACTGATTTATCCCAAGCACTAGTAACTTTAGGATTTTTAGCAATAACGCTCATGATATTCACTTCTGGATCTTTGATTAGCATAGCAATTAAATCATGAGCTTGTTTAGTGACATCTGTTGATCCTCTATTCAAAATATTTTGGTTATTAAATTCAGATTTTATTGACATTTAACATTATTTTTAATTCCTACATACTTTATAGTAATTATTCTTTCTCCTTGTCCTTTACTTTGATTATCCACCTCAATTAATGCTCCAGTTGAAGCTCTTATGGCATTTATATTACTTCCGCCACGTCCAATCACACGACTAATTGCATTTAATGGCACAGATACTTTTTTACTTCTGTAAGGAGAGGCAAGATACCGAGTTCGAACAACTTCTTTCCATCCTTCTTCACGTCCACGAGTTTGCTTCACAGGACTGACATTAGAAGTTTTGGCACCCACATGAGTATATTCTTCAACTCTAGAAAATAATTAAATAAAATAAATTATTTAAGATTATATAGCATTAAATTTTATCAATATCGTACGGATGTTGTTTTTTTTGCTTAACAAGAAAGTTTTCACTTCCTGTAGCTTCAAAATCTTCACGAGCAGCTGGATTCTGTGTTGATTCGAAAACCATATTATTCACAACTTTGTTGTTTCCTTTGTAATTATTTACTTTTACAGATTCTTTACGGGTGGTATTATTTGTAACATTGTTATTTGGTTGTTGAACTTTTGTTTTGAGTTGTGCGTTTTTAGTTACTATTTGAGGAATAATTTCAGTTTTGGTGGGAAGAGCTGCACTAATAGCAATTTTACTTTGGGTTGAACTGACTTGAATTTTCTTCTCCTAAAGATAAAATCAGACATTAAATAGTTATAATTTATCTTTTAAATACTTCAAATGTTTTATTAATACTACCAACCTTATTTGATTTGGTTTGGGAAGAATTTACTTTAGCTGCATTTGTTTGAGTAGCAGCTGAATTAGTAATTAATTTAGCATTTGCAGTAGATGAAGTGGGTTTGACTTCTACTGACACATCTTTTCCTTTTTTCTTCTTATCTTTTTTATTGGAAGATGCAATTTGAGTTTGGGATACTACTCGAGCAGCAGCAGCAGCAGCAGCATTTTTAGCATCGGTACTACTACAACTCCCTTGACTGTTGGCATCAATACCACTATCACCTTCTTCAACATCTGCTGACATTACACTACTTAGTACAGTAACTTTGCCTTTCTTTTTTAAATCAACTTTTTTCTTCATTTCAACCAATACTATAAAAATATACATTTAAAAATAAATATAATATTACAAATTCAATAATTTAATATTTACTATACCTATAACGGGAACTTCTTCATCTTCATCTTCCTCTTCCTCTTCTTCATCATTTTCTTGTCCGTCATTCTTTTCTTCTGTTTCTTCCTCCAATTTTTTACCACTTTTAGCTTGTTTTTTCTTTTTCTTTTTCATTTTTCGACGAGCAGCAGAAGCCTTTTTTAATTCTTCTTTAGTCTTTTCCATATCAAGTTCTTCGAGCAATATAGATGCATTTTTATTGGCTCTAGCTGCTTGCTGGTCTTTTGATATCCGAATAGCAATCATACAGTCATGGCATTTATCAATAGACTCCTTTAATATAATAATGAGTTTATAAGATTATTGAAATGTCAGGTATTTCACATACAAAGAAAATATAACTACATACTTTATCACTCAATGTAGTAAGGAATCGTGTCATTTCTTGATCACTTGGAAACTGTGATACATGATTAACCATCCACCTCACTACTTTCACATGGCCTTTACGAAATGCAGCCATTAAACAGGTAACTTTTCTATTATCTTGAGAATCTATATTGGCACCAACTTTATAGAGTAATTCAATTACACCTAAATGACCACCATTGGCAGCTAACCATAAAGGAGAATTTCCTTTTTTATTTTTTACTTCAACATAAGCATTTCTACAACAATAAAGTTCAAATTAAGAATTAATATTTATTTGTTTAAATTAAAGTTGATATTGTACATACTTTTCTAGTAATAGTTCTACAAATCGTACATGACCCTTGTCTGCTGCTATTGTGAGAGCAGTGTCACGAGAAGATGGCACTGGATTAGCATTAACATCAGCTCCTTTATCAATTAATACTCTACCAACTTCAACATAGCCTCCACTAGCTGCCTCCATTAAAGGTGTTAATCCAGTCTGAATAAAAAATATTAATGTTAATCAAATAATAATTTTAAAAAAAAACATATATTAGTAATATATATATATATATTTTTTATTTTTTTTATTTATTTATTTACTTTAGCTCTATGTTCTACATTGGCTTTTCGATCTAATAGTAATGATACTACTTCATGTCTGCCTTGGAAACACGCTAATGTGAGCGCAGTATTACGGTTTGTTTCAATTTGAGCATTTATATCACTGCCCATGTCTAATAGTAACTTGACAGCAGCTAAAAAAAGTTTATAGTTTAACACATAAGCCATTAACTTATAGAATACTAAATGTACAAACCTGTATGTCCATTCATAGCAGCTAACATTAAAGGAGAAATGCCTAACTTCGAACCAGTTCGAGAGTTAATCTCTGCTCCATTACTCAATAATAATTTTATAATGTTAACATAACCACCAGAAGCTGCTAAACTCAAAGGGGTATAATCTGAAACATTTCTATGCTCTTTGTTTGCTCCTCTTTGAAGCAATAGATCACAAACCTAAATTCAGATAAAATGTTGTTATAAAAATATTAACATATAATTTAAATAAGTATTTTCTTACCTCATAACGTCCACCAGAACATGCTAAAGATAGAGGTGTATCTTTTGTTCGTTCAGACTGTGCTTCCATATTAGCTACATTACTCAGGAGAATTTCAACAATTTTATCAAAACCTCCTGTAGCAGCTAATATTAACGGTGTAAATCCTTTCTTGTCCCTATGTTCAATATTTGCTCCTCGGACTAATAAAAGTTTAACTAATTCTTCATGTCCACCAGCACATGCAACTGTTAGAGCTGTATCATGGTTGCTCTCTGTTTGTGAATCTACATTGATGCCATACGATATGTCAGCATCACTGCCATATGATTCTCCAGTAGTCGTGGAGAATCCTGGAAATACAAAATTTTATATTTAGTTTATTCTATAAATTAAGTAATTATATTATTGCAACAATATTCTCAGATATTCTCTTACTGGAGCTAGCGACATCCGATTGGGCAACAGAATTTGATGCTGGGGTGTTATTTGATCCAGATTGGGGGGCTGAACTTGGTGGCTGGGGCCGAACTTGATAGCGCGCCTTTTTACCTTTATTTGTAGTAGTTGTCATAGCAGTAGTTGTTGATGTAGTTGTCGCAGAACGCTTATTTGATGTCACTGACTCTGATGGTGTTTGAGTAGCAGCAGCCACTTGCGTAGGAACACAGTTGATCAATGTAGGTATTGGTGTAGTAGTAGGTTGTTGTGCTGTCGTTTCATCTACAATTATTTTTAACATTTTAATAATTGTGTTTTATATTACATTTGAGAGTAATAGATTATATTCTTTAATTCAAGTGTAATATATAAAGAAATAAAAATCCTGAGATATATTTTAATCAAAACGTTTGAATACATTTTATTTGTAAGATAAAACTATTTTAAAAATATCTAAAACGATTACACTAACAAAATCACATAAGAGCCTTAAAGTAGTAAAAATACTAGTTCAAGACAAGGTAAGTGCCTGGACTATTTTGAAAACTAATACTAAAAGAACAGATTCTAATTATCTTAAAAACTCAACTATACACTAAAAAATTTAGTTATTATAGGTGTGAATACATATAAAAATAATAGTACATTAGGCATATAATTTTTGCTTTAATAAAAACGAATAACTCACCCAAACTAAGCTGGGACACGGCACCTGCAAAATTAGCTATATCCATTGATGATAGATTTTTAATTCTAAAATCAATAGATGTTTGATTTTGAACATAATTCTGAAACAAAAATACATATATATTAAGATAAAATCAAATAATAATAAATTTAAAACAATTTACTTTGAACGATTGAGAAGAAAAAGTACTGCTTAATCCAGAATCAGAAGAATTGATATTGCAACGGTGGTTTTGAATTTCTTTTTGAAGTCGTTCATCTATATTTGGTACTTGAAATTTTAAATTATTAATGTCAAAATGTATAATATAAAGTGTTCTTTAATACTTACTGTTTGATATTTCTTCAAGTGATAGAGGGGAATCCCTAACTAAATTTTCTAGAAGTTCTGCATCAATACAATTTAGAGCTTTAAAGTCAATTCTTGTATTGAGATCACCAGGCAATGGCAACAAACCAGTTGTACCATGAGGTAAGCTGTCATGTAAAGCTCCAGACAGTGGCAATAAATTCTTTACCATATTATCTGGAATTTGTAGGTCTTTACGAACTTTTAATAAGTGTTCACTCATTAGAGAACTAATCATTAATTCTTTAAGGTTGGCATGTCCACCATCATTCACTTCACGTTTAGCAGTTTGCTCTTCACAAAATTTGATCATACGAGCTGCTAATTCTTTATCACAACCATCACCTGAATGTCTTTCAATAAACTAAAATTTACAAAATAAAGACACATTCATATAAAATTGAATTGTTTCTATATTGTAAATTAAATAAAGGTTTTGCAACCTAATTAAAAATACATACCTCAGCTTTAAATTGTGGTTTCATTGCTGCGACTCCTGCCATTACGCCTCTAGCATAGTTGGCATCTAATGTTGCTTGAGTAGCTTCATTGAGACTCGTCATTCCTGCAAGTGGCTGGGCAGGTTTCTTTTTAAATTTGGCTTTGATTTTAGGTCTATCACTAATAGCAGTTGTTTGAACTACATCAGAACTAGCAGACACAGGTTGGCTAGGATTATTTTTTGATGCTTCTCCCAATTTATTTGAACCCACAGATGTGTTACTTACTGACGATTCTATTGAAGTATTTATAAAATAAGAGAATTAATAATTATTAATTCTGAAATCACAACATAATAAATAGTTATAACATTTTTAATTACCTGAATTTGAACCATTAGATGAAGTGCTGGAATCTAAAACACCGGGTGATGATGCGGATAAAGGAGGAGGTGTTGTCATCAATGTAACCATTGAAAGACTTCCATTTTCTTTTAACTCTTGTTCGACTTTCTATAAAAAAAAAAAAGTATAAATATATATATATATATATCATAGGGTACATATAAATACATAGAATTCTTTAAAATATAAACTATTAAGGTTTTTATTAATAAAAAACGTTTTAAATAATAAATGTATAAACTACTCTAATTATATCTAATTTAAATTTTCTTTAGATTTTACTGTAATACTTCAAATTATATTTTTTAATTAATATAATGTTGAAGTTAAACATTTTTCATAAAATGATTGTCTTGAGTTAATAGACTTATAAAACAAAAATGGAACTTCTGTATGTACGTACTTTAAGATCTTCAGCTATTTGTTGCCTTTTAAATAATTGTTGCTCAATTGCAGCTGTATTAATAAGTGGTTTGGAAGTAGGAGCATTAGCTTTGACATTGTTTTCTTTTGGTAATTGAATTTTAAACTAAAAATTAAAAAAATATATATATGCAACTAGAAATAAATCCTATTATTAAGCTTGCAATGTTTACCTGAACATCACTAAACGAACTATTGGGTGCGTTAAGTTGTGCTTTCCTTATCATAGCTTTTTGTATGCAAGTATTAACATTATGTTTGGCATTAGGTCCATAACTTTCTACAATTCTACCAGCAATTGCATGAGCCTTTGACATAACCTGAACTTCAGATAATGGAGATTCATCAACAACTAGCCCATCTTCAGCAGGAGTGGTAGGTACAGGTGATACGGGAGGTGTTAGCATAACTGAATGAGGATAGTCCAATAACAATTTAACGACATTGGTATGACCGCCTTTGGCTGCTTCTATAACCATGGTTGAGTTGTCTTTTAATTTATGGAAAGGATCAGCTGAATGAGCAAGCAGTAGTTCAACAACTGAAAGGTGACCTCCAGCACAAGAAAGTGACAGAGGTGTATGGTCATTATTGGCAGTGACTCTATTTATATCAGCGGCTTTAGATATAAGGAATTGAACAGTACATAAATGGCCAGCTCTACATGCTTTCATTAAAGGTGTACGACCACCTTCAGATTCATGTTCCTGATAAAAATAGTAATATAAATATAATTAAAATGTTGCATAAATATTAAAATGTACTCACAAGATTAGCACCAAACTGAAGTAATAAATCAGCAACATCTGTATGGCCATTTTCACAAGCATAGGTCAGTGCTGTATCAGCTGATGTAGTTTGAGCATGAACATCTGCACCACATTCTAAAAGGTATCGAACCAAGTCTATATGTCCTTCTTGAGCTGCTTCCATAAGGGGTGTTGATGCACCAAGCTCCAAAATTGCACCATTTTTTATAAGGAAATCAGCAACATCCAAAAATCCTCCACAACATGCCAAGGTCAGAGCAGTCTCTTGAGTCTCTTCAGTCTGTGCATTTATATTTGCTCCTACATAACAAACTCTAAATTAATATTTTTAAAAACAATAACCATATAATAGTATTATTTATTAATCCTTTATATCATATATAATAATTTATTTGTAATCACACTAATTTGAAAACTCAGTAAAATCGTCCTTCAATAAAATTGCTTAAATTAAACTACAGTACTTTCTTGTTCACGTGAATTCAACAGGACCAGTTAATGTTAACTGAACATATAAACAATGAATACAAATTTGTTTGCATTGTAAAATGTTGTTGTTTATTACTTTTTAGAGTAACCCAGGAATTTATTGTTATTGATATTGTGTAACCATCAATTCATCAATAAACTTATGAATTAAGTATTTTAAGTTAATAATCAAATCTGTATATATAAAACAGTAAGCTGATTGACTGATCTATCAACGCACAGCTCAAACCATTGGACGGATTGGACTGAAATTTGGCATACGGATAGCTATTATGGCGTAGGCATCCGCTAAGAAAGGATTTTTCGAAATTTTGATTTTAAAGGGTTGAAATCAGTAAAAATATTTTTTACATGTAATTTGTATATCTATATTCATATAATAGTGTCCTGAGTGACTGATTCATAATCAACGGAGAGCCGAACCTATAAGAGCTATCGATTTGAAATTTTGATGGCAGATTAATATTATAATTTAACAGTGCACTAAGAAAGGAATTTCTAAAATGCACATTTTAAAGAGGTGCTCATACAAGGATTTTGAGATTCACGATGGAAATAGAAAATTATTTTTGCTTATTAATGGTTGCCATTGATTACAACATACAGGTTATAATAGTAATAATATCGACGGTACACATATTTTTTAAAAATGTTCATTTCAATCTTGCCAGATAACAAGAATACATACATATTATACTTACACAAGACAAAGACGGATAATTTAGGATTGACAATGGATTTCCATTGGTTACATGTTATTATATTACTATTAGTTATTACGATAAGAAGATTTTTTCAAAAATATATTTATAAAATAAACAAATATTTGGCACGGGCAACGCCGTGTGGGACAGCTAGTTAAATATAATAAGGTTAAAAATATTAAATTAGTTACCTTTACTCAACAAAACAGACACCATATCTTCATGACCTTCTCGAGCAGCTTCCATAAGAGGAGTATAACCTTCATCATTAACTTCTTCAATATTGGCCCCACGGTCAATCAACAATAATGCAAGCTCGACGTGACCACCACATGCAGCTAAGGTGAGTGGTGACTCAAAACTGTCAGTTGGCATATTAACTTGAGCACCAGAATCTAATAAAAGTCTTGCAACCTCTACATGGCCATCCATTGATGCCTCCATTAAAGCAGTGTGCATTTCATCTGTTTTATGTTCCTTCAACAGAAAAATAATTAAATAAATATACAGAGTACTTAAAAATAATAATTTATTTTTAAATTAAATCGAAATATATCATTAAAATTGATTTGTAATTACTTGATCAGCTCCAGCAGCTAACAAAAAACGAACCATTTCTAGATGGCCTTTGTAACATGCTAATGTTAAAGCGCTTTCCTTAAATTCATTGGAATGAGTATTAATACCAGCTCCATGTTCGAGTAGAATCTATTTGATGAAATATTAGTAATTAATTATAATAATATATACAATCATCAAAAAAAAAAAAAACACTAAATATTTTAGAAACCCATACTTTTGCCACTGGGACATGTCCAGCACTTGCTGCTTCCATGAGGGGTGTATGTCCATTTTCATTATGATCTTCAACATTAGCTCCATAATTTAAAAGTTCTTTTACAGTATCAACATGGCCACCAGCACATGCATACATTAATGGTGTATTTCCTGTAAAATAAACATATTTAAAATTATTAAAATTAGTTTATAAATATTATAATGAATACTTAATTAGAATATAAAATATACCAACCTGTGGATGATAAAGCGTTCACAACAGCTCCATGAGCAAGTAAAAGCCTAACAATCTCCACAAATCCAGAAGACGCAGCTTCCATAAGTGGTGTACAATCTCCTTTAATGCCTCGATCTTCAACATTGGCTTGCATTGCTAATAAGACCTAAAATTTTATCAAAAAATGTTTTTATTCATATTTTAAAATATTTTAAATAGTTTATTGTTATTAAAATTGTTATCTTGGCAATTGTTCAGTGTTAAGAAAAAGCATTTAACACGTTAAACGCTGATGCTAGCCCAATTTGTACAAATTCTTTATTAGACGACTATAGCAGAAGACATTTGAAATTTGTATCGGCCATTCATTACTGTATCTATTATTGCATCAGTGCTACCAATTTTACAAACTGCGACAGCCGCCCGTAGTCAACTCACAACAACCACCAGCGAATGCTTGTAAAATCAATGTTGGCGTAGAACGTTTATAATATTGACAATTTGTGTTTTAATATAACAACTAACCTGTGCTAATTCGTAATAACCTGCTGAACAGGCAAGGGACAACAAACTTTCACCTTCTTCAGATGTCTCGTGAACTGATCGACCTTCTGTTAAAAGTTTACGAACAGCTCCAACGTCACCATCGTGACATGCTTCGACTAGGGTCCTGAAATTTGATTTGATAATTTTTCGGCTTGTACTAATTGTGGCCATAATATCCAACATACTTATTATCATTTTTGGTTTCTGCTCTCATCCGTGTCAATGCTGCTGCCGCTTCGTCTAAAGCACAAGAAACACTATTGGTTAATTTTCGCAGCACTTCAGGGTCTGTGGTGGTCTCAATTGGAACGCCAAGTTTAGTCAGACCTAAACCGCATACGTTTGCACCTGTTAGTTCATTCAAAATAAATTATTGTTTTTTAAGAAGAAACCTAAAATTATCTTAATTCTTTAAAAAGTTACTTACTTGGCCTAAGCATAGATCCTGCCGCTTGAAGAAGTGCTTCTAATTGGCGGTGGGTGTCAGGATCTCCTTCAATACTATGTTCAGTATCTGTATCGTCTGCTGCTATTAGAAAGGTTGAATTTAAATGGTTATTAGGATCTCGATTTAATTTCTCGATTAATTTCTCTCGATTTATACCAAACCTACCAACCTAAAACACAAATTAAAAATTGATATAAATGCATTGTATAAATATTTTAAGACAGAGTTAAAAAGAATAAATTAGAACAAGTTCAAGTTTCAAAAATGTTTTATTATTTATTTCAACACCTAATTTGTTATTATTAATATTTACTTATTGAATAGATTGGATAAGTATACTGGTTGCTTGATGTTTATCATGGGTACAACTTTGTTGATTAATAATGATTAAAAAAATTTGTAAGATGATTATTTTATTAATAAAAAAAATTAATTGAAATGATAAGCAAATAAGATTTTATAGCAAGTTAATTATAAATTTGGAAAACATAATTTATTTACCTACTAATGTATGGTAATTGAATGGTAACAAATTATTTCATTCCAAGTCTCTACTATTAACACAATCTTAAAATTGAAAATGTTCAGTATAATTAATGAATACAAATTAATATCTAATACATTATCTTAGAACCTAACTCATTTATATTACAACAATATTTGAAAATATATAAAATATTAGAAAGTTATATTTAAAATTTTTAAAGTTAAAGGTCTTGAAAACAGTAAGCATTTGAGTTTAATCAAAAACTCGGTTATGATTCTCTTCAAGGGACTGGCTCAAAAATTCATCTTAATCGGGAAAGCGTTTTGTGCGAGTATATTAACCAGATTTGAAATGTCTAGGAACGGGAAGAAAAAAAGTGTCTTAAGCGAGTTTAACTGTTTAATTAGTAATTTTCAATAAAAAAAATTAATTAAAGCCTGCATGCTTGATAATTGAGTTATATTAAATAACAATACATATATTTATGTAGATCAGCGGCTCTTAACATTTTTTTTCGCGTACCACTTATGTATATTATTAGTATGTTGCGTACCACTAATGACTAAAAATAGAACTATCCAAAATTGCAATACATTTTTTTCAAATAATAAGGCAGTAAAATACTACAATATATTATTTATTAATAAAAAATGTATTTATTTTTTTAATTAAATATAAGAATAATAATAATATAATATATATTTTGTCATAAAAGATTACAATATATAAAAATATATGACACCCCCATACACACATACATTTATACATTATTATGTATTAATAAACAAATTGTATAAATAACAAATAAATGATACATTTTCAATAAGAAGAATGGATTAGCAAGTTGTACATCAGTGATGAAATATCTTGTTCGACAATACTTAATTTAAGGCACAAATTTTGAATCGACATTTGGTTTATTTTGAAACTTGTTTTTTACTACAAGCATTGAAGAGAAAACAATTTCTCAAAAATAAGTAGTTGTAAATGATAAATAAAATAACAATGCTAATGGATATTCGTTTTTAATTTTTATCCAGAACACATCCAATTCTAATTCAGTGAATTTATTTTCAAACTTTTGTTGCATGATTAGTCTACCAAAGATTCTTTTTCGTTGTTAGTTAAGATTGCATAGGAATTGTACGTCATACATTGTAAAATTTTATTATGAGTAATATTATATTCATCTATTAACTGTTTCAAACACAACATAAAATATTTGTTTATTTACTCTCTGTTCTACTATCATGGGGCCTTTCGCGTACCACCATATGGTCTTTGGCATACCACTAGTGGTAATAGTTAGAGAAACCGATGATGTAGATAAATACATTTTTATTTAAAATCACTATTAAAAGGTATTTAGTTTAGGATTTATCATCTTAGTTAAAAACAAATTGTATACCAATGACCAATCTATCATGACATTACTTATTTGGACAAAAATATATTATTGATAAATAGTTTAGACACAACTGAATAAAATTTAAAACTTTTAACTTAATTTACAAGTATAACACCAAACCTTATACCTAAAGTCATGTTAAATAATCTGATAAATGTCAGAATTATTTAAAACTTGTTCCACAATATTTTTAAGTAAATAGAGAGGTGTAAATAGGCAGTACTTAATTAATCTACATTACTTTGTCCATACTTTATCAGTAGAACTAAACCAAGTCTACTTGGTCCTTAAAATAACAATACCATTTAACCACAAATAAAATTCATCATTTTACCTATAGTAAATCAGACGACTAAAACTTAAAATACAGATATGGAGAACTACAAAAATACAAATTGACCGTACGTATAATTACTTATTACCCATAGACCAGAAGAGAAAGAAATAACGCCTAAAATAAGGTAACTGCTAGAAACACTACAAAAAACAACTTTTTTTTAATAAAGCGTCAGGTAAATAAAAAAATTAAAATCAAACATTTGACATACAGACCACGGCAGGTATCGTATTGGACGAATGTATCAAAATATCATCATAATTACCGTACAATAGAATGCAAAAATTTTTACACGAAATCTGTAGTCGGGAACGTACGAAAAAACTGATTTATCGGTTAAAAAAAACACACACACACTTTGATGGTCTCGCGGAACGTGACGACTGTCGACTACACGACGTCGATTTCGGCACACACGACGATTGTGCAGAAAATTACAGTCAGAAACAAGTCAGTCGCGCAATTCTCTGACAAGAAGCACACAAACAAGCCCACACGACTGCACTAGAACGTGGTGACGTACGTAAGCGGAGTCACCGAGAACAATACGGCGCGGGAGTGGAAGCGGTGGCGGTAGTGGCGGTATGCGCCGCGTACATTAAAAAATCTCGATGCGATTGACCCCGGGCTGGAGGAAAACTTAATAATGAGAATGCTAACAGTGGGCAAAAAAAAAAAATAGCACCGACAAACTTCCATGCACATAACATCATCACAATCGTAGTTAGGTACTCTATAGTTATTATCATTATTATTGTCGTATGTACTCAGTCAATAACATAATACGTACAACGCCATTGTTATCGTTCGGAGAGACCGGAGAAATGTGTAGAAAATAATGACAACAGACCGGGCTAAGCCACGATAATAACAGCAATAGGCATGTGGCGGAAGCAATACGCGTTACTATAATTATTACTATTATAATAGTTATTTTTTAATTGACGAGAGAAAATATTTTTGAAATAAGGTACTCTCGAACGATATAATTTTTTTTTTTAGGTTAGGTTGTCATGCACATACACTTCTCCCCCCCCCCTATCACTGTGCCCCAACTGGGCGGAAACCAGTTGTGACAAAGGGTGCCCCATGGCTGCGGAATGTTGGGGGGGGGGGATCGGATTTTCATGAAAACCCCCGAAAGGTCACGGTGACGTCACGTCGCACTAAAAACCGAAATTATAGATGAGTTTACTCACGGAACTGTCGACGAGGAGAGCGGCGGGGATGAAGAAACCAATCGAGAGAAAAATTAAAACTAAAAAAAATTTTGTATTCCTATCGCGGTACGAGAATATAGCTTCTGTACTAATAATAATTTACAATATTATCATTATCACAACTTTACGAGATATTATACACCAATAATAATGTGTATATGATGCGCGCGTAACAATGTGCGATATATATTAATGTGATATATGCGTACTTCTGATAATTCGCCTTCGGAACCGGACGACCCGGACAAGTACATTTGGTGATCAGGTTCGTCGTACTCGTCGTCTTGGTATTCCGACTCGGAGACGGACTGCAATCTTTTGTCGATGCAATTGTTGTCCGAGGGCTGGACGGGCGTCGGGGGCGTGAACGAGGGGCCGGCTGACGACGGTGCAGCCGTGGCGTTTCCGCCGCTCGATGTCGTGGGTATTTGTTCCATGACGACGACGTTTATCCGGCTCCCTTTGGTGGAAGGCCGACGGTCGCCTTTTTTCTTTAATTTACCGATTTTTGTGCGGGCGGTCTCAGACACGGCACACGGATACCGCGGACGGCGGACACTAACTAACTACTACTCCAGTAATTACAACGACACGACTGCGACGCGGCGCACCAGTGCACCACTCGCGCGGCGATGACCCGTGCGCGACCGCGATATCAATGATCCATCACGCGCAACACAGTCGCGGTGGTATCACGGGGTACCCGATAGTAGTGAACAATAATGTGATATTATTAATACGGCGACAGGGCCGCGACCGAATAAATGGTAACGTCGACGGCACGAGACACTCGCGGAATAAACTGTGTGGCCGGACGTGCGTGCGTACGGTCGTTTTGTCGAGGGGTTTACTGACGATTACTCCGTGTCGGCGTTTTTTCACGATGAATTATCAAAAACGAGTGTGGGATTGCGGAAAATAGTTCGCCATGTCTACGACAGCGCCCCCCTCCTCGACCAGAAATTTACTACTGCTGCTGCTGCTGCTGCTGCCGCTGTTACTACTATAATACTACTACTACTACTACTATTACTATTACTACTACTTCTATACTACTACTACTACCACTAGTTACTACTTCCACTGTCCCAAAATACGTCATTTTGTAAACACGGTGGTAGCTCTATCTATCCGACAATTGAATTATCACCGTCGTTATGAAAGGAACCTGTTAAATTCTGTCCCTGCATTCAATAGATCACGATTAAAGATAGTATCATATATATAGTATTATAATATTAACCTAACCTATGTACACAGATATAGATAATAATATAGTTTATTATCTATATCTGTGCCTATGTATTATAGATACTATCTTTAATCGTGCAATAGATTAAATCTATTCTGTGATTATATCACAGAACAATAATACAATATATTATTATTTAAGATTTTAAGTTATTCCCACATCCCGCTCATTATTTTTCCAAGGACCAAGAGTCAAGACGTCTAATTCTTACACTAGTTTACAGGTCTATAATAGTATAATTGTTCTTCAGAATTCGATCAACTCCATTCACAAAACAACTGATTTTCTTCATAGTTATTATAGAAATATAGACATATGTATAGGTAAATTAATTACTCATCCGACATTCCTGAATCCTCAATCAGCTCCTATCACAATTTATAGTATATACTATATCTTAAATTGTTAAATTATGGCCCGTATGATAATATTAATATAATATCTTTATGGATAAATATATTTGTATTATAAATTCATTACTCATTAGTCATTACCAAACACCACCAATTTTTAAACTTAACGATTTCAGATGACTAATTATCGTTTAAGCTGCTCACTCGATCAGTATTATATTATTACTGGAATAATGAATATACTGTATATTCCTCCAATGGTAATTACAGATCAGTGTCAATACTAAGGTCTTTCGGCATTTTACTACAGAACAGAAAGTAATTTACTTGTTCAAAACAAATTTTTAGAGTCAATACTGAAGAAATACCACTATTCGCCTCAATCAAAGAATTATATTATTATTGGTAAGCAAATATTTATGACTATGGATCCAATTTTTCTGGCAGTCATCAGTATGATAGTATAAATTTTCGATACAGATAGAACATCACTAAATTCACACTACACAATCATTCATCGTTTAATATTATATGGTCAGTACACACAGTGACTCCCCAACCCTTAAACTAGGTGTAGCAGTCTCTACATAATAACAGTTGTTAGGAAAAATACTTATATAGGTCACTTTTATGATTAAATTAGTCACTTGGTCACATTTTTAAATAGCTTAAACCACTTTCAACCCTGATGATACCTATTCCTTGGTGATTTATTAATACTTACCAATAATGACAACTAATAAAATAAAAATAAAAACCATTACATTTTGACTAACAAACGTTGAATTGTTGAACATTTATACACATTGGCATGCACAGACTAAAAAAAAGGTACCTAATGCCCATTTATTATTATTGGTTTTCTAGTCAACCAATTTATAAATACAACTAAGAACTAACACAATAATTTAATGATAATAATAAAAGTAGTAGAAATACTTAATTATTATGTTGTTACTATAAATAATTATTTTTAAATGTCACATTTTAAGACATTTTATATTAATCAGGTCCTTAATAAAGAATTACAAATATAATAACTATAAATTAAATGTTAAATTATGTAATAACAAAATGAACAATCATGAGTATTTTACCGAGATTCGTCTGTTACCCATAATATTGAATTGAATTATGACTGAATTATATCTACCTTCAATACCAGTTCTTGTTATGTGAAAATTAGTAATAATGGTGCCAAATGTTCTTGACACATTGTACTGCTAAATTTAGTTTTTACGATAGATCATTTTGAAAAAACGCGTTTACACATACATATGGTTACAGATATGATTGTAAACATTTTTGGAGTTTCAAAAATACAAGTATCTACTGTGGAATTTTCTGTTTTTTTTAATTAATCAATCTATTCAAAAACAAATTTACTAGTAGGTTGTACCATTTAGTTGCATATTATTTTGATAATTTTTCAAAAGATTCAGTTCCGAAACTAGAAAATGTTGATAATATTTCTACAGTATTTTCTGTTATATCCATGGCATTAACCAAGTTAAATTTTAAATTGATCCCCCTCAGGCCTCAGTAGTTTGTCTAGTAATAGATAGAAGACTCAAAGACAGTAATCTTCTATTCATTAAATTTTGTACTAAAAAAACTTTGATTGGATGAATTAAGAGTCTAAATGGATTGAGACTACAGGAATTAGAAGTTACGAGTTTTTGGAATATTAATATCATGTTTCTTCTAAAATAATTAATAACAAAACTATTAAACATAATCAAAGGGTTTTAACTGATATAACAACCCTATTCTTTTAGCTCGCATATCTGGCACTGAGCAATCTCCACAAATGTTTTCAATTACCGTAATCAATACCTCATAATTGTTCTTAATTGCTTTTACAGCTTCTGCTTGACTTGCCCACTTTGTATTTCATTTTCATTTTGCCTTTGGTAATTTAGGTATATAAGTATATTTATTACAAAAATTATGATCGAGGCATTGGGCATTAGGCCCATGAAAAATTGTTAGGTTTTGTTCAATGTGTAACTTTCTTTCCTCTCACATAAAAAAACCATTTTAATTAATGTATGATGAATGCTTATTGAACTTACAAAAAATATAATTATTATCAATATATTATGTACTTAATAGATTGAATTTAATAATTGTTTAAAATGTAATATCTTATTCAAAAATAAATCAAAAACAGAACATCTCAATATACCAATAATGAAAATGAAACTGAACACTTAGCTATAACAAATGAAATAGAAAAATTAATTTTTTTCAAATACACATAAGTATGATTAAAGTATTGAACTATAATCAATTACATTTTGAATTTCATATTTACATACAAAATATTAATTGATTAAATATTTGTATAGATGATTATTGATCAGTAATTAATTATCATTAATACTCATCAAAGTAATGTTCAAACTAAACATTATTTTATTTATAAAGATCTTATTTTTATGAACAAGAGACCTGGCTTAATAAAAAGTAAGTATACAAAAATAAATTTTTAAAAACAAATATATTTCCCATAAAAAAAACTAAAACAATATTAACTGATACTTTGAAAATCTACCATATTATATTATGTACACCATTAACCATTCATCCATTAACCATTCTTCTGTCGTCAACTAAATAAGTTAAGATAAGATAAGTTTAAAATTTAAAAACTTGTAATGGAACTGGTTTATATTTTTTTAATACTCTTTCAAGTGATTCGCTTGATTTGAGACCAAATGTTTCTAAACAATGTCGATCAATTAATCCTATAGATCCTCCAGATACAGACTGTAGGAATTTCCAATATGATGGTCTTAGATTATGTGGTTCAAGTATAGCTGCATGAAATAAAATAGCTGTAGAAAAACAATGAAAGAATATATTTGCTTGAGGTAAATCAGGAAACAGTCCATCGTTGGAACCTTTAATATACATTATCTGAAAACAAAACATAGTTGATGTTATTAAATTAACCCATTCAGTATTTAATCATAATAATTTAATACCTGTAATGTTTTCAACATAACATATAAAGCAATTGTGTTATTGCGATACAAACAAAAAGTGAGACTAGCCAATGATCCCGCAGGAATACATATGTATTTTGAATCTTTACCTAGTAATCTTCTCATTACACATGATACAATCTAAAATATAATAAAATAAATAAAAACCAAATTTATTATTATCAATCATATTAAAAATATAGCTACTCTATAAATGGAAGAAAATCCTCCAAGAAAGGCTCCTAAACTAAATGTATCTGGTGATATCATTAGTTTTAAAATATAACTCGGTTTACGTAAGATTCGATTGGCTTGTAACAAGGACTTCAAACTTAATTGTAGCGTATAACCAACTAAAAATAACCTTGTTCCTGACTAAAAAATTTAAAAAACATGTATAGTGAAATATTATAATTTTTTAAATACTCATTTTTTACTCACACTAAGAATATAATGTAAACAACCATAAGCATGTGGACATACATCACTGGTCCAAATAGTTTTTAATTCACTGTCTATAGTACAGTAAGCTTGACGTATATCAGTAATTGCTTGTCGAATAGTATCTTGATTTGATTTTCCCAAATGGGGAGTTTGAGGAGATAACAATGGTTTTGTATAATCATTTTCTTCAGACGGACCAACAACAAACCTTTAAAATATATGCAATTAATTATGTATCATACATTATTCTGAATAAAATAATATTGGAAATCGCAAAAAAAATTGTTGTAAATTATGTTGTTGTTAAAAATGTACAATAAGGTTTCTCTTAAATATTTTATACTGAAGCCTAAAAATGTATAAACTGGTTTTTTTTATAGATGTTTGAAGTTTAAATTTGGACAAAATTAAATATTTAAATGCAAGATAACCATGTTTTGATATTTTGTTAAAATTTAAAAATATTATTTGTGGGTACCACCTGGAAACTTTTAAAGGATATCATTCAACACATACTGACATTTTCAAATGCAATGTTTTCTGAAAAAATGAATTCAACCTAATAGTAAATTAAATTACTTTAATAGCAATAATACCATAAAATATAATTGGTAATATAGGCTGACAATCAGTTTTCGCTCAGAATCATTTTTAGTATACAATGATTTTATATCATTGAGTTCAAATTTAACACATCCATTACAGGGACCCACATGACACCTAATGTATAGCAGAGCTAAACTAAAGGTAATCAAGTGAATTCCAATACGAGCAAATGATAATGTAATTAAAATTATATTTTAATATATTTAAAATTTAATTATATTTTAGATTCTGAGCAGAGCGAGAAATGTATTGATTTTACAATAATGTGTATTTTTTTTTGTGTGTGTGTCTGTCACCATGTTTAAGGGCAGTAAAAGTGTTTCGATTTTCTTCATCAGCATCTTTTCGGATAGGAAAGTGAATCTATTTTAATATTCATAACTGAGTTATTATAAATACTTGATAATTAAATAGTTAGTGTTAATAATTATAGAATAAAATTTATACCCACATTTCTAACACATAATACATTATATTTATGTAAAATTCATTAATAAACACCAAATACTAAAAAAAAATTTTTTAATCATGTCAATACACTGTTTTGTTTTTTCTCTGATCCGTACTCAGCATGACAAATTTGCATTCAGCAGAAAAAACCTTGGGTTTTTTAGATTTAGTATTAAAGCCAATTGACTTATTATCAAACTTAAATTTAACATAATCTGTGTTTGAACATTGGCTTTTTGCCTGTTTTACAAATTTCAATTTTAAAGCAAGATATGAACATTTTTAAACTATAATACTTCAAATAATTATAACTTGTGCTAAACTTAAAATATTGTAAAAGAGCTAAGGTAAAATCACAGATAATGTTCTTAACTTTTAATTTCCATAATAGATTACTCTAATAAGTACTAAATTTAACAACCAACAGAAGGCTGGTTCTACTGAATGCAAATTTGCTATGTTGCGTGCGTGTCAGAGAGAAAAAACAAATAGTAAGCTAACATCCTCTTAATTATGCACATACATACAATTAAGAAATTTAAAATGTTTTAAAAGCACTATACACATGATGTTTAACATTGGTCCTATCAACTCACAACTTTTAATTAGTTAATTCTTGTAAAACACTATAATAATTTTTAGTTTCATAGATTAAAAAAAAAAATTGTATTTACCTTAAAAGGGAATATATTGAATCTGTTTTATTATGCTGTCCTCTAAAAAAATAAAGCAGTAGTGTAATTGATGAGCCAAAAATAAACAAATCTCCATAAGGAATCGGTTTTATAATGCCTCTATTAACCATCATATTATAGAATGTTTCTGAGGCCTTAAAATAGAATATTACTTTTAAATACATTTGATTTCAACCAAATTATTATAATTTAAATAACAATTATAATCAAATGTATATTAATTATTGTGTGATTAACTTGGGTATTAAACATGAAAGTTATGAATGTAACTTACAACATTTGTTACATAGAGACTTAGTAATCCTCGTCTGGATGGCCTTTCAATTAGTATAGCAACTAGACTTGATAGAAAACATGGAAGGAATGCTACACTTAGCACATTGAATTTCCCAAATAAATTTCTGAAATCATTTAGTTATACTATTAATACACAATAAACATTAAATACTACTTTATGTTTTATTAGGGACAACAAATAATTATTATTATGGTAAAAAAAAATGTAATAACTTAATTTTAGTGAATTAAATCACAGCTAGGCTGACAGGATGTCAGGCAATCATTAAATTCACCTGACGCTATAAAATTTCCAAGGCTCCAAATATGTAATTACTTATATAAAATTTCAAGTACAATGTTATACAATGTATTTTATGTATGATCGTCATATAACTCGTGCAAATGAACTGTCACACAATTTTAATTTCTCATACTAGCAGTACCTTAGTAAGCACACAGCAGATGAAAAACCAAATGCATGGCACGACAGAAAAGCAGTTGACTGTAAAATACTCAACAGGGTTCGTTTGAGTTCCTTCTTGGTCGGCTTTCGACCTTTCATTAGTAAAGTCAACTGTCAAATAAAATGAATAAATTAGGTACATACATGTAATTTAAAAATGAATACAATAGGCATATAAATTGAATATAATACCATGTAGGTGGTAACGTAAATTCGAAACGAAGCTTGGATTGAATGAATGAGTACACCAGCACTTGCATCACAACATGAAGACACCCATGGGTGCATGAATTCATGACATGATGTATCTATTGTTTTTAATATTTTACTAGCCACCGCCATAGTGTTATTTAAAGGCACGAGATACCAGTTATAATATGATCGTGTGTATGTAAGAAAAACACAACATTGACAGAGATTCAAACCAACTTACAACTTGCAATGATTCATTATTTAAAATTATAATTTCAAAGAAAAATATTTGTAAAAATGTAGGTGGTTGAAAAATACCGATAATATATTTAACTGCTACTCACTCACTAATCAGTAATCACTATTACAATATTAGATGAAATGTAAAATAACGATATCATAATTATTTAATACAGAGTACATTGAATGGTGAATAATGATAGAATAATCTTTGACCTGGAAGACGTTGTCTTCTATATCCCGTTGTGATTCAGAAATATGAATTTCCTCTAATGTACATTATACAGTATACACTATTATTCTATAATCTATATAAAAGCCAAAAGGTATAGTTATTAGTTTCTAACTTTCACGTTTTATTATACTTCTTATCTATGTCATATTATATGATAATATTTTGATAACGACTTCAACATAGAACAATACTAAATTCATTACAATTACAATTTACAAGTTCTTTAAATAATAATTAATGATACATTGGTAGTCCAGTGGCGCCCAAGACATATTTTTCAGGTGTAGCAAGAATTAATTTTACCCACCCGACCCTTCCAAAACTCAAAATTGAATGGTCTATTTTTGGTTACATTAACTGTTAATATTAATTTACCAAGGAATAGGTATCATCAGAGTTGGAAGTGGTTTGAGCTATTAATAAGAAAACGATTAGATGACTGAATTCAATCATAAAAGTGACCAAAAAGTGACATATATGATTATTTTTCCAAGAACTTTCTGTTATCAAGTATTTTTCTTTGAATATTGTTATTCCCTTATTTTCAAGGTGTAGCGACTGCTACACCTAGTCATAGGGTTGGGCGCCACTGCCAAATTGGTACTATTCAAGTTTACAAATCGAACATTATGTTTTATGGATATTGGACATACCTACTCAAGGTGGATTTATAATTAAATACATTTTTTTTTGTTCATTGATTTATAAATCCACTTTGTTTAATAGTCTACGGATGCATCATGTCAGTGGCGTAATTTGGGAAAATATCGAGGGTTGCAAAAGTTACTTGGGGTAAACAAACCCGTGGGGGCTTTGCCCCCACACCCTCAACATTACAAAAAAATGTTTTAATATAACCATATTATTATATTTTATTAACATAAAATACATTTTAAATTTATATAATTCTTTTTATATATAAATACAAGTTATTAAAAGCTATAAATTTAATTAACGTTTACGTTTATTTGCCTCAGACATTTTGAAAATGATATTAAAATCCACTTATAAAATAAAATAACTCAATGTAAATAGGTAAACTATGTAAAAATTGTAATAAACTCTTGTCTTCGTTGTACGTTACGTTCCGTTGTTTGATGAAATACTGAATATTAAATAAAATAAAAATATAGTGACATGACAGTGCGAGACCATGTACGATTTACTATAATAGTGTATTATGTTATTAATTATTTACTTATTATCATGTCGATTATTCAATAACAATACATTTTCCGAAAGATGGTTAAAAATAGCTTGTTAGTTACCCGTTCAGTCACCCGCCCCCCACCAGCAGTGGTGTTATACATTGGGTTAAGTTAGTAATTTGAAAGAAAAGAAAACAATTTAAATAGTATGTCTTAATTAATATTAATTTAATATAAAAAATAAAAATATATAATGTTGTTATCGAGCACTGATATCTATACCACGGTTGTAATAGTCTTCGTTTTTATTTAATTTATATTATAATGGATAACAATCACGATTAAAGATATAATATTATATCTAATTCTAATATTGTATAATTTATTTCTAGATTAAAACTTGTCGTATTCTTATCGACGTTATTATCGTCTCAATTTTCTCATTCTCCAACATTTTTTATTTCATAATTATTTAACTAATTAATAATTACTTATTTTATTTTTTTACTATCGAGCGATAAATCATAAATATGGAATTTCCAGGGGTTGCAAAATAATACTTTTGCAACCCATACATTATATTTGGGGTCGCAAGTGCGACCCCTTGCGACCCCCCTATTACGCCACTGCATCATGTTATAGTATATTGAATATAATATACGTAAATTAGTCCGTAGTTATTTTAATGGCTACCATTGAATTGGCTCCCTAATCGAACCTAATGAGTAATGACCACGGGCATGGGCGGATAGGGCTACCAGGAAGCCGGGAATTTCCCGGTTGGCCCCCCCTCCGTATTTGGATGATGCCCCTTTTTATCATTTGACGCAATGACTCATTAATATTGTACAATATAAAAAAAATTAGAAATATAAAATAATATAATATAATAATCCAAACCGTCAAACCTGTATAATCATATTATATCTGTGATATTTTATAAAAAAAGATTTATCGACCCACATCCGCCAAATATAAAAAATACCCAATAATTTTAAACGCGTCTGAAAAAACAAAATTAAAAAAGAACAGGAATTTTTTCAAAAAGCAAATTTTTGATAAAATCGGTTTTGAGTTTTGGTGTAACAAAAGTAAAAATGTCCATAGAAACATGAAATGTTCAAAGAATGTTTATATAAGCATTTTCTATACACCATAAAATGTTCAATATATTTTGACTTTTAGAACTATTTATAGGCATTATCAATAACGGGTTTTTTGAATATTATGTTAATAAAAATGTTTTAAATATGTCAAAAAACCTGAAAAGTTAATACAAGGTTCTTTATAACTTGTTGTAAGCCAAAATCATAAAAAAAGTGAGCGTAAGTCTCTGAGTTTTTTTAATTTTTAAGCTAATTGTAGGCCGAAAAAATGTTTGGTTTTTCCAAATTATTTTTCTTTAAATATCGATAAAAAAATTTCGTTGGGTCAAATAACTTAAAAATTGTATACAAGATTCTTCATAAGTTGTTAAAATATAAGATCAAAAATAATAAAAATACATAGAGCCAGTTTTTTTTTTTATAAGCATTTAAACTTCAAATTTTGACCGAAATTCATCATCGAACATTTGCAAATTGTTTTGTAATTACAAATTTATAAAATATTATATTAGTTATTTTGTAGTTAAAAATTCATAAAAATGTTTCTATTCATATAGAAGGTTTGAAAATAAGTTACTCTAAGTTATAAGTGGTAACTGGCGATATGTGTGATTAAAGCTCATGAATGATGGATGATAATTTATTAGAAATTGTAGTATCAGGGAGAGAATCATAATAAGAAGGATGATTTTTTTAGGTTACCTTTGGGCTTTGACTGAATGGTGGTAGGTCTACTATCGGGTGGCAGAATTGGTGAATGATGGGTTTATAATTTTATATCATAGACATTGTGAATATAAATCGCACAAATATTATAAAATTACCACTAAAATAAAAAGTATTATTTGCCAATAAAGTAATAAGTAATAACTGAAACATTTTTCAACTAATGACTTTGGAAATTACAAATGTACATAGCCTATGAAATAATCGATATTCCGATACCTTATTTTAACGTTTTGGTTCATTCATTAGGTCTGTAGGCTAAAAAAAGAACACCAAAATATGGACACTGTTTAAATGGGAATGTTCGTTTTACTGTATATACATACGGTCGTGTGGCCAAGCTTCTTTTTTTTACTTATAGCTTCGCGACACTACCTACCGTGTTAGCAAGGCGAGCTTCCCAACATAATGCAGGAGTGCTTGGATCTTTCACAGAATTCAGAGAGGCTTAAGCCACAACAGAGACATTGAGACTCGTGATTGCAATAGGTTTTTATATATGTTTATAGGTGTGTAGCCCTAACATGTTGTATTGGGGTAGGTCTCTTAAAGAATGAGGCTCTTCAATTTTGATTTTGGTGTAGCATTTTGAGGTAAATTTGAAAATAGTTGGATAATTAGGACTTAGGAGCTGGTTCCCAGTCTACCAAAGTATTGAAATTTGGATAGATTGATGTAGATTGGATAGTTTTGACCGATTGTTCGTAATGTTTCTTACAAAAAATCCCTTTAAAGTTAGTTAATCTTTAATAAAAAAAAAAAAAAAAATTTTTTAAAAAACATGCTTTTCTTAATTCTACTTAAGTAAAAACGAAAAGCATGGGGCTCCTATGAGTCAAGAATATATCTCTTACAAAATTGGAAGTATGATCAATAATCTTTAAAATACTTATCATAAAGTTTATCTAATGATTCAGTTGTAGAGTGACTTTACATAGGAGTTATCATAAGTGCCCCATGCTTTTCGTTTTTTGTAATTCACAAGTTTTAAAAATTTTGCAACAAATACATTTTAGATACAATTTTTGTAATATCTTGATAACCTTGAAGTTTCATTAAGAAATTGTTTTAAAAGTAAGTTTATTTTCAACTTTTTAGTTCATGTATTACGTAGAATTAAGAAAAGCATGGTTTTTAAAAAAAAAATTTTTTTTTTTATTTTCTACTTTTTAGTGATAACAATAAATTAGAAACAAAGGATTTTTTGAAAGCATAATTTTTTTTATTTACGGTACATTCTAATATGCATAGTATAAATAGTATAAATTAGTATAAATTAGGTTATTAAATTTTTTTTTTTCATAGTACCTAAGTAAATATGTAAGACTATATTAAAATTATTTTATTTTTCTCATTCTTTCCATTTCTTCGAGGATGTCAATATTGCATGGTGTTCTTCCCATCAGCTTTGAACCATTAGGGAACCAAAGCCCCCCCTCATTTTGAGTTAAGTATAACTCGGCGGGAATTCAAGTTAAAGACCTTGGACCAAGTAGAAACACTTCCTTATGTTAAGGACTACAGTTTTCCGCTTTAGGGAACGGGGGCACCCCCTCTCCCCCATTTTGAATTTTGTTTTTTTGATGGATTTAGGTTTGGGAGGCCACTAGGAGCAACCAGTCAAAGAGGAAACCAGTCGGGGTTTGTGTTTTTTTTTTTTTGCGCTCTGGAGATGACCTCCAGGTACACCCGTCATCGGCGACCTGGTTGTCCAAGTCAAGAATTGACAACGGGGTCATGTATTGTCACCGACCCTAGACTTCCATACAAAATTTGAGCCTCCTAGGTCATGTAGAAGTGATTTAAATTGCCGGTCGGGTTTCTTAGACAACCCTGTAAGGTTTATCAATTTTCGCGTGGTAAGTAAGTAAAATGCTCAAATTTATTTTCATTCAATAGATAAACCTATTATTAATGGCTACGCGTGTTTTAGTTAATTAAATATGTCACCAGTTTAATAAATACTGCCATATAGGCATATAGCAATTAGGAACACCCAATGGCTCAACAGTGATGAAGGCAGTAGTCCGAGGTAGTTTGTCATACAGACACTTGAATAAAAATAACTGGTTTCGACTCATGTCTCACACGCAGAAAATAGGTACGCGGAACAGTTATATAACAATTATGTGATCTGCGTACATGACGAGACAAAATTGGATAACTCAACGAAAGAAAACAATTTTTATTGGAATTAAAAACAAATTTTTAGGAACTTGATACTATCTAGTAAGGACTAGATATTATTATGTACTATTCAAAATATTTAGACTAATTTTATTTTACTGTCAATTTTTACCATGATTATGCACAACCTTATTCACAACATACCATTCTACTGTAAGTCAGTATTGATTCACTGACAAACCATTTCAGCTTAAAATCATTTTTTGTATGCTACAATTTATAATTGAATTAAATACATCCATTGCTATTGTTCTGTGATTACAGTGACTTACTCAAAGACAAGGTACATATGCCAGTATGCCACCTACTGTACAACAGATTGAATACCTACTTGCCTACTTTTTTAATTTGGAAATGACAAAATTCAACACAGTCAAATATTAATTTTATGATTTACAAACTAATTTTTATATAATATGATCATAATGATTTAAAGGCTTGATTTTTTCGCATAATATATGTATCCTCTGAAATGTAAAAGCATTGTACTGTCTGTCAGCCACAAGCAACTGTAAAAATATCATCAGTATGAATTTTTTTATACAACCAAAAACCAAATTTGAGGAGTTCATTTAACATATTCAATATCCATTTAGTTTCAATTTATTATATATATACAAGTGTTTCAATTAGCATTGATAAAAAAATATAATTAATAAGAATAACGTATAAAGAAATTAAGGTTTGCTGATATAACAAAAATTGTTTACATTTCACAAAAAGAATTATAATGTATAAATTTCATGATATCATTGATTATACATAGTACTATGTATAATCAATGATGATATATATGTTTAATAGAAAAAAAATATTCTTAGTACCAATAATAAATGTTTCATTTAAAAAGAATACAATTGTAATAAAGAAAATAATTATGTACCAGAAAAAATAACATAATTTAAAAAAAAATACATTGAAGGGAATAACATTTTGAGATGCAAGAATGTTGATGAAAATATGAATTATTGAAGCAGCATAGAGAATTGGCACTCATGCACTTCTTATGCTTTGTATGAGCTGAAATATAACTGGAAAATAAATAAACACAAATTACTATGTATTATTATAACACAGTTTAATAAAAATATATTATATAGTTTTTCTTATTTAATTAGTTGCAAAATAATGAATTATTTGACTATAGTGCATTTAGCCCTTTGATTACTGTAGCCAAATATGACTATAAAACCTGGCTGTTCTGCATTTAAAATTCAATTTTTCATGATGATTTTCATGCTATATGCTGTAAATAAGAAGACATCCAGAAGATACATGCAACAGTAGTTGTCAAACAAAAGGGTTGTTTAATAATGTAAAACATTATATAATTTTAAATAATTTTTTTTTGTAAATAAGAAGAAAGTGCATAAACGACAGCAGGATGTCAAAGGGTTAATATATTCCTACCAATAAAATAACCATAATTCTTAAGTCAAATTTTTATAACTTGACAATACAAATTAATACAGAAGTTTCTAAAAATGTAGGTAAAAATATATAAATCGCATTAAAATTTACTTTGGTTATTTTATAACTTATTATCTATAATATGCATATATTTAATAATTAGTACATTACAAATAATATGAGATAGTTTGATAAATAATTAGATTGAAAATTAAAATTACAAGTTGTTGATGCTTTTTGGTCTAGTAATATATTTCGTTATAGGTAGGTAAACAACAACAAAAAGTAATAGTTAACTAGCACTAAATATTGCAATAATTGTACCATGGTAATTATATTGGTATTTGTTTGCTTCAAACTTGAAATATTTTAATAAATTCTAAAATGTATTCATTGCTTTCATAAAAAAAAATATCCACCTACGCAGATAAAACACCTGTGCAGCCCAAAAACAGACAACAAATATTGTTGTTCAATCAGTTAGAATAAAATGTATTGTCCTCAAGTCACACACACTAATAACTATTAATATAAGGCCTATATTATATTATTGAGATGATAAAAATGATAACATTTCAAAACAAGAACGTACCAGATCCGCAAACAACAAATAAAAACAGCGCCAGCAACCACGGACTAACAGGTGTTTTGTTTTTTTCAGTTTTCTGAAAAACATAAAATATGAAATAAATAAATTGAATGGTGATGAGGAAAGGAAAGGAAAAAAAACTCAAATATGTCTGTTTTGGGTGTGGGGAGGTTTTTCATTTACCGTCGATTTGGGAACGTTACCCCGCTGCGTGATGTTTTTGCTGGCCTTCTCGTTGGCAATCCTCATCCTCTGCTTGGGTGCCATTATGCACGTATCGAACAATCAGTGGATATCTGTTAGTGCGAAAAGGACGTGAATACGTGGCAACGACAACTGATGCGTTACGAGAGCAAAATAGAAATAGCAGTAGAGTACCGTCGACGTGCGCTGACCACTGACGTGTCTTGACTGGCCACTGACTAGTGGCTAAGAAGTGAGGACAGTGGTGGAGGAAATAGTGAATGTGAAATAAGAACCGTTAGTAAGACGCAACTGATTGTCGGTTGACTGTTGTACCGTACGCACTATGTGGAGTAACTCGTTACGTCGTAGGGCGGTTATGCGTCTAAGGCGGGTGACAGACAAACGGGCGATGGCACTGATGGCAGTCAGTGACGATTGACGTAGTGGCGTAGTGCGGTCCGCGTTGGCACGTCGTTATCACACGCGATTTGTAGCAACTTGTTTATAAGACGCCGAGGTGGCCGGTGACGTGGGCAGATAATATAAAAGTCAGCTTAGCCAACTGCAAAACGATAACAATAGCACCGAAAAATGATAGCGGACAAAATAATATGTTGTTATAATATGCTGTTCTGTTCTGTGACCTAATAATAATAATAATAATAATCATAAACATATTTTCTGTACAATAAATACGGTATTTAAAATACCTATACAGGCATACAGCCTGCTATACATACTAGTGCTATACAGTTATACGCCAATACACCGTCGGCTTGGGCCTATAAATAATAAATATAATATCTTGAGTCGAGTAGAGTGGCATAGCCTAAGTATGTAGGCTATATTTTTTCTTCCAATTTTGCAAGTAGGTAGGTAGGTATATAAATTGTGAATATTAGGCAATCTTTTATCCTTAATCGTGACTAATAAAGTGATATCTGATATTAATATTAATAAATTATCTTAAAAAAAATAAAAACACAATAATAATAATTGGCTCTCCCTTTCAGCAATGAGCAGACTGAACACTGTAGTGCCTACATTACTATGTAGGTGATCAAACTGTCGAGTGTCGAAATTCATTTTGGATTCTGAGCGGAGGAGAATATATTATTGATCTTACAATGATGTATAATGTATATTTTTTATTTTGTCTGTAGAACAGTAAAAATGATTTGATTTTCGACTTCGAGAGTGGAAAGTTAGCAAATTTCTGGTATTTTCAAAATAATCAGGAAAAACGAGTTTTTATGTAATTTTTCGATTTTAGACAAATTTGATTTTGATTTTTTGTTGTAATTCAAAAATGAATAACCGTAGATTTAAAATTATCATTAAACATTCATCATTCATGTTAGTATTAAGTATTAACTATTTAACTATATAGACTTAATACAATTTCCAAATTGTTGGCTCTTTTTTGTGCTATTTATAGGTATTTAAAACGTATTACTATTTTAATTATTTTTATGAATGATAAAATGTATTTATTTGAATAAAATAGCTTGCAAATGTAATATGAAGATTCCTCATAAGTTTATATTACTGAAAATTAAAAAAAAAGTGTAGTGTAAAGACAAATACATTTTTTAAGAAGTTCAAATTTAGATGGAATTAGATATCGAGAGGTATAAATGTATCTCTGTGATCAAACCCTCGTAAGTCGTAGTACTGACTACTGACCATAGAGTAAGAATAAACTACTGAGTACTGACTACTGACCCAGAATATGGAGTAATCTGGTAATCGTAACAGTACTATCGTGCCACCGGGCATCTCAAAAATATCAAGTAGGTCGGTGACGATCTGATTTCACGACAAACTACGAACAGTACGAACACAGAACGCTACGACAGTTGTTCGACACGAAGTAAATACTATTTTTTTTTTTATCAACTACTAAGGTAATAAGGTAATAGGTATGGTATGATCACAGTCATGATGATACGCTATATCGTGGAAAAGGGTCTTCCGCCTCTTTTCATTGGTGTCTGATATTGTGCTGATATTATTATTATTTATTACTATGCTTATAATAATTCAGGCCGTTCAAAAGACAGACTCGACAGAGTCTTCCCCACTTTTCTATGCGCTTGACTGAACGAAATTCAATTTTTGAGGTTCATACTATTTATTATGTCATGTAACCATTATTTTGTTTATTGTTATAATCATGATGTTATCGACTATTCGACTATCGTATATTGTGACACCGAGTTTAATTTGACGATTGTTGATAATATAAATTCCTTCATCTCCAGAGACGGGGACACGAGTCGTGTACTCGTGTATTGCGTAGTGCGTAGGCCGTAGGACAGCAGCCGATTAAATGTGTCGTCGTTTTAATTGTAAATGATAATAATTGTTTCATTAATCGTTCATTTAAATACTTATTGTACAATAAACTCGATGGAAATTCTCGACATAAAGTGATTTAAAATGAACTGTACCGTAATCGTTCTATAGTTTTTACATACCATTCAGCTGCAATTGTTTTGTGATATTCTTAAAATCTACAATGGGAGGCAAAGGATCAAAACACGATCGTGTTATAGATCCATTAACCTTCGACGAAAATGATGCTATCGATAAATTGATGAGCTACAAAGACATTATTTCTTTGGACGAACTGTTACATAGATGGAATTCATACTTAACTCATAACATGAACAGTCATATTAAACAATTATTTGCAACCAACAAACCGTGTCGACAGCGTGTGGTGCATGTCTATCGATGTTTATCAACCTGTGAAATGTACCATGAATCTTACTTAAAAATAATGTCGATTGTACTTGCAAAATCAAATATTGAACGATATACAATTGATCTTTTGGAAACAATAAATCTTTGTTTAAAGGATACTGACGAGTACGCTTACTGGATCAGAATTGGAGCTAAAGCACATACCATCCTTCAACTTTCATCTCAATTGTCTAAAGATGGTATGACGGGTGATATTGCTGCATGGCTGCGAGGCAATACCCTTCTTGGATTATTGCATAGAGCTCTGATTACTACACTTTACTCAGTGCCACGTAAACTGGATTTACTTCCAGCTATAAGTATAAATCAAAAATACATACAGTCATTTAAAACTATTTTAGATCTTGGATGGATAATGTTCATAAAAAATAGTTTACCGGCTGACTGTCAAGAAAGTTGGAGATTATTGTTTTCAACAACTTCCCACGGTGAGAGCTTCCAATCACTCAGTGCTGCCATAATTGATCAAGGAAATACAATTTTAATTATAAAAGATAATTCTGGTAATATCTTTGGAGGATATGCTTCACAATCGTGGCTGTTAAAACCTAAATTTTATGGAGATTCCAGTTGTTTTGTCTTCTCTTTATATCCAAATTTGAATATCTGTGTTTCTTCTGGATATAATGATAATTTTATGTACATGAATAGTGGTCAGCATACACTACCAAATGGCATAGGAATGGGAGGACAATTTGGCTATTGGGGATTATGGATAGATTCAGAGTATGGCATTGGCAAAAGTAGTGATTCGTGTTCAACATTTAATGATTATTCAATGTTATCAGCTAACAAAGATTTCACGATTGATTCGTTAGAAATTTGGTGTGTTAAAGAAAAACCAAAACCAGATGATGAAGAGGAAGAAAGAAAACCATTGTCAGACAGAGATGATTGGGATATGAATCTATTGGAGATGGCTGGACGTGCAAAATACTCTGATGGATTAAGAGATGATGATGAAGTTAAATGAGTACCAATGACCAATGTCCAATTATGTTATTAGTTTAACTTGACTCAAATAATAACAGTTTTTTAGTCTAATAAATCGCATTTTTGCTTTGTCATAAATCATAATAAATATCTGATGTTTGATTATTATTTTTTTTTTAGTTTGTTTTATTTATTTTAATTGAGCAAGTTATGTTTATTCAATAATTTTAAACCATAAATACATATTTCTAAAATAACATTAAAAAAGTCTGATTTTTTTAATTTAATAAATAATAAAAGCTTATTAAAATATTTAGTTTGTTTATGTGTATATTATTGCCTAGTAAAAAAGATTTATAGAAGATGAACAAACAAATTTTTAAGAAAACCAACTTAACCTATCCATTGTCGGCAAGGAATAAGGATGTCATTTGAAAATGTTAAAATATATTTTTTTTAGTGCTTTTTCCTAATAAATTATTATTATGGCACAATTATAAGCCCAAATTACACTAAATTGTAGATAATAAATTATATGTCATACAGTCATTAAGATTAATTATTTTGATGAATTATAGTTATTCACAAGTAAATCTCTACATTCCTAAAACATTTCTAACTGCGTCCTGTAACCAGGGCGATATAGCTAGGCACTGGTAAGATGGTTATTGTCGGGCGCAATTGGGAACATTCAAAAGTAGTTGAAGATTTTGGTAATAAAAATAAAAATGAAGTATTTTAAAGTTTATAGATGTAAGTACACAAATGAGTTAATTATATTGAGAGGCTCAAAATATAACAATCATAAATAAATAATAACAAATCAATAACTTCTAACCAAGAACTAAATTTTGTCCAGTTTACATTGGAGATTTGAAATTTTAAAACTTTGAAAGTATATCACTTTATCAGGAATCGTGTCTAACATTTAATTTTTTTAACGGGGAACTCTAAAAGTTATGCCATTTAGTGACTCAAAACACTAGGTCTATGACTTGCACTCAACTACTCAAGTATGATAATGATATAGCCAGAATTCTTCTTGGAAATTAAAAAAAAAATTATTTCAATCTGCATTTCAACTAGGGTGGGGGAGGGGTAAATAGATAAAAAATTTAGGAAGCAAATTCAGCTTATTGCCAGTAGTGCTATCAGTTCTAGCAACGGTCCTGCCTGTTACTTCACGTCTTCACCAGTATGGTGCATTGCCAAGCCACCTTACAGCATTCAGTATGGACAGCCCAAACTTAATGTGTATTGCTCAGCATTATTAAAAAAAGTTGCATCCTCCTGTTTGCTGTTTGGCAGAAATATTATAATTAATGTTTAAAAATAGTATGTACTAATACGATAATAATAATAGGCATACAATTGTAATTGTTAAGTATAATTAATAATTCTGATATGTCTATAATCTTACTCGTTACTACTTTTTAAAATGTGTCAATACTCATTTGTATCAGTGATGATTGATTACTAAACTACTAATCAATAATAGAATATTACTATTTATCAAATTATAAACATTCTAAATGATTAAAATTAAAGGATGAATTTTCAAGAAAAGTTGAAATTTTGTAGTTTTTTTTACGCTGTGTCTAGAGCACCGGGCGCCCGATCATCCTGTAGAGCACCGGGTTAGTAAATATAAAACATACACTTATTTTTATATTTAACCTTCAGCAATTCATAAGCACATAACATGGTATTTTAATCACCACTAACCATTGGCAATTTAAATGTTATTTTAACTTAAGTCACAATCAAATATAAACTTATGACGCAAACCAATTAGACACTATGTAATGGATGCAGTATGGCCCACATTGTGACATTGTTTACTATTTTAGAGCTATTAACTAAAGACTTACTGATCTATAGTTTAAAACAAATAATTTATGAAATTACTATTTTTGACAGTTTTCATAGAAACCAAGCGTTTATAATTTTATATTATATTATTTGTTCATATTCTGCTTCAGCCACAATGTCCTTATTATTATTGACATTATTTCTAATGCTCCACAGTAGAATTCCTAAATTACACATAAATTATATAAATATGTGATCGATCATAAATTAAGGTTGCTACAGTTTACTTTTAAGTAAACACAATATATAATTAAATACTGCTATTCAACTTATAAACTATTTTGATATTTTGAATTATTTGATTTTACATATTTAACAAAATAATAGTAATTTGGTACTAAAATATATTATAATGATTTTAAATTTTAAAATAAAAATCTTCAATAAATGTATTACATTTATACAGCTAATAGATTACTATTATACGATCCTTAATTCACAAAGTTTAAAAACTCCGAAACTACTCATTCAAATTTTGATTTAGATAAAATAACATTTACAATAAGAATCCTCAATTGTCAATAAATTTCGAGAAGTTCACATTTATAAAAATAAGTTAGTGTTACCATAGAAGTACAAGGACACTAATTGGAATAAAAAATCAAGATGTTTGAAGTCTGAATGTGAATAAACGATGAAATAAGATGTTGGTAAGGGGTGTAACACTTGGTGAACTGTTTGTTGTATATATTAACAAAACACTGTCAAAAAATACAATACAGAGTACCTATCCAGAATAAAAAAAAAAAAACAGAAATAAATTATTTGGATAAATTATATAATATATTCAATTCAATGATTTAATAACTATATAAAAAGTAGTTTTTTAACTGTCAACAAACCTATTTAGGAATGTTAAAAATTCTTCATATGACTTACAAATTAAAATATTACTAATGTTATCCAATGTATATTTTTAACATTAAATACAGCTTGATTTTTAAATTTTCATTAAGTAATAGTTCTTTAATAATTGATTGTTTTTTTTAACCCGTCGTCACTCACACTGCTACCGTCAACACTTAAACGCAGAGTAATTTTTTTGTTTAAGTTTTGTTTTTCATATTTATTATATAAAACAAACGTATTTGTAAATAATTTGTTTCCAAGTTTTATTTAAGCCATACAATTTGCACTATTTATACTGTTTAATTTGCTATAATTATAATAAACCTATTATAGAGGTATGGAAATATTGTATTCCAGGAATTTTTTTCTCGTGTTCTTTTCTAGCGGAGTTCCGCATGTATAATTTAAAGTAAAAATAAGGAGTCTATACACAAGTCAAGGTTGAATAAAAATATAAACATTTATATTTGTACGTACAAGAATATAGTTTTACTGATATAAAATATTTGTGTATATTCTTAATTCTAATTTTCTAATTATATTATTAAAAATAAAAAATAGGTAAGTACATAGTTGTTTTACTGTTTATCGGTTATCTTGTCCAACTCAGCTTTAGCCTTTTTGATTTCATCAATATTTTTCTCTATTTCAGCTTTACGGAATTCAATATCTTTTTTAATTTTGTCTACTTGTTGCTGTTGCTATTTAAAAAATTCATTCTTTTCAATTAAATCCAATTAAAATTGTTAGTTGAATTAATGTACACTAACCTGTTTGTAAAAATATTCTTCTTCGTTAGCAGCTTCACGTTCACCCATACCACCACCAGCTTCTCGGATGGAACCTCCACCACCACCGCCTTTGCCAGCGCCACTGCCCAAGTTACCCAAACCATCATTTTTGAATCTATTGAAACTGAACACAAATGAATAATCATAGAAAATGAATTAAAAATCGGATAATCTAATCTAATGGAAAAATTGAAAATCTGATGAAAAAAGCGCCTTACCTCATTGTTGATGTATTTATGGAACAGAGAGACTTTGAAGCCTTCACTAAGTAAATGTTCATTGCAAGTTGCAACGGTCTAAGATATAAGAATATTTTGTACTTAAAAGTGCAGAACTTCGACAAAAGTATTTTAACAATAAATAAGTCTATAGTAACGGACTACCATGGACATAAAAATATAACTATGAGTAATAAATAATAATATTAGTTATAACTTATAACGACTACAGAATATGCATTGCCGATTGCACAATATGACGCATTGACGCGACACAAATACACAATACACTGAATACAGTCACTCACTCACTCCAATCTCGATTTACAGGTTTACTTTTGAGTAAACAAAAATAAACGCACTCCAAATTCAAAATAGGAAATAAAAATATTGTATAATCTATTCTGTGATACGACTATACGAGATACAACCACAGATATATTATATACACGAGTGAGTAAGTGTACTTACTATGTGATGCTGTCCCAGGGGGGTACAACTCTATAGCAACCAGCTGCAGCTGCATTAGCCTGATAAGAATATTACGAAATCAGAATGCCAACTGTAATTATATGTACACAAGTTACCATAAGTTGGTACAGCAAAAAACCACTAGACATATTTTGGCACATCTATTTTAGTTAGTAAAATACTCCAACGTATCCAACCTCAAAACTATTAATGAATATTGAATTTATGAATATTATTTATTAATTTTATAACACATTAACACAAGTATTTACACAACACATACTTCATATTAAGTATTACGTCCAATAATTATTGATGTGAGTACCTACTTTTATTTAAATGGTAATTAAGAATTATTTTATTCCTTTATGATGTATTTCACTCATTGTAGATGCCATCCAAAAATTGTGTTGTTGTTGGTTGTGATACAACTTACAAAGATAAATCTACAATACGCCATTTATTTCCATACAATGACGAAGCTTTGTTTTCAAAATGGGTTCAGAGTACAGGAAATCCAAAATTAAAATCGTTAAGTGTACAACAAGTGCGCAGATCGTTTGTAATATGTTCAAAGCATTTTGAAAATAGTTGTACAAGTGCTGGAACTAAAAAACTAAATCGAAATGCTGTTCCAACATTATGCTTGCCAGCTGGTTTGTATTTATACAATGAACCATAATTTGTAATTTGTGAGCATGTTTATGTGTATGGTGTATGAAACAACTTTTTATTTTATTTATCAGATTCTAACCATAAATTCTAACATAATATTACCTATTTTGTAATTATTATAACATGTATTCCAGTGGTGAATATACTTTTCTAAAATCAATTACAATGATTTTTTTTGTGTTCTATGTATTTGATGATCAAATTTTGATTTGAGAACATGTGTATTTAAGTTGTGTATTAAATGTCAAAGTATTATTATTTATTTATTAGTTGAATCTATTATTTCTGTAAAATTTGCTTTTTGTTTAGAGTTGTATTCGTTGTATATTAAATGTTAAAGTTTTGGTTTGGTTACAGTTGAATATTTGTGTACAATTTGCTTTTTGTGATTTAATTTAAAATTATGTTATGTGTTTCATGTTATATTTATGTCATCTGTGTGTCTAAGCCTTAGACTCTAAGGGTAGCTAATGGAAATTAACAATTAATTGAAGCTAACATTAATTGTGCTTTCTGATAATTATTTACCTTAGAAATTATGAAGAAAAAATTCCATCAACGTTGACGACAGGTATATTAATTTCACATTTGTATATTATATTTTTGTATAGATTTAAATTGTTATGAATATATCTCAAATAATTTGAACTTAATTATATAGGAGATTAAATGTAATTGCGTTTTTAATACCTATGAAACATTTGTTTTTACTATAACTCAATTGTTCTTGTGTTTTAGATGGAATTGATGGTGTAATGTGTTTAGACAAGTCTAAAAGTATGATTCAGCATTCTACATCTACATCTGAAGTCATAGGTAAAGATGATTATAGAATACATTTGTTTTTACTTTAAGAACATTAATCTAATTAAGTTAAATTAAATTTCTTAACAGGAAAGAAAAAGCCTACTTTAGGCATATTGAAACATTTAAATGTACGACGTAGGGTGGATTTGACTCCCAGGAAGGGACTTATTTATGATGCTCTTAAAGAAGCCAAGAAGAAAAACTCTTTACTTAATTATCGGTATAGTGCTTTCAAAACACGCTTGCGAATAGCTGAAAAGTATATGAATGATCATAGGGAATGTTTGAGTAAACTTAATCATATCAGTAGTACATTCATTGAATCACAAATCAGAACAAAATCAAAAAAGCCACAGGGAAGACGATTCACACTTGATGACAAAATATTCGCTCTTTCATTATTTAAGCAAGGTGGAAAATCTTATAGGTTACTCCAAAATGTATTTGCTTTACCATGTAAGAGTTCGTTGATGAGTTTGTTACAAAAAATCCCGTTTGAAGCCAGATTAAACAAAAAAATATTTCAGCACCTAAAAAAAACTGTCAGCAAAATAAAAAATCCACTTGATAAATATTGCACAGTAATTTTTGATGAAATATCATTATCTGCAGGACTGCAATACGTGCCACACCAAGATAGGGTGATAGGTTTTGAAGATCTTGGTAATAATAAATCAAAACCATTATTTGCTGATAAAGCTTTGACATTTATGGTTAGAGGAATTTGTAAGAAATTCAAACAGCCAGTTGCTTTTATGTTTACTAATAGCTCAATGAAATCACCAGATCTCGTAGTTGCTATAAAAGAAGTTGTCCAAGCAGTGCAATCAACTGGGCTTGTTGTGGCTGCACTTTTATGTGATCAAGCATCTACTATGTGGCAGCTATTAATAAATTAAAAATGGAAACAAAAGAAATGTATGTACGACTTGGCAAAGAAAAGCCAACTTTTGGTTTTGAAATAGGCAACCAAGAAATTGTACCACTATTTGATCCGCCACATCTATTGAAGTGTATGCGTAACAACTTAATAACTAAAAATGTAATATTTTCTGATAGTGGAATAAAACGAGTAGCAAAATGGGAACATCTTACTCAGCTATATGAATTAGACAAAACAGAATCAAATATTGGTGATCGTATCAACCCAAAGCTAACAACGCTCATATATATGTTAAAAAAATGAAAGTTTTACACGCTGCACAAGTTTTTAGTCAGAGAGTTGGTTCCATAATGAAACTTCTTGCTACATGATCAGGTAAGCTAAATTTTTTAAAGAATTCAATATACCAATCTGTAAAAATAAATAGTTTTTAATTTTATTGATTTTTGTTAATTCAACAGTAAAACAACTTGATCCATCTGCTGTAGACACAGCTATATTTTGTCTTTTTATGGACAAACTGTTCGATAGCGTAAATGGAAGTATGGCTCTACCATCAATTGGAAAAGACCTAAGAAGTGCAGTGACAAAAACATCTTGTCATTGGGATTTTTGGAAAGAAGCACTTAAAATTTTGGAAAGTATGAAGTTTGACTGCAGACATAATAAAGTTGTTTCTATTAAAAGTTGGATAGAAACATTAAAAGGTATAATGTATTTATCAAAAAAATTATTATCAAATGGGTTTGACTTCTTAATTCTGAGAAATCTTAACCAGGACCCAATCGAAAATTTTTATTTTGCTCTATTAGGAGTCATGGTTTAAGAAATATAAATCCTACCTGTTGGGGATTTATATCATCTTTTAAATCACTTTTAATCAGTAATTTAACAACAAAACATTCTGTTGGAGCGAATTGTGAAATAGATAATTCTGAAGGAATTTTAGATAGTTTAAATGAATTAGTATTATTAAATGATTTTGAGGATATTGAAGAAAATATAGAAACAGACCAAACCCAAATTATTGAATCCTGTTTTAATATACATCAAACAGTAAATTCAAACATACAAAATAATGTTAGATCATATGTTACAGGTTGGATCATAAAAAAGATAAAACCATTTTTAAACAATTGTAAGATATGTCAGTATAAATTAACTTCTAACAAATTTTTAAATGAACATAATTTTATTAATATTTTTAAATATGAAAAATGTAAATTACATTATCCTACTTCAGAAGCTCCCAATCTATATAGTTTAGTTATCCATTTTTTTAATATACATGTATCTGACTTAATTTCAAATCCTAATTTAAAAACAAATTTAATCTTAAGAATAAAACAATATATTAATGTTGAGTCATTATTGTGTCCAAAACATGACTTACAAAATATATTTTTAAAAACTTCTATTAAGCTACTCATTTTTTCATTTATAAAAGAAATAAACTACATTTTAAATAAAGGTGAACAAAAATCAAAATACACTGAAAACTCAATAAAAATTTCTGCTTTAAAATATAATAAAACTTATAAATCAAGATATCAAATAATAAGAACCATGAAATCCGGTGGAATGTAGTTAATATAAGTCTATCTAATATCTGTATATCATAGTTTTGTATTTATTTTATTTCTATATTGGTATTCTATAAATTCTTGGATTTTTTTTAATGTATAATATACAGTTAATTTGAGTTAATTATTGGCGTTAATATTAAAGCATTGTATTTTATTAATTATTATGTAGGTATTTATTATCTATACAATATGTCAATATTAATATAATTATTTTAAACTGTCATTTATTAGTATATAATATTTATTATTTATTATTATATTTAAATTTAAAATTACATAAGTTCATTTGATTTTTACTATCTATAAATTGATAATATTTTGTGTTTAATAATGCTTTTAACTAAATGTGATTCACTTAAATAAATTTAAATTGTTTTTTTTTAGTAAATTGTATTTTGCTATTGGTCTTTATTGAATAAATATAAACAAAGATGTATCTAAATGTATTTTTATTTTTTTAGGGTTGAGGCTTCGACAACGAGGTCATTAGCCTTGAACTGTAAGGTAGGAGAAGGGTTGGTACGGTTGGTTGTTTTTACGATTGTTTTTTTACGGTCGTTACAGTAGGTAGCAAACACGTGTATGTGTGGCAAGGTTTAACTACTATGAACTCGGATGGTCACCCATCCGAGAGCTAGTAGCTGTGGCCGTTGCTTACTCCCAGTCGCATTCCGCGACTGGTAGCAGCCAACGCGCCACCCCAAGCCACTCTAAATGTATTGTTTGTATAATTTATTGTATATACCTAATGATTAAAAATTAAAATTTAATATTTTCTTGTTGTATGTATATAACAAGAGCCATAAAAAAAAAAATAGGTACCGTGAGTAGTAGAGTACAGACTATACAAGTATAAAGTCGTCTATAATATTATAATTTAATTTAAATATAAAAAAAAATAATATTATGAAATCGATAAGACCGTAAATCGATAAAAATATATAATCGATACATGATGTACTATCGATAGTTGATTACGATTGTTTAGTTATTATGACAACCATTGGACTGTTTAACGCTAGTGTCACTGTTTCATTATTACTCCAAGGAGTCGGCATTCTATTTATCTTTTATCTATGGCATAGGGGTCTAGAGCATAGAGTAATAATGATAATAATGAATAATAATATTACTCTATGCCCCCATCCTAGTAATGGGATGAAATTTTATTATATTATATCGTATGGGATGATATTATATTTGTATTTTGTGTGATGAATAACCTAATAATATATATCTTTCAAATATAAAAGTATTGGACTATCCATAAAATAAGTTGAACTTTAATCTTTAATGGTCTAGTTATTTGTTAATAGCTACTCATAGCTGGAAATTTTGTAAAAATGTTATTATAGTATATCATATGGGATGATATTATATTTGTATTTTGTGTGATGAATAACCTAATAATTTATTATTTATTTATTTATTTAAATAATAATAATAATATATATCTTTCAAATATAAAAGTATTGGACTATCCATAAATAAGTTGAACTTTAATCTTTAATGGTCTAGTTATTTGTTAATAGCTACTCATAGCTGGAAATTTTGTTATAATTTAATATTTTATAAATACCAAATTTACTATATTAACCATTGACTACTGAGTTTTGACTTATATACTTATTTATACTTTATAGTATATCAGGCATGGATCCAGAGTAAAAATCTGGGACAACAATTTTTTTACAACAGAAATCCAATTATAATAAAATATTATACTTTTTTCTTAATTCAAAAATATTGTCATAATATTAGGTATAGGTAATCAATGTGATAAATAAATTATTGATGATTTAATATATAAAGCGACAATGTGAAAAGAAGTTTAGATTTTGTTTATTTGTTATTTAGTATAATATTTATATTTATAAAAAAATATGTCCGGGGGGCCTGTGTCCCTAGCCCCCACTGGATCACATAATATTAGTATTTACTATTTAACCATTCAGGGGCATAATTAGGGAAGGGGATTAGAGGGATAGATCCCACCGAAAACTTTTTTTTTACTGCTAAAATTTTGATCTAAGTATTGGTAATGACCATTAATGTTTGAGTATAGTATACTTATTTATACTTTATAGTATAATTATAAATTATAATATAATATAATATTGTGATATTTCTCGACACCACCGGTCCAGGGTAAACGCCGTATCCACTCTTATCCGTTTTTGGACAAGTGCTTATCACTTGTATTAATAATTGATAAGATATGATGTTGATAGTGTTTTTTGGGTGTGCGCATGCGCGTGCGGAGCGTGGAACTAGCTGCAGTGATCCGCTAGTTCCCTACCACGGTTTAAGATAGAATCTATCTTAAACCGTGTTCCCTACATTGAAATTGTTTGAGAACGTGTGATAAGGGTGAGTGGCCTATCCATTCTATATTCTCTATTATATCTATTATCATCTATGGTTGTTACTTGTTTTTATTGTTATTCGTTAATCGTTACTTAGTTGTTACTTGAAAACGGTAAGTCCTAGCTCCCGGCTCATAGCCTTTAACACTCACTTTTGTACTGTATATTTTTAGTTTGTACAATTTTACGGCACAATGGCCGAGTAAAAATGGTGACATGTGTGATGTACACTCAAGTCGTAACGAAAATTCTTTAAGGAATACAATCTGTAATGAGCATCATTAATTCAATTCGCCGATTTCTATTCCATTTGCCTGGAAAACAATTTGGATATTACAGGTATATTTTTTATTTTTCTCCACATCAATGAAAAATGAATAATTTAAGAATAATCAAATTTTTTTTTTAGAGCTATCCCGATCTTTATTATTGCTGGTGCTGGTTTAGAGTATTTGATGATAACTTGGCGTCCGTTTGGTGTAAATTTTTATGAAGTATATAAACGTAAACAAGCCAAAGAAATAGCTGCCAACAGATTAAACGAAGAACACTAATGTCTGGAAATATAACAATTGCTGCTTATGTGAAATTTTCACTAATGGCCATAACCTCTATGATGTTTGGATCACAATTAGTTCATAACCAATACAAACCGTTAGATGATTTAGAAGATTATGTTGAAAAAGAAATAGAAAAACTTAAAGCTGCCAAAGAATTAAAAGTATAATAAATAAGCAGATTATTTAGTTAGACATTTGTAATTATTATTTACCAATAATTAGAGAAAATAATGAAAAATAAAAAACAATTATGATATTATTTGAGTTCCATTATATTGTTCATATGCAATATGCTACAAAGTGTATTCTATTTTTAGGATTAGTGATTTTATTTTTTTATAATTATTCTTATACTACTATTAAGAAATATATGAAACAGTAAAAACACAAATATTATATACCTTTACATACACTAGGTAGTTGGTAGGGTTGTCAGTTCAGAAGGTTCAACATTAGTATAGCCAGTATAGATATAGTTGTAAAAAACTCAATAATCGTAAATCAATAAAAAAATAATGATAATGATAATCAAAAATTTGATAATTGGGTGTGCGTTTGAAAATTTAAAGCATAGAAAGTTTTATTTTTTTTTTTATTTTTTAAGCGACCAATATAAAAAATTATTACAGCTTAACAGTTACAAAAAAATAAACATTAACAAATAACAAACCGATGGTTACAAGATATAACTAAAAACAATGAAAAATAAACATATCAGTACTTGATGATAATAGTAATTTACTGGAAAAAACTGAAACCTAGAATAATAAAATGAATGGAAAAAAAAAAGTAACAAGCAGTTGAATAAATTTGAAATAATATAAAATATAATCAAATTAAGAATCCAGCATTTTCGAAAAACTTCAATATTATAATAATAGAGGCTCTTGAACAGGAATTAAGAATAATTGTTGGTTCTAATGACAAAATATTGTTCCTATGTAAGAGGTGAAGTAATTTTGATCGGGAACTAGTGAGTGTGCAAATGGTTGCCTCTGCATGACGAGTGCACAAAGGGGAATCGTTTAAGCCAAGGGGAAAGGCATGCACAGGAAGTAAATTGTGCCCAAATCTGAACCTGGCAAAACGGACGATGTGGGACCTGTCTAGGGGTCGCTTATAGAACCACGGGTGCTGTGTAATTGTAGGAGTTATACATCTATACCACTTAGCAAAATCAGTCGCAACTGATTGAATTTTTGTGGGTGCCAGGCAACGAATTTGCTGATCTCCTCGCTACATCCACCAAATTTAGTTTAAAACCTTCTGTTCAAAAAATTCCTTCCCCCGATATTTTAAATATTTTACAAACGAATTACCTATCTTTGTTTGAAATTCATTTGTAAAATATTTAAAAGATCTGGGGAAGGAATTTTTTGAACAGAAGTTTAAACTGAATTTGGTGGATGTAGCGAGGAGATCAGTAACTTCGTTGCCTGGGACCCACAAAAATTTGATTATTATATCATGTGAATATAATTCGAAAAGTGATGCTTTTATATTGAGAATAAGGGGAGACGTGGCTGCAGAGAACGAGATAGAATTAATAGCGCTAAGAGCTGATTGAGAATCCAAGACTATCAAGCATTTTGTTATTTATACAGATTTGATATACTCCAGAGCTGTCGTAATCGCATAGCACTCTTCCGTGAAGGAACACGAGAGATGTAGTAATGTATCGGAATATTTGAACATCCTTTCGGGGATACAGAATGAAAAGCCTGCTGAGTTGGTTGACACTGAGCCATCAGTATAAACCAAACAGTAATCATAAAAATTAGATTCTATAAATTCATTGAAGATGTGATTAACTGAGAATGTAGGCGTATTAACTTTATCACTATTGTATTTGCAATCCTTAAAAAGTAGTAATATGTGGACCCGGGGAAGATATGTGAGAGCTTCAAACGGGATATCAAAACAGTAAAGACGCTTTTGGGGTAAGATGACAGAAGAGGTGAAGTGGCTAATAGAGTAGGCGATGGAAGCTTAAATTGGGAGGGTTTTCGGAACGTATCGCCAACGAGTAACCAAGAAGAAAACATATTCAAGATTGAATTAGGCGAAATGTGCTTTAATAAAAACTTAGAAATAGAAAGTTATAAGTACAAAAATCTCAAATGTTTTTTTTTTTTTTTAATTGTTTATTTGAATGTAAATGTACAATGAGTAAATGAGTGGAGTTTAAAATGAGATATTGAAAATGTGAACATTGAGTAGGAATTCTTACATAAGAAAATCCTGAACATAGTGGTTATTTTAGAGAGAAATAATAATATACACGTTAAGTGTGATATGAATTTAGATGATCTCTGGGCCATTCACGTTTCAAGCGTCTGACTGGATTGTCTGGAAATGTCCTGGAATGAAGTTGAGCGATGGGTTTGTTTGCATGGTGTTCCATATTATAACGTCGAAAAAAAAACATTCAAGATGTAGGTGAAAAGAATTATGGTTTTTGCCTTTTGGTGGCAAGTTTTTGAGTATTTTGTTGTTTAAGAGATCATGACCAGGTGACTTATTATTTTTGAGTTTTTTAACAATTGATAGAACTTTACCAGGAGTGGTAGGCGAGGCTGGTAGTGCCATGGGCAAAGGCGATGAGATGAATTGTTCAACTTGAAGAAGGTGAGTAGTGTCAGTGGAAATTATACGAGGTTTAAATACATTGACATGGTGGTTAGCCAGTAGATCTGACTTTTATTGATCAGTGGTTAAAAGATTGTTGTTTTGATAACGGAGATGGAGATTGATAGACTTATATTTTAAAAGAGATTTGGTTTTTTTCCAGAGAGGCCTTGTTTAAGGATGATAGAAATTGAAGATGTTGACTTTTATGATTCTTAAGAGTCGATCGGGGAGTGAGTTTGTTGCCATGTATTTCGTGCCCGAAGTTTTAGAAAAATGAGCTCTTCTATTTTGGGAGTGATAACATTGCTGGAGTTGTCTTGAGTTGCAGTTGTAATGGAAGATAATTCAAGAATATCTTGAATGTTGTTTGTGAGGGTGTTTATTGCATTGTCTATATCGGTGAATTATTTTAACTTTAAATTTAAAGAAGAAAAATTTGTCATAATATTGCAAAGTTTGTTCCAGTCTGTGCTCTTTTGATGAATGGGTGAATTTGTTTGAATTTTGAGGATGAGTATTATGTGGTCAAATCTGTTATATTAAACTATGATTTGATAATAGTCTGTTATTGTTAGTGTTGCATTTTAGCATTTATAATAGTAATATTCTTCTCTATCGGAATGTTTCTAAAAAGTGTAAACAATTTATGATTATAAGCTCCAGCTCCAGCTGGCGAGCAACCAGCTATAAGCAACCCTCCACCATTCCACCAGCCCTTATTGTACTAGAAGTCCAAACATTTGACCAGCCCATAAAAATCCCTTCCTCCCCAAATGACACCACTGCATGAACAATCATTTAACATTTAATGAATCAATTGTAAACTTATGGTTCCTTAAATATGATTTAGTGGCCTATTTAATTGAACCATTAAATTAATAAATTGTTCATGCAACCCGGCATAAGTATGCACTTTTTGCTTAGATTTAAAGGCCTTGTGTTCTAAAAATTGGTTTTGAAATATAATGTTGCCCTGGGCTTTGCAAATCCTAAAGATGGCATTGACTTAATCAATTTAGCTAGAAAGTAATTTTTATGAGTATATTATATAATGGATGCTGTATGTTATTCTTATTTGAAGTTTCCTGTAATATAAAGATTTTCAAACATGATACATGTTTACTGATTAAGTAATAACTATATAGTTTAGTCATCTATCTAGGATTCATGGGTGTAATATGTCTCATCAATATCTATTATATAGAACTCTAAATGTATTTTTTTTTTTTTTGAAAAAAATTTAGATTTTGTTCTCTTATTTCAGATTTTGAGATTTGCACCTGTATTTTTTCATTATAAAGCTCACATTCATATTGAACCACTTAAATGCATCTTCTTACGATACTTTTACTGACCAAATAAATAACAAGTATATAAACTATATTTTTTTTTATTTTTTGTTTTTTTTTTTTTATCATTATAAATAATATTTAATTATTATTATTTTTGATATTCATACAAATATCATAGCTCATGATTGTATGAGCAATACAATACAAAGATATTTATAGTTTTACAGTATTTAATAAGCCTAGTTCTAGAAAAAGGCTTAACATCTCAACAGTTTAAATTTACCCTTACAGACCTAAGAATGCAGTTTTAAACTGTGCGTGTAAAATTTAGTATGACAAATATTACAATTCAACTAATTATAAAAGATGGTGGATAAACAATTGACTAAATTAAGATATATGCAATGAATACAACAAATAAATTATGATTATCTGCTTCTATCAAAACATAGAATTGTTGTACTTAAAATAGATTTAGTAAAACAATGGGTAATAAGTTTATATTGAGATCAATGTTTTAACCAATCATAAGTTTAGGGAAAAAAACAGAGAAAAATATCTCATACACAAATATAACTACATGCATATTACATTCTGTCATTAATTGATCTGCAAGGGTGAGAATGGTCAAGATTTTACATTATTTATACTATATATAATTAATTTATAATTTACTTATGTATAAACCTTAAATTACAGATTAATAGGGATGCCCTTATATATATATATATATATTTATATAAATTTACAGCGAGCTTAATTTTATTTTAACATTCTAATAAGACAAAAAAAAAACTCACAACCGTTAATATCTAATTTGTTTTATCTTGAATATTTTTTCTTATAAGAAAATTGCTGTAAAAAAATTCCAAAATGTGGATAGTTTTCCCAAATTTTACTTATAAAGTACAGCTATAGTTACATAATGATTTCATTTTTGTAGAAATTTCGTCCATTTCAAAAGGAATTAAAAATTTAAGTTACTTTCAAGTTATGGAAGACTATACCTACAACTTTATTAATACTATACTTATGACACAGTTGTCAGACATTGGACGGAGGTAAACTGTGCCAGTGGAGTCTATCGGATTGGTTGTGGTTCATTAGCAGAAGCTGCAGCTGCAGTAGTTGGATCATACTCCATAACTTCTTGATAGATAAGCTCTTTCCATTGATCAACAGTATGTTCACGTTCATCTACTGAATGGTCCCATGGTCCTGGTGCTGGTGCATTTACTTCACTTTCATCATACCAAACATTTATATATGGATGTAGTAATGCATCGTCCACAGATATACGCTTTTCTGGATCAATAACTAGCATTCGAGATAAAAGGTCACGTGCTTGGCTTGCTATATTATACAACAGTTCAGTTCAGTTAAATTTAATTAAGAATTAATAAAGTATAAAAAACAGAAGTTGTAAACCAGCACTAACCCCTTCAAAATTTCAATTTTGTAGATTTTTATTTATCTATTATAAAAGTAACAAAATTACCTTTAAGTTTATTATGTTCAGAAGAATCTGATGGAAATAGTACATCAGGGAATAATCGATCAAATGAATAACCTGGATAACGAGGTCTATTTTCAACATAATTTCTCACAGTTGGTTGTAACCTTCTCATAAATTCTTGTGACGGTGTTCCCAATTGTTCTATAATTAAAATGTTATTGTTATTAGTATAAATACTATGTGTTATGCTGATGAAAATATGTTAACCCACCTATAATTTTATTCCATTGATCTATATGATCGGTTCCAGGAAACAATACGCCACCTCTTATCATCTCACCCATAATACAACCTACTGACCAAATGTCAACATTTTCCTTATAACCCATGCCTAATATTACCTAAAATAGATAACATAATACAACTATATAAGTATTTTTTATTTTATGATTAAAAACAATAATACAATATATAATATTTACCTCTGGAGCACGGTAGTATCTAGTTACAACATATGGGGTCATCATAAATGTAGTTCCGGCTGTTCTAGCTAATCCAAAATCCAAAATCTTTAATGTGCAGTCAGATTTTACAACAATATTACTAGGCTTAAGGTCCTAAAAAAGATACATGTTATTAGAAGCCAAGTAATTAATCAAAAATGTTATTAAATATTTAAAATACAAACTCTATGAATAATCCCTGCTGAATGTAAATGTTTAATACCACATAACATTTGATATAAAAGATATGACATTCGTTCATGATCAAGATCCATTTGGATCACCTGGCATAGATTAGCATCCATTAGTTCCATTACCAAATACACATCTTGAAAATCATCTAATGTCCTTTGTGGTGTGAAGGCATTTAGTAAACCAATAATCTAGTAATAAAAAAATATTTTATACTTATATATCACTTATGGCTTTAACTAATTATTCTTTTTATTTATCATTGATTTAATTTATGATACATACATTTTTATGATTTACTAATTTCATAAGTTTGAACTCCCTATATGCCCTTTTAGCATGTGTTACATTTTGAAATGGTCTGGATAGTTTTTTAATAGCAACGCTTTGTTGAGTAATTGTGTCCATGGCCGCACTATAAGAAATCAAAAATTAGGTAAATCATGTACTACTTAAAATGTCTTAGTACTTACACCACCATGCCCTGAGCACCTAAACCTTTGGGTACAAGATCAACATAACGTCTGGGAACTGAAAATTCAGTATCACCAAATACTAAAGTGTAGAACATATCAGCTAATTCAGTCATAGTGTCTGGTTTATTTTGAGGTCTTTGGACAAACCTTGATTGTGTTCCGAGCATTTTGTAGACAACCTCAAATTCAACTTTACCAAACACAAAAAAAAAAAATAGTGCAACTACAGAAAAAAAATGTATATAATATAAAATGATAACAATACATTCAAGCTAATCATGCTTTAAAAAAAAATGTCTAAAATAATAATTTTTAAAAGATACTACTACAGCATCTAACTTAACATACAGCGGATATGAGCATATGAGAAATTTTACTGAATAAATAATAATTTTAATCACAATTATAATAAAATAATATCAAAGTATAAAAGTTAAATACAATACTAAATCTCATAAAGATCCTCTATCAAAATTATTAATTATTAATTAATAACAATTTTATGTATTATATATATTTAAAAAAAAAATTAAATACCTTTTAAAATTGAATTTATTTTATTTTATTTTTGAATAAAGATTAAACAAGTACAATTAATTGTATTAATAAATATCTAAACCGTTTTTATTTATAAAAGCATTTATTCGTTGTGATGTAAATAAATGTAATTTTTATATTCTATACATAAAAATTTTATACTAGAAAGTAGAAATACTAACTATAATTTATAGCAGTTATTGGTATATTATATATTATATTTTATGAACTGTGCGGTATAAAAATGTATTTGTAAGCTGTAAACATAATACATTGATATCTATAAATCAGTGGCATGCTGAAGCAGCATTTTTGAGGCAATTGAAAAAAAAAATGAATGAGTGGCTAACAAGCAAATAAATTTAGTACAATAAAAAGTTTAAAATAATAATATTCATACTATTAAGAAAAAAAAAATTTGACTTAAAGTTATGGGTGGGTGTCATTGGCGCAACTAGGGGGGTGCACAAGGGACTTGTGCACCCCCAAAAAATATAAGCTTTTTTCCAAAAAATTTGTAGGTACCATACTACCATAATGTATATTGAGAAAAATAGGTACCTATTACGTACACAGGTACCCAGCTATAAATATTATAGGATACAGGTAACTATATTATTATATGTTATAACGGATTGCATTCGCATAAACGTAGTTATTCGTGGAACAATAATCATAATGATATAATATATGTTTAAATTATATAATAAGTTGAATAATAACAGTTGAAGATTATTGGAAAAAAATCTTTATTTCCCAATAATTGATGGTATCATTATTAATTAAAAAAAAAGATTTTCTGAGGAAAGTTTATCAATGGCATCATTTATTGATTGTTTTTTGAATCTTGATTTTAATGGAAGCTCTTTATTTATAAATTATTATAAGGTAAGTCACCAAGAACTAATACAATTAGAAATTAATATTTAAAAAAATATTATATTTTACTATCTCAATTATTGAACTGTTATTTTTAGGATGTTATGAATGTTTCAGTAGATATGCTCAAAGCTCAAATGATGGTCTTTAAAAATTGCTTGCCTACAAATTTCAGTTTTGATGATGTTGAAAAAACATACAAAAAGTAACATATCCCAATTTGTACAAACTTATTCAGTTAGGTATCACCATACCGATAAGTTCTGCTACCTGTGAGCGCAGTTTGTCCAGTATGCGCCGAATGAAAAAATGGCTACGAACAAGTATGTTACTGCAAAGATTTAGCAACTTATCAATTTTAAATATTGAGAGGGACATCACAAATAATTTAAAAAGTGAACAAATTTTAAACAAATTTAATTTGTGTTTGAGAAAAATTATGTTAAAATAGGTAGGTAGATAGATAGTTCTGATAATTTAATTTTGTTAAATAAATTGTATTATGAATATTAAAACAAAATATTTATATTGAATTTAGCAGTTATTTTTTTCATAAATGTAATGTGAAGAGTAATTAGATTAGTTGCTTGGGGGTGTGGGGACTTTGCCCCCACGGGTCTCTGAGCTCTTCACTATTTGTGCACCCCCAAAATGATTGGTCTAGTTGCGCCTATGGTGGGTGTTCTAATGGTATAGTTTGCATAAGGTCTGAAAATTGTTCAGCACACCACTGCTATGAACTATAAACAAAAACTAATAAATAATTAAGTAAAAATTATATTTACTACACAATATAAGAATAAACATGCCATACCTAAATGAGAATTTACTAGAATATGCTTACCAAACTATGCCTTGTGCTCCAGATCCAATTGGTTTTAAATTTTGATATCGTTTCAAAATAGTGAACTTTGTATCGCCCACCTCCACTGTAAAGAAAATGGAGGAGGACACTCTAGATGTCATCCTAGGGTTAATATGAGGCATACAACTGAAGTTTTGTTCTTAGAAGCCAAAATAATCAGAAATTCAATTCATACAGTATACGTAATATGGTTTTTACTTTAAGTAACTTTGAAATTTTTTTACTTATTTAAATAAGTTTAAGACCTGCAACCAAAACAAATACATACAATTAATATAAAATTAACTTGGCCTTTTTTTTTTAAAAGTTTATTTTTCAATATATATATAATATATATTTTAGTTTTATAGTTCATACATTTATAATGACAAGTTTTTGTGGTTACAAAAATAATCTAAAACTTTCATTGATCAACTCATCATATTCTACATAAAATAAAATGTACCAAAAATAAATAATTCAAACAATAACGAAAAAATGAAAAAACGGCAAAAAATTTTAAGAGGAAACTATTGGTTGTTTTAGATTCTGAGCGGAGCGTTAAATGTATTGATTTTACATTTAGGTGTTTTTTTTTTGTCAGCCATTACCTTTTAACCTGTAAAATTACTTCGATTTTCTATTTCAACATCTTTTTTTTTAGGATAAGAATCTAGTTGATATTATGGGAGGTTAAAAGTAAAAAAATATCCAGTAATATTAAAAAGCATAACCGCCGCGTGCCCACGTAGGGAAAAACAAAAATAAAATAAGTTTTTACGCAAAACCAATTTACAAAAAAAATATTGTTGTTTTGGAGTAACTCAGTAAATTATTGTAGATACTTTAAATTTTTACAAATGGTTTGTATTCTAATATTCTATACATGATAAATATTTAAAAATATTTTAACTCTTTTTGAGCTATTTATATCCTATACTCTATAGGTATGATAAATTTTGGATTTTCTTTAGTATGATTTTACATCATTAAAAATCCAAATTTAACACATCATTCAGCTATTACAGTAACCCACGTGTAACAGTTATTACAGTAACCTAACTATTTCTTATTACAAATAACTGTACTCAGAATAATTGTTTGAATAAAATGAATCGACATCTCTAAACGAAAAATCGCATAACCAGTGATCACACTATAAATATTATACATTGTGGTTAGTACACTCGTATTCTCAGATACATAAAATAATATACTGTACTACTGTAGTATATATATATATATATTCTGTGGTATCAAATATATCAATTGTTTAAATTAAAAAAAAAAAGGTTAAATCTAAATAACTAACGTACCATGTCTACTTAATGAATGATAACTTGATTAATTAATAACTATTATAACCTACTCGCAACTTGACAATAGTCAATTTTTACATTTTATTCTTAATAAAGATAAATGTCATAAAAAACTAATTTAATAAATTGTATAACCTAAATAAGAAAAATAACTATCGTTTACAAAGGTCTATGTGTAAAACACATAGAAATTAATGTACAATTGTAAAATGAATGTAAATATTTTAACTCCCTGAACTATATTTAATTATAGTTAATGTAAAATAAAAAGGCTACTTTTTACTATAAAAATAGTAAAAGTCGTATAAACTACTAAACTAGAATAAGTTGTATATACCCAGTCAATATCCTATGCATTTTTACCCACTCATTAAATATTATCCTTCTCTAAATATTAACTATTACAGAACAATCAGCTGATATCTGTGATATTTTTAACTTGTGCTGTAAGACTATAGTATAAGCATCGTTAAAATGTGGTGAAACGATCTTTTTTAATATTTATTATTCTAGTTAAATTATGTATTTTATATAGTTTAAATTATAGACAATTGTAATGTATTAAAATTACGGAAAATACGTAATAAATTCGTATAGTTAAATTGTTGAATCTGTGTTGTATAATTATAAAATAATATAATTATACGCATAAATTGATCTTTCTCCAACATATAATCAGTGAAAAAGTCGTTTTTAAAATAATTGCTTTATGTATAATAAAGAGATGATGCATCGATACATTTTGATTAAAACTGTTATTTTATTTTGTACGCTAATTATCTATAAATAAAATTAAAAAATAACATTTTTCTAGTTCCGTTAATATGGAATTTTTTAAGTATTAAGTTTGTACGTAAAACTTTAGAAATATTCGATTTCTAAAAACAGGTTCATTGGTTCATAACCGTACAAAGTAAATATAAAGAACCTTTAAATTGTATAATCAAAAAATGAATCCCGGGTTCGATCAAGGTAGTAATATTTAATAGTTAAATAAAATATATTATTATATCTTTGCTAAAATTATAATTGTATCTAATAAGTTATTTATTATTCAATACAAAAATACTGATTTGTAAATAATTTGCAATACACAAAATATATTCACTAAACGTATTTCCAATACAGCTATATTATACGTTATAAATATTATACAGGCGAAAAAATAACGCGTAGGAGTATGGTTAGGGTGTGACTACTGTACGCATTTGTATACACACAACAAAAAGGATCAATACAAAGTCAGAATATGGCTCCTCCCATCAATTGCCAGGCTTTAAGAGCCTTATAGAGCCCTATTACATTTTCATTAATTTATTAGCATCAAGAAATTGATACTATGGTTATGGGGTAGTAAAAACATAATGAAAATTAATTCGAATTTGTTTTGAATTGTTCCATTTAATAATGTTAATATTATAAATATTTATCGATAATAACAAAATATAATACCATTTACCTTTACAGAGTCACAAATTTATCGTTATAATTAGTAGCACATTACCTTAGGGAGGATGTCAGCCTAGGATATTCAATGATGTTTCACATCAGTTTCTACAGTCCCGAAAAATATCTAAGCTATCTTAGAAGTTAACCGAAATGGTCATAGGTCACGAGTTTATAATATTTTGTATTTAATAGTGATAAAACTTAAAAATGAATTTTTACAAACAGACTTCGATAAAATGTATGATGTTAGATATCAAAACAGTAATAATCGATGTAATTGACAGATTAAATGTATATAGTGATTATGGAGGAAAACAAAATTTGAATTTATGCGGTTGCTACATTTTTTATAAATGTATTTATTACGTCAGATTTAATCACTGCCCCCCATCACAACCAGATTTATTTTTAATAATCAAATTTATAACGCTATATATACGTTAAAAAGTAAATTCTATGCGGGTTAGATAAAAACCGTTCTGTAAAATGGAAATTAACCTGGGAGATTTCTAAATAGCAAATAAGAAATTTCAAGTAGAAACAAAAATTAACAAACATTAAACCACCTGATTAATAATTTTTAAAGTAAATTTGAGATTAGGTTGAAAAATCGTTATTATTGTCAAAATATTAATTGGGACGTACAAATTGGATTGTTTTACAAATTTAATATTAAAACAATAAATTATTTAAAACCCGGTGGTCATTAGTGTATTGGGTAGGTTCGTGTGTACCTCATCATTGAGTCGGTCACTGTAAGGAATCTATTAAATTTGAATTCACTGGTAAATAATTGTATACGAAAAACGATTTTGGGCCGCGGAAACGGACCGTCGTTTATAATTCTAAGGTTAGATTGGGTTGTGTTAGGATAAAAACTTTATTTAAAAATAAAACGCTTTCAAAATGCACTAAGAGGCTAGAGTTTAAAAATACATTGGGCATAGTAAAATATCAATAATAATCGGGGTTATTATAAGCCGCTGTAGAGTATATCAGTCAGAGGTATCATTGATTAAGTAAACACTGTTTACTTAATCAATGGGGGTATTCAGGTATATGATATCTATTATCTTCCAGGAATCTAAGAAATATTTTTGACGTGTAGTAGTGACCGCTGGGTGTCATTCAATTTAATCTAAACGGACTACGGGAAACAATTTTTATCTGAAAAATGATTATATTCAATAAGTACAATAACAATAGTCGACGATACACACTAGTTCAGTAATTCAGTTATTATAAGTTATTTTTTTTAAATTATAATGATTTATTCGTACAATAAATTGTATATAATTATTAGATATTATTATATTATTAATAGTATTTGAATATTTAACAATTTTTTATGATTTAACAACTTTTGGGATAGGTTACAACCCCTAACCCCTGCCCTTGGATCACCACTGGCATCTCGTAATTTATTTTTCGATTTGTAGTAACTAGTATGGTATATTGAATTCTGCGTCAAAAATACTGCTTACATTATATTATAATAAATTAATAACTATAATATAATTGTAATTAACTTATTAAAATGCAATACCGACATAAAAGAATGAATAATATCGTGGTATAAATGGTTTAGAATTTTAAATTAGACTTGGTATTTTAAAAATTTCACTGTACATGGAAAAAAATATATACATTTTTTTTCGTTCAAAATTTATACTTCAAATGCTTAAAAAAAAAATTTAGCATTGTAATTTGGACATTTTTTAATTGCTGTAACAATAACTTTACTTATGCTGAACCTTGTATTACATTTTCAAGCTTTTGCCTGAAAAATTACTTTAATTAAAATGAAAAAAAGTTGAAAATTTTAAATGAGTAAAATATTTTGAATTTTATTAATTACTAAGTGTTAAGGAAATATTCCCATTTTCTGCAATTTTTTTTAGTTTTTCCTAATTATTTAAATCAAAACTGAAATTTGAACCTCTTAAAACCTTCAAAGTTGTAACTCCACAACATCACCAAAACAATGACATTTTTATATTTTTAGATATATAAAACCAATACATTAATTCGGTCTAATGATATAATTTTTAATATTTTTACTTTTTTTTTTTTTTTTTTTTTTATTAGCTTTTAGTATATAACTATAATAGTTCAACAATTATTTAGTAAAACAAGTAAATAAATATGACAAAAATATAGTAAAACATATAAGGTAGTTAAAAAGAAGAAGTAACAAATTATAATATCTAATTAAATAATATTATGCGTAGATGCCACCTTAAATTACAAAGCCAGCTTCCAATAAAAAATTTATTATTTTTTTTATAACTGTTTCGACTTGGGTGTTGAGTATAGAAGGGAGAATGGGAGGAATGTTTAAGAACTTAATATAGTTAATCAAGGATGTACGCTTAGAATACAATGACGGACAGTCAAATAGTAAATGAGAGATGTCACAGATGCTTTCGGTTATGTGTAGGTACAGAGGGGAGAGTCATTTAGGCCAAGTTTGTATGCATGATCTGGAAGAAGTGAGTGGCCCACGCGAAGTCGGTTAAAACGGACAATGATAGACCTTGGTAGGTCTAAGTTGTAGAACCAAGTTTTTTTATTAGTGATACTGGGGACAATTGATTTATACCTAGAAGCAAAGAGAGCAGGCAGGTTATTCCAGTGATTGAACCAGAGGCTGATAATATGACGACGCAATAAAGGGGAAAAATCGGTCCAAGGCAATTGCGCAAGAGGAGGAAGGATAGTATAGGATGCAACTTTGGCGAGCCCGTCAGCCGTTTCGTTCCCATGTATGCCGATGTGGCTAGGGATCCATAAAAATTGAATATGATGATTGGACTACTTGAGAGTGTATATATATGATTTAATTAGAAAAACAATAGGGGATAATTTAGAATTAAATGGATTAGATGTAAGAGATTGTAAGCAGGACATGGAATCGGAAGCAATTAAATATCTATTAGGGGCTAAATAAGAAATAAAAAGAAGGGCTTCGAGAATAGCGTAACATTCAGCAGTGAAGGAAGAGGACGAAGGAGGGAGATTGTTAGAGAAAGAAATATGAAGTTCGGGAATATAGAAGGCATAGCCGGCTGATAAAGGAGACACTGAACCATCGGTGTATATGATAGTGAAGTTGGGGTAATTAAGATTGAGGAAATTGGAAAAAAGTTTATTAACAAAAGAAGAAGACATAGATTTAAGTTCAACGTGTGAAAAATTAGAAAAGTTGTCAATTTGGACTAAAGGGGTATAAAGAAGAGAGTCAAAAGGTTGCTCATAAAGTGGAAGTTTATAAGAATTTAAGACAAATTGGTGAAAATTAGAAAGAGAGTTTGCAGCAATTGATAGGACAGGCATTGACTTGGGTGTATAACGCCAAGTGATATATAGAGAATAGAAGGTATCGAATATAATGTGGTTGGAATGAGCTAAAGATTTTAAAACAAATTTTCCTGCGAGCCATCGGCATCTAATATTAAAAGGAGGACAGAAGGTTTCGACTTCCATCGCCGGACCAGGGGTAGACCTAACATATCCCATTATAGTTCTAAGACAAGACGATTGGAGCCTATTCATTTTTTTCCAGTTGAAGTAGGCGGCCGAGCCGAAAAGAAAGCAACCATAGTCCAATTTAGAACGTATGATAGAGCGATAAATGGATAACAGGCTAGAAGGATGGGATCCCCACCAAGTATTAGATACAGTCCTGAGGAAGTTTGACCAACGGGATGTGAAGAGAGAAAGTGAAGATATGTGAGGTATCCAACGCAGTTTGGTGTCAAGGGTAATGCCTAAATAGGTTACGGTTGTAGCAAAAGGAATGAGGTAATTGTCTAGGTATATGTTATGTAGATCAAAATATCTGCGCCGAGTAAAAATAACCGATTTACATTTCTCAGGAGCGATTTCCAGAGATACATTAGATAAAATGGTTTTTAGATCTTGAAGAGCAGAATTTAATCGTTCTATGGCAAGATGTAGAGATTTATTTGAAGAAAAGATGACCATATCATCTGCGTAGATAAGGCAGTTGTAGCCAGACCTAGAGAGATTTTTTGCAACAAGGCTCATGTATATATTAAAAAGAAGGGGACTGAGGCAACTTCCTTGTGGGAGACCTGTGAATGTAGAACGAGAACTAGAAGAACCAAATGAAGAAGAGAAAACGAGATTCCTTTTATTGAAAAGGGAGAGTAATATATTGCCGAATTCCGGAGGGGCATTTAGAGAGATAATATAATCAACAAGAATATGTATATTAGCTAATATTTTTACTTATTATTATTTATAGTTTTTTTTTTTTATTTATTAGCTTTTTATAATAAATCTAGCTCAACTATTACAATGCATTAAAGTATTACAATATGTGTAAAAAAATAGAAAAACAAAAACAAAAAAATAAAAAAATAATAAACACAGACAATAAGATACTAAGTAATAAGCTAATAAGCCAATTTATAGTTATTATTGTCTTTTATTATATGAAGAACTTACAAAGTCATACAATTTATTTTATATAAAGAATAAGTTTGTACTGGAAAATGTAATGAATATCCATTTTCAATGGATACTTGCAACACAAAATATTTAACTACAAAGTTTGATTGTTGCATAAAATAAATTTGTTTTTGGTATTTTTCTTTACTTACAAAATTTAAATAAGTATTATATAAATACATGTATTTTCCATCATGTGTAAGAACTTACTAACCTAAGTTAGGTTACCTAACCTATCCTTTATAAGTTTGACCTTACCATTCCCAAGTATTTATAATCGCTTAATAAGTTTCATTTTTAAATGAATTAGTGTGAAAATTATTGTTACTTGTTGGCTTTTTGAAAGGATATGTTACTTAGTCTTAAGAGGTTGTTATACCTATTTATGTCGTATCTGTCTTACAATTGCTTAACATAGCTAACGTTCAGATTATTATTTTTAAGATTAGAATGAATTATGACCTTTATAAGAATTTTTAAGATAATAATATTTACAAGGGGCCCATGCAGGTTTTTTTTGATACTTTAATTTTGAAGAAAGTTTTAACCATTTTAAATATTAGAAAAATGTACAATTTAAATTGTATGATCATAACTTGCTTTAAATGGAAATTGAGACGCTTGATAATATTCTTACCTTTAAATTTGATAGTAGGCCATCCATCCATTCTAATTTCTAAATTAAAAATCACAATAAAATGGATTCTATAAGTTTGTAAGACAAAGACAACATATGAAAGTATAGCGTCCTCTTAATAGTTTTTAATACATGTATCATTTGTGTAACATGTGAACACTAGCGACTTTAAAGCCATATTGTGTGTTTGTAAGCCATAAACAACACATACACCATCTCTCAAAAGTACTATAATTTTAGTTTTAGGCACTATTTTCAAATACAAACATAATGTTTATTTTAATCAACTGTTTAAGAAATTTAATAAGCCAAATAAAATAACTTACTATTTAAAAGTATAACTTATAAAATACCTATATTTTGTTCAACAGGAGAATGCATGTCTATGCATCCCGGCTTCATCGCGCTATCGGAAACCCCTATGACAGGGTGTCTTGTGAGAATGTGCAGAAAAACCAATTTTTGTCAGTTTGTGGAGTGTTTTCTAGCTGAACAGAGTATAGGTATATACTTCTTATATAAACATAATTTATATTGTGAATGAATACATCAACATAAAATTTATATTTGTATGACACTTTAAATAAAGTATCAACATTATCAACTAATAATCATAAAACCTAACTATAAAAACATAAACTTGTTTGTTTTAAATGTCTAACCACTTATAGATCACATCAAGTTACTATAATAATTTTCAACCCCAGGATCAACCATATCCTCTATATGTATTTATAAATATATCCCCTGGTTATAAATGTTGCAATAATACTCAAATACAATACCTACAATTTCTTTGTAATATTACATTTATTGCCTTTATTAATATTTGGATTATTTAATGTAGTTAAGAATTTGGAATTAATAAAATATGCTACTGTAGTCTGCTAGTACTTGGAATGATCCATCTTCAATACATATAACTTTATAAGGTACCTACTATCTTATATTGTTACAACAAAAGTAACATGATTATTATTATGGGTTTGGTATTAAGTAGATTAGACGATAACATGGACTACATGAAAATATATATTACAATAAGTACCTACTTAAGATACTTTTTATCAAATATTTAAAAAAAAAATTAATAAATTATGGGTACCTATTTAATATTTTAATGATAACCATCTGGGAAGATTTAATAAAAATTACGGTATGATAGTATGGAGAAAACTCATAATATTGTTTGTATTAATGAATAATATAACTATAGTTAATAATATACTAATTGCAGTGGCGTGTTTAGGGGGTGGGCCCGGTAGGCATGTGCCCACCACATTTTTATAAAAATACGAGACTAGTGTAAGTCCGATGCTCAAAAAAAATGAAAATATGATTTATAAATAGTTAGAAAAAAAATTGTTTTGATTAGGTATTTCAATAAAAATGAATAACAGTGACGTATATTTATACGTACTCATGTGTGGTAAGAATAATGTTATTTTTAGTATTTTTAGTCTATTACAATTATTATTAGTTTATGGTTAATCTAATTATGAAATATCTAAGAACCAAAGTAAATTATATTATAAAGTTTATGTTTTAATAAAAAGTAAGTTACCATTTGTTATAAAAATATGAAAATTAGTAATTTAAAATAAAAATACTAAAACTTAATTAGATCAAACTATAGTATGAGGAGGGGGTAAAATATTCTGAACTTAATTTTTGTGGCCCATCCACAAAAAAGTTCTGGACATGCCACTGATTAATTAGAAATTGTAACATGGATACATTTGTATATTTAGGTGGTTTAATTGAAATCATAATTCTGGATATTAAAGTCCAACAATTTGAGTACCAAATTATATAAATACCTACATATTATTCATTGCAAACTTAGGATAGTTATTAATCTATATTTAATTTAATAATGATAGAGTAATAAGTCTTTAAAAACAATTAGGATCCTCCCGCCTGTGTTGGGAAAAATTGAGTTTATGTTTTGTTTTCTTGTACTGTATGCACCTAGCATAAGAAATAAAATATCTTGATGAAATATAATATAACCTAAAAAGAGTAACTATAGGTACATATTATTTTTATAAATATATAGAACAAAAATGAATATAGTATTATAGATTTGTAAAGCAATTTGATAAAATATTTAACTTTTCAAATACTTGCTTGAACATTTTTTTTATAAAAAACTAAATTACAAAAAGGGCATCAAGTTTTACTCATATGACAATATACTGAAAACCTGTTATGCTGTATTACTGTAGGTACCTATACTTAGTAAAAATCTTTATCAACAATGACTATTGATTTAATCCCTGATTATATTAATAACAGTCCAAATAATTAACTATAAACAAAAAATGTGACAGAAGGGCTAATATTTAAGGAATTATAATTTATGAAATAGTGATTGTCAATTTTAACAATATTATCTCAAGTACATTTTTTTTACACTAGTTATAATTTTAAAAAAAAGTAATTTAATTGGTAGATTAAAAAAATATTATTTTGCATCATGCTCAATAATTAAATAAAAATAATACAAAAACTAGAAACAAATAAATATATATTAATATTAAATAAATACTAAATACCTCAAATGTTGATTAATTCACAATATCCAAACCGTAATGATTGATGGTGATTACTGATAAGAGTACTATACAAAAACACCTTTTATGAAAGGTAATTATTAATAAATTGTAAGTTCACTTATGGAAACATTAATTATTTTGGTTGAATTTCGAATATACAAAAACTATTCTCCGGTTTAGGCAAAGATTCGGATTTTTGGTTTTTTAGGAAAAAAAAATATAGAATTTTTCTCAGCAACAATTCATCACCGACTGACCGACAAACACAGATGACCCATCTAAATTTCAGTGCCACCAACACAATGTAATTAGGACTTCTTCCATGAAATTTAATATTATTCCACTTTAATACAAACAAATGGGTATATTTATTTGTTTTCTCTTTAAATATTTTCATTATTTCAGATTTTTATAACATTAAAATGTATGTAAAAAAAATAGTTTAACTACACTTTAAGAATAGCAAAATGCTTATATACTTATTTTTAACTTAAACCTAAATCTTTAAGCAAATTAAATAATACATACCATTTATATTATTAAACCGTATTATAATAGTATAGATTATAAGTATAAATTATGTAATAGTTTATTAATGTTTTTTATATATTATATATTATTTGTATCCACCCGGAAGGCCGGAAAGTCAGTAAAATAACTATATTATATTTATTATAATTATAAATTATTAATCGTAATATACGTCAGTTATTCAAAATCCAATTTTTAGAATTTTTATATATACTTCAAAACGTTAATATATTATTATCAAATTCTTGAAATTTTTTTGTACTATTAAGGAATGCCCTGTAGTGATACAAACTCCTCCCTCCTTTTCTACTGTAACTTATTTAGCAGGTAATTTTTCTGAAAATGATGTACCTAATTCAAAATATGAACGAGTAGTATTAGAGCTATTTAACTTTGTGTGCTAAAGATAATAAGTCCATGATAATATTGATTTGGATTAGGATAATATGGGGACTAGAGTGATTTTAAAAATGTATTAATATTAATCTATCGACATTAATAATTTAAACATGTTACAACTTACCAGTATAATAAATGCTAGTTCTAATATCACATCTATTTTATATTTTATATTAAAACTATTTTGAAGGACTATTATCTTTAGTATAAACATTTTAATAACCTAGAAACCACTAGTTTAAATTTTGAAGTAGACACATCAACATTTTCAAAAAAAATATCAACTAAATAATTTTAAATAAATACGGAAACTTGAACTCTGATTATTACCTAGTTTTATTTTTTTTTCTCTTAATGTATTATGTTTTCCGTTCTACCTAGCCTTAACTGAAGAGTAATATCAATGGATATTTTCTCTGATCATGTGAACTCATGTCAAAAATTCATCACTCAAATTTACTTATTGTATTATATTAAATATAGATTGTAAATAAACTTTTAAAAATAAAAAAAAATAAATACGGAGGTTCTCAATTTCTCATTTGGAAAACAGAAGTTTGTATCACCACGGGACACTCTTAAAATATTACAACAAAATTCAAAAATTTAAAAAAAATACGCTTTGAATAAGTTAATTTAAAATTTCCAAAAATCAGAATTTGAATATATATATTATTAAAGGAAAAATCAGGGATGTGAGTGTGCTTGGTGAATCGTCCTAATAACCCAACATATAACAGGGAATCACTCCTCTGTTTAACATTAATAAAACACAAAATGATTTTTAAATTTTTATTAATAGTTGATATAATTAGAATAATAAATATAATATACCCGCTATTGGCTACTAATATATTTTAGATTTTGCAATTGAATTATGAAATTTGTTTGAGCTTGTATAATTGTACTGAATATTTTTTTAAGCAGTTGGAAATTAACATTATTCATTATAAATTGTAATATTTATTACATATTGTACAAATATTTTAAAATTAGAATATAGATCTATCTATTAAATATGTTTTCCTTGACTTTATTTGCAAGACTACTAACTTTTATGACTCACTTAAGGTAAGTCCCACAAGACTAATTGCCAGTCACTAAATTGCATTAAACTTTAATTTATCATATTTTTGAATTCATAATTGCAACTGACACAACCGATTTCAGTATACTTTTAACTGAAAGATAAATTACTATAATTATATTTCTTTACTATATGGACATAAAGTACTGTTGTATAGTATTCTGGGTACATTTCAAAATCAACTAAACATTACAGACAATTTGTTTATTATATAGGTATTTATAATAATATACAAAAACATATTTTATTTTTTACCAAATAATACACCACTTTTAGATTATAAAAAAAAAAATAATAATAATAATACTTATTTTAAATAACAACAAAAAATAATAATATAATATAGAACTCAATTTTAACATCATGAAATACGATATAATGGATACAATAAATGGTTTTGAAAACATCATAAATCAATATTTCTCCTAAAGTTGTTATAATAAATGTGGTTTGTCTATCTAATTTTACCAACGATTGACGATTTTTAAAAGTAACAAACAAACATTATACATAACCATTACATTGATAATCGCATAAAAACATACAACATTAATTTGGTTTTTAGGAAATAAAATAACATAAAGTATAGTTAGAGATAAATAAATACACTTTAGAATAATTTTTTTTTAAAAAATGGTAGGCTATTGAAACGTAAACAAATTATAGGTAGTGATATAAAAGCCATGTGAAATGTTTGGTTACAACATAATAATATACTAGCATCGGTTGAAGGCAAAATAAAGCGTAATTGTTACTAAAATATTATAAATTCTGTTATGTTTTAAATAAATCTGAAGGTAGTTATATAATTATAATATGTTTAGCACCTATATATTTTGAAAAAAATTGTTTAAGAGTTTTAAACTTCTAGAGTTTTTAATAATTTAAATTATAGTTTACAATTTTTGACAGCAAAAAATTATATAAAGTTTTGTAACGTACAGTTAATATTTTTGTTAATTTACCACGTGTCTGATGGACTATTATTTGATGCAGGACTTTTTCTTTCTGCACCTGGAGCTGGGCTAATACCAAATAATCCACCAACTGGACATCTTTTATTCAATTCTACACATATAAATAAAATAAATAAACCCCTTTAATAATATAAAACTATCATTTAATAACAGTAATACAATAATAGATGTACAATGTATTTTTGGGTAAATATTAAGTGTATATTAAATAAATAGAATTAATTAAGTGTGAAGTATAAAAATAATGGATGATGTATATTTAAAGATTCTAATTATACATTAGGTACTTCATTAAACTATCCTAAAATTCATATGTAGTACCAAAACCTGTATTAACAGACTTTATTTTATTTGTAAAAAATACACATACTGTTGTCTGGAATTTCTGAAAACATTCAAATATAGTCCAACAATTCATTAGTTAGATTATATTGTATGTATTTTACAATTTATAGTATACAAAAAATTCTATGAAGGTCTTATATTTTTATTAAAAATTAAATGTATTGTAAAGCAACAAATATTTTTGCAATTGAAGTCTTTAATATATATTAGAAAAAACAGTATCTCACCTGCTATAGATAACAATATTTTTCTTCGAGCGCCTAAAGCTGTAACACCAATTTCACGTAGGTCACTTTCTGTCAATGTCTTGAAAGTAGTCCAATCAATTTCATGAGATTTAAATAGCTCTAGAGTACATATTAACATTTAAACCATATTATATTATGAGAATATGATGAATTGAATAATTAACTAACTTATATATTTATCTAAACCAAGAATTGCCAAATGAGATGGTAAATCAGCAAATGAAGAAGATGTGATTTTAGACACAGTCGATGTAGGCGTGGAGTCAAGGTGATTACTCATTTCCATTGATGCCAGTTCAGATATATCATTATTTATTTCAGGTGTAGAGTTACTCCATATATTTAGCTCACTCTATAAATATTAAAACAATAATATTATTAAATAATAAAATAATTTGGATAATTGAAAATGTATTTACATCTTGTTGTCCTTTTAACATAGCTGAAGGACTTGATTGACTAAAACCATAACCGGACCATATAGATGTTGGAACTCTTATTTCCGATCGATTTGGTTTTGTTTGAGACACTATTAAATATACACCATGCAAATTACATTACAATTTTTAAAATTTGACTTTAAATATACCTTGTGTTGCAGCAACCCGTAAATTATGGTAATCATAAGTTATCGGCTGTCTTCGAAAACCAGGTGCACGGCTCTCAAAAATTTCTAAATCTAATGAAAAAATTAATGTAATTAGTAAAAAAGTTTTTTACATTATTAGAAATGTTGTTGATATTTAAAAAGTTTTTGATAAGTTTAAAAATAAAAATACCTAATTCATTACACGATGACAACAAACTTTGATTTGGAGAATTATTTGAGTCTTGAATATAATTAAATGCTAAAATAATAGTAAAATAAAATAAAATAATTTAATTTTTCTAAACAGTGGTTCTCAAACTGTGAGATGTAGACGACTACATGGTGGTACATGGAATATAGATAAAGTAATATACTCCAGATAATATTGAAATATATAAATATTGTTATTTAGAATAATTATATTATTAGTCATTAGTGGTGCATGACTATTCTATAATACATATGAGTAGTTTGCAAAAAAAATTTAAGAACCTCTAGTATAATGTAAAAATATAATATGATGATTTACTTGATTTTCCAATGTGATTATTATTAGTTGATAAATTGTCCATTTTTATATCGTTAGCCAACTGTTGTATTCTGGGGCCCAAAACATTAATCTGAGAAATATTTCCATGGTTATTTACTAAAGGTAAATTAATTACACTATTTTGACATGATGTAGAAATTGATCCAGGGAAGTTTGTGAAATTATTAAATCCGCCTAAATTGTTAAAAGATTTATTTGAATATCGATTTCCACTGAAAAATTCTCCATTGGAAACTAAAAATGATGGATTTTCATTTGACACGTTATATGTATTTGGTATACTTGGTGATATTATTTCTCCAGTACCACCCAGTAAACACTTTCTACCCTCATAAATGTTACCTATAAAAATAAAAATAAGTATTTTATGCATTGTAAGATATTTGACATATAAATTATTAAAACAACTTTTCACATTCATTATTAACAACACTCACCTACAGATCTTTCAAACCCTTTTATTGAAACGGTATATATATTTTGACTAGCTTTATGTCGAAGCGATATATATATGTCTAAACGTTGCATTACACTGTCAATTTGTTCGTGGGTTAGTACCATTTCATCTTGCGGAATGTCAAACATAAGAAGCAATGGTAATGATCCCTAAAAAATGCCGTCTATAAATATTTATACATTTGAATTTAAAAAATATGAATAAAAATATTACAATAAGCATTTGACGAGCTGCGTAGACATTATGTATATGCCCAGTGATGGTAACACTGCTTTTTTTAATGGAAGGTATATTTGGGTCCTTAGCATCCGGAAACAATATTTGGGCGCCAGTTCGTCGGGTGATAGCTCTGAGTGTTTCATTGCCTGGCCCCATTACTATTTTATGATGTTGAGGAGATATTTCCATAACCATAAGTATTAAAACTTGATTCTAAAATTGTAACAATATTGTTATTTTATATAAATTTTATTGACTTATTGTTCATTGATAACTAAGTAAAAATAATAGTTTAATGCATTACTAACATTACTAGTTTTAATTAATATATAAAAGTACACTGAAATTATTGAATTTCATTTGTTTAAACTTGTTGATTGCTTTTTATTACTCAGTTGTAGACTTAGGGCCACTTTTCAACTCTTTTAAATATAAAAACGTACATAAACTATATTTTTAATAAGTATTGAACATAAATCTATAGCTTGAAATTTAAAGAGTAATTTATAAGTATTTGACAGTAATAAAACATTTTCTTCAAAAAAGTGTAGTTGAAAGTTAAAGATTTTTAGTCTTTTAGATGAAAAAATGTACAACTCAAAACTTTTAGATCATACCATCCAACCAAAACATAATGGTGTTAAAAAATAAAAAAACAATATTTGTTTAACTATTATAACCTTTTGTATATATTTAAAAAATTTAAATTATTATTAAACAAATAATAAAAATGACCCTACATTAAAAATTATTGAACCGCATAAACAATCATCTAATATAATACCACTTTATAAATTGTATAAGTTAGTGAGAATTTTTTTATTCCAGCATTCATAATATTTATACCAATTAATTTATCAGCTAAACAATGAACATATATTATTTGTGCTGATACAACATAATTATATCCTAATAAGTAATAATTTGTTTTCAATTAACATAACATTTCATATCTTACAGCAAGATTTCCACACATATGAGTTATAAGTTGCATAGTAGCTTCTTTCACTCTCACGACATCCCATTCATGGCCTTTAACCATAACCATAGTCGAATGAAGCTTAGGTCTAGTACGAAACATAACATGAACATTAAAATTTTCTTGAATAGAGCCAATGTATGGGAATTGACTAGATGGATCTTGATAATTTTGAACGGTCCCAATGTTTGGCCAGTCAAAACAAAATATCAACGGAGTCAATTCCTAAAAACAAAAACTATTTAATTAATATTTTTGCTAAACAAACAACATGCTGCTTCATATGACGAAATATTCTTAATTCCAGACTTCTCCACATTTTCAAATTCATGCTACAACAATTTAAAATACTTGTCAACCTGTCCTAACAAACACAGTTCACTTTTGTTTTCCTTGTTACCAGTATTACCTAATTTTTTACTATAGAAAATGTCCTAAATTTAATTCATAATTGTTTCATAGTTTAAAACTTATACATTTTAATAATTATTGTTATTCCAAAATCAAAAGTTTATAATATAATAGATATTTTAATTTATATCTTAGTACTTACTCGAACACGGGCTCTAGCCCGTTCTACAGCACCACAATTACCAGCAATAGAAACTTGATTACTTTTTTCTAACAAACTTGTTCTGTTTGAATCTGGAAAGTGTATATGACAACCTGTGTTTTCCATCACTTGTTTAATGGTCAGACCGCCACGACCGATAATATGTGAATGATCAGTGTAACTAAGATCTAGCTTCATTGTCACGCGATTGCTCTAAGTTTAATATAATATGATTATTTTTGAGTAATTAATTACATTGTTCAAGGTAACAGAAAATATTCTCACTCTATCATCCAATACACTCATCACTTGCATTTTAGCAGCCTTTACATCGTCTGGGAGTCCTGCGATTCGAACATGTGGGTCTGTAGGATACATTTAAAAGCTTAGAATATTATACATTTAGAAGTACAAACAAGTTTTCAAAATATTAAATACATAAAAGAGTATTAATGTAATTAATAAAAAAAACATTTAGGATATTAGTATTAGGCACTCGCTTTTAATTTCTCACCTCAGTGGAACAGAATATAGGGCATCAAATGATGAAAAACAGTAACTTTTTTAGAATTTGAAATGCTCATAAATGCTTCAAACTTGACTATTCAAAAATATAAAAAACTGTAGGCAAACAAATGTTTGTGAAAAATGTTGAAATATTTTAAATATACCTATATAGTTAGAATGTAGACACGTGGTCCAATTATAAATGTATGATTCCTGTAGTCTTTTATTAAATTACAAGATAAATGTTATTAAAATAAATCTAAACATGATATAAAATTTAACAGTGTCAGTTAAAAAGTATTCATTATTTTGAAACGGCAACCTATACTTTTAGTTTTATAATCTGAAACCAAATATTTTTCTATAAAAACGTTGGTATCTAAATATCAAAAATTAAACGAATATTTTCTTTATTAATAATTAACAAGTATTTCTAAAGTTTGAATGAGCGGAATGTAAACATAGACCACAACCAACAGGGGGAGGGGGTGATATTGGGTATCCTTATTGTCATGAGGACCATGTGGACAATTGATACTTACCTACTCTTCTTATCCTTCTTATAAGTACTAGTGAATTGTTTATATATAAAAACTATTTAGCTTACATGCTCAATAAATCAATGAATGATATTTATACATTTTAATGTTTAGAAAAATATTCTTTTTCGGATTATGTTGGGTATTCATTGTTAAAATAATCAACCTGTATAATAAATTAAATAAATATCCATGCAGTATCTTCAATACAAATTTTAAAATATAAACCATAATATTATGTACTAATTCTTCTTGTATTATTATGGTCATACTACTCATACTCATACATGTAGAGATTTCCAGTTTATATTTCTGTTTAAATTAGAATTAGGTTTAAACAATATGTAAAATGACTTGTAACACCAATTATGTATACTGCGCGTTTGCGCAAGGCTTAACCCTCCTCGTAAATAGTAATATATAATATTTCCCATACATTTTAAAATCAACTTTTAATTGATAATGATTTAAGTAGTTGATTTTTAAGTTTCCATTTTTCTAACTATTAAAGATCAATCCTCGGATTAAAAACGATGTATTTCTACTTCGATTGATTACGCAGCAATTATTGTATATGTATCTAGTGTTAGCTCTTCGTAGTGTACTACACCAGTAAAGTAGTACACCACATCAGTACATCACCATATTATTATTATACCACAGAACAATAATTAAATAGCGTGAGCAGTGAGCACAATCTAAACATTCAAATATTTAATCAATACGTTGCCTTTATCGGTTAGCATGCTTACAAAATACTACGCCGCTACGGATGTGTTTTCAATTGTAAATCAGTCAAAGACCACAGAATAATTTGAATCTATTTTGTAAGAGACTTCTATTATTTTGTTCACATACAACCATAGACCTTATAGTTGAGTATTATGAACTATGATAAGATCTTAGTTCATGTTGAGTAATGAGAATATAGGTACGACCTATAAATTATAATACATTAGATTACAGTATGTCAATAATTGTCCCTTGTCAATACATACATATATACTAGCTGATCAAGTGCACTTCGTTGCCCATTAAAAGAATGAATAATGGTGTTACGTTGAGGGCAAAATACATACCATCCCCTATTTCAACCCCTAACAGCCCTTTTTTGGTATTAAAAAGTAGTCTATATCCTTTCTCAGTGTCTAAACTATCTATGTACACCAAATTTCATTTAAATCGGTACAGGAGTTTCGGAGCCTATTCAATACAAACAATTAAACAAACAATCAAATCTTTCCTCTTTATAAATATGTAACCATTGACAACAATATAAATAAACAGTATATAGCAACCACGGTTACCAATAGCAACCATGGTTACCAATATCAACCATTTATAAACAAATATTTCCATCATAAATCTCAAAATCCCTGGTTGAGCACCTCACCTCACCACACCACCTTGTGGATCTAAACCATCCAGGGCGTCACCCAAACGCATACAAAAAAATTCATTCAAATCGGTCCAGCCGTTTAGGAGGAATTCAGTGACATACAAACGTACAGTAGAATTATATATATAAAGATATATTATAAAAATCATGTGTTATCAAATATCAGATTACTTTACAAATGTCCGTTTAAATGTCTTTTAGGTATTATTATATAAGCAGTAAACAATATTTTTACTGTGAGGTATTTGTATTCATCTTTAAGAAAAAAGATTTAATAGGTAGTTGATAAAAATCAATGCATGTTAAATCTCAACAAAACTTAAGCTATGTCTATTATAAACATTAGTGCATTACCTATTATAATATATTTGTAATTCAATTACAAAATTAAAAGTGTTAGTTTAAATAAAATATTAAATTATGTACTAAAATCCAAAGGTTTATAATCTTATAGGTTAAGAAGGTAGGTAGCAGTTTTTAAGAAACACCATGAAACCATCCATAAAACTTTTAAATTACCTAATAGTACTTATAATATTTCGTAGTCTTAAAATAATTGATTAATTAATAATTAAAACATACCTCTAAAAGTATCGAATAAAAGCTATGAAATGTAAATATTCAAAATTATTATCTGTCTAGATAAATTTTACAACATACCTTGAGTTTTATGAGCCTTATACTCAGTATTTAAAATTTCTATCCACAAAGTATCATCCTTAGTTGACCAAAAGAACGTTTGCTGAGGTTGATAATTTAAAAACTTAAATACCTCTTTATTATGCCTTAGATCAGTCAGCAATTGAAATAAACGAGACGTATTAATCATTGTAGAAGTAATAATGAAATAAAGAGTTAGCTTAATGTAAATAGAATTGAATGTATAAATCATATAAGACAACAAACGCTAAGTAATGCAAGCATTCAACACGAGTGTGTCTTGCACTCTTGTCTACTTGTTTATGTAAAAAATAAACTATAAAGATAACTAAATTTTTTAACGAATTATATTATATTATTTAGTTGTCGGGCTGTCTAACAGACTTTTGAAAAGTAGGGATATAATGTTGTGACTTGCGAGTCACGAGTGGGATATTTATAGTAATCAAGTAAATTTAATTGATACGGCTTCGGGCTGTGGCTATCAGAAAAAAAACATTATCAATCATTATTCCATTATTTATAACTATTTTAATACCAATTCATTCTTCCGTTTATTTCTTAAATATAAAAATTACGAAACCTGTTTAAAACATAATCAAAAGGAATCACATTTTTTCAAATTTAAGAAAAAGTTCCTTCGAACTTAAATAAAAACACTAATAAGTAATAAGAATAACTTATTAGGTACCCTAATAACATATAGGTGACATAATAATGTAGACGATATTGTTCTTAAATACATGTATGTAGGTATTGTTAAAAGTAAATGTACAGATTTTTTTCAGATTTTATATAAATATACAAAATAAAATAATATGTGTAGCCGTGTAGGTATTTGTACGCTTTTTATTCAAATTTTAAATTCATTAATTACCTTTTAACACAGTTCATAGTTGTACCTTGTATAATCTCTCTCTCTCTCTCACGATTTGACAGTATTAAAATATAACAATATTAAACAAGCATAAAATATATTAAACGGTTTATGGTTTAACAAAACCGAGCTATTGTTTTTTACGTTGTTAAGCTTGCACAATTATTAAATGGCAGGATAGAATTGATTATTAATTTTATGTAAAGGGGGGGGAGCTCCCCGGCTTTTTAAACAATAATTTTATTTACTCATAGTATCAAAAAAAAAGTTTTTACGTTGTAAAAAATATATTTTTAATTCTGAGCGGAGCAATGAATGTTTTGGTTTTGACAATATGTACTCAAAATAATCGGGGAAAACTAAGACAAAATACGGGATTGGTACACGCAAAACTATAAATACTTGAAGTTTTCACCAAATGTTTATATTAGTATTTTCTGTACATAGTTAAATTTTCAAAATATTACAAATATACAAATATAACAATCATAAACATTTATCGAATCAATGGTGACTGGTGAGCTAATGCCTAATGGTCATGGACGCCCTTAAACATGATTTAATGGCCCATGATTGCCAATTGGTCCATTCAATTTTATTGAACCATTATAGTAATCAATTTTTCACGCTACCCGGCATTACTCTTTTTTTAGGTATCTATTTAAAAACAATTGACATTTTTGATTTTTTTCCTATAAATATCGATTACAAATATTGGCTTGGTCAAAAAGTTTGACAATTTAATACAAAGTTACTCTTAATAAGTTGTTATTAAAGCCATTTAAAAAAATTAAAGATACAAAGGCACGAGTTTTTTTAGAAGCATTTTAAGTTCAAATGTTAACAAAATTAGTCAAATTCACAAAAATGTGCAAATTATTTTGTACCTAGTTAAAAATATATGAAATGTACAATTGCTATAGCTAAGACTTGAAAATATAATAGGTTCTTTATAAGAATGTCAAGTTCACATTTGGACGAAATAAGATGCTTGTAGATGATTTTAGTAGTTTTGTTTTAATTTATTATTCATGGGTATTGTAAACTTTAAAAGTATATTATTATATGCATAATGACTTTTTCAAATGCAGTGTGTTAGGCAACAATTAATTCAACCTACTGTCCTACATACTGCATAATATAGCGTATTAGTAATATAAAACTAAATTACTTTAATAGCAATAATAATAATGTAATATCATAAAATATACTTATAGTAATAATATAATATAGTCTGACAAACCAGATCAAAATCGTTTTTCGAATGCAATGATTTAATCATTTAATTCAAATTTAACACAATGTTACCCACTAAGGTGCGTCACACTTATATTGCAGGCAAGTAAACTGGGTGGGCCGGGCCCCCCTAAAATTTACTCTAGCCCAGAGCCACCCCCCAAATTCAAAATAAAATTATTTTTACTAAATATCAAAAACGTGCAAGGGCTTATCCTACAGTGGGGGTTCAAATAAGGTATATTTGAATCACGTGATTCACAAAAATATTGGTGGGTGTCCTATATGGTTGGAAAATTTGAACAATTTTTAAAGGTTGATAGTTAAACTATAAATATAATGTTTAGCCGTACACGTGTTCTTTGCATAAGTCGTACAGTAACAGACAATTGTACCTTAAGCTAAAGCGTGGTAAAGAATTGAATAGAATTAGAAATATTGAATTTATTAATGAAAATAATTGTTACTTATCTTGAATTTTTGGTTCCCATTATTTAACCACTTACAACCTAAGAATTCACTCATTTTTTTTAGGGTGGGTGCGGTGTAACTCAGTGTAAAAATATTAAATGTGATTCAAGGAAAAAAAGTTCAAGCCGTCACTAAATAAATTTATTGTGATTACTATTAGGTAATACTAATACAATTATTATTATGATTGAATTTAAATTTGACTACCTAGACTCTAATAGACTCTCTAGGTCCTAGAGCCTAGAGGCCAGGTGGTACCCGAATCTGTGTTCAGTGTGGCGTGTTCAGTACTTGAATCGTCATCTTATAATATATATCATTAACCAACGACTAAGTAAAATATCAACTATCGGGAATTGAATGACAAATAAATAATCGTTTAGTTAATTTGATTTCTCTAGTTATTACCGAAAAACAGGAAAATTCTTTTATATTGAACTTTTAAATACCTATTAATAAGTTTATAATATTTTATTATGAACATTTTCTATAACATATTCATACCTACTTGTACTTTTTTTTAATAAATTTGAGATTGTTTAAGAATTATATTTAATTTAAAAACTGTTTGTCACTTTTATTTTTGATAAGTATTTAGATATGAATTAATTGTTCTTAATAGGAATTGAAAGTTAAAAATTAAATCAATTTATGTTCTAAATAAATTTATTTTTCACGGCATGAAAAATGTATTTCTGTAATGAAGATGTATAATATTTAACTGTTTTTTTTTTATTCATAGATACTATTTTGTGCTTTGTACACGATTCAGTTTTACCTGAACGTCATATTAAGGAAAGTGTGAAGGACCCCCAAAAGTTTTTCATTGAAAACAAATTATGGAAAATAATACATGGGCCCAAAATGTTTGGTTCCCCTAGCTAATATCGATTTATTGGCTACGAACCTGACGTAGGCTACTATACAGTAGAGCGGTATTTCTAGAGCTTTTTGACTAAAACAATTAAGCTCGATTGTTAAAATTGGACAAAAAACGGTAAATTTGATGAATCATAAAATTTATTTTAATTACAGTCGAATCCACTTATTCCACTTATTACGATGCAGTATACAGGGTGTCCCAGGTCTATTTGACTAATGCAATAACTTTTTTTCTATTCAATATTTTTAAGTTTTTTTTTTTTGTAATGATTTGTAGAGCTCTGCGCTATAATTTGTATATCTTAAATTTTATTTTATTTTTTTACAACAAAAATAAATAATTTAAATTTTGTATTTAATATTTTTCTAATAATCCAAGATATCTATTTCATAAATAAGTATTTAAGAACCATTTTGGCGTTTAAAACTTTTAATTTGGTTAAGTCGTTAATTTTTAAACAATTTTCAAAGTGTGTTAAAATTCAAAATTATTTCTTACTAATCACTGTTACTGTTGAAAAAGTTATTGCATTAGTCAAATAGACCTGGGACACCCTGTATAACGATATTTTAAATAAAACGATTCATATTCACGATATTTATTCATAAATATATATTATATATAATATGGTTTGTATAATTATCCGGATATAACGATCTGATTATTTAGGTCCCTTGAAGATCGTTATAAGTGGATTCTACTGTATTTTGCCAATTTGCCATAGCTCAAAAAATAATAGTCTATATAGAGACAAGAGACTTGTCATTTTAACACTTATCAACAAACGTCTCTGAAAATACTGAAAATCCCAACATTTAACTCTTATAAAAATAATTGTTTGACCTAATATTTATGAAACTTGAAATATAAATAGAGAAATATGTGGTAAATTTTTTGATAAAAGCACATTTTATGGTTTGTTCAAATTGTAAGCTAAGCGAAATTTTTTATGTTTATAGTTTGGTGTTAAAATCTTAGTAGGTATGGAAAACATTTTAATTGAACTTTTGAGACATTAGAAGGTATACGGTTTAAAATCGGGAAAAATCAAAAATTATTTTGTAGTTTAAAATTCATAAAATGTTCAATATTTATCATACTTTAAACTTGAATACAAGATTATCCAAATAATTGGAATTTAAACATAGAATAACCGAATTACTGATTTTTCTTCAAACCATTTTTGATATTTTACTATAATTTTAATATTATTAATCGTAGAAACTTGAATAATTTCACTGTCCTTAAACTATCATTTTATTTACTCAATGAAATTGAAATTGAACTTTAAAAACCCCATAAATTTTGTTTTTATTAAAAATATTAATTTTTTTTATTTACATTTGAAGTTTTAAATTTTACGAAATTGGATATTTAAACAAAAAATTCCGATTTATTGTCAACAATTTGATTTACCTAGTTATTTTGATATTATTTCAAAAATTATTAATCATAGTGACCTGAAGCTTTTTGCGATTACGTATAATATGGTTATCTTCTATACACAATGCAATTTTCTAAATATTTAAAGAATTATGACTAATTTCAAGCTATTTAGTATTTATATTATAAACCTATTCACACCGTTCTAATACGGTACATCGGTATTGATCAATAAAAAAATAACTAATACATAATGTCAATAGATAATAATAAATTGTATAATATCATAATAACTATTAAATATAAATAATAATATATGGGATGTTTTTAGCAAAAATTTATTTCACTACTGTACTACTTACTAGTTACTAATTGGAAAATTAATTACTTATAAGTAATTACAATATAAATTAATTATCCTTAGTAATAGGCCGTTTCCGGTGGAATTGATTTTGAAATATTCTGAAGTAGAATATTTTTTCTGAGAATTTGTATGTACAATAATTATTTTAGTATTTAAAGTTTAACTGAGCGGACTGGGTGTTATACCTACCCCTCAAAATCAACTGTATTTGACTATTAGGTTATTACTTTTTATATAGATAATGATAAACCAACCTTTTTTTGATTTTGCTCCAATTTTCAGTCTAGTTGGCCACAAAATGAGTGTTCTCGTATCAGTCATTACCTTAAAAAGTACGAAATTGTTATGTTATATCAATAAATCATAAACTTAATATCAAAATCCAAAGGAAAAAATAATCAAATATTCGTTAAAAAAATTACTTTTTGAAAAAAGTTGACTGCTGTTATTCCGTCCTCACCATCACCTAAAAAATACATAGTTAATCAAATTAGATATATATTAGATATTTTTAAATGTCTAGGTTCGAGTATTCGACCCTTGGGCTTTTTTCAACTGTTATGCTCTGTACGTCATATTATTTTCACAATACCAATATACCATATATGTATATGTTCAAACTTGAATGTGGGGCCCCAGAAATTCAAAATCAACCGGGGGGCCCACCCTTGATGTTTTACCAAATCTCCACTGGTCCAAGGTCAACTCATTTTTATCATATGACATATATATAATTTAAGTTTGTAAAATATCAAAATTAAAATATCATTTAATAGGTAGATACTATTGTCTATTAATTATTAATACATCAAATTATAGCGTTTGAATAAAATAATTACTAAAAAATAACTTAAAATGTATAAAGTAGTAAATAATTAGTATATCATATATGATATATCCAGTGCCAAATATAAGGGGAAAGGGTAAGTGGATACCTTTGCCTCGGACGCTGTTGGTATAAGTGTACTCTCTGCTAAGTGCTAACTCTTAAGTTAATCAAAAATATAACAAAAAAGTCATGAGTATGAAATGTACAGTAAATTATGTATAAACTATAACAAATGTCCAAACTTAAATCAAAATAAAAACAGTAATATATTATTCACATAACTAATTTTTAAATCTTCAAAATATAAGTCGCCATTTTAAATATTGAAATAAATCTATTATAGTTTAGTACTTTAATACAGTGATCCCAACCTTTTCTATTCTTAGCCCTCTTTGTAGGTTTTCAAAAATCTCGCACCCACCTCCTATAAATTGAAAAAATTGATCACCTTTTTTTTGTATACTTTACAATCTAATCTACTAAAAACCACGATAATCCCTTAATCAAAGGACTTGCGTCGGCCACCTGTCGGAAGCTATTAATTTAGCTGATTTCCTAATTGTATTTATAATTTTATTGTAAGCTCATAAAAAATGTGTATAAATAACTGACAAAGTGTCTTCACTAGTTAGTGGCTTCTTAAATCTGTTCTTTCTTCAAGCCACTTTTTATTCATTTATTTCTTTTACTTATTGTTCAATTTTATTATGTAACAGATTGTAAATATAAAAAAAAATAAAAATAAAAACTTTACAATTAAACTATACAATATTTTGTTAAACATAAAAACTATTGTAAAATAAAAATAATTTAATAAATACAAATTTTACTTTGTGTTGACTACTTGTGCCTCCCCGGCAATGTGTACACTCCCCTCCGGGGAGATATGCTCCCCAGGTTAGGAAACATTGCTTTAATAAAATAAATTTCATATTAATATTTTAATATAAACATTTAACCGTAATTCCGAAATGATAGTTAGAGTCATTAAGTCCCGTGATTAGAAAGTAAGCACCAATAGTATAGACGTATAGTCACTATAGTAATTAGTAAGTGGTAACTGGTAATCATTAATATACGAGAGATACTTGGTGACGAGTTGAAAACTTCTAAGAACCTAACTAAAAGCTGCGTCGGGCATAATAATTTGGAACTTCTTAAACGTAGGCAATATTTAATAGAATTGTAGCATATGTTATAATATCAATATCAGCCTGCTCTACAGTACGGTTTCTTTGAGACTTGAGTAGAATAGAATTTAAGAAATTAAAATTGAAATTGTCTCATTCTGAAATCATTGAAACATAGAAGTCTTTGTAAATACCATTTTATTTATTTTCTGATGCGTTTCGTTGCCTATATTTAAATATACAAATGTACAATGTACCTATATTTAGGATGTTATTTTACAATGCATACTTCAAAAAAAAATTTTTTTTAATTTAAAATCTAATAATTTAATCTATTCCAATATCAATGAATTTTAAAATTAAATTTGTAACAATATTTTAAAAATTAAAATAAAATAAATATGTGTTGTCTTCGTCTTACGAAAGCACAAGATATCAAATTCATGTTCATTACATCCAATTTTGTGTCATAATCTTTAGTAATAGGGAGAATTTACCTATTCATAAATTAAAGGTAAGAAAATTATCTGTTTTTCTCGTTGATTTTTATGATATTTAAATTTTTAAGCGAGTTATGAGAATTTTTAAATTGTAATATTTTACATGATCATAACTAAAGCCTAAAAATGAAAATATCGTAAAATCCCAAGAGAGCACAAATAATGTTCTTACCTATTAGTTTGATAATAGGTAAATTATCTCTATTATTAAAGATTATTGCACAACATTGGAACTGCTGGACATAAATTTGATATGTCACGACATTGTAAGACGGAGACAACAAATGCGGGTATGCCGTTCTGTATCGTTCTTAATATTTTAAAATATCTAAATTGAAAACTCGAAAAGAGCTTTTTATAATAGGTATGTACTATGCATGTACTATGCATGTTTATTTATCAATTGTTTAATTATGTACATACATATAAAATAAAATAATTTTATGTTTATTACATTGCTTAAATTTTGCAATGTGGGTTTTTCCACAGAATACAACTAATATACAACCTTAATACTTAATCCACATTTAGTTATGTATGTGTTATGCGTAACTTACTAATACATAATTCAAATTTGAATTTATGTTTACATTGGAATTAACTAATATATATGTTTATATTTTATTAAAAAAATACTTACAGTGCAACATGGCCTCAAGTTTTTTTCTGTCGACTTTGAATCGTTCCTTGGCCAAATCATCGGCTGATTCTAATCCTAAAGAAGTCGCTAATTGATGCATTTCTTCTCGGCTGTCGCTATAACTCCTGCCTGATGTCCCCGTACCAGAATCCGATATTTCGGACATTGTATCCGAGCTGGCAGCCGAAGTCATCACGATCGAAGACATCGTGGCCATGCTGTTCGCTGTGCTGTTGGTCATTGTTCACTGCTTGAATAACGTTGTTTGACTGTCTATTTGAGTAGAATAACTGGGACGTCCAAAATATATGGTACAATATATTATATAAATCGCATTAGGTTATCTTAAGATAACGACTTAACAGATAATTGAATTTAAACCGTAAGGTAAAGTTACTAAAATAAAATCCATCATAAACCTAATCAATTAATGGAGAGGACATATTATACAAGATGTAGGGGTCTCCAACATTTAATTCCATTTAATTCCATTTATCGCAATTTCGAACATTTGATTTCATTAGAAGTCCTATAATCTACAGTTCAATTTGGAAGATTTTTTGGCTAAAAACAATGTCCATACCGATGATTTTCTATATTTTGTTTAATATATTTTAATTTATAACGTACATGTAGGACATGTCTATTTAATTACAAAATATTGATAGATTATTATTTTAACAATTTTACTTGAAATTATATATTGAAATTAAAAAAATAATAAGCCTTTATTCTTTAATGACTTTGACTTTAAATTTGTTTTTTATTAATAAGACAATTTATTGTAGAGTTGTATTTTACATTACATAATTTTGTTTGAAACGTCGATAGTTTTTCGAGGTTCATTTAATTAGAAATATTACACTTGTAAATAAAATAAATAATAATAAGCAAATAAATCATAAATGTATTATTATTAAACAGTCGTTGTTCGTAACTAATTTTTGAATACTTTAAATCATAATACAAGTTTTTAAATAAGCTTATGTACAAATGTACTATACATCTGCAGTTAATATAATTACATAGGTATATATCATGTAATCACGTGTACAATTAATTGTTTAGTAAATAGAAGATTTTTACGAGATTTTAACTACCCATATGTTTAAAAATATTTAAATCTTCGGTAAAGCTCAAAACTATAATTATTACAACTCACAAGACACGAATCTTGATTAAACATGGTGTAACTCATATAATTATTGTTTTTGAGAGGGGAAAGGGCACTCGGGTTTTAAAATTGTATAGTTGAAAATGTAAATTTTATACCTATTGAATATTGCATGTTGAGGGGACTTTTGAATTATTTAATAAATCTATACAGTATACCTAACCGCTCTCACCGTAGTAAATATTCTAGGAAATTGGTATTTTTAAAATAGCAATAAAATAACGTTTAATAAGGTATATTGTAAATAGGTACTTAACACATTTACAGAATATTACATTAATTTATAATTATCAATAAAATATTGAAACATTTTAGTGAATATTTTTAAAAACTTATAGCATTTATTATTAAGGAACAATAATTTGTATTGCCAATAATAATTTCGTATTATGGTAAAAATGTTAAAAGTCAATACTATAGATAATCATTATTATATATCCATCAAGTTATATTACTCTACACATGGGTAGTCTATAAAAGATAACTGTATAAAACTGTAGGTATATTATATAACGATGTTGTCACGTTGATGTAGGTAATGTCCAGATATCTGTATCAACAATCAATTTTAAAATTTAAGCCGGGTGGTGGGCAGATAGGTTATATTATATCTATAATAGATACCCATATATTTATACATTTATACGCAGACATTCAGTCGCTTTACGTTGTGCCGTATACACGTATTATGTGTGACCATAGCGATCGACCATCGACCTTTGTAGCCTTGTAGTCTGTATGAATCTAATAAATTAGTTTTAATAATTATTAAATATAGTAGTTACTAATAACTATTTACTTCATTTTCCCATGGTAAATATTGGTATGTTCGTATATAAGCTATATGAGTGGAACTATAATATAAAATACTAAATAGCCTAGGGGCAAGGGTTTTTAAAATGTTTGTACACCGATAAAATCTCGTACAGGTAGTCCAAACTCTAAATCAAATATTATTTTAAAGTTGTAAACACAATAACTTAATTTTTCGCTTTTCGTTTGTCTGCAGTAAAAATACAATCGTCATCTGCGATTCGTCGGTTCACGCAGATGATGCTTGACTCCGGGACACTCTGATTGTCTCGGCCACACAAAAATCTAAATAACGAATATAACGATGACATATTTCAATGCAAAGCTCAATCGGTTAGACCATGGGTCACCAAATGGCGGCACGCGGGCCGCATACGGCCCGCGAACAAATTTTATCCGGCCCACATACGCCCCGCAGACAAAAAATAAAAACACATATTACGACAATATTCTATGTGTTATTGTTGTAAATTATTATTTTTGTTAAATTTTATTGGTTTTTACCGACAACTGTTGATAAATTGGTCAATAATTTGATAAATTTTAAAATAATAGCTATTGTCCTATGACCTATTATATGTTGAAAATATGTACTTAGAATTTTAATGGCCCGCGAAAAAATTCAGATTCCTAATGTGGCCCTTCAAAAATATTAATTGGTGACCCCTGGGTTAGACGTATCACGTATACCTATATAGTATATAGTATCACCTATTACAAGTACTACATATAGTATAAGTATTTAGTTTGTATAGAGTATAGACTATAGGTTTACGAAGGTATTTCATAGCTCAGCGCTCACGCATTGGTACCTATCGAATAAAAATATAAAATTAATATTAAACGTGAGTATTACGTGAAACGAAAAATCTTTTCCCATCTGTGGTTGGCAATGCGTGGTTCCAAGAAGGGGCAAATACCTCCTCACCAGATTATTATAAACGCGTATTATTTTAATGTTGGTTTTTTTTTTCAAATTAGACACCTTGTAAAGTTGTAACGATAATACGATAATAGTTCTAGTCCTTAATTTATTACAGTCAGTTTAGTCGAATGAATACTCGAATAGTCGAATTAGGTTAAACTCATTCGTTATAGCATGAACTAAGATAGTACTATCTTAGTTCATGGTTATAGGTACATTATAATATTCAAGTAAAATAATAAATATCAAAAAGAAATTAATTATGTAATTTTAGCTCTTATTGTTTACATTTTTACCAAATAGTATTTTAATACAGTATACACAATACCAGGGATGGATCAAGGGCCCTGGGTTTTGAGGGTCTATACCCCCGGGACGCAAGTTGAAAGGTGGCCACAAGTGTGCTGACAGATTTTTTTCATATAAAATGGCATCAAATAAATAAAATGTTATTATAATTTTCAAATTTATATAATATGGAAATGGACTTCAATACTTTATTACCAACACACAATTAATTAGTGTTTATGATTTTTGACTCGTTTGGACGTGATTGATGATGAGTCATTGAAAAAATCTGTAAATAATTTAGTCAAAGTTTACTCTCGTGATCTAGAAGAAAATCTTAACGACGAATTAAAACAATTCGTAGGTATGGTTTAAGTCAGGAAAAGTAAAAAATTAATAAAAACCCAATTAACATGTTAAAAATGATTGTTGAAGATAATCTTTCGGGCGTTTTACCACATAATTATGTTGCTTTCCGAATTTTTTTAAGTATATACCAGTCACCAACTGTGAAAGTGAACGATCTTTTTCTGGACTAGCAATAATTAAAAATAAATATCGTTGTATGATGGCCGATGGGTGAATCAAGGCTGACATCTCAATACTTTCAATAGAGTGTGACTTGACAATGTATATTTTATTTGAAGACGTTATAAGAAAATTTGAGGAGGCAAAATCTAGAAAAATATTTTTTAAACATTAATGAGATTAAAAATGTATTTATATATATTTTTTATTGCATGTGACGAAAAAATATAAATTGAAATTATAATATATTATAATGTAATTTTTCTACAATATCAATAATATGTATTTTATAACTCTCGACTAAAAAAATATTAAGTACTAGCAGTGTACTACTGTTTTGTTAATTAATTGTGCCTTTACTACAATATACAAATAAACTAAAGTTATTTTAATTCATATTTATTACAAATAAGTAATAACTAAATCTGATAAAATAAATGAAATTGTTTTTGATAAAAGAGCTTCACTAACAGTAATAGCTCCCCTCATATTATGACCATAATCCGGTCCTGCATAATACTTATTAAATACTACTCCGACGAACTAAATATAAAATATATTATGGAAGCCTATCCTCAGTGTTCGGAACGTTCACTAAAAAAATGAACTCGTTCAACGAACGTTCATTTATTTTTGCCGAAATCCGGATCGTCAAATCCCGTCCACGCGTTAAAATTCACCGACAGCGCCTGTAGCAGGTAGCGCTACCGACACCGCTACTTGTCAATTTCACGTATTTAATTTTTTTTTTCTTTATTCAAAATAAATATATCATAGGAATTAAAATGGAAAATATTAATATATTTTATAAATATATTTATTAAATGGTAAATAAATTGAACGTCTTAAAAATCGATCAAGTTCGTTAAAAATATAAACGTCGTTCACATTCACCTTCTGTTTTAATAAAACGAGTGACTTTCACGTATCGTTCACTATATATGAACATGAACGCGTGAACGTGTGTTCATGAACGACATTCTTTCCAAACACTGCCTATACTTAAAGTTTACGTACGTAAGTTTATGAACAATAGTATTACACTATTACCTATATCTATTTACCTATAATAAATATTTATAATTTATAAATATCTATAATATGTATCCCAACCACCGGGACTGCCTTACAAGTAACAAATAACAATAGTTATTATAAAAATGTCCAAGCCTTGTGGATGCTCTTCATCATGACATTGTGTATTTGTGTAATTGTGTAGTTATAGAAAGTACTATAATATCCGACTACCAAGTATTTAATAGTATTGCATATTTGCGTTTTGAGTTGTCTAATTAAATTACATTAAAGCAGTTAGCAGTCTCATAGTCTCATGTTTTGTACTCTCATGTAATTCTCATCTATATGATTTACAGTAGTATATTTCAGTGTAGGTATACTGTTAGTATGTCTGAATGTCTAAATGTCAGAATGTCTCCCACTCTACCAAAATTGAAAAAAAAAAGGAAATAATTGATTATTTTGATTTCTAGTAGTGGCTTGATAAAATTTTAAAATAATAATAAGTATTTCGTGTAATATTTTGAATTTTTGATGACCGATGACAACATTATTTTCTGATCTTACATTATTTTCATTCTTTAATAAATAATTAATAATATTATTATTTGTAGACCGTGGACGGCACCGTGGTCTGTCGTATGTACTTTGTAGTTTGTACTCTACTAGTTACTACAACTCTGTTTAGTGTTTACTGTTTATTAGTCTGTAGCACGAGTAGGGATGCGCAAAATATATCGATATTATCGTTTCATCGATATTGTATGTTCGATATATCGAAAATATCGCATCGATATTTTAGTTACGATATATCGATATTTATCGATATGAATTTTGATTTATCGAAACTCCCTATGGTTGTATTAAATATAGTAGAAGTATTACACAATTGTAACCGCTAAATACGCTACGAAACCGACTGCCTTTATGATTTTGTTGCAACAAAATCTAATAAATCAATCGATAAATCAAGAAAATAAGATAAAATTGCTATCGTTTTGGTTTATCCTAAAGTTGACCAGTACATATAGAATCTATAAATTATCTTTGTATTAAACGTTGTGCCTTTACCTATTTGTCGCGCACTGTGTATAATATTATATAAATTTTTCTTTTGCATAATTTTAAAAATGAGTTTAAACATAACTGACATAAATTAAATTCCAAAATGGAGTTCTCAGCGTATTCTCCAATATTTTACAAAATTAAGCCAGTATATTTATAAATGTAATATTTGTACTAAAACTTATAAAACACCAAATGGTGGTGTTCAAAATTTAAGAAGCCATTTAATAACGGAAGCTAAAAAAGGACGGGATACATCTGAAAAAAAAAGAAAACTGCAACCAACATTGCAAAATACGAACACCAAAAAAATTAAATTAAATTACGGTAAGTATCGCTTTTTTTTATAAATAAAAAAAAATTTTCGAATTAAAATTAAAATTTTATAAACTATAAATATATTATAATTATAAATTATAAAATACTTCAGAAAATCAAGAACCATGTATAAATATTGGAGATGAATATAGTATTGATGATCCATTACCTGTAAAATCTACACCGTCGACATCAACATCAACAATAATTAATTATGGCGCGGGATGTTCTAAGGTAGGAATAAACATAAAGCAAAATATAACAATAAATTATTGTTTACAATTAAATTTTAACAAATATGTTTTTTTTTTAATTAAAGGATCGTAATCTAAATTCCCCGTTAGTAGAGGTAGATAATAATACACCAATTGAACATCCGAATCCTACAAAGAAAACACAGCAAACATTACCAAATATGTATTTTAATATTTCTTCGTTTGCAGGTACCTAATCAACACTAATTTATTATATTTGTACATAATATAATTATTAAAATAAAATAGAAAATTAATCAATTAAAAAATGTAATACTCTTATAAAAATAATAAATTTTATAATATTATGAATGTAGCTGATGGTTCAAATACTGTTAAAATAACCGATGGAATAGTATATTATTTTTGCAAAGAAAATGTACCATTTGATACAATTGAAAGTGATGGTTTTCGGAATTTACTTCAAACGCTTTGCCCACTTTACAAAATTCCAAGTCGAGATACAATTAAAAGACGAGTAGATGAAAAATATAGTGTGTTATCAGGCCAATTTCGTGACAAACTTTCACAAGTCCATAATGTTACTCTTACAACCGATATTTGGACTGAAACAATGCAAATGCGGAGTTTCATTGGTATGACTGTACATTTTATTGAAGGGACTAATATTGAATCTGGTAATTTTTCATAATTTCTTGTTTTATTTCTTTATATAAAAATAATTTTCTTTACCTTAGGAGTAATTGGAGTAACAGAACTTCAAGAAAGTCATACTGCAGATTACTTGGTTGAAGTGTTTAAAAATATTTTATTAGATTTGGGTATCGACCAAAATCAAGTGATGGCTGTAGTAACAGATAGTGGGGCTAATATAAAAAAGCAGTGATTAATTATTTTGGTGAAATGCGTCATTTGTCGTGTTTAGCACATACCATTAATTTAATAGTCGAAAAAAGTATATGCAAAACCCAGGAAGAAAATCCGCAAACTAAAGTTAAAACTGGAGGAGTACCTGATTTATTAAATAAAGTGACATGCATTGTAAAATATTTTAAAAAAGTACCAAAGCGTGTGACGATTTAAGACGTCTTCAAAAGTCTGAAGGTAACAATGTAATTGATAAATAAATACTAATATAATATAATAAATAGGATTAGGATGTTTATGCACTATGATAAAAATGTAATGGCTCACAGTTTTGAAATAAATTTTGATTGTGACAATTGACGATGGTCATCGGCAATTATATTTAGGTAGGAATTCTCAACAATAAATACGTAACTGATAATTTGTTAAATGCTTTATATAGATAATCAAACTTACGATATATATTATATATATATATATAATGTATATATCAATCTCAATCTCAAGCTATCGGACAACTTAAAAGAAATATGCAAAATCATAAACATCCCAACCCTAATAATAAATAACTTGGTTTTAAAATACTATTATATGTTTAAATATTAAATATAAATGCAATTTACAGGAATATCAGAAGGAAAATATAAAAAGTTAATACTTGATGTACAAACCCGATGGAATAGCTCATTTTATATGATAGAACGTTTTATTGATATGTCAAGTATTATATCGAATATTTTACTTTCACGGACGGGAAATGATGTACCAGAAATGTTGTCAGCACGCGATCTACAGAGTTTAAAAGAAGTTTGTATGCTACTTGGGGTAATTGAAAAGTTAACTAGAGAACTGTCGACGGAAAAATATGTTATGTCCAGTAAGATTATCCCTATACTAGTATGTACACAAAATTTGATAAAAAATCAAAAACCAACTTTTTCTGTGGCGAAAAACTTACAAACTAAACTTTTAGAAGAGTTCACTTATAGGTGTGGCAAGTTTGAATATAATCCTATACTCTCTATATGCTCTATACTTGATCCTAGGTTTAAGGATATTTATTTTTTAGAACCACAGGCAAAAGCTAAAGTTATAAGTTCTTTAGTAAATATGATTGAGAAACTTCATCCTCAATTAAGTAATGATTGCGATATAAATAATATGAATGCTGAGCATAACAATGAAATTACTAGTAATAGTAGTATAGATCTTTGGAGCTTACATAAAACTCTAGAACAAGAGCATAGAAATAAAACTAAGTCTGGATCGCACGCAAGAGATGAGATAAGGTCATACTTAGATAAAGGAGTTGTTGGGCTCAAAGATGAACCAATTATTGTATGGGAAAATATAAAAGGCGCATTCCCAAATTTGTACGCTTTAACCAGAAAATATTTATGTATATCAGCGACATCAGTGCCTTCGGAACGACTTTTTAGTAGAACCGGAAACATAATGACCAAAAGTCGAAATAGATTATTAGGGTCAAGGTTAACTAAACTTTTATTTTTACAGTCATTAGACAATAAATATTGGCATTAAAATTTAAATAACCAATATATAGATACGTACATAAAAAAAATAATTTGAGATTTTAACATCATATTATTATTATTATTATTATATCCATGAAAATAAATAAAATGAAATAGGTAGACAATAATTATCAATTCTTTTTATACTTATTTCTTAATTTTTCTTTTATGTAATATATTACAATGTTATGAAGACGAAAATTACGTTTTCAAAATATTTAACATGAAGCTACAGTATTACATTATAATATAAGTGGATAATACCTATTAATAAATAAATATCGATATATCAATATATCGATATTTTTCGTCCTATAAAATATCGTTTATCGATATTTGATATACCGATATATCGAAGTATTCTGGTTTTTGCGCATCCCTAAGCACGAGTTGCACGACTACTAAACTGGACTGGAAACGAGACGTTTACCGCCGGGCCGCTTAGTGTCCGCAAGAAAGGTGTAGTAAGGGGGAATCGTACATGAACTAATCTGGCGCCATCTATACTTTAATGATAAACCATTAACCAAATATTGTATTCCCGCCAAATAAACCTTCATTTATATTATAAAAATCACTGACCAACATATTATTACATGTCGTATATTATGATCCATCCCAACATTTCGAATACTAGAGACAAAGATAATTCATCAGTCATTACCATAAACAATATTATACTGACAAAGTACACTTTATTTTTTTTTTAAATGTTGCCTTAATTTATTTTTGAGATGCGTAAGTGTTCAGTTGCTGGGTGTAACAGCAAAATCGCAATATTAAAGTGACACTTTTCAGTGTCACAAATGCTAATAAATCATCTTGGGAAACAGCAATATGTAGTACAATAAGTAATCAGGTAAAAGACCTGAAGTATGTCTGTTTAGAACATTTTTTACCTGAAGATATTTGTAGTACATATCCAATACCATCAGACGTAGTTGAAGTAAGAGTTAAAATGAATAGGTTAATCATATTATAATAAAGGAATTTGGTATTAAAGTTAATTTATTTTTAAGGGATTTGAACAGAAAAAAGTGTTTTCATTGAAGAAGGGGGCTATACCCTCGTTATTCAATCAAATAGACTCTAAACAAGTACTCTCTCATAGTATTCAAAACCAAGAACTAACTCACTCCTATAGAAGAAAACTTTTTACAGTAGAAGTAATTTAAATTAGTCAAAATAGATATTTATAATTATATATTTTTATATTACATTACTTATGTATTTATATTTTAAGACTCCCAAAATTCTTAAAAGAAATTTGAATCCTGTTGATTCAGTATCAAACAATACATCATGCAAACATATTTGTTTAGTAGATATGAAAGTAAATATTATTAATTTATAAAAAAAATACTATATTCTCTAATAGGTAGTACTAATATATTGTGCAATATTAAAATAATTTGTCTAGAAACAAGATTATTACATATGGTGTGTAGGAAAAACTTCATATTATGATTCGCCTGAAGCAACACTGACATATATGAAATCTAGAGGAGGTTTGTGTCACCCGAACATGTATTTGTTTCATTTGTTGGTAGATATAGAGGATTCATTCAAAAAGTTTTGTGATGGTTATGATGTTTTTGAATTGACTGTGGACGATTTCTTTAACAAAAAACAAGAACTGATAAAAAAATGTCCATGTGTTACTCATAAAACTGAGATACTTACCTTTATAATAACATACTACATTACCACAAGAATGCATCAGTACACAAAAATCTCAAACATAGACCAAAATAAAAATAATGCAAAAAAAAATAAAAATGCAAAACTTTTCAATACATGATAGTAATTATTGGTGACAAATATTGTAAATATCGTTAAACAAATAAAAAAAAATTATTATATGAATGCAATGGCGTATTGACGTGTATAAAATTATAATTTTATAATATTAAAAATGAATAATAATATAGTTATTAATTAGTTATATCATAGACATAATAATATATTATTATGTCTATGAGTTATATAATATATAGTTATATACGTTTGTCGTATCATCGTATATTCGTTTGAATTAATAGTATGCCTGTGGTAAGCCAGGCAGCGCTGGATTAGTTCACGTACTATTCCCCTTTCTACACCTTTCTCGCGGACACTAAGCGTCCCGTTCCCCCGTCACCCGCCAACCATCACGTTCCAGTCCAGTGTAGTAGTCCGTGGTCTGTAGTGGTTTAAACGATATAGTTTAGTCTCCATGATTTTCGTTGGTCACATTGTGCGGTGTATGTAATTATTATGTTTCTCACAATTGAACAGACTGTTACGGTGTAAGCTTTCCAGTTCTTTGTTTCTTTTTTTTTTAATGTTAAAAATGTTATAAGTTTTTATTTTTCATTTCATTTTCTTTTTCCCCTCTTCTGTTGCATTGTCCCTTTTCATCTCTGGAGTGTCCATCCGTAAATTATCACCATTATTCATTACACAAATAGACATAATGTTCATCTTATTGATCACACATAAAATGTATTGTTGATATATAAACTACCTACATACTTACTCTGGACTTGACTATAAGGTAAGGCTGTTTAAACTGTACATCAAAATGTGGAATGTGTTGCTGATTTTTCTCGAATGTTTATACATTCAATGCCTTGCTGTTTGTTCACAGTCTAGTAAATACGATGCACATAACTAACCGTAAACAGCAGGGCCATGGACGAACAATCTACTGGTCTGGTGCATAGCTCGACAATCCGCACCAGAATGGCCATTCCCAACATCAAAATGACTAATCCAATTAAAAAACTGGTCAGTAAACAAAGAAAACGTTATACTGAAGATGGGTTCAACCTCGATTTGACTTGTATCCTTTGAATTTTCAATCGATTAATTATTTTACAAATTAGAAATTTGGAATCAAATATTTGTTAAGAATATGGCTTTTCTGTATACAAAAGTTTGTAAAATGTTAAAATAGTTATATTTTTTCAAAATTGAATGGTTTTTTTGTTGAATTATAGAGTATAACATTTTAAATATTAGTATCTATATTAATAATATTTGTATGAACCCAAAGCCTTTTTTAAAACAGTTAACAATATTAATTTAATTACATGATTTAATTATAGTTGGATTCAATGATTATTTTAATAATAACATTATGTTCAGTAGATATAAACAAATTTTCCTATTAATTGAGTCTTAAATTTCTTTTATTTAACTAATATATAATTTTGTTAAATATAACATTTCAAAATACTCATTCAATAAATTCTGTTAGTTTATTTGTGTCTTCAAAATAATTTTTGTTTAGAATAATTTGATTCTTTGCTAATATAATAATACGTACCTTGTCAGCATAGTATTATAAATCTAACCGACCTCCATTGAAAATTTAAAACATTAATGTTATACATGGTTTGACAGTAAACATGCATCATCTAAAAAATGATTAACATTTTCAAAAATACATTTTTTTGCATACTTCCAAGTATTTAAAAAAACAGCAGTTTTGTAGAGAAAGAAATTTTTTATTCTTCTGTTTTTTTTTAAATAATAATATTCATTTTTATTTCATACTCCAAAGCAGAATATTTTTTTAATAATTTTGATGTAGTAAATTTGTTACAACTTAATAAGTATTTGAAGTTGTGACATAATGAGCAGTGTAGTATAGTATTACTGTGCTACTTAAACTTTAAATACCTATACCGGTTCAAATTGATTTTTATACATTAAGATTTCCAGAAAAAATATTCTGCTTTAAGATATCAAATTTAAAATGTATATCGTCAAACGTCATTCAAAAACGTACTAAAACTATAGAAATAAAAATAGATTTATTAGATCAAAAATGTTGTTAATCAAATTGTTTCAAATAATTGTAAAAAAATATTTTTAAAAATGAGATTAATAAAGTAATGAGTGTGTAACCTACTATCTAGTTTCTTAATATAATATACAAATTATATAATTTTTTAAATAAGTATTCAACAGGTTCATTTTTATAATTTTACTTGCGTAATAAGATATCAGCTATTTATGTAAATTAGTAAAAGTTTAGTCTCTAGTGTTATCAATGAATGTTGCATGATCATAATATATTTATTCTACCTCTAAAAATTCATGTTAGAACTAAAATTTGATTCTAATTTCTATATGGTTTTTGTCAATGTTGTCCTTAATTGATTTGATTAGACATTCTAAACAATGTGATAGCAATGGGATTTCCAGCAGAAAATCTAGAAGGTGTAGTCTACCGAAATCATATAGATGATGTAAGCAGGCTCCTTGATCAGAAACATCCTAATCATTATAAAATATATAATCTGTAAGTAATAATTTATTCATTTAAAATGTTATTTTTCAAATATTCATTCAATATTATATTTTAGTTGTTCAGAACGGTCTTATGATTCTCGGAAATTCCACCAGCGTGTGGCTACCTACCCATTTCAAGATCATAATCCTCCAAGTATTGAGGTGATCAAACCTTTTTGTGAAGATGTTCATCAATGGCTCGATAAAGACCACAGAAATGTAGCTGCTGTACATTGTAAAGCTGGAAAGGTATAAATTAGTTTTTCTTAGTAGTTATTCTTTTTATTTATTATTGAATCATTAATAAAATTTGTTTTCATTTTAAGGGCCGAACTGGTGTAATGATATGTTGTTATCTAATACATAGTCGACAATGTTTATCAGCAGAAGATGCTCTTAATTATTATGGCCAAAAGAGAACATTTGATAAAAAGGTATTACTAATTGTATTTTTAACTTTATAATGAAAAAGTTTAATCATAAACACAATACACATATATAAGGATTTATCCATTGCAATTTCTCCTGAAATAATGATGATATTGTTATACAAATTATAATTCTCAAAACTTAAAAAATTATTAAAAATCATGAGGTTAATGAAAATAAAATATTAAAACTTCAACATTTTCAGAAAATTTAACTCTACAAAATGGGTATTTTTAATTTTTTTTGAAAATAATTTAATAAGCTTTTTATCAAAAAATCAAATTTAATTAAAATATGAAGTATGTATAATTTTTGTCTTTGTGAGTCTAATAAAAAAAATTGAATTATGATATTATTTAATTTGTGTGATTCAGACGGTTATTTATTCTCTAAAAAAATATTTGTCTCTTAAATTTTAATAGACATGTTACATAAATTAAAATGTCAACAATATAATGATACACAGAGTAGTTTGAATTATGTAACATACAATTAAGACTTAAATTTATTTAATTTTTAAATGTATACATACCATAGTTCATAAACATTGCCTCATTCCTTTCTAGGGTGTCACTATTCCGAGTCAAAGAAGATATGTCAACTACTATGCATTGTTAGTTGAAAAAAATTTAAATTACAAGCCTGTGGTATTGACTGTAAAGGAAATAAAATTAGATCCAGTGCCTAATATATTTAATTCTGGGCAAACATGTAAGTATTTATAGTTATTAATAACTAGTATTATTCATCAACATTATTTTGAGAGTTTATTACTTAAAATTGTATTTTTAGGTATCCGTTTAGTAATATCAGAATGGATAAATGGAGATAGTTCGAAACTTAGAAAAGTCTATTCATCTGATGTGCATGATATGCGGCGTAATGCTTCTGATGTAACAATTCGTTTAACACAAATGACCCAAGTCCTTGGAGATGTGAAAGTAGAGTGTTACAATAAACATAAAATGAAGAAAAAGGTATGAATTTAAAATACAATTATTTTCTAAAATTTATTTATCTAACTAATAAATATATATAAAATTAACTTTTATTTACTATCAATATTCTTATTTAAATTATTAAGGTTCTCAAAATAAAAATTATCTAAATATATTTATTAATTTTTGTATCAATTATGTTTGAAATTGTGTTTGGCCATTTTGAATTTCATACTTTAAATTATATTAATTTAAATTTATTGTTTCTGATATACGCAGGTACACACATATATCACTAAAATATAGGCAGTATGTCAAAAGGACGTAAGCATTATTATTACGTTTTACAGACAATTGAAAACTTAAAACACCCATTAATGGAAAATGTTATAAACTGTGTTCATTTTCTATGTATTATGTTTTAATCTGTAATACTATAAGTTAATATTTTAATTTACTCAAATTATATCTTAAAAACATGTTTAACTTTCTTTGTATAATATCCTATTTTATTGTTGATTAAATTAAAATGAAACTTATGTTTCATTATTAAATAACTTATATAATATAAAAATTTCAGGCTAAACAAGCAATTTTTTTTATGAGCAATTGATACAGAATGTTTTTTATACGTTTAACAAAATAATTATAATAACTATGATATGTAAGGTAGCATTTAAATTTTTATATTTTTTAATTTAAAAAGAGTATAAATGTTGAGCATTGTATTATTGTTTCAGGAAAAACTATTTCATTTCTGGTTTAATACTTTTTTCGTTTGTGAACCAGCTATTACTGAAAATAGTAATAGAGAAAATAAACATTGTGGCCAGCAGGCAAAAACTGTTCATACAAATAGTATGGATGACTCAACTAACTTTCGATTACCAAATAATCAAATGCGGTAAGTTTATAATTGTCTTACCTAATATTATGAATTTAATATTCTTATAATTAATAAATATAGTATAATAGAATTAAGTGTTAACATATGATATTTTTTATGGAGTTTTCAATATACTTTTTAGTAACATGAATTGTTTAGTACTTAAAAGTATTATGAAAAGAATTTATAATGTAATTTAATGGTGATTTCAAATATTTATGTAATAGTACAAACTCTATTGGTCATGTTGGTGGAAGTGATAATCGCCTGTTGACATTAAACATGAACAAATGGGATTTGGACGGCCATAAGGATAAACAAAATAAACTTTTTAGTGCAGACTTCCATGTAAGTTTATTATTTGAACGTACTGATGTTTCCGAACCAGTTGTTGGCGAAACACTATCAGAAAGTGAATCAAGTAGTTGCACAACAGCTGAAGAAGAAGAAGATGGATGGGAATCTGGTCAGTGATTTATTCAAAAACATAATTAGCACATTAAAAAAAAAGAGGATTACTGAAAAAATAATATTATTATTCTTTTAAAATATTTCTCATCTAGGCTATCGCTTTAACTCTCTGTCTCATTATGCTTGTGGAAAATATTAGTATAATATACACATGAACAAATTGTCGCTTGTGTATCATTTTTTAACTATTATTTTCCCCTTTAAATACTTAAATTTTTAAAATGAACTTTTTCTTTACATAAAAAATCTAATTTGATTCTTGTTTGAACGTTGTAGTAAAATGCTATCATCCCTAAATATTGTTGTGTAGTATTTTTTTAGAATAATGATTGGTGAAGGCCGCTTTATTCTATCCCTTAGGCTTTCGTAAACCTGTCGCTTGAGCACAATACACCTGATGGCGTAGATGATGCAAATGTGATTGTGTTTCCGGTGGTTCTAGGCGAGTCGACGTATCTGTAAGATATTGGGAGTGCCACAAACAGAAGACGAACAACATAAACGTATTTTTATATGTATATGTATATCTATATATGTATATAATAACTACAAGTTAATGTTTTTTTTTTAAGTTAAAAATTTATATAGATTATAACAATTATTATAGTCTGGATTTTAAAAACTCCTCCATAATTAGGCATACACTCGCCTATTTTATTATTTTTATAGTACAAAGAAAATAAAGTTTTAATTCTGATAACTTTATTAAAAATTTATTTTTTATTTTCGTGTTCATCTGTTAATTTTTATTTATGTCTTTTTTTTAAGTCTTCCAATGTTGCCATTGAATAAAATAAAATGGACTTAGGAACAATGTTTTTTTTTTTTTTAATTTTTTATGTTATAATATTATTTATATATTAATGATTAGAATATAAACTATTCTGTAAAAGTTATAGCCTACTATTTCATGTTTAATAGGATTGTTGCCATGGTTTTACATTTATTTACCAGTATTATTATAATTTTTTTTTCACTCATTAATCTATAAAACGAATAATAGTACAACACAAGAACAATTTAATATTGTATATTTTGTTGTTATATTTTAATTTTTAATGCATAAAAAGTTTGATCATATAGATTCTATAAAATCATTATATTATGATTTGTCATATTGTCTTAATTTTTTTTTCGTATATACATATAATTAATAAGATAAAAAAATCACATTTTTTATTTGCTTTATTTTTCAAATCATTTAGTTTTTAATAATTATGGTAATGACTAATGAATAATGATAAATTCAGATTGTTTTTACTTATTTATTGGAAATATATTGGTAATATATTTTTAGACAGCAAAAATGTCTATGTCAGCAATTATTAACATAGAATTGTAAACACTTTGAAAATATGTACTGTGATATTTTCCTTTTGGTTTGTGATACTATGTCGATTATGACTTGTATTTTATTTTGCTATTCAAAATTGAAATTTTGTTATTAAAAAAAAAAAAAAAAAATATTTTACTACTATTAAATAACATTAAACTCTTATTAACCATTGCTATAATTATCCATAAATTATAAAACAAAATGGATTGGTTTTTTTATAAGAATAATAAATTTACTGGGTAGTGGAAAAGGGAGTTAAAATTTTTGTCCATTCCTTGGACTAACCGACAGTTTATACTTTCGAACGCTGGTGCTGGTATTTTTTTATGTCATTATTGAGTATGGCAAATGTCATATATTATTAATTTAAAATTACATATAGATCTAAATATTATGTTTTTGTTCTTAAAAATAAAGAATAAAGTCCAGTCTCTTGCCTGTATGCAATCAATAATTTCTTATAAAAAAAATAAATGATTAGCCCATTTTGTATGGTTCAGTGGCATTTATAACATTATCACTCAATGTCAAATCTATTTTTAATACTAAGGTTTAAAGACATGTTGATGTAGGTACCAACAGATTTTTTTGATTATTGACTTAAAAATAAATAATATTTAATAGGTAGGTAGGTAATACTTATATTATAACATAATTTATTCAGTTATTTAATAACTGTAAGGGTTTTTGTGAGTTGTAGAAATTGAATTCCTATTTTATAACAAATAACAATAATAACACTGTCTTATTAGGTACAGATTATACCATTGTATGTATAGTAATGCACGATGCATTAATCTTAAATCATCGGCTTAGACAAACTAGCGAGCAAACTAAGTATAATAATATAACAAAATACAATTATGTTTGTAGATTGTATTATTGTCCATCGACTCCATCGAATATTCTCTCGCCCTTGAATAATATCGATGGTGGTATGAATTAGATTTTGTTCATGTGTTCATTAATTAATGAGAAAGAAATTCTGTATAAAATATAATTTATAAAACAAAATCATTACTAGGAATGTGAGATGTGTTGGTAATTGGTATGATATTTTTAAGACTAACTATTTCAATTCTGTTGATTTGTTAAAAATATGTCTAAGTTAATTTATTTTAATTGTTTATATAGAATGTAATATGTATTATTACAGAATACAAAAATATACTTTTCTATGTTAAATTTCATGAAATAAATTTTGTTTGTCTGCAAGTAATCCGTCCATCTTTTGAATCTGGATATTTTTATTTTACCATTTTTTAGACATTTAGGTTTTGCTGTTCAAATTTTTTGCTTTTTAATTTATAAACAAATTAGTGATCAAAAAGTTGTATTCAATTTTATTGATTTGATTGGATAATTTTGACTATATAGTTTTTTTAGTATATATTATGTTATAGGTAGTTACTAGTTAGTAATTTGAACTTTTAAGAGAAAGATCAATGGTGTGCGTATTGCGTATTATGTATAGACATCTGACAAAGAAAATGTACTCGAACTTTTTATCCAACGGTAAAAAAATGAGTCGTGACTTTTTGACCGAGTACCCCATAGAACATAGGTATAATAAATAATCATTTCAATATCTTTAAGTTTGAATCAGTGTTATTGAATAATGAATGGAGTCCAGCTTATTATCTTGTGAGATTTCTACCTTTTGAGGGATCTACTTACCACCCATCTCAGTATCTCACAATGGGAACACTTGTGTGATGTCCCGAGAGACAAGTCGGTAGAACCTATGTACAATTAAGTTATAGAATAAAATAATTTATTAATAAGAATAAGGTGACACTTGCAATGAAATAAAAAAAAGAGAATGTTTTGTAGGGTAATCACGAGCTTGTGTATTTTACACGAGAATAATAATATAATTTGGCACATGGCAGGTGTATAAGAGAATACCTAATTTAATTAATTGGACACATAGCATGTGTGTTTTACAAAATTGTATAAACATAATAATAATAATAATTTATTTTCTCAGGCTGATTGCTGAGATAACCTCAGATGAAAATAATGAGAACTTGGATTCACAGGATCCAAAGATTTATATTACATTGAACATTCACAACTTTGATCACGGGGTTACCAAAATACGTGTGCTTATATCATTTTTCATTTATCATTATTGAATTCGCATTACGGGGGGACGCATGGGCAAGGGAGAGTTGACAAACGACCACGAACGATGTCTTGAGGTTGAGATGATGAAAATTTGTAGTTTTGCCCACCACCAGGCCCATTGGTTTTTGACTAGCCCATCATGATTGGTTGTACTTGTGATATAAAAAATGACGACGATAAATAATAAAAAATATTATGCAAAAAAATTACTCAGTTCTGCCACGAGGTTGTGGTGTGCTCTGTGTAAAGTAAAGACATCTTGCTAGTTCAGCTGCAGCGGTAATGGTAAAAGAAAACCAGACTTTGAAATTTGAATCTGAACTTGGCCGATGGTTGATGGTGTAGTGTTGACATGGTAATCGGTAAAACAAAACACGGAAAAAAAGAACAATCTTTAAAAATTAAAAATAATATTGTATTATATCACAAAAAAAAAATTGATTGACTTGCAGGATGATTATGTTTTGTTGTCACGGAACTACGGAAGTCAGTTTTATGGATATTAGTCCTTAGTATTGCGGGACAATTAGTAGAATTTTTCGTTGAACATTTCCATGTAAAATGATTTTTACCTTTGTACTTTGTTATATATGAATAACTTTTATAAGATATTTTTTCATCACCCTTTATTGGATTTAAAAGTTTCCATTTCAAATTTATTTAATATAAATAAAAGAATATAATTTTTGTAGTAAACATACTGGCACTTCAATGACTGTCAACAGACTAAATTATGTTCAAATAACAGCATGAATGTACGAAAAGGTCTACATAAGGAATTTATATTAATAAAAATGTATTTTACTTTATATTATAAAACTAGTTATATATTTCTTTTGTTGATAAAGTATGAAAAGGTAATTATAATTTCTAGTCTCTACATAGGGAATTTCCAGCAATAAAAATGTATTTTACTCTGTAATAGAGTATTTACATATTATAGTATAGACTATAGACTATAGACAAAGTGTGTGCATGCGGACAATTAAAAATTGTTCTTTTTTCCGGGATTCGTTGGCAGGGTTGGTCAGTGTCGGGATGCGGGGAGAATTTACAATAATTTCTTGGGAAAACAGGAGGCATATCGAGGAGCCATCGTGACACGATTTAAAATTACGCCGGTGTCATTGACGCTGACCAATTACCAAGATACTGGAAGCCGCTAGGAATCGCGAACGAAAATGTCAAACACTGCTGTATTGAGTGGTCGGGAGGAGAGTATTGCATAACACATTAACACTGTTGTACTAATAATATTCCTCGCGCGTTCTTAATGATATAGAATATAGATAATCTATATCTAAATCTATACTACTATATAAATTGAATTTTTTGTTCGGGGTAAACTCCGAAACTACTTATTCAATCGTCGTGCAATTTTTTTTAAATTAAAGAGGATATCACAACGAAGGTTTAAAGCAAAAATGTAGTCCGATTAAGTTAATGAATAATTAGTTATTACTTATTATTAATTAAAATAAACGTGTAAATTGTATACCTATATATATTATTGTACATATTGTGCGGCCCACGGGTTTCCAGCTACCTGCAACCTGACCTTTTTGTTCGTCAAATTGTATTGTGTTTGATATCGGTGTTGTTCCGAGAATTTTATCGCACGTACACCAACAACATATTGTATACTAAATATTCGTATTAATCTATATTCTATACTACTATATAAAATTAAGTTGATTTTTTTTGTTCTGGATAAACAATTAACTCCGAAACTATACTTATTGGATCGTCGTGCAGTTGAGGACATCACAGTGAAGGTTTTTGGCATAAATTTAGTCCGATAGTTGATAAAAAAACTTATTATTAATTAAAATAAACGTGTAAATTGCATACCTATCTATCTATTCTATACTAATATATAAAATTTAAGGGGTTTTCTACGACCACGCTAACCAAGAAAACTACTGAACCGATTTTGCTGAACATTTTTACTGTTATATCTGACAGTCTGCTGAAGGTTTTAGTACCACTTTTAATAGTAAAAAATAAGTTGAAAATTCTTGAAAAATTAAAAAACAAAGCTAATTTTTGGGGCTTCACTACGATGTCCGCAAGAACAGAACGTTTTTATGTTCCCATTTTGTGACAACAATATTTATGTTTTTTCCATTTTTTTTTTCACTGATATGTTCCAAATATCTTCCCGAGTGCCATCATTTCGATCAATTTTTAATTTTTTTTGTCTGGAGGGGGTGTATTGTATTTAAATATTCCAATTTCTGACGACGCTATTGAACTTTTTTACAATTTTTTTCACAGAGTTTTACCAAATACTTTCTTGAATGTGACAACATCACCCGATTCTTAATTTTTTTTGTATCTGTATTCATTTTTAATAAAAATATATTTATCATTAATACCGCTAAAAAAAACATTTCAATACGTTTTCATTAACCGTTTTTTGTATATATTTACTAGCCGATCACATTAAACGATAAAATTTGTATGAAAGATTCTACATATCATCGTCCGAATGCATAATAAACAACCAATCACGGGCGAAGTCGTGACGGGTCTGCTAGTAACATAATAAGAATAATATATTTGATTTGGTAAGTATTATAATATTATTAATAGGGAATATTTTAATGATTAAGCTCAAAATTCCAGGTGCGTTAGTGCGTTACCCGGGCACCACAGTTCACAACTTCAAATTTTTTTTTTGAAATTTGTTCTAGGGGGAGTAACTAATTCGTAACCATTCGTAACCACAAATTTGGAATTCGTAACCTAAATCCACTACCGGAAAAACCGTTTTCTATAACCGGGTGCTGGTGTAACGTTACGCCAGCACCCGCATTTTGAAATAATCTACTTAGAAATTTCAAATTTGTTCTAGGGGTTAGTAACCAATTCGTAACTATTTGTAACCACAAATTTGGAATTATTTTTATAAAAAAAAATACTTTTCTCTCTTTGCTTTAAATCAAAAATGTATTTGTTTTATTATTTTATTTTTACTTAGGTATGAAACTGAGTTATTTTTTTCATAAGATTCGCTGTGATAACCTAACTCTTGATATCACGTATAGAATTAATCATATGAAAAAATCCCTTACATTTATTTTACGTACAATAAAAATCATAATACAAAATTTTGTTGACACTGTTAAATTATAAATAATAATAAAAACTAAAGTTACATCTATGTATTCTTACGGTTCCTTGGTATTATTAGTCTACGATTAAAGCAGAAACGTTGTTAAATTTAAATATATTTTAATTATATAACTTGTTATAATTTTAAGCATTTATAACATTTAAATACTTATACTAAGTTTTATTTATTTTAATTTATGTTTATAGTTAAATAAACTTTTCATTATTTGTCTATGTAGTTAATTACTAGGTAGGGAAATATGAAGTGAGGATGTGAAAAAATTGGTGACGTGGGTGCTAATTGCTAAGCCCGTGGTGTCTATATTTTACTCTTCCAAAAAAAAATGTTAAAGGCCACCCTCTTATATTTGCTAGGATCTCCATTTATGAATATGGCACTTTATTAAGTAGAACATTTTAATTCAATTATGAAACAATAGTTTTTTTTTTAGTAATATATATGTTTGTGTACTATGTAGTGCTTATAATAGTTTTTTAAGTTAAACGTCTTTACCCGATTCGTGCCGTACATTTCGGCATTTAAAAAATGAATATTTCGAATATCTGTTGTTAGTGTTAATAAATGTTGTCTCATACTTTTATACCTTGTAAACGTTATTTTAGCTTTTTGTCGGTGTATTACTGTATTACGTAAATAGCCCGAATTCTCATAAACATGTTTGACAAATCTATTCAAATGTCAGGGCTTACTAACATTTTTAACATTAATGTTAGTGGGAGGGAGGATTATACTTTTAAAACCCCCCGATTTCCGACTATGGTGCTTGAGTACTGTTTTGTATATCGACAAAATAATTTATTTAAGGTCTTTAAAAACTTACAGAGTATATTAATTGTTGCCACTGCCAGACACCCGAGTATTAATTATGTTACTATTTTTAAAATGTTTAGCAAATACTCAAGAAACACTGGTTAGTTGTGTACCTAAAGATTTTTCCCTTACAGCAATATCTTTAATAGGGACGCCAAATTTTGTTTTGGAACTTTCGTGACACCCATTTACACAGCATTTATTTGACACCATAATAATGTTTTTAAAGAGATACTCAAATAAATAACTAGATTTAGGAAACAAGAGAATTATGAAATATCTTTTTTTATCTAAATAATAAACATAAATGTTGGCATAGGATATAGGAATCAGGAAGTGTATAATAAATAAACATATACCTGATAATTATAAATTCTATATTTATATAATAAATATTATACATACAAATTACAAATTCTAAAGCCCGCCTAAAATATTTGAAATTTTTACAATCAGGTTGTTGGTTGATTTTATCCACGCTTGGAGCGTTAGTAGCTTTTCTCGCATAGTTAATCAGCTGTTTAAAACCAACATGCCAACTGCCAAGGTGTATCAATTTTAGTGATGGGCACTACCGAATAGTTTACACTATCGAATATGTATTCGAATGTTTTTTACATAACCTAATAGTAGTTTTTAAATAAAAATTATCGAATAGGTTGATAAACTATCGAATAGTTCGGAAAAATATTCGAATAGTTCGAATAAGTTTCAAATAGTTTGATTTTTATGGAGATGGATTATTCGAATATTTCAATTCGTAAGTTATTACTAGAGCATAGATTTATATGCAAGAAAATTTATTAACATATTTAGAAACAACAGTCACCACACTTCGGTCTCAGACAACATATTCCAGTACAGCAGCAACATTATTCAAACAGTACATGAATATCGAATTTTTAAACATTGAAGATGATCCAATATTATTTTGGAAAAATAACAAACAAATGTTAGGTGGATTATGTGAAGTAGCTTTAAAATACTCTTGTATACCTGCTACATCTGTACCATCGGAGAGAGTATTTTCTAAAGCCAGATAATGTGGATAAAATAATATTTTTAAATGCAAATTTAGAAAGATAAATGATTTTCATTTCCAATGTTTTATCTTATATTTTTTTTTATTAAAGGATTTTAAATGTTAAGTTTTTTAAACAATTAATGGTTTTGTTGAATTTTAAAGATTTTGTCATGTAGGTAGTGAGTTGTAAATTGTAATATTATAAAAAATAATACATTTTAAGAACTTGCTGTACACGTTTTAAAGTTATATATTAATTATTAGGTAATGACATTTTTGTTCAAATACTTTTTAATTTAGCATTAAAAAAGTTTAACCATTCAAAATAATTAGATTATTTTATTTTTAGGAAACTAAAATATTTTTTACAACTAGCTAGGTAAACATTTTATTTTAAATATTTAAATAGACTATTGATTATTATATTTCAAATGTAATATAACATAATTATATTATTTCATATTTGTTTAAATACTCAATTAAAAAAAAATAATAATTAGACTATTACGAATTTATGATTTGATAATTCACTTTGAAAAAAAAACAATAAAAAAAAATGTATATTCGAATGAAAATTATTCGAAATTTCGAACTATTCGAATGAATAAAAACTATTCGAATAGTTTTAAAACTATCGAATATTCGAATATATCGTGACTATTCGAATGTTTTAACTATTCGAATAGTTTTGGAATGACTATCGAATAGTTCGAATAGTGACTATTCGATAGTGCCCATCACTAGTATCATTACACCTTGATTTAAGCGCACCACTTTTGATGTGTATGTAGAACAGAATAGATTAAATGTATGTAGTATGTGCATAGGGTCATAGATAATAAAGTAACTTTATTATCTATGCATAGGGTCGTATATCCACAGGTATATAAAAATACTAGATAGATAACTCCCTATACCACCAATGTAAAAATTATGGATCCGGAAAAGTGGCCGAAATTCTCTTATCTAAGAGGTGAATGTTTACCACAGATAAACATAAATTTATATATCAGAACTGATATATAAATATATCTTAAATCGTGCTATGCATTTACCTCTTAGATAAGAGAATTTCGGCCATTGTGTGGGCTTCAAAATCATTTCCAAGTCGGCTATCTAGTATTTTTATATATATTCTGTGGTCTTAACCGTGATTATAATTAATCAGTAATTCGGTAATATTACAATCAAAGTGGATTTATCATTTATGGATTATTATCAAAAAATATACTTATGTAGCGGCTTTAGGGAAATACCTACAACTTTTTAAGAATGTGTTCAATGTTTATAAATTATAATGAATAATTATATATATGTTCTTTAAAGGCATTAGATGAATACCTAATAAATACAAATAATATATAGATATTTTATTTAGAATTAATTATTAGTTTATTGCTATTGCTGATTTGACTGAACGTAACATTATTCATCTATAGTCTATACGTCATAGTAAAAGATAAATTAATTTTCTACAGTCCTTTATAATATTATAGATTCATATTAAAAAATATTCTCTGTTGAAGAATATAGATATATAAGTATTTGAGAATCAACTGGTATACTAATTCATATTTATTTTGATCATAGTTGATAAGAAATTAAGAAAATGAGGCGATTTTTGCATTTAATTAATGTAGTACCATTGTGGATGAAGTAAGTAACTATATATACTAATTAGTTAAAGAAAAGCGATGGATATTAATTATATTTTATAAGTTTATAATAATTACCATTTTTTATTTACACATTCCTTGCAATAAAGTTATATTTTAAAACCATCAAGATAATGTTATTTTACAAAATTTAACGATTCAGAGGTACCTGATTAAAGTTATGAATAAAATCATTTGATTTAAAAAAAAATTCAATGAAAAGTTTAATTGGTAGCTGTGTTCAGGGTGTTAGTATGTTATAGTAATGTTTTTAGTAATTTTACAATATACTATTCCTCTATTAAATATATTATTAATGAATTCTTGGTCAAACCCAAAAAATATTGTTAACCATTTTTATTTAAAACCGAACGAACAGAGTCTAGATTTACAAGACCACTGTACCTGTTAAAATCATGATTAGTAATAACTATTATTTAGATTTATTTGAGGTTTTAAACTATTTACATTTAGTTTATTTTTGTTTACTAATAAATTATTTTATTTTTAGAGCCCAAAAACCAATTGCGACTAGTTCCAAACTGTTTCCGAAAGTGAAACATCGACCATTTTTTATACCAACTCGTGCTATGTTTATTCAAACTCAAGATACTCCTAACCCAAATAGTGTTAAGTTTTTACCTGGTGTTCAGGTGAGCGATTGAACATATGTGATACCATAATAATCTGGTATATGGTATGAAATAAAAAAGTTTTTGTAAATACAGGTGTTGGAAAAAGGTCATACAATGGATTTTCCTAATGCTACAGCAGCATACTGCAGTCCTTTGGCTAAAGTTTTGTTTCGTGTTGAAGGGGTTAAAAGTGTCTTTTTTGGTTCAGATTATATTACTTTAACAAAAGCAGACGATGATATAGAATGGATGGTTCTAAAACCTGAAATATATGCTACCATTATGGATTTTTTTGCTAGTGGTTTGCCTATATTAACTGATGTTAAACCAACTAGTGATACTCGTGAGTGGATTTATGATTTAAATATATGATATTAATATTCTTATTAATTTTATACAAATGTTTTTTTTAAGAAATTCATGAAGATGATAATGAAACTGTGATGATGATTAAAGAACTTCTTGATAGCAGAATTAGACCAACTGTACAAGAAGATGGTGGTGATATTCTTTTTATAGTAAAACTTTTCTTTATTAAGATTACTAATTATTTGAAAATAATATGTGTATTAACAAAATATTAAAACAATAGAGTTTGTTATCTAATCGTATGATTTATACTAATTTTCTTGAAAAGTATTTAGGCTTTACATAGTATGAAGTTGTGACCAAATATTTTTGAAGAAAAAAATTTGTTTTTATTTTTTTTAAGTTTTTATTCATTTTAATGACAGTATATATTTTTAATTTCTTATTTAAAAGTAAAAACTTTGAATTTGAACAAGTTTTTTTTCAGTTATAGATTTCAAGTAATTAAAATATCTAAATAGATATGCATTTAAAATATGCTCTAAAAAATGTATTTATTTTCTAATAATTGTATAGCAAAATTATATTAAGAAATAAAAATTATAATATTTTGAAAAAGTCCATTAAATAATTAAGTTAAGAAAGGTCATTTTGAGAGCATAACAAAGTCCTAGTTTCTAAATGTATTTTAATAAAACTGCAATAAACTATAGTTCCACATATGATTGATCATGTACATTAACTTCAAACAATAAATAATAATTTTAATATCAACAATGGTAACTACCTAAAGGACGGATGGACACAATGGGCAAGTCCGTAACTGGAGGAAGGTCCAGGGTTCTGGACCTTCCCCCCCTGAAATTTTTAAAAGTAGATACATTTTAGTAGTGAATTTAGTTTATTGACTAAAATTGTATTAACAATAAAGTTTTTAAAAAGGCCTTGACAACGGGGATATTTGGTGTTCTAAACTTGTGTTTAGAATTAGAAACCTAAAACATAATTTCCTTCTTTATCATTTACATATTACATCATTATACAATTAACAATAATACTTTGTGGGAGTACATGATAATCTTTCAACAAATTATAATGCATACCTAAAGTTAATTTGTTACATCTAGTGCTGTGTTACAAGATAATATATATCTATTCTAAACCTAAATTTGTTACTCATCCACAGACTAAAATATCTTAGTCCATTGCTTGGCCAATCAAGAATTCTCTCGGTATCTCCTCATCTCAATAAGTGAATGGCCATTATTAGCGAAAATTAATGCTGTATGTTGTATGTTGTATGTTATATCTTGGTAATTATGTTTAAGATCCATATTTTATACAGAAGTCAGAAACAGTTGTGGTGAATAAATCCCTATGACCTTTTTATATATATATATAGGTATAAAACAGTAACTATAAGTTATATTGTTAAGGATTAAATAGTATATGTTAAAAAATCTACCATGTCCCTCCACCACGACAAAACCATTTGACCAACACTGTACAGAAACATAATAACCTATTTGTTTAATATAATCAGTATCAATATACATTTTAGGTTAATTTAAATGTATTTGTATGTACTTAGGGTTATAATGAAGGAATTGTCAAGTTGAAATTACAAGGATCTTGCACTAGCTGTCCTAGTTCAGTAGTTACCCTAAAAAGTGGAGTTCAAAACATGCTTCAATTTTATATACCCGAGGTAATTAAACCATAAAAATATAATTTATTTTAATTTTCATGTTTTGAATTTATTGGCTTAATCTCTAATGGCTATTATTATGTCTATTATGTTTATTATTATACATTTTAATGTATGTTTTATTTGTCTTTTGATAATGACAAATAGTATTTATTATAATATTACATATGTACATTCCTGTTAAGACAATAGTACTCGTTTGTGTGAGATTAAATTTGGTACACAATGAACATATTATATAAATATTATTTAATACTATTTATTAACATGTAAGTGAATACCGATATACTTAACAGCGTGAATACGTTTATGGTATGAATTGCTTAAAACCAAACTAAAAACTTCATTGTATATGATAAATAATAATTACGTAATGGCAAAACATTACAACTTTCAATTCTTCTCAAATAATCCAGTAATCCCAACAACGTAGATGAAATCTTTATTTTTTATTTAAGAATACGATTTTATAAAAATTTAAAATATTTATAAAATAATTGTTAACCATATAATTTTTATATTTTTAAATGTTTACAAGAAAAACTAATAGTTTTAAATTTTCAATAATTTTGACCCAGCATAAAACTTTTATCAATATTTATAGAAAAACTGTAAAAATAGAAAATATCAGTTCAAAAAGAAATTAGAAATTGATTTTTATTTTTAGTGTAACAGAAGAAATAATGACCGTAAATACATGACAATTTCACAAAATGCCTATGTATGCTATTTCTATACACACTACAATTTTCAATAGGTTTTGACTTTTTTTGAGCTATTTATAGACAAAATTTATTTATTTTTATTATTGCCGATAAAAACTTTTTCAGTTGGTCAAAAATCTTGAAAATGTAATACAATATTCTTCATAACTTGCTGTACGTGAAAATAATGACTAATAGTTTTTATAAGGGTCTAAAGTTAAAATTTCGACAAAATACGTAAAAATCACAAAATGATGCGGTTTTTTTAATTAGAAGAAAATTCATAAAAATGTTTCTATTTAAATCTAAGATTTGAAAATTCAACACAAGATTCTCTATATGTTTTTCTACCTTTCTAAAAATTAAAAGGTTTACCAGAAACTCAAATAAATTTTTTATGAGCATTTGAAATTAAACATTGGATGTTAACCAGTTTTCTCTGAGAACAATTTTCTTATTTTAATGTAATTGAAAAAAGGAATTACCGTAAACATTTTAAAATTTCACCAAATGTTCAGATTACCAATTTATATACACCAAAAAAAATTATTTGTTAATTTTTGATCTAATTATAGGCCTAAGAAATTTTTGGTTTTTTCAAATTTTTTTTCTTTAAATATTGATTCAAAAAAAATGTTGTTTAGACAAATTTCTTGAAAATTTGATACAAAATTCATCATAAGAGGTTTAAATAATACACCAAAAATAATAAAAATACATTGGGTCAATTTTTTTTTATAACCATTTAAACTTCAAATTTTGGCCGAAATTCATCATCGATCATTTGCAAATTGTTTTGTAGTTAAAAATGTATAAAATCTTCAGTTTTTATAACTAAGAATTGAAAATTTAAAACAATGTTTTATGGAAGTAGTTTATAGTGTAACCCAAAAATCAAAAAGATATATTATAGTTATAATTTTTTATATACATTTTAAGTCAAAATTTGATCATCAAAATGTCGAACATTTGCAAATTGTTTTGTGGTTAAAAATTCATAAAAAAATTTCTATTTCTATTTAAGGTCTAAAAATTCAACACTAGTATCATCTAAATAAGTTTTTCTTACTACAACCTTAAAAAAATGCTAGTAGGAAAACACTTAAAAAAATTTATAAACGTTTAAAGTTAAAATTCTTACAAAATCAAGAAATTATACAAACTGATTTGTTTTGAAAAATGTATAACATTTTTAGAATTTATACCTAAGGTTTGAAAATTTAATACAAGGTTCCTCATAACTCATAAGCTATTATGTAAGTGGTAGTTAAAATAAAGTAAAGCGTATGTCTAATAGTTTTTTATAAGCATCTAAAGTTGAAATTTCGAATAAATACGTAAAAATCACGAAATGTTGCATTTATTTTGATTAGTAAATTCATAAAAATTTTTCAATTTAAATCTAAGATTTTAAAATTCAACACAAGATTTTCTATAAGTTTTTCTATTCTTCTAAAAAAAAAATTACAGGAAAGTCCAACTAATTTTTTATGAGTGTTTGAAATCATTAATAATGGCAATATAAATATAATATAAAATACCTACCCTAGGCTGACAGACCATCTCCTCTCAGGATCGTTTTTCGTATATATCATTGAATACAAATTTAACACCATCCATAACAGTGACCCACTTGTAACCTACTGTACAGCAGAGTGACATCCACTTGCCACCTTTTTTTGTTATGATAATGAACATTATAAAATAATAAATAAATCCAATAAATTAGGTTTTAAACAGTAAGAACAAGTAATGAAAATTTCATATTTTCCATCATTTTTTTTTTTCACAACATAAACACAATTACGATAATGTTATCTGGTGAGATCGGGTCGCATCCCAGCATACCTTGTCAGTTCTCCACTGGTAGCATACAAATTACAATTTATAACAGTTTTTAGTTAGTGCGATAAGGATAATACCACAATATATAATTTGTTTATTGTGTTGAAGGTGATAGCTGTGGAACAAGTTGAAGACGAAATTGAAATACGAACCAAAGCTGAATTTGAAAAATTTGAAAATAAATTGCAAGAGAACAAGGACAATGAAAAATAATAGTCATGTTAAATTTTAGATATTTATTAATTAATATTTTCAGTGTTTCATATAGATGTAATCTAATAAAAACTACAGTTATTATTAAAATATCTACAGTGCAGAGTGGTTGTCCATAGTATATTTTTAACTAATAAATAAATATTTTATTGGATTATTATATATTTTTGGTAAAATTTTTTGTTTAAATAATAAATATAATTATTATTTTAATAATAGTTGTAGTAATAAATGATTAAGACAAAACAATTAAGCACTATAGAAACGGCGTGCTACTAATATACTAATGAGTGCAATAATTAAATATATAAGGTACATTCCAATATCTGAGCATAATGCGTCTTTAAAAAAGTTGGGTGAAATATTATTTATAACTGGTTCTTCGTTGATTGCTTCTACTTCATTGATTGCGTCTATTTCCTGATTTTGTTGGTCAGGGGGTTTGGACACTTTTTTAGCTTCTTCTCCCTGGTGATAAATAGAGATAATATATTGTGATTTACAATAGTATGTAACCTTAATAATTTCAAAATAAGATAAACAATAAAAATGTTGTTAATTACCTTAAATGTTACACTATTGATGAGTTCATTTTCTTCTTCTGTTAATGGTTTTGCTTTATTATTAGCTAATAAATTAGATATCTGACCACAACAGTCACAAATCCAATTCCGAGACCTAAATTAAAAATAGTTTGAATGTTAATAAATATTTTATAATAAAATTTTCTTTTAAATATTATAATAAGTTACTTTTTAGCCAGACTTAGTCTTTCTTCGGGCGTATATTCAAGAGCTCCTAATGAACCTCGGCCATTAGTTGGCATAAACGCAATCAATGCTAATAGTGCTGTTCTAATCGACCATGACGGTTGCCAAGTTTCTGGATGATGACTGGAAATGCTTAAGCATATTTTTTTGTTTGTTTCCCATCGACCATTTGGCTATACAATTAATAATATTATGTAAAATTTCAGTTTAATTACACTATTTACTACCCACAGTTAATAGTATTATGTTAGGTGGCTTCATCGGATATTCAGCTGGTAATAATATACGACCATGATAAATACCACCATCAAACTCAGATGCCTGTGGACCACGCATAGTAAAGTGCCATTCGAATAAATTATCTTCTAATGGATGTGCACTATATTCATCTGTTGGCTCTGATAACTCTTTTGCTTCCTTCATTAAACGTTTCACAGCTATAATAAAAATAAAATAAAAATTATAACTTCAAATATTAATAAATATTAACATATAAATCTTTTACATAAATTCCAATAAATATTTTAGAGTTACTACACAGTAAATCCAAAAAAAAAAATTTGGGATTAAAGATAATTGGAAATGCAAATATAGTTAGGGGCCAGTTGCAGATCATCTTTATATATGACTACTAGGAGTCTAGGACCGATTAGATATAGAAAGTAAAATAATATGAGAAGTGACCACAACCAATATCTCAGACAAGCTTTACAAATAGTTGCTTATTGAAAAAATAATGGTATATAAACTAAAAACCAACATAAAAAGAAGAAGACTATATTATACTACATTCAAAATGTCTTAATAGAAGAAAGCAGTGGTGGTATAAACTTTAATTTTCTATGATGCGACTATTTAAAATAAGTACCCACCAATCAATTGTTTCCGTGTTAATTGGGATGGCTCATAAAAAGGCTATTCAAGCCCCCACTGGAAGAAAGCAATTAGACTAGCAAATCTTATGGATAGTCCTGACACCTCTAGAACTTAAGATCTATAAGTAAAGATTAGTCTATTGGCGCAATTAGGAGATTGACCAGACAATTTGTTTAAAAACAAGATTGTCTTTGTTCTGAGCATCATGTACCTACCCTTATTCCAACAAAGCCTAAACAGAGTGATTATTGTTGCTAAATCATGACAGTATTAAAGTGCTCATAGCCAGCTAGAAATTAAATTGAGGGTATGAGGTATCCTGAGTCCTCTTATTGTAAAATTGTATTCACTGATCAAACATGACAAGAATGCTATTCTGCATGATGTTAGCATTCTCAGAAGGTAAACGTGCAGATAGTACATTAAGTTATGCTCATGAAATTGTCACGATCAAAAGAATATTTCTGATATACAATCATAAAAACTGCAGTTTTATTAAGAGATTTTCTCAAAATTTAAAAGAAATTTAAATTCCCTGTACCTACATGCACAAATTATTGTCAAGTAATGTTCACAATTACTTATAACAAATATCATTATATCAAGTATCTAATCGATTGTTTTTCTACAGTAAAAAATTAAATATTATATTCATATTTTATATTTGTTCAATTTAATCAGATGAAAAGTTTTTGGTAGATAATAATTTTATGAAATAAATAATATGAAAATATTATAAATAATCGATAGTTTTTTTTTTAAACTATGATTTGTTACTTATTTACCTGTACTTTTACTGTTGTATTGAGGCTCCATGATAGGTATGTTTTCCACTGGTAATTAATTATTTTACTTATATCTCGGTACAATTCAATTACGAAGTAAAATTTAATTACGCACAAAATATTATATTAGTTAGGTACGTGTAATTTCCAAATATTATTAGTTATGACAGAATAATAATAGTAATAATTTGGGTCTCTGTGTTTATTTTATTAGACAATATTTATTCCCTTACTTATTATCAGTTATCACATAATATGTTTGATAATCCAATACCACCACCACGGTTTAAGATAACATTTAAGATATATCTTAAACCGTGACCACCACATGGAGTATATTATATTTTAAGATGGGTTTCCACTAAATACGTGTAAGTGTACGTGCATACAAATACTTTTCTATGATTGGTTGGTATGTATGGTAAGCTTTAGGTATACCAGTGTTTAAACGTTCTTACCACACGTATAACCACGATACCATGTTGTTGGATCTAATCCAACTATTTCCGTCCGAACGGTCTACTTTGGGCAATAGCAGCAATCACTAATTTAAAAATATTAAATATATTAAAATATTAAATTATATTAAAACAATAAACTTGCACGTACTCGCGAACGGTCTAGTGGAAACCCACCTTATAGTACTATCTTAAATCGTGGTATAAACCACAGATATATAAAACAACTAGATAGCCGACTTCCTATAGCAGCAATATCAAATATTGAAGTCGGGAAAATGGCCGATTTTTTCTTATCAAAGGGCCCATTGCTTACATAGTTCTAGTTGATAAAATTGTAATGAGTATTGAGTAATGACGTATTACAAAAAGGCCCTTACTAGTTACTGTAATACTGTATTGGAAATCGTAATAAAATTAATAAAAATTAATTTAAGATGGTTCATAGATGTTTTATTGGAAACTGCCCCAATAAAAAAGTAAAACTTTAACGGTATTCATTTCTTTTCGTAAGTAACTATTTAAAATCACACAAGGTTAAAATTACCTATAAATTATGTTTCATATAATTTATTTAGCATATTGAAACGTATTGAAACGTAGTTTCTTATGGATGTGAACGGAGGGACCCTAGCCCAGAAAAACCGTGCATAACGAAAATAAAAGCGTTAGTCGCTAACTCTCTTACTCTTTACCGCTTTCTATATACTTCTGTTCCTCTCGCTCTACGGCCGACGGTTCTGTACGGCGAGCGTTTACTAAAAGTATTAAAAACAGTCACCTGGCGCTTCGACCGCTATGTAGGTATACTCACAAAGCTCTCTGGTTTTTTAAAGTATAACGTCGTGTAGCAAATTTTCCTGGCTTTCCGAATAACTAGGTTAAGTCCTTCGACTCCCCCGGGACCATGGCCAAAAAAATTAAAAACCACTAACAATTATTTATTATTTAACTATAAATGGGGCAATTTCTTGGCGCTATCTTGTGGTTAGAAAATGGAAGTAGAACCTATTAACTGCAATATAAATGGTTGGCGCCTAGAGTATACGGAATGGCAACCGGGAATACAAGGTTTCTTATCACTAGTCGAACGAATAAAATAGTCACCTAGCAGCCTGCCTTGGTCACCCAACTTCACACACGTGATTTTTTTTATTGTTATTTGTTATATCGTTATGTGTTATGTCAAATGTTAGTCTAAACACTCTAAACTCTAAAACGTTAGGTATAGCTTAAAATAATTATTATTTTCAAGAATTGTTCCATTTCTATTTTCTATATCAAATGTCAATTTCTTTGTTTTGTATTACTGGTATAGATACTAGTTTCTATTAATCTATTTGCAGTTTAATTTTTTAAATTTAAATCATAATTAATTACTATTCAAAATTTGAACATGTAAAAATAATATATATATGAGGTTATTACTTATTACCTAATTATTTTTTTTATCTGTATTCAATAGTTATTTAATTAATTGACATAGTTTTTATGTTTTTGTTTAAACTTTTTATTAGTTATACTTTTTGGAAATAAAGAGAAAAATATTATTAATTTGATTTATTTATGAATAGCCATTGATTAAATATATTTAAACCATTGAAATAGTTATTAATTTGTGTGTTCTAAACTTATTTTTCTAAAGTAAAATGAGTAATAACATGATTGATGTACACATGATTAATAATAAAGGGTTTATTTGGAATGCAAATGGTAAGAATATTTGATTTATAAATTTAAGAAATTGATTTTTTACATAATTTAGTAAATTGCGTAATTTAATTGTGCAATATCAGTTTTAATAAAAAGGTTAGTTGGTAGAAAAGAGTTGAATTATTTTATGATATGGTATTTTTTGAAAACTTGTTTCGATTACTTGTCGTTTAATATTTTGATCTTACTAACAAAAATTTGAACATTTACTTATTAAAATGTTGATATTTAAATAATTGTAAAAATGTTGTACATACTTTTTTTATTCTACAACTAATTTATGTACTTTTCAGATTAATAAATGAAAAAAGTTAAAAGTAAATTTATCAAGACATTCAAACATGTCATCAATATCAAAGTTTATAAAATGTTTAATTTTAAATTTTAATACCTTAGTCTTAAAAAATTAATACTATATTCCCCATAAGTTGATCAATGGGTGGCTATTAATATATACAGGAGGAAATTGTCCACTATCCCTGTAAACCAACAAGTGGCAATTGACCAAGGTTCCATTAAATATATATCATAATAAAGCCACTGGTTTTAACTTTGTAACAAATACCTTTTGACTATAAAATTAATTCACCTATTTTCCAAAAATAATTTCAGAGTTCTCCCTTGTCAGACAACAAGAATACATTTTTCATTCTATATTCATTTTTTCAATAACTATTTAATATTTATCATACTATCCTTTACCACGTCTTATGCAACTCACAAAATGTGGACCCCTAATTTATTGTTTAAGCATTGATTGTTATTTACAATTTTAAGTAGTTATTAGCTCATGAGTTAAATTGTTTACCGTTAATATATGTAACCTATTCTTATTTCAGCTTGTATAGTTATGAATAAATATTATGTGGGGCCCATTATCTTAGAATAAAGAAATCAATTAAAATTTATCAAGTGCATATTTAAAGGTTTTTTAATGCAAAAATGCATACTATTTTAAGCTTTTAAGTACATACAAATCCTGATCTTGTTATTATATACTCATATTATATTTATTTTATAGATTGGTACAAATTACGAACAACTCATCGCATGTTAGGAAGTTTGATTGGAACTTTACCATCCACGCCACGTCAAGAAGATCAAAATGGTCTTCCTTGCCTTTTATTACTTGAAGAAGTTAGATTACTGGTTGAAAATTGTTTAGGCCGTACTGTTGAGTATCCATCATTTACTTCTTTACATACCAAAGAAACATCAAAAATCAATCCATTTGATGTATCACCTAATGTCAAGATACATCTTGGTTAGATTATCCTAAATTTATTATTTATTTTATATTGTCCTCCAGTAATTATAATAACTTTTTTTTTTATAGATGAGATTTGTTCAAACATAATTGAAGTTCCTTTACCTGAATTTATGAACGATTTGGAAAGGATCAGATATAAAGTTTTTAAGGATCTGTGGTCAAAAGGCTTTTATCTAACTTGTGGTATGAAGTTTGGAGGCGATTTTTTAGTCTATGAAGGTTAGATAAACAAACTGTAATAGTTTTAAAAATATTAAAATTGTATTTTAATTTAGGTGATCCTTTGGCTTATCATGCTAAATACATAGTCAACTGTAGAGATTTGGACAATCAAATAATGGTTTCGCGAAGTAGAGTTAGTTCAATTACTAATAAAAAAATGGTATTAGCCAAAGATGATGGAAACTCTATAATGTATTTAATTTATCATTTAAATGATAAATCTCAGAATAGTAATAAAATTAATTTCACTTTTTAGCATATTATATAAAAATAAAATAATGTGTATCAAGTACCTAAATGAAATTAAAAATATAATAATTTATATATTTAAGACTTTTCAAATACATGAAACATCAAAATAACATTAGAAGAAAAATTTAAAATTAAAAAATGTTTATTTAACTAAACAAGACAGTTTGGTAAAAAATTATCATTTTTTGTTGTGGACAATTGTTATATTAAGTCATTAGTCACTGTTTCTACGGTTAAGAATGACTTAAATCATACTTGCAACTTATTTAGAAACATTTTTAAAAGAAAATCAGAGAAATTAATGCGTTCGGCTAAGTCGTATGTAATAATGTTTATTCACTCCAACATCATTCAAGCTATGATTTATTCTACCTAATTATGTCAAATAAATAAAATTATTTTTTATTTCATTCATATTGATAGAAACATTTTGAACTCTTTTTTTTTTTTTTTTTAATTTAATTAATGTGATTAAATATAGTGGGGAAAAATAAATTTTAATTTACATTTGGAAATTAACAAGAGATAATTTTTTTTTCTTCACTGCTATATATAATATTAAATACATACTATTTTAAAATCATTAGCAAAGGTCACCCCATATGCTGAACATGAAAAATTGTTTACAGGGTCTAATGACCTTTGTTTAAAATTATTGTATTATCGTAATGAAAATAGTAGGTAATTAAAAGGATGATTGTAATGTCATCGTCAACAAATAATAGGAAAAAGTAAAAGAGAAGTTTTTAAATAATTTAAAAAAACCGTTTCAGTATCAAAACTCATTAAAAATGAGTAAAGTTAAAAATTTAACTTTTATATTATATAGGTAGTAAGTACGGTACGTAGTTCTATGTTAATAATAAGACCGTGGTTCATACCATAACGCAGATATCAGTTGTTTATCTAGAACCGTGAATCGTGATCTTAACCTCAGTTTGTTATCAGATTTAAAAACATGCTGAATTTAATTTTTCAAATAAAACTTTGTTTTTGTTTTTTACAATTATAATACTATTTACAACAAGTTTTGTCGTTATAAAATCTAATTTGTAGTATAATTATTAATTACTAAATTACTTCTATGCATAGGAATGTAATATAATTCTATTGTTTTTTTTAAAATCATGTATAGATTATTTAGGTTTCGGTCTCAAATAAAAAATGGATTTCCTCAAATAGTTTTGATTGACAGGCCTCATTTACTGAAAACATCGAATTTTTCTAATATTCCCGGTAAGATTTATTTAATCATTATAAATAGGTTGTTTGATATTATACTTGTGTGACTATTATGTTCTATTGTGTAATGCTTTCGTTTTTATACTATATAGAAAGTATGCAAACTAAAACTTTGATAAAAACCAAACAGTTCAAAAGAAACTTCAAACGATATTCAGAAGTAGTACAAGGTTAGTATTTATAATAATTTATTCATTAGGACTAAATAATTTTATCTAAACTTATGATTTGTAGTACCTAGTGTTAAGGTTGGTTATAACCAGGGCTCGGGACTTAAAGCATTTGCTTATTTTTATGAATTGACTTAAAATGTAGCAGAGTGCTATAGAAGTGTATGTCATGTTACAACACGTTTGATTTTGAAATTTGAGAGTGCTTTTTTTTGCTTTTTTCAGTGATTTTTCAAAAAAATGCTTATTTCAAGTTTTTCTGATAGTTATTGCTTTTTTGACCAGTTTTTATACTTTTTTATGATTTTCTCCTGCAAAGTTGTTTTTGATTGAATTAAAATTAAAAATAATGCTTATCTTATCTACGTTATCGAGTAGTCCATCGCCGTCCTCGGCATCGTTGCAGGGTTAACAAAAATATTCCAACGCTCAAAATAGAATTGGATTTTGAGGAAACAAATTAATATAATTAAGTTCATGTTCATTACTTTATCAGTCTATCACTAATTTATCGGTAAATAATATTAAGAAAAGATTTATTTTTTATTTTATTGTTTTTATTTTTAATAAATATTTTTGCTTAAATTTAAGTTTTTTAAAAGCTTTTTTGAGTGCTTATAATGATGTTTTTAAGTGCTTTTTTAAGCGCTTATTTTAATGATTTTAAGTGCTATAAGTCCCGAGCCCTGGTTATAACATAATTCCGTTATTGTAAAAATAATGCTTACTTAAAATATTGTAATATAAAAAATAAAGATCATATTAAAATAATTAATACTTTTTGAAGTACCTACAAACTAAATGTCTTTTAGCTTATTTTTTATTTTTAAATACTTTTAAAATATTTCAAGATTCTTTATCATCTGTAAATTTAACAATTATAGGAACTTAAGGTAATTCACACTAAATTTAATTATATTTTCATAGGAAAAATGTTTTGAAATTATTAACCAAGTAACATTTCTACCCTGAGTTATTCAAAAGAAAAAATAATTAAATGTAACTTTAGAACCTATTTTTAAACAATACATTATACTAACTAACATACCTGTGTCATCAGTGGCGCCCAAGACATATTTTTCAGGTGTAGCAAGACATAATTTTACCCACCCACCCCTTCCAAAACTCAAAATTGAATGGTCTATTTTTGGTTACACTAACTGTTAATATTAATTTACCAAGGAATAGGTATCATCAGAGTTGGAAGTGGTTTGAGCTATTTATAAGAAAACGATTAGATGACTGAATTCAATCATAAAAGTTACCAAAAAATGACATATATGAGTATTTTTTCCAAGAACTTTCTGTTATCAAATATTTTTCTTTGAATATTGTTATTCCCTTATTTTCAAGGTGTAGCGACTGCTACACCTAGTCATAGGGTTGGGCGCCACTGTGTGTCATATTATATTCCTGGACAATAGTGAAGCGGCTTATGTTTATTGCCAATATACTAAAAGTTGTCATTTTATAATTGCAACTGTTGACTGTTGTGTACTTACTATTCAATTTAAAAATTAATAATACAATTATTTATTTAAAATGTTTAAATAAATGTATATATTTTGTTTTATTTTTTGTTTTAAGTTACCAGTAATGTTACCAGTCAATCTAAAGTAAAAGTAAAACATTTAAAACCTAATCAAGTGCAAAAAATGGTTGCTTGTAAAAAACCATTGGCTATGTTTCCTAAAACAACAAAAACAAATGATTGTTCTCATGAGCTTTCTATAAAAACTATATCTAATATAAAAAAAAATAGTTTCAAAGAAGAACTGTTAGATGATCTCGATGAAATGAACGAAGATCAAATAAGCCTGCTTAAAGATACTGAATTTTTACAAACAATAACAATGACAGAAAATGACATCGAAAATAAATTTGCTTCCAACCATTTAAAAGAGGAACAAGACATTTACAATAATATTGAATTACAAAAAAGCAAAGACAAATTGTAAGAAACTTTCATTATTATTTATATGTAATGTATTTTAAGTAATGATAACTTTTATATTTTAAAGATCAAAAAGAGAGCGTAATCGAAATATTGCTGCAAAAAATAAACTTGAGCTAAAAGAAGCTATTAAGGAACTTAATCTTAAAGGCCGTGAAAAAAGTCTCAATCAAACACTTCTAGCATATATAGATTTATGTGTAAATTATTTATATATATATAATAAGAAAAGAAAATATAATATTATTTTTTATTTCCTTATTTGTATAACTGTTTTAGGTATGCTGTGGATTTCTTAATAGAGGGTTGGCTGCTTTAAATCATTATTGTTACAAGAGTGTTTCAAATAAGGTCTCTCTAAAAATAACTGATATTCGGATTTTTACATGTTTAATGCATGGTTTTGCAAGCAAGGTAAATATTATGGTATATATTCTTAAATGTACATTAACATAAATACATAATCAATATATATTATAAAAGAAAGTGTAAAATGTGCGTGCTAAGCTCAGAAACGAGTCCCTGTACAATCAAGGGTTATACAGTGTGATCCATTTAATCTAAGACGCTCAATATTTCAAAAAGTATTTACGTTTTTGATAATATTTTTATTACATGGTATCAAGGTGTTACAAAACAACATTTTTCAAAAAAAAAATTATTTATTTCAATATTTTTTAACTTTATTGTTTTTTAAGTTTTTGAATTTTTTGAATTACAATATACAGTTTTAATTTTATAATCCAAAGCAGAATATTTTTCTAAATATTTTGATACATAAAAATCAAATTATATTTTGGATGAGTAGTTTATGAGTTATAAGTATCTGAAGTTTAGATGAACGGAGTAGGAGACCAACATTTTGCGGGGTACCCGCATACCACCCCACACTGCTCATCTAAACTTCAAATACTTATAACTCATAAATTACTCATCCAAAGTTTGAATTGTATGTATCAAAATACTCAAAAAAATATTCTGCTTTAGATTATAAAATTAAAACTATATTATAACTCAAAAAAGTAAAAAACAATATAGTTAAACAATTTTAATAATTTTCAATATATTGTCAAAAATAATAATTTATCATATAACATTTTTTGAATAAGTTTTATCAAAGTAATGTGTTATAATAAAATATAACTTTCGACAAGAAAAAATGCAAATATATGTACAAAAAGTAAAAAAATAATGAAGTAAAATAAAGTAATAAAATGCACCTAAAATACAAAAAAAAATTGTAAAATACAAAATAAAAGTTGTACCATTAGAATACATTATATATTCCATGAATCTTTCCATGTCTGTCAAGACTAGCAATGCATTATAGTAAAAGAAAAAAAAATGCATGTTCTGGAGCATTTGATTAATTACTATATAATTTAAATAACTAATATCTGACATCAAGATCAAATAAATGTTGTTTAATTTGCTCTAAATTAAGATACAAAGAATGTTTTGAACTCAAATAAATATTGTAATTATTTTAAGGTGTAACCATATAAAAAATTGATGAAAGTACTTTTCTTTAAAACTTATTAAAATATATTTCTTTATATTATAGTTTGTAAATATTTAAATATTTTTAAATTTGTATTTTTGAGTGAAAATAATTATTTGGTAGTCCAAACGATCCAATATTTCTATTAAACCCAACCCATCTTAATTTATTTTTATATAAACAAAATAATGAACTGTTTTAATCATAAATCTATTTATTATTAATATTTATAGGGAAACTATGAAAAATTAAAGGAAATATGGTCATTATTAGAAATATCACAAACAAAACCAAATATTCAAGCATATGCAGCTGCGTTTGAATGTTTGGTTAATAAAAAAGAACCATTCTCAACAGATATATTACAAGAATTATCCAAACAATTTTTGTCTGATGTAAGGTTACTCAAATGTATATATTTAAATAAAATATTTTATGAAATTATTTTTTTTTGTTTTAGGGATTTTCTTTTAATAATTTATTTGAAAATTGTATCTATATTGGAAGTCAACGAGAACAAGTATTAAAAGCTGTACAATTATTAGATCCTTCATTTGAACCACATCTCAGTATTGAAAATATTTACTATTCTTGCCCTCTTTTAAATCATTTAAATTCACAAAAAGTAAAATTATTACTAAAACTGAATTTTGATTTGAACTTTTAATGCATCTTCATATAATATGTATTATTTGATCTTTAGTCTACGATTAAATGCCCTGCTGAAGGTCTTCTTGACGAAAAGAAAATTCTTGAATGTGCACGGAAACAATTAGAATTAGAAATGTCTACAACTGTAAAAGTACAGTCGGTCGACAATAATTCTATGCCATCTCAAAAAGTTTTAGATTATGTAAGGATTTATTTATTAAACACATTATCCACAGTAGTATGTTCTGTTAAAAATGATAACGCAATAATTGGACAAATAAAGAATTAAGGTGTTTAAGAAATGAAAAATTAAAGTTTGATGTATATTTTTTTAATTGCTCACCTTTTATTTTGGACTTTTTCTAACTTGTTTATTTTTTGATGGTGAAAATAGTGGTACAGTCAGAAATCAGTGCTCTCTGCTATTACATTTCATGAACTCTATATTTTGTATTTTAGACTATGTGCAGCATTCTGAGGGTTACCGTGTTCTGTACCAAATATTTTTTTTGCATTTATTTTTAAATTGTGTTTTACAACATAAAGAAGGATATTTTAACCATGCACTTATTTATGTAATACATTTTCTTCACCATTATTTACCAATTGACATATTATTATACAATTTTATACCTGAAATACAAAATTATGATTTCTGCTGATTTCTTCCCCTCTTTCACCTTTAACATTGAAATACCTGTATTGGAAACCAAAAATAGAGGTGTGGTATCATTAAAAAAGTTATAAAATCAAATATAAGTTTTCATGATTTTATTTTGTTTATATAAATCAAAAATACATTTTTTAATTTATTGATCCACCTTGTAAGACTTTAATTAAATTCAATTTTAGTAAAGAATATATTATTTCAAATATTTTATTGTTGCCAACAGCTTGCGCCATTTTCAAATTTGATTAACCTATGTTTTCAATGTATATTTGTGATAAAATATGTTTATAGAGAAATAAATTAGAAGATTTGCAAGAAAAATGGAAGGAAACTATAAGGAATGCTATTGCACGTGAATTAGAAAGTATACGTGCTCAGCATAACTGTTTAAAATCTTATCGGAATGTAAATATATATCCTTATTTAAGAGTTTTAAACACAGAGCAATATGTTGATATAATTATACAAGAAGTACGGAAGCTAGCTGAAGGGTCTGAAACATTTAGCCCAACAGTAAATTTGCTGTATAGAAATTTGGCTAATCAAGTTAGATTAAGGTACTATAAAATAAAGTATAATATAAGAAGTTATACCTTAAACCTTTTCTATTCAAAAATTAGGTACCAAATTAAATACAAAAAGAATACAAAAATTTTAGAGAAGATGAAAGCAGTTTACAGTGATTACTGTTCATGGTATATGAATAATCAAAATTGTGATAGTCAAAATACAAGACAACAATGGCAGCAATTAGTATACAAATACAAATCAATGGGAGCAGATATTGTGAGTTTTGCTTATATTGGATTTTTGTTTATAAAAAAGATTTATCTTAAAAAGTATAAACAGTTATGTTTTTGTATAAATTATTATATTTTAGTGATTGATATTAAACTCTTGTATTATTTTTAATTAAATTAAGAATTATTATTATAGACAAATACTAAAATGTCTAATATTCATACTTATGCGCACCTTCTCCAGGAAATTATACATTAAAGAAGCTTTTAGATTTTAGATGCAGAGGCATTGCTCCCTCTTGGCAAGCGGATATATCAAATAGGGAATTGATTTTTAGATTCTTATATGTTTAAAAGACAATGCTAATATTCTCTAATAAAAACCTTAAAAACATCTCTTAATATTTCATTAAAAATGGGAAAATATGCATTCATATCAGTGGTGGATTTAGCGTCAGGCAAAGTAGGCTGTTGCCTATGGCGGCAGATTTTTAGGGGCGGCAATTTTAGGCAAATATTTTTTTGGGAATACTATAGGCTTTTTAGATTTTGAATGAAGGGTATAAGATTATTCTGAAGGACGGCAAATAAAAATATTAAATATTTAAACATAACACATTTTTGTTACTACCTATATAGGTAATTAACATTTCTTCTTTATAACACATAACAATAAATGTCCAAGTAAATTATTGACCGACTGCCAGGAAACTCGTAAAAATAATTAATAATCCTTCGACCGCAAGGTGTACACACACAATACATAGGTACATAATACATATTATGATAAACTGATATATTTAAATACTAATTGGGGCGACGATCGGATCGTATTAGAACGATAATCTAACAGCAAACAGATGAAATAGTTTTTTTTTTTATATTAGTTTTTTTTTCATTAGCTTTAATATGTTGTATAGCAATTATTGCTATACAACATATTACAACATATTCGTGCTTATTATTATAATAAGCACGAATGTTTAAGTTTGATTAGGTATTTGCTGTTGTTTTTCATAATAATATAATTTAAATTTGATTAAATACATTAGTTTGTTTAAAGAACCTCCGAAGCTAATTATATGTATACAATAATTATATTTGATTGGTCGGAAAAATGGTGATAGGTTATACTTAAATAAATGTTGTATTGGTAAACTATTTTCTTAATCAGAACAGTTTATAAACATAACCAATAATTATTGTTTAGTATCAGTCTTAAAGATTTATTTTTTGTTGTAGTTATGTTAAATAAATACTTGAAAATACATTTTCAAATGAGGCGGCAAAATGAAATTTGCCTACGGGCGGCAACTGTATAAATCCGTCTCTGGTTCATATGTTGTTGTTTTTTTTGGATTGAGTTATTTAATTATGTGAAAATATTAATTAAAATTAAAAGCTTCATTAACAATAATATAAATAAAAATGTCTTATTGAGTTAAACATAATACTTAATGCAAATAGTAGGATATGATATTTTACATTTTTGTAACACATAAGTACTTATTGCATATAACAAACCAATGATAAACAATACACAATGTCATTGACAATTCACCAATTTTCTAAATTTTTCTAAGAAAAATGTCTAAGTTAGGGTTCCGAGAAACAATCTATATTCTAAAAGAACTGTGTTTGTAGAAGTTTAGGAATCATTGTAAAATCAAAATATGCATTGCTCTATTCAGAATCTTAAAATAAATAAATTAAAACAAAAATGTAGGACAAATAGTATATACCATTTCTAATTATTTATTAATACTATTAAAACTTTTATATTATATTACTGTTGCTATTAGGAACAAGATGACAAACAATGGCCTTCTACTGTATTAACCAGCGTTGGGAAATTTTTGTACAATATTATTATTAAAGATATAAAAATTGATGTTAATATCATGAAAGACAATATAGAAGAGGAGTAAATAAAAATTTATTATTAAAATGTTTAGCTTTGATTGCCTTAAATAAATCAATTTAATTTCTAGGCATTTATTACCAGCATTTTATACAGTTTTTCGTGGACAATGTCAACATGTGAAACAAGAAATTAAACCACATCCTGTATTGTCAAAACTTTATCAGTTATCTGAACCTAATGATTTAATATTTGATGTTACTATGATCCCTATGTTAAGTCCGCCTGTTCCTTGGACTTCAATTAATTCTGGAGGATATATTGCTGCTAAAGCAGATCTAATTAGGTAAACTAGTTTATTATATTGAGAAATTAAACAGAATTCTGATTTATCTTGTGGTAAATTAATTAATAATGCACTTTAAAATTGTGTAATTTGATATATAATAACAATAGAAATATTTTACATTTATTTGTAGTATTATATTATTATACAAATCAAGAAACTAAATTAGATTAATTTTTAAACAATTTGTTATGATTATAATATTATTATTTATATTTTGCTTGAAACTTATTCAATGTGCTTCATAGAATAAATGTATAATATAACTATTAAAGTAGTGACATAGGCATTTAAATAATTTAAAATTATTTGAGACAAATCAAGGAACTTTATCAGCTTTGAATCATAATTGTAATGTTTAAATGTGTAATACACTAATACAGTACTTAAATTATTATTTAGGTTACCTCAACAAGCTATTTTACAATGGCATAGACTTGAGCAGACACCAAAACAGGAACTTTATCCAGCCTTAGATGCACTGAATCAGTTGGCCTCGATACCATGGACTATCAATAAACCAGTAATATCTTTAAAAATAGACAATAAATACAGGGTGTAACAGAAAGATATTACAAATGAAATAACTTGTATTGTAATCAATATTTAAAAAAAAAATTTTTTTCATGAAATTTATAGACGTTTGTACTACATGTACTATAAGCACTTTTTTATTTTTATTTTTTTGTACAGAAAATAAGAACATTTAAATTTGATTTAAATTTTTTTGAAAAAAATCAAAATAGCCAATTTATAAACATAATGACAAAAATAGTTTTAGCTTTTACAATTTTTAATTTGATTAATCCATTTGCGACTTATAAACGTTTAAATATTCATTCAACTTTCTGCTACCGGGTAATTCACCAAAACAAAAAGTAATAAATAATAATCATTAATCAGTCGTCTCAGAATGAATACAATACAAATACGATAACCATATTCTATATTATCTATATTGTACATAATATTATTATCAGTTTACGGATATGGTTATCGCATAGAGTAATAATATGGATTATCGTTACCTTCAGATAAAAACGTCATCTCGACTACTGGTTTTTACTTTCGGTTTTGATTAAATTCACAGTAGCAGAAAATTGAACAATTATTTAAATGTTCATAAGTCGCAAACGGATTGCTCAAATTAAAAATTGTAAACGCTAAAACTATTTTTTTCATTTTGTTTATAAATTGGCTATTTTGATTTTTTTCAAAGAAATTTAAATCAAATTTAAATTTTCTTATTTTTTGTACAAAAAAATAAAAATAAAAAAGTGCTTATAGTACATGTAGTACAAACGTCTATAAATTTCATGAAAAAAAAATTTTTTTTAAATATTGATTACAATACAAGTTATTTCATTTGTCATATCTTTCTGTTACACCCTGAACACAAGGGATAATTATAATTTATTTATTATTTTAATAGGTTTTGGATGTAGTTCTTCAAGTATTTCGTTCAGGTGGTTCTTCAAAATTAGATATTCCAAAGTCTATATCTGCCTTCCCATCTCCACAACCAATATTACAGAGTATGAGTAAAGATGAACGTTCGAGGTTGTATAAAGAACGTGCAATATTAAAAAGACAGAAAGCTGAAATGTTTAGTTTGTGGTGTGATGCTTTATATCGGCTGTCATTAGCAAATCATGTAAATATTTATAGTTAATTTTTTTAAATTTATTTAACAATAATTAAGAAAACCATTTCAGTTTTGTGGTAAAATATTTTGGTTGCCTCATAATATGGATTTTCGAGGTCGAGTATATCCATGTCCTCCTCACTTAAACCATCTCGGTTCAGATATGGCCAGATCACTTTTGTGTTTTGCTAAAGGAGAACCGCTTGGGTCTAATGGCCTTAACTGGTTGAAGGTACTTTTTAAAAATTCTTTAATTTTTAACTAATAACTATCAAGTTTAATGAAGATTTACTATATTTTTTTTAGATACATTGTGTTAATTTAACTGGACTGAAAAAAAGAAATTCTGTTAAAGAGAGACTTCAATATGCAGAAGAAATACTTCCAGATATATTAAATTCTGCAAATAACCCTTTAGGAGTGTGTAATATAAAAATAATTTTTTAGTTAAAAACAATTAAAGTTAGTTTGTTTTATTTTTATTTTTATTACTTTTATTGATTTATTTAGGGAAATATGTGGTGGGCCGAATCTGAGAATCCTTGGCAAACTTTAGCGTGCTGTATGGAGATATCCCATGCTCTACAATCAGAAAATCCAGAAAATTTTATTTCTCATTTCCCTGTTCATCAAGATGGATCATGTAATGGTTTGCAACATTATGCTGCTTTAGGTAAAGATTTTGCTGGAGCAGTGAGTGTCAACTTAACCCCTTCTGATACACCACAAGACGTGTATAGCTGTGTTGCAGCTATGGTATAAACATTGAAATTATTGAATATAAAACAAATAATAAATTAGATAATATTAATTTATTTTACTAGGTTGAAAGAGAACGTTCAAAAGACGCTGCAAATGATGTTGTAATAGCAAAATATTTGGATGGGTTTGTTAGACGTAAAGTAATTAAACAGACTGTAATGACAACAGTTTATGGTGTAACTAGATTTGGTGCTCGTTTACAAATTGCTAAACAATTGAAAGGTATTTTCTCAAACATATATTTTTTTATGAATAATTTTTATATATTTCAATTTTATTATTTTTTTGTAAGATATTGATTCATTTCCTAAAGATAAAGTATGGTCAGCTTCTACTTATTTAGTGGCAAAAACATTTGAAAGCTTAAGAGAAATGTTCACTTCTACAAAAGAGATACAAGTAAAGTTTAATTATTATAAATACTTTTGATTTTAATTCAGGGTGAGCACAGAAGAGCCAAGTACATTAGAATCCTGGCTGCTTTTCAGGGTCCAATCACCTTGTTAAATAACATTAGTAAAGCTGGGCTACATAAATTATAAAGGTCCTTGAGACACAAAAAAAAAAATGTAAGGTATACATTTTAAAATCAATTAATTCATCAGAGCGCTCAGAACCTTAATGTATTTGATCATAATTTATAATTTAAATTTAGAACAAACTTTTACTTTTTTTAATTTAATCTGTTATACATTATTTTAGGATTGGTTTACAGAATGTGCGCGTGTAATATCACAATCATGTGGTCAAAGTGTAGAATGGATAACACCATTAGGATTACCAGTAGTCCAACCATACAACCGTAGAAATAAATGCCATGATTACACCAAGAAATCTAGTGTTAAAATGGGAGAACATTTTATATTGGATATGTATGAGTTAGTATCTGATTAAAAAATGATAAAATGATTGTATAGATTTAAATTGTTGTAACACATATTAAAACTTAATTTTATTCAACTTTAAAATAAGTTTTTAGTATTCATAAATTTATATTTAACAGTTATGTATAATTTGTAGTCGGCCAAATGTAATGAAACAAAAGAATGCTTTTCCTCCAAATTTTATCCACTCGTTGGATTCTAGTCATATGATGTTAACATCTCTTCACTGTGAACGAGCTGGTATCACGTATGTTTCAGTACATGACTGTTTTTGGACGCATCCTAATTCTGTTGAGATTATGGGAAAAGTAATGATACAAATATATACTTTTAATAAAAATATTATTTATATACAATATTTTTAGATTTGTAGAGAACAATTTGTAGCACTACATAATGAACCAATTCTAGAAAATTTATCTAATTTTATGATTAAAAAATATGAACTTCCTAATTAGTAAGTATAATAGTAGCTTAGAATAAAATTGAATTAATGTTATTAATTACAATATTTTCTTCCAGCGATATTATGAATGATACTCAAGATACTATGTTAAATGTTTTTCAACAGTTACCTAAAAAAGGAGATTTTAAACTTAATAATGTTTTGGACTCTGTATATTTTTTTAGTTGAAACGTTTTAGTTTTTTGTGATAAATGGTTTTATTTATTTTGTTTTCTAGTCTTAAAAATATATTTGTATTTTTTCAAAAGTAATGAGTTTATTATTTTGATTTGTTTACAGACCACATTTTTTTTATAATTTTACACTAATAAACACATAACATAACATGTTTTAACCAAACAAATAATAATGAAGAATACATTTTATATGTTATGAATAAAAAATTAATCAAACTTCATAATATGTTCATCTTCGTTGTATCATAAATACAAAACAATTTTGCTTTTTGTAATTGCAGTGCCAGATCTGGGACGAGCCATTGGGTAACGCTATTTTAAGCACTCGTAAGTTGAGAGAAAATAAAAAAAAGCAATGAATAAAAAATATGTATAAATTATAACCAATTTCTTAAGTTCCATTGAGAAAAAAAGTAATATTACACAGTAATATTAATACAAAAATATACAAGATGATTTTTTAAGTGTCCTCATCTTATATTTATAAATGATGCATAATATATTCAAATTAGGATTTTTAGATAACTAAATACACTGGAAAATCATGTTTTTTGTACCTCTTAAAATGATTCTGTGACAATACAAACTTCTGTTTTTCAAATAGTAAACTGCAATGGCGCTGAACTAAAATTTAATAGGAGGGTGACTACATACTTGTAGGGATACCCACCGAGAGTTATAAATATGAAAAGATGATTGAGACCTCACCCCCACACTCCTTTCAATCACCATAAGTTGAATAGTCATACATTTCAAGAATGTAAAAATGTAATAAATAGTATAAGGTTCCTCATAAGTTGTGATCGTAGATATTTAATAATATTAAAGATACATAGTCATGGACCCGGGTTATTTATTTATAACTTATAAGCATTTTAATTTCCATTTTTTACAAAAATAATGAAATTCATGAAAATGTACACTACTTTCCCGAGGAGTAGGTTCGTCGCTCCTGCTATGCTGTTAGGTATAAACAACGTGTGAAAAGTTCCCATCGATATCATGTTCACGTAGAAGGTTATTTGAGGTCAAAGATTACAAATACCACGTTTTTTGTAAATATCTCGCAATTTATTTGTCTTACGATAAAAAGTTTCAACCAAAAATTATAGAGGAGATAATTATCTACAAAAAAGGTACTTTTGTATTATCATGTAAGGGATATAGTTTTTGCTCTATAAAGCCTACAGCATGCAAACTTTTAAAGAAATATGATTTTTTTACAAAATTTTTACTATTTTTTTTTTATAGCAAATAATCTTTGTATAAATATCTTGTAAAATAAATTTCGTACAACAATTGCAAAGGAGAGAATTATTAACATTGTCATTGTACTTTTTTTTATCAAGTAAGTATACCCTTTTAAGTTTTAACCATTATAGTGATACACGAATTTACGATAGTATTTGTATTATTGTTATATACTCATTATTTTGTGTGTTGAACATTAAAATGTGTATACCACGACAGGTAGTTAAAAAAAAATCCCGGTATAAAAATTCCCGAAAAAAATCACCATTACCATTACAAAATAATAATGGAATGGCGCTTACAGGCGCATTTTGAATACGCATTGTTTTGTGCGTCTTCGAAGGCTAAAACCTATGATTCCACCTAATACTTGGAATGTTCATAAATCATAATACAACCCTTCAAGGTAGCCACAGGACAAACAATTCCACTGAAGAATGAAACAATCGCTTTGCAAATTTAGTCGGTCAAAACATCCTACAATATGGAAGTTAATTAGAAAAATTAAAAATGAAGTAGCTGCAGATCCAGCAAAGTTGGCTTTAAATGATGTAGGTGAGCCATTCAACAAAAGAAAAAACTAGGATTGACCCAAGGTACAGAAAGAAAGTTGAAAGAACTATATACAAGAATCCAAAATTATGAAATAAATGTTGAAGACTTCCTTAAATTGATCGCTCATAATATCAGAAAGCGCTGTAATGACTAGGTAATATTATAATCACATTACATTTTAATGCATAAATTTATAAAAATTACACTATTTAATTAGGTTTCATAAAGTTATACTACCATCACATATATTATTTATATTTTAATTTATATACTATTATTATTATACACTTCGGTATCGTGGCATACGATTTTTTTTATATATTTATTAGGTATAAGACATAAGATTTTATGTAGGTACATGATAAAATATTCAAAATATTTTGAAGCTTTTTGAGCCTAATTGTTAAAAACCTTCCTGAAAAATCTATCATTCTATTACCACTAATTTTCAACTCTATTCTTCGTTTATCCTACTTGACCTACTTCCCAACTACCTGGAAGCACTCAAACATTATCCTAATCCCAAAACCTGACAAACCACCTGATATATCCCATCTTCTTATAGAACAATCGCTCTCCTCCCCACGTTCACTAAAATATATAAAAAAAAATACTCCTCGAAAGACTATAACCACCACTATCTGTCATATCCAACATCATTCCAAACCACCAATTTGGATTTGGGTCCAAGCATACACCTGCAACTCCACCGCACAGTCGACTTAATCTCTACCAGTATGGAATCAAAACTTTACTGCGCGGCTGTACTCCTTGACGTGTCCCAGGCCTTCAACAGGGCGTCGCACGACGGACTTCTCTTGAAACTCAAAAAATTCCTCCTTTACCATCTAATAAAATCATACCTTGAAAATAGCACATTCTATGTCCGCTTCAATAACAGTTACTCTGCAAATTTTCTAATTCTAGCCGGAGTCCCTCGAGGAAGTGACATTGCTCCCTTCCTATACTCTATATTCGCCCATGACACTCCAATATCCCCATATACAACACTGGGTACTTACACAGACGATACAATAATCTTAGCCTCCAATAATTACCCCAGATAGTATCCCAATGGCTGTAAAGTCATCTTAATTCGATTCAACTGTGGTCAAACCTCTGGAAGATAAAAATAAACGAATCAAAATCATCCTTTATCACATTCTCTCCAAGACCAAGAGACTGTCCCCCAGGGGGTTGTTATTGAGCGATACAGGGCCTGTATCGCTCAATAACAACCAAATTCCCACTACCCTGACAATAAAATACCAGTTAAGCTTGACATTTGACAGATGCCTAACTTGGTTCCAACACATTAAAAACAAAAGAAAAACAGTTAACTCCAGACTCCACTTACTCCGTCCTCTTCTACAATCTAAGACAGCAATTAGTAATATACTACTAATATACAAAGCCATTATCAGACCTGTTTGGTCCTACAGCATCCAGATATGGGGCTCTGCCAAACCCTCAAACACTATAAAAATTCAGGCATTCCGGTTAATCTGTCTGTGGCAAATTGTCTCTGCTCCATCGCTTGCTTAACTAATTAAATCTGACTACGTCTCCTTTCACTCTAAGTGAATCCACTAATTAAACACCTATCTTCTCTTACAATCCCAGATAACCCCCAGAGACATCCTAAACGAATCTGGCCTAGAGACCTTTTAATTTAATCTGTCGGGTGGCACTATTGAGTGCTCTCCCAATCTGCCAGTCACGCTATGTTTATATATTGTAACTTAATCAAAATTACTTGTTGTACTTTATTTGTGTATAGATTGTAATTATATTTTAATAAAAAAAAAAGCTTTTAGAGCTATTTATAGATATTTGTCATATTTGATTTTTTCTATATATATCGATTAATATTTTTTCTTTGTAAAATAAATAACTTAAATAGCAATATCATAAAATATATTTAGTAATATAGGCTGACAGACCGTCTTAGCTCAGAATCATTCTTCGTATACAATGATTTTATATTTTATATTTTATAATTCAAATTTAACATACCTATTCATTAAATTTCTACAGTTATACTTATACCACGGTTGTAGATATATCTACAACCGTGACTTATACTGTTCACAGGCCAAGGGGTTGTTTGTTCGAAAATTATGTGTACGAATGAAAAGTGTTCGAATGTTATCTGTTAGAAAGTTTAAATGTTCGAATATTATTTTTATTGTGAAATCAACAAAATGTAATTTTTCGATATAAAAATTATTTATTATTATTATTATTATTTATTATTATTAATCTTAACTATACAATTAAATATGATATTATACTATCTAAAAAAAAAAATGTTTTAAAAAGATAAATTATAAGCAATTTCCTTTAAAAATTCTAAAATATTAAAATCAGCATTGTTTTTACAGCTTAGAACAAGGTTTTTAATACGTTCTTCTCGTTGTTGTTTGGACTCTTTGAACTTTTTTAGAAACCTGTTATGAATCAACTTTCAATGTTCCGATACGAATAAAATGTAATCTCGATTATCCGATATCGTTGTAGTCATTGGAATGATGACTACACACTTCCATATATACATTTAGTATGGCTGGTTTATCGCGCGATCTATTATCTGGCTATTAACAAATTATTAGGTGAATTATATCTGTGACTATGAACGATGTTATTATGTTATTAAGCGTTATTATGTTCAAATAGGAAAATATAACATTTGTACATAATACTATTCGAACACAATTCCATTCGAACAGATTTGTTCGAACTTCGAACACTTACTCTTCATTCGAAAACAATTCATTCGAAGTTTCGAACACTCGACTAGTTCCCGTTCACAGTTTACACCGTGCAGTACAATACTGTATACAGCGATCTAATTGACAGTACTACAGTTAGTAGTAGACACCACTGCACAGCTGCAGAGTAATACTGACTTAAACACATTTTTCATGGACATTTCAAGTTTAAATGTCGACAAAATTTGATTATCTATAAACAAAAAATGACGATTTTAGTTATCTAGTTGAAATTTCAAACATATTACCATTGATTATAGAATAGACAGATAGCCAATGGTATAGGGATTTTCGGTGACTAAAATTTTGATTAAAATAGCTGCCGATAGGTAGCGTTGTATGTATTAAAGTTATATTATTATTACCGACTGCAATTATTCTTATACCGGTTTGTGGCTGTGACAGAAAAAGCGATAAGCCAATATTTTCTTCTAAGATTTTCTTAGTATCGCACATTCGCACTATCGTCTATCATCTATCGGACTATCGTCACAATAATTGTCAATAATATTAAACGTTGAAACTGCTGTACGCAACAAGGGAGAAATAATTTATTTAATTATGAAAAATAACTTACTTTTACAGAACATTAGACACACTATAGTAGATTTCTGATTTACTAAATTTTAACAACAGAGCAAATCTTTAACCATATTATGTCCATATCGTATTTTTTTATTTTTTATGTATTTTATTAATACTCAATTATATTTTTCAAAAGAATAAAAATGCAATAACATAAAATGTAATATACCTACTTAATTAAATTATTTTTATAATTTATAAACAAAAACAGCCGTTTGGTTATTGAGCAGATACTAAATGTATTAAAATTAAAAACCAATGAATATCTTTGTATGTGATGACTGATGAAAATGATTCTGAGGGAAGACATACCAAGATTACATTACACAATGTGATCTTAACAATGTTTGTATTTTTTGTTTCTATAAAATAAATAAAAATTGTAATGTTTGTTGGTTCTGAAAAGAACTGTTTAATGAAACCGAAGCGAGTAGTCCTAAAGAGGACTATTTAAAAAACAGACTCGAATAGTTCTGAAAAGAACTTTTTAAATGTAACGGACGCGAATAGTCCTGAAAAGGACTGTTTAAAAAACGGACACGAATAGTCTTGAAAAGGACTGTTAATATTGCTTCTTTGCCAATAGGTACAATGTCAAAACGAGAAAATGAAAATTATGAAAATATAATTATTTTATTTAAATATGATTTAATATTTTTAATTTTGAAAGTTTTGCTAATTTTGAGGTAGTTGAAAATAATTTTGTTTTATTAAATATTTTACACATTAAAAGATGTTCGATTATATACATTTTATGCTCTATGCAGTTTGTCAAAGATTCATCAAGCCATTTTTTAATTGTATTATTATTTTTTACACGCTCAGTTAATTGAAATTTGATTTTCTTTTTATGCAAATAGTTTTTATAATTGTTTTCAAAAATATTTAAAACTTAATTTACTACATTATTTAAACTATTTGATGGTGCTTTAAGTCCACTTTCATTTTCAATTGAAGTATAATTTTTATTAAGCAGATGCAATTGTTTTTTATCATTTAAGTTTTTATCAACAAATAATTCATTTTGACAATTGCCACAGTTAAATTTTTCATACATTATAAATGTTATAAACCTAAATATCCTGCTAAGTATGAAACAGAACAGTCCTCCAAAGTAACATCATTATTTATATTTTCACTATTAATAGAATCCTCATCAGATGACATAGAAGAGAGAGAGAAATTAGATAATATGCTTTCTGTGTCAGACTTAGAAGACAATGCCAAATTATTAGAATTTATTTTATATTGAGGTCTTACTGGGTCAAATATCATAGGATTTTCATCTCCAATGGTTGCCTCACAATTTGCACTTTTAGATGTATACAAAGAAAAAATGTCTATTCTATAATCAATGATATTACTCGTACCCTGTATGGATTTATTGGACTTGAAGTTTTCGTTACTACGAAGATACGTGTATATTATTATTTATTATACAAAATTAAATTTTCGAAATATTTAGATTTATTTTCGAACATGCTTACACCGTACCCGTACGGTATACAGAATTCAGATACAGAGTTAAAAGTTATAAATATACCAATGTTATATTATGTATTATTCAAGCGTTTAATAGATATCAATATATTTTTTTATTTATTATTTATAGATTATATTATAAAAATATTATACAACCATCCACCAAGATATCGCATCACTATCATCACCAAGGCAAGCTTTATCATCTAGCTTCCTAGTTTAAAATGTAATTCTCTTTTTTTTCATCTGCAGTTCTTCGTTCATACTGTACCTATTTGTTGTTTAAAAAATATATTATTTAAAATCAAAGACAGTAATTTAATTTCATCGTATTAATACTACCTACTATGAAGAAACCGATTTCGTAGTATGGATTAGTCATCATAAGTAATTAGTTAATTACTCATTGGGATAAAAATAAATATAAATGTTGAGGTAGTCTCTAAGTCTGTAAATAAATATATTATAATCTGTGATGCGTACGGGTTGGGGTATTGCCGTATTGGTGTTTATACAACGCACAATGCCCAAGGCCGTATCTGGTGGGGGGGGGGGTTCAAACCTCCCCCCGAAATTTTTTCGTGTTATATTATGTTGTAGTAGGTAAAATAATTATTTCAATCTCTGTTTTAATCAAAACACAATTTTTTTAGCTTAAACCCCCCCCCCCCCGAAAATTTGTTCCAGCTACGGCCCTGACAATGCCATATAGATATAGGTAGTAGGTACTACTGTACTAGGTATCTAATATCTGCGGTCAATCCAAATATCTTAGGTCACCCTCCTATTTCGATTTTTGCAAGACTATCTTTTCTAAAATGTTATAATCTGAAAATGTCTTGTATGATTTTAATATTTTTTTAGTGGATAATAAGTCACAAGAAATATTTTTTTCAATGAGGCATACAATTGGCGAAGATAAAACATTTCTAACAAAACACTTTACTGAACTTAAACTATTCAGACAAAAAAATATTTCAATTAAAAACGATTACAAAATAATATTTTCTGACAGTTTAATTTCCAAAACGCATACGTTTCTGAGTAAATAGGATTCCAAGCAAATATTTTTCAAATGAAATATGCTTTTAAATCAATATAGGTAGTTGCAAGTAAATTAAACACATTCAGAAAAAATATTTTCTGAAATTTTACATTCCAACCAATTATTTTCCAACAATTTTGTAATCGTATTAAATTGAAAAGTATTTTGTCAGAATAGTTAATCAAAGTTTAGAAACTTATTTTATTTGAAATGTTTTTTCTTAGCTAATATCATTGATTTTAGAATATACTAGTATATTCTATAATCAATGCTAATATTCTACCTCATTGAAGAAAATATTTTTTTTCGACTTATCCAATTTGTTTGAAATTGTATACCCAATAATATACATTTCCAACGAAAATATTATTCAGACATTCAGTATATTACAGTTCTTATTGGCCATCAACATAACTACATAAAATATGTTTCCAAATTCCAACTCAATATTTTTTATTAAAATACGTTTCCGAATTCATTTTTGACATAATATACTTCAAACGGATTACGATTTCAAAGAAATATGATTCAATAAAAATATAGTTCCAACAATATATTATTATGTTTTATATATTTCCGATGGAGTACTTTTCCACGATAATATGGTTTCAAACCAATAGTTGTCCAACTTTCTATGCGCACTCTATAAGACACAGACACTTAGACTAAATACTAACAGTTTTGGTAATTTACTTTTTTAAAATCGATAATTTTTGTTTTATTCTTATTCAAGCCATTTAGTTAGCCACACGAGAATGCGAATATATGTGAGTATGTGACTATTGCACTATGCAAGATATTATCTAATACCTATATTATAATTTTATGGATCGTGACTCGTGGTAGTCTATTAGGTAGGTATTAACTGTTTGGGTATCATAAATATTATGCTGTGTAGGCATGTAGCCAAGGGTAATACAATTTGGTGATACACTGATACCTACTCATTGGCACTTGCCACGGAATGAGATATCTAATATATAATAAAGATATCTGGAAATAAATATCATCGAAAAAGCCCTGTCTATCTGATTATTTTTATTCTGAATTGCACGGAAATAATTAACAACTGAACAACATTGATACTTGATAATGTTAAAACAATTAACGAGTTCACCACGACATGACAGTCTGTACTGTCTGTCCTCAGTGGCGTACACACGGGGGGGTTTTGGGTGTTCAAACCCCCCCCCCCCCTTTAACTGAAAAATAATTATATATTTGTATACATAGGACAGATTAAACGGATTGGCAATGTTGTCTAGGGATCCCAGATTTATTTTTTAAAAATACGGGTCATTTTAAAACATACCTGTATGGTAGGTATATACAGTGACGTATTTACGGGGGGGGGGTGGGATCAAGCCGACCAAGGGGATCGATCTCCCCCGCAGGAGTGTATATAATATGCATCATTTTTTGGAGTCCTAATTTTAGACCTCTAACTTAATAAAGCTATATCCCCCTCCCACCAAGAAAAAACCTAAATACGCCACTGGGACACTGGGTATATACTTGAAATGTACATGCCGACAGCCGATTTGATAGCCGATTTAATATCATTAATCAGTAACCAGTGTAACCACCACAAAACCAACAAAAAAATGTATTGTTATTATAATCAAATAATTATCATTTGATTTAGTTATTATCATTTATCAATAATTTAAATTTTAAAATGCCAAATAATAAAAAAAAATTTAATTTTTTAAATAGTTTTAAAATAAGGTACATACGGGACGGGTTGTTCAAAATACGGGACAATAGTATTATTTCTTAACTTTTGCCGGGACACCGGGACGCTTCATTCAAATACGGGACAATCCCTTAAAATACGGGACGTATGGGATCCCTAATGTTGTCGGTGTACCGTAGTACACATTTAACTCCTGAAGAGGTCATTGATGAGTTGGCAAAAAAACCAAGAAAACTAGATCTTGTACTGTAAACAATTAAATAATCGTTTTGATAAATATATTTATATAATATTATGTATGTATGTATAATTTTTAATATAACCCCCCCCCCATTGAAAATATCTGTGTACGCCACTGTCTGTCCTATAAGCTTTTCAGGAATTACTAAAAAAATGATTTTATTTTCAAAATACGTGGGGAATACGCGTAGCTGTATTGGTAATAACCGGATATTAGGGAAACATTAAAAAACTGTAGTCTGCTGGCGGCTGTAATATCTATCTAATGCAATTAATAAATATTATGTAAAATCGATAGCAAGTTTTGCGAACCTTACCGAGTTTTGAACATCTCTGTTTAAATAAGCGTATTTTTTATAGGTAATTAATTTGTGTACACAATCCGATGTGGCGATGTATCAAATACTATTTATTTGATCGTCGTCTGTCGTCTGCAGTGTGGTACAGACGATTTATTATCTTCTCTAGGACTTAGAAGACGTATTTTGGTAATTAAGGTGTTAAGTGTTTACTGTTTTTAGTATTAATCATATTCTCAATATTATAATCGGCGCAAGCGCGTATTAATTGAATACCATTGGCATTAAGCGGCCAAGTACACCACTACGATTTAAGACCATATTAATATATAATAATTATGCCAAATATGATCTTATTTGTCACAATAATAATATGAAATAATGTTTTAGGTACATGTTTATCGTTTATTCGTTAACGAGTGTACTGTGCACTACGCCGTCGCCGGCGTGAAATGTGAATCGTGAATTCGTGAATGATTCAATGATGATTGCATTATTGCGTAACGTCGACTTGCTCAGTGCTCCCAAAGTCCCAACTCCCAAGATTACAATTCTCAACTCTGCGTCTCTGCGCCGCACTATCGTATCTATGTTCATACCGATAACCTCACGAAAAAATGGTTGATATTTGCGAGCGCATTGTAGCCGACTAGCCGTAAGAATATATCAGGAAAGTAATAATAATAGTAATAATAGTAATAATAATAATAATAATAATAATGGATGGACAAAAAATATTCTTTGTCGGCAAACCACCCTTGTCTTATTCTATGAAAGTATAAAACCACCCTTTGTTGAAACGACTTGTTACAGCAGCTCGTCGCGCGAATACAAAGAGCCTGTACGACTGTATTGAATATATTTTGAATGCCAATAATCACTATATAGGCGACAATATAATACAAAAATAACGGACAAAAAATTACTATGCTACCCCGCGATGGCGTTAAATAAATTTTCGAAAACGACGACGTCGTTGTGGTGTACAACATTACCACCAGGTCATCACGTCAGTCGTCACCACCGTCGCTAGATCGTCTAAAAATCCGCTAGTCGGTGCCCGGTACAACTCGCGCTACTCTCAGCCCCCTAGCCACAGCCCAAGCACAACTGCACAAGTGCCTCACTGCCCACTGGCAGACGGCAGTCAGAGTCAGTGAGTCAGTACTTCAGTAGTCACTGCTCGTACTTCGTAGTCAGTGGCCAGTTCGCGTCGGTCGCAGTTCGCACGTGAACACAGGACTGACGACGCCGACGTTTTGTTTCCTCTCCACGAGGCCGCGTATGGGAGGGAGTTGCCGTTTTGCGCGTATTATTTTATGATATTGTTAATTAATCATTACGAGTTACGACTGTATTCCTAGGGAGATAACCAACTAATCACTCACTACGGTATATTATTACATATTTACATTCGACGTTTTTCGCCATCTCCGACCACGTTCGAATCGATTGTCGACCACCGTTCGTCGTCGTTTGAAATGTATCCCGTTTGGCGGGCAGCGTCCGCGTCGTCGTGACCATAATAATAAAATAACTATTATAGGAGGTATAATAACTAATGCGTGCAGCTAAAACTCGTGTCCATCTTCAACAACCGCACTCGTCGTCTTCGTTATAATATTGTTAATATTATTATTATTATTACATATTATCGTAATCGTATCCATGGTGAGTTTTCTTCATACGTTTTTTCTGTCTAATATTTTAATAAATTCATCTGTAATTACATTTTTTTATCGTTTTATAATTCCTTGTATTTTATAATTGTATACGATGTATACCTAGGTACTTGGTTAAATTTAAACTTAATTTTCCCCAAGGGCAATATAATATTTTAATTATTTATTTTTTAAATCATTAAGTTGTGGGTTAAAATACTTGGGTGGTTAAAATATTTTTTGATTTATGGTATGTTAGAAAAATGGGTACTTGTTTGTTATCGCCCCGCCAGTACCCCGTAAAAAATGTATCGCCCCGCCACTGTTGTTTGGGAAATATTTTGGGAATAACTACGTTTTATACGTACGTATAGTTTAGTACGTTGCTGACTTTTGAGCTTTCGTTATTATTGTGCCTACTTTGTTCAGACTTTTATTGTAAAATTTAATTTTAAACGATAAAATGAATTTTAGTGAATTACTTACAGTTGTTTTCAACGATGATACTGGAATAGAGAGTGAATAATTGGCTAACTAGTTCTAGACTACGAATACACACAATTGTCCATTTCATATATTACTGGGCCAGTAAAAGGGCCTAAAAGATATTTCTGAGTTCTGGCCTCCTTTGTAATTTAACACACAAATTTTTAATTTATAATTATATTACATTTTTAAAATTTGAATTTTATACTTTTATACTATTTTGAAATGTTGAAATATAATATAATAATGATATATAATAATATAATATTTTTTTATTTATGGCGGGGCGATAAATTTTTTACGGGGTACTGGCGGGGCGATAACAAACAAGTACTAAAAAATGTATTGTATATTTATTTTTTAAATTTTTTATTTTCTACCTAGTGTAATCTTGATTTTTACTAAAAGAATATTTATTTCGAACTTCTATTCTTTAACCAGTATTTACATTTCATTAGTTGTAGGCTTATAACCTTAAATATAGTATTATGCCTAGATCTTTTTTAAGATATCTAACAACCAGCTTATTTTGTAATGATGACCCGGTGGTGACTACTTAATAAATAATTTGAATTCTTATAAAAATTCATATTAATGTATTTAATAGGATGCAAATTAGCTATAGTCAAAATTTAATATTTTCACATTTGACACAGAGGTTGTACTAGTAATTGAAATATTAAGTTTGTTGGTTTATCAGCTAATTTAAAAATCCTCAAAATAGGTAGGTACAATCCCCAATTAATTTATAATAAATAATTATGAAATTTTATTTATATACCATTGGTATAATATACTAGTATCTGATTAATAAAAATAATAGCCTCTTACCTCAGTACATTTTTATTCAGTTAAATCTAACCTAGCTCCAAAACTTTCAAATACTATGTTTATAAATATACCATACACATGTCATGTATCATGTGTATGTGTATCAAAAAGGAATTATATCAAAGAGTGATTTTGTGTTTTGAACCAAAATTAACCGTTCATAATAACCCATGGGCAAAGTACAACTAATCAACAATTATTCAAATTTAATTTAATTGCTAAACCAAAATAAATGTATTTTCAAGTAAAATTAACTTGTGTAAAGTAAACATAGGAGATTAATAAGTACAAATGATTTGACTGAATCAGTTTTAATTTTAAATATAAATCCAATGAACATGTAATTTTTTTTAAAAGTTGTTTTCTTTTTGCTTTTTATTTTTTGTTTACGTAAAATCTTGATAACATTTTACCTAAGTTAATTGACCATTAGAATGTTTTCAATATTTTTGACATAGTAATACCCTTATAATCAAAAACATTCATTTATTTAACAACAAAGTGTATAAGGTTAAATCTTTAAAATGTGAGGCCTGTTTCCTGGAAGCCCTGTTATCTATAGTAATTATGGGCTTGAAATCTAGTCTTAATAATTTAATTCTATTAAGATCTTTTTAAAAATAAACCACAAAATCTTATTATTGATTATTTAATATTTTCAACAATAATATATATTTAAAACCTTGAACAATATGTATGAATATTATTTGTATCCATAATTATGCAATGATGACTAAAAAAAATAATTCCTACAGCTTTTTTGTTATCAAATAAAAAATTAAATTTTTAACTTTGTATTTTACTGAGGTTCTGTAATTGAATGGTCTCCTCTTCATGTGATTCAAGTCTTGTATATACTTTGTATTATCCTTATTACTTATTGTTTTTATTGTAAACAGATTGAATATATTTAAATAATAAAAAAAAAAAAAACTTTGTACTTTTGTGAAAATTAAGTCATAAGGGTTAGAAACCTTATACTTTGGAGTATACCCTATACTATGGATATATAGGGTATACCCTAATATACCCTAACTACCCTTTAGAGGTAGGTACTTCTTTCCTATATAGCTTTATGGATAGAACTGTGTTGATAATAACAATTAATAACAAACTGAATGACTAGTTAGAAAGTACTATTTTAAGACATTTGATAGTTTGAATTTATACTTTTCTATTACTTTATGATCTTTCTATGTTTTTTAAACTCCTATTTATATTGAATGCAGTTGGTACTTACGATTTATTAGGTTTGGTGATATTTTTAATTCAATAATTTGAAGATAAATATCTTACACTTGAATTGTATTTATATTATTTTTTTTTTTATACACAGGACTAGACACAATAGTTCTAAATTTATTTTTGTAAAATATTTTAACAAATTCCAAAGGATATTTTCCTTTTAAATAATTTGAACTATAGCTTCTTTTTAATGTCATTCTATAAATGATAGAGTACTCGTATATGTCAAAGTATCTTAACATTGTGCCAAGTATACTATAAGTACACATGCTACTATCTAACTACTGACCTCATTTATCTAAAATACATCTTACCTTAATTTCCTCTATTTCTCTAAAACGTATTTTCAAAATAAATGTATTTAAAATTAATGTGGTGTTTAATTGTATAGAATTAAATCATAATTTTGTGTTATAATATATATTTTTTTAATTTTTCAAATATATTATTATTTTTACAGACAAGTATTATTTTGTAATAATACCTATACAAGTTAATATAAAATGAACAATAAATCATACTCATTAATAACCAAAGAGATGATCAATAATTCTGAACACGACGGAAGTGTACCAGAAAATTGTTTTTGCTCCATATGCAATGTACATATGAATAGAATTAAGAGATCTCGACCACTTGATACCCATCAAGAACATAACACATTTTCATCAGATGGAATTAAAGAACGATGGTGTTCTATTGATCGATTACAAACTCTTCGTACCAACTTGCATCAAACAATGGATCATAGTTCAGAAAGACTACTAAAATTAAATCCCTATCCTATTTTAGATACTGATCCTACATTGGACAATTTAAACTACTCAAATACATTATCCAGATCTCCTCATTCATTAGGTAAGTAAAATAAGTAATTTTTTATTAGTTATAGTAAAATACCCATTTTTTTTTTTTAGGAAACAAAAAAAAAGATTATACAACACAATCTACGTATGAAATAGAACACAATGATAGACGCAATGATGTTTTTCAATATCATAATAATTCAAGACAATGGGAAGAAAATGAAAACTGTGTAGATCAAGAGGAGTACAAAAATATTGATCAATTTAATTATACATCAATTAAAAAGTATGATGTGCACATAAGACAACCTCCTGTTCATCGCCAGCGTAAAGTAAGTATTGCAATAAAAATAATTTTTTTATTCATCTGTATTATAAATAACATACAATTATACTTTAGATATTACCAACGGTTCCTCCTAAGCCTCTAATTTCTACAAATTGTATGCAAAAGATAGGATGCTCATCTTTAACAAATAATGGTAATTTGAATAATATAAATTCAAAGAACAAAGATCTCATGGACATTCCAAATCAGAAAACGCTTGTCAATCACAAAGTAACTACACATATGCCTGTAGAATCAAAAGAAATATTTAAATCAATGAAACACATTAAAGATTCATCTAAGGTTAAAGAATCATTGATGATTACTAAAGATGACAAACTAATTCATGAACAACCAAGTCCAAAACCAGAATTAATACCTAGTGATATCTATGAAAAAGAAAAATTTTCTGATAAAAATTGTAAAACATTAACTCCTAAAACTAAAAGGCAAACTGATAATATAATTAAAGCGTCTGTTTTTCCTGTTAAGTAAGAATAATATTAATTAAATAATTAAGTACTTTATTTTTAAATCCAATTATTGAATTATTTTATTTCAGTTCATACGCTACACACGTGGACCTAACATTTGGAAGTAAATATTAATTAAAATTTGCTATAATAGGTTCTATGTTTTTGTTTATATTAATTTATACTGTTTGCATAATAGATACTCAAAAAAGCTTAGAATCTCCAATAGTGCAAACCCTTAACAAGAGTATAGAACAAGATTCTATGACTGATGAACCAAATAAATTAGCTTTTGACCATTTGTTTTCAGGTATTTTATGTTTCAAATATAAATCTATTAAAAAAGATAAATTGAATGTATAATACTTGTAATTTGTATAGTGATTATTTTCAATATAAAAAAAATTATAGATACTCAAAAAAAAAAGGATAATTTTGGATATCATTCAGCATTACGACCTAGTTTGTTTTCTAATATGCCACCTTACATAAGATTTTCTTCCCATGATATTAAAGGTACTAACGTTTTTATTTAATGCTTAGATAAAAATTATTTATTTAATTTTTCAATAATTATTATTACAGGTGAATCATTTCCATTATCTTTGCAAAAATTATTAAAGTGGAAACTAAGTTCTATAACTCCAATTGTTGTACGTCGAACTATTCAGAATAGTGGTTTTAAACTTGTTAGAAGTGAGCATAGTTTATCTTAAATTGCAACTGATCCTTATGTCATAGCTATTCAATCCAATCAAAATGGCATTTCCTTACAAAATCACTGTGTTGACGTGGTGTTACACCTCCTATTGTTGATACTTTCTATGGCCCGTGGTTAGATATTTTCCGCTCTAAAGTAAAAATAACTATTGTCATCTGTTACCGATATTTATTTAATTTTGCCACTTCAATTTCTTTAAAATTATATGCCACCTAAAAGCAGCTCACAACTTACTTTTACCATAGCGAAAACCTTGGGTGTAGCTCCTCCACCTAATGAACTTATGTTACCTAGACTGTATACCAGTGTTTGTTTTGTTTCCTTTCCTTTTGTATTGTATAGATATTAAATGTTAAGAAAAATAATTTATTTTTATTTTTCTTATTAATATTTTTAAGAATCTAACGATTGGGTTGGAACTTGGGGTAAACATATGAAATCATTATGTTTCAAAACACTACGAGAACAGCAAAAACTAAACCATTTTCCTGGTACTTTTCAAATTGGTCGCAAAGATAGGCTGTGGAAAAACTTGCATAGATTAATGTTAAAGTATGGTAAAGAACATTTTGGATTTATACCCACATCATATATACTACCTCAAGAATCAAGAATTTTACGACAAGTTTGGGAGAAAAATGATGAAGATAAATGGATTGTTAAACCGGTATTTTTTTAAAAATTGTTCCTTAAAATAATGATTAAACTAATATCTTGAATTTTTTTTATTCACAGCCAGCATCTGCTAGAGGAACTGGAATTCGTGTTATATCAAAATGGGGTCAAATACCAAAGAAAGTACCTTTGGTTGTACAAAGGTACATAGATAATCCATATTTAATCAATGATACCAAATTTGATTTAAGACTATATATACTCATCACTTCAATCAATCCACTTCGCATATATCTTTATGATAATGGACTTGTACGATTTGCTTCAGGTATAATATTTTTTGTTGTATGATTGAAACTATTTGAAACTATTACTTATTTATTTGTAATATTTTAGTTAAGTATTCGTCTGATCTCACCACTCTATGTGATCGATATATGCATTTGACAAACTACAGTATTAACAGACTTAGTAGTCAGTATACTCAAAATGAAGATGCTGATGCATGTCAAGGTCATAAATGGTAAATATATTGTATTAAGTGTATTTATGTTAGATTTAACATTATTATTTATAATCATTATTAACTTATGATAATAACTTAGGACATTACGATCATTATGGACATATATGGAAAAAGAACGCAAGGTTGATGTTAAAAAATTGTGGGAGAGTTTAGAAGATCTGGTGGTAAAAACTGTCATTAGTGGTGAATCACCTATGAGTCAAATGTGTCGTTCAAATCTGAATAATAGATATAACGCATATGAATTATTTGGAATAGATGTTTTGTTTGATGAACATCTTAAGCCTTGGATATTAGAGGTATTTATAATTACTCGTTTGTAACATTGAATTGTTAATTATTGAATGGTTTTATGTACTATGTTAGGTCAATATATCTCCTTCATTACATTCATCTTCTCCGCTTGACTTAGCTGTCAAGGGACCATTAGTCAAAGACCTAATGAATATGGTTGGTTATCATATCCCAAACAAAATGTCTCCTAGCACACATGTAAGTTATAATAGCTTGTACAAATATAAGTTTTCTTTCAATTTATATTATCATCCATCAATAAATACTTTTACTAAATAAAAAACGTGTATAGAATTCTTTACTCAAGATGTTAGGAGTAAAATCACCACTATGCTATGATAAGAGACTATATACATTCAATTTATCTGCTAAAGAAAAAGAGAAACAAGAATATTATACAAATGTTGAATCCAGAGAAGAAGTACTAAATTATAAATTACAACTAAAAGTATCAATTAATTAGAAACTTTTAATTTTTTTTTAGTTTATTGATAGCATATTAGATGATCTATTACCAGATGATATTCGGCATCTTATTGTTTACGAAGATGAACTTACACAAATTGGCTCGTATGTATTTCATTAATACATTTTTTTTTCTACATTTATATTTTCATATGTAAGGAAAAAATATACTATTAAGATTTTTATGATTTTAGATTTCAAAAAGTTTTTCCAACCACTTCATCTTTTAAATATCATCAATACTTTGAAGGTTCTAGATATTATAATATGCTTTTTGATGCATGGGAATGTAAATACAGTAACAATAGAGAAAACGGTAAGGATTATTTCTAGTAATGTATATATTAATTAATTTTAAAATTATATTAAGTACAATTTAATAATTTAATTTTCAAGGTATTGCTGTGCTAGAAAAGTTATGTCAGTTGGAAATTCATCTGGAAGTGCCAGACATTGAAGAAGAACAGTCAAAAGTAACATATTCAATTATTAAGATAGAAATATAAGTAATTGTATGAGAAAAACAATTTAATATGTTTATGAGTCATACAAATTATTTTAAAAGTTAGTACAACGGAACCTCAATTTCGAACTCTAGTCCCTCAAAGTTTCTGTATGTTGATTTATTTTTTCAGTCTCAAAAAACTTCAAGATACGAGGTTCCACTGTATTTATAATGTTTTTAATTTATCAAGTATAAGAATTATCAGTTCACTTGCCTATAAACTAAAGATGCAACAAGTCTTCACATTTATTTTTAATTTTAAATTCAACGAACATTAATTACGCACACTAATTAATGTTGTGTTAGTTTATAGTATGAAGATATTTTTTAGTTTTAATTTTACAAATCATATTAAGTTCACAAGTCTTATTTTCACAAAAATGTTTGCCATAGGATTTTATAAAAAAAAATAGCTTACTAAATTCATAATGTTCACAAATACAATTATCATTAATTTAAAACGGTGGTGGACAATTTTATTACATATTTTATTGAAATAGTTAAATTATGATTAATGCTTTAATTTCCAGATGAAAATATTTTGTCTTACATAATAAATAAACTTTGTACCTTAAAAGTAATAGGGATATGAATACTGAATAGGTATATTCCATTAATAAATTATAAAACATAATGTAACAACTAGATCTCTTATTATAAAGGTTACCTCTTATATTCAAGCTATGTTTATTTGTAGACGCTACTCATAAATCTTTGATTTTAATTTAATTTGTACCAACTTAGAGTTTGTTTTCAAACACTACCAATTATCAGACCTTAAAAAAAAATATTTAACTAGTTGCTATAATTTATATTATTAATTCTATCTATCTGTCATCCAACCTTTTGACAGAAGATTATAAATTATAATGTAACAACCATCACTAATCAATCAAAAAATAAAAATGAAAAACAATCATTAATGGTATACCAATTTGAATTAGAGTAATTAATAATCAAACACTAAATAACTAATCTACTTCTATAAATTTTGATCAGCATTGACAAAAACATGCAAATAGGTACATAGTCTTTCCTCCTCGTCAGTCAAACCATTTACAAGGGTTATAATCAAAAATAATTGTTCTCACCCTATTACTTTTTTATAATATCTGAAACAGTACTGTATATATACATATATATAAGTATATTTCTGTATGGTAATTATTATGTGGTATAATCATAATTTCATAAACCAAAATTAATATAAAGACTCCGCCACTCAAATGGAAATATAACCAAATCACTACTTATATGTGTGAATGAAACAATTAACTATTCTCTGATCTAATTAGACCTGAGAGCTTTATCTACTAATTAACTACTATGCATTTAAAAAATATAGCAGTTATATAACATTATATACAACTTCTGATATCTACTAAATTTTGAGTTTTAAGCAAATTAGTTCATTTTATTAACTATGGGGTTAGTATTGGTGGTGCTGTTTATGGTATTATTTTTAATAAGAAAAAACTGAAAAGTCAATTTGTTCTGTTAATATGTATCAAATGTACTTTGTAGAGGTTGGGTTAAACTAATTATTGCTAAACACTTGGCATATTTTATATTATTGTTATTAATTTAAAATTCAATACCCAGGTATGTCATAGAGTTGTAAGAATTGCTACAATGTATAGGTTAACATTTTTCTCAATATTTTGAAAATTGTTCATAGAAAATAATAATAGTAAAAGGTTTCAAGACCCTGAAAATAATATTTTTGAGTAATAATAAATTTACTAAAATATTTATTGTTTAAATATCTGATTTTATTAAAATTTGAACTTTTAAAGTCTATATCAGAAAACTGGTGCTGTCTAAATATTCTCCAAAGTACCAACTAGATCAATTTTTCTATTTTAAAAACTACATTGAAAGTGGAAGATTGAAGCAAACCATTTTTCCTGCATAAGACCAAGACAAAAAAAATCATAAAACCAATACATTTATGATTCATTGCACCACTAAGAAATTATAATAAATCACAAAATATATATTCTAAGCAGATCCAATTTTACTAAAGTTTTTATGAAATATTTTGAAGCTTAAAAAAAAATAAAATGTAGAAATTTTAAAATTGGTTGGATATAATTATAACTTATAAATTATACTATTATTATTATAGTACCTATATTTATTTATTATTTCACGTTTATTTAATACAAATATTAATATTTTTGTTGAAATACACCTTCAAATAAAATAATTTGAAAACTAAATTGCTCATTTTGTTGATAGCCTTAAAATGGTTTTTAGAATAAAATTTTAATTATATCATGATTATTTTCAAAATCAATACTTAAACATTTTCAACACTAAATATTTTTTGACCATAAATAATATTGGTTTATTATTAATAAAATTTCCATCCCACTTGTTATAATACAAGTTAACAAGTATTTAATTAATTAATTTCTTATGCTTTTAATAATTATTAAGGAGCCAATTATGTGGTGCTTCAGAAATGCGTATTTCGCCTATAAAAATGTTAAATTTTGTAAGTGGGTGGTATTTTTATTTGGAGTTTTCTTAGCATGTGAATTTAAGTGTTTTAATCACTGTGAAGTAATTATGAACCTAGTATAGCCTATAAATGAAAATTAGAAAAAAATGGTTACTGTTGCGTTCCATTTTAAGTTTTTCCATATTTAATTAGATATATATTGTTTACTAAACTTTTCTTTATTGAAATAGATATTATTTGTTATGGGTCAGTGTTTTGAGTGTTGAGGGTTACAGTGTTCATGGTATAACCCAGATATTTAGACTTCCTTAGAAGAATAAACAATATTAATAATGAATGTATAAATCATTATTTATGAATAATATTTGATATCCGATGTAATTGTTAATATAAATATTTTATAAATGCATTACTATTAGCTTAATATAACACATGACATTTGTGACAATTTATATTTAAGAAGAAAAATCTCTACTTAAAAATAAAATTAAATGTACTATATAATAGTTAATTATTTTTATTGTTTTATTGCAAAGAAAACATTGTTTTTAGCTTTTGGTGACAGTTGATAAATCATATTGTATTAAATTGTGTGACACATTAGCTTTAAATTAGGTAAAATAAAATATTACAGTTTTAATCTTTGGTTGTATCCTGTAGAAATAAGTAGTATTCTAATTAATTATTTTAAATAATTTATAAAGTTCAGGATATTAGTAGTTATAATTCAATCAAACTTTCTCAGTATTATTTTACCTACATATTTATAATGTGTATCAATTATCATATAATTTAGCTATAACAATGTGTTTAAATGCTGTAATTTTTTAATGTTTTATAAATTGAAATTATGTTTATGGATGGATTAATTTAAATTGTAGTTCTTAATAATATCTAATGATTATTTTTATAATAAATTAAAGGTCAGATGGCAAAAACAAATAAATATAAGTGATATGAGTCTCATTTTTTATTTTTATCATTTTTTTCAATTTTTAGTAGGTAGTAAAATACTTCTGAGAAGTTAAAATAAATTCTAGTGTCTAAAACCATTCATAAATATAATTTTAGTTATATTAGTTTAGCTTTTAGGTTAGTTGATTTTAGTGTTATAGGTTGTTTAATTTATGTTTAAGGGGTATTGGATAAACAAGACTTCACAATCAAATGAATTTTAAATATTTAATCATTAATATTATTATTATTTTATTTTCAATATCACAATAATTGACTGAGTAGATTAATGGTTCACCTAACTAATAGTATTTAAATAATAATACACCTAAAGTAACATTTAATTGGGTAATAGAATAAATAATAACATGTCGGTTGTAATAAGTTATTTTTTAATTTTTTAATGTTGTTACAACACATTATGTGGGAATTTATAAATGTATATTTATTCACTGAAGGACTCATTGTATTTTGCCCTTTTCTATTTTTTATTAACAAGGTAATATATTATATAAACCAAGACTCTTCAAAAATAATGATTGATTAGATTTAAACTTTATAAAAACTTACTAACATTTTTATTATAACAATATATAAATGTCTACATTTACTTATTTTTTAAACTTAATTAATATTTGTTGCCGTTATGCAGAAAATTATTATGATTTTATTTTAAAATTTAAAATTTATATTACTGCTTAATTATTTCATTAAGTGAATTTTTGCATGTCTAAATTTAACATAGTTGCCAATGTGTAAAAAGTGATACAATGGAAAAACTAAAATATTATAATAAATTTAAAATTAAAAAAAAATTATTAATATTTTAACTTGATTATTTTTTGCATGACAGCGACAATTTAAAAATATTATCTAGTATACATTTATTATTTTTAACAAACAAATAATTTTATATATTTGATACAAGTATTTAAAAAAAATATATTTATTTTATGTTTTTCATTGATTTCAAGTATAAAATAACCCTCATTACTCAATTATTACATTTTTTTAAATTTAGTGATATACTTAAGAAACATAAAATGTTTCCTTAATTTATAAAGATCATTGATTGTGAATTAAATTTAGCTATGATTCAGTGTTGTACTAAGTTTATCATGCCATTACCCTTTACAATAAGTAATATATTTATGTATTCATTGTCTTAGTTAATATTCTGTTTAAATATTAGTTTTTTATGTACTTTCTTTTTATCTGTTAGACTTGCGACATCCACCAAAATACACAAATGGAAGTTGAAAAAATGTTGGAAAATTCAGACGGTGATAAATTAAGTGACCATCATCAAGCAGTTATCAGGTAAACTGATAACTGATCATGTACACTAATGTATCATTGTATTTTGGTTTTTATAAATATTTTGTTCACAAATATAATTAATACTCTACATTTTTATTTATAATTGTTTATTTTTATTGCTTATTTGATTTACATACACTTTTATGTTTATATTTTGGCTTTTGTGAAGTTCTAGACTTTCTATAAATTGTTATTATTACACCGGACTCTACAAATATCACTTATAAACATGTGAATAAAATACCTACCTTGCAAATGTTTTTTGTTTGGTGGTTACTCAATTACAACAGTTCTCAATTACAACAATTATAATTGATGTTGTTATGTAGTTTTCAGTAATTAAAATATTAATTTAAAACTAGAAATTTTTTATAAACTATTGTTTATTTGTGTATATTATTTCTGAGGAATTTATTCTTTAGTAGTTATAACACCGGCATAACATTACTTTTTTTTAAAGTATTTAGTTAACCAAACCATTTTCTAATGTATATATAAAAAATATATCATAATTAATTTGTATTTACTAATTAATGGCTTGCTACTTCTTCTTACTAATTGATTGATTTATTTATTACAAAAGCATGTTTACGGTTTTATTTTTTATTTTTTTTGTGTGTTTTTGATATACCGTCTGGTGAAGTGTTTCAGACACTGACCTATGTGTTTTTTTATATTTGTCTATCAGTCATTTTTCAATGTCTGCTGCTGAACGTCGTCATATGGTGTATACATCTATAACAATGTCTGACGAAGGAGATTGGATTAGTGATGATTTTCCGTTTGATGATGATTCTACATCAGCAACCAGTCATCCAATGGTTTCCTGATATATAACCATGTTAATGAACACTAAGCATGCAATAACGTCAAACCGATTGCGTTTGTATGGTTTTGTTCATGGTTTTTGGACTTGGCTAAAAACACATATTAATTAATTTTTTAATAAATTGTGATAATATGAATATTTTCTTAAAATAGGGAGCAAAGTTTTAGTTGCATTTTAGATTTTAATATTGAATTAATGTAAATATTTGTTACATTTCTAGTAGTTTAGGGGTTGTTAAAAATAAGTTTGTTAATTTTTTATTCTGTGATCCGATAAGGCTAAACTATTTATTTATTTTTTTGAAGATTCCATACGTCTTTAAATTATTTGTTAAGCCGTTTATCGCTGAAAAGAACCACCTTGGCAACATTTCTAGGTTTACCAATTTTTTATCATTATCTTTTTGTAATGAAAATTTGGTTTTATTTATTACTGTGGCATTCTCATGTGAAATCATTTATCTATATAATTTTGTAATCATTCAACAACCAATTATGTTTTACTGATGTGTGAAACACTTGTTTGTTATTTTGAATTATTTCTTACAATTGTCTAAATCAAACCATTTAAAAAGTGGCAATGTTTTCTTAAAAATAGATAGTAATTTTAATTACATTTTATGTGGTAAAGAAAATAATGTTAAATTATTGTTATTGGTAGATTTTTAAAATTATATGCAATTTTGGTTTTTTAATACCAATTATTTTGTTGTAACCCTATTCAATTTTAAAACTAACAAAATAGCATTAAAATTAAGTTGAACAATTAAAATTAATTTGAATAAGAGATTTTCAACTCATTTTACATGTTTTATAAATATATATTTTCATTTTTTATTTTAAATGACTATAATAAATTAACATAGCGAAAATAATAAATATCGTCATCATACATGCTTCCATAGGATTTGTAATGTCTAACTCACATAATATGTCATTACTATTATATTATGAATAAATCACTGCCACATGCCTTTAGTTAATACACATTTCAATTTGTATTTTGTATTATTAAAGCAATTTCATTTTAACCACTTTTGACCGTATAAATTTAGTCTTAAATTGAATGTTTTATCATATTATAGTTTACTGTGGAGAAAGACACAACATTTCAAAATTTAAGGATAATTCAATTATATTTACACATTATTATAAAGAACTATTATAAGTATAACATTAAATTACTCACAACAATTTTCAAAATAAGTCATGCATGAGTAAGGTCATTGTTTTTAAATTGAATTTGGCCATAGATGTTGTCAATTGTCAAGAAATAAATTGATGTAAAGTATTCATTAATATTTCATTTAAAAACTGCTCTAACTTTTTAATTTGTAAAATAAATAGGTATACCAAAGTAGATATTTTTATTTTTTTTTTATTTTACTTGATTGAATTTAAATATGTGTTCATATATACCTAATATTTAATAAAGTTGTTCTGAGTACTCGTATTAAAGGTTATACAAATTGTAACTAAAATTGAAGACAATATTACATTTATTTAGTTGTATTAATATTAAATTCAACAATGTTTTATTTGTTTTTAGATTTTGTGAATTGTGACTATTTTATGTTTTACATTTTTATCTTTTTAATAAACCAATTAATGCAAAAGTGTACAAGCAATGATTAATTCAAATTAAATAAGATGGTTTTTAAATTTATTTATTTACATACTTAATATTATTATTTTATGTATAACTGTATAAGTAGTTTTCAAACAATAATAAGTCCACAAATAATTTGAATTTCAATAATTTGTTATGTACTTTCTATCTATTACAAAAATTGAATAAGGTGTAATATTGCATTAAAACCTATATAAATCAACTCTTTTCAATATAATCACATGCATGTAGAAAATGTGAAACAGCCAATTGTATTAGGAATAACTAATAAGTAATAACTTATTATAAGTATGAACTTCCTTACAATTTTTAAGAGAAATGTGAGTAACGATTTTTTCTTTGCAACATACATTGCAGTATATTAAGCACTAAAAACTTAGACTACACAAAATTAAGTATAAATCATAGTCTATGTTAGGTTCTATTAAAATTATTCAATGATTTATTTTTATAATTATTATGATGATGAAATTATTATGATTTGTTATATATATATATTTAGATCAATAATATTATGTCATATTTTTAGTAATTAGTATTATAATAAACCCTATTGAATATACAGTGGAACCTCTAATAAGTCAAATTTTCGATAAACCAAAGGAATGTTTTGGCCCCTGCACCTGTATATGTACATACAATTTTTTCTTTGACTCAATTTTTCTTTTTGCCGCTGACCGATTCGAGTTATGAGATTCCACTGTAATTGTTTTAAATTGATAATAATTTATAGATAACTCCTAAGAATTATCCCTGATCTAGCTTAATTTATTTAATCAACCATTTTTTTGATGTTAGATAAACTTCATTAAAAAATGTGTTACATATGTTGTTGTTTAATGTTTTTAGAACTTATTTAATTTTAACCTTTTAAGGTGCTTCAGTGCTTGTGCATAAATAATAATCTTATCGTTAAATTTGATAATAGATCAATTAATTTTAATATTAAAATAAGACTTCAGGATGGTTCTCATAAATGTTCAATGTTATGCGTAAATAAGACAAATATGCGCTTGAATTTACCTATTATCAGATTCAAAGAAGACCCACGTAAGATTTTTTAAATTTTTCATTATAAAATGTATACATGGGTACTTACTACTTGATAATGTGTGTATAAAAGATAATATTTTATAGAGTTATCATCTAATGAATGTGTAAGAATATGTTGGTATTTAATATCACTATTATAATTATCTGGTACCTGCAGGTGAATGCGAGAATACAATTATTTTATACTATAACAGATCTGTAAACAGTCAACAAAAAACAGTAAATACTTTTGGACAAATGCATTAAAATTCAAAATTGAATGCTATGAAATTAAAATAAAAAACTTTTATTGTATTAAAAATAATATTATAATAAGCCCTGTAACAATATCAGTTTTAGTGAACAAAATCATTTACATAATATAGCAAAATCAACAATTTTTTTAATATATTTTTCTTCATTCGCTATTTGATTCTTCATATTTAGTAATACTTTCCTGATATTCTTCATGAAAATCTTGTAATGTTCGAACTTTAGGTTTCTCATCTTTGTTTTCATCAATATCATGTTTTAAGCTTTCTTTATTAGTACCTATTTCAGCACTTGACAGTGTATGATTTTTTTTCTTGTTCTTTAAACTTGGCATGTTGATTAGCTCGTTTTTCAATTTCTTTGCTGTAATTACTTCATTTGAATGTTTTCTTTTATTCTTTATTACAATTTCTTCTTCTAACATATAGGCACACATGCTTATTCTACTACAATCCGACCGTATTATATCTTTATGACGTCTACGATCAATGTTAATAGTGCTGACTTCTGAGTCAAGATTTTTATCTTTTACTTCAATCTTATCTTTTTCAAGCATATCTTCAATGCTAGCGCTATCAAAATGTGTTGTATTAGTTAGGGCACCATTCACAAGTTGAAGATTTTTTTTCTCTTCCGTTTTATATTTTCGTTTGATTTGAGCTCGAGTTCGATTAGGACAATATTGCTGAATCATAGAAAAGTCAGTACCAAAGTTCATCAAACATTTGTAAAACTTGAGTGTTTCATCTTTGGACCATTGTTTAGAAGCTTCTTTTTTGCGTTTATAAGAATAATTTCTTGAATGGTATGCAGATTCTTCAATAACTTTAGATTTAGCTAATTCTTCTCGTTTTTCTTCGAGACCAGTCTCATTTAAAGTTAATGTTTCTTGATCAATTATAATTTTACCATCAATGCCTACTTTGATACATGGAGTTATGCAGTTATTAAGGACCATTGGTTTTTGTTCCTGTAAAACATAAAAATTTAATTTAAAAATGGGTTATACTTTTATTGTTTGTATTAACTTTTTACTCATTAATTTATTACGTGTAAAGCAAAAATGATGCTAAGAGATAACACTATGTTAAATGTGTCATATTATGGCCAATCATCTAAGTTTTGAACAGTTTGATTCAACATTATAAGATCACAACATTAACTAAGTTAATTTTAATTATATTTACTATTTTTCTTACAGAATCTGTAGACAACAAATCATTATCTGGATCATCTTCATCTTTGTGTTCCACTTTGGGTTCTTTGATTATAGGATTGGTGACTGGATTATAGTATATTAGATCTTGCATAGTCAATAATGTTTTATCAAATTCTTTGCCTTTAAATTTGCTTGAGAAAGGAATATTCCAACGTTGATAGTTCTCTTTAGGTTTTTTGATTTCTCCCATACTAACCTCGGATACAGTAGATGATTTCCGAGAAATAGACTTCTTTTTTTTAGATATAATTTCCAAATCATCATTTTGTGTTTTAGTTGTATTAAAAGTTGCTTGTATAGTTTTTTTAGGAATTTCATTACCACACAATTTTTCTTGGACAGGTTTAGCCTTTTCATTATTTTCTGTTAAAACATCACATCGATTTGACTCAGTGGTTTTAACAATACTGAAACTTTTTTCTTCAATCAATTTTTGTTTATCTATCTTTGTATCAATTTTATCTGATAGTTTAGAAGGTATATTTGGTTTTTTCTTAGCGAATGGAAAATGCCTATTGAGGACTGATTTTGTATTTGGTATAGACATTTTGCGACAACTGAAAAAAATAAACTTTAATGATTGATTTTGTGATAATCTTGTATTCTTAAATTAGACATTAAATTATAAATATAATATAATTATAATAATCAACAAAAGCTCTAGGGATGTGTCCTGTGGTCATGTAGACCAATGATTTAAGTACCTTGTCAATTTATCATTACTTTTACTTCATAGTTCATACATAATTTAATAATAATAATGTCTTAACCAATTTTCTATTACTAGTTTTATAAATGAGTTTCTTTAAAGATATACTAGACAAATTGAATATAATTAAAACAAATGAGAACAAATCCATCAATTTAAATTTAGGCAGTCAAAAAACAACATCTAAAATGGATCTAGGTTAATAATTATAAAACAAAAAAATAACTAAAATTTGATTAATTACTTCCAATTTAACACAATAAATTGTTTTTTTTTATTAAGACCAACATTTAAATTTGAATAGTCTAAGTATATTTAATACATTTTTTATAATTATTGTAATAGGTACTTAAAGAAGATACGTCTTTCTTTTACTTTTGAAGAATTAAGAGCTTTGAATACCTATATACATCTTTAACTCTATTAGTTACATAATTGTTTTATTATAATGTTATTATGTTATAACTTATGTTTTTAAAATCATTAGTGAAGAAAAAAAAAACGTGTTCATGTTATAATAGGAAAAACGAAATAAGAAATACATATTACATTCTATTCGTTTCCAAAGTTGAACAGGGAAAAATAAATTGAAAACCACTTACTAAAATTCGAATAATTCATTGACAATTGACACATGGACAATCTGAAATAGCTAAAAAATAAAAATGCTTGTCGCAGTTGTAACAATTAATGCAGTACATATTATAATATAATATATATTATTATTTATTATTATTGCTGCAGCTGATTGTTATTTGTTAGCACTTGTCAATGGCATGTTGGATGTATATTATATAATAAAGATTGTTCCACGATTTAAGATAGTATGGTTGCCCATCGACTTGTGATAAGAAAGCCAGTACAGTGAAACCCACTTTTTTTATTAAAGCAGCGCTCCATGTGAGCAAAATAGTGTCGTAAAACTCGTAATTCGCGCGACTGAAAATTGAAATCATACGACATACGACATCGGACATAGTGGTATTGCTATTATGAGTTCCAATAGTTCTATTATGTACCTATGTATATTGTTAAATGACTCAAGTTCTTATAAATTTTATATCTACTGATCGGATCTTAATTCAATAATCACAATAGTTTTATTACAAACAATAAAGGTATAAAAAATGTATAATAGTAATAATATATTAGTGTATAATTACAATATTAAATATCTATATACTATATGGTCACTCATTTTGAAAATTTCTTTTTGGTTGTGTTTAGTTTTTGATCCCTTAAAGGAGAAGTTTTAGGAACACCAAACAAATTTTTAAAAGGACACAAAGGTCACAACACGTCATTTTTATTATATAAAAAATAAACACAATTATAGTTGATTATTAAACTTTATTTACATAGTAAAATATCAAATGACAATTAATATGTTTAAACTGTTTTAAGTATTATTTTATTAATTATACAACAGTTCTGCCCAGAATAGGTATACAGTTTTAGGCGGGTAAAAATTTAAAGTAGTCTGCATAGTCTTTATTTTATCCGCTACAGCTGATTGCTAGATTGATGGTCCGATGGTCGTCGATTAAGCCATTTTAGTATTTTACCGTAGTGGCGTAGTCGATGGACAACTACCATATACTATCTTAAATCGTGTTCTTAACTATTTTAATCTAAGGATAAGGCTGATGTTACGACAGATTGTGATGTAGAAAATAATTTATATCTTCTCTACATCGTTCCGCAGTCATAGATAATGTATATATTATCTATGTTTACAAATTACAGACAACCGTGCGACCAAAAAGTTATTAGGTTATTTAGTTATAATTAATGTTTGTAATTTTGTATCAGTTGGAACCTGGAAGAAAACGGCTACCGCTTATGCCACAGATTTATATTATGTATCTTTTAGATATATCCACAATTAAAGTTAATATACAGTAAAACCTCGACGGAATCGCGTGGGACCATGACATTTTTCCGTATTAACGGGGTTTCCGTCTTGACGGGGTTCAAAAATATTAAATTGAATTAAATTAAAAATTACATATTTATCTTAAACGGCCAGTATTTATACATAATACATACATACAATTTATATTTTTAACTTAATTTTATATTTATACTTATTTATTTATTATATATTAATTTTTAGCCTGCAGTATACATTAATAATACGTGATTATATTTTTTGAATAAAATCGGTTATTGATTTTTATTTCGTAAAGCTCCTTGGCTCTCGAAAATAAATCCAAAATCTCACTATTGGACATTGGGAGGGAAAACTCAGATAATAATGTTGTATACACTATACCCTATACCTACACTAGGTATACATATCAATTTTATTAGTTTTTAATGTCAAATGTCATCGTATACACGCTCGTACATCGATTATCTATGATGTGTATCGACAATAAAAAAATACATTTATTACACGAAAATCATGTTATATTTCCATCTTAGCGAGGGTTTTAATCGACTTTTATCACAAAAAAGTGTCCGTTTCCGTCTTGGCAGTTGGCGGGATAAAATTATATGAAATTTGAAACGGGACCAAAAAATTTTTCCGTAATACCGGGGTTTCCGTCTTACCGAAGTTCCGTCCTTTAGCAAGGTTTTACTGTACAATATTTGTCTTCTTCGTGCAACCCATATACATAATATAAACGTCTATATATCCATGATGTAGAGAACTAGATAAGATATAGGTATCTTCTATTGACTATTTGACTCCATACAGTATTACTAGTTTGTTTCTACAAGAGATCATTATTCTTTATCTTTATATGTCTATTATTTGACTATTATTTATGTCATGAACCCACTATTATAATATGTGGCATGAAGACTAGAAAAAGTCTTCATGATAATATGTGCCATGTGGATATTTTTGTTTTTCGATTTAAGATATACCCCTGATATCATAAACTAAGTTTATTATATCCATCGAGATGTATATATTATACTGGAGCGCGCACTTCCTATGATATCTCTACAACGAAAAACGAGCCGTCGGCGTAGCCTTGTTCCCCCACCATTGCAGGGCAAAAAAAACTCACGTAGGACGTAGGCACTAGGCACGTAGCATATTCAGATAAGCTTTAATACGCGTTGCTCCGTGCTCGCAATATTCGTTGTTTATTTATTTTTTCTGTAGTTACCAATGTACGATTTTGAATTTCTTTGTTGAAAATATTTAATTTTAAAATACATTGTTCTAAATTGTGGTCCGAGAATTAGATTGTAATGAAATTAGGTACTTAAAAAGCATTTATAATAAGCACCTATACTAGTAAATAGGTACCCAATACTAGAATATCCATAAGCAGTCAATTAAAACAAACCATTATTTTTTGAATATTTATATTTGGTACAGCATATAAATAAGTACTTAAATTAACACATAGGTAATAAAAAAATAATTATATGCGTGCTTATAATTGGTAATACTTAAATCCAAAGCCCAAATAGGTATATAATATGTTACATGAGAACTTATAAAGCATTTCTTGACAAATTCCAGTCTTACATGTATTTTTAATATTACCTTAAAAAATTAAAAAAACATACAAATCTAATTTTTTTTAAAAATTATTAAACAAAATTAATTTAGTACATTTTTGCCTCAGTGAAGATTTATTTTTAAATTCTTCCCTAGAATTAATTTCTTTTGCATAATGGCGCATTCTTATATTGATATAACTATTACTTATAGTTGTAAACAGACTATATTCATGAGGTGGAGAACCTAAATCAACATTAATAGGGTGAGAATTTGGGGAAAAAAATAGTGACTTTTTTTTTGTTAACATAATGATACTTTGCAGTTTCACATTCTTGTGTAATATTTTTTTTATTACAACTATAGTCTGAAAAGATTTTTCTAATTCCTTGATAATCAAAGATACAGCCTTAGATACAATTTTTAATTTTCCTTGACTTACAAAAGATGTAAACTGAATACCTGCTGTATAGTTATGATCTGATTGAGAACTTAATAATATACCTACGCAGAAAGGACACACAAGTTGTTTGCATATACTTTTTACAGTGGCATAGACATGAATTCTGAAAGGGGGGGCATAAAAAAACGACATAGCTAAATGGGAGGGGAAAATTGGAAATTCCTCCACCCTCTCAAAACGATTTACTTAGGTCGTAAAATTTTTAACAATAAGGAACAATAAATATAATTTGAATTGATTCAAAATTCATATTAATCATGCCGTAGATTTTATAATTAAATCGTTTTCGATTTGACGCATTATTTGTACTCCATAATAGGTGCAATCATAGGCGTACGCAGACCTGCATTTTGGGGGGTTCCTAGTTCCTATTCCTACAATATTTTTGGCCCTATCTTCAAGACATGTACTTATATTAATCAGTGGTATATAATTATTATTATATAGTACCAAGTTATATAATATTTCCTTATTATTTCATATTTGTACTTGTACTTTTGTAGTCAATAACATCTAGTAGCTGATATAAAGTTAAAAATATTTTCCGTTTTATTATTATTTTATCACGAAACATGATTTATTTTTTACCACATATTTTAGAAAAAATTGCATTTTATTTTAGTAACATCGGTTAAAATACAGGCCCTATCCCTATATACTCTGGAAATTAAATGTTAGGGCCCCAATTACAAAATGTCAAGGGGTGCCCAGCACACCCGGCACCCACCTGGGCAAGCTTATGGGTGCAATATTATTAGTCGAGCCTACATACATATATGATATATTTATAGTAGGAATTTAACTAGTAAATAGAATTTGACTCCATGAAATGATCGAAATTGCGCAACGACGTAACGCACTGCCGTGTGCCATCCAGTCCTTTTGCCCTGCAATGGTGGGGGAAGCGATTCAACGAGCCGGCTCGTTTTTTGACGACTAGTGCGCGCTCCAGTGTAGTATATACATCTCGATGATTATATCATGGTTTACACCACTACAGACTACTAAACGGTTTATTATATCATGGATATACCTATTACCTATAGGTATGCGGTGGTCATGAGACATGAACAACGGACTAAGATAGTGTGATGACTGGAAAGTGGAAACGAAATGGTACTCTGGTAGGCGGGTGACGGGGAGCCGAACTGCAATTGCCTCGGTACCATCTACCCTGCGTCAATGAATTGCCACGCTATCTGCTTGGTAAAATATTAACTATTTTGATTTTAATTTTTCAAATATAAATATAGCTTATAGGTCCTATACTCCTATTCCTAATAAAAACGAATTACTATGGACAATAGTCATTAACACAATGTATTCTTTAGTATTCTGATTAATTAGTATCTAAATAATATTCTAATTTATATAATTGTATTGTCTATTCATTTTTGATTTTAAAATGGGAACGTGTTCGGTTGTTGGATGTCTAAGTTTTAAACAGGGTTTGTAATCCACCTCTATTTAAAGCATCAATTGAAAATAAATTAGAATGGACAACAATAGTCCAAAAATTAAATATGTTTGTTTTGAACACTTTTCTCCAAATGATGTCAAAACAACGTTTTCATTAACAAAATATTTAGGTCATAGTGATGTTATTTTAATAAGTATGAACTATAAACAATACATTTAAACTGTTTTCGTAGTACAAGTTAATTCGTTGTTTATATGAATATTTTAAAACCTAATTTTCATATTTTCTCTATTTTAGTCCGTGTGAACATGTCATGAACGTAGTTAATCTTAATCGTTATCTGAACAATTCAAGATAATACTATCATGATGACAGTGTGACCAGTTGTAGTGAAGTTTTTTGACATCCAATTAGTTTATTACGGTTGTTGTTACTATGTTCATGATGTCCGGTACCATTGTCATCAGTCAGAAGTAATAAACGTTTATTGTTTGTGCTTCTTTCTTTCACATTCTGTGACAGATGTAGTTTGTTTTGCTATCCTTAACTCACGGATTTACAACAGCCAAAATGGTAAGTGTTTGATTTTTATCCATTTTAATCTTAAGAAGTAGACTTTATAAATGCTCAAAACTTAAAGACGTACTTCTATTAAACCTTTCATGTTAATAACTAGAAAAACCTTAATCCAAAAATATCGGCTTTTCCTCAGCTACCTATGTGTAGATATTTATTAGTCTCAATCATTGGGTTAGCTTGAAAAAAGTCCTTTTAATCATATATACAAATTCTAAATGAACCAGACATCAAGCTTAAGCGTCATCATAATAGATTTTTTTTAATAATTCAATTAAAATTAAAATGTAATGGTATGAATGATATGAAAATTGTAAATATATATTTCAAATATCAACTGTCTTATTTTAAATTCATGTTTTTCAGTGTACTTTATTTAAACAATTTAAAAGAAATGCTTGTTAATAATTTTTATTTTTATAAGTTTAACTGGTCTATTAATGTTATTGTTAGTTTTATGATCCTAAGATATTAACTAAGTATTAAATGTATCTGTGATACTGATAATGATTTAATTCTGATATGTCGAATATATACAACAAGAATACAGTTTAATATTTATTTTTAATTTAACTTAGGTTGCCAATACCTCCACTGCTACAATTCGGACTCGCAAGTTCATGACCAACCGACTGCTATGCAGAAAACAAATGGTAAGTGAATAAACTATGATTCAATAACCCTTGTATTAGTTCTAAATAAATAATAAAAAATGTGCAAGAAAGCTAATCTTCTGGTGTATTATTGAATAAAAAAAAATTAATTTAACTATACATAAGTGATATGATGTATTGTCGAACCAAATTTAAGTTATCTCTTAAGATGGTAAATACATATCCAACATAAACACGCTATGATAACTTACCTTAAAATATATATTTTTGATAGTTCTATTGATTTAGTTCATCAGCAATACATTTCAAAACAACAGCATAGTATCTTATATTTTAAAACAACACCATGCATTTTTATGTCAAAATTCATAAATACATATAAAGTTTTAATATAACTTGCTTGTTCAATAAATTGAACATAAATATTTTTGTTAATTTAGAGTACATTACTCTATGTATACAATGTCAAAGTTTTATCTTAAAGGAGCACACAACACAAAAAAAAAATTCTTCAAATTCTTTTTAAATGTTAATTTATATTGTAGCTATGGGTATATAAAATGATTGGGTGAAAATCTGATGTAAAAAAAATTATTACATTAAGAGATATTAAGAAATGTAGAATAGCCGCGTGACGTCATTGGGCCCTACTCTTCGTAAATCCCTATCTTATACGTGTTAAAGGTCCTCTTTTCACACAACGATTTACCAACCTAAACATTTTATTTTTGAAATTTAATTAATGTATAAATGTGTGGTTTTATGTGTTTAAGACGATACAAGTATCAGAATTTCAATATGACGTTTAGTTTTTCAAATATTAAAAATCTTAAAAGAGACATTTTTGTTAAACAGCGCGTCATGGTGTGTGGATTAGATAGAGGCGGTCGGCGGACCCGTTGTTCGATTGCCGTACGCCATGACGCGCCGTTTAACAAAAACGGCTCTTTTAAGATTTTTAATATTTGAAAAATTAAACGTCATATTGAAATGCTGATACTTGTATCGTCTTAAACACATAAAACCACACATTTATACATTAATTAAATTTCAAAAATAAAATGTTTAGGTTGGTAAATCGTTGTGTGAAGCGAGGAACTTTTACATGTATAAGATAGGCAATTGTGATGAGTAGGGTCCAATGACGTCACTCGTCTTTTTTCAATTGCTCATAACTTATTGGATAATTTGAGTAGAAAAGTAAATCCTATACCATTATTCTTAGAATTGAACATTCTTTCAAATAAAAAAAACTTATTTTTTGTGTTGTGTGCTCCTTTAATGATAATGTACTGAAACTAATATTTAACGATTAATGGTTGTGATCATTTTTCTAATTAAATATCAAAAAGTTTAGAATTTAATATTGTCTATAATAATACTTATTTTTACCAATTTTTAAATTATTTATATATAATATTTACTGTTCAAAACAATTAACCAAATCATGTGCATAATGTATTCAGGTACATCATAGTTATTTATATTAAATGACAAAGTTAAAAATTATCTATTATTTACTTATAAATAACCTTTTATGTATTTAGGTTGTTGATGTCATGCATCCAGGAAAACCTTCCCCCAAAAAAACTGATATTCGTGAAAAATTAGCTAAAATGTTCAAAGTTTTACCTGATGTTGTATTTGTCTTTGGTTTCCAAACATGCTTTGGAGGTGGAAAATCGACAGGTTTTGCTCTTATCTATGACACATTAGATCATGCAAAGAAGTTTGAACCAAAATACAGACTGCAAAGGGTATTAACATATTTTTATAGTTTTATAAATATTTACTAAACAAATTGTTGTTTTTAGCATGGACTTTTCGAAAAGAAAACTCAGACAAGAAAACAAAGAAAGGAAAGGAAGAACAGGATGAAGAAGGTGCGAGGTACCAAAAAGACTAAAGTTGGTGCCACCTCAGGAAAAAAGGTAATGTAATAATTATTTATGCCATGTTCAACAATTAATTTTTTTTTTTTTTTCAGTAAAATGATCATTAGAAGTGTATGAATGTACATTACGGGGCAATCAATATGCTTGTGAATGTTAATAAAACACTTCTTTAATAAAATTGTTGGACTTATTCCATAGTTCTGAGTTAATTAGTTTGTATATACCTCTTTTCTTTCAACACATTTTAATTGAAGTATGACACTAATGTGTTTCCTTTCTTTAAGTTACAATGAAATAATAAACAATTTAATATTAATTATTTTAAACTTTTAGTCATTTTAGATTATTTTTCACAATTTTTAATTTAATCAAATATATTCCCTAATTTTTCAATTAGTAAATAATAGTAAGATTGATGAATTGATTGTGACCATTTTATGTTAAATATTTTTAGACCTGATGAAAATCATTATGGCGTACTGAGGTTCACTACATAATGAACATTTAAGTTTAATAATAGTGTAAACAACTTCATATCTAAAATTAATGAAATTTAAATTAAACAAAAGAAAAATGTTGAGTGAAATGAATGTTAAGTTTTGGTTGAACCGTATTTTGGTTATATTTATTAATAATGTTTTTGCTGTATCAGATACTAAGCGGTGCTTGTAATATCTTGTACACTAGCATTTGATAGGTAAGTATGAGCAAAATCACTTTCACCATGATTTTCAACTATCAAAATGTATAACACATAAAACTTCCTATTAATTTATTAAGGAGCAAATTTGACAACCTTATTTACATATTGTTTTGGCGTCACATGATCTTGTGAATGTGTTGGAGTGTAAATTTGTTTGTATGGTTATTAGTGTGAATACACTGATGTGTATGCACTTGCAGGTAAATGTCAGAACTAACAAATAACGAATTATTAATTGACCATTTCAACAGATGTAAATGACTTCTTGGGAATATGATCATATGGATAACTTATTGTCAATTGAATACTTTCAGATAAATTTTTTTTTCATTGATAAACAACAATATTAAAGACTTATTTATAAGTCTGAGATTAAAATATTATAAAACTATGATCAATGTGGGCTATAGAATATTTTTTTCCCTCAATCAGTTTAAAAAAAAAAAAAAACATGGTGGCATTTTTTTAATTTTGATGTACAGCCTTATAAACATGTTTCATATAACATAAAAGATGCCTATCTACTCCTGTTCTGCCAACTGTGAATATATTAAGGACATTCTTGCAGTTCAATTATAATAACATTTAACTAATTTGTATAAATATTTATTTCAATCAATTTTTTTTCTTATTTATTATTGTTTAATGTATTTGTATTTAAACTTGTGGTTTTTTTCTTGATGTACATAGAAATATAAAAAATTGAACGAATAAGGCTACAAATTAAATTGAATTTATTATTTTAGCCAATTGAAAACTTAACAAATCGGTGTTGAACAATTATACCTTGATTTAAGACGCTGCACGTCAGCTGATGAAAGGATTGTTCAGTCACAAAAATTATTTACTATCCAACTCTTCAGACTAATTTATTTATTTGATACCATTTTTGTAGATCAAAAGTTAAATTCATAGACTAGTAGAAATGTGTGTACTTATATTTAAAGCATAATTCAATATTTATTCTCCCAGCTGTTCACATGATCAACACACAATCAAACAGTAACCAAGTCATACATAACTACATCAGACATCAGTAGCAACAATAACTGAATAAAATTGATAAATTCTCTCTGCAGCAGAACTAACTTGAATTATGTATAATTGATCAAGATCTCAATGTTATTTTATACAATTAAGGTTTGGCACAATTTGAAGATATGAATGTGGTGTTATAAAATTTGGTTTAATTTACTTGGACTTCTATTTAGCTAATATTTAAAACTGAACATCATAGGATAATTATAAAGGTTTACTAGTTGAATTAGATGCAAACATATTTATGAGGGAATGGACAACTTTCTCCTGATACATTTTTTAAACCTAAATTTTTCCCCCCATATTTTTGAAAATGTATTAGGATAAAAAGTTCTTATTTTTTTTTTGATATAATATTTTTTTTTTTTAAATTTTTATTAGAAAATATACAATCTATACACAAAGGCATTATACGAATATGTGCTATAATATATTTAACATGAATAGGGTGAGGGAAGAAGCCATCCAGTGATTGCACTTCCTTTTGCTTAATTGTAATTTATAATAAAATTTTTTTTTGTTTTGTGGTTAATCATTAAGGTCTCTGCACCAATTTCTTTTTGGATGCCGTGGTGGGTTTCCAGGAATCGTGTGAGTGGCTAGGCCGGATATTAGGATATAATATGATTATGATAAATGTATATTTTTGATCATTTTGTATTTGAAACTATAAAAAGTACTTTTAAAATGATAACTTTTGTTTAATGATATTATATAAATCACAATATTTTACAAAAACTCATTGTAATTACAGTATTTTCTGTATTAAGAACCATTTTACAAAATGCATTATATCTATTTAATACAACTATAATAATAAATAAGAAAAAAATTGTATCATTTCAAAATGTATCGGAGGAAAATTACACCAAAAATTGTCCATGAATTATTTATTTACTAAAACGTATTTTAAGTGTATTTATTTTACTAGACATTAATTTGGCTTAATATATAAAATATACATAGGTCGGATCGTGTCTGATTATTCAATACTAATATTAAAAAAAATAATAATTACAACTTATGAAACATAAAAATATATTTTGATTAATTTTATATTATTATATAGGTAGGTATTAGACATTAGATAATATACAATAATAATATACAATGAATCCTTGTTCGAGGTGTTAAAACGAACCTTCTCATCTCTTCATTATGATCAACGTTAATTTTTTTTGAATTGATAGAAGAGCTCACCAATTAATTGATCTTCGCCTGCAGTTGTGTTGAGTAAATATGTTTTGAGACGCCAGTATTTTGACCGTAAAGTAGGAAATGTCCTTTCTGCAGTTGCCGTAAACACTGGTAAAGTTGCTAATATTTCCAATAGTTTTCTTATATTTGTAAATAATCTTTTATCATATTCTAATTAAAGTCGTAAAGACGCTACTGCATTCGAAGGTTTTTTTTCAATGTCATATTTTAGCGATTTTAATTTCCACGTGGAGAATTTTTCATTAAATACTGTAGAATCTGGCAATACATTTTCATAAAAGGTTATAGTATCTTTTAAGATCTAGTGAATTCACATTAATACGGCTTGGAATTACTTTTTCTAAGTTGGTTATTATGTGTTTTATAAAACCTTCTTTCTGATAAATTAACAATGGTATTGGTATAGTACTACCTATAACCTATGATCTAAAGATGAATTGAATATTGTGCGTCTGTAATACTCTTCAGAGTTCAGGTGATTGACCCGGCGAGTTACCGAGTAAAACTCGGTTGGCCGCAACAATTTTGGGCAAATAAATTAATATTTTTCAAATACTGAGTGTTTTGTGATAAAATAATTACTCTGTGGGTCGGTAAAATACGGAAAACTCGGTAGGCCGAATTTGTCCAATCCGGCCCTATCGCAGGCACGCCCATGGTCATGATAGAAAACATTTAAATACAAAATTATATTTTGTTGATCAATAGCATTTTTAAACTGTGGTCTAACAAAAATGATCAAAATGATTAAGCAAAACTAACCGTGTAAATGAGTATGAGTAATTTAGTATTATTATTATGGTATGAATCATCAAAATGACAAAATGTATGATGCGTTATGCGTAAAACGTCGTACCTAACTCATAATATTTCTTTGATGTAAATATGTAATGTACAGTGGCGAAGCTACATAAGAGACAACGTCTATATCTAACACTCTTATAATACGGATCACGGACAAATAACTTTCTCATATTTAAATAATATATTTTATTACAAATTTGAATGTAGGTAATGAATAATGATAAATATATAAATATTGACTATTGTCAAAATCATTTTTTTGTTACCTATTTTATTTTTAGAGCAGATTATAGTTGTGGGCTGTTGGTGGCTGGTGCCCTGCTGGAGAGTCCCGGGATCCATCAGTTGGTAAACAAACAAAATGTACAATAATATAAAGTATAAAACTAAAAACAATGTCGCATCTGTCTCATTTTGACTGCGCTAAATTTAAGGATTAAGGGTGTCCCGGTGTCCGGTAGGTTATTTAGTAGGTATTAAAAACAGGCGGCGAGTTATCATTGCGCTATGTCTGTGATAAAATTTTAATAAATAATAACTCAATTAACCGCCGCAATTGTGGTTACTGGTTACTTTTTAATTCACGGTTTTTTTATTATTTCTGGTGTGATATTATTTAATTATGAATATCAATTATAATATGGTCATTAATCATTATCAATTATGTCACATATTTATTTTTTTTACACGTCTGCCCAACCTAAAGTGTATAAATATCTTTAAATCTGGATTTTTAAAACTAGTATCTTGGCTATAATTTAAACTCGCAGCTAAAAAAAATTATTTCAATTATTTACTACAATTTTTGAACTTGACTTTTTATAACTTGTATGTTCATACAATTATAAACATTTAATTATAATGTAGAAACAAAGTTATTAGACTCAGGAGAGTTAAATATATACTTTACAGCATTATAGCGTACCCACTACCCAGTCTGGACACCCCCTTTGAACTGTATTTATTCAATAATTTTTAAAATATCCGCCAAAAAAAAAAAAAATTTATAATAATAATTAAAATGTACCCGGCCGGGTGGTACTGCTGAGTGCCTGCCCATAAATGTTAAACTCCTGTCACTAACCATTATAAGATATAAAATTAGCTCATTGTACTAACTTTTATATGGCGATTGTAAATTATTTTAAATAAATAAAAAAAAAAAAAAATATCCACCCAGAGTTGCCTGAGTCATATGCCCATATTATGCCTATATTAAGTTAATATCATGAACTAAGATAATATTATTATAATATGGTTAATATTAACCTCAAGTGATTTACCACAGAATATTACAATGGATTTACTTGCATCTAAACCACATAGGTCCACTGCATCGGATCGCGGACAATATATGCGAGCAGTAGTAAATTATCGAGTAAATTATATTGCGGACCCAAGGAGGTGCGTAAATGACTGAAATCAGAATTAGGTACATTAAAAAAAAAAGTTAGTAAGTTGTAACTAATGCAGCCATGACATAAACAAAAATTACTTATATAATCAGTAAGTTGTAAACTTGTAACCAAAGTCTACCATTTATAAACAAATATTTCCATCGTAAACCTCAAAGTCCTTGTTTGAGCAGCTCCCGGGGTTAGCCCTATGCCTTTTTAAATTAACCTATTTTCTTCCCCGAGGTCTAATCTATCTCTGTCCCAAATTTTATCGCAATCGGTTGAACGGTTTGGGACTGCATAAAGGACAGACGGACATTCATTTTTATATAATATATAAAAAAAATAGGGAAACCATTGTGTTCGCCACTGGTTAGATACCCCTTGAAAAAATACTTCTTGCGCCACAGCACTAGTACCGAAGTAGACCCGGGAGGGATAACATGAACCCTTCAGGTAGCAGGCACGTAGCTAGGATTAAATAATTAGGGTGGCAATGTTATGGCCAATATTTTTCTTGAATGTCCAACATTTTTACTTACCCCCCCCCCCCCCCCATACACTAGACAGTAATAGAATTATGTTTAGGTAGATATATTGTTTATAATATAATTTTAGATTAATAATAATTAGTATACAATAGGTACCTACTAGATTTAAATAAACAAATAAATTAGATAATTTTATCTTTATATTATATAGAACCCTGTATATAATGTAAATGGATAATAAATATTTACATAAAATGTATGATAAAATAAAAACAATTAAAAAAAATAATCTATACTAAAGTAATTGTTCGATTATTATGATTAAGAGCAAATGTATCTACTACTTTTTCCAAGTCCAGAGATTTTGCTATCTTCTTTATATGCTCATCATAGATAAATTTGATAGGCGTTCATCCGTCATTTTAATACTATTATTATTATTACTAGTATTATTTCAAATACTCAATATTATATTATTAATTATTATCGTAGCATTATGATATTATTTGTTATAATTGATTAGACCTCGGTGATTAAATTTATATTTATAGATTATAAGTTGGCATTGGCGGAAATCGAGGGGGGCTAGAGGGGACTAAGTCCCCCCAGAAGTTGAAAGTACAGGTCTTAGCCCTCCCTGGCCATCACAATTTTAATGTGACTAAATATACAATAATTAGTTTAATTGAAAAATGCATTTTTAAAATCTGGATTACAAAATAAATTATAAAAAAATATTCTATGATAAAAACTAAATTAAATTCGTAAGATTTTACAAACTTATTGTCAACTGTCATAACTTGGAAAGTTCGTAATTAATGTAATATTAATAATAACTAACAATAGTAATAACACCAGCATTGGCTGTTTCTGGTTTAGAAATAAATGTTAAAAGTAAGGAAAATTATTGTTTTTGTACTACTGTATTATGGTTAAATTGTTTAGTATGTCAAATTTTGTAAATAATTGTCTTGTTGAAATAAATAATTGTGAGCGACTCTATAGTGCAGCGTTTCTCAACCTGTGGTACTCGTACCACTAGTGGTACGCGGAAAGCTCACAGGTAGTACGCGAAGAAAATCTCCTTTTATAAAAACAATTGATTGATTTATTTATTGTTAATAAATATTATTTGATATTTTTTTATTTATTTTTTTATTTTTAGAACTTCCAGTATATTACTATTATAGTTCGACAATTATTACAATATATATATATATAATATAGATAAGGTTTACAATAGATAGTAACCTATTATAACATAATATAGATAATTAGGTAATTAGATAAGAATATAAAATGAATTGATACAATATATTATGGTGGACGTATAACGCTATATGAAATTACAATTTATCTTTTTTTAATAAAGCCGTTATGAGTGACAGGAGGGGTTTTATGATTGCAGTGAATTCGGTAATAAAAGATGTAAATAAAGTTTCTATATTAGGAGATAAGTGGGAATGATTATGATTGGAGGAAGTAACTTCGGCATATGATGGTTTATCGGTATTGAAATTTAAGGTTGATTTAGGGAGGTTTGTATGAGATTCAGGAGTAGATATTAAATGATCACGACGAGGTGGTTTGTTATTAAGTTTTTTATAGACGGGACAGCCTTTGTAATTGGCTGGGTGAGTACCTTGGTATAAAGCACATCTGGCTGGAGATTCTGGTGACATAGTGCAAACGTCAGATCTGTGTTCTTCGCCACATCTAATGCATCGTGGAATGTGGTTGCAATAACTCTGAGACCTAAGTGTGCCCGTAAGACAGACAGCGATGGCATTAAAGGTGGGCCTTTACATGGATGGGGCTTTTCGACAATAATTTTAGTGTGCAGTAGATACTCGATTTTGTATAAATCCATGTTGTTGGTGGCTTTTTTGAGGTCGACGAAAAAGAGAGGTAGAGGTGATTTATTGGAAGAGCGCTTAATGTTAATGTTATTTGATATTAGCTGGTCTTATAATATATCGACGGCGGTGAGTTTAAACCTGAGACAGGCGTGGTTCTTTTTGTGCATTAAATTCTTATATTGTCATCATTTTGTAGTTCCTAATAAAATAAAATTCCATACGTCATGTGAAACAACGTATATATTTTTGATGACCAAAAAAATAGGTTATTATGAACGGTATAGTGGTACGTTAAAATGTTGAAACCATGTTAGGTGGTACGTGGATATAAAAAGGTTAAGAACAGCGACTCTAGTGCATTAGTGCCTATATAGGTGCAACGAGAAGATAATGCTCAGCCCCCCCCCCTCCAGTAATTTCACCAATTTTTCGTCTACGTAAGTAGGTATCTATAGTCCCTAGCATATATATTATTAGTTATTCGCATAATAATTATTCTGGTACCCACTAAGAAGTCATGCCACGATGGGAAATGCCGAATTACTGGAATAGGAATACAAGTTCATGGGACTTTATAATAATAATTAATATAGATGCATTGTGTCCTAGGTAGGTTAACCCTAGATTACTAACCTTATTTATCCGCCTTTATTTCTAACCATTCGTCAATATGACGAATACTTTAAATATTATGAACAATTTTCATAAACAAATTAATTTTTAATTAGTTCAATTCAATAAATCAAAAATATAATTAATAAAAACACAATAATTAAACTCTTGGATAACTTTATTGTAAAAAATATTAGTAAAATAAAACATTTTTGCTTATTTTTAATTACATTTTTTTATTGGGATAGATATAGAACATAATATACGAGAGATACAAGGGAGGTTTAATGATATTAGATAAAATGCATGAAAATAGCAATAATAAAATTATCAGTGTTCGTCACATTGACGTATGGTTAGTGATCTAGGGTTAATACGACGAAACGACGAGTATCTATGAACGATTTCTATTCTGAGTTCTAATATCTGGTAATTTGACCATAGTGTTCGAAAATCAAATTGTGGCTGTTGAGATAAATTACAAGCTGTTATGTTCATATTATTTGTAATCGCCGTGAAAACACAGCGTAAGCAATTATGTAACAATAACTAATATTATAATAGAAATTTTAAAATATGTTTTAATTGTTTTACTCAATTATTTGAGCCTTGGGTATTTCAACAATATGTCAATATAATGGGGTGGCCTGTAAATATTTTGGGTGGCCGGGCCACCCTACGCCACCCCTTAGCTACGTGCCTGTCAGGTAGTACTGAAGTTTACCTAAGTCCTGAGATACTTTATTGGTCATTAAATTTGGAAGAGTTAACATTTTCCCATTTGAATACCAACATTTTGTGTATCTCTAAATATAAAGGAAAGTGTACTTTATCAATAATCAACGCAGAGCCGAACCTATTTGAGTTATCGACTTTCGAGAATCGATTTTTATAATAATTTCATCGGGCACTAAGAAAGGATTTTTCAAAATGTTGATTTTAAAGGGTTGAAATCGGTAAAAATAATTTTTTACATGCAATTTGTATATCTATTATCTATATTGATATAATAATAACAATAGCACCCGACCGATAACAGGAAATAAGGTATGGCACGGCAGCCCGAGGGTTTCCATCTACCTAGACGTTTTTTTTGTGTGTGTATTTTATCGGCGTGTAGATATAAATTGTTCCGAGGCTATATTTATGAGTTGTATAGAAAATAGGTTCGGTTATTGGTAAAGTACACCATATAGAAATGGCATTAAATGACGTGGCAAATCTTAGTTTTGTTAACCGAGTTATCTTACTATTATATAAAGAGACAACGTTTGTTTGTTTGGTCGCAAAAATCCTAAAAAGTAAACAACGGAATTTAGTTCGGTTTTCAATATTAAATAGGTCTAGATAGTATTTGCTGATGGTTCTAATGGAAAAATGGAAATTTTAATTGGGTGCCGAAAATAATAACAATAATGTAAAAAAAATTAACGCCTTACGTCGTATTCAGTGGTGTCGGGTTCGAACAATAAAGAGTTAAAACACTTTTTACCCGACATCCGTCATTCGCTTTGTAGGTACTAATAAGTAATAACTTACAATATACTCGCACTTGCCGTCGTTGTATCAAAGATGTCTATCACCTCAGGTGGATTGCCTACCCTACCTGATAATTTACTGATCACATATTTCCGCGATCCAATTCAGTGGATTACCTTGGTGGTTTGGATACATGTAAATCACTTGAGGTTAATCTTAACTTAATATTTGCCTCAGGCAACGCTGGGCGGACAGAATGAGACGGATCAGACTTTTCTCGATAAAACGAATAAAAATACATAATGACTAAAAATAAATGGAATATTGTTGTAACGATATTACTTAGTATATTTTAACCATTATATTATAAAATAAAATATATTATTCATATAGATTTGGCATTATTAATTTTTTTTAATGGGCAACGAAGTGCACGGGATCAGCTAGTCGTTCATTTATCATACAATATGTTGTTTTGAAATAAGCGCGGCGAAAGAGAACCGGAAACCGGGCTGGTGGACGCACTGCGAGTTAGCCGTCCACTGTCATTGGTCAACGTCAAGACAGGAGCTGCTGCAGCTGTAGCGCTGCTAGGTGGTGGGTGGTCCGTCGTCCGTCGTTGTCGTCGTCATCACCGCGTCGACGTATCCACTATCCGCCGCGCCCTCAAACCGCACGCACACATACGTGTGCAATGGCGTCCGACAACAACGGTGACTTCGACACGGATCTGGCCGCGGCACCTGCGAAACGCATGCGGTACTCGTTCGCCGATGAGATTGCTCAAAGTTCGCATTTCGAAGCTTTTGGACAGCGATTCACCGGATTCCCGTCCGGCGAATGTTACGGTAAGTGTGCTCGGAAAAACGCGAAGCGCCGACGCTTCGGCGTCCTGCCGTCGCGCAAACATGGCGGATTTTTTCCCGTTTGCGTGTTCTTTACATGCATTTTCGCCGGGGCGTGCCCCCCTCTCACCCGCCCGTCTGTAACGCTGACGTCATCGATCCTTCGCTTTCTTTTCCACGGTACGTCATGTCGCGGCTTTTCCAAGTTCCCCGCGACGCACTTGATATTGCTTAATAATAATAATATTATCTATCAATGGCAATTGCCGATAGTCAACTTGCTCGCGTTAAGTGATAACTATTGCCGGGTTATCTGCATTCTGTGCCTAGTCCATGGAACTTGATTAATTTTTAAGATTTTCGTGTTTATATTACATAACTCCGTATTGACGTATTATTAAAGTAGTCAAGTAGTTATTATAATATTTTCGTCGTACAATGGAAAAATTGTTTTTAGAGTAGTTTTGTTGTCGCGCGTTAATTAAATCGGATTTATGCGACATTTAATGACACTTAATCATCGAATTATACTCTTGAATTGTTTTAACAATCCATTAGTTCATTCATTATCCACACACCAATATTTTTTTCATTTAATACAATTAGAAAATTATTATCTTTATCACTTTTTAAATTTATTAATTAATTTTTATGTTTGGTTTGCATTATTCTAATTAATTATTTAACTATTGTGTCTCTTTAGATAATATTTAAACACCCAGGAATTTACTTCAAATAGTGTGGCTTCCTCCTCTAAATCTTCTAGTTTAGGTATGATTAATCTTTATAGATTGGTATCCACTATGAACCAAATTTTAAATTATTTTAAGTGCTCATTTAATTTTTAAGAAAAAAAATTTGGTAGTTTCCATAAGTATTATGTTATTTAAAACCAATACTAGGTACCAATGAAAAGAAAAATATTTACATATTTAATGATACATAAATTATATTATAATTAAATATTAATTTTTGATTTTAGCCAATAATTTATACCAGCAATCATACAAGTCTTTAGATACTCTATCGCCAAATTATTTACAACCAAATTCACCAACCCCTCCATTAATAATGTCTTCAAGTTTACCAGAATCTCCAGAAGACTCAAGGTAAATATATTTTATACTTTTAAATTATAAAATATATTGACGTTGATAACATAGTTGCATATTGTATTAAGTAGATTTGACGAAAGTTCAGACACTAAAGAAGAACCCGAGGATGATGATTCATCTTCCACATCCAGTTCAGATTCCAGCACACATTCTGATAATGCAGATTCTGAAAAAGGAGTACCTGGTAATATAAATTTTGCATTTTTTAAAATTTATTTTGATTAATTAATATAAAAAATGTAGGTTCAATGAACTGGGTACAGCGACAAATTATGGGTGGTATCAATCCAAGACGTTTGTTACATCAAGTGTTTGGAGCTTCTGTTCCATCTCAATTAGAAGATATAACACTATGGAGAGTAAGTAACTTTTTATCTTGAATTAATTTTAAATAAAAAAATAATTTTAATTTATGTAATAGATAATCATGAGTATGACTGATGACTCTCCAATACGAAATCGTCTACGCAGTGTTAGTTCACTTGATGATGTTGTTAGGTTATTGAAAACAAGCAATCGCATTATGGTTCTTACAGGAGCAGGTGTATGTAGTTATAAATAAATTATAATTAAGATCAATACATATAACTATTGTTATATATTTTCTAGGTCTCTGTTTCTTGTGGAATACCAGATTTTCGAAGTCATAACGGAGTTTATGCTAGACTAGCAACAGAATTTCCTGACTTACCTGATCCCCAATCTATGTTTTGTATCGATTATTTCAGTAAAGACCCTAGGCCATTTTTTAAATTTGCTAGAGAAATCTATCCAGGGCAATTTAAACCTTCACCATCTCACCAGTATGTGATTATAATTAAATAATATAATAATACATACTTAATTACAACTAATATTTTTTATTATAGATTTATTAAGGTCTTAGAAAAGAAAGGACGACTCTTACGGAATTACACTCAAAACATAGATACATTGGAGCAAGTTGTTGGTATTAATAATGTTATTGAATGCCATGGTATGATAATTTATCTATACAAGTATTATGTAAAATATTTTTTTAATTGTTTTTAATATTAGGATCTTTTGCTACTGCATCGTGTACTCAATGTGGACACAAAGTATCAGCAGAAACTATAAGACCTGATGTATTTGAACAAAGAATTCCGCGTTGTCCAATTTGTGTCAGTAGTACTGGTAATATATTTATTTTATTTTATATCTTTTAGATCTATTAATTATAATTACTTATTTAATATATTCTTAGGTATTATGAAACCGGATATTGTATTTTTTGGAGAAGGTCTTCCAGACAGTTTCCATAAAGCAATAGAAGATGACAAAAATAATTGTGATTTATTGATAGTAATTGGATCATCATTGAAAGTACGACCAGTGGCTCGTATACCTAGTAAGTTCATTAAATTCAATTTAAATATAGTAAATTTAATAAAAAAGTATCAATTTTTTTAAGATATGTTGAACAAACATGTTCCACAAATATTAATAAATCGCGAAAGACTTCCGCATATGAACTTTGATGTTGAACTTCTTGGTGACAGTGATGTTATTGTGGATCACCTCTGTCGCATGTAAGTATTAAATAAAATTAAACTAAATTTTTATCTATAATTCTACAAATTGTTTTGAAATAGGCTTGGTTCAGATTGGACTGAGCTGTGCTGGTGCAAAGAAGAGTTGATCGAAACTAAAACTTTGAATACACCTACTTCATCGCCAAGGTAATATTTTTACATTTTTATGGATTAAAATTATTTTCTATATTAATTAATATTCTATAAACAAAAAACAGGTCTAATACAGCTATAATTGAAACTGTGGAAGGTGAAATGTCTACTGATTCTACTAGAGATAGTGCCAACAGTATGTCACCACCACTTGGTGATGATAGATTTACTCCAGGTACTTCAGGTGAACAACGAAATTCATCCACAGATTCTACAAGAGATAGCGGTATTGATCCAGACGATCCTCAAAAATCTAGTCTAGCTGCATATCTACCATGTAATATACAATGGATGTATTTTATTCTTTCATAGAAATCTACTAATGAAAATTATTACTTTATTTTTATTTTAGCTAATAAATACTACATGTTAAAAAAAAGAAGGTATATGTTTTCTGGTGCAGAAGTGGATTTAAATGACATAAATGATGACAGTGAAACGGAATCAGACTCAAGTGAAAAATCCGAAACTCCGTTACTCGAAAATTAATTATTTAACAATTTGTATATTTAGCTCAATTGTTACTTAACTATCAAAAGCTAACAATATTGTTTTTGCTTTCATTCAATGATGTATAATATTGTCTCCTTTTTATCTTGTATTCCTTAACATTTCTCTGTTGTTATTTTATTTACCCTCAAATTTATTATTTTTCCATTTTTAATTTATGTAGCCAAATTACCTTTCAAATATTTGTAAATATATAATGTGTATATACACGACATAAATGTTTAACAATTAGCAAGTGAAAATAACCGTCAATTAATCATTACAAAAGTTATTTTCTGTAATTATTTAAGTACTAGGGATATTTTTTTATTATTAAATATTATTTAATTTTTTTATAATAAAATGTTAAAATGTACTCTACAAACTAATGTATATTTTAGTAAAAAAAAAAATGGAAAATCTTTCATATATTTATTAACATGTTAAATCATAAATCACTTGTGTAGTTACAATTAAGATTAATTGTATAATTTGTATTTATGACAAATTTAATTTATAATTAACATAAAAAAAGGTACTTATAAATTAAATTATAAGTAGTTTAATTTTTAAACATAATAATGATGGGTTTAAACTATTCATACTTGATATTCTTGTATATATTTAAATATTGCAGAAAATTAACTTAGGTTTATTATTTTTAATATATAATATATAATGATTCAATCACTGATTGAAATGATAATATAAATAAATGCATTTAAAAATAATTAGTTGTAGAAAGGCAAAATATATTTTCTTAAAATGAAAATATGATTGTTTTTTAAGTGTTTAGGTGTATGGAAAATGTCAATAATTTTTAGTTTGTATTTTCTAAATGTCAAGTTTTTAATTATTACTTCACTCATTTTGTTGTGCTAAACATTGTGACACAATACACCATTAAAAAAAAAAACAAGAAAACAAATTATGTGTTCAAAATGTTATAATTTACCGTGTTCCTTTGCAAACATATTAGCAATACATAATTATTAATTATATTTAGTTACTTTGTTGTTAGTTTATTTTATATTGTAATTAAAAAATATTTTTTATTTTGAGAGTATTAAGTTTTAAGTTATTTACTGTAAAATATCTAAATGTTAAGGTGGTTTTTTTAATAGACAATATCAAAACTATATTAACTATTGCAATCATTATGTACTTACTCAAATTTAGAAATTTAAGTTGGATATTCTTTAATCTAATTTTAATTTGCTAATATTTATATTATATTAATGTAAGTAATAGTGTTTATACCAAATCTTCTATATTTTTTTTATAATGCTTTTTCTTTAGTTATAATAATCGTGCAAACAAATAAATACTCTTTTAATAATTTTTTTTATTATCACTAATATAGACAATTTAGTGTAGAAAAAACTTCTAGCATATTCACTAACTTTTGTTATCTAACTAGTGAATTGAAAATAAAATCATTTACACATTTCATTATGATTACCTAAATATTATAAAAATCCAAGGTACAGTCGTTGTCTGATAAATTGGCGCGATAACGAAAATCAGGGGTTCTTAGTATATGGATGTAATTACCTGGGCTCGCAAGTTCATGCATTTCAGCTTTTGCATATCAATCATGGCTCTTGCTAAGTTGTATTTAATGGTAGATGACATAGTAATCCATTTCAAGGTACCACGGTTAAATATGTGAAGTCTTATTTTGCATATTTAGAGGTTTTTTGCCTATTTGGCATATTTATGCATATTTCTATTTTATCACGCATATTATACATGATTTTGATATTCCTATTCATATTATTATATCGTTATGCACTTTTTTTATGGAAATACTATGAAAGAATCAACATTTGACGACAAAAAAAACGCGATCGTTTATAATTTTTCATTGTAATATTAATATACTATATAGTATATATTTATATAAAATGTTTGGCAAATTGGTCACAACATAAAATGATCCTGCACGTAATTCAATTTATCATATTTCTGTTTTTTTTTTTTTTGTCGATAACATTTTTTTTCATTACTTAGTCAAATACTTGAAAATATAATATAAGGTTTTTCATAACTTGTATGTGAAAGTTAAAAAAAGTTCAGTCTGTAATAGTTTTTTATTATTAGCCTAAAGTTAAAATTTCAACAAACTACGTAAAATTAATACGAAAAATTGCATTTTTTTTGTTTTAGAAATTCATAAAAAAATTTCTATTTTAATCTAAGATTTAAAAATTCAACTCAAGATTCATAATTTCTGTTTTTCACAAAAAAAAAAGTTTACCAGAAAGTCAAACTATTTTTTTATGAGCATTTGAAATTATTTACATTAACCCTTAAACTACCGATTTCTCAGGGAACTATTTTCTTATATTTTAATGTAATTCAAAAACGAATAACCAGACATTTGAGACTTAAAATTTTCACTGAATGTTGAGATTAATATTTTCTATACACCATTATATTTTGACACTTTTTTTAATTGTATAAGCATAAGAAATTTTCGGTTTTTTTAAAAAAATATGTATAATTATTGAAAAAAAACTTTTGTTACGTCAAAAAACTTAAAAAAGTATTAAAAAGGTTCCTCATAAGTTGTTACAGTAGTAGTTCAAAAATATTAAAAATTTCAGAACTTTTTTCATAAGCATTTAAAGTTCAAATTTGGATGGAATTAGATATTTAAATGAAGAATAACAATATTAGTTATTTCGTTGTAATTTAAAAATATTTTTCGTGAGTACTTGAAACTTTTAAAGTATTTACTATTTAAGTATTTTATTATACTTGATACATCATATTTTAATATATAATTCACCTAGTACCTACTGTATTATTAATAGTAAAATGAATTATTTTAATATTTTAATATTTTGCGTACCTATATCAGTGTTTTGCGTCGCTCAATCTAGTTCCAGAGCCTTGTAGTATAGCATTTTTACACCGCTGCGGTATAGTCGCCCTTGACTTGTAAAAAAACGCAGGAGTCTTTATGAGATCGAGGTGACGCCGTGCCTTTAAAATCAATACATCCATCGCTTATCGCTCCCCTTAAATTAAAAAAAAATAACTATACATATAGTATAATAAACAGTTTGTATACTTACCGATTATCGAGTTGGCTATACAATTTTATAATGCCTTTTTATTAGATTCTGATTGTTTAATTATGAGTTAAAGAATTAATACATATAGAGATGTGGGAAAGTGATTTCCTAACCTGGTACCGTTCTGCTGTGCATTATTCCGTGTGGGTCATCACTGTAATCGATGTGTTAAATTTGAATTACACTGTGTTTTTAATTTTTATGACTATTAGATTTTTTTGGTTACAGTATACAATACTTATAAGAAAGCTTCTTTTGAACATTTTTAAACAATTTATTACAAAATAATTTGGACATTTTTCCAGTTTTGATGAATTTTGTCAATATTTGAACTATAAGTGTTCATAAAAAATCGTGCTTCTGTAAATATAATATAATTATATATTATATATATTATATATAATATTTTTGAACTGATTTTAAAACAACTTATGAGGAACCTTGTATTATATGTTCAGCTTTTTTGACTCGGTGAATTTTTTTTATCAATATTTATAGAAATTAAATTTAAAAAAAGGTCGGCAAGTGCAGGGTACCGCTCTGCTGTACTGTAGATTTAGAGTGGATCACTTTCATGGATGTGTTAAATTTGTATTCAATGATACATAGGTATCATTGTACACGAAAAATGAATCTGAGCGAAGACAGTCTGTCATCCTACATAACTAAGTGTATCTTTTTGAAAATATTATTGCTATTAAATCATTTATTTTATTATTACTACTACAGTAGTACAGTACTACTAGCTGAACCCGTGCACTTCGTTGCACTTTAAAAAATTAAAAATGCTATTATAATAACTATTATGAGACTATGAGAGCAGTAAATTATCAGGTAGGCAAATCCACCTACGCACCCCATGATTTGGGTGAATGGACAATAAGCCATTTAATTATTGCCAATTGACTTACAAATTAATGTTAAACAACAGCATTTGAATATATTGATTAAAGGTCATTTTTTCTAGGGCTTTATTTTACACGGGCTTTTGTTTCTAAATACCATTTGTCTGTATGGTCTTGAAGGCCGACAAGCGACAACTACAAAGAAGAAGTAGAAAAAGAGGTAGCGCACCACTTTCTTTTTAGCCTGTGTCGATAATTTCCCGGAAGAGTTAGGATGGAATGATCTTTTATACGAGGAATATAAGACTGAAAAGACCAGTGGCGCCGAACATACTCCTCAGAAAGTCAGAAGGGGTGGCTGTATTATACAATATGTCAATATTCGCTAACAATATTTGGAACATATGCTCCGTTATTTAGAATTTCTTAAAGTGGAGAACCGGTTGTGACTGTTGGCTGTTGCCTACTTAAGCCATTGGACGCGCTGGCTGTTATGATTTTTGTTCTTGATTTAATTTTGCAAACCTACTAGGTAACTAGGTTTATGGGTTTTGACTTTTTGAGTTATGACGATATGATACATTAATACATTAAACATAGAGTTAGGTTAACGAAATGATTTCGTAGTAAAATTTATCAAGCATAAATGTTTTTAATTTATAACATTTATTAAATTAGCTTTATCGTAAGTATGATTGCAAACGTGCAATAAATATTTAAACATTAAATATATTAATATAATGTTCATTTAATTAAGTTTTACTGAGTCATCTAAACTATTACAGTTATACATATTTTTTATATTTGTACGTTTATGTATAAATAGGTACCAATTAACTTTTCAGATATGTTGAAATTATGATGTAGGTAACCAGTAGATAGGTATAAAATACAAAATTAAAAGAATTATATTGTAGTATTATTAATTATTATTTAGAAGGGAGGTGGTCATTTAAACATAATTATTTGAGGTAATGAGTTACACATTCAATTAAACTTAAAAACTGTTTTCACCTTTTTTTTATTCCCCGATAAATATATTCCTGAGAACTTCCATGTTGAGACGTCTCTATTGTTTGTATGTGTTTTAAAAAACTTGTTAAGGCAATGAATCAATTAGCTCAAAAATTATCAAAATATTTTAATTTTTTTTTGTGTATAAAAATTGATAATCTGAACATTTGGTGAAATTTTTAAGTGTCCATGATAATTTTTTTTTTTGAATTACATTAAAATAAAAAAATTGTTCCCAGAGCAAACTGGTGAATATCCAATGTCTAATTTTAAACGCTCATAAAAAATTTGTTTGAGTTTCCGGTACACTTGTTCTTTTTTAGAAAGGTAAAAAACATATAGAGAATCTTGTGTTAAATTTTCAAATCTTAGATTTGAATAAAACAATTTTTATGAATTTCCTTATTAAAAAAAACTGCATAATTTCCTGATTTTTACGTATGACCATTGAGTATAGATAGTATCTATCTATACTCAATGGTATGACTTAACTCTAGACGCTTATAAAAGCTATTAGATTCATAAACTCAACTTTTTTATCGACAATTATAAAAAAAAAATCTAAAATTAATTATGTCTATAAATAACTCAAAAAAAGTCAAAACATATAATTGAAAAATGTATTGTGTATAGAAATTGCTTATATAAACATTTTGTGAAATTTTCATGTACGAGTATTTACGGTCATTATTTCTTCTGTTACACCAAAAATAAAAATCAATTTTTTCAAAATTGACTTTGAGTAAAAATTCCTGTTTTTCCTTAAATTTTTTTTTGTTTTCCCGACGCGTTTAAAGGTTATTGAGAAATTTTTACTTTTGACCCCCAAAGTACCAACTAGATTCACTTTTCTATCAGAAAAGATGCTGATGAAAAAAATCGGAACACTTTTACTGCCCTTAAACGTGGTAACAGATATAAAAAAAAAACAACACACATCATTGAGTAGAATCAATACATTTATCGCTTCGCTCAGAATCTAAAAAAAGTTGAGCGTTAATTCACAATAGTTATTTATGTTAACATTTTAATAAAATTTGTCTAAATGACAAAAATTTGGAATTAATTATGTTTTAACCATAATTTGCTATCGACAAGCCTAAGTCTGTATGAAATGGGAAGGAAAATAATGTTTTTATACGTTGGGACGCAATTCGTGTAGTCGTTAAATATGGTCGAGGCGCAATTCAATGTGGAAAAGGGATTTCGGGACGCAATTTATGTGCAGCGTCGGGGTAATAATGTTTCTTTATCACATTCCTGCTGATTAAAAATGTCCTTGACAGTTTAGTCATAGGCCGCGTTGCAAATAATCAAAAGTGTCAATTAGAATATGTATCATAATTCATAATAATTTATAAAAACACCGGTTTATGCGGTAGCTAATTATAAAAAATAAATTCCTACCAGATTTCATATACTAGTATTCATAAGTATTGTGTTAGTTTCTTTGTACTATTTTTATACGAAAAATTGGTTAGTTGTATGAAGTAGTTTAGTGGAGTTCTTAAATTTTAATTTCATTGTTAAAACCTAGTATAAAGTTGTAACAAAACTTTCAAAACAAATTTTGTAATTATGTAAGCACTACATATATTTCCATGTACTATGTATTATGTAGGTATGTAATATGTATGATAATAATATATTGTATGTATAATGTACCTATGTATAAAAATAATATGGTTGGAAGAGGGAGTAAAGTTATACAGCTCAGCTCACAGGCCTTACACACTTATAGACTTGCCCTGTGAATTTAAATCGGATCCACAATAGTAGAGGGCGCTGATGGTGGTAAAAAGTCTATAAACTATTTTTATGAAAAAATATATATAGGTAAATGCGTTTAACATCGCTTCAGTAACTCAGTCACTTAATCTGTCTAGGCGAGGGGTCGGCAACCTTTTGAGACGGAAGAGCCAAAAGTTACAATTTACAAAATATCCCAGTTTTTAAAGAGCCATTAAAAATGTTTGTTTTAATATTATAGTATTTGATTTTTGGTTTAAAATAATCGACTTTAAACACAAAATAATATTTGTTCATATAAAAACATACAAATATTTTTAGTATAAAACATATTCAAGTATTTTAGCTATAATAATAAAATAATTATTCCAGCAATATAACTACAGTTATTGAATAATATATAGTTACATAAACGAGTTCTTTGGCTTTGCATGTCTGTTGAAAGTTTGATTAAATTTTACTCATAATTTGTTGTTTTGAGTTTCAAGAACGACTCTAGATTTTCATCGGATATAAGCGCCTTTTGCTTTTCTTTTAGAGCTGTCCACTTATATATTTTTTAAATACAATAAAATAATTAATTTGTACGTATGGAACTGGAGAGCCGCAACTTTAGATCGAAATAGCCGCGTGTGACTTGCGAGCCGTAGGTTGCCAACCCCCAGTTTAGGCCATAGAGTAATATTCTATGGAAGCGGTTTTCAAACTATGGTACGCGTACCACCAGTGGTACGTGGTGGACTATATGATGGTACGCAAAAGGCCCCGTGGCGGTAGAACAGTGAGTAAATAAATAAATATTTTTAATTGTATTTGAAACAGTCAATAGATAAATAATAAGTGGAAAATAATATTAATCTTTACTATGTACGACGTACGGTGTATACAATTCCTATGCAAAGAAAAAGAATCGTTGATAGAATTATCGTGCAATGAATGTTTGAAAATGGAATTCACTAAATTTAAATTGGATGCGTTTTGGATAAAACTTAAAAACAAATATCATCCAAAAGCATTGTTTTTATTACCGTTTACAACTACTTACCTTTGTGAAATTGGACTCTTTTCAATGCTCGTAATAAAAACAAGTTTCCAAATAAACTGAATGTCTGTTCAAATTATTGTGTTTAAAATTAAGTACCATAATTTAACAAGATATTCCATCACTTATATCAAACTTACAAGCAGTCCATTCTTCTCATTGAAAACTTATTAATAAATAAAAAATAATTATATTGCAATATTTTACCGCCTTATTATTTGAAATAAATGTATTACAATTTTGGATAGTTCTATTTTTTGTCATAAGTGGTAGGTGAAAAATTAATAACAAACATGAGTAGTACACTAAAAAAAAGTTTGAGAACCGTTGGTGGTATAGACTCTAGGCTCACGAAGCACAGTGGAGCCCAACCCTATTGCTAGGTGTAGCAGTCACTATATATTGAAAATAAGAGGAGAAGAATATTTAATAATTGAAAGTTATTAGGAAACATACCCGTAAAGGTCACTTTTTGGTCACTTTTATAATTAAATTCAGTCACTTAGTCACTTTTTTAAGTAACTTTAACTACTTCCAGCCTTAATGATACCTATACCCTAATACCTTAATATTTGCAAATATTAACAATTAATAAAACAAAAAAAAAAAAACAAATTCAATTTTGAGTTTTAAATGGGGTGGGTGGGTTGGTAAAATTATATCTCGCTACACCTGAAAAATATATCTTGTGCGCCACTGACGAAGCATAATGTTAGTATTATAGGCAGCGTCGAGCTATGAGTAAAATAAGCTTTAAGCAAAAAAGTCTATCTTAGCAAAAATTGATCACTGGATCCGCCATTACAGGCCAACAGATGCAGTTCATACAATCTGCTACCAGCGGACGTTTACCTATAGTTTTCTCTTAGACAGTTAGACGTCGGAATGATACAAGTTGTTAACAATTATAGCCTTTACATTGACATTTTTTATAGAAATTAATTGATTAATTTGTGCTTTAATTAATGCAATACCTGCAAATTTGCCCAATTCTGAATGCACTTTCACCGATCACCCACACGACACACCCTTTCGAAGACCTTCCGCGGCATCACGCCACCGTAAAATTAACAATTTTAATATCACAATTATTATTATACAAATATTTTTCCACCTAAATATCGTTCTCGCAACCCCGCAATGTGCTTTGTTCTGCGCTGTCGCGGATGCGATTCGCAATGTAGTTCCCGGAAACTGTTACTGTGTTGATGTATATATCATAGTCTCATAGATATATTATATTCTACCGATTGCTGACACACTATCAAGGTCGATAGAAATACTGAAATACATCAGAAACTGTGCTTCGCGGAAATCGTGATCTTGATGTAATTATATCTTATGGTGCAGTGTTATAATGCAATCACGCTGTATCGACATCTTGTGGCGTATTTAATTTCGCGTGAAATTGATATTATATACAGGGTGATGTGATTCCCCTAAAGTATACTCTTCGTTTAAACTATATAGTTTAAAATATTAATGTATTAATGTAAATTTTTTTTCCACATAATTTAAATTCATTACAAAACGACCTTTTTTAAAAAAAAACCCATATTTGTAACTATTTTTTTATTTTTACCAATTTTAAGTTTTTACTTTTATAAGTGACAAAATAAATCTTATATTCCACGGAAGTAGAACATTTTCTGAGAATTTTGATGAAGAAAAATCGAAAGTTAAACGAATAGTTAGCTAGATGTTACTATTGTTACATATTATATATAAGTACCTATTTAAAATTATTATGGAGTGGAGTGAAGTGGAGTGATACAGGAATTCCTCACCAAATGTATGAAACATTTAAACCTATTCACAACATTCACATTTCACACCTTTACACGGTAAGGACCAAGACGGTAGTCGGTATTGACTATTGACTCAAAAATTAATAACTGTAGTCAACAATAAATTATATAACATACATATTAATTATTTTAATAATTAAATATTAATAATACAATAAATGCAGTATTTTCGGCAAAAATTAATTTAAACAACCGCAATACTTACAGTAAAATAAATTATAATAATACAATATTAAAATATATCATAAAATATACTTAGTAATATAGGATGACACACAGTCTTCATTCAGAATCAATTTTCGTACACATTCCACCTTTTTCTGTTCAGTTTAAAATATTATGTACTCTAATATTTAAAAAAGTTTTAATTTTTGATTTTCAGTGTATCTTTTGCTTATTGTATTATTATGCTTATGATTTATAAATAATTGTAGAACACTTATTGTTTATTAATAGAATTAAACGTCTCGGATAACGTTATCTCATACTTTATCCATATAGGTAATAGGTGGTAACCTACTAGGTTAAGCCCTAAGTTTCTTATAACTGTTTATTAATATGTTACATTATGTTTATATTAAATACCAGTGGGCAGTGGCGATGGTGCCGCAAGTCCTAAATATTTAGTCAGGCGAAAAATATTTTAAAAGGCCACAATGGCGTACCGGTGGAGGGGTATAGTTTTTACCCCCTTTCCCACCACATAAAAAAAAAACATGAAGCAGTCGCTCTTAAATTTTTGAAAGATGTCGAGCCAACTTAACATAGGGTTCAGCGCCACTGTTAAATACTGTAGGTACTCTTGCTCGCTTTGGTAAATTATCAATTATGATAGATAATCTAATAAATAAATTTACTTTCCTACTTTGTTAGTTTCTTAAGCTTGAGCTTGATGTTTCTTTAATCAAACATAAAATGTATTTTAATATTATACATATAAATATTTATGTTAGGAATTATTGTATGTATAGATTTATTTATAATGTTTTTCGTAACATTATCTTACAAATACTAATTATTTTTTCCTAATATTTGTATTTGTATTATGTTATGTTAGGTATATTGTATATATGGTTAGAATTATAATTTTTAGATAGGTACATACGAAGCCAAAGTATTTTTATCTAATATTATAAAGTTACCTATTAGTTATTACAATAAAATATATAATTATATGGGCTGGTATCAGTAATCAGTATCACGATTGAAATTACTCTCACATATTCTCGTATTAATGTATATAATGTATGATATAGGTACCAGGTCGTGTACCTATATACTATACAATATAATAATTTATTATTAATAAAGTTCCTATACTCTATAGTATAAAATTATATAAGAAGCACGTAGAAATATATTATATATATAGTACCTATCTCCTATTCTCCTAACATTCAAATTTATCCGCATGGTTTCAGAGTTCAGACTTGAAAATATTTTAGTCTCACACTCACACGTATAGTTACTAATTTATTGTGCTAAAGCTACATGTATATTGGTGGCCTAGTGCACCGATAGACATAAACTGCTACCTAATCACTGGTTCAAATTTCAATTTCAAATTTCTCAATCATAATTCCTATACTCTACCCTCTCCAAATGTGGTGGTGCTTCATGCGACTTTCATAATCTATGAATCAATTGATCTACTCTTTTCTACATTAGACCCAGTTTAAAAAATCTATTTTCCTCTCTCAGATTAAGCTTCTCTACACTGATGTTCTTTCCTTCAAAAATGTTATTCTAACAATAAAGCCGTTCTACCATTCAACCTCCTAAAATGTCTTGAAATTCAAATAGGGACCTCTAATTATAGGCTTTACATAATATAATCTGTTTTGCCTGTATTTTAATTTATTGGTTAAGATATAATAGGTATAGGTTTTGTTAGTATTATTATTCATGAAATACAGGATGAATTAACCAATAGATAGGTATGCTCATCCCCGGATTTCTTTTAGTTATGCATTTATTCTAATTCTAACTTTGTGTCTTTGTGATATACTAATGCCGGGTTGCATGAAAAATTGATTAATTTAATGGTTCTAATACTTCTAAACAAATTTAATGTACCAATCATGGGCTACTAAATCATGTTTAAGGGACTATTTATAACTCACTATTGATTTGTTAAATGTTTAGTGATTGCTCATGCAACCCGCGGGCATAAGGAAGTAGTCCATGATGATAATAGAAAATTCGAGAAGTTTAATAAAACTACTGGTTTGGTTTTTAATTTAGATGCATAAACATTTTCTAAATACCATTTACTTAAAAATGTACAGTATAAAAGAGTTGTATACTGGTTCTCATTATAAAATTGAAAAAAACTTGTATTGCCACGGGAGTGCATGACATTCTATAAATGATAGATAAACAAAATCTCTGTATTTAAAAAAGCAGAATTTGCTCTGGAATCACCCTGTATATAATATTTACATATTACATAATATATAGCATAGGACACCATAGGTATAGGAAACCGAAGCAGAATTGTCTAAATAGGTATCCACTAAAGTTGCCTCGAGACCATAGATCTTTCGATAAACACAGTTTCAAGGTTATTGTCAATTCACGGAGGTACCTACTATAAAATATATACATATTTTATAAATGCAATGTGTATCACAAATTAACAAATCAGAATATAATGAAAATACCAAAATAAATAATAATTACCTACATAGTATACCTATATAGTACCAATAGTACTTATAGTACCTACTACCTATATATAGTTCGCCTATATAGTACCTTCATCACTGTCAATTCACTGCGATTTTATCATATATATACCTTTAACGCAAAAAAATTTATTTGACTTGTATCATAGATACTCCAACAAGACTATATACATTATTTGAAGCTAGTACTAAAATGTACCTTCAGCAGCCTTTGATTATTAACTATAGAATATACGTCTTTAAATTCAACCAAATCCTTTTGTTACAGTTTTATATAACTAAGGACTATAGTCTATAATGATTATAATTTACAATGTCAACATTAAAAGGAAGTAGAAAAATAATGTTTATATTTTTTATTTGTATAACCTAGGTGGTTCGGTAAAGTATTAATTGAATTGTAATGGTTTATTAATAGTATTACATATTAGATAGCCAGGTAGGCATATATATTATTCAAAGCTACTAGCTAAACGATGCTATAGTTGTAACGACGTTAGTTTACTTTATATATGTCAGTAAGTCGAAACAAATATTTCATAATATAAAGTACCTAACTGTTGATGTTCAACTAAAATGTTCACTGTAAATGTACACAATGTCATATTCATGTATGTTTATTGATTTGTTTATATTCCAACAAACGCTGAACTCAAAATCAGTAATTCAATAGTGCTAAACTGCCAACACAGTAGGTAACACTCCAATTGTTATTTTCTTATTGCCAATAAATACTGCGCTTGTAATTTTTGTCTAACGATAACTAATACGATTTAAATTTTAAGTATACGTTTATTATACATAATATAATATGTATCTAGGTATTTGGTATAGTACGTTTAAAATAAGTAAGTATAAGTATAGGTTAGGTTACTTAGGTTCGTGTAAACTTAGTTAGTGTAACTTAGGTAAATGCACTTAAATTCTCAATAGTTGTTTTCGATGTATGCAGGAGGTAGTATTTACCTATATTATTACTACCTATTAAAATTCTGAGTTGCCCGCTGTAACATTTCACAAAAGCACCAATCTTAGGTATACTTTTAAATATTTCATCGATTGAAAAGTAGGTATAGGTATTGAGAAAAAAGGTAGACAATTAATGGTCATTATATTAAGAAAGTCGTAGGAAAGCTGGCGAAGCTTTTATGATATTTTTTTAAACGCATTTAAATTATACTTGTAAACGAGGCAGAAATTTTAAACTACCTATGTTAATTATCAACTGTTTCGCTTTAACAAAAAAAAAAAAAAAAATTGTGGCCACAGGTCTTGACGTAATAACGTACACTCGGCGTGAAGCCGTGAAATCAATATATATTATTATAGAAGCCCCGGTGGGTGGGACGGACTTGCTGTATACACGTTTTGAGCATGCTCAGACCGAGAACTTGCATATTGCCATTCCGTTTTAGCCAGCTGGACGTTACTGTTGTGGTAGAAGTTATCCACGGTTTACGACATTCCGGAGAACTGTTCAATTAAATCATATAATAATCCAGTAATAAGCACACCGGAGCAATATTAAACGCTGCAATGTCTTATTGATAAACCACAATGTTCAATACGCGAATCCAGATGTTTAGGTAAGAATATACTATATAATTATGATTTTGTTCATATCTTGTGGTGATCAAGTTATGCACAGACTAAAAGTTAACATAATAATTAACAATAAAAATATTATTGCACACAAATATACTATATAATATTATGCAGATTACCCGCAAAGTCTGTGTGGGCTTTATTATGGTTATGTGCTTTTGCGACTAACGTGAATTCGTCTGAACTAAAAGAGTTTCAATTCAAACACCATAACAATGAAGAAATGTATGATGCCATTTTGCAAATACGCGAAAAATGCCCAAGCATCACTAGTCTGTATAGGCTATCGGAGGACTCCGTAGAAGGCCGTCCACTTTTAGTCGTCGTATTTTCAATTCATCCAACTGAGCATAAACCAAGTACATTTTTTATTAATTGTATCACTGTGCATATTTAATAATTTTGAAAATCACGCGTTCAAAAACATAACGTTCATTGCATTTTTAGTGGATCCAGAGTTCAAATACATAGCGAACATGCACGGCAATGAAGTACTAGGAAGGGAGCTACTGTTGAAATTGGCCGATTACTTTTGTAATGAGTATAAAGCCGGAAACGAGGAAATTATAAAATTAATTACCAAAACTAGGATTCACCTAATGCCGTCAATGAATCCTGACGGATGGCAAAGATCGACAGATGATGTATACAATAATATTCGTTTAATAGCTGTTAAATTGCATAACAATGATTTAAATTCTTTTGATACATACATTTAGGGAGGCAGCAACTATTTAATAGGGAGAGACAACGCCGAGGGTGTGGATTTAAATAGAAATTTCCCAGATTTAGACCGAATTGTTTTTGATAACGAAGCATATTACAAAGACATTAACAACCATTTGATGCAAATGGTGGATCATTTATCACAACCGGTAATTGCTACTTTTGAATTATTTTAATTTTGGTTTTTTTTTTTACTTTCTTTAAAAAAATTTTAATCATTGTTGTTAATATAAATTAAATTGAAAATATATTTATAATAAATTTGTTTTATTACCTTTACCCATGAGATATTTTATTTATTTTATGAAAAAAAAAATATATAGATAGGTACTTAATTTTAAAGTTTTATGTGTGTCTGTATTCTGTATGAATTACATGTACGATTTTTTTTATTGGTAATAGTTAAATTATTTGTTTCGTATACCCATTTTCGTTATAGTGCAAATATCAATGTACAATAATTAGTTGTTTGTTCAAGAACTAATGATCTAGTTATTTTTTAATTAGGCAAAGTGTAATAATTAGAAAAAAAAGTAGAACATTGAAACATTTTAATGGTGTCAGCTGTAATGGCATAATAATTATTATATATTTTTTGTATACCTGTGCCCGCATATAGGTGCAACCAGAAACCAAGGCTGTAATGCAAATGATTATGTCCATACCGTTCGTGGCTTCAGCTAATCTTCACGGAGGCGATTTAGTTGCCAATTATCCATACGACGCTAGTAGATACGGCAATGTGCAAGGCGAATATGCCACAAGTCCCGACGACGATACTTTTAAGTAATGTTTTTTATAAATGTAAAACTAATACTAACTATTGTTGTAAAAGTTGACGTTTATGATATTTTTACATATTATATTTAGATGGTTAGCTTTATCCTATGCAAATTATCACGCAGATATGGCTAATCCAAATAGAATGCCGTGTAGAGGTGGTGACAACAATTTTGGCAAAGAAGGTGGTATCACTAATGGTGCTAAATGGTATAGTGTAAGAGGAGGTAAGATTTGAAATGAATAATTGTTTACGTAGATAACCATATAATATTGAATATTTTATTAAATAAAATAAATACAAAAAATGAAAAATAATAATTGAAAACAATTTTAATGAGGACGAAATTGACGAATTTTACGCTCGAGTATTTGTAGCCGATGTACATATATTATCAATATATCATACATTATATGTATCTAATACCTATATTATAATTTATAACTATAGGGTTACCTATCAATTTATAATTGTAGAGTGACACTCATTACTTCGAAGCTATATATTTTTAAAAACATTTTTTTTACATTAATTATATTAAGAAATCGCTGTAGCTTATAAAATTATAAGCATTTAAGTTTTAGTGTACTAATATTTCGAATTTCATAACATTTACCTGTATCTAAACATAAAATGCTTGTAATAATAAGTGTCTTTAGTTCAATTTTAAAAAACATGTAAATAAATTGGTAAAATCGACTAAACAAAGCACTTTAATGATTGTATGATTCTATATTATATAGAACTTATAACTAGAATATAATAGTTACTAAAAAACTAAATATCAATTTTATTTAAAACCATTTAAAATTATTGAAACTGTTTCATGATAACTACCTATATAATATGTCATAGATACTTGCTTTACTAGTAACTACATTTTGGTAGAAGAAAATCATTTACGAATGGAAAATTAACCGTATGCGAAATCATTTCCGAATTGTGTAGACATTTTCTATACATATGTCATATAAGATTATAATTTTCAGCTACAACTGTTTGCTCACAATCTATAATTTTTACTTGATAAATCGGAACTGATACGACTATAATATTATATTTTATCTCGGTAGACAGATGGGCACTGATAATCATCGATAAAGAGTACGGAAATATTATTAAATTCCCTACAAACAGACAACAGTACATATCGAGAACTTATAGTGTGCGTACATAAAATGTATGAAACTGTTATTGCGGAAAATAATAGACACGTAATTCTTACGACAAAATTTTCATATTTTATATTAAAATTAAGATGATCAATTATTAACATGCATTTTAACCACAAATTCTACTTTTAAACAAAAATTAACAATTACAATTATTAATAAACAAGTATTAGTATGCAAGGTAATTAAAGTCTAAAAGGTAACTGTGCGCAAACCACATGTATAGTATAAGCTAAACTGTTCCCAAACGAAGGGTAGTTTTGTGCGTAAACAAGTTGTCTTTTTGATATTTGTGCGCAAATCAGTACCACCCTATAATTTTCAGCATGTTAAATGTTAATGTGTGAACAAAGTGACAGATATTGAGATATTATGTACCTACCTTTCTCTTTTTTTCCGCCTGAAAAACATACAAAGAATGACAAATGTTTACACTGCACCTCCACCTCCACCTGGCCTTATATCGTTTATTCTATAATTCCAACAAGAAAACAAAGTCGTATTATATATAGTACACACATTTAAAAGATACATCAAATTACAATAGAATTATATCCCTAAAATTACCTGCACCTTCGGTGCACAGTAAAGTAACGACTTAATTATTGGTTTGCCTAGATATTATAGAGTACTTTATTCGCTTAAAGATTAATACAATATAAATTAAAATCAATAAACGAATAAGTTATAAATACAATTATAAAATACTTTTTACATCGTACACTTGATTCATCGTAAAATATAAAATACAATATTTTTTTTAATATTCCTTCACAAAATGTCTTATATAATGTATATTAATGTAAAGTAACTATGTACATTGTACAATGGCCTCAGTTGCCACGGACTTGGTTAAATAAAAAAATATTTTTTTTAAAATTTAACTGTAAATTGTTTTTTTAGAAATATTTGTTACATCAGGTGTATATACGTTAATGGTAAATAAACATTTATTCTTTATTTATATAGGAGATATATTGAGTATATTGACGTATAGTTGTACAAGCAATCAGTATATTTTGAACCAATATAATGTTGTACATTTCAGAATTTAACCCAATCTTGGTTTTGTCAAATAGGTACAAAGTAGTAGTTCATCATTCATCATTATTCATTATTAAGGGAGTATAAAAATAATAATTTTTAGATAGGTAAATGGCTTTAATATATTTTTGGTTTACCGTAAACTTTCCACTGGAGAAATAGAAATAGTAATATATTTTGCTAATTTAATAATATAGCTATCTACTATTTTTCCACCTGGTGGGATTATTCTTCTCTAATTATGTTTTTGCATCATATATTTTACTTCAAGTTTCAACCCATCTCTGTAGGCTTGAAAACCAAATTATGAACAACCACGAATAACGAACGAAGCTGAAGCTTTCCATAGGCATTTTAATAATGAAAATGTATGAAGTGTATAAACTGTGCGCAAGCGAGTTGTAAATTTAATGAATGTATATGCAAATTATGACCGTCTAAATATTAAACTTAATATTTAAAATTTTATTTTAGGAATGCAAGACTTTAATTACTTGTCTTCCAATGATTTTGAAATTACCTTAGAGCTGGGTTGTGACAAATATACAAAAGAAAGCGAACTAGAAAAAGAATGGAACAGAAACAAAAATGCACTTATCAACTTGATTTGGCAGGTAAGTGAATAAACTAATAACATAACGATATTCGTACATCCAAATCCAAGAGAAAAATTCAGGAGGGTAAAATTTAAAAGGTCCCCTCCACCCATATTAAATGAAATGTTTTTCTATGTACGCTCTTGCAATTTACAGGATGATACACAGTGCATAACCATTTGTTCATATTTTAATAATTAATTTATCTAAAATTTTATTTTTGTAATTTTAATTTTTCAAGTACATTTATAAGGACCATATTTTCAAATACTTAGATTTTTACACCATTTAAAGTCCTGAGTGATACAAATTAATTTTTTAATAATGAAAAGCAAATTTTTAAGTTGTCAATTATGAAGCAGATATTTTTGAGAATTTATTATAATGTTCCTAAATAAAAATTCGGGTAAGTAGTTTCTGAGTAATTGAAATGTGTATACTAAAAATAATAGTCCTTAAAAATGGTTTTACAAAACTATAAAATATTAGTAATTTTTAATTTACTGTTATACTCAGACAGTTTTTATAAATTATAAAATGTTTATTAATTAAAACTAATTACTATAATTTTCAAATAATCATAGCCTTCTTAGGTGTCTGTTAAATATATAGGTAATCATGGACTTATTAAATATTAATTTCATTCATTTTTAGTTCACACTGTTAATGACTCAAAATATACTCTTAGAATTTCGATTTAGATACATCAAGGTTGATGAAAGACTAATATAATATAATATGTAATATGTAATGCATATAAGTAATAGGTAACATGTAGGTAACTAATACATATTATATCTCATATTAGAAGTTAACAATGATTAAAGTGAATGTATTGGTGTATTTTCAATCATTTTAATTTTCGTGATATAATTAATGATACCTAACATATCATAAAAATAATATTAAATTATGTACCAATGTACCATATTTTCCAATAAATTCTAAATAGCAGATATATAAGTATATCACATTATTTTCTTAGTTTAAATCGTTTTTTTTAATCAGTGTTTTTATATGTTAATATTTGAAAATTTATTTCAGTCGCACATAGGAATTAAAGGAATAATTAAAGATGCGGTTACTTTAAAACCATTAGTAAATGCATTTATCAAAGTGGTAAATGTTACTAACGGAAAACTGTCACCAATCTTACACGATGTAACTACAGGTAAATTTAAAACTATATACATTATAGTGTATAATGATAGTCTGATAGTCATATCATAAAATTACATTTTTGTGATGTGTAACCAATTTGATGTGATGTTTTTGGAAAATTCTAGTTCAAGACGGAGACTATTACAGACTGCTCACAGATGGTGATTATCACGTCACGGCTTCCATGGATGGATATTTATCTTCGACTAAATTGGTTACTGTCGAAAACAAACACCATAACGAAGCAAAAATAATGAACTTTACGTTGCAACCGGTTAGTTTCAAAAACGCCTGTTTATATTTAACACTAATTTTTTGAATAAATTAAATAGAATTTTAGTTTTTACTTTAGTTAGTTGTTTTAATTGGATATTTAAATGTTTTAATTATAATTTTTGTTTTCAGATAATTTTACCCAGTAATTATAGCAAAAAAAGAAAGCGATTTGCATATTCCAGTTCAATCACTGCTGATAAATTACAAATGTTTTAGTACGAATCAATCTTCTTTCAACATTAGTGCATATACATCAAATTTGGCATTATATACGTACCTACTATTAATTCATCAATAAATATTTCTCTAAAGGGTCTATATGTCAATATATACTAGCACAACTTTGTTATATTTGTCTATAGAACTATAGATGTATAGAGTCATAATAGAACCATTAAATTAAATTAAATTGAAATTACAGTGTTTACCAAATCCCAGAAATGTATATGCTTCAATCGAGTTTTTTTAATGCTGTTAAAGCGTAAACGGTTTGTGAAAAATTATCATGAAAATATAAATAGATGAAATTATGATAAGTTTAAAATACAATATATTATTCTTATCTAATCTTATATTTGTATGTATAATAATAAATAATAATTAATTATTCATCTAATTAGCTCGATTTAAAATTTAAGTAGACATTAGGCGGTATAATAAAAATTCTAGTTAAATGGAACAGTGCACATTGTTGCTTAAAGTAAAACTACAGAATATACCTGTATTCCTCGTATAATATATTTTATCAAAATACATCCAGCACAGTGCACACTGTTGTTGAACCGGGTAAAAGGTATATTATAAATTATAATATATCGGCTCCACGGGCTACTGTTCGTACTTAACACCCTATCATTAACAACCAAACCTATCTATATTCAAATTCAGGGCGTAATAAGGAAAGGATGTAGGGGTCAGATCCCCCATAGGCCTTTTTAATATTTTAATGAGCCAGTACCTAGGTTTAAAAGTGTTCCTTCTGTGATAATTTGTTTGCAACTGATCCCCCCGCCATACAAAAGTTATGTAACTTATGTATATAATACGCCACTGTGCAGGCACTGTCTATGTTATGTCGTCTTTGCCAGCTATAGATTACATCAATTCTTAAACTATCACACATTTTTATTTTTTATTTATAATAATATGACCAATTTCCGTACAAAATAAAATTTTCAAAAAAGTCTACTCTTTTGAGCTATTAATAGCTACGAGCAATTTTACACAACATATTAAAAAGAACTTTTCTTGAACAATTTTAATATTTTAAAATAAAAATAAAGATTTTTTTTCATTTTGAAATTGATTTGTTGTTTATTGTTTGGACATTCGTTTCAATATCTCTGTAAGCAATTTAGCAATGTGTGTAAACCACCGCAGCCGTTTCATCTTGGAAAAATAACGTTCAGTTGTATTAATACTTGCTAATCATTATCATCATAACGCACCTACCTATTGTCCATTTTTAAATACTCCAACAATTTTTCCATCAAACATCCAAAATATATTATTCTCATCTCAACAAAAAAATATTTAACTTCCCATATAATCTTTATTCAACCATACAGACTACCTATCTAATTTAATTATTTTCATCTTTGTATGTAATTTTAATTATCCAAACTACCTTTAACCTAATATTTTAATTGTTAAAACTAATATTGTCAAACAAAGTTTCAAAAAAAAACATTTACTAACAACTAACAGCTGGTAACGTCACTAAAAACGTCACTAAATTAGATTATTCCAATTATACATAGTATTGTACTATTGTTTGTTATATTACATAATATAACATTAAAAATTATTAAATATATAATATATTTTATTGGCATTTGGGTGGCGTATAACTATTGTTACATATGGCTATAACTTATAGTTAGTTTGTTATACAACACCCAAATGCCAATATGGCAATATTGCTTTAATTAATGTATAATTGCAGATTCTGAGCGGAGCGATTAATGTATTGATTTTACAATGATGAGTTTCGTTATTATTTTTTTATTTGTATTATTTCATTTAAAAGCAGTAAAAATATTTTATTTTAAACTTTTAGAGTGGTTTACAATAGAAAATTGGAGATTATTGGTACTTTTGACTCAATAGGTACTGAAGTATTTTTCAGTACTTCTGAAAATAACTGGAGAAAAAAAAATTAAGAAAAAACGGTTAAAAAAACCATAAGCCCTAAAGTCTCTAATAACGTATCACTAATTTTTTTTTTAAAGACGAAGTAAGTATTTATTTTATAATACATATATATATATATTGAATATTTGAATGTAATAAATAACATGAAAAGACTTTTTTGTTCTAATAATGAAACCATACAAAATAATGCTTTATAGTTTTTTTTATTTTTAATTATTGTTTTTTTATTTTTTTACTTTAAGACCAAAGGACGGAGACCATATTAGATTTTATATTAGCGAAACAAAAAATTTAAGTACTTGTTTCATTTATTTAGGCAGTATTATCACCAGGGCTCGTAAGTTCATGCCCTAAAAAATGCCTAAATAAGCATGCATATATGCACTCAACATTTGCAAAATATGCATTGAAATATGCCTTATAAAGTTCAAAAAATTTGCATTTATATGCACTAAATATCTAAAATTATGCACTTAAAAAGTGCTTACTTAAAAAAATCATAAGCAATTTTTGAAAATTTATATTTTTAATTTTATATATATTATTTTTAGACTGAAACACTGATAAATTGAATGAAGTAATTACTACTATATGTCTATATAGCTCTTTAATTTTAATAATTTTATGTTGCGACCCAATTTCCAAACATTTTATATAAATGTATAATATATTAATAATATAATGAAAAATTATAAATGATCGCTTTTTTCTTTTCGTAAAATGTTGATTATTTCATAGACTCATAGTTTTTCCATAAAAAAATGCATATTGATATAATAATATCAATAGAAATATCAAAATCATGTATAATATGCCAGATAAAATAAGAATATGCATAAATATGCCAAATAGGCAAAAAACCTCTGAATATGCAAAAACATACAAAATAAGACTTCACATATTTAACCGTGGTACCTTGAAATGGATTTCTGCGTCATCTAGCATTAAATACAACTTAGCAAGATTGATATGCAAATGCATGAACTTACGAGCCCTTGTTATCACTATTAATTTGAAAAATAAACATAACAAAATTATTAAAAACAAACGTTTAATACAATTAATATTTTAATAGATTGTAACTGAATAGTGAAAAAAAATAAAACTGCTATCAGCTGGTGTAACTTAATATGTTAAGAATAAATGTATTTGATACATTGAATATTGATAAGTAATCTAAGCTGACCGTTTTCGTCAGAATTGTTTTTCGCATACAATGGTTTTATTAAATATTTATTATAATAGATTAATAAATAATAATATTAAAATATAAAAGTTATTTATTTTAGTTTTTTTTTTTAGTTATTTATTTGTAGTAATTATGTACTAATTTAAGATAATATTCCTTTTTTTATGAAAATATATATTATATATTTATCAGTAGACTATCCTAGCTTTTCCGATTTTCACCGACCGTCTGCTAGACATTGATGCCTGGTTTTATTACTACAGATTATATAGTTCTGAGATTAAAGTTGGACGTCAATATTATGAAGTTCAATAATTATTACTAAATAAAATTGACTTTGCATAATTAATAATTATATTATATTGTCTTAAAAAAAGAAAACTAACACAAAATACCGAGAAGTCAGTCTATTGTATATGAGGTGTCGACTAACAAGTAACAAGTGTACTTCGTTATTACTCATTAGTCTTTAGTCTTTACTCATTAAGATATTAGGTAGGTCATTGTAATAAAAGTGTTAAATTTGAATTCAATGATATAAGTCATCAAATACGATGTGATATGATTCTGAATGGAGATGATCTGCCTACAGTCTACAATATATCTACAAAATAATTCTCAATGTTGACAAACTTTGTCAAAATTTGAAATTTAAACCACTATAAAAAAAAAAAAATGATGGATACATATTTTCGATATTGCATTATTACTGTAATAGAAAGTTATGAGGAACCTTTATTAAATCGTACAGCTTTTTAACTCAAACTCAATCAAACTTTTAACTATATGTACATACATTTAAAATGTTCAATGTCCCTAAATAACACTCAAAAAGAGCCACTATATTTTTAAAGTTGTATAATGTCTAGAAATGTTTATTATAAATAGTTGGTGAAACTTTAATTTCTTATAGTTTTATTCGTATTTAATTACCTAAAACAAATAAGTCAAAAACTGATTTTGCGTAAATATTCTCACGGTTTTTTCGAAAAATTGTTTTTTTCTCAATTATTATGTACAATTTAGGAAATTTTTACAATTTACTCTCCCTTCAAAAAAAAAACAAACTAGACACGCTTTTCTACCAGAAACTTTCTTTAGGTTAACATTTTTTCTACTATTAAGTTTCGTTCAATTTACATCATTCTATAACCAATATAGCCATATAGGAACATTCATCACTCCTCTCAGAGCCTCAGAATCTAATATTATTTTGTGGACTAAGCTCCTGAAGACTTCTCTTCAGATCTCTGGCTATGATACTCAGTAAAATTTAGTCTTTAGCTACTTAATGCCGAGGGACACTTGAAACTTACTGATGAGCAGAGCGACTTTCCCGGTTTTTTAGTTTGAAATACTGAATTACGCTATTTGCTAAATACTTAGTTACATAGTTCCCACCTAATACATAGAAGTAACTCCCATTAATCTTTATAGTAGGGTCATAATAATACTATAACTAATACGTTGAATTTAATCTTTTATCCATACATACATACCATATGTACACGACCTGCACATTGGACATTTTTAAGTGTTCGCTGACCACCGTTTTGGTAGCTGTTGAGGGGAGGGGGGGTGATAGAATTCGTTATGACATTTTTCGAGAAGTCGTACAAGTGTACAACGGTCGTAGACGTGTGTGTCCAGTACTGAAGTTCACTGTCCTCAGTCCTATGATATACTAATCGAGTAATCTATGCCTCAGTGCCAAGTTTTAACCTCTATAACGTCCACACGTAGTACGTAACATGGATCATCAACCAAATATATTATTTAGAAATAATTAACGTCGAGAATACTGTCCGTGTTATTATGCGATTTAAATAATTATTGGTGCGAAAAATGCAAAAGATAAGAAATAAATATTTAAAATCGCTCGTGCATAACTATGCTTAAATTATCATATTTCTTTATATTAAATAAACTATGTACTACATCAGTTGCCAGTTACTGTTGTATATTGCTCGTCAAAATATGCACAATACCTTCCTATATTTAACAATATTTAGTTATTGGGGCACCGACAGTAAAATAATTCACTGAGGCGCGCATACATCCCTCCCGGCTCCCTCAACAATCAACATCAAACCATAAAATATTTTTATTTTAATAAATTCTATGATCAAACTCCTCCACCCCTTCCATATAAATTGTATGGATATTGTGTATTAATGTACTGTAATATTATATTTTCAAGACGTTAACGAAACCGATACTATCTCTATAGTTTGAATCACGATTCGCGGTCTTTGAGTTTCTACCGTAATAATAAATCGTAATAGGTAATAATATAATCGTTGAGTGCGGCGAAATGAGTATGCAACATATTATATCAATGTGAAAGAATTAAAAATCCTGTAACGCCCGACGCAGACTGGACGAGAATACTTGTAGTATATTCCGATTTTCGATATTCGTATCATTCGTATCGTACAGTGAGACTACAACGTTGTCTAGTGTGAGCCGTGAGGTACTGCGCAGATCCTTTTTCTATGGTACTGCGGTACTGCGGTAGACAGTCGTGCACTAGTGCGTCCACGGTCCACGAAGTTCGAACTAAGTAACCAACTAAACAAGAGAGGAATCTACCATCTACGTTAGCCTGGTCGCGGAGCGGGATTTAATTTAATCCCCTCGCAGTGGTCGCACTGGCGTGGGCTGTTTGACAGTGCAGCCACCAGACGTTGTGATTTTTGTGATTATCCGGACCGGGTTCATTCGCTGATTCGCGCGACACCATCAGTCAACGTGACGTGATTACGTTTTTCCATTTCCGTGCGTGATGTATTTTTGAAAATATTTCAACGTAAAAAAGAGAGAAAAAAAAAATTAAAAATAAAACTCGAACGGATCATAGACCATAGTATCATACAGCGTCGAGACTCTCACAACACACACATCGTCGCACGGCGTACCGTACGGGACACCGGAAGAGGAGGCGACTGAAGCGTTAGAAATTGCTTTCAGATCATCGACAGACGACGACACCGACGTCCACCGGGGTGAGTCGAGATTTTCGCGTTTACGACGGATATCGAGCGTACCGTTTTAATTGCACATTTTATCGGCTTCCGGTTTCTCTGGACTTTCCCGCCCAGAGACATCGACGACCATTCTCATTCCTCTCTTCCCGATTCGAAGAACTCGCGTTGTCCCGGCGATTCGGCGAAAACCGCCTGTCGCCGTCGTTCCGATACGCCAAATCTCAGGTTTATTTACTTGACGATGATAGGTGATTAATGTTAGAGGTTATAAACTAAGAACACATATATTATTATCAGATAAAAGTGTGTAAAATATAATAATAACAATATAATATTATAATATAGGTAGGACATAATATGCATATAATATTATTATACAGATTATAGATTATAGGGCAAGGTACTGATTATGTAACTGTCTGGCCCTACATGTTGCATTTTTGAATGTACTATGGAATTTACCTTTGATAATTATTTAATCGATATTAAAATATTACAAGCTTAGTTCCATATCATCCGTTATACAATCTAACTAATCGGAATATTTTATTAATACGTACATGCTTTGTACATTTTTAAAATCCAATACATTAAATCGCCACTATTAGGTACATTGTATCGTGTTGTAAATATTTTTTATCGATTTTAAACCATTAGTTAATTGGTCTTATATGTAATTCATATTATTATTGGGAATTTAAGACTGTAATTTAGACGGATTATTTTAATACAATATAAAACACTAGTTTCTGGAAATATGTTTTGCCAGTTAATTTCAATATTTGTTTTGACTTCATAGATATTGTATTACACAAGTGCCATTTTTACAACTAATTAATATATATTATACTTGAACACTTATCTAAAATATTTGAACTATTACAGGTTTTTATGTTGAACACATAACACTTCCAACAACAATTCAAGATGCCAAAATCTGTAAGTCATCATTTTTGTTTTTCAATAATAAATTATAATTACCTACTATTAGGTAATATAATATAGAGGTTTTAAAAGAATGCATTTTTATTATAAATGTATTGATAACATAAAGTTGTCACACAATGAATAATTAAATCGTTGATTTAAAACTAATGTTATCCACATAATATAATTTAAAAAGTTAACTATTTAGTTAAATTTGATCTATGTGAGTTTAATGTGTTTGTTCTAAATTCATTTTTAATTTTAAAAAGGGTTGTATTTTATACTAAAAAATAAGAAATTTATTTCTAATATCTTGTACGTAATATGCATTACAATTTTCTAGGATGTGTATAAAAAATATTCTAAAAAAACATTTTAAGACCCCTTCTGTGTTGGCAACAGATCATGTATAACCATCTGGTGAGCTGTGATTCTATGTCATTTGCATTTTTGTTATTTGACCATTCTTACTGTTTTAAAACAATAGACATATTATTAACATTAATAAATTAGTATGTGTGCTGAGACTAATATTATTTTTCATACAATTAAATGTTACCTATTATTATTATTGAGTTGTTAAAAATTAAATTCTATTCAAAACATATCATTTATAGTTTCAACTTTTATGGACTGTTAAATATCTTTTGATAATTTAAAGGGTTTTATTTTATTTTATTTATTGACATATTAATAAAAAAAAAAAATAAGTAGCAATTATATAATGCATATTTTAACTGTATATTGTTAGTGTTGCTCATCTTATGCTAGATCACAAATAAATGGTATCTTATTTTACATGTTGAAGGCTATATGAAAAAACATATCTATTTTTCATTTCAATTACTAATTATAAATGTATGTACATTTAGTACAAACCTTATAATTTAAAATTTGTACATATATTGTTGATCAACATTCATAAGTTCATACTACTAGTGATGATGTTATTATTATTTTATTATAACTTATAAGTATCATACCTTCATTACAATATTTTATGTTATAGTAAAATGTATTTTTGTTTTATAAACTAAGTGCTTTATTATTTTATTTATTACTTGTAACTCACTGTTGTTGTAAGTTGTTGCATTATGTATTAATAGATTATACAATAATATCAATTATCTCATTTGTATTTTAATACTAATCATTCAACAATAAAATTACCTTGATACTTCTTTGTGTCCTAAACCCGGAATAATATTCGTTTCAATTTTCTTTTTTTGTGAACTATAGGAAGTAAATTGATAATTGTATCAATAAATTAAATTATCTCCTAATTAATTTTCTGAAACATGTGATAGTTAAACTATAAATAACATTAAATATTTTAACATACATTTTGTTGATATTATTGTTATTTTTTATACAAATAAACCCTGGGTTTAATTTATTTTCACAGTGTAATAATAATACAACCCGCATAGTATTTTAATATATTAGGTGTTATTACAATACAAAAGATTTGTAAAGGCCTACTCAATTTACATTTTAAACAATGGTTTTCATAGTAACCACAATGTTATTCTATATTATAACTTACTCATGTACAACAATCGGCTCCTATCCACTTGCATCCTGTGATTCCCCTTGTCATACCTACTTACCACATCCCATGTTATGGTAAGATATGGTACCTTAGTGATTTTGATTAATACATTTACGAATCGTGTAAACCAATATCAGTAATATGTAATGCAGTAATATTGTAGTATTTGGGTACAATGGTTGAACTAAAAAGTTAGGTATTCAAACGTTTATTTCAAAGTTAAAACTATTTATAAACATTTGTATTGGTTTAACAATGGAAAATATATTTGTATATATTTATGTTGGACATAATATAATGAAATAAATTAATTGTAAAAATGTAATGTACTCTTAAAATATGTAATTTGATGGTTTTGTTAATTTACATTATAAAAAAAAAATGTAATTGAAAGTGAAATAAAAATATATTATTAGGTCATTTTTCCGGTTATTTGAAGGCTAGCAATTGAACGAATTCGAATGAAGTGTTATTAGTATTATAGCTACTGAATAGTTATTACCAAGTAGTCGGTTTTATTTTACGAACTTAATCTAATAAATGGGCTGAATTGGTGGTTAACTTTTTATTTATTTCTGAAATATTAGTGTATCAATATTATGCTGTTTAACTGTATTTTAATTTTAATATTTTACGTTTTAAATTAGAAGTTTAAAAAAATAAAAACAAATGACAATTGCATGAATTATTAACTTGATTTTAAAATCTCAAACTAAATATAGAAATAATTAATACGTTTAATTGTATTAACTGTATTGTTTGTTATTAATAGCTCATTTCTAAGAAACTATTTTTAAAGAATATCTTAATTGATTTTTATCAATTCTATTTAATTCAAAAATTAAAAACATTTTACCCATAGCGATATTTAAGATAATAAAAACTTATATTGTGCATTTGTGTTTGATATTCTTTGATTTCTTTGTAGTTTTCTAACAAGTCAATTTTCATTTAATTATATATCAGTTAAAAATAAATCTTCAATAATATGTTACATTATTTTTAAACAATAACAGTTCATAAATAATGTAAAAAAACATTTTAAAAATACTATTATATTAACTTTGGTGGTGTTGGGTTGAAAATGTTTTTTTAAATGCATACAAATTATAATAGATCATATATATATATATATATTATAACAAATCATATTCGATATTCGAATTATCATATCTCGTTTACGCTGTGTATCATTGCTTAGTCAAGGTACTAACAGTATAAATAATAATGCGTTACAAAATGTTTTTCTATGTTATCTTCCAATATGTAATTTAAATAGTAGATAGTCAACTGATGAGTAGGGTAATCTTTACATGCCAATATTATCGATGTTAATTGGGTGTAAATTATTGTAAAATCAATCTCATTACAAAAATATTTTTTACACCTTTAAAACTCAAATAAGATAATCAAGCAGCACCTTTCTTTTATAATTATTTTTAAAATATATTTAACTATTGCAGTATTGCCATCGATTATCTATCACTAATTTTTTTTTAAATCTATTATATTTAAAATGTGTCGTTGTTTACCGTGTTATTAAAAATTTAATAATATTAGAATTTAGAACATATTTATATACCAGGTGATACATTTAAAGTGTCTACACAATGTAATATGTCATATTATTTCGAAAAGCTTGAGCTTTTTTGAAATTATTCTTTTAGTGTTATTTTGATGTAATTTAACAAAAAGACATATCCGGAAAAAGTTTTTTTACTATTTTTATCGTTTTTATTATTTGATTTTTTAAACTTTTGGTAGTACCAAGCACCAGTATGTTTTTAGTTTCCGATGGAAGTTTTTTAATCAAGTTTTTCCTCGGTCTTGTAAATAGGCTGAGAAGTATCCTCGTAACAGCGAGAATTTGACTATTCATTGGGCCATTAAACTTATCTAAAAAATGTATTCTGATTAATGGACAATGATCTATCGTTGATATTAACTATTATATTCCCCAAGGGAAAAACCCCTCATATGCCGAAGCCACAGCAAATACACCACCATCCGATCAACTTCTCCAAATCATTACAAGTTTCATTAACGAGCTAAAATCAATCATAAACCCCTTCCTAGCTGCTCTAACATCCCTAATAAAGAAACCCCTCATCACTTCCACTCCTTAACACACGTATCTCATCTTCCGATCATCCATACCATATTATAATTAAATCCTAAATTGTATTGATTGAAATAACAAACTTGTAATAACATGCAATATGTTGAAACATTTTAATTATAATAAATAAAAAAAAAAACTATTATATTTGTTTTAAAATGTTATATATTTATTTTAAAGTTAAACGTTTTGTGTACAGTCGTACTGAATGTTTTCGGGTGTTTTGTACAAAGTTTGAGAATTATCTTATGTTTATACTTTATAGTATATACATTATACACTATAATACATTATACATTATACATTATACACTAGATATTTTCAGTATGAGCAGAACCAAAAACGTATTTTGCATTTTGCAAATGCGAGATTTTTTATAGCACTTCCATAAAACATAGCTATCTATGTATATTACTTACATAATAGACACATGGTCATTTAAATTTGGATGACATTTATGTTATACACACACGAGAGTAGGCTTTTACTTTTACAGTTTTTGAAAAATCAATTAAAATGCCTTATAGTTTTGTATTAATTATTGATATTTTTGTTATATGAGCAATATTATCAAATCGTTTTACCAACTTTTTAAAGTTCTGTATAGTGTATGGCGTATTAATATAACATTCAAAAATCTGAAATTTGTGGGTACATGTAATATTGTAATATGTAAATAGATTTTATTAAACGTACAAGACGTATAATTGCTTTCGTTCGGTTATAATATTAAAGCTACTTTAATTGTTTTTATTTTATTATTGAAACATTTACAAACTATTTTACTGATTCTTTGAACAGTAAATAGTAATTGTAAAGCTTATCGTTCCTATTAACGTTTTTATTTTTCTAAAATAATGTTTTTTTTTAAATGTTGAAGTTTATATAATAGCCTTGATTTTTATTTTGCATTTTTCATTTCATTACAATGTTAATTATTTGCCTATTTATTACGTTTTTTTTTATAGTCTTTAACTCAGTTTATATAGAAAATGTATTCTAACATATTCATAGATAAATTCAACTGGGCTTAAAACCTGATTACAACTCATTGCATAATACGCACATTATATGAGTCTATTTTAAATGAGTATGAAAAGACTGACGATGTTTCTTAGTGACTAACATTTATTTTTGTTTTTAAATTTAATAAAAGACTACAAAATATATTTATTGTGTTTGAACTATTTTAAGTTTTAAATTCGGGGTAATGACCACAAATGGTACATGCAAGTTTTTATAAAATAAATAATTACTTTCGAAGTGTTTATTTAAATTACCAATTTTGTTTTATTGAACCATAAAAATGAATAAGGTTCAAAGGCTCAAATGTTATAGAATTTTAATATTTTTGTGTAATCAATGCAAAAATAACTTAACAGGATGAAACAAATTTTTTTCGTGATCTTAAGAATTAAAATATAATATTTTATTTTGTATATTAATTATAGGTAACATTTGAAGTTAATAAGTGCATATTTAAGTTTCTCAAATTTATTTCGCTTATATTCAAGTATTTTAGCGAAAACCAACAAAATGTATTAGTCATTATTTAGTGTTACCTGATTTTCTTAAATGTATACTACTAAAATACCGACGTTACAGATGCTTGAGTATTGGCGTTATATTGTTAGATTAATATTAGAAAACGCCGCTGAACATTTTTAATCATACAATGCAACTTTAAGGTATACTGCTAAAACTCTGTCATATTGAACAAATATTAAGTAATTGTTTTTTTTTTTATATAAAATCTACTACAAGAAACACAATTGATACTTTAAATTAAACAAAAATATAAATTTACATTATTTTACAGTTATTATAAACAGTAAATATTTTTTACCATAGAAAACATTTTTTTATTTTTATTTAAAGAACATACTATTTTGCAGGTTTTAAGATTTTCGTATTTGAGTATTTTTAGTGCTATAAAATCCTGCTAATTATTAAGCAATAAAAAAACTTTAAAAATAATATAAAAACTTTATTTTTTAAACAAATCGAAACATTATTATATATTATCTAAACAAAAGAAAAATATTTTCAGCTGCAATTTAGATTTAAAATAAATATGTACAAGTACATGTTTCAAATCTCATTGACTTAAGCATATACCTGGTATATATATATATATTAATTATATATCTTTTACTAACGCGCCTTGTAAATATTGAGTTTCTTTTGGTTTCATTTTTAATTTAAGAGTTCTCGTGTAAATATACAGAACCTCGTTGTATCCTTATGTTAAGTCTTAAGTGTATCTTTATATATAGTATTACCCACGATGCGGGACTAAGCAGTTAAATCGTCTCTTGAATTTTTGTTTTTTTTTTTTTATATAATTCCGTAGATCACATGAAACATTAAGTTGTAAAACCCTATAGAATGTGTTGTGCTAGTTAGCGATGGATGGTGGGAGGGGGGATTATCCTAACAAGTAAGTGGATCGTCACGTTCCGCCTTATCTATGACGTAAACTTATGATTATGAATGGCTTGGTAAAAAATTCCAAGTATCTCGATCGTTAACACGAACGAAGGAAAAACGTGTATAAATATTGTTTAAACTGTCATTGAGGGTTTCGTAAAGTGGCTTTGGTATGACTATCAGCAGACGAACCGCCACCGTTGCCGCTACACTGCGACAGCGCACCTTGGCCCGAAACCAGGTGGCAGTACAGTACCAGCCGGTGGCGGCGTTGTCGCTTCCTATAACCGGTTCTGGTCGTATGTTTTTCTCCCCGCCTCTTTCACCATCATCACTTGGCCACGCCCTGTTCTCCTCCGTTTTTTTACTTGTTAAAACCTAGACTGACGCAGCGGCGGGTAACTCGGTCCGTCTCCCCGGCCGCTCAGCGCTCAGGCATCTGACGCTCCACAGTCACTAGTCACCAGGTTACTACTCGTTAGCCACTATTCACTACTCAGTCGTGTATTAGCACCTGCATAACCGTTGGCGTCGCGTTCATCCGCTCTCATCACCGCCGCGTTACAAATGTGCAACGGATATTAATCATAATATTTTTTCTTTCGACCGTTTTTCATCCCCTCGGCTAGCCGGACGTGTGCGTGGTATTCGAGTGTTTTTCAGTTTGCGTGTGCATCCCCAATAGGTATATTTTGTTACGTGATTGTGCGACCTGCTAGTCGTCTGCGCGTGTTGTTGCTGCCGCCACCACTGCATCGTTTTTTCAGAACTACCGCGACAAGATGGTGTCCGGAAAAACTGTAAGTCCTTGAGACGTGATTGTTCCAAACATATTGCGGATAACGTGAAGAACTATTCGTAGCTGAATATTGATGATGTTATTTTTTAAAAACTCATAACAGTTGCAGACGACATCATGTTTTTACATCATAATTTATTACAAATTGATTAAATCTCACAGTATTATTATTTAAAAACAAATTGTTCCGATTGCACAGAGGCATTTTAAATGCCTGCGTGTATAGGCCAACCGGTTTTGATCTGCTTGTTTCCCGCCAATTTCGGAAATTCCAAAACAAAACACAATAGAACGTATACATATACAAACATTTTGTATTGTCGATCGTTGTGGTGTGAACGGCAGGGAGGATATCTTGCTAGGCCGGATTATGTTTCGTTTTAAATTAATTTTTCAACCGTTGCGTGTTTCAGATGAACGTGAGGGTGACCACAATGGACGCCGAGCTGGAGTTCGCTATCCAGCAAACTACCACCGGCAAACAGCTATTCGACCAGGTAGTCAAAACCATTGGCTTGAGGGAGGTATGGTTTTTCGGCCTGCAGTACACTGACAACAAAGGCGATATGACCTGGATCAAACTATATAAAAAGGTACCAGTTGATTTCTTGTTTTTTTCTTAGAATACAATCTAGGTACAACATCAATGTATTATATTATATATAATATTATTATTGTAAAACCCCACTACCCTCGATGATGTTTAACTCTTCAAAACACGGGTATATTTGAAACCGTACGACCTTGGGGACAAGCCATAGGTATTATATTATGGGTTTTTGTCGAGTTTTTTTCTTGTCTATTTGTGATCGAACCGATTCATAAAAACTGTCTATTGGCATTCTCGAAGAATCGCACGGTACGCCTGACTAATGCGTTAGTGCTAAAGTCACAGTTTAATGTCAGCGAACAATTAGGTTATGCAAATCCATGAATAGTAAGTAGACTTGTAAGTTGTAAAAGCAAACATCTCCGTTAATCACTGTACAAACACACAACACTTAAAAATTAAGATAATTTACTTTTGACATTGTTTTGAAACACATTTCATTAGGTACTAATATTAATAATGTCAAACAGTTGTTTCACACATAATATTATACCGTTGATGAAATATTATAGCCACTTGTTGATTTTTATTACTCTGCCTGCTCATATTTATCTTGATCAAGAGAAAGATGCAACAGGTGTTCTTTGAAAATCATGTTCTAATAATAATAGTAATATTAATACTAAAAAATGTAAAAATGGTTTTCCTTTTATTTTTAATGTTATTTAAGAGGTTTGATAACGAGGTATTTTATAAATAACTTTTTTCTTATCAGTATTAAGAATTTTTTTTAAGCGTTTTTAGTTTCTACGAAGATACACGCATATTCTTCACTAGTATTTTCAATATGGTACTATTACTATACCTGTAAACACTTCAAGTATGTTAAAATGATAAAAAAAATGAATAAAAAAAAAAAATGGTGTTTTTAAAAATTTTAGTCATCCAATATGAAGAAAATATGTCTAATCTCTATTCTCCTTAAGGTTTGATTGAGAATTGTAGAATGTAGACAATCAAAATTAGACAACCAACCGTTTACTAAATTATTTAAATTTAAATATCAAATATTTTGAGTGTATGAATAATTAGAAACTTAGAAATGCGTGATTTTTTTTTTATTGTTGCCAAATAACAATTTTGTATGCTTTTTGCCACGTTACGGCTATTTTATAAAAATATTACCTTTAATGGATGTTTGATTTTTCATTTTTCCCCTATATTCACTCTCCGTGACTTTCGATATTAATTAAAAAGCCCGGTTAAACCGGATGTATCCATTATAATTGACGGCTAAACACCGATTTCTCTTTGAATTATTGTCAACGTGGTTTCTATATTCACTACTAAAACTAACCTACCGTAAATTGTTTATTTTTTCTTTTAGATATTCGTAAAATATTTTTGATGCAAATTCAAAAATGTATAGTTGAAAACTTTTAGGTACTCTTATGCATAAAGACGTAATTTTGATTGCAAATTTTCTAAATCTTTTAATCAACAAAAACTGGGGAAGACTGATTGAAGTATATTTTTGATAAATTATTCCAACAGCATTTCTCAGGCATTTACAGAATTACCAAGTGTCTGAGCGTTTCGATATTTGGCCTTGTCTCGCGGACATACCGTATACTACTTTCTAAAACGAAGATACATCATTGTGTCAAGGTCACTAAGTGCCAGCAAAATCGCGTGTGGTATAATGCCGTCATTGCCCATCAGTATAAACTACACGTTCATAAAAAGAATCACATACAAACAGTAAACGGAGAGAAAAGCTTAAAAAATTATGAATTAGTCTAGATGATTATTACATTTTTATAGGACCAACAGGAGCAGTGCTTAAGCAATATTTATGTGATAAATAAATTATATCCTCTACTATTTTATACCTATATATATATACTAATATTAAATTACAGAAATAATAAACACTTAATTTGTGTTCAAGAAAGTATACTTAATTAATAACCATATAATTTTATTTACCCTAGTTAAATAATAATTTAGTTTAACTTGAAAGTTTTTCGAAAGATTCTATTAGTACTTCCATTATGGGTAAGGAGGCCATTCGCCAGAATCTTCCGGGGCGTTACCAGTTTAGGAACTTGTGTCTCGAAGAACTTCGGGACTTTATGTTACAGGGTTTGACCAAGAACAAAATAATGTCCCGGAATTTAACTTAAGTAAAATAGATATTAATAATTTATTTTTTTGGTTGATAAATGTTTATTGGGTTAAAGAAATCAAACATTTTCATACATTTATAACTCGAGAACACTAAAGTCGGTAAGAGGTCGTATTTTTTTTCTTAATAATATTCTAAAAATTTAGTTTTTTTTAAATTGACTTACTATTTAAACTTAAGATCATGTATTTTAATCAAGATGTTTTTACTTATGTTCTCACTTCTTTGAATACCTTAAAATTGTTGACTAACATTGATTGCTTATGATTGTTAGTTAATATTTTCAACTTTGAGACAGGTAATTTTAAATTATTTTTATTAGAACCTGTAGTATTTAAATTAAGACTTGAAATCTGTTAATACTCACAAGGTTACTCATATTATATTCATTAGTCATTACTCATTACTCATAACTAGTCAATAGATTTTTTAAATCTTTACTCATAATTTTTTTCATGTGTACTTAAAATAATAATAATTACAACAAAATTGCGATGATTTATGCTTTTTAAATTGATAACAATCTGTCTATTATTTTGTATCCTAGGACCTAGATAATAAAAAAAGTTATTTTATAAAACTTAAGATTTAATTAAATTTAGTTTTAAAAAATCAAGTAAATTGATATGTTATTCAATTACAAAATTCAAGATAATTAGTTTGTACATTTCATTGTATTTTCGTTTTTCAAACTGAGTATCACCTTAAACAATATTTCCAAATAAAAACTTTGCAAATTTTAATAATTTTATTCTGAATTAATAAAATAATTAGTTTTTAATGTTTCCATGTTTTATACTGTTTGTAAAATAATAGAATTTTTTACCATTTTGCAATTAAAAGTCTATTATCAATTTATAATTTGATCACACATAATATGATCACACTTATAGGCTTTATGTGTCATAAATATTTCACATAACTCTTAAGAGGTCATAGTTAACATTTTTTTCCTATCGTACACTCGTAGAATGAAATAAAAAACCTCTCCGTATTTCACTCACTGTGATTACATAGTTAAAACCTCTGGTATTATAACAATTTAAAATAATAACATTATCTGTGTTTTATCAGAAGTTTTTTTTTATATTTTGATTTTTAAGAAAGTTTTTTTTTAGCATTAAAATTTCAAAATATTAATTTATTTACAATTGTTAATTACCACCTTTCTTAAAAATAAAATTATTAAATATAAATACTCTATAGTAGTGTTGTATTTAATATTATACGTGTGTAAGACAAAAAATTATACTTATGTGTTCTCTTGAAAGGACGCTACACCGCATCGGTTCAATGGTTCCGGGTGTTTCGGCTTACAAACGTACATAATATGGCAAATTTGTATTCAGCAGAATCAATTTTCTGTTAGCTTATAATATTACAGTGAATTACTCATCAATCTTATAGGGTACCTATTTACATTAACTGTTGTACGTTGGGGTTTTACGATATTTAAATTTTTAATCAAATTTTGAGTATCAAAATATTAAAATTTAAAAATGTTTATAATTTGTTTAACCGTAATTACCTTTGATATAGGTAATAGCTCAATTTATTCTGGATTAGAATTGGAATTGAGAAAACACATACAAGTGTGAATGAATTTTAATATCTTAGTATTTTCAACTTATAATTTATTAATAATATATGTAATTGTACGTAATTTACCATTAATTTCCAATTTCCTCAATATTTATTCAATTTTTCGATTTTAGTATACATTTCTAATAAGGATATTATTCTTTTAGAAAATAAAAATATGTTTAGGTAATGAAAACACGTTCGTAATGTTTTATGCCGCGTAATTTTTGTTTACGTTGTTTTTCGTCAGTGTGCATTGCTTGTGTATTATGATAATTATAAAAAGATTATATTTTATGTGTATAATTATATACTATTTTTAAATGCGTTAAGGTTGGTAATCAATAAATTATAATAACGGCTACCCATAGACCTTATACTTAGTATATGCGGCTACCATCTAAGAAAATCATAGTGGTACGAGTGTCTTAAAAATTTGATGATTATTCTAAACTACTTTAGATAAATAACCAAATATATTGATATTATAATCGTATTATTAGTAGTATTAATAACATGTTACATTCATTCGTTCTTGTATTTCTGCAAGTGTAACAATTGTTCATATAATATCTTACTTTACATGCTCAGCCTGAAAATATTTTCAAAAAAGTATGGAATTTATGGAACAGGAAATCACTTGTTGAAGAATCCATTGATTATTTTGATCCAAGACATAAATATTGGTTACAGGTATCGTGCATTCCTCTTGAACATTCGACGTAATATTAGATAAGCATAACAAGTATTGTTTTGATCAACCCGATATATTCAATACATTATTTTAGCTTACATACACGCACATACAAAATATATTATAATCATATTTATAATATTATTATTCTGTTCTTTTTTTAGCCTGTATCCCTACAGTCATTCTAATTTCCCAACTGACCATTTGTATTGTTAGTGTCCTTCGCTACACAATTGCTGACATTATAATAATGAGTTTACCCACATTGTTTAATTTGTTTTTATGGTTTTCCATCACACATATTATAGTTGAGTTATACAGTGAATATTATATTTATGTAGTTTTCTTATGCCTATGTAATTTGTATTATTAGTAAACCTTTACATAAACAATTGAATTAAGTCAACACATAGCTTTCCGTTTTATGTATATGTATTATATTTTACTGTTATAATTGATGTATCTACAACAATACAAATATAATTTTCTATTTTTTCCATCCAAATAATTAACGCTGATTTTTAAGCTTTATTTAAATTATAAATCAATTATTTAATATAATCCAACAAATAAGTAAAATTATACTATTGGTTTTTTTAATGTTCTCTTAAGTTTAAAATGTATATTCTCTTTGTTTAACATTTATGTGAAAATAAAAATTTAATTAGTGTGTATTAATAAATTATTAAAAATAAAATATTTGAACCGAGGTTAAAGAACTGGTTGTGAACCAAGTTCGGGTGATGATAATATAATATAATTCTCTATAATGATTATAGCTGCATGAGTGTATATTGTTGACTGCTCTACTTTCTTTTAATCGTATTAGCAATATAGTCTGTATTGTTATTGTAATTATATACAATATTAATATCCGTAAAATATGTGAATCCAAGAAATTATTTTAGGATTTTTCTACTTGGTTACGCATTGAAAAAATTATATTTTGTCCTCACGTAGAGCCCGTAGAGGTCACGATCTCGACCTTCGTTGTATTTTCTTAATTTTAATTGTAGTCATAGCATAAGTGTTGGAAAAGCAGTTTTGTTTCTTAAGAAATTCACGTTCGAGTTTTGTGTATGTTTAAAACGTACTTTTTTATTCTCGTCACTATTTCATGGCACAAATTCTTTTCAAGGTCAACAGTTAAATAATGTTAATGTTAGGTTTTTAATGAAGGTTTTTCAAATTTTTCCTTGCATATAATTATCTTTTAAGATAATTATTTATGACATTTTTATATTTTTAGCAATTAGTCACATAGAAATTGATACGATGTATTTAAATGTATTAAAGTTATAATAAACAATCAACTTTGTTTTTCTAAATTAATAAAAAAAAAATAATCTTTACATTTTATTTTAATTATTTTTGAAGTTCTTACAGAGAATTCTTATTTTTTGTATTCAGTGAAAAAATGTATTTTATTTTATTTTAGCTAGGTTTTACCACTTATTTATTGTATGCAAATATTTACCGTACTATGAAATAAAAAAATGTAAAAGTATAAACGTTTTAAAAATGCGCTACACTAGCATATTTTGTTGTCTTCGTCTTACAGGTCATTACATTAAATTTAGGCACAGCATTTCACGTTTAGCTTCGTTAGTTGTAGTTAATTGACCTATTATCAAACTTTTGTGTGTATGACGTAGTATGCACGTTTGATTTTAAGATACTTGAATTTTTAAGGAAGCTATAAGCATGCAATATAATATCGTTATAATATTGCAATTAAAAATTAAAATTTCTTAAAAACCGATAGATAAATTTTACACAGATTATGTGTTTGTTAATAAGTAAATTTACACCAATAGTATATAATTTATAAAATCATAGCTAATGAATCTACACGTGAAATACTAAACGTAAATTGTTATGTTATTCACTTATGACGGACACAACAAATGCGGGTGTTGTCTTTAGAATTAAGAGTATCAGCAGGTGATTTATTAATTTGCTGGCTATATAGTAGCTAGTATCTGGTTGCTAATAGTTTATTAGCTATTCCCTATACTCATACCCACATATTATACTCATATATTTATTATGTCTGTCTAAAAAATAAAAATATTTTAAATTTTCACTAATCAAAATCGAAAATATGGAATCTAGGGCCTATGGTTATTATTAGAGCTTAAAACATTTTATTCAAATTAATAGGGAAATAATTTGGAGATTTTGTCTTATTATTTTGTTACAAATTTGTCTACTTACAGCGTTTTACGTTTTATTGCATCATTTATTTCACGACTTCTTGATTATTCAATATTTTACAAAATGAATGTGGCATAGTTTTGAAAATATTCTCCTCTTCAAAGATTTAAACATTTTACTCTAATATTAATCATTGACTCCATTATTACAATTTTGTTTATTGGAATTTTGCTTTGTTGCCTGTCAGACAGTTGGATTATATTATATTATATTATACTTGCGTAGTTACGTATCATCCTGGGGTATCATCAGAGTAACGTGATAGTATATTTCGTCCAAAGCGGTATTCATAAGACTTCATCATTGTACTTTATAAATTTATAACAGATACTTCCTAATTCATTAAATGATTTATTTGTGATATGTTGCTGTAATTTAAATTTTATATATTTATATATTAAAATTTTACCAAATTTGAAATAGAAAAAATTGAATTGTGCAATTTTCTTAAATTAAATATTTATTGTACTTACCAATGATTGAAAATATAATTTATTATCTTACAATATTAATAATTATTTGTTTTCGTAACATGTATTATTTTTCACTGATAAGTTATCGTAACATTTAGTCGTGATTTATTATTATTTGAATTTGCACATTACCTTACTGTTAATCAAATAAATTAAACTATTTTCATTATATGTGTTTTAATTTATTTATTTTGTATCTTTAGGTCATGAGCCAAGATGTTAAGAAGGAAAACCCACTTCAATTCAAGTTCCGAGCCAAATTCTATCCAGAAGATGTCGCAGAAGAACTTATACAGGATATTACTTTGAGATTATTTTACTTACAGGTAATATTTTGTACAATATTATGAATTATACTTATTTCCATACAATTAACAATTATAATTTATAAACATATCAAAATAACTAAGTTAAATACTAGATTCCTATAAAGATAAATTTGTGTTATCATACTAATGAAGTAATTAATAAATTATATTTTATTCACTTTCCGAGAATAATAATTATTTATAGTATTGTTCTGTTAAAATAATTAATGTTTTTATTTTGATTGAAAATAACAAATGCTATATAACAGTATTGTGTCTCAAACAATTATTAGAAATTCTGAAATATAATTTTTATTTATGGCTGTTTGTGAAATATTAAAACTTCCATCAAAATTAATTGCTATTAAAATAAGAAAAATAATTTATTTAATAATTTTTAGAAGATAAGATATAATATTTTTTGTATGGAACTATTTAATTGACAAAAATAACCGCTTTAGTCATTTTTCATGAGTCATAAGTAGCATATAACATTTTTCTAGGTTAATGGTAATGATATAAAATACTACATCTTTTTGTTTAGATATTGTTTCTAATAAGTCATGTACTATAGAGTAAAACAAAATGTTTACATAATATTTCTGTCATTTTTTCCATGATTTTAATACATTTAGAAATAGATATTTAAAAATTAAATACAAATTAGAAAATAGTTCAAGGAAATATATAATATATACATTTCTTGAGGGATTTTGGTATGTAAAATTATTTAATTTATGTACTAATTAAATTAGAGTAATCTATTCTGGTTCAATGATTATTTAATACGCGTCATGCTGAATAAAAGAATATAATTATATAGAGCGTATATTGAGTAAAAATATGTAAGGGCTTCATAAATATAAGTCTTTAGAATTTTTAGATAGTTCATTTGAAAATTGGAGACACTCAGGGGCGACCCCCCCCCCCCGAAATATCAGGAACAAAATATAAATTATCTGACCTGACTGACCTACAAATGTATTACTAATAAGTAATTTTTCAAAACCCACCAGAAATTTTTTCCTGCATACTATCAAACTTTAAGGTGACAACTTTTGTCTGTGCTTAGATATGTTTTTTAATATTTTAATTTTAAAACAACCTATAAATGTGTAAGATATTAAATTTAAAAATGGTCATAACTCGTTTTAAAATAAAAATATTGAAAAAACCTTTGAATCAAACAATTTTTATCTTATATTGGTGGCTAAAATGCACTTTCCCGACCCCTTCACGATTTTCGATTTTTTTTTTTATACGGTTCGTGACTGGAGCCGGTAGGAGTCGGGAGTGACTACTTGTTATACTTTAACTTTACCCCTATAGGATAGGTAACAAAGTCAAAATTTTAAGCTCCCATCACTAACACAGTTCACAGCAGTGTTATAACTTATAAGCCTTTTGCGTGCCGCGCGCAATACATACTATTTACCATATAACCGCAAATTTGAAATTACTGTAACTTCTAAAGTAATAGTTTCCAAAAAACGATGTTTATGCCATCGTGTTTTGAGCATAAAAAAGAAGTCATTTAAAAAAATAAATCGAAAATCGTGAGGGGGTCGGTAAAGTGCATTTGTTCCATATTGGTTTATAGATACCTTCACTTTTATTTTGAAATTAACAACAAAAAAGACATTACCTGCTCAACGTACATTTTCTTACTTAAATGTAGGCGTGGAATCCTATTAAATGCGGCTTAAGCTGGCTCACCACGGCGGGGGGCTCTTATAGGCTCAGTACATCGCAGTGCTGCTGGCCTAGGATCACCTAAAATCACACACAGTAGGGAACTGGTTTTAAAATATATAAAACATTAATTGTTCATTTATTTTTGTAAAAATCTTCAACTTAATTTAGAACAAAAAATAAGTTTTGAATTAATTTGTTTACTTAAGATACTAATACTTATTGTTCTTTTGTAGTTATTTAATTTTGAAAATATATCTTATTTTTAGGTGAAAAATGCCATTTTATCTGATGAAATTTACTGTCCGTCAGAAACATCTGTATTACTTGCCTCATATGCTGTTCAAGCAAGGCATGGTGATTTCAACAAACTCACTCATACTCCTGGTTTTCTTACTAATGATCGTTTGTTACCACAACGGTAAATTGTTAATAGTAAATTAATATTTTATACATTTAAATTATATATGAACATAATTTTTAGAGTTATGGATCAACATAAAATGACACGTGAAGAATGGGAGTCTAGCATTACTACATGGTGGCATGAGCATAGAGGCATGATGCGAGAAGATGCTATGATGGAATATTTGAAAATCGCCCAAGATCTTGAAATGTATGGAGTTAACTACTTTGACATTCTCAACAAGAAAGGAACTGAATTATTTTTAGGTGTTGATGCCCTAGGTCTTAATATATATGAAAAGGATGATAAGTAAGAAACTTTTTAAGACTTAATATAATTTTATTTTTAAATGAAACGTTTATATTATTCTAGATTAACTCCAAAGATTGGCTTTCCTTGGTCTGAAATCCGTAATATTTCATTCAATGATAGAAAGTTTATCATAAAACCTATTGACAAGAAAGCTCCAGACTTTGTATTCTTTGCACCACGTGTTCGTATTAACAAACGTATTTTGGCTCTTTGTATGGGAAATCATGAATTGTACATGAGGAGACGTAAACCTGATACTATTGATGTACAACAAATGAAAGCCCAAGCAAGAGAAGAAAAACTTGCCAAACAACAACAAAGGTATTTTTAATTTTTTTTAAACTAATTGAAGGTTATATAATTTAAAAATCTACATTTTTTTAGAGAGAAACTTCAACTAGAAATAGCTGCCAGAGAAAAAGCTGAAAAGAAACATCAAGAATATGAAGAACGCTTGAAAGTCATGCAAGCAGAAATATCAAAACGTGAACAAGATTTGCTCAGTGCTCAAGTACTTCTATATTATATTATTATACATTTATATTGTATTTATTATTATTTTTTATACAATTTTAGGATATGATTCGTCGTTTAGAGGATCAATTGAATAAACTTCAACTAGCTAAAGAAGAACTTGAGCAAAGACAAAACGAACTTCAAAAAATGATGGAACGCTTAGAAGAATCGAAAAACATGGAAGCAGTAGAAAGAGCCAAATTAGAAGAAGAGATCATAGCTAAGCAAGAAGAAGTTATGCGTATTCAATCTGAAGTTGAAACTAAAGATGAAGAAACTAGACGTTTACAAGTTAGTACACAGTTAATTAGTAAATAATATTTAAAATTAAATACTTCAAATGGTATAAAACTCAGTATAACTAAATGGTATTTCTTTAAAATTTTAATGAAAGTCTGAAGAAAGTACATTTGAATTTTATTTTTATTACAAATTACTATGTTCCAATTAGGTACTTGAGACCAGTTGCATTTTTTTTTTTAATGAATACCTACCTTATAAATTATAATATTCTAGCATATACTATCACAGTCTTCACTCAACACTTAAACTAATAACTGAGTCAATAACTCAGTAAAGTAATTTAATTAACAACTAATTTTTATTTAATAGGAGGAAGTTGAAGAGGCAAGACGTAAACAAGAAGAGGCTGCAGCTGCAGCACTCGCTGCTGCCGCAACCCCCAAGCATCATCATGTTATGGAGAATGAAAATGAAGATAATGATGAAATGGTCAATGGTCATGAAACACAAGATTTGGACACTGACATGGATATTGTTGATCCAGTAGAGGAACGCCGTACCCTCGCTGAACGTAACGAACGACTTCAAGATCAATTAAAGGTATTTCTGTTATTATTAATCTACTTGATAACATAATATTACTTATTTTATTTTATAAATGTATAGATGTTAAAACAAGACTTAGCTCAATCACGAGATGATACCAAGGAGACTGCCATGGATAAAATTCATCGTGAAAATGTGCGCCAGGGACGAGATAAATATAAGACTCTGCGTGAAATTAGAAAAGGCAATACAAAGCGCCGAGTTGATCAGTTTGAAAACATGTAAACACATGCTCATACTGTACAGGGTAGTTATTCAATTAATATATGCATAAAAAGCCTGTAAGTCCAAGATCATTATGTGTCCAGAGTTACAAGACCATTTTACACCTTGGTCTGTAATTATGAATATTAATTTTTAAATTACTATTTATTAAGGTTGTAATAACAAAAATGGTTGAACAAGTTATGTAAAATTTTTTTTTTTAAATTTAGCTAGTTTTTATTAAATTTATTATTTCCTTAATTTGTAAGTACCTTTATTTATTGAAGTATGATTTTATTGTTTAGCATAATAATTGCTTAAAATAAAATTATATTTATGTGCCCAGTAAAATGTAATCATGCACTCAAGCAGGACGTCATATTACAAATTCTTTTTCACTCCTTTCACATTCCAAAACAAAGGGAGGGGGCACTTAATTCTTTCTGCTCAATATCTTTGTCTTAAATAAAAACACGAACAATATTTAAAGCCTAACACTATTTTATTATTATTATTATTATTGTTATACAATTATTATCTTGATTTATTTATTATTATACATTTCTTTTATTACTATTATTAACATTACAAAAGCTTTGAAACAATTAATTATAATTATTATTTTATAATAATAAATGATTCTATTTTGTGGTCTTTTATAGACCAGTATTATTTATGATAAAAAATTTATTCATGTATACTTTATTTTTTTTTTTTTGTCAAATTAGTATACTACATGTTTACTTATTAATTATTATAAAAAATACATATTATTAATATATATTTTTTCAAAAAACAAAAAAAGAACCAAATAAGAAAATTGTGTTATGTATCTTGTTCCAATTTTTACCAAATAACTTTTTTTATAAATTATTATAAAAAATAATATCAAACTGGTCATTTTTGGTCATGGAAACTTGATCATTAAAATAGTGTACATCTGCCTTTGTCTGATTTGCAGCCCAATGAGCCGGTTATAGGTGAAATACGACTTATAATTTTGAGGGAATAATGTAGGAAATTCTAGTTTCCTTAGGCCTAAGCTCGAGTATTTATTTTTTTTAGCTTAATAAATCATAAAACAAAATATCAATAGTTAAATAACGGGTCAATATATATTATCAAAATAATTTGAACTTATAAATATTAATGTGACTCCGGTAATTTTTTTATTTTATACCACTTTATTCACCACTAGACATTTTAAACAAAAAAAAAACTACTTCAGTTGGTATTTTATAAAATAAATAAATTTATAATTAAAAAACCAACATATAACTTTTATATATTATTTATTAACATAAAGGAATAAATTAAGGTTATTATACAGATATTATTATAACTTAAGAATCTGTGACTAAAAATAATTTAAATCTGTAAGTGCTAAACATCAAGTTATTTGCTTCATCTGAACATTCTGACTGTAAAAATTGGCTAGGATACATGGTGCCAAAAATACACTGTAAAAAAATCATTTTATAACTTTTTATATCTTTATAAAATAGAGGTTTTGTATTAAATTGTTATTACTTTAGTTGCAACCACAGCTCGTTTTACATTTTTAACAATGTATTCGTCCAAAACATCTAAATTGATTGGATCAATTTGATTTTCAACTGCTGTTATTTGTTCGGAACAAATAACCGATAAACTCTAAATACATTAAAAGTGTATAAACATATAAGTTCTTGTGATTTATATCAATCAAGTTACTTGATTCTCGATGCCTATAAAAAGTTGATTGATGTACTTGAGATCAAACAACTTTTGTATCTGATGTCTAGATTTCAAAGATGTTTCGAGTTCACTATTATCACGATACTCAATCAATATCCATTCAATACACAAAGCAATGGTTTTCTCCTGAACAAATCTAAATAAAATAATATTAAACAGTAAAGAAATTCATGATAAATAAAAAAATAGGATGTATAATATTTACTTTGGAGGTAATTTCAAAGCTAAGCATCTGATCATATCGTGAATAAAGTTTTGCAATGGAAATGTGGGTTGATTTGGAACTTGTAGTTTGGACACAACTATTTCTCCACTTTCCTTTTCCACTTCTATATCCAAAATGTCCCACTTCTAAAAACAAAACATTATAAAAGTACTTTACCGATTTTTTTCATTTTTTTTTTTTTATACAGGTATTGTAGATAGTTGTTCTCCAAGTGTAATTGGAAAAATATTTCCTTTTAAACCATCAAACATTTTTTTAGTCACTACTTCAATCCATTTGTTCCAAGCAACTATGGAGGAATTTTGTATTTCTTCTTTTGATAATGTCCAAAAATTAAACTAAACAAAATAATAGAAATTGTATTTTTTAGTATATATTATTAAGAAAGTAACTAGTGATAAATTAATAATGTTAAATGTTCTAAGATTAATACTACTTATTTGACATAAAATGTTAAAAAATAAAATGTTACATTCCAGAAAAAAGAATAAGAATTTGTATGAAAAATTAGAGTGTTCTTATGGTTATATTTATTGTGTACATTGCTCATAAAGCTAAAATTAATCATCCTCATAATGATGTAATTTTAAGTGATATACTGAAAATCCCTACTGCTGCTTCTTACAGTTAGTTACCGGCCTAAATTTTATTACACCACAAAAGGACTAATTGAATGCTCTCATACCTTCTATCCAGTATAAATATCCATGTTACTGCATACTTATCTGAAAACTATTCTCTGTAAAAGGTCCCGTCCCACTCTACCACTGACTAATCCCATACACAAATTCCGATTTTTACATTAATTCAATGAGTTTTAATTTATAACCTGATTATTTTGTGACTAACTCGATAATTGATTTGTTATTTAGTTAATTTACCCTTGTTTTTTAAATTGTATTTTATTGTATAATATGTGTAATACTCTCAATACTAATATAGTAATATGTAAAAATTGTCAGACCAGCTGCTTATAAACAAATAATAACTATTACATAGGAATCCCCGACATTTAAAAAAGATATTTAAATAAAATAAACTTGAATATATACTTTTATGCACAATAAAGAAAATAATTCATAAATATATATTAGTGAATTGTTGAATTCTCTTTACATCATACATATTATTTGGGAATGGTTTCATGTTCCAGCCAGAGTGTAAAAATATGACTAAGCCAAAGAATGAAGCAATCAATCTCCCAAAAAAATTTAACACAAATGTTTACATAATACACGATAAGTTCAGTTTTTCTTATACATAAAATTTAAGTTACTTTTAATGTATAAAAATTAAAAATGTATTTAACTTATATTTATTTAAGATGTAATTAATATATAGCAAATCATCTCAAAAACCATACTAAAAAAAAAACCCGATTAATCAAATTTATTAGTCAATAATATTTTCAAACAATTTTCTCTATAGCTTAAAACTATTATTAAAGAATAAAAAATTTAATTATATTGTCTTAATATCTCCTACCTGTTGGTACAAGGATACTAAACACTGTTTTAACGTTGTACATAATATTGGCAAGAACCATAAAAATCTAGCTATCAACAATATGCCAGGTTCAGTTAATGTGTCTTGTTCAACTAATTGTACCATATTTTTTCCCAATCTAGAAATATTAAAAGAAAATTATTAATTTTATTTTCTACTCTATTATTATACATAAGTAATCTATAAATAATTTAAAATTAAAATATATTAATATTAATTTATAATTCAATAAACTTCATTAACCTAATAATAAAATTGTTACAACAACTTCCTTGATGTTGCCTTAAAGCCCATGGATCTTCATCTTCAAAGTACAATTCACTTAACATATCTACCAATAATGAAATCCTTTTTTCAACACATGCACACAATGCTGCTGTTCTATCTGAACAACCTATCGACCGGGTTTCAAAACATTCGTCGGTATCAGAGAATAAACTATCTTGCAGGTAAGGTTCTTCTGGCCTAAAATAATGCAAAGGTTATAAAATTGTTTTTTTTTTTTTTTTATGGCTTACTGTATTAATGCATTGTTGATATCTGACATAATTAAAGGAAACACCTCTTCCCAATGGCTGGTTAATAACTCTTTAGTTCTTTGAGCAAAAAGCGGACAGTATAATTCAGACCACAAGTCAGACTCAAACAAAATTTGTTCTGATATAGCAGTCCAGTGTTGAGGGTATTCCTGATAAGATATAATAATAATTAATAAATAAAATATTTTTTAAATTTTTTGTCTGTCTTACGGTTGACAATTGATTTAAGTGACGAAGAGTTGAAAATGATTGAACACTTTGAAGAATTTCTGTAACTTTGGTACACACAAATGGTTTAGCCCATTCAAACCAATTAGTTACAATATTAGTTATGTATTCTTTTGATAATTCGTTAGAAGATAATGTACAATCAATCCTAAGTTAAAAAAATTACAATTTCAAAAAAAATACCAGACAAATGGTCAGATTACATACTTGAATTCCTTAACGGAATTTGGTAAATATAGAAGTCCAAATTTTAATGAATAATCTAAATCTACCAATGATAGTACATTTGGTCCGTTACTCAAAATGTTCTTAATTTGTAGATATATCATTCCGCTGTTATAAAGATCATAGTCTAAAAAAATATAAAAATTAAATAAATTAATAAACATTTTGGAAAAATATTGAAGCATACAAAATTGTTTAGCTATTAATTGAATATTCGTTAGATTACAATTTACAACAGTAATAATATTTGAAAACACATTAATCTTACTTGTAAAACATAAATATAAATTGTAAATAGTGTTTATAATTAAATTACAACTGTTTTCAATATTTTTTTCAATTGAACTTCCTTCTGTCAGTGAATGTTGCAACATGTTTGAACGTAATATAATAAATTCTTTAACTAAAGAATGAGCATCTAATTTTTCTAGTATTGATAAGCTTATAAAACAACACGCCGCTTTCTGTGAAATAAAATATAAGTTTAGTAAACACATTGCAAATGATAATTCAATTGTATTACTTCAGGTGAAATATGACCAGACAATTCTAATCTTGTTTTATCTAATATCGTAGTTTGAAAGTGAGATATTGTAGACCAAACCCTGTCCAAAAATGGTTTACCTTTTTTAAGCCCTTTAATTAAATCTTCATTTAAACCTGAAAATCAAATAAATATATTAATAAAAATTGACAATCTGAAACCCTAAAGTAAATTGACTTATTATTAAATATAATGTTTATAATATTTAACATGCAATTTTGTTCATACACTTAATGATAATCTGTTTACTTGTTTTAATACATGAAGCCAACTGAAAAAATTGAGTAGCAGTTAAATAATTTCTTGAATTTAAACAATCCCATATCTGTTCAGTTAAATCAATTAAAAGTTTTGACTGAGCAGCAAATTTATCAAGTAAATTGTCTTTACTAAAGAATAAAAACATATTAAAAATAATTGTTTTAAAGGTTTAAGCTAATAATTACTTATTTAAAGTTGTATTAGGATTAGTTTGGTTTGTTTTTAAAATATGTTCGGTAACATTTGTTATGTCACTAACTATTATCGCCATAGATCTAATTGTGTCAGCAGCATCAATAAGATCTCGGTATTTTTCGCTATACAAAAAAAAAATGAAATAAAAAAATATATAATGTAGGTATAGTTGTATTCTTCTTAAAAATGTTTATTCACAAACCTCACTAATGATTTTAGCTGGTCTGCTTTCTTTTCCACATCTTTTTTTAAAGAACTTTGTAGAGATTCGATTTCAGTCAAGTTACATGTCTCAAACAAATCGTTGGCAAACTCGTTGGCATTTTTTGTTGGAAATTTTGTGTCCATTTTACTTACACCTAATTTATCTCTACAAAGTAATAAGAAATTAACTAAAGATATGTCATAACACAAATTGTTCGTAGTCTTAAATGGATTTTATTTCAAATTAGCTATAATGATTGTCATTTGAACTTTGGAGACAACAAAATTAAAAATTCACGACAAATTTACTGAAAATCTGACCAACTGACAAGCAACCGGGAAGCCAAGTTCTAACTTCTAAGTTCCAAGTGGCAAATTAAATTGGTTTTTGATAAGACTTGTTTTCGTGATAAGTGATAACACTATTCACTGGTACCTTTTATTGTGTTGTGTTGTATTCTTAGATCATATACAATTGTATATGATCTAAGATAATAATATTATCTTTATTAAATATCTTTAGCACATCAGAATAATTATTCTGTGATAGCGCTATAGAGTCTAGAGCAGGACGTATTTGGTGATTTTTATTTATGTTGTTATATTTTATATACTGTAAAAAAAATAATAATATCTAGGTACTATCTACATATAATAATATTATGATATAGATAACAAATTAAATTGTAACTTACTGAAAACGCTTAAGTTTTGATTATAAAGCCTTCAATTTTTTCCTTTACGTAATTACTATTCTAAATCCTCAAAATGGTTCTAGGACCATTGGATCATTCTGTTCAAACAGATATAATATTTGTGATAGAGAAAACAGCCATGAACACTTATATTAGTGAACTTAAAACAAATTATGTGACTCCGACATTAGAGTAAGTTGTTGTTGATTTTTCACTCAATCTAAATTATGAATTATTACTATTGAAGTTTATTAATTTAATTAAAATACCAATACCTATACACTATTTGAAATTTATCTTAATCGAGTGTTCCTATTCCTACTTTATAAAGGTACTTTAACCAAGGACCTATTGAAGAACGAGAGTATTTGTCTGAAGTAAGTATTATTAAAAATATTTAGGAGTTTTACATTGGAGAATTAATCTTATACCAATATTGATCAATGTTACAGAGTAGCAGTGCAATTTATGGTATTGTAGTTTATGAAGCAAATGATTGTAAACCATATCCATGTTGTCGTACTTATGGGACATTCACTAGTCCACAAAAAGTCATAAAAATGATTGAAAAAATAGAGTAAGACTATTCATGTTCTTATTATATTATATTTTTGTCTTTTTAATTTTTTTTCTCAGTATGATTGGTGGTATGGCTGAATCACATGCTTATATGGGTGAAGGTTTAGCAACAGCCCTGGTTTTCTTTGAGGACTTGCAAGAGATCCGTGAAGCTAAGCAAAGACATTGTATACTCATATGTAATTCACCACCTTATAATTTTCCAATTATGGAATGTGAAACATATGCTGGTCGTAGTGTTGATCAGATGGCAAATCTCTTTCAAGAAGTAATATATTTTTACCTAGTTAATTATCTTTAGAAATTTGTTAAAATGAATACATTTAATATTTATGTGTATGTTTTAGAAAGGAATTTTACTCTCAATTTTATCAGCTAGAAAAACTCCTGCTCTATTAAAATTATTTGAAAAAGCTGGTGGTGATTTACAAATTTCTCAGAACAAAAATTATGCAAAAGATCCAAGGCATCTAGTTTTACTCAATGGATACAGGTGACTTCATTACATTAATTAATTCATAAATATTATATTTTAATTTAATTATAAATGGTTCAGAAATCAAAAATTTAAAACATAAATCAATCTCGATTAAAGTTTGTTAAATCTAAATAAATTGGTCTATTAATGTCACAGTTTTATTTTCATTATTCAGTGAGAGATAGGAAATTGAAAATAGCATTGTGACATCATCAGATTGTCATTACACAACTTACATGTTTTTATCTTTCACAAGATATTCATTATTCACATAATAGTTAATATTTTATGAAGCTTAAAATAGTACAATTTTTAATTGAATGTTAATTTATGTGCCTAATACTAAGGCTTAAATCATATATTAAAAATTGAGGCTCAGTTTTTTTACTAGAAGTGTATAGTACAACAAAGTTATTAATTTTACTATGACATCACAATCTCAAAAACTACTTTCTTATTTCCCTATTAAAATTCTGATAATATTATTATCTTATATTATATAAAATTGAATAAAAAAAGAATTGAATAATTTTCAAACATTGTATGAAACCAATAACTTAAACATTTACCTTATACTATATTGTAACCAATGGCTAAGTGATATCACACATTTTTAATCCTAAATATCTCTATAAATAATAGTTTGTAATACATAAGATTTTTTAAAAATAACATTTTAACTATTATATAATATATTATTGTCCTTTTAATGCTTTACAGTCTAAAAGAACGTCCAATGAGCCCAACTCCAGCTACAACTCATTCTGGTCTATCCATGACTAGTCCATTGTCTACAAATGTTAATATTGGATCGCCAGTTGCTCCATGTACTCCATTTAGGACTACTAATCCGGTATGTAATCTAACAATTCCTTCTTCAAATATAATTATAAATAAACTGATTTTTTTTATTAATTGTTTGTTTAAGTTTAAACTACCTAGTTATAATTGTTGGTTTAACTCATTTAATTAAATAATTATTATTATTTGACCAATTTAGTTATAAATGAATTTGGCCAGTGGCGTAATTTAGACATAATGTCAGGGGTTGTAAAAATAACTCAGGATATGCAATGAGCCATGGGGACTAGCCCCATGCCTCCAACATTATAAAAACTAATAATGTTTTAATGCAATCATAGTCTTATGTTCTAAAACATATTAAATAAAATATATTACAAAATACATTATATATCTACATTTAATTCTTATATTAGGTACATATTATTAAAAACTATGCATTTAAATTGTTTATTAATAAATTAGTTACAAACATTAATTTTATTTAAATCACATGTTCCTATCTAATCTTTTACAATATGTATATAAAATTCAACATTTTAAAGTTGTAACTTTCTAATTATTTTCTATTTTAATTTATTTGTAGTTATGACTAGGGTTTGGCACTTATTGAACACAAATTATTTAAATTTAGACAATTTTTTTTTTAACTAGTATTTTTTCGACAACAATAACACTATAATCATTATTTTACTGTGTATGTTTGATTTCATTTTCTTTGTCTTCAACTACAGTAAGAAAAATGGTTTGGTTTTGGTTTATTATCTTATCTTTATTCATAAACTGAGTTATATGAAGAAACAATTAGGTATTTCCCTTGTTGCCCTGTCCTGACTCGTTCTATAATTAGGTATATTGACTGATGCGTGAAAGTAAAAAAATAATGTTACCTTTAAAATAAATTTACATAACATAAAATGAAAACTGGGCAAATATGCTATAAATAACAATTAAATTGCCAAAATTTAAGTATGCGTTTTGCTCAGAAAGCAGAGAAATATGCAAAGATATGCAATTAAAACTTGTATTTCAATCTGTTATGACTTAAAACAAATTTATATCTTACTTAGACTATTCTGTAGTCATTATTAGACAATATGCAAAGCAACAAGTCCCGAACCCTAGTTATGACTAATACATTTTATGGTTTAATTTCAGGAGTTGCAAATTAATACTCTTACGACCCCAGCATTATATTATATTTGTGGTCGCAAATGCAACCCCTTGCCACCCCCTAGTTACGCCACTAAATGTGGCATATATATTTAATAATATTGACTATGTTACATATTTGGTACTTTACAAAGTTTTGTTTATTGAAAGAAAAATTTAAAACTTGAAACATTTGTAGTTTTGCCCAAAAAAGTGTTGAATCACTATATTTAAAGCTTTATCTAAATCTAAGAAGAAAGTCATACAAATTAAAAAAATTATTTTTTGGTCAGGTTTTGGCAATGCAGAATCAAGTTCAACAACAACAACAACAACAACAACAAGCTGTTCAAGCAGCCCAACAAGCTGTAGCTGTAGCTCAACAACAACAACAAGCACAACAACAACAAATGATTCGTAATGTAAATCAAGGTCAAAACCAACAATACTCAAACGTTTCAAATACTGGTGGTTTCTTAAGGCCCCCTCAAGCTCCTCGCAGTTGGCAAATGATGCAAACTCAACAGCGTCAACCAAATCAAGCAAGTGCATTAATTGCACAATTAACAACACCTACATTCCAACAAAGATTAGATAGTAAGTAACATTTTTAGATTATAAATGTATTTATTTAATAATTTATGAGGTGGGGGAATAATATGGTCAGGTGGACTTAATATTAGTTGAAGTAATTCTTGAATAGATAGTAACAAAATCTAAAATCTTTAAATAAATTATGAATTGATATGTTGATATTATTAATCATCATTAATGATTTTATATAAAATTAATTATTTATTTGAAAACAAATTCTTAAAACCTAATGAAAACCTAAAATCAATATTACAATCTTATTAACTACACACTTTTAGTGGCATCACAACAACAAGTACAACAGCAGCAGCAACAACAAGTTCAACAACAGCAACAACAACAACAACAACAAGTTCAACAGCAGCAACAACAAGTTCAACAGCAGCAACAAGTTCAACAACAGCAGCAACAACAACAGCAAGCACAACAGCAGCAAGCACAACAGCAGCAAGCACAACAGCAGCAGGCTCAACAGCAGCAAGCTCAACAGCAGCAAGCACAACAGCAGCAACAAGCACAACAACAGCAGCAAGCTCAACAGCAGCAGCAAGCACAACAGCAACACCAAGCACAACAACAACATCAGCAGCAGCAACAGCAACAAGCTGCTCTACGAATTATGAACCAACAGCAGCAACAAGTTCAACAACAACAGCAGCAACAAGTATTTTAGTTAATTGTTAAATAAATTAATAAACGCTGTTAAATAAAATATATCATAATTATAGAATGGACCTGGCAGACAAACTATTTGGACAGGGACATTAGAATGGATAGAAAAATCCAAGCCTTTAAATGAAATACCAAAGATAACAAGAAATGTTCCTTGTATTGTTTCAGCCAGTATAAAAAATGGAGAACCAGAACTGTAAAATGACTACTGCTACTGAAATATTTAAAAAAAAGTGTATTACAGTTATTTTTATCATATTTAGGAAAGCAGAAACGTGGCCCGAAAAACTTATTATGCAATTGATGCCCAAGAATTTAATAGGTAGTATTGGAGGTGCTCATTTAAAAGATTCAAAGTCTGTAGTTTTCCAACCTACACCATGTGAAGCACTAGAATCTTTGACAAAGTACATGACTAGTGGATATGTAAGTTCTTTTAGTACCTATTGTTTCTAACTTTTTATTTATAAAATTAAACTATTTATAGGCTGGCTGTGTACATTTTAATAGTGCTCCGACTTCTCACAATTGTGATGTCAAAGTATTAATTTTGCTTTATACACACGATAGAAAAGCATTTATTGGTTTTATACCGAATGATCAAGCAGCATTTGTAGATAGATTACGCAAGCTTATACAACATCAAAAAGCTTCCTCAGCCATATTACGTCAAGGCCAGGTAAGATTACTAAATTTGTATATAATATATTGTTCTTATTAAATATATGTTTTTGTCTACATGATAAAAGAGTAATATAAATGTATATTAATGAAATGATTTACTTGGTATGTTTATTGAAAATGATTCATTAATTAATGAATAATTATTTTAATTTATTATTAATAATTATTTTATACACTAAACATTTCAATTTGAAAATACATAGTAGATAAAGATTAAAATAAATAGTGGTTATTCAGATTTTAGAGTGTGTAGTTGGTTTACACTTAATCAAAATTTACCAAAAGTATTATACATTTTAAATTTTTAGCTAACCAACCTTAATACTAATTTTTGATATATTGACCACACAGTAGTGTGAATGTGTGATATCGTTTATATTTTTTTTTTTATAATTTAGGTATAATTCTATTAAACATAATATAACAAAATACATTAAAAATCAATGCTAATACCTAAAATATATATTTGTTTACTTCTCATTGTATTTACCGCCATCTATGTTCGATTGTTCCTACTTTGGAAAGATCGTTATAATCTCCGAGGTTGGCCGCTCAATCATGTTGGTACTGCCAAACTGTAAACTGTTTACATTCCCCAAACGCGTACACACTGATCACAAACGCCGATCTAAAATGTCTGTTGTGTATGCCGTGATGCCGTATAAACACGCGTCGTTTGCCGATTAATGTTCTGTTTTCGTAAATTGTTTTCTTTTCATACTTGAGTTTTTACGCAAACAATCACGTATTACTGAACGTGCTCTAGTTGCGTTTAACGCGTCACACATACACTACATACCCGTACAATGGCAGATGCCGATGATCTTTTAGACTACGAAGAAGACGAACAGAACGAAACCGTCGAGAGTGATGACAAGAAACAAGCCAAGAAAGAAGTAAAGGGTAACTATGTGTCTATACACAGCTCGGGTTTCCGCGATTTTCTTTTAAAACCGGAAATACTAAGAGCAATCGTTGACTGTGGTTTCGAACATCCGTCTGAAGTGCAACATGAGTGTATACCACAGGCTATGTTGGGCATGGATATTCTATGCCAAGCCAAGTCCGGTATGGGTAAAACAGCCGTGTTTGTCTTATCCACCTTACAGCAGTTGGAAGTATACGAGAGCGAGGTATATGCTCTGGTCTTGTGCCACACCAGAGAATTGGCTTTCCAGATAAGCAAAGAATTTGAGCGCTTCACTAAATACTTGCCGGCAGTCAAGGTCAGTGTTTTCTTTGGTGGTGTACCCATCACAAAAGACGAAGATACGCTTAAGAATAACAAGCCGCATGTAGTGGTAGGCACACCAGGTCGCATCCTAGAATTGATCAGGAAAAAAAAATTGGTTCTCAATAATTTGAAGCATTTTATTTTGGATGAGTGTGATAAAATGTTAGAGATCTTACACATGCGAAGTGATGTCCAAGAAATATTTAAGAACACACCGTTCAACAAACAAGTAATGATGTTCAGTGCAACACTTAGCAAAGAAATACGACCTGTCTGTAAAAAGTTTATGCAACAACCATTGGAAGTTTATGTTGACGATGATGCCAAACTATCATTACACGGCCTCCAGCAGTACTATGTTAAGCTCACTGAAAAGGAAAAAAATAAGAAATTGTTTGATCTTCTAGACGAACTAGAATTCAATCAGGTAAAATTAAATCTCTATTAAGAACTATTTGATTAGTTATTTTACTAAAAAAAATGTAGTGATATTATTAAACTTAAGAGTTATTGTATGTATATAATATATTTATTTTTTTCAGGTTATCATTTTTGTTAAATCTGTTCAACGTTGCGTAGTTTTGACAGAGCTGCTAAATGAACAAAATTTTCCATCGGTTGCCATGCATGGTGGTATGTCCCAACAAGATCGATTAAAGTTCTATCAAGAGTTCAAAGATTTTCAAAAACGAATATTAGTGGCTACCAATTTATTTGGTCGAGGAATGGATATTGAACGAGTGAATATTGTTATTAACTATGACATGCCTGAAGACACTGACACCTATTTACATAGAGTAGCAAGAGCAGGACGTTTTGGTACCAAAGGATTAGCAATTACATTCATTTGTGAAGAAACTGATGCTAAAGTTTTGAATAGTGTTCAAGATAGGTTTGATGTCACAATTGGTCGAATGCCTAATGAAATTGAGCTCAGTTCTTACGTTGAGAGAAAATAATTTTTATAATATCTAATATTTTACGAAATTTTACAAAACAATGATAATAATATGATAGCTTGACTCATGATTTTCAAGTTTTGTAAGACATATTCTTTCATTTACAAGTGTATTACTCTTTAAGTGGTTTGCTTCACCTTTGAGTACTCATTTTAAAATAAACTGGAAACATTTTGTCAATTTTTTTTGCATTTGTGTATTGTGTATGGTTTAATATTTAGGGACAATAGATACTATCTTCAAAATATGACTAGAAGTTAAGATTGTACATAATAATGCAACTGACTTAATTATTAAACTAATTTGCAAACTGTATTGATATGTAGTTTTTTAAATTTTCCAATATACCTAGAAAACAATTTTTTTTAAAATTATTATGTGTTCTTTAATGATCACCCTAAAGTATTACTGTATGACTAATAAATTATCATAATTTAATTTTTTATAAATGCCAAATTGATTTCTACACGTTAAAAATGTGTTGAATTTTGTTCTACTAGTTAGATTGATTTTAGATTGATTAAAGTTAATTTTGTCACATCATTTAAGTTTTTTATATTATTACAACTCGAAACAATTCAACTGTAAGGTCAATTTTTTTCAAAATTCTAATCCGTGTATTAATATATAAGTGAATTAAAGTTTTTAATAAAAAAAAATGTATTCACTAGAATTTTATCGTAATAATTTTAAGTATATGTGTTATATATTTAGAATTGTGGATCTATGTTGAGATATTGCATGACCCATAATTTAAATGTTTAATGTTCTTACTTTTTAGCACTTCTTCTATACTGTTGGATTTTTATTTTATGTTTAATTTAATATTTTAATCAACTTAAATGAAAAATACAATCATATTTAATAAGTAAAATAAAATTATGATGAATTTTAACCACCAAAAAATTGTATACATTATTTTGGTATTTATTCCCTTATCACAACTACCTAGATTCCCATCCTAAATATATTATTGAAGTAACAGAATTAAATACCTATTTTAACAGTTTTCGTAAATTATACATTAAAATTGATTTTGTAGATTGTTAGAAAATTAATTTTTCATATATACCATGAACTATCTAACTGGAATAATAAACTTCATGTGTTTACAAATAAAGCTCCATTTTTTATTAGCAAAAGACAAATATCTATATGTAACTAATGTCTTAAATTAAAATGAGTCCAGTTTTACTGATCGCCTTCCAAATCTGTTAATGGTTAAATAATAACATTTGCCGGACATAAAAAAAAAAAAAAATAATGATATTATTTATGTATTTGGCTTTATTATTTAGTTAGCATTTGTAATAATCTAAATGATGTGTTTAATAAATACTAAGTACAGTTTTTCCTTAATTTTTTTTGGTGTTTCCAACAGTTGAAAACTATTGAACATTTTTAAAAATGACCTCAAATGTACCAATTAGATTCACTTTCACACAAGATACATTACTAAAGTGGAAAATCGAAGCATTATTACAAGTCTACTAATTGTGAACACAAAAAAAAAACACATCATTGTAAAATCAATACATTTATTGCTCCACTCAAAATCTAAAACTAAACAATTATTATTTGTATTATGTATAAATGCTTAACGGCTTATAATTTTTATAGTGTTTTAATGTACTTATATACTATGTACAGGGTTATTCACCAAATACTGAACTGTTTAATCATCTATCCCTCCTAGTCAGGTTTTAAATATGGCACTGACTTTATGTTATTGTAGCACATATAGTATTTATATAACAGCTACCTGCATTACAGGTGCACCAGTTTTTGTCGTATGTTGTATAATAGATATTCAAACATTCTGTAATACAGTATATTGGTACCTACCCATAGACCTGTATAGTGTGTTAAGTGTTATTCGAGTTAAGGTTTTGTTGTACAATGAATTTATTAGCAACAAAAAAAAGAAAAGTAAACAATTAAGTTATAGGCACATAAAAAATAAAATAGAAATTTGTCTATTTAAGAACAGGCAACCACATCACTATGGGTGTACATTAAAATATATAAGCCACCAAACTATATTTTAGAAAATAATTTTTTTTTCATTAATACATTTTATTTATCTATAAAAATCAACAGGTAAACACCCTAATTAGTGAATATAACGTAATATGAATCAAAAATAATAATTATCTTATAAATTATAAATTCTCTTTTATTATTAGTTTATATTTATTTTATAAAATATGCAAAATCATTTATATAATACATAAATATATTATGGTAGTCCAGTAAATTCTTCATTGATATAACACCTATTTGTAACTGAACCATGAACACCTATTTTATTTTAACATGCACTTATTAATTAATTTATTAACTGGAATATGCAAAATACATTTTTTTTAAATTGTTTTTATAATTACTTTTCATGTATTATTGTAATTATATATTATCAGACTATTTAATTATTTTAAAAGTTTTTCTTGTTAATTGTATTAAGAATAATTGTACTAATTTTTCCGATAAATTCAAAACAAATTAAAATATTTTCATATACTTTGATTATCGTTTTGTTAATATAAAACTTGCAAAATATATTTTTAGAGATAAATAAATGCAATAGTTTTGAATTATAGTCTAATTTTAATTGAATACAGTAAGTTTTGAATTATGGAGCCCGGCCAAAATCTTTTGCTCCTATAATGCTAAAGGTAGGCCTGATACTGCTGGTAGTCTGGATAGTGCATAAGTACACTTTATGGTTTTGATGCTATATAACAGGGGTGGCCAAGTTTAATAGACTTGTGATCATGAACTCATGTCGCGATCGACCTGTTGGCTACCCTTGCTATATAAGTCTTAAATATTTTAATTTTCTATGAAAAATTAACTGTTACGTCATTGTATAATAAAAAACCATTGGTTCAAAATCACTAATTTTCATTATTTGTTTCCAGGGTGGAATGGGAATGCCTCAAGGCAATATGCCTGGACAGTTGCAATTACCACCCGGTCCAAATATGCCTGGTGGTCCAGGATCCAACCAGATGCCTGGACTTATGCCTAACAGCGCATTAACAGCCTCTTTACAAAGTCAACCACAATCAAATTTGTGTTAGTAATTACATCAATTATAAGAAAAATGCAATCAAATTTGTTTGAATAATAATTTTTGTTTGCCATACTAGCTGAATTAATGGGGTCCAATAATTTTGCACCACAAAGTAATCAGGTTGTCCCTAATAGTCCATCAGTTCAAATGATGCCTAGTCCTCAACCTACTGGACAACCGGTTAATAATCCAAATATGCCTTTACAGGTAAAATAATTTCAAAATAATACATTATTTGTATTGCTTTACATTTGATGGATTATTTATAGAGTCCTGGAGGCGTTGGAAATGTTGGTGTTCGTCCATCACAAGGCCAATACAGTGAACAAATTGAGATGGCTAGAAAGCAAAATTTGGCCAAGATACATCAACTTCGACAGACATTAGAAGCAGCCCAGCAACAAGAATTACAGTATAAGTCTCAAATGGAGGTACTTAGATTGTTTTGAACTTTTGTATTTTAATGTTTTTATTATTACTAATATATTAATTGTAGATACAAAGTCATCAAATGAACATACCACAAATGCAGCAACGTTTAGAACAAGCCCAAATGCAAGAAAACATATTGAAGTCTCAGCTAGAAGTACGATGAGTATATTATTTTTTATATGTTAGAAATATTTAAATAGTATTATATGGTATAGATACGTAATCAAATGAATGTGCCCCAAATGCAACAAAATCTGGAACATGCTCAAATGCAAGAGACCATATTAAAAGCACAATTGGAAGTGAGTAAACTTTTTCAATGTGTTGGTCTATTTGTTATGTTATTGTTTAAAGAGCATTTGATTGAAATATTTGAAATATGTATTTTGGTAGATTTATTTATATTGTTGGTAATTTTGTGTCTAGCATCAACAAGAAGAACAACACAAATTGAGAACCCAACAATTCCATATCCATCAACAGCAACAGCAGCAGCAGCAGCAGCAGCAGCAACAGCAACAGCAACAGCAGCAACAGCAACAGCAATCAAGACAAATGGTTCCTGGAAATCAATCACCACAGATTATGGGTAATAGTGCACCACAGCAGAGATTGCTGCGACCACTGATGTCCAGTAATCCTGGTCTAAGACATTTATTACAACAAGTATGATTATACAACAATATATTACTGTTTATGTTTTTAAGAACAATATATCAAATTTGTTCAAATAACATTTTTTTTTGATTGAATTACTAATTTAAAAAAAAATTTAGCAACCACAATACAGACAACAAATGATGGGCATGCAACAGGTTCCCGTTGCTCAAGGCAGAACTTTGCAACCACAGCAACAGCAACAACAATATGATGAAGTTCATACCTTCGACTTTCTCAACTAACTGAATTTTAATATAATCCTTTTTTAGGTTTATTTTGGTGAAATCATTGTCATTTTTTTTTATTTTAATCATTGAGTAAATGCTAATAAACAATTTATAATCATTTTATAAATAACTCCATTTTTTTTTTTAACCAAAAGATTATTGGTTATTGACAAACAGATCTAGAATTCCTGTTTATATAAATTTTATTTATTATTTTTTTATTTGTAAATAATTTCATCAATTTTGTTAGACACCCATAATAAAAAATACTTATTTTTTCTCATGGCTAGACTAAATGTCTTCACCAGAAGGCTTCTAAAATCTGTTTTTTCAAGTCATTTATCATTTATATCTTTTACTTATTGTTCAATATTATTATGTAACAGGTTGTAAATTAAATTATGAAAAAAAAAAAATTTTGGCCTAGATTTTAGCCTGTTTTAATATTTTAAGATAATGTGATTTTCATTTATGTATTTATTTTAAATTAATTGGAAATATTAATTGATCCCTATCCTAATTTTAATAAGTATATAACAATTTATATTTATCAAGAGTACAATTTAGTATTTACTAGCCTATGCTCTATTCTAGTATTGACATGATACCTTAGCTCTGGTCTGGTAATCTAGTTAAGTATTTATTTTTAAATAAGTTAGAAAAGCTTACTCTACAAGCGTGCTAAATTCCAAATAACATAAATATTTAAAACAATAAACTATAATTCCTTATACAATTTTAAAAGATTTAAGTAACCTTGTAAATACTTATGTGAAGAAACCTAAATAAATTAAATATTTTAATTTTTTAATTTTAAATTGTTTTTATTGCACAATCTGTTAAAACATGTTGAAAAATAAGTGAATATGGTGTATGAGAAAACAAAATAAGACATGGTTCACATGTTGAAGAAACCTCCCATAGTCCCATTAGCAGTGTTGGGGAGTAACTTAACTTAAGTTACAAGTTACTGTAACAAAATTACTTTTTAAGTAATTTGATGGTAATTTAATTACATTTTATTGTAAGTAATTTAAATGTAATTTAAGTTACTTTTTTGTAGTAATTGTTACTAAATTACTCGTTATATTTTTTTGGTTTAATAAATGTTAAGAACTTATTGATAATGAGTGTAAATATTAAAATATACCATATTGAGAACGCATTGTTGTTAAAAATAAATTTGAAAAATAAAGAATAATATTTAATGTGTATCAAAATTAGTATTAATTGTTAATAATTTCATATTGTTGATTGTCATTATTTAGTTTGTGTATTGTAATATAGACAAAATGGTTATTATAAGCTCCAGTGATATTAAAAAAAAAAAGTAACTTTTATTGTAATTGAGTTATTTTTTAAACTCAAAAGTAATGTAACTTGACAAAATTTAAAAAAAGTAACTTACAAATAATTTAGTTACAATTTCAATAAGTAATTAGTAATGTAATTTAATTACCCAAAATAAGTAACTTCCCCAACACTGCTCATTAGGTGATTATTGATACGAGTAAAATGGTTTTTAGTAAAATTAAATATACTAATTTGTAAATAACTGATAAGACATTTTTAAAATACTAATATTTTGATATTTTTGAATACTGGCCAGTATGAATTTTCTTTTAACTGAACAGTTATAAAATTAATAATTATAATGTTACAAATAATATCTATTTCCTTGTTTACAAAATCAACAATCATATTAATAACCAGGACTCGTAAGTTCATGCCCTACAAAATGCCTAAATAAGCATGCATTTCTGCACTCAAAATTGGCAAAATATGCATTGAAATATCCCTTAAAAAGTTAAAAAGTATACATTTATATGCACTAAATATGTAAAATTATGCATTTAAAAAATTATAAAATATTTTAAAAAATTTCTATTTTTAATTTTATGTTTATTATTTTTAGCCTGAAGCCCTGAAACACTTTAATTTAAATCATTTTATGTTGCGACCGAATTCCCAAACATTTTATATAAATATATAATAAATATATTAAGATTATATTGAACAATTTTAAACGCTATCGTTTTTTTCGTCAAATGTTGATTCTTTTATAGTGTTTCCATAAAAAAATTCATATTGATATAATAGTATGAATAGGAATATCAAAATCATGTCCATATAATATGCCCGATAAAATAAAAATATGCCAAATAGGCAAAAAACCACTAAATATGCAAAATAAGACTTTACATATTTAACTGTGGTACCTTGAAATTGATTTCTATATCATCCAGCATTAAATACAACTTAGCAAGACTGATATGCAAATGCATGAACTTACGAGCCCTGCTAATAACTATAGAGATATGGACACAACGAGGGAGGGATTTAAGGTATATATTTTTTATTTATATAATATTGAGGGAACTTATGTTTAGAAATCTAAAAGTATAATATTATCTCTGCATTGCAACTTTTATGGTGAGCCCATTTTTAATAGTTATTAGTTAGTACTATTGAATTAAATTAAAAATACATTGCCGATCTATGAAAAGTAAATATATAATTCCTATTTGAATTTACCATTTATTAGATTTTGGTTAAGATTTAAGTATAACTCAGTTAAAGTACAAATAATGATTTATAGTTATATAGTCGTATGTTAAAAATAAACACTATCGTCTGAGCGATATTCTGGTTTCCACATTTTAATATAATATTCAGTAATTGTCTATCGATACCTATAAATGTATAGGTATTTAGATTTGATTTAATTGTTGAATTTTCAAATAAGTAATTTCCCGTTAACTGCATAAAACGATAATCAATTCACCACGGAAAAGAAGAACCATCGACAGTACCGATTACCAGAATTTATTCACATATAAAACTATAAAGAATTAATATTATTCTTTAAACTGTGACCAAATCATAGAATTCGAACTTCCAGTTACATTTTTTTATAGAGCCCCACATGACTCATACAAATTAGAAATATTGTGTGTTTTAAATGACGTATGACGTATTAGGTTAAGTCGCGAATTAAGATATCTTTCGAATTCGTTATTCGTTAAGTTCAACTTTAATTTCTTAATATTTCACATTCGAGAACCGAGACAAATAGACAATTCTTAATTTTAGTTTCTATTAACGATCGTGTCACCATGTTATGATAACTTACTCCGATTCTGCAATAGCCGATAGATAATATTATAGAACCGAAATGTATAATATTGATATTTAAGAATCACGGTGACTGGCGACTACCGACATTTTAAACTTAAGGCATTCAACACTCTTAGATTTCAGAAAGAAATATTGTTCAATAAAATGTTAATATTATGTTAATAATTAATTTATAATATTATAATAATTTTGCTGCTACTGTTACGATAATATGGTTGTAAAAATAAAAATGTAAAATGTGAATTGTAATGTTGTACATTGTTGCAATCATAGACATAAATACCTAAAAAATTATTTATTATTATTAATATATTTATATTTTATATTAAGAGGTTACTTAAATACTTTAATGGTTGTAATAAATTGTGACGTTTTGCAAACATAACTAAATAATGGGTAGAAAACTTGGATTGTTAGACTCACAAACTAAGATATACCTATTACCTAAGTAAACCTAAGTATATTTTAGTTCATGGTTGGGCCTAAGGTTGAATCACAGAATAGTTTAAATGTTTAATCTATTATTCTATTCTGTGGTTGAATGTTGAAATCATTATGATAAATTGATAACGATAATAATAATCATATTGATAACGTTCTTATTATTGTTATTTGTTATTGAAATTGAATATTTGACTAGTGACTACATACAACTGGCAAGTGGCTACACAGTTGTAGTAAGTTCTATTACTATATCTAATAGGTAATATAATTGTAAGACGTAAGCGATCACTTGGTTATAAGTCTTGCGAAAATATTATGTTGTTAATAGTCTGGTGGGAAAATATTCCGAAGACCGTTTTTAGATATCAGTTGTCGGCCTTCCTCAAATCCTATCCGCTGTGACTTTTCACTTCAAGTCAAATGAGTTAATGCGTTTGTGGCGTTCCGTTTTAGTAGATCTTACACTGTAGACTGTCTGTGGGTAAAATATAGGTATGGCTGGCAAGTCGACGGAACCAGAATCGCCAAAGAAGAATGAAAAGTTTGACAAATTTTACACAGAAGTGAGTTAATAGACATATTGCCGATTAACGGCTTGACATTATGTTGTGGTATTTTATATCATCGTTTCATTAACAGGTTAAAGAAATCGAAAAACGTGACTCTGTGTTGACGTCTAAACAACAGATTGAAAGGCTCCTGCGCCCTGGAGCCTCATATTTCAACCTTAATCCATATGAAGTACTCCAGCTAGACCACGACACTCCTTTGGACGAGGCAAAGAGAAAATATAAAAGAGTAAGTCTTGTTTAATTTTCAATTTTTTTTAAGAAATAATTTTTGTTTTATAATAACATTTTGATTGCTAAAAATTATTTTAGTTGTCTATTTTGGTGCATCCAGACAAGAACCAAGATGATTTAGAAAGAGCAAACAATGCTTTTGAGACCGTTAACCGTGCATGGAGGACAATTGATAATGATGAATCTCGAAAAAAATGTCAAGAGATCATACAGGAAGCCAAGGATATGACTGAATTCATGGTTGTAGAGAAACGTAAAAAATTGAAAAAAGAAGGCAAAGATACAAAAGTTGAAGAAGACGATCCATCTATTATGAAGCGTAGTATTTATGTTCAAACGTGTAAATTATTTGCTGATCTAGAACGCAAAAGAAAAGATCATGAAGCGAGAGAATTACAAGAAAGAAAACGGAAACGGGAACAAGAAATAGATGAAGAACAAAAAGCAACTGTGTCAAAAGAATGGCAAAAAAACTTTGATGTGAGTTTATTTATTGATTATTAACACTATTAATATTGTACAAACACTTGTGATAGAACTCAGTGTGCTGAAACATTTTAATTTTAAATGAATAATAAAAAAAATTTTTTATTAATTATTTAGTTTATAGGTAGTACAAAAAATTGATTAATAATGGATACAATTCATATTTAATGTTAAAAAATTATATTTTTTGTACTAAAAAAATATCAGTTCTCAAAAAAAAAAAAATGAAATATTTGGTTTATATGTTTTTGTTATGAAACTTGTACTACGAAAAAGATGCATATTTTTTGATTAATTTATGACAGAGCACACAATATTTATTTTTTTCTTATAAGTAGAGCATGACTTCAAAAATAAATATTTATTCAAATTATAGTTCTTGATGGTTTACTTAAATTTAATTAAGTACTCACTATGTTTAATAATTGGATAAATTAAATAGAAATGTAATTATTAAACCATTCAAAAGACATATTTATTTACTTATTACTAAATGTTAAGTCTAAAACTTTATGTCCATTATACTAATATATTTTATATCTTTATTTTTTATCAATAGATTATGTTATGTATTACAAAATTTTCAAAGTTTCAGTGTTTTGTTGTTAGGTTATTTGTCTTTTTATAATGCACAATACACAATTCTTTAATTATAAAAAAATATATTATAGGAGTCAAGGGAAAGCAGAGTAAACAGTTGGAAAGCATTTCAGGAATCAACCAAAAAATCAAGCAAAAAAATCAAAATTTTTAAGCCACCTAAACATAAAGCAGAATCAAGATAAAAAGATTAGGTAATGTAATATATAAAAAATAGTATATATTTTTTTAATTTATTAGTAATATAATTGTATTGTTTTATTTTCAGTTAAAATTATAGGCTCCATGTTTTCAATTGTATCACATTGTAAAATAAAATAAAAGTTTTCCATAAAACTCTTTATTCTTATTTATCTTTTTACATGCATAAAATTAAAATAAATAATTTTTTTTCTAAAAATCAAATTATGTATGTTTAGAAAATAATGTTCTATTATTTTCCTGTATTATAATTAATAGTTAAAAAAAGATCAGACTGCTTTTAAGAAATAAATATCTGTAAACATAGTTCTTATCATATAACAATTTCTGTGTACATAAAAAAAAAAATGTTTTATATCTATATTCTATATAGTATTTAGGTAACAATTATAATGTAATGAGTTTTATTTTATAAACTAATTTATATTTAAAGTATAAATATAACATATTTTTTTAACTTTATATAAATAATTTATCAATAAATAATCTTTCAGCGTAGTTAAAAATTAAATTCTTAACTTTCAGACTAACTGAAATACTTATCAATGACTCAATTTGTTTTTGTACTTCATCTTCAATATAATATGTTATATGTTAACTTTAAATATATTAATCAAATGTTTTTTTGAATGAGATTCAAATTATTGTTGTCATTGTTTATCAAAATACACATAAATTTAAAAATGTGTTTAAAAAAGAAAAGATAATGAAATTTGTCTTACAATATTAATATTATTATTTATTATCATCACAATATCTTAATATTAAAAAATTAAGTCTTTATCGATTGAGTTTTCAATTGGTTTCTTCTGTATCATGATCATCATTATCACCACTGAAATCTTTTGAGCTGACTTCTTCTTTATCGAGTGGGAAATCTATTCCATTTTCAGAAGTCGATAGTGCTAATGAGAGTGGAAATTTGGGTTTGCGACACACAAAATATACGCTTTTGTACTCGTACTGTAGCATAGACTGTGGATTTTGTGCATATTTGGTTGGCACATTTAAAATTTCTTTCTATAAAATCAGACAATTATTTTAGGTACTTACTAAAATAAAACTTAACTTAACTTTACCTCAAACCGAAAACCAATCCCTTTAATCACTTCTTTTATTACTTGGTAACTTGGTTCAATAGAATTTTGATCAAACACGTTACTATAATGATACAATAATGGCCCTAAATTGACCCATATGCCACCAGGCTTAAGTATTTTATAGATAGTTTCAATAAATGCAACTATATTGTTGGCACAATCAATAAAAAAACATGTGGCAATACAATTCCATTCATCTTTATCTGTGTAAACCTATAATCATTTGAATAAAGTAAATGATGTCTTAACAAATTGTAATCGAAAACACATATACTTGTAAAAAGTCACCAGCAGCCATTGATATATGTGCACTTTGTGGTAACTCATTGGCTGGATTGATATCAGGAAATGAAATACATTGCATTTGGTGTTCAGTTTCTAAATTGTTATCACACTGATGAATCCACGGATAAAGCACATACATATTAACACCTCGACATCTACAAATCATAATTATTATACATAAAGTTATCAAAAAAAATTAGTATATACATCTATAAATATTGTAAGAAAGTAATCATTCTTACCTGTTTAATACAAAATTTGATGCTATTAACATAAACACAGAAAACTCATTTCCTTGACTTGTGTAACCCAATTTGGCGATTTCAAACACTAATCTTCCAAGACCAGCTCCAGGTACCAAAATTTTAATTTCAGACGGTGTAACACTAAAGTTATTTGTTTTAGTTATTATGTTACAAAATCAGTAAATATTATTAGCACGTACGATTCTAATGGAAATTCATTTAAAATTTCATCAATGATAGGTTTATAACAAGTGTTACGTTCTTCAATTCCTTCAGTGCTCCAATCTCGTACAAACTGTTTCAGAGTTGATTGTACTTTTTCCAAATCCGATTCAATTGGTTTGTAATCATCAGTTGAATGCTAAAACCATTAAATATATGACAAATCATAAATGAGAAACATTAATACTTATATAATTTGTTTATTCATTTGTTTTATCATTACCCAACCATCTAGACTAGGAGTATTTTGATTTTCAAACAAATATGCAGTATCTTTAATCATTTCTAATATAACATTATAGTTATAATCTACACAATGTCTTATAGTTTCCAAACTGTTACTGTAGTTAATCAATAGTCTTTGATGTTGTTCTGGTAATGATTTCAAGTAGTTTATAGACTTGGTGAGTCTGCTCAAAGAATGAATTCTGAAAAAAAAAATGAACATTAATTAAATTAATATTAATACTATAGTACAAAACAAATTTAAAAAGTATAAAAATTCAAATATTTTACAATATATTTATTATATTAATGGTTTTTATTGATAATATGATCAAAAATTTCATTACCTATTATTATTTTTTAATTAGGTTCATAAAATATGATTAACTTAAAGAAAATGGCTCAATATATTTTAATTTTATTTATAGATAAAATAAATAATAGTATTTTTACAGATTCAGAAGTTTAAATGCATTGTCAATGTATTTAAGCATTTTGAGAAAATTGATTTTCGACAAGTAAAAAAAAGATGAAATTAATCATCAAATACCTACAAAATATGTATGTAATATTGTAATGAGTATATAATGTACATTTTTTAATTAATTTTTTCTGCAGCTAACACACATACAATATCAGTAATATATTGTCAAACTTTAAACTGTTATTCAATTTTGTCGAAATTATATGCAACAGGAAATTGTCTAAAAGAAGACAATCAAAGTATCTATTAAAGTAGATTTAAACAAATAAAATAGAGTATAAAAATAATATACTTCAAGCACTATTAAGGATGATTTTTTCATGAACAATGTGTTAACTTATGTAAAACAAATGTCTCAATTATTTTTGATCAATATTAATATAAACACAAACACAATCATCAATCATATTACAAAATTACCGGTAAAACATGAACGCTGTTATGATTCGTTGGAAGCTCTTTTTCTCTTCTTCCATTTTCTCTTCATCTGTGTGACAAAAATCCATCTTAAGTAGGTATGTTTTTTGTTAGTTTATCTATTCGAAAGTATAAGGTAAGAAAATAGTATAATATATAATCTATAAAAAAAAATACAACAGCTGTACTTAATCGTTTCTACTGAGAAAATAAACATAAATTTAAACGGTTCACAGAAAATAATCCGAAAGCAACATGTTATTATGTTACATGTGCTCGGAATCCAAAGTTGGGTGAGGAAAAAATCGTATCTACAGACGTGATGATAAAGTAATAAGTAATGAATAATAATAATAAATGGTTACGGGAAATTGTAACTTATGAGTAGTAAGTGAGCTTATAAGTATTGGTAAGTAGTGTGATAATATTATCACAGAATAGATTTAATTTAATCTGTGATATTGTACTGGGTCCACGATATATACAACACTGTATTCTATTTAATATCTATAAATCTATAATTTACTACAATTAACTATAATAATGTATTATAATATTATACTATTATATTATAATCTTTATTAAATATCTATTTACACAGAATAAAGTGGTACTGACTACTGAGTAATAAACGATGAGTAAGGGGCTTCTAAACTAAATCTCCGTAACGGTATTCTAGCGCTCCTAGCGAATAAAATATGTATTCAGTGCCATCAATTATTAATAATATCATTGAATGTATTATGGTGGTCAATTTATAGTCCGGATTTATAATCTCTTATTGTAAAACACATAAAATATGATGCTAATTGCTAATATTCTCTTCAAAAACTTAAAAATATTCTATTGAGAATTATTCTAAAGAAAATATTCTCAATATAATATGCTTTAGTAGATATAAAATTTTAGATTCTGAGATAAATGTATTGATTTTACATTGTTGTGTGTTTTTTTAATTTTTTTTTTGTGTAGGTCATCACGTTTAAGGGCAACAAAAGTGCTCCGATTTTCTTTATCAGCATCTTTTCTGATAGGTAAGTGAATCTAGTTGGTACTTTAGGGAGTCAAAAGTAAAAATTCTCAATAATTTGTAAACGTGTCGGGAAAAACAAAAAAAAAAAAAAATTAAGGAAAAACAGGTATTTTTCACAAGGCAATTTTTTAACAAAATTTATTTTTATTTTTAATGTAACAAAATAAATAATGACCGTAAAAACACGACATTTTCTATAAATCATAAAATGTTCAAAATATTTTGATTTTTTTTGAGCTATTTATAAGCATAATACATTTTTGGGTTTTTTTTTTATTATTGCTGGTAAAAAAATTTTCAGTCCGTCAAAAAACTTAAAAATGTAATACAATGTTCTTCATAACCTGTAATTGAAAATTAAAAATAGTTGAGCGTTAGTCTATAATAGTTTTTTATAAACGTCTAATTTAATTTCGACAAAATACTTAAAAATTACGAAATTTTGCATTTTTTTATAAGGAAATTCATAAAATATTTTCTGTTCAAATCTAAGATTTGAAAATGCACAGCATGATTCTCCATTGCTTTTTCTACCTTACACAAAAAAAAAACCGAAAAGTCAAACTAATTTTTTATGAGCGTTTTAAATTAGACATTGGATATTCACCCGTAAATTAACGATTTCTCAGGGAACTCTTTTCTTATTTTGTTGTAATTCAAAAAGAAATAACTGTAGATATTTGACATTTTTACCAAATATTGAGATTATCATTTTCTATACACCAAAAAACTGAAAAAATATTTTGACAATTTTTGAGCTAATTGTAGGCCAGCTTAAGAAATTTTTGGTTTTCAAACATTTTTTTTTTATAAATATAGATTAAAAAATGTTCGTTGTGTCTAAAAGGGTGGAAATTTAATACAAGGTTTCTCGTTAGTTGTTATAATAGCAGATAAAAAATATTAAAAATACAAAGTTACATTTTTTTTTATAATCATTTAAAATTCAAATTTTGACCAAAATTTAACCAATGTTTGCAAGTTAGTTTGTAGTTCAAAATTTATAAAATGTTCAATTTTTACAGCTAAGAATTGAAAATTTAAAACAAGATCTTTCGTAATAATAAGTGTCTATTGTAACCAGAAATTCAAAAAAATGTATTAACATGATGGTTTTTCTAGACATTTTTAGTTCAAATTTGGACAAAATTAGATATTTAAATGAAGAAAAACAATGTTATTTATTTGATTATTTCGTTGTAATTTAAAAATATTTATCGTGTATTCTTGAAACTTAGTATATTATTATATTTTATACACTTAATGACATTTTGAAGTACAATGTTTTCTCCAAAAATTAATTCAACCTACTGTATTCTTGATAGTAAAATTAATTTTTTTAATAGCAATAATATCATAAAATACACTTAGTTATGTAGACAAACTGTCTTCGTTCATAATCGTTTTTCGTATACAATGATTATATATCATTGAATTCAAATTTAACATATTTATTACAGTGACCCACTTGACACTTACTGTATAGCAGAGCGGCAGTGCGGCACCCTGCATTTGCCAATCTTTTTTTTTATTGAAAGCACTATTCTTACTTTTTTTGGACAATAATTTTCCATTCATAATTTTTTTATTACGATTGTGCCCTTGATGATAGTGTATTAGTGTATATAGTGTATATATATATTATAAGTTTATTAATTTTTATTATATATATAATATATATTTTATATATTTATATATATAGATATTATATTATATTAATAACCAGGAACATTGAACTAATGTATTATATTAATTATTAGGTCATCAATACGTCATAACATATCATTAATTTAAAGTTGTTTATTTATTGTGTTATATTATGTAGGTAATCACAAATTTTTTATTGATATTATATTATTTTTGTGTGCGATGATCAGACAATTTATTAATTATTTCTCTCGCTGAGACCATATTTTTATTTAATTATTTAATTAATTGACATACATCCATTTATTTACTTTTGAAATACATTATGTGTGTAAATTTACAATTGATAAAATCATCATGTACATTTATATTTTATATACCTAAATACAAGTATATTATTATATTATATTTAATATTCAAATACAATAAAAATAAGTCTATTTTATGTATGTGAAAATCTATGCAAAGATCTGAAAAAATTTAAGTTGGGTTCCGAGAAATTCGATCGCTTAAATTAAAGGGGAATAGTAAGTTGGTACACGAGACCTAGCAGGTAGGCGATTGCATACGTTAGTTACTACAAATGTGATGTGTTAATCCCTACACGAATATAAAAACGGGATGTGTAAGTTCCTACACACAAAAACACAGGTACATGCGTAAGTTCCTTCACGGCAAAAAAGTAACTAGGTCCTACACAGCAGAATAAATAAGAAAAATTCAAAAATTACTCTGTGATTATTGCATATGAAAATGTATTATTCATTTTTTATTCTTATTTTATATTTTTTTATTTTTATTATTATTAATATTATTCGATTTTTATACACTTACTGACATTTGAACTTTTTTTATACCTAGGAACTTACATATATAATTTATCGAATTATTCGATTTTTTTTATATTAGCTATGCATTATGCGATTTTTATTATATTTAATTATTTATTCTATTTATTTATGAAAATGTAAAAAAAAAAACTTGGGAGACTGGCTGACAGATCGTCTTATCTCAGAATCGTTTTTCGAATGATTTTACATCATTCAATTCAAATTTAACACATCCGTTACAGTAGCAAATTCGACACCTACTATACAGCAGAGTGATACCTACTTGTCTACCTTTGTATGCATTGAAATGCTGCAGAAGAACATACAATTAAAATGTATGTTGTCATTCAAAAAATAATTTTAATTTAATTAAAAATATATAATTATTTAGAGTGATGCAAAAAAAGTATTTTGAAATAATAAGTGTTCTTCGATAAAAGAAACACCTGGTGTATATTATATATATTATAAACCTCTGTAATTAATGTTGTCAACTACGTCGTCACGCAATAACTTGTTTTGTATAAGTTGCAAAAGGCTTGGCAATTATTTCAGTGTCCACATTCTGAATAGTGTTCGTTCTGTCTCATTCAACCTCGACGGCTCGACCCGTTGCAAAATATCAATGACCCGTAAATCGATGGCCATTACATATTTATAAGATTTTCTCAAATATCTAAATACTCAAGCGTTTTTCTCCAATGCTGTCATTAATTCCGCATGGTTTCCATACACGGAAAGCTATTCATCACTTTTTGGACTTTGTGATCGGATATCGACCAACTACAAAACGGTTTTGTTAAAATGTTGTTTATTCAGGTTTTTTTTTCGGTGTTGGCTTGTTTGATACGTCCGTTTAATTTTGTGGTCGGTGTATCGTGTTTACGACATCGCAACTTTTATTTCATCTAAAATTTACGTGATCCATACTCGCACGGAATTTAAGGTTATGGCATTAATCGTGTTATTTATTAACATTTGAAATTTTCGACTTTTTTAGTTTTTTTATCTATTTATGTTGCTAAAACTTTTGTTTTTAGTTCAAAAGTTTGAAAATGTAATATAAAATTTACCTTAAGTTATCTTAGAGAAATATAAACATATAAAAAACTTGGGCATCACAATAATTTATTTATAGACATTTGAAATTCAAATTTTACAAAATTGAATATTTCAATGACAAATAACAATTTTATTTACCTATTACTTATTATAGTTATTATAGTTCACCATCACGTAGGTTTTTTATTATTCACACCTACGTCTATATAAAACGATATTTTTTATGCGATGAACCATTTGGTTCTAGCGGGTCACGTTGTCTGGTCAAACATTGAAAGTGCTAAACGAGGACATTTTGTACGGTCGGGTTCAACTTGAGTTGACAGATCGCAGACACTTTGTAGGTTGTAGTTTGTATTTGTACTATAAAGTATGTATGCATATTATATAAATAAAGTATAAAATATAATAATATCAAGTCTGAAGTTATGACCGATTATATTAAAAACGTTAAGTTAAATACATTATATTTGGATGGACTGGGGTAATTTTATCAATTTACTATGAGGTGAATGCCCTGAGCACCAGATTTTAGTCGAGGGAAAAATTAAATATCTTCCTTTAGTGATCAATGATTATAATTTATCATTATGGTGGATATGTTGATTGTGAATTTTGTCATTAATAAGTAGGTTTCCTATACTGGCTGATGTCGCCTGCCATAGACTCATAGCTGCACGTGTACAGTTTGAATTCAATGAAAAAATTACATACAATTCACAAGCAAAACTATTCTGAGAGGAGATTGTATGACAGTTTATATTCCTAAAGATATTATACTTTTATTTTTATTTTTTTTATTGATCGTAAATACAACTCGGCAGCATAGGCCATTAGTTTACATGACTTAATTAGTGATTAAATTATATACATAATAATCTTATATTAATTATACAATTACATTTTATTGATTAAATTAGTAAGTTTTAGGAATTTCAGGGTTTTTCGGTTCTGGTCTGGGTTTGGGCCGAGGGTTGCATCAAGGGTTTCAGTCAAGTTTAGACCCAATCGCTCCTGGTCGTAAATAGAGCATTCTGTCAGGATGTGTTTGATGTTGAGACGTTTCCCACAGGCTTCTCAGTTGGGAGGTTCATCTTTTGACATGAGGTATCCATGGGTTAGCCTGGTGTGTCCGATTCTTAAGCGATTTAGTGTGGTTTCATCCTTTTGATTAATGTTAGGATTATCCCACCTGAAGGTTGTTGACTTAATTTGGTTTTGTTTTGTAGTCTGGCTATTCCAATCTATATGCCATTTTTTTCTTATAGATTTTTTCAATGAGTTTTTAAGGTCGTCGTAGGACAGGGAGTCAAGTGATAATGTGTCGTTGTTGGAGACGGCAATTTTGGCGTATGTGTCCGCAGTTTCATTACCTATAATTCCGGTATGTCCCGGAATCCATATCAGTAAAATTTGTTTTTTGTTATGTTTGGCTTCGTCTAGTTTGTTTTGGATGAGGATGGCAATGTCGCTGGGGTTAGTTTTGTTTTTTATACTGTTTAAGGCGCTGAGAGAGTCACTGAGAATCACAAAATTGGTGTGCGCTGAGGTGTTTACTAAATCTATGGCTTTTGAAATTGCCAGAGCTTCAGCGGAGAATATTGAGCACTCATTTCGAAGTTTGAATGTTAAGTTTTGGTTTTCTAATATGATTGCGATTCCAACCTCATGATCTGCCTTTGAAGCATCGGTGAATATTTTTTGAAAGTGCTTGTATTCTTCAAGGATTCCATGCATGTGACTTTTAAATATCTCAGGGGCTGTATTATGTTTGGATAAGGTGTTAAGCTCGGTGTTAATTTGGTAATTGTTTTCCCAAGGGGGAGTTGAGTTAAATTGAGATATTATATTATATAGGTGTTTATTGCTAATAGTTAAAAATTATTTATTTACTAATTGTCATAAACTCATAACTAATAAAGTATAGGTTTAACTAACTTTTGCATAAAATAATTCGCATATTATATTATAAAATAATTATTTAAATATTTTTTCATAATCCATGTGCTATTGTAGTATGATAAGCTTATTTAACTTTTAAGTCAAAACAACAGAACGATATTACTGATATTAGGTAATATAGGTAATTAGGTAATAGGCTCATGAATTAAACAGCATAAAATCAATCTAAATATTATAAAAATATCATTGCGTTTATAGAAAATAATAATATAAGTAGACTGACAAAAGTTTCAAGCCTTAAGGATAATATTATTTTAATTTTAACAAAATAACAAAATTCGTTATTCTTTAACTGTCTAATTTCGTCGAAATGTGTCCAAAATGTGTCCAAAAAATTCTGACAAACTTTAACATTAAAATTGAATGCCAAGTTCACAGCTACTCGTCCTACAATTTTCAATTTCATGGAATTTTCGAAGCAGATACAGACTGACATGTATATAAAGCTCCGCAGCAAGAATATTAGGAAAACAACTAAAAACCAGCAAAACATTTGTGATATTATTCAGAAATGTATTGATCAATTTAAACAAGGAAAAATTAACAGAGCGGTTGCAGTTTCCTTCAAGTTCAAACCACAAGTATTTTAGTATTCATTCAGTTCAATTTGTTTAGATTTATTTAATTTATATATTTTTTAAAAGTTAACACAATTTATTTAGATTTTAGATTCATTTATTTTAAACGCCAACAACATTTTTAACCATGCCTACAGACAATTTCGTCTCACTGCAGCCAGTCCTAAGCCTGTAAATGGAAAGGACAATTTTGTTGATTGGGAGCTGATACGTCCACACCACTGGCATAGGGTTAGAGCCAATACGGCCACCTTTAAGTGAAAGGTGGGAGCTGAAGGGACAAACGCTAGCCGGTGCGGATACATCTATCGCAATATTATGGTTGAGACACTCTTCGACCAAAATCGTACCCTTCTCTTTTCGGACAATTAAATGTTCGACCAAAACAAAAAGTTTAGAAAATAATATACTTTAATATACATAGAAACATATGAAAGCAAATTATTAAAAATATAAGTTGTATAAAATGTGTATAATATAATATATAAATAAATAATAATAATATTTAATTATTAAATGTACCTAATATAGAAAACTCTTTACGTATAGGTAACTATCAATCTTGGTATATTAAACGATAAAGCTAGATACCTATAACCTATGTATGGTAATTACCATTACAATCAACCTTACGACCACCGATCAAATAATTAATGACAAATTAATAATTATATTGACAAAAATTATATATTTTATTATTATTTATTTATATATTATACCTATATAACTTTTATATATTTAATAATTTTCTGTAAAATGTTTAATATTAATAAAATTATATACCTAAAATGTTTATATTTCTATATATTAAACTTTTTGTTTAAGTCAAAAAGTGAATCGGCCGAAAAGGGAAAGGTACGATTTTGGTCAAAAACAGCTATGCTCCGCAATATTAGACGACGAATATTAATGAACTTCCATAAACCTGCTTTTATATTCACTGGGTCTGACTCTGACACGACGGAAATGATTTTTAAATGAATTTAATAAACCTATTAACTATTATTTTGTATTAAAACACCATGTGGATCGCGATAGAGTTTCTGCAGAAAATTTGAGTGACGATAGTAGTAAGATTGATAAACAAAACTTGAAGATGAAATAACATATTTTACTAATTTAAAAAATTTGAGAGAATCTGGGATTATGTTCAAGACTTGTATTTATTGGTAACAGTTTATTGCAATCAAATCATACAGGTACCTAAGTTAGTTTCTTATTTGTATAGATACATTTTAATTTTGATTATAAATATAGTTATTAATTATTGATTTATCAATAGTAATATTTTTAATATTGCAGTTAATCCGTGTATGGTAATTTTACAGACTTACCAAATACCAAAAAAACAAAGATAGTATTTTAAAAATTTGTTTTTTTAAATTTTAAATTTATGATAAATATTTCAGGAGAATTTTTTGAAACTCTTCAACATGAACATCTTGAATAATTTTTACATTTTTTGGTTTAAGAGTTAGATCCGAATAATCAACCAGTGTTCCACCGCGTGCTTCACCGTCCATAACTGGTGTTAAATTTGTCACGACTGTTTTTTTAATCAATTCCGGAACAACATTACAGCTGCAATTAAAAAATCACAAGGTGCCCAAATTGGAAAATCCATAGTTTTTGATTCTACTTTGTTTAAAAATGTTATACATTTTGAATCAATATACGACCAAGTACATCTTTTCTCCATGACTAAAACAACAAAATAAGTTATTTATACATTATTTAAAGTAATTTTTAATATTTTACCAACGATATATTAATTGATAAATTTGTCTCCCATGGTAGTAATAAACTAATTTCTCTTCGAGTTGAATTAAAAAGTATAAAATTACTCTCTGGATCCGCTCCAAATTTAAATTCAACACCTGGACTTCTATTCCCAATGCCATTAACACTACCACCAATGACATAAAATTGCTTTACATTATTAATAAATTGTGGATCCAATGATATTGCAAGTGCAATATTTGTTGTAGGTCCAAGTACAAGTATACTCAATTCGCCAGGATATTTATTAGCTAAATCAATAAATGCAATTGCTGCATGCTTTGATCTATCCATATCACCAATAATTTCTTGACTGAATTGAAAATCACCAAATCCATCATTACCAAAGAAATTATCAGATGTATGATTCTGGATCAGAGGTTTGTTAGCACCGGAATAAACTGGGATCTATGAAAATAATGTAATCACTTTGTTTAATATTAATGTCAATAGTTTTTTTTCTTGTTATAGTTACTTTTTATGCGGTTGCTATTGTTATTGTCTTGGGCACATTTTTTTCGACATTGCTCAAAATGGTGTTACCATAAGTTCAAGTTATTGCCACAATATCGAAATTAGTGTCACATTTGGCAGTCACCGACAGTAGAAGCAAAATTGCCATTGCATCATCACCACCAGCATCCGTGTCAATCACGAGCTTATCACATTTCACTCTTGTAAAATTAATTTAATTAAATAATTACGTAAATTCTTACATCTTTATAGTAAAAATAAACAGACAAAACTGTTATATTTATTTTAAATATTTTAATTTTAGTTTTTAATTTTAAACTGTATGAAAGTCAATTTACCTTTTGAATAAAATTGTCATTAGAATTAATCCAAGTGGAATTAATAATTGTTTTTTTTTTTCATCATTGTTGTAGGCTTATTGTCTAAACTCAAAAATAATAAATATGAAGCGAATTATACGTCTTGTTAAAATCAGAGAGCGTAGGTGTGTAGTACTTGTTACATTTTAAGAATCACATTGGAGGTCAGTAGCTGAATCCGGGTATCTACCAAACACAGATTCATGTTTTAGATTCTGAGCGGAGCGAGGAATGTATTGATTTTACAATGATGTGTGTTTTTTTTGTGTCTGTCACCACGTTTAGGGCAGTAAAAGTGTTAGGGTTAGTCTTCATCAGCATCTTTTCTGATAGGAAAGTGAATCTAGTTAGTACTTACTACCTTGGGAGGTCAAAAGTAAAAATTTCTCTACAGTTTTTAAACGCGTCGGGAATAACAAAAAAAAAAAATTACGGAAAAAACAGAAATTTTTAAGCGAACCCAATTTTTAACAAAATTGATTTTTATTTTTGGTGTAACAGAAGAAATAAGGACATGCAATTTCACCAAATATTTATATAAATATAGAAATTGCTTATATAAGCAATTTCTATACACAATAAAATGTTCAATATAATTTACTTTTTTTGAGTTATTATATTATAGGTATAATTAATTTTCTGGTTTTTTTATTTTCTTTTTATTATTGCCGATAAAAAAGTATTGAGTGTATGAATCTTATAGTTTTTATAAGCGTATAAAGTTAAATTTCGACAAAATAAGTAAAAACCTCAAAATTATGCAGTTTTTTTTTAATTAGGAAATTAATAAAAAAATTTTTTTTAAATCGAACACTTGAAAATTCAACACAAGATTCTCTATAAGTTTAATATACTATGGTTTTTTCTGCGTCAGAATAATGGCGTTCTGAATATTTTTTAAATTTTAAATTTGTTATACTGAAACGATTCGGTATAGGTTTAACTGCAGTATACTGAACCATTAACGAACCAGTATTGAAATCAATACCGTAAATCGTAATACTGACAATTATTTACAATACTGAATTAAAAATACTAAATATTCAATACTAACCTAACCTAGGGAGAGGTGCATTATTATTTCACGGACGGTTATTTAAAACTTTTCGTATCAATGCAGTTGGCCGTTGTGTAAATTGTCGCCCATACATTTCTTATGTACTAAAACGCGTTGTGCTTACTCCTAGTTCACAAGTCGCAAACTTGAAAAAATCATTGGATGCATTTCGACACCCTAGAATCCCACGAATGACGCCCCTGTCGCAACTTAAATATTAATTTAAGCTCTTGGTTGCTTGAATATTAGCTTTAATATTAAATAATGCCATACTATTATTGCTTTACATAATCATATAAAAACTATTGTACAACATAACTCGATTTATATTATTAACCTAAGTACTTTTTACTAACCATGTTAAATTGGTTATAAATTAATACTAATATTGATGAATACTATATATCTTTTCGATTTACCTACCTCCTTGAAGCGTAGCTTTTGTAGGAAGTTGATATTATAAATGACAATAAAATATGTTATGTTTCCAGCTTGCGATTACAGGTTACAAATGTACAGAACCTTCAGGGCTACACATATAATTGATGTACAATAATTAATTGAAAAACAATCTTTTGATTAAAGATAATTTATTAATTTTAATTGATAACTTAAATTAATACTATATAGTACCTATATCCATAGATAATGTATAATACTATAATATATGCTTTTATCTAATGAAATGTCATACCTATTATGTAGATATTATCTATGTAAAAAGGGCATTATTATGAGAATAATAATAAAATAAAATATAATCTATGACATTATGTAAATATTAAACGCATTTATTTTGCCGTGGTAATAAAAAACCATCTGTTACAATTTATAGTCTTAAATATAATACAAATAAAAAAAAAATAAATAAATACATTTGATACATCCACTTAATTTAAAAAAAAAAAATATTTTTTAGATTCTGAGCGATGATGAATGTATTGATTTTACAATGATATATGTTCTTTTTCTCTCTGATGTTATGCGGGGCAGTAAAAGTGCTTCGGTTTTTTTCATCAGCATCTTTTCCGGAAGGAAAGATAATTTAGTTGGTACTTTGGGGGTCAAAAGTAAAAAATTCCCAATAGTTTTCAAACACGTCGCGAAAAACAACAAATAAATTAAGGAAAGAAAACGGGAAATTTTACTCGAAGCCAATTTTTAACAAATTCAAATTCGTTTTTGGTGTAACACAAAAAATAATAATAGATACATAAAATTTGTACAAAATGTTTATCTAAGCAACTTCTATACACATGGAATTTTCAATAAGTTTTCAATATATTTTGACTATTTTTCAGCTATTAGGCTTAAGACATTTTCATTTTTTTTTTTTATTATTATCGATACAATTTTTTTTCAATTGGTCAAAAACTTGAAAATTAAATACAAAGTTGCTCATAATTTGTTGTAAGTTAAAATTTGAAAATAAATTGAGCATAAGTCTATAATAGATTTTTATAAGCGTCTAAAGTTAAAATTCTGATAAAATACTCAAAAATCACAAAAATTTGCACTTTCTTTTAATAAGGAAATTCATAAATAATGTTCTGTTTAAACCTAAGATTTTAAAATTCAACACAATATTCTCCACAGGTTTTTCTACCTTTCACAGAATAAAAAGTTAACCGAAAAGTCAAACTAATTTTTTACGAGCGTTTGAAATTAGACATTGGATATTTACCCGTCAATTACAGATTTCCCAGGGAACGATTTTCTTATTTTGTTGTAATTCATAAAGAAATAACTGTTGACATTGAACATTTTTACCAAATATGATTATCATTTTCTATACACCAACAAATTTTAAAAATATTTTGAGCTAATACTGTAGGCCTAAGACATTTTCGGTTTTTTAAAATTTTTTTCTAAAAATATAGATTAAAAAATGCTTGTTGGACTAAAAAATTGGGAAATTTAAGACAAGATTCATCATAAGTTGTTATAATAGCAGATTAAAAATACACAGGCACATTTTTTTTATAAGCATTTAAAGTTCAAATTTTTACCAAGTTTCAAGTATTGTTATTGCAAGTTGTTATGTAGTTAAACATTTATAAAATGATCAATTTGTATAGATATTTTAAGTTCAAATTTGGATGAAATTAGATATTTTAATGAAGAATAACAATGTTAATTATTTCGTTGTAATTTAAAAATATTTTTCGTGGGCGCTTGAAACTTTTTAAGTATAATAATATTATATTTTATACACTCGAATACTCTATGACATTTCTAATGCAATGTTTTCTCCTAAAACTTATTCAACCTACTGTATTATTAATATTAAAATTCATTTTTTTAATAGCTTTAATATCATAAAATACACTAATAATTATGCAGTCTGACAGACCGTCTTCGTTCAGAATCGTTTTTCATATACAATGATTTTTTATCATTGAATTCAAATTTAGCAAATCCATTAAAGTGACCCCACTCAACGCTTACTGTACTCCAGAGCGGTACCACTTGCCGAGCTTTTTTATTTTGAATTCAGAGTGGAGAGAAGAATGTATTGATTTCACAATGTTGGTGTTTTTTTTTGTGTATATCATCAGTCATCAACTTTGGGGGCAGTAAAAATTTTACAATTTTCATCAACAGCATATTTCTTCGTAAGAAATTGAATCTAGTTGATATTTCTGGTGGTAAAATGTAAAAAAATTCCCAATAGTTTTCAAACGCGTCGCGAAAAACAAAAAATTAAGAAAAAATAGGAATTTTTACGCAAAGTTAATTTTTGAAAAATCGATTTTGTTTTTTGTGTTACTCAAAAAATAATAACTGTAAATACTGATGTAGATTATGTAGATTATCATCAAATTTTATTTTACCTATTTTTATTTTAACATTTTTTATGTATCATAATTTTTCACTGAATGTTAAGATTATTATTTTTTGTTCACCATACAATTTAAAAAATATTTTGACTCTTTTGGAACTAATTGTATGCAAAACAAATTTTTGATTTTTAAACATTTTTTTCTATTTTATTTGATTAAAAAGTTTTTGTAGAACGCCGGTGCGTCAGTGTACACGTGTGCATATGGAACGTGTATGTATCTGTATATATTACATAATCTCATACCCTCGGTATTATGACCACATAGTAATTAATTATCAAGTGTTTCTATTTAAATATACTTTGGTAGTATTGCATTGTATTATTTACATTGTAGAACGCCCGAGCCGGTTCATTTTAGCACACGTGTGCTATGGAAAGTTTTGAATCTGGTTATTTGTTGGGTCAAAAAGCTTGACAATTTAATACAAACAATTCTTAATAAGTTGTTATAATAGCATTTAAAAATTATTATTAAAGATAAAAAGTCATACTTTTTTCTATAAGCAATTAAAGTTTAAATTTTGACCAAAATTCATCAAAATATAGAACATTTGCAAATTATTTTGTAGTTAAAAATGTATGAAATGTTCAATTTGTATAGCTGCTTCCTGCAATAATTTTAAAACAAGGTTTATCGTAAATAGCTAATAATTTATTCAAAAAATCTATAAAATATGTTAACATTGTTTCTTTTTATGAACATTTTAAGTTCAAATTCGGACGAAATTGTATATTTAAACAAAGAATAACAATGTTAGTTATTTTGTTGAACATATAATTAAAAAATATTTTTAATAATTTTATTAACAAATATATCATGAAATTATACCTAATCAGCAATTGTGCTGATAGACCGTCTTCTCTCAGAATCGTCAACTTTTTCGTTTACCTACAATGAATTTATATCATTGAATTCAAATGTAACACATCCATAACAGTGATCCGCCCGACTGGTACCCGATAGCGGTATCCACTCGCCGACCTTTTTCTTGTGTTGAATTTTATTTGACAACACCTTAGTCCGTCATAAATCCGCCTTGAAATAAACTATACAGAGTGTCTCATCACTAGGGCTCGGAACTTGATGACCTAAAAATATTTAAAAAAATGCACACAAAGAAGTGTTAAAATTTCTTATAAATATCAAAAAATGCCTTCAAAAAATGACTCAAAAAATAACAAAAATGACTATAATGACTGTGAAAAATGTTAATTTCTAAATATAGTCTATGAATCTATTCTGAGTATACTAATCAAATCAAAATTACAATAACACAGGGATTTCTCAGCGACGTCTGCACTGGGCCTAAAAAAATTGAAACAAAGATACAAAATAATATCAATACGTAAATAATTTAAGGATTCAGCTATACGATATATAAACCTATTAAAAACGTCTAAAACAGTCTGTAAATCTAAATATGCCTCTGAACAAGTAACCCATAAGGAATTTGGTAGAAAAATGGTTATTAATGTCGGTATTTGTCTTTTGTCTATGAATTATGCTTAATATTAATTTAATATTGTATAAAAATAAATATCATAAAAAATATTTAAAAGATCTTAATCTAAATCATATTACATTAATACATTATACTAACATTAAAAATTGTTTTTTTACCTTTTCATCATTTTAATTAATGTTGAGTATTCTATTTTATTATGTTAACATTGTGTTCTACTGAACTTCCTATACCCACACAAGCTATGCTTTTGGGGCATTGCATAAATTGTATCTACTTTTAATAGTATCTTCATGCAGGGCCAATCCTGCGAGTTACCGAGTAAAACTCGGTGGGCCGGTTATGGGTGTTTGGTCGTAATTTTTTTTTTCTATTTGGGAATGAAAAATTATTTCAAACATCAATAGAAATTATAATTGAATAGAATTATTAATTCACACCATATTTATAGCTGTAATCAAACGTTGGGAATCCAAAAACTCGGTGGGTCCATACCTTGCCAGTCCGGCGCTGCCTACTTGTAATAATAATAAATTGTATTAAATTGTTTAAGCACAAAAATCTATATGTATAAACGAGACTGTCCTGGTGAGTGACTGATTCATAATCAACGGAGAGCTGAACCTATTACAGCTATCGATTCTACATTTTGATGGTAGATTAGTATTATAATTTCACCGTGCACTAAGAAAGGATTTCCCAAAATTTAAATTCGCATTTTAAAGAGGTGTTCACTCAAGGATTTTGAGATTCACGATGGAAATCAAAAATTATTTTTGTTTATTAATGGTTGCTGTTGGTTACAACTTACAGATTATAATAGTAATCTATATAATACTAGCTGATCCCGTGCACTTTGTTGCCCATTAAAAAAAAATAATAATGCCAAATCTATATGAATAATATATTTTATTTTATAATATAACGGTTAAAATATACTAAGTAATATCGTTACAACAATAATCAATTTATTTTGGGTCATTATGTATTTTTTTTCGTTTTATCTAGAAAATTCTGATCCGTCTCATTCTGTCCCGCCCAGCATTGCCTGAGGCAAATATTAAGTTAAGATTAACCTCAAGCGATTTACATCATGCATCCAAACCACCAAGGTAATCCACTGAATTGGATCGCGGAAATATGTGAGCAGTAAATTATTAGGTAGGCGATCCACCTACGGTGGATTGCGGACCCCATGAGGTGCGTAAGACCTATGCCAAAGATTTGTTTTTTTTTTATAAATGTATTTATGTATGGCTGAACCGGGTAATGAGTGTTTTAACGGGTCAAGCGTTAATTTTTTTTACATTTTTGTTATTTTTTTCAACACCCAATTAATTTTTTCACACTAAAACCTTCCCCTAGTCTAGACCTATTAATAGTGAAAACCGAACTAAAATCCGTTGTTTACTTTTTGAGATTTTTGCGACCAAACAAACAAACCCTGCTCTTTATATAATAGTAAGATAACTCGGTTAACAAAACTAAGATTAGAGCCACGCCTATAATAATCCTTGAGTTTAGACCTATTCATTAGTGAAAACTAATAGCTAAGTAAAAAGAGGGGAAAAAATGAAAAAAAAATTGCAACTGTTACCGTGAATCGAACTCGAGACCATGTCTTAAAAAGATTTAAAATCCAGCCTTGATTAATATTTTGCACTTAAGAGGCGATAACTCCGGAACCACTTATCGCACAGCATACAAACTTAGATAGTAGCCGATTCTCAGACCTACTGAATATGCATATAAAATTTCATAAAAATCGGTCAAACGGTTTGGGAGGAGTATTTTAACTAACATTGTGACACGAGAATTGTATATATAAGATATAAAAATGAATGTCTGTCTGTATAGTGTATACACACCGCCGGCTACTGTTTATAATATCTACACATCGATTCCGCCGGACACTGTTCATCCCCACCCCCCTTGTATATGTATTTTAAAATGTATAGTTTATTTAGTATAATTTGGACAATATATATATAATTACAAATTATAATATTTGTATTTAATTAATATATATATATGTCAATATATTATTAAATGCATAGTGTAAATTGTATAAAATGATTATAATTGTAAAATTCAAAATTAAAGTTTCTAACTACTTTTGGTAATATTTGGACCCAGTTAATAAGTAACATAGACATTTCCAATATATTGTTTTTTTTTTGTTAAAAGCACTATTTTTAATATTTTGCCAAATAAATGTTTTTAATGCATTTTAATTTTGAATTATACAATTATTATCATTTTATACATTTACAATTTATTCACATGTGACCAATACACATATACATAATATTAATTAAATACTAATATTATAATTTATAACTATAAAATTATCTAAATTATACTAAATAGAATATACTTTTTAAAATATACATACAAGGTCCGGCGGAATCGATATGTAGATATTATAAACAGTAGCCGGCGGAATCAATATAAACCTTTTTCCTAAACAGGTAGTTTCGGCGGAATTAATAAATCCCCGTCTGTATATGTATTTCTGTCTGTCTGTCTGTCTTTTATGAATTCTCAAACCGTTCAACCGATTGGGATCAAATTTGGGACAGAGATAGATTAGACATCTGGGAAGAAGGGCTGTGGGTGAGTTGCGGTCCAACGTGTCGTTTCCGGTGTTGGAGACCGGTGAATTCCGGCCCGATATTTTAGCCGTAGGTTAGTTGAGGCCCGACAATATTTAGCTGTAGGTGAGTTGCGGCCCGAGTAATTATCATTACCTGTGTACCTATATTATATACCTATTAGTCCTATTACCTATATGTACCATATTAAGTACTATATTTCACCGGACGCAATGTTCCACCCGAAGAACAGTTTACTGCTAACTGCAACCGCACTACTAATAGCTGTGAAAGTATTCGTTCAAAACTATTAAACTAAACATAGTCGTCCTACACTAGCCATCCAATATATTATATAACTTCGTTGATGTGTTAGTGTTACTACAAGTTCAATTTTGTTAGCATTATCATAATAAATAATTTTCTTGAAACGACAAATATTAATATATGACAATATTAGAAAATACGTAATATTAATAAATTTATATTGTGATGTTTATACACTATAAATTATAGTATATTATGTGTATGTAATATATTATATACATTATTGTATGGCCACAATTCGTACGTACCTCTCATAAACCCGGGCCGCAATTCGTACGTTATTTAGGGATTGGGCCGCAACTCACCATCACCGGGAAGAAGATAGGCTAATTTTAAAAGGTTTACACAGGGATTTTGAGATTCACTATGGGAATTGATGTTTATAAATGGTTGCTATTAGTAACCATGAATGCTATGGTATATATAATTTCTGTTTATTTAGAGTTGTCAATGGTTACATATTTTATGACTATTACGAGGGGGATTCTACCTAAAGTCCGGCGAACAAAAATCCGGTAAAAAAAGTCCAGTTTATTTATTATAATATACATTTATTTATAAGTTAATTGTATGTTTATGTACACAATATTATACTTTTATGATAAAGTAAAAAAAGATGTAGGCGTATGATAAAACATTTCATTTTTAAGTTTGATAGATCATATTTCAACTTCTTTAGTCGCATACAGTGCATTTCAATTTAATTTATAATTATACTGGTAATATAATATTGGTCATTATATTGACGTACCATTTGTAATATATATTATTGTTTGTTGGCGACTTTATTAAGTTGGGTCACCTAATACTATTATCTTTCAGTATTAGCCATTATAGGAGTCATATTATATATTATTACCTATATGTTATAGATGATCGCTTTAAATGGAAAGTCATAAATAACAAATTTATTACACCTTATCTTTACTTATTTTTCATTTTAAAATTGAATTACCCTGGGTTATTTGGTTATTTTACCAAATGCTCAGTCGATGTTTTGTATCGTAAACGCTGTAACCGTACATTTTGTGAAATTCAAAGTTTTTAAATCCAAATCTTGTGAAAATGAGTGAAATATTTAAATTAAAAACAAAAGGTGATAATAAAAATAAAATAGTGTACGGGGGAGTCTCGTACACAATACAACATAAACAAAGAAATAATTTAAGATGGAAATGTAGCATGAAAATTAAATGCAAGTGTAATGCGGTGTTATGTACATCAAAAGATGCAAATGTAAATCTAGTGGGACATAACATTAGGACACGGCCTAGGTTAAGGATATATCTATAATAAATAATAATAATTATATCAATTAATATATAAATTATAAAATAAAAAATTATAATGTCATATTTTATGTATAATATTTTAATTTTTATTGTACCATTAACATTGATTTAAGTTGAAAAATGTATACTTATAAATAATTATATATAATAAATAAACCGGACTTTTATGACATCGGACTTTTTTTTGCGGGACTTTTTTTACCAGACTTTTATTCGTCGGGTTTTTGTTCGCCGGACTTTTGTTATGTTGTTTTGAGTTTTAATGACGGCCGATAGTACTTTTCACTAATAAACATTAGACAACAAACATTTTTTTTTGTATTTGTTAGGATTTATAATATACAAGTGGACATGTGGTATGAGTCCAGTTTCATACCGCAAGTCCTCACTTAAATATCCTTGACAATTATTTTTTTTGTCAAATATTATTTAGGTATGTGGTAAGGGCTGATGCCGAATTAGACAAGTCGTAAATGTACACAATATACAAAGGTATACATTTAGTACCCGAATACTCAGATTCGGGACAATCGGGGTGAATAATTTAAAACCGTCTCGACCTTACATTTTACTGGTCACGGTATATTATTATTGTGAGCACAAAAGGAGGAGAAAAATACGTCGAAATGCATGTGTGTGGTCTGTGCACACATTATTCTGTAAAATACCAAAGAGAAAGCGTCGATCGGACCCTAACACGTAATATATTTGACTCGTCTTTTTTGGTCTTTGTGCTTGTAGACGACGCCGCGGGTTAGTCTATCGGCAGATGTTTTTTTTTCTTCTTTCGTTAAGATTTACGATATTTTGGTTTCGCCATGTTGGTAGATTATTATTATTTATATTATTACCCTTATAATGGCTTTCGTTCACACGGTCATACATTTTAAAACGTCATCCTTAGTCTTGACGAGGGTATTCGTCTCAGCGGGCATAGGCGGGGCCGACTCACCATCGGAATCCGACTATAAATTGTGTGAGTTTACATAATAGAATGGTCGAAGCAACAAAAACATCTGGCTACATTTTATTTTTGACAGTTTAAAATGGCCCTTATCGAGTACTGTGATCAATGCTCGACCGGCGCCTTCAAGTCGCTTCGTATTAAAACACCTGCCGGATTCTTAGACAGACAATATAGGTATGGTTGGATGTGAAATAATAATAATAATAATAATAGTTTATTTTTTTTGTCGAATACAGAGAGAAAAATATTTTTATCACTAAAAACAACGATTTTTAACGAAATTCAAAAGTCGTAACGTAGTTGTAGCTTATAGAAATTTCACAATTGTGCAGCAAATCGCTGACGACCTTAGTATAATTTGCTCAAACTACGCTGATTTGACATGATAATATAATATAGTAGAATAATATAATAAAAAAACTTTCCAGTTTGCCATGGATTTTTAAATGAAAACTGTTGTAGGTATATTTAGTTAATTTCAGTTTTTCGCCATTGAAGTAACATTTAACTAGTATTTAATACAATGTAGTATTTATCATTTCATTTTATATGCTTTAAGTATACCTAATATAAATTTAACTTCACTTCTGTATAAACCTCTTCTGTAAGAGGTCATTTAAATATTTAATGTCTTAGCATGTCAGGTCTCTGTGATAAATTTTTTTTTGTCTATCGTCGCGACGCGTCGCCTTTAGGGGCAGTTAAAATACATCGATTTTCTGATTTAGCATTTTTTCTGGTTGGGTTATTTTTATGAGCATTGCTAAAAACTAAAGAGTAAAGACAAATACTATAAATGACAATACGCGAAACTCAATGCCAAGACACTATCTTTCCCCATAAAACCTGCAAGTGGTTGCAGGGCCGAAATTAGGAGGGCGCCGGGCACAACTGCCCCAACTGCGCCAGTATTTTAGGGACACCAACATTTTGTGGTCAGAAATTTGTTTACTTATGAATTTTTAAAATTTTATAATTTAAATTATTTTAATAACAGTATTGTATAATATAATTTAGTTTAATAGTATTATATATACAACAGTTGAATACTCTGATTTTAAAGTCAATACTTATTTTGTTATACTTGATCAACTGCAGTCAGAACTAGAATAAAGAAATGAAAGATATGAACATCTACTTAAAAATTACAATTTCTTTTTCAAATTAACAGAGCTGACATCAATTGAAATTCAAATGAATGCTGAAATACTTCAAAATGAATATAAAGATGATCTCAGCACTTTATTGGCTAATGAATAATGTGTTCGTTTTAGGAGCCACATATTATGTATCGGTGATAAGGTATCAAATAATATTCTTTTCTTTGCTCAAAATCTAAAAGGTTAATGAGGATCTATCTGACTATCTCTCATATTTTCGGCGAGGGGAGCAATTTTTTTTTCACCGAGGCTTAGGGGACGCCAATTTTTTTTTTTGCACTAGGGCGCAAAATGTCTAAATGCGACATTGAGTGGTTGCTTATAAGCAAGTAAGCAACGGCGATTTTGAATATGAATTGCATAGATGCTTTTTTTAATATAATATTATGTGTTTCATCGTTTAGTATTAAAAGAACGAAATATTTAAAACATACATCGAAACAATTAATTACCTAATTAATTTAAAGTTAACACGTTAAATATGTAACTTCTTAGATTAAAAATTTGTTGTAAAAAAAAGTAAGTTATTTAACTTAGTAATTTACCATTAACGTTTCAATTTAATTTTAATTTTTACCTACATAATGTCCAGCCTTGTCGCGATTTAAGATGTCAAAATATTAATTACGCACTCATATTGAGTAGGTATTGCTTGTAATAAAACTAGTTGTATACATTAATTTCCGAAACAATCTATATAAATAAAAATCTAATGCTGTTTGTTAGTCTCGCTAAAACTCGAGAACGGCTGGACCGATTTAGCTCATTTTGGTCTTAAATTATTTGTGGGAGTCCAGAGAAGGTTTAAACGGTGAGTGAGTATGAAAATGTTCGGAATTAATTTTTTAATATTAAATTTAAATTTACATGTTTATTTGCATGGTGTATTTCGGATATTACCGTGACCGACCGCGATAGTAGGTTTCCAGCTACCTGTAACCTGACCTTTTTTCTTTTGTGCGTGTTTTATCGTCAGCAGTGTGTAGGTATGAATTGTTCCAAAAAGTAAAACCCGATAATTCATCTATATTACAATATATATATATATATTCCAAAACTACTCAACACACTGGGATGGGCGAGATACGTGTGCCATGTCAATTTTTATATATATGTTTAGATTTAAAATGAAATATCAATGAACTCCCTTTATAGCTGAAGATTTTCGCCAAACGCTGCCAGTAATCCCTAGATTAACAGCTAAAAATGAAATAAAAAGTTCACGGGATCGGCTAGAAAAATTTAATATGCGAGTGGTGTTACAAAATGACGACTCTGTACTGTTTTTCACCTACCTACATTCAATCACGCACCTCATGGGGTCCGCAATCCACCGCAGGGGTTCCTACCTGATAATATACTGCTCGCATATTGTCCGTGATATAATGCAGTAGATTGCCCACCTAGGTGATTTAGATGTATGTAAATCACTTGAAGTTAATCTTAACTTAATATTTGGCTCAGGCAACGCCGGGTGGGACTAAAATGAATATTGTTGTAACGATATTACTTAGTATATTGTAACCATTATTTATAAAATAAAACTTATTATTCATATAGAGTTGGCATTATTATTTTTTAAAAAAAGGGCAACGAAGTGTACGAGATCAGCTAGTACTGTATAAGTCTATATACTATAAAGTATTATAATTTATAAATCCCGAAATTGTCCAGGAAACCTTCATACCATTCCTATTATTAAGTTTGTTCGGATGATAGGTTATGTTTTGTTTCGTTACCACATATCGCATACGACGACCGAATATTATTAAACGTCCACCAACCTGCTTTTCTATTCCCCACGTCTGACTCCAACATAACGGAAACCAATATTTAGATAAATGCCCGATTTTTAGAACTAATTTGTTGTCCTAAAACACTATGTAATAACGGTGGTAATAAGATTGATGAATACAATTTAAAGACTAAATAACATATTAAAAAGATTGAAAGAATCTGAGATTTTATACAAAGTTTGTATTAATTGGTAACAGTTTATTGTAATTAAATCATACAGGTGCTTAAGTTAGTTTCTTATTTGTACAATGTACATAGATATATTTTAATTTTAATTTTGATTATGAATATATAGATATTAATAATTGACTAATCTATAATAATATTTCAGTTGATCCATATTTGATAATTTTACAGACTTATCAAAAAGACAATAAAAGTAATTTAAAATTTGTTTTTTAAAATTTAAAATTTATGATAAATATGTCAGGAGAATTTTTTGAAACTCTTCAACATGAACGTCTTGAATAATTTCTACATTTTTTGGTTTATGAGATAGATTTGAATAATCAACCAGTGTTCCACCACGTGCTTCGCCGGCCATAACTGGTGTTAAATTAGTAATAATTGATTTTTTAATCAATTTTGGACACAACATTGCAGCTGCCATTAAAATATCACTAGGTGTCCAAGTTGGTGATTCTTTAGATTTTGATTCTACTTTGTTTAAAAATTTTATAAACTTTGAATCAATACGACCAAGCACATTTTTTCTCCATGACTAAAACAACAAAATAAGTTATTTATATAATATTTAAACTTTAAAGTAATTTTTAATTTTGCCTATTTTACCGATGATATATTAATTGATAAATTTGTCTCCCAGGGTAGTAATAAATTAACTTCTCCTCGAGTTGAATTAAAAAGTATAAAATTACTCTCTGGATCCGCTCCAAAATTAAATTCAACACCTGGACTTCTATTCCCAATGCCAATAACACTACCACCCATGATATAAATTCGCTTGACTTTATAAACAAATTGTGGATCCAATGATATTGCAAGTGCAATATTTGTTGTAGGTCCAAGTACAAGTATACTCAATTCGCCAGGATATTTATTAGCTAAATCAATTAATGCAACTGCTGCATGCTTTGATCTATCAATTTTACCAATAATTTCTTGATTGAATTTAAAATCACCAAATCCATCATTACCAAAGAAATTATCAGATGTATGATTCTGGGTCAGAGGTTTGTAAGCACCGGAGTAAACTGGAATCTATGAAAAAAGTATAATCACCTGGTTTAAAATTCATGTCAATAAAAATATTTTTGTTGTTGTCATATATAGTTACTTTTGTTTCATTTGCAATTGTCAATGTCTTGAGCACATTTTTTTCGACGTTGTGCAAATTGGTGTTACCGTAGGTGCAAGTTATGGCCACAATATCAAAATCGGTGTCATCGTTGGCAGACACCGAAAGTACAAGCAAAATTGCCATTGCATCATCAGCACCAGCATCCGTGTCAATCACAAGCTTATCACTTTTCACTCTGGTAGAATCAATTAAATAAATTAAATTCATACATTTTTATAGTTAATTATTAAAAATATGCAGACAAAACTGTTATAAAATTATAATTTTTAACTTTAAACTGTATGAAAGTCAATTTACCCTTTGAATAAAATTGTCATTAGAACTAATCCAAGTGGAATTAATAATTGTTTTTTTTTCATCATTGTTATAGGCTTATTGTCTAAACTAAAAAAAATAAATATGAAGTAAATTACTCGTTATAACCAGAGAGCGTAAGTGTGTAGTATAGTTGTTTACATTTTAAAACTTACATTGGAGGTCAGTAAATAGGTCTGGTTGTTTACCAAATACAGAAACTCGTTTTTCTTATGTTGAATTTTATTTGACAACACCTTAGATTTAGGACTAGTTAATTGTACCGTTTTGTGGTTAAATATTGATTATTCACTTAAATATCAAATTTGAATTGCTGATAATGACCAGGAACATCGACCTGGTGTGTTAAATTAGGCAATTAATATAATATATTAATAATTAATTTTGTGTATAATGTACGTGTACCTAATCACAAGTTATTTATTGATATATACAAGGCTGGGCAAGTTAACTATTTTTTTAACTCGTTAAGTTAAATTCATACAGACAAATGTAACTTAAGTTTAAATTTAAAAATTATTTTTCTTTTTTTTTAACTTGTAAAAGTTACGAGTTGACTAGAAAAATAACTTAACTTAGTTAAAAATCAGTTACTTTTTTTTACATAAGATTAATAATTATAATTTTTTTTTAAAGCAAACAAATAACATAGTAATTGAATAAAGGTCGGGTTGCATGAAAAAATTGATTAATTTAATGTTTCAATTAAATTTAATGGACCAATCATGGGCCACTAAATCATGTTTAAGGTGCCATTAGCTCACTATTGATTCGTTAAATGTTTAGTGAATGTTTATGCAACACCACATTACAGTTTTAAATAAATGTATGCATTAAAATAAATTGCTGTAAGTACTTATATACTTTAATACTTAAATCAATAATAAAATCTAAAAAATAATTTAAGTGTTTTTATTTATTTGTTTACTTCTGTGTCCACTACTAAACTAAATTATAATAATCAATTTCATTATCTAATTAATTACCTACACATATAATATAAACTATTTTAAATTCAGCGGTAATAAAATTTCATGAATGAATAAAAAAATAATTATAACTAATAACTATTAATTAATAATGAATAATGATTAATGAGAATACTAACGTGTATGGAATACTGATTAAATAGTTATATTTTCTTTTCTCAATGACGTGATTACCACCACCGTAACTTTATTTTTCTGTTTATAATATATATAATATACTCTGTGAATATGCAATATTATATCCATTATTATAATATATTATTTATTACATATTATATTTTTAAATAATATTTTATATTTCTGATTATTATAATTTTTTTTATAAATTTCATTCTTCAATATAAACTATACTTTAAATCTGTGTTTTTGGAAAAAATTAACATAACATAATAATAAAATTAAGTAACCCATAAGTCATAAGTTACTGTAAAACATGGGAAAAAAATTAACCATGAAAACGTGAAGTTAGATGGTATGTCTAAAATAAAAGTAACTCGTTATGTAACTTAGCTTTTTAACCTAACTTTTACTTTTTAACTCGTTAATGGATATATATATATATATATTATTATATATAAATTATATTATTCATGTGTGCAATGAATGGTCAATATATTTCTATCACCATACTACAATGATGTATAAAAAGATTTATAAAAATTTACTTCTTAATGTATCATATTTAAATTAAATTATTTAATTTATTTATATACAACTAATAATTTTTATTAAAGATTCTGAGTTGAGCGATGAATGTATGAATGTATTGATTTTTAATGTTGTGTGTATTTTTAAAATTATTTTTGTGGTGTATGTATACACGATAAGAAGTTGATTTAAGTCGTTTTTCAACATTGAAGGTATTTTCTTATCACCAATTTTTGCATTACATAACTTTTTAAGAGGTTTACATTTGGAAATTCCCAGTTATTTTCAGAAGAGTCGGGAAAAACAAAATAAAAATGATGGAAAAATGGAAATTATTACAAAACATCCATATTTGACACAATTGATTTTGTTTTGTTGGTGTAACTAAATAAAAAATAACCATAGTATAGATAGGTACATGAAATGGTCCATGAATACTTATATAATCATTTCCTATATACACCATAAATAATTTTGACTATTTTTGGGGCAGTAAAAGTGCTTAGATTTTCTTCCTCAGAATTATTACTGGTAAGATAGTCAAAATAGTGGTAATTTGTAGGTCAAAAGTAAAAAATTCCACAATACTTTTCAAACGCGTCACAAAAACAAAAAAAAAAATTAAGGGAAAAACGGGAATTTTTACGCGAAGCCAACTTTTAACAAAATTGATTTCGTTTCTTAGTGTCAAACAAAAAATAATAAAAGCAGATACATAAAATGTTCACCAAATGTTTATATAAGCATTTTCTTTACCTACACCATATTTTTTTTCTGTAAAAAATAATAAAAAATTTTGTTGGCTTGACAATTTAATACAAGATTCCTCATAAGTTGTTCTAATAGTAATTAAAAAATACATAGGCAAACTTTTTTTTATAAGCATTTAAAGTTTTGACCAAAATTCATCAAAATATGGAACATTTTCAAATTATTTTTTAATTAAAAATTTATAAAATGTACAATTTTTTAGGTAAGAGGTTATAACTTTATAAGGGAAATAATTTAGTAGCTAATAGTGTAACCAAAAATTTTAAAAAATATATTAACATTGTTTCTTCTTATTAACATTTTAAGTTCAAATTCGGAAGAAATTATAGATATTTAAACGAAGAATAACGATTTTAGTATTTTGTTGTAATCTAAAAACATTTGTCGTGTGTGCTTGACATTTTTAAAGTACCTATGTCATTATATTTTATACACTCAATGACATTTTTAAATGCAATGTTTTCGACAAAAACGAATTCAACTCAGTGCCGTATTTACGTAGGGGGGTCCCGTTCCCTGGTCTCGACCCCCCCCCCAGAAAGAAAATGTTAAAAAGTCATGAATAACTTGCAACGTAGGTACAGAGAAAGAGAATATTAATTTATATAATGTATTTTTAATATTTAAGTCACCCCCCTCCCCACAAAAACGTTGAAAATACATCACTGATTCAACCTACTGTATTATGAATAGCAAAATTAATTTTTTTAAAGCCATAATATCATAAAATACACTATAATAGTTATACAGGCTGACAGACGCATCTTCATTCAGAATCATTTTTCATATACAATGATTTTATATCATTGAAATCAAATTTAACACATCCATTACAGTGACCCACTTGACACCTACTGTACAGCAAAGGAGTATGTATACTCAGTTGTCGATCTTTTTATTACTTTTATTAAAGCTATTGTCGATAAAAAAATGTTTCTTTGTCAAAAAGCTTGAAAATTTAATACAAAATTCCTCATAAGTTGTAATTTTAAAATAAAGTAAAGTGTAAATTTACGTCATGTGCGTCTGTAATTAAAATTTGTCAAAATGACGAACAATTTTCAATTTTTTTGTTGGAAATTCATAAAATATTTTTTTTTTATGTTTAAGAATTTAAAATGTATTACAAGATTCCCCATAAGTTTTTCTACCTTTTACAAACAAACAAATTCCTGGAATTGAAATTAGACAGTAGAATTCACCTGTATGATAAACATTAAAAAATTACCATATGATTATATGAATATATGATTATCAAAGATGAAGACATTTTTGTTGTTTTCAGTATATACCTTATACCTATCCTTATATAAGTAGTACAAGTTGTAATTATCTATTAAGTACCCACTAAGTATAGGTATAAAAATATGCAATACAGCCACAAGTGAAGGAATTTCCTTTTTGAATAGTAACTGGTATCTAATATTATAATGAAATATTTAAGTTACATTTCTATCATTTCAATGAAAATTAACGTAATTTATTATTATCCCCAGGTGTTAAAATTCTTAGATCCGGCTCGGACCGTTTGATATACCAATAGTCAAGCTATACATATGATTGAGCATTAAACACTTTTTTTACGACACGATTGAGAAAATTTGTCGGCGTTACAATCAATCAAATGATATAAAGGAGAAGAAATACAAATAACTACAAAAGAAAACCTTCAAGAATCTTTTTCTTGTTTAAGTAATTGTAGATTTGTCAGTATAATTTACAAATTTTAGCTAAGGTAATACGATTTAACTTTATTCAATTTATACATTTTTTATTTCTATTTTTAGTCAGGATTTCTCACAGACTAAATCAGGACAAAATTGTTGGTGGGGCTATTATAGCTAGGTATATGGGCAATTATTTTTTTTTCGTGCAGAACGATTATGGTACATTATTATTAATTGTTTGGTATTCCAAATCCACATTTATAATAGACATTAATATCCTTAAAATAGTATACTGAGGCACATTTTGTTAAGAAATACACTAGCCATAGACCATATCATATTATACTATAATGAAATTAAGATATTTGTTTGCTATAGCTCAGCCACCGAGCCTTATAAAATGTATTTATTAACTTAAATTGTCATAAAAACAACACACATTGACACATTATTCAATTTTTTTATTTTTTCTATAATGTAAGATCAAACTTTTATCCTTCTGAATCAACTGTAATTTTTAAGATCATTATTGTTTTTAATTTTTAAAAAAAATCAATGTTTGTGATTTAAGCTATAAATTGATTAATTATATATTTATATCTACCTATATCGGAGACGATTCTAGTACAAGAGGGCCACTACCTATAATTTTTAGTGAATGATATTTTTGAAATCGGGAGGCAATTCGAGTAACATTTAAAAAAAAATATATAATGGGAGGCAATTCCTGTGTGCCCAAATTTATCACCCTACCACTAAGTGATTGTCTGTTATACTATGGTTTTTTTTTTGTATCTACCATTAAACAAAACTTTTAAATAAAATAAAATAATGATAATATATTGTTAACGATTAATAATATCATAGTTCATAATTTATTATTAGCTGACTTAAATAAATACAAAAAAATGAGACAATTTCCTTAAGATGCTTAAATGTCACACATTTTATTTGTTGAATGTATTAAATGTCAATTTAAATATGTCGGAGAATAACTTATTAGAGTACATTTTTATCAATATCTCAAATTGAGTTTAAAATGTTATTTTTAAGATACCTAAGTATGTACCTACTTTAAATTACACAAATCTACTAACTACGGTGTAGCGACAAGCCGACGATCTCCAACAACATAATATTCTATAACTTATATAATAAAATAAAATTTAAAATATTATAAGAAGTATTTATCATTTTTCCATAAATAGATCACATACTTGATTAACTTACACGTACAGTTTCGAGACACAGAGAAATGTCGATCATGAATATTGAAATTTTAGATTGAAGTCTGATGACGTAAGGTCGTCATGTAGCGGGGCGATAACGAACAAGTACCGAAATTACTTACAATAATGTAAAAAAAAATACTTAATGTTATTATACATAATAGCGTAAATGATATTATTCAAATACAAAATAGTATAAAATATTATAATAATTAAAATGTATTAAAACTGTGCTAAGCCAAATAATCAATATAATAATAAAAATAATCAGTAAATTATTAATAATATAAAATGTTATTAGTAATTAAAATAGAATTGAAAAAATATATTATCGAATTTTCATTATTTTAAAAACATCGAATTAATTCAATTTCTCCTTTGTCATAACTTAACAGAATTCAGTCATTAGAGGTGCTTGTAAATTTCACCGTATGCGACCTTTTTAAACATTTTTTCATGTAAATTACATCGGGTTTTTTTTTATTACCTGAAAAAAATGAAAATTCCACCGGTAAGTTCTCTTAACCTGAAAAAATATATAAATTTCACCGATTTTTTTTTTACTGGAAATAAAATTAACATTATGTATGCAGATACTAGTTATTTTATCATTATTTGTAATATAGATTTATCAGTTATTACAATATAATATATATTTGATACTTTTATTTTTTTTTACACTAGTTTAAAAAATACATAATGATCAATAATGATCACTATAGTTAGTATTAAAATAAAATTAGTTGTACCTATTCGGTGAGTTTTACCATCGGTAGAGTTTACATGGAAAAAGGCTTAATAAGGTCGCAATCGGTGAAATTGACATGCACCCGTCATTAGATGTACGATGTACCTTTATTATTATGTGTAATGAAATTGGTGTTTTTACACAATTTTTTTTAAATTTATTAATACTATCCGAAAGTTAATCAAAACGTTAACTATCTATAACCTATGTGATGTTTGTTTGGGTGTGGATGAATGGATGATGTATAATATTGTGTATTTAAATATTTATGAAAAGTATTAGGTCTGTTAGTTATCCTATTTGTTGGAGCTTACTATAAAGTAAACGCACATTGTATGAATTGTATCTATTTAAAAAAGTTTGTTCTTTTTGTTCTTTTATGATTAGTTTATTTTAGGGGCGGCTAACAGGTGGTTCGCGACTCCTTTTCGCACAAACAAACAAATCATTAAATAATTAAATAAACATATATTATCAAATAATAATAAGTTATAAGTAATAATATTTGTAATCAAATATACGTGTTGTGCAAAATTGTGAAATCAAACGCTATCATTGTTTATTAACAATCTAAATAAAAGAAATAAAAGAAGTGTAACATGCATGTATAATGTATATACAATTTATTTTTGTTTATTGACAACCTTTTTTTTTTTGGTCGATTGCAACAACCTAGAAAAACACATTTGTCGATCACAAGTTTATTTAAGTTAACTACCCCTGGACTTTATTTGGCTTGGTAAAGAAATCACCAACGGCCTTTCACTTACATAATTTTTTTTCAACGTAAAATATTTTCAGAAGTTACTTAATGATTGTGACAATTTTTTGGGGAAATAATTAAATCAAGTTTCTCACCAATATAATGACTGCTGTAAGTTGTAACATTAAATTTTCAATTCGTACATCTAATGTGAAAAGTTCGGTCCTTTGATTGTTTATTTTCACCCAGCTCATAACCCGAGTATATATATATGTATCACAAATTCACAACCTGTTTCGAACGTACTCGTACCGTCTATTCTGTTATAGAGATTAAATAGCCCGCGACACGAAAAGTTGCGGTTGACCGTCACGATCCTAACGGACTTGTCATGATATAGTTGTTATAAAAATCATTTACCCCGCTTTTTCAAATATTTGTACAGTATATACGCCATCAATTTAACATGTTAATAAACTTAATTTATGCTGGCGTGCTCTGGTGACACGTCTAAACATTGTTGCTTAACGGGTACTTTATATATTATTTGCTGCATTACTTAATCAAAATATGTCGAAAATGTAAAAAGTCAAAGCATTAATCATCGTGAGTACCTACATAACGAAGATGACTACATGAATATTTACAAAATCTAAACAAGGGTAGATTAAAATTTGTTTAATTACACAGTTTAATAACGGACTTAAAGATGAATACTACGAAACCGTTGGGACTTGAAGTTTGAACAAATCCAGACTTGACTCGATAAAAATTGTACCAAAAATATAACTGATCGATAAGATTAGGACACATGTATATTGTATATATTACTTACACTTTCCAATTTGAAAAATTAAATTTAGTAATGTTGATGACTATATTAAACTATGTAATCGTAAGAAATTAAAAAAAAAGGTCGGCAAATTGGTACCGCTCTGCTGTACAGTAAGTGTCGAGTGGGTCACTGCAGTAATAGTTTTATGGATGTATTAAATTTTAATTCAACGATCTAAAATTCTAAAGACTAAAACCATTGTATACGAAAAACGATACGTATATTTTAATATGATATTATTGTAATTAAAGTAATTAATTTTACTATTATACAGTAGGTTAAATTAATTTTTGCAAACATGTTGCATTTTAAAATGTCATCGTGTGAATAAAATATAATAATAAAGGTACTTAAAAAGTTACTCACGAATAATATTTTTAAATTACAACCAAATAACTAACATCGTTGTTCACTTATTCTTTATTTAAAAATCTAATTTCGTCTAAATTTGACCGGAAAATGTACCTAAAAATATGTTGATAAAGAAAATCAAAGCACTTTTACTACCTCAAAAAGTGACGAGTGATGACAGACAAAAAAAACACTCATACCATTTTAAAATCTATACGCATTCATCGCTCCTTCCAACATCTAAAAAAAAAGGGCGGGCAAGTGAGTACCGTTCTGCTATACATTAGGTGTTAGTTGCATCCGAGTTGGGTCCGGGATTTTCACAGGTACTACAATAGTTGGGTCCGGGATTTTTTCAAAAGCTACAATGTTGGGTCCCTAATTTTTTTTTTTAAATGTTTTTTTACAGTTTATTATTTTTAGTTTCTTTGTCATTAAAAATATAAATTATTAGAATTTTAGGTAATAAAAAATGGCAAAAACATACAGATACTGTGCCAAGAAAAAATATTTAAAATGTTATAAGTCAAAAATAAAAAATACATATTGTATAAAATAAATAAAAACAAAATATTGTTTAAAAAAATCACATATGTGTTGGTAAGAATGTATAAGACATTCATTTTTTTAAATCAAATCGATTAATTATTCCTTCATTTTTTCATAAATATTAAAAATGTTATAAATCAAATATAAAAAAAATACATATTGTATAATAGAAATAAAAATAAAATACTGTATAAAAAAATCACTTGAGTGTTGGTAAAAATGTAAAAGACATTACTATTTTTCGTTTGGATTGTATATTTACATAAAATACTTTGTTACTTACTTAGAATAATCCCGAACCCAACTCGTGTAGTACTTGAAAAAATCCCGGACCCAACTAGTGTAGTACCTAAAAACATCCCGAACCCAACTAGTGTAGTACCTGCGATTTAGACCCTAGTACTTGGGACCCGACTCGATGCACCGTTGCAGTAGCGTATTTTCACATTTTTTGTGGGGGGGATTTTAATATTAAAAATACGTAGTATAAATTAATATTCTCTTTCTCTGTACCTTCGTAGCAAGTTATTTATGAATTTTTAACCTCTTTTTTCTAGAGGGGGGTCGAGATTTGGGTACTCCACCCTGCCCCTCCCCCCGTAAATACGCCACTGACCGTAGGTGTTGTGTGGGTCACTGTAATGGATGTGTTAAATTTGAATTCATTGATAAAAATTCATTGTATACCAAAAACTATTCTAAACGAAGGCGGTGTAGCAACGTAGTCGTTTTACATTTATTATTTTATTTTATAAAATAGTAACAATTTTAACTATAAGCATATTAAAAACGTATTGATGTCCAACTTATCCGTTGATTTTTAGAAACCACGGTACACAATTTAACGACGAGTTTCATAATTCGTAGCTGTTGAAATCAACCGGTTTTTGGATTAGAGCCATTCAACAGTTTAGAATTAGCATAATACCTAAATGTAATCAAAAAGTCTAAAATATATTTAAACATAGTTGTTTTTTATAAACATTTTAAGTTGACATTTGGATGAAATTAGATATTTAAACGAAGAATAACGATGTTAGTTATTTGGTTGTAATTTAAAAATATTATTCGTGAGTAATTGAAACTGTTTAAGTACCTTTATTTTAATATTTTATACACACAATGACATTTTAAAATGCAATATTTTTGGCAAAAATTTATTTTACCTACTGTATTATTAGTATAAAATGAATTACTTTAATAGCAAATATCATAAAAATTAAAATACTCTTAGTTATATTGGCTGACTCAGAATCGTTTTTCGTATACAATGATTTTATATCATTGAATTAAAATTTAACACATCCATTACAGTGACCCACTGTTGAGTGGATAAATATAACAACACCTACTGTACAGCAAAGCAGTACCCGAATGCCGACTAGTTATAAACACGAGTCGTTTAACTATAGGACTTATAATGTGATAAAAGTACCTATAAAACAAAAATAATGACTTGTTCGTTCTCACCATAGCATTGCGCCATAATGCTTGTAGCTTCCGTCTTGTTGCCTGCTGTTGTTGCTGTACAGCACTGCAGCTACCTATTGACTGGACACCTTACTGAACGCTTGCATTTATTATATAATAATATAGACGCGCGGGCACTACAATCTACTCGATGGTCTCCGGCCAATAATATTGTTGAAACCAGTAACCGAGATGGGAGAATCGTCATGTATATCTGAACAAGAAAAAACCACTTCTGCCGAAAAATTATTCATTTACGTTCCAAGGTTTTTAATATACATGATTTTATTAATTAATTAACAATTTCGCCTATTTGTGTAGCTTCTTATATGTTTGGTCTTCTTATGTCTGAAAAACGATTGATCGGGCCGTCTGAGAAACTGCGAGTATTGTATAACCGAAATATTATTTATTTATTATGATATAGATTCTGTAAAATCAGCGACCTTCAGCCACTAAAATGTATCGGATAGGCCACATCTATTGACCGCCGGACTTTTCGTTCCTTCATCATTAATCATTATATATATACATTGTCACTGACGTGTCGTAGAAATAGGAAGTAAATGAGGTACGCATGGTAAATGGTTATCACGCTGGCATTGGACGCAAAACGAGCCTATTTGTGATAATTTTTTTTACTACATATTTTTATATAGAATATTAGTTATAATATGTAAATTTAAATGTTAATGTAAATGTTAGTTCTTTATAACCTAAACGTTATTATATAATTTTATATTATTATATATTTGATACTAATTGATAGCAATACGTGTGTGTTACAAGTTTCAACCTAAAAATAAACCATAGTCACATTATATTTTATTGCCGTTTATTTCATATTTTGTACTTTCATTACCTTTTATAAAAAATGTTACAGTTTTAGACATTTTACGAAAAATATAACGATTTTAGTCGCAAAAATATTAGAGGTAAAATATTAAAAACCTCTTTTTTCAATCGTTGAGTCAAAAAGCTTAAAAATGTAAACAAGGTATAATAGCAGTTTAAATTTTAAAATTCATCAAAATCTCGATTGGTAACAAATTATTTTGTGTTGGTTAAAAATTTATAAAATATTAAATTTGTAAAAAATATATTAACTTTGTTTATTTTTTTTATAGATATTTTAAATTCAAATTTAGACGAAATTACTTATTTAAACGAAGAATAACGATGTTATATAGTCAGTGTCGGACTGGCTCGAAAAGGCCCAGTCCACGATTTGGAAAAAAAGGCCCCCAAAAGTAGCCCAGAAAAAAAAGCTCGCTATACGCTCGCAATACAAGTTCCATGTCCATAATATTTTTTTTTTTTCAATACAATTGCCATCTTGCATATTTATCATATACATATATATTATATATTTATATATAGTGTTTGAAGTATGAAATATTAGATGTGAGATATTTTAAAATATAATTTTTAAACACTAATTGTATATCATACAACTATATAGGCACAAATAATTAAATACGTACCTAATTAAAATTCAATCATTCGATATATTTACTGGTTTTACACCATTTTCAATAGTTTTTCTCAAATGCTAAGATATTTTCTGCAGGTTCCTAATAGTTCCTAGAACCATCGGCCTGTTTTTATCAACAACATAGTCTCTTTCAATATTTATTATTAACAGAGCTTCCATAATATCTTGAGAAATTAATGATCTTAATTTAGTTTTAATGTTTTTAAATTTGGAAAATGTCCGTTCACATGTAACTTGTGTACATGGTAACGTCAAAACAAATTTATATGCCAACCACCAAGTATATATTATTAAAAGAGCCTAATTGTTGAACAATTTCGTACAAAATATTAATATACAGTAGACGCCGCTTATAAGAGTCACGGCTATAAGGTTCAGTCGTTTATTAGACTCTAAATCGTCTGGAACGGTCCGGATGTATCAAGACTCAACACTTCGGTTATAAGACTCAAATTTCGTAAAATAAATAGTAGAAAATAAACTTTTTTGGTTATAATTTAGAAATAAATTGGTATTGAAAAATTAAATAATATTCGTGTTGATTATTTCTAGTTTCTGTTGGTACCTAATAATAGGTATAATAATTTTTATCGCAGATAAAAGTTCACATTTATCGCAACGATTATCTGGTTCTGGAGGCTTTAGACGTGTTAAGGAGAGCTGTCCATCACCGTGGTAATAATTTAAAATTATAATATACAATACGAATACGAACAGTATATTTTCCGAATATTAGAACAAAATAAAAAACAAACTAAAATTACAAATTGTTTTCAAAAATAATTTTTCAAAATAAATAATAAATACATTATATGTACATGCATCCTTTATAATTTTTTATTAATGTATAATTTGTATAATATTTTTATATGTAATATTTACCTATTATAATTTTAGTTTTTTTATCAGGATTATTAAATTTATTCAATAATAAAGTATGCAATATGTAATATGTGTTAAAGTATTAAAATCAAAGCAAAATATATAGTAAAATAAAATTTATAAATACGTAATTATTTTTTTTTTCACTTCGCCTATAAGATTCGTTCGGTTATAAGACTCACTTTGTGCTAGTCCCAAAGTGAGTCTTATAAGCGGCGTCCACTGGATTACCATTGATTTTATAATATACTATAATATTCTATAATCAATGATATTACTTAGTATATCTTAACCGTTAAATTATAAAATAAAACACATTATTCATAAAGAATTAGTATAATTAATTTGTTTAATAGGCAATGAAGTGCATAAAAACTATTTTGCACTCAACAAAGTTATCCATAATATTCTAAAATAATATTTGAAAGATTAATAAATACGGGCGAAGCCGGGTGATTTAGCTAGTCCAAAATATAATAATTCAGTTACAATCAGTGGTAATGCGAATTGCGAATACCAAGTCATACGCATACGCTCGTATAAATATAATATAATATTATTTAATAGTTTCAACAATTTTATACTATTTATAATCTATGATACATATTTGTATATAGACCCTATTAAATTCGTAGAATGATAATAACAATGTCATTATTTTACTAATTATTGAGAACTTCTCAAGGTTTTAATCAAAAATACGTTTCCTGATTTGAAAGAAAAAATGTTTATTTCGTATTTCTATTTACTCTAAATAAATAATAATAATATTAATAGGTACAAAATCGGGGGCCCCCAATTACCATAATTAAGCCGGGGCCCCGTCCGCAATTGCGGACAGAGGTCCGGGCCAGTCCGACTCTGTATATAGTTATGTCTTTGTAATTTAAAAATATTATTTGTGAGAACTTACTACTTTCCATTTATAAAATATAATATTGTTATACATTGTACACACAATGCAATTTTCAAATGCAATTTTTTCGGTAATAAATAATTTTAATAGGAAATATATCATGAAATATACCTAATTAGCAATTGGGCTGACAGACCGTCTTCGCTCAAAATCGTTTTTCGTATACAATGATTTTATATCATTGAATTGAAATTTAACACTTCCATAACAGTGAATCACATAGTCTCATGGCACCTAATGTACAACAAAATAGTACCCACTTGTCCACTTTTTTAACATTTGTCAATTGTCACCCACCCGCACTCATTTTAGACTTGAGGAAATTGCATCAACAGAACTGTCTTTGACTCGTCACTGTATACTACGGTGTAACTGACAACCGAAATCGTTTATGTTTGTTATACCACTTATTATATCGTATACCTACTATTTTAATTTTATTAGATTATTATCAAATTTGTTGATTTATACATATTTATTTGCAGTTTAGACCGTGCTCTCAATTTATTGCGATATCAGACACCCTGCGCGAAGTTCTGATTTAGCCTGATCCAATACTGACCCGGTAGTAGTGTAGTACAGTACATTAAGTTCCGTTGACAACGTGACCTAATATACATAATATTAATGTACCTATATTATGACACCTATATACCAAATAATGTGTTAATTATATAAATTACACCATAAAAAGTATCAAAATAAGACTAAAATAGGTACCAAAATGTCTATACAACTAAGAAGTGACCTCATCGTCTTATCTACATCGTTGTTTTAAATAATAGTTCTCTAGTTTTTAGGTAGTACATTTTTTTTTAAATACTCAAAGTTATAAATGTAACTAGGTTATCTCTTCAAAGTCTGATGGTTCCCACACTAGTAGACCTCCCTCTTCATGTTTATTCATGTTTATTTTTTAATTGTACTCTATACTATCGTACTGTATAATTTAAAATATTATTGCAAAAAACAATCTAATTTAGTATTTAATTATTAAAAAAAAAACTAAAAAAATTTTTAATTTAAAATGGCTGTTTATAAATCAAAAAGAGTCAAAATAGTTTTGAAAAGTATACCATGCATAGGAAAAGCGTATATCTATATATTTCTTGGAAGTTTCAAGTACCTATTTACGCGCGGTTATTTGTTTTTGATTTACACTGCTACTTTCTATGCTGCACTTATTAAACGGTGTAATAAATAAGTATTTGTATGTTTAATAAGTTATATATGATGGACTATAGGTGTGATGCATAATATTATGTGTAATAGGTTGAAACTGAACAACAGATTTTTTTTCACAACTTTCTAAGTGCTTGCCAATTTTCTCCTGAAAACGTCTGGGGTCCCGATGTTGAACCATCAATATGTACAAATAAATGTCGCAACGGCGGTAATTCATTCATGAGAAGCAAACAAATTATCCATTGTAATGGCTTATTTAATCTTTTTTTTAACAAACGAATAATGCCTCAATTTGTCCCTACATTTACATTTGTTCCATCGCACCCAACTGCTAACAAACATTCCATTGATAATTCTCTCTCCAAGAAGTGATCTGTGATTGCTTGTTCAATACACTTAGAAGTGCCAGAAGTTGGTGTGATATAACCCAAAAATGTTGATTCTGGTTCTTTTATCAAAGAAATGTGTTCTTCTAGAATAATTTTTCGATACGAAAGATCGTCATTAGCCAAGTGGCAGTGATTTTCCCACCTTCAGTCGTTCACCTAATACATATACTCGTAACAACAACAACGACGGCTAGCAATAATCTTTCGTAGATATCATATTATTTACGACATTTACGTATTGCAAAGATAAAATCCAAGTGTATCGGTTTTATATATGATTTAATTTTGTTTTGTGCTATTACAACGATAATAATATTACATTTTAAGATAATATACGTGTTATTACGTAATGGCATAATTTAGACAGTAAACAGATTATTGTTTCCCGATCAAATATAAGTAGGTAGGTATTAAAAATTTGAAACTTAGACGACAATCCGGAGGCAGTTAAACATCTTTAAATTAAATGAAACTTTACACACATCATTTAACCTCCATTTGTCACCTTTTTATCGCTATGCCTATAAAAAAACAAAAAAAATAAAAAAAATGACCCACCCTAATATGTGTACGCGTCCTGGTATCATTATTATATAATATTTTATAACGTTCTGTGTTTAACGTGTATATTAAAACGTTATGTGAATATATTTGAATTTACTCACCTTGCTCGTAGTAGATATTTTTCAATATAAAAATGATATACCTACCTATTGATACCTTCAATAATATATCCCTTCGTAGTTCCTGGATATGCTCGAAGTCACTGCGACACGTGTATAGGTATTATAATATATGTATGACGTAATTTGATTTGTATTATTAATTTACGTGTTCACTTATTGAACTTACAACTTACAAGATATAGAGATGCACTTTTCTCCAACATTATTTTTATAATATTGAGGTAATTCAAAATTTGAACACCTTTTATAGTTTTATGTGAGTTAAGTTTTATGATTATTATCGTAACTATTATCGTAAGCTCTTTAAAATGGCTACATTCTATTCACTATCATATAACTATTTACAGACAACTATTGCCATCGGTATGTTATATGAGTTATAGAGCACTTACAGGCTACAGCTATACTTGTGATCTAAATAAATAAATAATAATAATAATATATAATAATTGTACTTAGATACTGATATTGTATGATGATTAAGTTGTTAAATGTTAATTAATCCTAACTTTTAGGGATTATTACGTTCGCGGCCACCATTTAGGACTTTTTACAGACACCGCAATTGCAATTCGAACGTAATTGTTATGAGGCGCTTAAAACTATATTTATAATCTAAATAACAATACCATAAATACATTACGATAATAATCAATTGTTTTATGTTTTAATGATCAGAATTAATAATGAGTGAGGTGGATATAGTGTTAAGTTTGATGGAAATAAATAAATAACAAATTAATTTGGTTATTAGTACAACTAATTATAATCGTGTGATCAAATACCCGGATGATCGACTGACTCAATATACATACAAATGTGGACGCATTCATTTAAAGGGTAAAAATATATCAAAGTGTATATACTGCTAGCGTGGACGAGGTGTTTTGAAGTTTTTTACTGGCTGCTGTAGTGTGCCTGTGCCCTGTGTAGATTTTGATTGATCCTTCGTCCTTATATATATATAGGATGATTTTAATGTAATCCTTTTTATTATTGTCTATTGATGAGTATAGGTTAAACAGAACGTTAAGGGAGCTCCATGTCCCCAGCACCCCCACCTCAAAATTTTGAAATTCGAAATGAGCCATTCGTTTGTGCTTCGTTTGTGCTTGTTTGTGCTCTTTATCCCGACGTTTGTGCTTTCGCCGTTCCCGAGATATCGAACTTTCAAAGTGGGGGTGCCGGGGACATGCTCAGCACCCCCACCTCAAAATTTTGAAATTCGAAATGAGCCATTCGTTTGTGCTTCGTTTGTGCTTGTTTGTGCTCTTTATCCCGACGTTTGTGCTTTCGCCGTTCCCGAGATATCGAACTTTCAAAGTGGGGGTGCCGGGGACATGCTCAGCACCCCCACCTCAAAATTTTGAAATTCGAAATGAGCCATTCGTTTGTGCTTCGTTTGTGCTTGTTTGTGCTCTTTATCCCGACGTTTGTGCTTTCGCCGTTCCCGAGATATCGAACTTTCAAAGTGGGGGTGCCGGGGACATGCTCAGCACCCCCACCTCAAAATTTTGAAATTCGAAATGAGCCATTCGTTTGTGTTTCGTTTGTGCTTGTTTGTGCTCTTTATCCTGACGTTTGTGCTTTCGCCGTTCCCGAGATATCGAACTTTCAAAGTGAGGGTGCCGGGGACATGCTCAGCACCCCCACCTCCAAGTTTAGAAATTTGAAATGAGCCATTCGTTTGTGCTTGTTTGCGCTCTTCATACCGACGTTTGTGCACTTTCGCCGTTCCCGAGATTTCAAATTTTCAAAGGGAGGTGCCGAGGAGGGGGGCGAGGACGGTTGTATACAATGTGCATGAACCTCTGTTAAGCCATTTAAGTGTTAGGGTGTATATATATATTATATTATGGTATATAATAATTCTCTTTTTGCATATGAATTATGCTTAAAATTTCTAAAATTTTAATTTTCATATAGGTACATTTTAATTTTTTAGTTTTTGTTGGCGCAATCATCTGTAATTCATTTTTGTGATTTTATACGGCAAGGGTCGCCAATTAATATTTTTGAAGGGACACATGCCCACATTAGAAAGTCAAAGATTTTTCGCAAGCAATTTAAACTTAATATACGATATATAGGTACTAGAATTAGAATAATCTGTTGTCGTCTGTAAAAACTACCATATAAGAAAAATTAGAGTACTACGTATAAGACGATGGTAGGAAAAAAGTCTCGGGGAAAAGAAGTGTCATTGGCAAAAATTCTGTTTTTATCAGCAGTATATTATCGCACGTAGACAATCCAACTGCGGTGGATTGAGGACCTCGTGAGGAGCTTAATAGTAAGTGAAATCAGAATATTGGGCACATGAAAAACATCACAACGGTGGCTTATGCCGGAGATTTGTTTTTTTCTATACATTTATTTGCAAAAATGTGTATATGCCATATTCCTAGTACTAATTATAATAGTTATAAAATATGTAACCATTTACAACCCTATAAATAAACAGTGGTTATACATACCATAGCAACCATTTATAAACAAATATTTCCATCGTAAATCTCAAAACCCCTGTGTGAGCACCTCACCTCACCACCTTGTGAATCTAAACCATCCAGGGCGTCACCCAAACGCATACAAAAAAATTCATTCAAATCGGTCCAGCCGTTTAGGAGGAGTTCAGTGACATACACACGTACAGTAGAATTATAAATATAAAGATAAAAAAATCTTATATCGTTGAATCATAATAAATAATAGTATTAAAATATAATAATATTTATTATTTATTATTTATCACTTACATAGATAACTTGTCAGGAACATTTATACTGAATATAAAAAAAAAATATTACATAATTATAAAAAAAACCTATACATAAATTATTATCGATGTAACTTTATATTTTGAGCTAATATTATTTTGACTTTATATTTTACAGGTTTTAAAAATCTTTTAGTAAATATTCCAACTTGTAGGAGGAAATAGTGGGTGGGTGCTACGATATTGTATTGTTATATTATTTTTCATGGTCTACCTTGGTGACATTTACCATTTACGTATGTAGGGTCAAAATATAAAAGTAGGTAAATCTTCAGCTCCAACTGTGACAATATTTTTTAAGTATGACCTACCGTCTTCAACAAACTCTACTGGCAGAAATGCTAACCCGTCTATCATACCACAGGACAAATTGAACTCGTCGTTATTTTGATAACGATTTTCAAGACCCAGCTATTGTATTTTTCGGTGGGTGCTTTGTGTAAGATGATAAAAACAACCACAGAGATTTATATGTTCACCTAAAATATTCTTTGCATTTTTAATCAAAACCATTTCAAAATCATTATTTAAATACGTTGGATCGAGGACCGGGATATAAATCTCGATCTTTACAAACGTTCAGTATTATAGAAAACATATTTTCGTAAGACGATCTTGTTTTATTCTGCATTAAAATAAATAAAGACGAAACATATATAATATGTACCTTGTACATTGTACAAGTATTTACACTACCTATTCTATTCGTACAGCTGTATAAATGGTCTTAGAACTAATTTAAAATTGCCATATAAGAACCAAGTATCGGCGTCAACTAGTACATAATATTGTAATTCGTTATTTGTACCGAAAACTAATAATTAAATATAAATATAAAATATTTTTTATTTATTATTTTATTTTTGTAAATATAAAAAAAATTAAAATATAAATTATGTTTCCTGAATCTGCAAATGCTTGTACGACATAATGGTATAAATATTTGGGATGTTATTTGTAATTTTAGATTATGCATTGTCCTTAGGAAGACCGCTTTAAATTTGGTTACGGGCCGCTATTTGGTGACCTTTGATATAGGTACGGCTTGTACATATTGTAATTAATACTGTTCTTCTAATCGGTGACGGCACCCCGGTAAAAAAACAAGATTCTTAGAAAACAGTTTATCTACCGACTTTACCATACCGTACCCGTCTGATGTAGGGGCGCAGGTGTGATCTAATAGCATAATGACTAATGATTCTATATGATAAACCGGTACCTACCTAAAGTCTATAGGTCTCAAAAATCTATGCATTATAAAAAAACGATTTTGTATAATTTGTCATTTGTGATTTTGTGAAGTTACAGTTAACACCTAGTGTTTGTTCAATTTGTGTGCTATAATAGGTACCGATGTACTTACATAGAATATTAATGTATTTTATATACCTAATTTATATTTTTCTCATAGTTTATTTTGACAAGTAAGTAACTTATCAATTAATATTTTATTTTATTTGTATAAGTGCTTATATTATTTAATAATTTTAATTTCCTATTTGTATAACATAGAAACAACTAGGTACTGAAAAAAAATAACAGTTTTATCTACGCAGTTTTGGGCCGCGAGATCAATTACTCATCGTTCATGACTGAAAGGTAAATATTTTACTTTAGTATTAATATTATAATGAATAATGATATAATAAAAATGTATATTAAAAAGAAAAAAATTAGAACAAATAAAATAAAACAAAAAACACTTTACCATCCTACGGACATTTTTTAATTTTTTTTTTTAAACTTACGTATTACGTTTAGAACGGTAGTGCAATCAGAATAAGTCAGTCGGATTTAGTTTCAAAGTTGTAGCATTTTGAAGTTCGTGATATTATTTTTCTTTTTTTCATGCACATATAGTATATAGTAGTATACAACCTTGTATACTACTATATATACTATAATATGTCCCAGGTCTATTTGACTAATGCAATAACTTTTTTTCTATTCAATATTTTTAAGTTTTTTTTTTTTTTTGTAATGATTTGTAGAGCTTTGCGCTATAATTTGTATATATTATATTTTATTTTTTATTTTTACAACAAAAATAAATAATTAAAATTTTTTATTTAATATTTTTCTTATAATCCAAGATAGCTATTTCATAAATAAGTATTTAAAAACCATTTTGGCGTCCAAACCTTTTAATTTGGTTAAGTCGTTAATTTTTAAACAATTTTCAAAATGTGTTAAAATTCAAAATTATTTCTTGCTAATCACTGTTACTGCTGTAAAAGTTATTGCATTGGTCAAATAGACCTGGGACACCCTGTATAGTAATTAGTAGTACATATAGTAGTATTGTAAATTTGTAACCTAGTATTTTAAAGCATTTATAATTTTTCTCAAATATTTTATTGTGTGTTTAATTATTTTTTTAGAATCAAATTAAATTAATAAACAATATCAATACCATATTCACAGGTTATTTTTTTGCAAATTGCAAATTTATTTAAATCAAACTACTAAAGAATTATGTTAATGTTAAGCAACATACGTTAGTTTAACTAATTGAATGTAAATTTTAAAAACATGCAGTTCATGTAAAAAAAAATAACCTGTGAATATGGTATTGATATTGTTTATTAATTTAATTTGATTCTTATAATGGTTACACAATTTGTGTGCTTAATTAAATATTGAATCACCAATATGAGCTACTCATAGTAGACAACTTACCTATCAACACTATAATATTTAGTCCAGTACATATATACATTCATAACGCCACCGATGCATAGTTCTGTATCAATATTACACTACATAGATCCTTAGTTGCAGAATTTGTTTATTTAATTAAATATTTAACATCCAATATAGAATATATCAATATTATAGTTATTAACTTACCTATTAACAGTACTGTTTATATATATATATATATATATATATATATATACAGGGTGACTTTTTAAGCCTGATTACCCTATTTTTAAGCTTAAATTATACATATATTTGAATTTTGATTTTTGAGATTTTTAAAAACACATGAAGACCATATTTTGAATCCTCAAGATTTTTGTACCACTTAAGAATGATTATGTGACAATACAAACTTCCATTTTCCAATAGGAATCCTGCCTTTTTCACTTTTAATTGATAAGCAGATATTTTTTTTTTTGAGAATTATGATGTATTTAAATCAAATGAAACAGATAATAAAACATTTTACTGTAGATATTGACAGTCATGTTTTAATAAACAACACAATTTGGCAAACTTGCAATACTGAAAAAATAATTTAACATACAATAAAATATTTGAAAAAATCATAAACTTATAATTATTGACACTTATAATATGTATAATTTAGGTATACTGTACCAATAGAATAATAAAATACCTACATATGTTTTATATTAAACTACACAAATTAGCAAACTTAAAATATGTACTAAAAAAATAATTAAACACACAATAAAATATTTGAGAAAAATTATAAATGCTTTAAAATACTAGGTTACAAATTTACAATACTACTATATGTACTACTAATTACTATACAGGGTGTCCCAGGTCTATTTGACCAATGCAATAACTTTTACAGCAGTAACAGTGATTAGCAAGAAATAATTTTGAATTTTAACACATTTTGAAAATTGTTTAAAAATTAACGACTTAACCAAATTAAAAGGTTTGGACGCCAAAATGGTTTTTAAATACTTATTTATGAAATAGCTATCTTGGATTATAAGAAAAATATTAAATAAAAAATTTAAATTATTTATTTTTGTTGTAAAAATAAAAAATAAAATATAATATATACAAATTATAGCGCAAAGCTCTACAAATCATTACAAAAAAAAAAAAAAACTTAAAAATATTGAATAGAAAAAAAGTTATTGCATTAGTCAAATAGACCTGGGACATATTATAGTATATATAGTAGTATACAAGGTTGTATACTACTATATACTATATGTGCATGAAAAAAAGAAAAATAATATCACGAACTTCAAAATGCTACAACTTTGAAACTAAATCCGACTGACTTATTCTGATTGCACTACCGTTCTAAACGTAATACGTAAGTTTAAAAAAAAAAATTAAAAAATGTCCGTAGGATGGTAAAGTGTTTTTTGTTTTATTTTATTTGTTCTAATTTTTTATGTGCCCAATATTCTGATTTCACTTACTATTAAGCTCCTCACGAGGTCCTCAATCCACCGCAGTTGGATTGTCTACGTGCGATAATATACTGCTGATAAAAACAGAATTTTTGCCAATGACACTTCTTTTCCCCGAGACTTTTTTTCCTACCATCATCTTATACGTAGTACTCTAATTTTTCTTATATGGTAGTTTTTACAGACGACAACAGATTATTCTAATTCTAGTACCTATATATCGTATATTAAGTTTAAATTGCTTGCGAAAAATCTTTGACTTTCTAATGTGGGCATGTGTCCCTTCAAAAATATTAATTGGCGACCCTTGCCGTATAAAATCACAAAAATGAATTACAGATGATTGCGCCAACAAAAACTAAAAAATTAAAATGTACCTATATGAAAATTAAAATTTTAGAAATTTTAAGCATAATTCATATGCAAAAAGAGAATTATTATATACCATAATATAATATATATATACACCCTAACACTTAAATGGCTTAACAGAGGTTCATGCACATTGTATACAACCGTCCTCGCCCCCCTCCTCGGCACCTCCCTTTGAAAGTTTGAAATCTCGGGAACGGCGAAAGTGCACAAACGTCGGTATGAAGAGCGCAAACAAGCACAAACGAATAGCTCATTTCAAATTTCTAAACTTGGAGGTGGGGGTGCTGAGCATGTCCCCGGCACCCTCACTTTGAAAGTTCGATATCTCGGGAACGGCGAAAGCACAAACGTCGGGATAAAGAGCACAAACAAGCACAAACGAAACACAAACGAATGGCTCATTTCGAATTTCAAAATTTTGAGGTGGGGGTGCTGAGCATGTCCCCGGCACCCCCACTTTGAAAGTTCGATATCTCGGGAACGACGAAAGCACAAACGTCGGGATAAAGAGCACAAACAAGCACAAACGAAGCACAAACGAATGGCTCATTTCGAATTTCAAAATTTTGAGGTGGGGGTGCTGAGCATGTCCCCGGCACCCCCACTTTGAAAGTTCGATATCTCGGGAACGGCGAAAGCACAAACGTCGGGATAAAGAGCACAAACAAGCACAAACGAAGCACAAACGAATGGCTCATTTCGAATTTCAAAATTTTGAGGTGGGGGTGCTGGGGACATGGAGCTCGTTAAGGGATGACTATGCACTCGTGGTTTTATGTAGTAAGGTGTAACATAAGTGCCACCAGTAGAGCATTTGTGTTGTTTTGTAGAACTCCGCACGTGTGCATTTGGTAAGTGTAATATGTATCTGTATATTGCGTCATCTCACACCATCCGTATGACCGTATTATGGCTACATAGTAATTAATTATCAAGTGTTTTTTGTTTTAATTTGGTAATATTTTATATTACATTGAAGTTGAAGATTGGAGCATTTATTCTGCTGTGCTAAAAGGTGATGGTAAAGGCCAAAGACAATAAATAAATAAATAAAAAAACACATCATTGTAAATAAAATTGTATAAAATATATTAGCTACAATACTATATTATTAAACTAAAAGTTGCTTCATAATTTACAACTTGGCTAATATCTTGAATTCTTGGATACTTCGTTCGTCCTGTGCTTCTCTGTGTATCTGTTTTCCTGTAGTTTTTGTTCCGATTGACGAGGTATTCAGGTATATCAGTACCCAAAGCTGTAATACTGAAAACAAATTTCGAGGGGAAGGGGGCTCCAACTTTTTTTAAGAACTTTATTCTTAATACAATTATAATCAATAAACTAAATTCATAACTAAAATGTATCTACTTTTAAGAAATTCGGGGGAGGGAGAGAGTTTGGATTCCCGGACTCCCCCAGTTATGGCCTTGTTAGTATCTAATACAATTGTCATCTTCAGTCCCACCTGAAAAATCATATACGCACCTTAATACACCTCAACAACTTTTCTCTCTAAGTCTCAACAAATATTTATATGGTAGTCTTATATCTTCTCGTATTTTATTGTTCATAGTTACTGCAACTTACAAGGTAGATCGATTTATCTATAAGTTACAAACGTGGTTATTATACTCTATAATCACTTTATAGCTTATATACATATAAGAAATATTCACTAGTCAATATACAGAGTGTATCAAAAGTCTTCATCCGGTTTCAAAAATTTATATTTATTTTAAAAATGAAGACATAAGTCTACTATCTATTTTATTTATGTGTTTTGGATAGCGGAGAGAAGAATGTATTGTTTTTACAATGATGTGTGTTTTTTTGTCTATTGTGTCTATCATTGCCTTTTGGACAGTTAAAATACTTCGATTTTCTAATTCAGCATTTTTCTGGTTAGGTTATTTTTATGAGTATTGCTAATAGTCTAATAGTAAAGACTAAAACTATAAATGACTTGAGGCCAAGACACTACCCCGCCCCACAAAACCAAGTGGTTGCTTATAAGCCAGTAAACAATGGTAGTTTTGTTTATGAATCGCATTATCGCAATATTAAATATTTCATAGATATTGCTTTTTTGTAATACCTATTGTGTTTAGTGTTTTAGTATAATTTAAAAAATACATGTTAATTAGAAACAATTAATGATTTCCATTTACCACTTAATTAGGTACGATGATTAAAATCATTATTTATTATATAAAGGTGCTAACCTAACATATGCAACTTATTTACACAATTAGGGATGAGCAAAAAATATCAACAATATCAAAATGTTGATATTTTGTACAAAATATTATTGAATATCGACATTTAGTAAATCTATACATCGATATAGCAATATATCGATTTTGACATCGGTTATATAAATGTAAATACCCATATACCAAATAAACCATTAATCATTATTATTATTATTTTGAAAAAAAATAATCTTTCATGTTAGATAACAATAATAATTCCTTACCCCCTGTGGTCCTACAATAGGTTATGGTTCCAATATGAATGTATACATTTTGCTGGTATCTAATAAGGAATAATTCTAAAATATATAATACCTATAGAAGATACATCTTCTCTACATCGTGCCTTTAACACCACATTGGATAAACCACTACACTTTTTGTATAAGTTAAGGGACTTCATAGCTCAACGTAAAACGTGATTTCTTGAGAAATATTCTAAAACTGTGATTTCTTGAACTGTGTGGTTATCTAGTAGCACGAATTAATATATACCGTATATACCTAAGGTATATCTTAATTCGTGTCCAGTAGTTAACTAGTGGTTAACCATCATTGTTGTTTTAATACCTTACCTATACCACTTATACCATTTAAGGTGGGATTCCTCTAGACCATTTACGTGTACGTGAAAGTTTATTGTATATACACGCACGTTTTAAAAAATAAACTCCGCAACTCGGGTAAGCAGTAAGCACGATTAATGTTGTTTACCAGTGGTTGCTGCTATCACTTAGAGTAAACCGTTTGAACGGAAAAAGTTGAACCAGATCATAACCAGATTCAACTTCATGGTAATATCGTATATCGTGCGATAAACCAGAAGAATGATCCTCTAATCGTCCAATCATGGGACAGGAAGTGAACGGAGTGAACGGAGAAGAGAAGAACCACCTATAATTGATTTCAATCCTACGCAGTGCGTGTGTTCACCGTAGTTTAATGATCGTCGTTCAAACATCAAATTTTATTTCATTAATAATTGTCAATTATCACGATAAGAAAAAATTTCTATATTTTAATATTATTTTATTAATAAATAGCAAAATACATTGTATAAATATATATATGTATGTATAAGTATTTGAAATTTTTAAACTTAAAAATACGATAACTATGCATGACATCCATTCTTCTCGTGTCATTGTAGTAAGTAGAAATCAATAATCATTAACATCATAAAGATTGAACATCCGTCTATGGGGAATTGGTAGCTATTAAATATAACTCATATATTTGCACGCTATTGCGATTTGCGAGTATGCAAATTGATTAATTAGACACTTTGTTGCTTTGCTATAGGCGCCTATAGCAGTTTGGTAGCTTATTAATACATTTTATTTAGGGTCACATGTGTAAAAAGTGCGATGCATTCATCATCGGGTAAAAATGGTAATCGGTAAAAAATACCAAGGAAAAAAAGAGCAATTATTTTGTTTATGTCCCAAAAGTCCCGTATTATCCATGGAAAATCAATCACTTTAAATGCGTTTTTTTTCTACAGTAATAACTAATAAGTATTAAAATTCCAATTGAATGGATAAAATTCAATTTTTACAAATATTGAATCTTGGTCTTTTTTTCAGTTGTTTACTTTTTTGCCGTGTTCTTTTTTCCCGTGTTCTTATTCTTCTTGGTCTTTTTTTCCAGGATTCGCTAAAAATATGCTACTCATAAAATTGTTAAAACGCCTCATTGCCTCAACAACAAGCATTTTGGGAAATGTTGATGTACATAGTTCATACCTAATCTAAAAATTCTAACGAGTAGTTTCTCGGTTATTATAATGTTATGTCGGCGATTTCAAAGCTCACCGTGAAACGTAATAATGTATGGTGAAGGGTGAACACACGGTCCGAGTATAGGATAGGTTAGGTGTTGGATAACTAAAAACAACTACACGGTATAAGCGGTATAGGTAAGTTATTAGCATGGTTACCATTGGTTAACCAGTAAATATCCACACAGTTCGGTCCAAACCAATCATAGTTCGAGAATATTTTTCAAGAAATCACGTTTCACGGCGAGCTGTGAAACTATTTCCAACCGTGGTTTAAGATATACTTATTATATACTAGCCATGAATTAAGATATCTTAATTCATGATACCAACTTAGGCAGTGGCGTATTTTCAATTTTGTTGTGGGGGGGGGGGGTTAATATTAAAAATACATAATATAAATTAATATTCTCTCTCTTTGTACCTACGTAGCAAGTTATTTATGACTTTTTAACCTTTTTTTTTTCTGGTGGGGGGGTCGAGACCCGGGACCCCCACCCCCCGTAAATACACCACTGTACTTAGGTATATCTTAAACCGTGTTATTTGCTTTGTTCTTAGCTACTACACCGTAGCACTTCAGTAGTTCATGGTATTTGATGAGGACTTCATATTTCATAACAATCATAACGAAATAATTTTCATGCTATCAATAAGGTATTCGCCTAAACTTCATTCACTGGCCACTGTTGGCGCTAGTCCGAAATAAAACTACCAATCGCCAATCTTATAGATTTTAAATTCTTGCTGATAACGTACTTCGTGATAATAGCGACATTCGTGTGGTGTTTGTTACAAAATTATAGTTATCAAACGTGACTGTCCGCCACCACCAGACCTCCACCAGTCTACAATCGTAACAAAGTTTTAGTTAACTTAAAATAATAAAATAATTATAAAAATTTGACATTATTGTTTTTCAAGTTGTATTGTATAATATTTTTTCTTTGTTCAATTCAACGATCTAAATTCGACTACTGAACGAGCTGCTGTTTCGATCGCTAACGTAAGGTCGATGTAGAGTATATTAGAATTTAATTAGGTAATCTAAAAGAGTGGTTTTCCGTATGAAACGATCCACTCTCATACAACGTTGTGTCATCATCAACCTACTGTTTTGATTTTGAGTGCAAGTGGAAAACCAACACAGGCATAAGGTTGCTTAAGGTTTAACAGATTGATTGTACAAAGATGGTTGTATTTCAGTTTGATGGAATTTAATCGTAATTTATTTGACAGTTATCATTTAAGACCGTAGAGACCCCATTTATTTTTAAAACATTTAAAATGGTTTAAATAAATGATTAATAACATTTAGTATACCTATAATATGAATAGATACGGCAATATTATGGTAATATATCGTCGGCTTAGAGCAAAAACTCATTAACGGCGAAATTTAGATTTTTTTATTTTTTTTATTATGCCATCTTGTTTATAAACTTGAAGTCTATAATTTGTGTAAGAGCACTAATTATTAGTTAAAACCTATTAATTTTTTTAGTTTTTTCAAAATTTACCAACGGTGTTAAATATAATTTTTAAAACTAAAAACGCATTTACCAAATATATTGCTGTTTTGACGTTAGTGAGTATTTGCTTGAAGCCGACGATATATATATTATTATTGACGACAATGTTATTAAATAACAATGTATCGTAAGATACCTTTTAAATACACCTTTTGTAATGTTTTCCTTTATCTCAATATTACCAAAAGTTTTTCACGCAGCATAGCTGTATTGGCTTATAAGTTTCAATACTTACCGGGATACTTATTAATATATACCTTACTATCATAATTCTTGCAATAAAAATATATCAAGAACCGAGTTTACAATAATGCTTTTTCACTAGATCAAATAATGATATCAATTACTAATGCTCGTTTATTTAATAGAATTTTATAGATTATGATTAAATTCTATGACTAACAATTGATTGATTACTATTCCATTTTTTTTTTAGATAATATGTAATCTTTAAAATATTTGTTTTATTTAAAGTGTTTACTTTGTAATGCCTAATTTGTTAAATTATTTTATTATAATCACATGATTGTTAAAAAATATTAATGATATTTATTTGTTATTGATATTATATGCTTCTAGTTCCTGTATATCTTAGTTCATGCTTCTAGTTTTATTATTTAATCTGTTTCATCTGTTGTACCATAAACCAGCGTTTCTCAACCTTTTTAATGTCGCAACCCCCAAAATAGGTAAAAAAAAAAAGTTAGTCACCTCATGACCCCCCCCCCCTGTTATAAAAAAATAATTTTAACTTTAATCTGTTTTACCAGTTACAAAATATATTATATCATTAACCAATTACGAAACAAATTACTAGTATAAGAGAACATTTTAAGTATGTATTTATTAAGTTGGAACACACAAAATAATTTACTTTTATGTGTTTCCAATGTCAAACCATGACTAAACAAACATTTGAATATAAAACAGTCACAAATATCACATTACTTTATAGTTTTTACTTAAATCTTCATAGTTGTATACTATAAACTAACCTCTTCATTTTTTTAATTATGGTTATGTATTAATTTTTAATTTTTAATGTATATAAAAGGTTGTTTTTCTACGTGAACGTTTAATTATTTCTGACCAATGCAACCTCTCATCCAGGAGTTCACGACCCCCGGGTTGAGAAAAGCTGCCAGTTATTATATTCTCAAATATAATGTGTTTTATAGTAGTAACCACATAAAAAATAATACTCCAATAATAGCTTCCAAGTAAATTATTATTATTTATGCATATGACATTTTATATTACTATTGTCTACAAAATTTTCTTTAAATTAATTTTTTTATTTTTGTTGGATGGATATTAAAATATTGTATTTAATCAAAAATTGATTAAAATTCATATGTCAAACTATATTATTTGTAATTTGATTTATTTATAAGCTTTATAATTTAATAATAATTAAATTTTATTAAATAGTTTATATGGAAATTGAATTATTAACAGTTTGTGACTGTAAAATATGTAAAGATAAATTTATTATGTTTTAGACAATGTATATTTGGATTCAAAGTTGATAAGTTATACAAAGCACAAATGACTGGTGGAGAAGATGGGCTCTCAGTTTTGGGATATATTGCGTCAGGGCATTTGGGCTTCGTTCACAGGAGGATGGTACTATGAACCAAAACACAGTATTTTCACCAACACATTCCATCTTTATTTATGGCTTATTTTACTTTGTTTGCCATTTTTTATACACTTGGTAATCTACTTACTTTATTTTTCTCTATAAAACTATATTTAATAATATCATTATTGTAAATTTGTTTCTAAGTATATATCAGAGATGTTTATATGGATACTGTATTCAAGTATTGTAAGTTTGATAATCACAATCATAAAACTTATAAACTGGTCTTTGCATCACATGTTCGACACAACCGAATTCATTGTAGAAGACTCTAAAAAGAATAGAAGTTCTGAACTTGAAGGTCGCCGTCCTGCCCTTAGAGAACCAAACAGGTAATTATTTTAAAATATAAACTAATTTTAATTATTTTTCTTTATTCATTTTGTGATTAAAAATGAGTTGAGTACAATTGTTAGCATATTATGTGTGACTGCTGTATTTTAATTTAAAATATAACGATAGTCCTGATATATTTGGATGGTTTTATACTCTTATGTAAAGGGGCACTAGTCAATTTTTATTGGTTATCAGTAAACACAAAAGCCTAAAAAAAATGTTAATCTAAAATATTTTTTTTATTTATGTTTTATTTGTAATTTTATACGTTGTTTGAACCTACATTTATATATAAATTATATTATTACACAATTAATAAGAAAATTATATAAAAATATTAATTTAATACATTAAATTAAACTTAAAAAAAGACTTATGCTCTTTTGCATAAAAAAAATCCTCTTGCATCAAAGACTGTTGTACCATTCAATCAGGCTTAAAAATTTACACAAAATTAACATATACATTTTTTTTCAAAATTTCACTTGTGCCTCTTTACATAAAAACTATCCATTTGTTGAGGTTGCACTTTGTCAATATTAAACTTTCATGACCATTATTTTTACATATACAGTGAGTTCTGCTTAATGTGATCACATTAGTTCGGGCCATTTTGATTCTATCAACAGGTTGATTCCATAGAACATTTTTTTTATAATGTTTATATATTCATACGTATACTTAAAATAAAATAAAAAAATAAAAATTATACATTTACATAGTACATAGTTTATTAGGCGGAGTACGATTGTGGGGGGGAGGGTGCTTGAGCTGGTATAGAATGCGAGAATGCGTGAAAAAGACGAGTTTAGGTCGCCGCCTAGACACTTTCTCTTGCTGGACAGAGTATAGCACAGTTATTTCATTAGCTATATGTGATGTAGGAATTTTATATATATCTATAGTTTTAACAGTACAATTTGTATTGCTTTTCCATAGTAAGTTTTGATTGTTTTTATGATTCCCTGGTCAAGAGGCTGTAGGAGTGATGAAGTGTTTGGCGGTAAAAAATTCAAACCAATGTTTTGTAATTTTAATTTAATTTTAATTTAGATGTGCCATATTGAAATCAATCTTGGTTTTATTTTTTCTCTATCCCATTTTTGTAAAAATGTGGTAAAAATAAGATTGGTCATCTAAGCATTTGAATAAAAATGGTAAATAAAATTGGTCTTATAAATTGATCAGTTTGAAAAACCATTTAAGTGATTCAATTATTCAGTACATAAAAATTCTTATAAAAGGTCATATTATCATTAGTAATATAAGATTTGATTTGGGATTTTTTTTTTTGATTCCAATAATTACAATAAACGGTTGTATAAACCAGTGATCACATTAAGCGGAACTCACTGTAGTATTACTTTTCAATGTACAAATAAAGGTATACATTTTTTTGCTTTATTTTTTATTACATTATTCAATAGTTATGTATGTAAGTTATCATTTTAAATATTATTAATTTTGTAGAATTTTGTAAAATTACTAAGTTATAAAATTTCTAAAAGCTAAGTATGCCAATTGTATTAAATTTTTAGAGAAGATGAGGGTATTGAAATGCAGGTCCTTAATTTGGGGGTCCGTAGAAATGATCCTTCAACATCTGGATACCACCGAAATGAACCAAGTATGGACTGTGCTTCAAATAATTTACTTGAAATATTAAATATACGTTTTTAATAATTATAGTTGGAGGAAGGCAAAGTAGTTCTACTAGCACTGATTCTGGATTACATATCCAAGAAAAAATCATATGTGATTGGCCTATTAAAAGTTTAAGTATGTCAATTACTCAACTAAAATAAAACTTACTTTACCTATTTTAATCATAAAAATATTTATTTACATAATCCATATTTTATTGATGAGAAACCAATAGAAGAAAATAGTAATAGACGTTATGACCGTGCGGGTTTACAAAGCTTTAAGGAAATATGGAAACATCAAGAAGAACGAAGTCAAGACTTCATTACAGTATCTGCTGTTAGTTTAAAATATTAATATTGTATCAATGTAAAATAATATTAATAATTTAAATTCATGTGTCAACTAGGACTGCTTCACAAATGAAAATAATACATTAGCATTAAAGAGAGATCCAAATTGTGCTAGTTCAGACTATTCTACATCTAGTGATGCGTTTACCAAAGATAAAGGTATACAAATTGTATAAACTGTAAATTCTACTCTTAAAATAACAAATATCTTATACAATTATAATATCAGATGTAGGAAGAACATCTAATTACCAACTCGTTTTTACATCAAGTGATATTGACTACCCAATTGTTGAACACTGTGAAGACCATTGTTCTAGTCGTGGAATAATGCATACAACAATTGATAGTGATGACGATGAAGAAGCTGGTAGTAGATCACCTTTGTTAAATAGCCACGAAGAGAATTGGAAAAAAATATGTGCCGAAGTTAAAGGAATTTTTCATACTGAGAGTGATAATGAAATTGCGTTTATAGAAAAAACTAAACCCATAGGTATGGAATATCTAATAATTTAAAATTCCATGTTGTTATATCTTTATAAAGCTTTAACAGGTTAATTATTTATTTAAAAATATAATTTTAATATATACTTGAATTGTATTTTGCATAAAAATAATTATTTTCAAATAAAATACTTTCGTTAATTTTTTATTCAAATACTCTAAAATTATATATTTTTCATTCATCTTTCAATATTTTTGAATATTTGAATGCCATCTTTTAACCTAATTGTTAGGATAATTATTCATTTATGTAATATATATATATATATTTGATGTCCCCTTTTTTTCATTTAGAAATTGAGTTAAAACCTCCAATGGAATCACCAGAAACATTAGGCATTGATTGGTTATTTGAGCACACTGAAAGTGAATCAGAGTCTAGTGATATAAAAGGTAATTTTTACATTTAATATTTAATTTTAATCTCTTGTTAAATTTAAATATAAATCATAATTTTTAACATGCTGCACTAAGTAAGAAAAATGGAAAAAAATAGATCAATACCATGGCATTTTACATTGTCTGATGATGACTATACCACTACTTCTGAAGATAACAATTCTAGTGAGTGTATAGACACACACAAAGGAGTTATTATATTTCAATCAATCATCATAATTTATACTACTTCTATGAATCCTTTTTCGGAATTTATATTTAAAGTTTATTTAATATTTTAGAAAATAAATCTGAATCAAAAGACGGAAGTAAAGAAGAAATTCAAGCTCCAATATCAGTTGGGTTTGAAAACACTGGCGCTATACCAAAAATAAAATCTATTAAAGATGGTAAGATGTATTTCATATCATTAAATTATATCGGTTTTTTTTTTTAATTTAAACATTTGTATTATTAATTAGATTATAATTATTTTGATGATGATTTTTTTTAATTAATTTTTTCAGTAAAAAAATCAAATAAAAAAAGAAAAGCCACATCAACTCCTCATTTAAGTGTTAAAAATGATTCAGATAGAAAAAGACATCGCAGAATTAATAAAAATAAATCCAATGGTATTACAATTTTTCTTTAATACAAATTATACTGCAAGCCATTAGAGAATGTATCTTGCTTGTGCACATATTTGACAGAGCTCTACTGTCTCAAGTACAAATTCCTCCATTGTATGTAAATGTAACGGTGCTCATCATGTTTTGACAGAAGATACAGACTAGTTAGTCGGGTTGAGGGGAGAAGAGGGGTATACAAGATTAGAGTATAGACACATTATATGCGGGACTGAGGTGCATTCTCTTATGACACACAATATAGTATTGATTATTTAATATTTATACATTTATCAAAAAGGTGTAAGCAACATTTTTCTAATCAATTGATTTTCTACAACTATTGATGTATGATTTTTTCAATTATTGGATATAATTTTATGTGTTGGTTTAAATTGAGTTTAATTATTGTTTAAAGACAATATACCAAAACATTCTTGTAATATATCTGTACATTTATCCTAAACCTTAATTAAAATTTTTCAATTTAAAGAATTATACTAAATATTTTAAAGTTAAAATATGTCTTAAAATGAATGCCTTATTTTAGTCATAAATTGTTTTTAATCTATCATTTGGAAAATATTATTTAATGCTTTAAAACCCCCACTGAATTCATTTTAGAGATGTTGCTTACAATTCAAATTGTTATAGCCATTATACAAATTAGTATTTTTCAGCATATTTAATTTATATTTTTACAGAATCTAGAAGATGCTTATGTGACAAGATTAAAAGTGATATGGAATGTGGTACAGAATCTAAAAGTTATCCTACTGTTACTGATGAATGGATTGATAATAACACTCTTAGTAGACCTGATGCGTGAGTTAATTTGCTATGCATAAAATTGTATCTAATTTAATTTTTTTTTTTTGGAGGTAAAATAACTGTAATTCTTAAGTATCCTAATCTTAATGTGGTTTGTTGATTTGTTGAAAAATTAAGGTTCACATAGAGTTTATAAATTAAAGCGCAGACTCAAAATGAAACTGTAATTTTATTCTAAACAATAGTTAATTTTTGGAATAGAATTATTGATTTTAAACAAATAGTTGAATTTAGTAAACATTTTCATCATTAGTGTGCTAGATGTCATTAAAGTATTGTCGTTAGATTTTTCTTGAAAAACTTATTATTGTAATATAAGCACTTTGTATGGGGAAAAACTTTATTTTATGTAGATACAAGATTTGATTTACTTAATTTATGGTTTAAATGTACAATACATAATATCTTAACTAAATGCTTATAATATTTATTATAAACATAAATTACATAAATAACATATATTTATTTATTTATATAAATCAATAGGTAAACATCCTTTTAGTAAATATAATGAAATATAGGTAATCTGTTTAATTTATTTGATATTTAATTTACAAATGATCTGAATTTTTTTAAATTTTAAAAGAGAAACATGTAAGATATGTAGAAGTCTTGTGGTGCTGGTCGGTACATAAAACTTAAACTCTTCAATAATGTTAGGGGCATTAATAAATCCATTAAAAAACTTGTTGAAAAATAAAAGGTCATTTATGGTTTTTCTGTTTTTTAAGGATATTAAGCTGGTATTCTGTGTAATATTGTTTGTATGTATGCTTATAGCTCACAAATTTAGAAAATTGATCTTGCACTTTCATCATTTTTAGAATGTCTACATTAAATACTGGGTTGCAGTATAACTATGTATTTAAGATGTTGACTGCAGTTAATTCGTTTAATTTACTTCACTTAATTCTTTAGAATGTCTTATTTATTCCTTGAAATATAGTTTGCTATTTATAATGACTTCAAGATCTTTTTTTAAATGTGTGTCCAAATATTTTTAAATTGAGTCTTTTTATAATTTTTATGTGGAAGTTCTTTTTCTCTAATACTTTAAAAAAAATATTTAAAAAAAAACTAATTAGGTAACTTGAATACTTGATGTGATTTTACTCTTCTATGAAAATGTTTTGTCTACCATTTTATGTTTATATATACATTATAGTTTCATACAGTATATAATTTATTTAAATAATCCATAATATAACCACATTATCACTAGAAGGTTAAACTTACTTTTATTATCTACCACAGTCTTAGAAGAAGACCATTATTATCCACTATACTAGACAGAGACATTAAAGAATAAAACATTGGAACCAGTTGTACATATTATCACATGAAAAGTAATTTGAAGAAAATGTATGTCATTTTCAAGTCTTATTTAATACACTGTTTTTAAATTTGAATTCTTGTTATTATTGGGTCTGCCATTGTATATAATGATGTTTGTCAGCTTGTTAATAGTTATTTAAATGATTTGCGTGATTTGATTAAGTGGGTTTTGGAACGAATAATTAAATCTTTTAACTTATAGATATAGTTTCAAAGCTAAATGATTTATATTTGACATTACAGAATGACTACATTAAATGTGAATGAAGGTGCTTCTTCCTCTGCTGGTTCCCATAATGAACTAAGTTCTCTTCTCCCCACAAGTTCCGAACCAGCTATCGCCCCAACAACTGAAACACAGCAGCAAAATCAAAGTTTGATGACTGTAAAAAATGAAGTTGTTTTAGACCATATAAGTGATGTTTTTCATGGCAGAGTAGAAAACAGAAGTAGATTGAGAAATCGACAATTTAGGTAATTATATTTTAGTATTTAACATCTGACAAAATTATTATCTCCTGAAAAGAATGTTTTTTTTGCTTTTCACTATTTGTTTTTTTTTTTACCAATGCGCAACATAGTAAGTTTACGATCAGCAAAACCAACCTTGTGTTGTTAGCTTAAGTATTAGAATGAATAACATGCATACAAATTTATATATCCTAAAAAAGCCAAAGTACAAACACAAATAATATTCTTTACTTTAAGTATGATAATAGGTCAATTCACTCTAATACCATTCATACTAATAACATAAGGTTGGTTCTACAAAACACAAATTTGCTATGTTGCACATGTGTCAAAGACATAATACAAATAGTCAGTTGATATCCACTTAAATAACCAGGAATTATTATAGTATAAAATAAAATACTTTTCCAGTATTAGGAATGGTCGACGAATGAGATCTCGTGATCCATATAGTTCTCCATTCTTACATCCTGATGGTGTCAATTTTGCTACTTGTCCTGATGAGACAGAAACTGGGTTTGTACAAAAACACTTTTATTATAAATACAAATAAATGAATAAAATAATTAACAATATTTCAACTTATTCATGTCTATAGACCTCCCCATTATTTTCGGGATGAACGTGGACGTTGGATGACTTATACTTTAAAAGAAATGATTAGTAATAATCATGCACTAATGAAACCATACCCAAGTTTACCGTCAACATCACGGAGGGATGATTCTACAGATGATCTTGTTTTTAATCACTCACCTGCAAGATTGTTTCCCCGTCCTATTCGTAATTATGAACAACAACAATTAGAACACGAAGATGCTTACTGGCTGCAAAGTCAACCACAGCGTTACCGCCACTTCAACATTTCGCCAATAATAACACCAGTTGAAGAAAGCTTGGAACACGAACATGAAAATATCAGACCAGATTATCAAGATGAGTTTCCAGTGATACCACGGCAGTTACGATTTGATCTTCTTGATCCTAGTGTTGGATTTCCTAAACCGAAACGATATTATCTATACATGCCAGTCAAGCAAATGTGTTTCAAAGTTTGGTTTGATCGTCTGGCATTATTAACTGCTATTGATCGTAACCCAACATTATTGGAACTATTTATTACCATTATTCTTGCTACGTCAGTTGCTGTATTGGGTGCTTTTGTATTGTACTTCAAATTCTACAGAGATATTCATGCATTTATTTTCTGTTTTGTTATGGCTGGCTGCCAGTATTCCTTAGTTAAATCTGTACAACCTGATGTGGCATCTCCTACACATGGTTTTAATAAAATTGTAGTGTATAGTCGTCCAGTTTACTTCATATTGTTTTCATCCATTCTTCTACTAACACACATTCAACTAAACTCTGGCCGAACATTTTACCAACTCAAATTCTATGGATTCACATTGCATATTTTATATATATTAGAAACTATCCGCGATTTCTTATCAAACTTTTTACTATTCTTACCAATTGCTTTTAGTTTAGGGTTATTGCCTCAAGTTAATACTTTTTTTATGTATACTCTGGAACAAATTGATATTCATTTATTCGGAGGAAACGCTACCAGTTCACTTAAAGCATCAGCATATTGTGTATTAAGAAGTTGTTTGGCTGTGTCTATTTTATATGGATTTGCATATGTGGCATTAAACGATTGGTCTGGATCGTCAAGAAATGTGTTTTTCTCCTTGTTCTGCGCATTGCTCACTGCCATATCTTACCATTTAAGTCGCAGTTCCAGTGATCCAGCTCCTATATTGAATGTTTTAAAAACATATTTGTGGCCCAATGAAGATATATTTTCTAGACCTGATATGGAATGTCCTAAACCTAAAAAAGAAACTGAAAAATCAAAAAAAAAGGGTTCTGAACAAAAAGAAGGTGAATGTGAAGAACAAACAAAGTCTGGTAAATATTAAATAACTAGTGTTTAAAAAATCATAAACTATATAACTAACAATATAACAATGTTTTTATTATATATTTAGAATTAGATGATGAAATTGAAATTCAAGATAACTGGCCAAAACAGTTACAAGATACAATAAATGCAAGACTGAAGACTGATTTAATTTTTTGTCCAATTATTGGTCTTATTGTTTTTGCTATTCATTCTAGCAATATTTTTTCAGCTTTACAACCAGAATTAAATCCAGTAAGCAAAATTCTTTTTATACTCTTAATTATTTTAAATATAAATAATACTAAAAAAAAGAAGTTATTAATAGTTTTTAATATAACATGTTTAATAATCTTAACAGTAGAGTGATTCCAAATATTACATTAATACATTTTTTATTTAACTATTCCTGCATTCTAGTAATATTTATTTTTTTAAACTTTAAACCTAAATTATACTAGTAGTTGATTACAAATAGAGAAACACCAATTATCAAATTTGAAATTAATTAAATAATGAAATTCTGCTAAGATGAAGTTATAGAACCATAATAGTAATAATAAACATACTATACTCCGTCCACTGAGAAAACACAACTGTGCGGCATCAAAAACTTGTCTTTTTTTGCACATTCCCACCACTATACCAGCCTCTCATTGTACGCTGTTGTCACCGCCGCAGTGGGAGAATTGACCAGTAGCGAAGCTACTTCATTTGGATGGGCGAACAAGTTGCATTCTCTCTGTAGACGGAATATAATCTGAACAATGAAAAATTATTTTATTTATTTTGTATTAATTAGTTTATAATTTACAGGTAATGTGGTGTACTACTTTCAGTGTTGGATTTATCCTGCACTATGTAATACCTCAACTGCGAAAGCAGTTGCCTTGGTTGTGTGTTGCTCATCCTATATTAAAGTCATCTGAGTATAATCAATATGAGGTTAAGCAATTGGCTAAAATCATGTGGTTTGAAAAAGTAAGTGCTATTGCTCATTATGAACTCTCTTTTGAAAATTATCTTTACATAATTTATGTTAATCAAGTATCCAAAAAATAATTGCCTAATACATGTTTTAAAATCTATTATAGGTTTATGTATACTTATGCTTCTTTGAAAGAAATGTTCTCTATCCACTAATGTTTATTGGCTGTTTAACATCTGACAGCGTAATTGTTGTAACAAAACTGGGAGCTCTATTAGGTTCTTTGGTATTATCAGTATGCACACTAAAATGTTTACGCTGCTCGTTTTCACAACAATCCAACCAGTATAACATACTAGCATTTGCAGTACTGTTTTTTCAATTGGACTATGTAAAATGTTCTGAAACTTTCATTATTGACTATTACCTTACTGCTATTGCCTATGATAAGATCTATGAGTTTTTACTTAAGGTAATCTATTTTATTTTAATTTATTAGCCTTATATCTGTTGTCTATATTATTAATTTAATTTTTTTTTTACTTTAGTTACAATTTGTCATTACCTATATAGCGCCATGGCAAATTACATGGGGTTCAGCTTTCCATGCCTTTGCTCAACCATTTTCTGTTCCTCATTCTGCAATGATGTTTCTTCAAGCATTTTTGTCTGCAGTGATTTCTTCGCCTCTTTATCCATTTTTAGGTAAATATTAAACTACAATGATATAAATTCTTCATCATAATATAAAGTTATAAAATATATTAAGTATTTATTGTTCTTATTTCATTATTTAGGAAGTGCTATATTTTTAACATCCTATCCACGACCTGTAAAGTTTTGGGAGCGAGATTATAATACCAGACGAGTTGATCATACAAATACCAAATTGTCGTCACATTTAGAACGAAATCTTGGCGCAGATGACAATAATCTTAATTCAATATTTTATGAACACCTTACCAGACTACTACAACATACTCTCTGTGGTGATCTCATATTAGGCCGTTGGGGTAATGTGTCACAAGGCGACTGTTTTGTTTTAGCATCTGATTATTTGAATTGTCTGGTTCACATCGTTGAAATGGGAAACAATTTAGTTACTTTTCAAATACGTGGACTTGAGTTTCGTGGTACTTATTGCCAGCAAAGAGAAGTAGAAGCCATATCTGAAGGTGTTGAAGATAATGATGGTATGTATTAAAAAATCTCTACTTACAAATGTTACTATTATATAAAAGTATATAAGTATATACATTGTTGTACATTTGAAAACTGGCCATATAGTAGACAAGTTTATCGGATTTAATTTTAAATAGACAGATTCTTGTCTTATCCTTTTTTTGTGGCATTTCTAGCATTAGGGAGGGTGGGTGGCGTCGTGCACCTTACTAGGTAGAACTATTTTGTACAAATGGAGGATGGCTAATGGCTATTTTCATAATTTGTAGTACCTAAATAAACATTTTATTGCAGGATGTTGTTGCTGTGAGCCTGGACATTTTCCTCACATTTTGTCTTTAAATGCTGCTCTTGGTCAACGTTGGCTTGCTTGGCAAGTAGTAGCAGCCAAGTATGTTGTACAAGGATACAGTATATCGGATATTAATGCCTCATCAATGTTACAAGTATTTGATTTTCGGAAAGTGTTGGTTAGCTATTATATAAAGGTGATTTTTTAATAATTATATTATAATAGCATATTATATATATTAATAATATATTATACTCTAATGTATTTTTATATGTATGGGCTTACGTAAATAATATTTATGCGATTTCAATATTTTATTTTAGAGTATTATATATTATGCAATACGATCACCAAAACTTCAACAGTGGTTAGCATCAGATGAAATAAAAGAAGGACTAAAACCAACATTGAGCAAAAGTTTTGTGGATCTTGACCCAGTTTTTAACATAAATATTGATGAAGACTTTGACTTACTTTCATGTGGTGTTACTCGCAACAGTTTCTGTTCATTCTATTTAGAGTGGATACGATTTTGTGCTTTCCAAACAGAAAATGTAAGTTAAAAAAAAAACAGGGGAGTTGTTTTGCTGTATAATATATGTAACGACGTAGAGTGTACTTCGTCATTGAGTAGGTGATAGGAGTGTAAAATTTGAATTCTACAATAAACCATTGCATACAAAAAAACAAATCTGAGCGTAGATGTTGTGTCAGCTTATATTTCTAGGGATATTTTACAGTTTATTTATATTAAGTTTATTATATTAGCAATAGTATAATACAGTATGTTTAACTAATTTATACAAACATCACATAATATAGTATATAAATATAATCATTATAACATTAAATCTATATTATTGTTATTAACTTATAATTCATTACCGTATACCGTAGAACAGTATACATAGGTTCATGGTATATATAGCTTAAAATAAGTTTTAAGATTTTGAATATTAAATTGTGTGTATAAAATAATTTTATAAGTAATAGCAAAAAGTTTTAAGTCCATGATAAGTATTTTTTGAATTATAACATCATTACTTAAATTGTTATTTTTAAATATCCAACTATACCAAAATTAGAACTTCAAAATTCAAGTGTCTTTAAAAAATTTGACCACATGCATTTTCGGTATTTATATTTTATAATTTACTTTAAGTACAAATTATGAGAAACCTTGTGTTGTATCAAGATTGTCTATTACTGTTGAAATTAAACAATACACCCGGTATATTTAGTATGTATTAGTTTTTACACACAGTGTAATTTAAGTATATATATATACATATTACATTAGTATAGTAAGCAATTAATGTTTAGATGGCACATTTTTGATGTCAAATGTGGTAGTACACAGGCATATATATGAATATAATACATGGGCAGTCTGTTGACATACGCGACCCGTTGCCTTTGTACAAAGTGCTTTGTATATCACATGTTTATTATTCACGAAATTAAATTTGCTTATTAATTTAACCTAAACGTGTCTGGACTTATGTACCGATTCTACTCAACAATTATTTATTTCAAACTGGTATTTTTAGAAAAAGTTTCAGCCTATTTTGAAGTTTATAAATATTAAAATCATTAACACAAACTCAGAATTATACCAGACTTGCGATTGTTTCACAAAATATTGAACTTTTTACCTTATAGTATATCAGTAGTGTTGTTTATACAATAAACCATGTATATTATTAAAAATAGTTTATTAAATAATACAGTAGCCAATTTAAATAATTGTTAAAATAAGCATTATTTTAGTCGATATCGTAAATAACAAATTATGTATTTTACTTTTTATATTTTCAGATTCGAAAAATTGTTATAGATAAAGGTAAAGATTCTTTATTGGTATCATTATGCTTTGCTCTCAGCTTACTGGGAAGAAGATCACTGGGTTTAGCATCGCACACTACTATGTCAAGGTATGTAAACACTAATCATGTATTAATTTGTTAAAACTTATGCATGCATCAATTGATTTTTTAGTGTCGAGTTTTTCCTCTATGGTCTCCATGCCCTCTTTAAAGGAGATTTCCGTATAACATCAACAAGAGATGAGTGGATATTTGCAGATATGGACTTGATGCGTAAAGTATTAGCTCCAGCAATTAGGATGTCGTTGAAACTTCATCAGGTATGTATTTTTCATTTACGATATTAACAATTATATTTTTATACATAAATATACCAACTTATTTTCATATATAGAATCATTTTATGGTTCCTGATGAATATGAAGATCCAGCTTCTTTGTACAACTCTATCAACTACCATCAACGAAACTTAGTGATATCGCATGAAGGAGATCCTGTTTGGAGAAATGCTGTTTTGTCTGGAATGCCATCATTACTTGCTTTAAGGTAAATTAACAGAACATTTTATTATTATTCAAACTCTTTTTATTCTGGCATAAGCCATATTTTAAAATAGGAGGTAATGTTTATACATTTTTGGTATTGATTTGTTTATGCTCCACCATATTATCTAAATACTATTTTTTTAAATATATTATTATTATCACCTATGCCTATGCTACTTGTTATTATTATAACAAATAGGTGAGTCTATAGCAAACCCGTTCCATATATTTTTATAATAATAATTTAAATGTTTTTATGAAGTATAAACTAAACTGTTTTATTTAATAGACATATAATGGATGAAGGTTCTGATGAGTATAAAGTAATTATGTTGAACAAACGGTATTTGAGTTTCCGTGTCATTAAAATAAACCGCGAATGTGTTCGTGGTCTTTGGGCAGGACAACAACAGGAATTAGTTTACCTAAGAAATCGTAATCCTGAACGTGGTAGTATACAAAATGCCAAACAAGCTCTACGAAACATAATAAATTCATCGTGTGACCAACCTATTGGTTATCCAATTTTTGTTTCACCATTAACTACTTCCTATGCCGAGACCAACGAACAATTATCATCCCTTGTAGGTGGATCAATAAGCTTGGGAAAGATAAAAAAATCTATCATTCGAGTGTGGTCAAGGTATGTTTAATATAACTATTTAAATTAAATTGTATAAATATTAAATATCATAACTTATATTTTTGTTTTTCATTTAGATTAAAAAGTAGATGTGTTGAGGGTTGTTCTAGTGGAAGTTCATTACAGTCACATGATGAAGGCGGATTCGGACATGAGGGTGTGTATGCTATGACACAGTTTAATAGGCATTCTGGATATGGCACCAGAACGCCTGGAAGTCAGTCAATTGAAATGAGTGGAAGTGGAAGTGGAGTGGGTGGTAGCATCAGCAGCAGAAGTGGTGGTACTAGAGGTAGTACTGCTAATGTAGCTGGCAAACCGAATTCTGCTGGTTTGGCCAACTTAGCAGGACTGTTATCATCGTCACAGTCGCCAATCACCAGTTCACCACAAGCGTCTGTGGATAGTAACCCTAATGATAATTCTCCGATGCAACACAGAGTTTTGGTAGGTTCACTAAATAGAATTCAGAATAATCTTAATAATATTTGATGACTACTAATGTTTAAAATTTTAATGTTTATCAGATTCTGGATCCATTACAAGTGTACGATGCTATAAACTTAGGCCGTAGAATAGATGTGGTCTGGCCAGATGAAAAAATGCGAATAAGGGGTGGTCGGAGTCACTGGAAAGATTGGTTACCAGAAAAGGGAATGGAAGGATTGGTAATGCATTTCATTTATACTATATGTTGATATTAATAATTGACTAACTGTATTATCCAACTGTGCCCATAAAAAAAATGAAGAAATTTAAAATATATAGCTCAGAGTATTTCTGTTTGAGTATACCCTATACCTCAGATCAAGGGAAAGTTGGTGTTGGTATACCTCACTATAGGGACAGATTCAACCGAGATGAGCGAATTACTTTGCACTTATTCACCTGAACGGCTGTGCTTTGTGTATTTCTACAGAAAAATATTTTTAATGGAATCTTGCTCGTTTCAGCCAAATCTAATAATATTTATACCTGATTTTTTTCTTCTGTGTAACTAATGGCAAATAGAGATAAATAAACATAAATACAATTTCATATACTATTGATAATATTCAAGTGAGACTGTATGAGCTACTTTATAGGGGCTGATTTCCGGTACAAAAAGTAACCTATCAAACACCAAGCATGCTCACTCACATTTTTTCTTCTAATATTTTTGGAATTTGTTTGTATACATACCAAGAATCAAAATATTTTCAAACACTTAGATTTTTATACCTTTTAACGAGTGTTCTATAGCTAGCTTTTTTTTTAAATGTAAGCCAACTTATTCTACTGCAAATTGTGAATCAGATGATTTTTGGTAATGATGTAAATGTGTCTTGATCAAAATTTAAACACGTAATTTAAAATAGATTTAACATGTACACTAGTACTTATTATACTCTGACAGTTTTTACAAATTATAAAATGTTAATAGATTAATATTAATCGCTATACTTTTCAAATCATCATGGCCATATCTTCCAAACCTATTATCATCTTGAGAATACAAAGTTGAATAACTTATTTGGATTTAGATGTATTAACATTTTAAAAAAGTCATCTGCTTAACAGTTGACAGTAAAAATGAGTGATTCTCATTTGAAAAAATTAATTAATTAATTTAAAGTAATACATTTTTCTATATCATAGAAATATATGATAAATACAATTTTCTTACACATTTTTTATTAAAACTTTTATTTTTTCATTTTAAGGTGGTGCATCAATGGGTCCCAAATCACCGTGACTTGTCAAAGAGATCTCACGTTGATAAAACTATATTACTGCTAAAGATTGATGAACGTTACGTGCCTATAGCCGAAGCCGGTGTATTAGATTTAGGAGCTGAAGTTTGAACATTTTTGGTGTACGACTTACATTAATGACTGATTTGTTTCGGAGGTAATTTTAAAACTCAAATGTTACAAGCACACATGCTTGATAATATAGCATTAGTCTTCCTTGATACTACAAAAAAAGTATTGTGTCTTCTTGTTAACGTACAAGTGTATATTGTGTCCTGCAATAATTTTCTCGGGAAAAAACGCTGGTACATTTTATATGCAGTAGTTAAAAATCTGTTTCATGTAATTTTTTATTTTTACTGTTTTTTTTTTTTATATATACCTAATTATATATATAAATTTATGTATTTTGTTTTGTAAATAATAGATGAAAATGATGTAAATTTTAAACGTTAGATAAAAATGTTCCTCGTTTAAATGATCATTTTGTGATGCAAATATTTGTTGTTAACATACATATTTGAACAAACTATATATGAATAACTATTATAATAAATTTATTTTAATAAGTGTACAAAATTTAATAATTATATTCAAGTAGACTTTTCATCATAGAACATAATAACATACACTGTATAATGTATATGTATACAGGGAAACTTCCCTTAACAGACTTTTTTTTGAAACATACTATACATTTTCTACAAACTGAACCCTCTAAATAGCAGACACAATTTCAGTGATCGAGAGTGTCAGATATTTAGAGGTTTCACTGTATCTATGGTTTCATCATATTTACCTAAATACCTAACACTATAAAATAGACTTAATATGTACTGTCAAATAAGTATAACTAACAATTAATTTGTACAGATTTGAAGAATTGTGGACAATTTGTCACCTTTATACAGACAATCCCCACACATAATTTATTATGATGTCAAAGTGGTATTAGGTTAAACTTTTTTTCCAGTAAGATCAACTTTTATAAGGAATTGTGTATTCAATTTTCAAGCCTCTGGTTTTAAAATCAAACACTTTATGAATTTTGATATTGACAAAAATAATCATTTTCCACTATGCAAAGATTATTTCAACAATGTTTAAGTAGGTATTCATATGGAACAAACAATATACAAATATTTCTGAGTCGTAATAATGCTAACAATTATAATCTGAATAAGAGGATGCCAGAAGCCACACCTGCATGTATTGTCTCATCATAAGAACGTACATGTAAAACTGAAATGACACATGTTATGGGTGTGACATACTTTTAAATGATTTTGTTATGTCTAACAGGAGAATCAATTAAATATAATAATATGCTGTACACTTATATCAACTTAAATGTGTATTCATTTCCTAGAAAAGTTCTTGTTTTATATTTACTCTGGATTGATTGTAAGGTGTAGGGTAGTGGTTTTCAACCTTTTTTGGGTCGCGACCCCCCATTTTTATTTTTTTTGTACTGCGACCCCCTTCAAAAAAAATATCACGTGAGATACATGTACTGCACGAATGACACCTAAGTAGGAACTGATTATTATAAATATTTGCGACTGAAATTGTTCAAATATACCCATGTATATTGTATACGATAGTTACGAACAATTTAATAATCCATATCCGCTATCGATAAGATATAAGAATTTAAGATTATACGCTCCTCAGCATGTTCTATAATTTATAATTCTCTATATAAAACAAAATTAAAAATTAACTTTATTTTATTTTTAAATAAAATGGAAAAATCATTTCATCTATTATTTTTGGCGACCCCCAGGTTGAAAACCACTGGTGTAGGGCATAAAAAATATATTAATACAGTAGAAATTGCGATATCAAAGTTAAGTTGCATTAACTAATATCTTGTACAAAATACAGAAAATTCAGCAGAGACTTAGGATTTGGTACATATTTACTGCAATTTAAAGTGTGATAAATCCGTCTCACAAACATACAAAATATCAATTTTATGTAGTAAAATTGAATAGAATGAATTGAACTATTATCAACCTTGAAAGTTGAAAGTAAGAACATTACGTATGTTTTTGCAATGTTTATATTTTTAAACAAACTACAAGTATGTAAAATATTTAAGTTTAAAATTTCTCATAGCTTAAAATTAAAATAACGTAAAAACCCAGATAATATCCTTACCTTTTAAGTACACTCTGTCATTGAATCATATTACACAAAATTGGAAGTGCTGAAACAGCATTTTCTTTGTGAGTTTTGTAACAAAAAATGTTGTTGAATAAAATATATAATGATGGAAATAATAAGTATAGGTATAATATTAATGTTGAGTTTTGTTTTAATACTATATAACAACATATTTTAACTTGACATTATTCGTTTCAGGTTCACTTAACAGACAGATGATTAGTTAATATATATTTTTTTTGTTTTGTAAAACAATAGTGACAATTATTAACTAAACATAAATTATGCATATTATATAAGTAGTCAATAAATAATAATCATAAACAAATAAATAATAAATATAAATCAAAAATACTGATGGAATACAACATAAAATATTATTGAAAAAAATATGCTAAAATAAAATAATATATCAATCATTAAACTTTTGATCGATGATTATGATGGTTGAAGGCGGAGTAGCGCAATATCAATGGTATTTCAATAAAAATGAATATCACATAGTATAATTACATAAGTGTACATTAGTAATTATTTTGTGTTAATTGCATTGAACAAGTGATAAAAAAAAAAAAATACAATTTGTCATTAATAATAAGTAAAAAACAAATTCAACCTAATATTACAGTTATAATATATAGTTGTGAAGCACAATAGCTTGTATTGGAGCAGTAAAAAAAAGAACCAGTATACACAGAGATCTAACAAGTTGTGTTTAGATAGTGAATATTGTTTACACCACAATTTCATATGAAAACAATAATATTATAATGTCAAATAGATAATACCAATGAAAATTTCAAAAGATTGGTTAAATCAATTACTGACTAGAAGGCAAAAAATTTGAATTCAATCATTTTAAATACTGATGTCAATAATAAAAAATCAATTAACAAATAATAAAAACAATAATTGGAATGTTAAAGCATTACATTGTACCGTGTGTATGTTTACTCGAGTTCGATAAATTTATCATCTTAATTATTAAACAGCCTTACTGTAAACTTAAAATACTATATTATATAAGGTATAAATGACCAATGAATAACCTAATAGTTATGTTAACAATACAAGTGCATGACACACAGAGGTGTGGTTACTTTTATAATATGCATGTTAATAACCGTGAAATCAGAAGTTTAATGATCCGTATAAATTTCAACATTATTAACTTGATACTCATACTGTAAAAACACAAGCATGGTAATAGTTCAATAAAGATTAAATATTTATATTTTATATGAATCAATTAGGTTAGTTACATGCACAAAAAAATATTATTTAAACTAAAAAAAATTATAAATATTTATATATTACCCGACGTAGAAGGCACCTGGTGGTTACAAATGAAGATACACTTTACAAAATAAAATTTGACCCAATTTTTACTCCATCTTTGGTTTTCTAATAATTTACACTAATGGAGAATCAAATTAATGAATCTTTGTAAGTATTCAAAAATTTCTTTTAAGGCACTAATTATTCAACATTAAGTATGTCATATTGAGCTTGTGACAAAAAAAGTGAAATGATTTTCGATGTCTAAAAATTATTAAATAATACCACATACAAATACAATTATAAAAAATACAATAAACAATTGCATTTCGTTTAAAATGTAAGTTACATTTTACAAGTAACTTCAATAATACACAATTTTGGTGAAAAAAAATAAAAATTGTTACATAATTAAAAAAAGTAATGTAATAATAAATAACAAAAATTGCACAAACGAACAATGAGTCGTTTACCTTTTAACAGTTGCTGTGTCTGGACCCTCGTATTAATGGCACTAGTAGCGATGGAGGTCCAGCTAATCTTAAGAATGGATGTTGTAGAAGTTCAGCTGCAGTTGCTCTTTGAGCTGGATCCCTGACTAATAACCTTTCTAAAAAGCCCTGTAGTCTGGGCGATATCTGCAGAGAAGGAAAATAAAGTTATATATACATCAATTATATTGTTTAACTAACATAGAATAATAAAAACAAATTTAAAATAACATACTTTATTGGAATTTTTAAGTTTAGGTGGAGGCATGTCACGTATTCTTCTCATAGCTTGAAGAGGTGGTTCATTAAAGAAAGGCGGTTCACCATCAACCATTTCAATGACCATAATACCTAGAAAAAAGTTGTCATTAAATAATATTGATAAAATAATATCATAAAAATAAATTATTACCTAATGACCATATATCAACTTCTGGCCCATATGGTAAACGTGAAATTACTTCGGGAGACATCCAATAGGGTGTTCCAACTAATGATTTTCTCTTAGGCAACTCTTGAGATACTTGTGCACAAAAACCAAAATCGGAAATTTTCACCTTAAGAAATTATAAAATAAAATATATATTTACAATTTATAAGATAATGATAATAATAAAAAATAATTACTCTTCCATCAGTAGTCAATAGTATGGAATCACTTTTGATATCTCTATGTATTACCCCCTGTGAATGCAAATATGCCAATGCTTTCAAACATTGCTTGCAAACAGTAGCTATCTGTTCTTCATCCATTCTAGTGTGTGTTACCATATCAGTAAGTGCTCCCCCCTCTAAATATTCCATTACAACCCACAATTCATCACCAACCAAAAAACTGTCATACATATCAACAATGTTTGCATGGTGATAATCTCGCATTATGACAACTTCATTGAACAACAATTCTCTACGTTGTTGCTTCCTCAAATCCATTTTCTTTACAGCCACTTTGCGACCAGTCATTCGATCTGTAGCAATGCAAACAGTACCCGTTGACCCTTCACCAATTTTTTTGAAACTATCCAAATTTTCGCGAGGATCACCTGGACTAACAACAAGTTGAAGGGCAGCCCTGAACTAAAATACACAATACATTTTTGGCATTATTATTTATCATCAGTAAAATTAAAATTAAATACTTGTTCATGTGTAATGCGCTGTTGCTCGTGATGTTGTTTTGTAGCTATACTAGGAATTGACATTGTACTAGCTGTTGATATACCATTTGTGGTTGGTTTAATATTTTGGTTCTGATCTTGATTTCGAGTATGACTTTGAGAAATGCCCTTGAATTAAAATTTCATTAGTTAAGATTTTAACTTTTGAAAAAACTTCTAAGACCTACCTTGTTTGTACTAACAATCTGGGCATTGTTAATAACAGGATGGGTACGATTTGGTGGCACGGGAGTATTGGCTTGTGATGTTTGACTTCCAGATGGCGAGTCAACTGCTGAGCCATTAGAAAATATTGGTAGGATATTTCCATTTTGCGCGGAATGATATGAATGTGATCCACCTTGATCGGGTATTAATGTTTGGCCTGTTGGAGTAGTGTTCTGATTTATTCGTGATACTGGTGTTTCTTGAGCAGACCATTCTGAACCTCCTGGTTTTATCTGTTTAGAAAAGTAGTACAAATGAAATCGTGAAATGAAATAATCACAGGACTTGTTTTACGACTTACAAATTTATTGCTGTATTCAAGTTTGGTTTGAGTATTGTTAGGTGTTGGATATTGTGGTAAATGTTGCGGTACTAAACTCTGGTTCATCACTAACACTTCATTTTCTGGCAACGGTGGTGGTACATTAGGATGTTGCCTCCGAATACGTGGTGGACTTGAGGAACGCAATGAGTTTGAACGTGCAACATTAGATGTTTTTGGAAGTCCAGCTGTTTCATTATTCCGAATGTTAACAGGGTTAGGGTTATTATTGATTTTTGGATTATTTTCTCCACGCACAATAGTCTAAAAGAAATACAAAAAATGTTGTTTTACCAATTATTTTATCTAGTACACTTTAGAAAACCTATCAAGCTTAGAATTTTAAGTGAAATGTTATTGTTAAAAATATTTTTGTAAATGTATAATTATTTATACTTAGATAATTAAAAGTAAAACATTTTTCTGATATATATTATATTTAGTAGATAACTGTTATAGATGTGTTGAATACAAAAAAGTTTATGAATGAAGGTGTTTTAAAAACTGTCTCAGTTTGTATCAATAGAAATAGACGCTATTTCTAACGATATTTTATAATTAATTTATGTTAGTATTAGAAATATGCTAGGTAAAACTAATTTTTGCCAAAAACATTGCAATATTACCTATAATATACCTATTATTATTATTAATTTAGAAGTCAATATCAACGTATATCTTAGAACGGTTTGAATATTTTGAAAATTTAATTGTGTAATGGATCTCAAATCCCTTAGATAAATATTTTTTGAATTACAACAAAAAATCAATATTGATCTGGTGTTGCATAATATTACTTATTTTCCTTTTTTTAAAGATATTTCCAATTATTTTCAAAGTTACTGAGACTTTTTACTTTTGACCCCACTCAACTAAGCCCCAACTAGCTTCAATTTGCATAACTCTTAGTATTAAAGATTAATGCATTTTTCTTCACATACACACAAAAAATAAAATATATCAGTGTAAAATCAATAAATTTATTGAAGCGATAATGTAAAATTATAATACATTAAACATTTACCTTTAAATCCAATATTTCTGTAGGAGTGATTTCTGATGGATCCACAAGAGGTAATGGTCTATTGGTGCTCTTCAGTATTTGATTGTTACCAACTATGCTTGCCCATTGTAGAGGCAAACCTATAAATTTACCTTCACGTTTATCAAAGCCAGTATGCACTCTGTGTTCAAAATTTGTTGGTGAAGATATTTGAGGTTTTTTCTTTTTCTTTGAGAACATTACTAAACATAATAATATATTTTTATTTAATTAACATTACATAAGAAATTTTTTTACAAACATTTAAGAATTTAAATATACCGGATGATCCATTTAAGGTAAGACCAGGAAAGACATTCATTATGTCTAAAACTATTAACATGTTTGAAATATTTTTTTACATAATTTTAAGTTGTTTAAAAACATTAATATTTTTTACTATCTTCCATTATTATTATTAGTTTTTATTTTTTTAAATTTCTTATTCTAAAGCAGAATATTTTTTAGAGTGCATCAATTTTTATCAATCTAAATAATCCAAATAATATTCTGACTCGTATATGAAATTATAAATGTATGTTGTCATTCAAAAGAGTAAAAAACTTAAAATATGACATCGTATAAAATGTTAAAAAATATAACTTTTTTTCAAAAATGTTGTTTTTACTTAAAATTAGTTACATAAAATAAATATTCTTGGAAATTTAAAAAATAAAAATGTTTTCTAAAATAACGAGTGTTTACATTAAATGGATCATCCTGTATGGGAATCTTTAATTAACATATTAAAATAATTATGTAAATGGAGATTCTGAAAAATGTTAAGTGCAATTTGATGTTATAGAGATTATAAGTGACTGAGAAGTTATCTTTACTTAAAGACACTTTAAAATAATTTTATTTATCATAATATATTTAGAGTTATGAAATATAGGTAATATCATATGTATATAATAATATTATGTACCTACATAGTGGCTACAAATTATATGAAGTATGATTCAATTAATAAACTAACTTATTCTAAATACTAAATAGGCTATAATGATAAGTATATTCTTAAAACATAAATATGAGTATAATTTGTAATTAAAAAATTATAATATGAAATAGCTCATATTTTTAAATCAATACTATAAGTAAATAGAGATATTTTATAAGTAACTGTGTAGTTTTATTTAATATTATGTTGATATACTTTTATAGTAAAGACTTAAACTGTTTAATCTATTGTATAAGTGTATAACTAGTGTGTAATTATTCATTTATATAATATATAGGTATAATAAGTAAATTTTAAACATTTGTAAATAGTTTGACTAAAATTTATTCATTTAACATTTAGGTAAATTAAAAAAAAAAACATTATTATACAATTAGTGTTATTTAACCTTCATCCGGGAGCGCTTCATTCTATAACTTCGGAGGGCACGCAATGGTTATTTACCGCCTCAGAGTTTTTTTTACTATTTAGCCCAACGTTTCATCTTAAATATTTTAAATTGTGATAAATATTATGAAAAAAATCTAGTGCACAATATGTAATATAGTAATATAATTTATTATACAAAAAAAATATTATTAAAACTTTGAATATTAAAAAAAAATAATAATTTTTAACGCCAACTATACCTATAGTCATATTGTTGTAACTGAGAATACTGATAACTCCCGTCCTCCTCAACAAGCGCCAGTAAAAATTCCGCGCCCTTTTATGAAAGAGGCAGTAAATTCCCGCCTGCTTGCCCGGCGCCCGCATCAAGGTTAATATTAAAACAAAATAAAATAAACGGTTAGTTTTTAATAAAATTGATTATTTTTCAGTGATAACTTGACTTCCAAAAAAAATATCAATAAGATCTGAAGTGATTTTAAATTATACTCCAAGGATATTTTCTTGTTCAACGTCTTAACATTTTTAGAAGCTGCATCCATAGCTATCATACGAGCAGAATGTTCACACAAGGTATTTTCTACCATAGAATAAAATAAAAGAGATATAGTAGAAAATTCAATATAACTTCTCATAGTTTCTTCTACTTCTTCTAAACTAGCAATGTGGGCTACTGTGAGAAGGAAGTCTGTGTTATAAATGGAGACCCAGTTAACTTGTGACATGCCTTTAATAATATGGTTGTAAAATATCTGACAGGCAATAAATTCAGCATAATTACATTCATTAAATATTTTTGAAGCCTTTATAAATGTAGAATTATTTTTGCCAACTTTGAAAACTATGAATAAAATGTTAGATTTATGAATTTTTGCTAACAGTTCCTCTGATTTTTGGCAACACAAACGACTTATGCAAATTGTTGATCAGACCTGTCCAGTTCTTATTTAACTTTTTTCACGGCAGCCGTATGTATGCCACCATATAGACCACGATCAGACGTGATGGCAAATATCAGATGGTTTTCAATGTGGTCGAGCATATTGATGTGTGTGTGATGTTTGTAAAATGATAGTGTGCCATAGCCAAACGGACGTACATCTTTCAGCAGGCGCTCCATTTTTTTGGCCATTTTCGCAGCTGACACGAGCTTCGGGAACGAGGTGATTTTATTTAAGGTGCCATACTACTGTACGGTTTTCTGGATGGATCTCAGAGACCAGAGACAGTTGGCAAGCGGTTTCGGGAAGGCCACAGACGACACACAGCCGACAAGGAACGCGATAGTCAGGATCTAGAGGCAGGAAAGAGAAACAGAGAAAAGAAATCATGCCAGGATCAGAAGGTGTTGCATGACAAAACTGCGTTGGAAGATTGACACTCGCCTCCCTGTGAGGGAGAGTAGAGAGTAGTACACGGAACGGGTCGGAGGCACCACCGATCGACCCAGTCACGACGCGATATTATAGCAGGTACCGTCATCGTTATAGATGTAAAATGAACATAATATTTATCACTCACCTCACGGACGGCTGGCTGGCTGGCTGGATGCTGCGACGACCACTAGTGGTGTTTGCCGTTAAATAAAACATGCAGACGCGATTTCGATTCGGTCGCGTACTCGGGGTTATATGCGTGTGTGTATTATAAATGACGGTGATCACGAACGACGAAAAAGAACAGAAAACGAATAACGGCGATTAAAATCGAACGGACGGAATCGAAAACGGTAAAAAGCGATCACGTACGCAGAATTGACGATAATACGATATCCTGCCAGAACGTACGTCGTCGTTTGGTGCGGACTGCGGAGTCGGAGCGACGGAATGGAATGTAAACAAAATGGAATGCAATGCACTATGCAGGTATGTACCGTGTAGTATTCCCGGTTGATGTGTGTGTGTGTGCGTGTGTGGCGAGTGTGTGTTTGTGTGTTTGTGGGGTCGGGAGGGGACCGTAATCTATGACGCGCATGCGCCGCAGCCGACGCGCCGTTTTAGTTATAGATAAAATAGTGGCTATAATAATGTGTAACTGTGCCAGCTAAACCGCGGGTATACTCACAGACTTAGATAAAAAATAAACAATTTTTAAATAATAATACCTATGATCTAATAGGTTCCTTTTAGAAAGGATTCGTTCCATTCCTTGATTCATTAAATAATAAAAGAATTCGTTTCATTGCCGTTTCTTTTTTATTTCTATAAATTGAACAAAAAGTCTTCTCAAAAATTATACTCCCATTACTCCCAAGTTTGAAGTCATCATAAATATCTATTTATGATTTATTGCTCAATGTTCATAGGTACCTACTATTTTCCCTCGACGACAACGATTTCTCAAAATATTATAAGAAATATTAATAAAACCTAAAGGTAGTCACTTTAAGTTTTAACTATATTCGATAACGTCATAACGATCATCAATAGGCGATATAGATAGGTATATAAACAAACTAAGAAAATATAAATTTCAATTTAAACTATTTCCGTATCTGCATGTGTGTAAATAAAACATAATGAAAGGAATGAACCATGTCTAAAAATGTTTTTCCTAGAAAAAAGATCTCGTTTTGTTCCTCGTCCTTTTTTATATAAAAATAAATTAGTTCAACGTGTCGACAAATAATTGATAATTCCACCTACAGTAGAATGGTGAAAAGTGTAAAAGCACAGGCACAGCTACTCCCTTTAGCTAATACCTATATTAATGGCTACTAGCGGTCCCGCATTTAATGTATTTTCAAACGTGGTTCAATTGTTATAAACTGTTCTGATATCTCCAAAAACAATGTGAAATTTTCATCAACATTGGTCCAGTAATTTTTGAGTATATAAGCTACAAGCCTACAAACATATATTCAACTAATCAACTCTCGTATTTGTTATAAAATTTAATCAATTATTCGAAACCGTAAACGCGACCATTTAAGTCATATGTTTACCTTTTATTCTGCCGAAGTGCCAAGTAACCAATGGCAACCATTTATATACAAAAAATAAAAAATACTAATTTCTACTACTATACTATTTTATAAGTTGTGGCCTGCAATAGAAACCATTATTTTTTAAACAAAAAAAATTTTCTATTTCCATCGTGAATCTCAAAACTTTTGTGAGGACCTTTTTAAAATGTGAATTTCGGAAAATCATTTCTTAGTGCGTCCATACATAGTATTACGAAGGCACAATGAAAATTTCAAGTTTCCAGATATCATATAGTTTAGGCTCTACGTTGATCAGTTAGTCAGTCAGGACACATTCGATTATATATATGGCCATATTATGGGTCTAGGACATCTCGCCGCGACCGTTTCGCCGCGGGACTATTCGCCGCAGACCGTTTCGCCGCAGACCCTTTCGACGTGGACCGTTTCGCCATTAATAGCCAACAATAGCAATAACAAAATGGTGATTAATGATATATTTGTAGTTAAAATATATAATTTTTTTTTTCAATATACGTGGTTTCTTATGCTGAATTCAAAAGTGTTTGAAAAAATTTCCGGAAACTTACCATTCAAAATTTCCTGAAACTATTACCATTCTAAATTTCCTGAAACTTACCGTTCAAAAGTTATGGAAATTTAAAGTTTCAGTGATTACGCGTGTATCGGCACTCGTCGCTACGCTCCTCGGCGCCGTCGCTCCGCTCCGCAAATCGAAAATATCCCTCGACTTGTTGTGTAAAACCACCTCAGGTGAAACTCGGTTTTCCTTAATATTGTTTCGCCGATTCGCCGGCGAAAGGGTCTGCGGCGAAACGGTCTGCGGCGAATAGGTCCGGCGGCGAAACGGTCTGCGGCGAATAGTCCCGCGGCGAAACGGTCGCGGCGAAATGTCCGGGTCCGCCATATTATACCTTGGGGGCGTGAATAGCTAAAATATGAAGCAACCGCTTTATGTAAAAGGTGGTTCAGTCAGGAAGGTTATCTTCACGATAGAATCGCTTATAATTATTTAGGAATAATTTATTTATTTATGTACTTTAATAAATTGGGTTTTGTGGTGGTGGGCAGGGGTGGAGTGAGGATTAGCCATCCAAATTAACAGGCGGAACGCGGAAACAATTGGTGGGTGGGTATACTAATTTTAAAATAATATAGGTAGTCGCTTCTCAGAAAATAAAAGTTCACGCCACCATTGGCTGTACCTATAATATAAATACCACTCATAAAACGAAAATAAAATACCTTATTTACTTATACCTATCAGTTATATCTACTAATAAAAATACATTTAATTTATTACAAATATTAACTGTACATATACGTACCTATATATTTTCCGGATGACAATAATTCGCGATCAAGAACGCTGAACATGACAAAACGTTTTAAATCACCAATAATAGATATAAATTATAGATAAATTGTATCATATGAATATATAATATACAAAACATATTAATAGTGTGTATATTTAATATTATAATATAATATATTTAATATTTATTATTTAAGTATGTTGGCTTATTAAGCTATAGGTTATCCATATAACATAGTTCATAATCATTACATTTTTCACATATAGATATATGTTTTATACTTTTATTTACCTATATAGGTACAATTATTCATCCACTGACAAAAAACATTAAACAATAAATATGTTACAAACTGTGCACAGATTAAAAAACGCCAATCAAATTATTGCTTGAATATACTTTTATTAAAGTATGAGAACCTCAACCGTTGCCGAGCAACGTTCAAATGTGTTATATCTATTAATATCCATTTGACCTTTTTTTCTTATTGAAATATTAACAGTAAAATATAATAAATATACCTACATACGTACAACTGTTATTTATTTTGTAAATTAATAACGTCCAAACTCTCGACAACTACCATTACCTCATTAGGTTATGGCTCCATTTTTTTTAAACTGTTTAAACATACGAGTATTCCACAAAACACAATACATATTTTACCCAACAAAACTCAAAAGGAATTCAATTTCAATTTCTTTACACAGCATCTCCTTTAATCTCAATAGCTATTGCTTGTGTTGGAGATATGTAGCTGTTAATTGATGACTAATGAAGTGATGAAATAATATTATACCTAGAGAGTATAGGTACCTACTTTGAACTTTCATAGGCGCCAGTTGGGCGGCATGGGGGTGAAATAATTGCAAGGTTGAAGGTATTATTTGAGGGAGCTAAACGATATTTTTGCTCGTAAATGACTCACGAGTGTACTATATTCCAATGCAATTTTATTTTTTATCGATGCCAGTTTTTTCAATTTGCATTCCTATTTTAGATTCTGAGCGGAGCGATGAATATATTGATTTTACAATAATGTGTGTATAGTGTATAGTGCAGTATTTATATTTTATTTTTATATCTGAAGGCACCTCTTCTAGTAGAAAAAATGGTTCGATTATCAACTTTGATGAAAGTTTTTGGCAAAAGATTGGATTTGTTTTTACTTTGGTCGGTCAAAAGTAGAAATTTCTCAGTACTTTCTAAAATAATCGAGATTTGATTTATCATTGAATCATTGAATTCAAATTTAACACATCAATTAGCTGTGCAATAAACTCTCAACCAGGACGGGTGCTTAAGGATGTTTCACCGCCCTCAAGTTCTTATTAAGCACCCCTTGGCACTTGTTATAAGACACCAAAATAATGTGAGAAAGAAGCATTATTTTTGTTTAATCTTTAATTTAAGATTTTTTTTACGTTTTTATTTAAAAAAAAACAATTAAAAAAGTGATTTTTCCTAACCTAAACATAGTTATTTTAAATTGTAGTTACAATTCCTAAAGTATTCTACAACATGTGAACGCAGTTTTTTAAGTAGGTATATGCAATAAATTAAAAATTAGTCGAGGACGACTTAGACAAGTATGTTACAGCAATGGTTTACTGGCTTGTCCAATTTAAATATCAAGAAACATGTGGAAAATAACATGAAAAAAAAATCAGTGTGGGTTATTGAAATAGGTATACATCATTTTAGCACCCCCTACATTTTAGGTCTAGTTGCGCCTATGTTTATGCTCAATGACGAGGTACACTCTATACACTTACCGACCTACAGTACAGCACTACAGCTGAGCAGTTATAACTGCTCAGCTGTAGTATATATATCTATACACTTATACAGTTATACCTACTGCACTTAATTTTTTTTTTAATTAATGCACCCCTTTTAGGATTTAATATTTGCTAAGTGTTGCTTATGATGGGTACTTATATTATAATAAATATTTACATATTATGAAGTAGCTTAAAATTTAAATTAAACTAATTAAATATAAAGGTATCTAAGTACCTACTACCTTTATGAATATCAGAATATAAACTGAAATAAATAACAATATATTATATATTATATATCGAAGATTCATAATCATAACATTCTAAATACAATTTAAATATGAGCTATACAGTGCCGCATTTAGGCGGGGGGGCACTGGCTACAACTGCCCGGGGCGCCAGTATTTTGGGGGCGCCGAAATTTTGTGGTCGGAAATAAAAAAATTAATATAAATTAATAAAAATTAAATTAAAAATGAACTTTTAAAAATGTAAATTATTTCAATAACAGTAGGTATTATATAATATTAATGTATTATGCTGTTGCCTATTTGAAATTAAAGCAACAAATGTATTTATAGAAATATAGCTATCAACGTTGGAGAATTATTAATATACTTAATAATAGTTCGCATTGTTCGCAAATTTGTTGTGATCCAATAGTGAATAGACATGAGTTATTCATATAATACGGCGTAGTGAGTGAGTATGAAAATATTAAAGTCCGAAAGAATGCTGAAATACTACAAAATGAATATAAAGATGATCTCAGTACTTTATTTGCTAATGAATGTGTTCATTTTAGGAGCCACTTAATAACCTAAGACTATCCAGGACGGCAGGACCCTTATATAGATGTATCTCTCAGAATGCTATTATGTACTCTTGTAAGTAATTGCTCGGTCATTCTCGTGTTTAAAACGTGATAAAATATATCTGAGGTCTTGCATCTCTGCAGAAAGACTCGGTGATTTAGCTATTATGAACATAGAATCCGATATAACAGCTAAACTTGAGTTTGATGATGTTATCAATGAATTTGCTACACTACAAAGTAGGAGAAAAATTTAGGTACCTAAACAAATATTTTATTATATTTTTATTAAAATTATTTATTAATACTTATTTAAAAAAAATAAACCATAAGTTCGCACATAGTTTATATTACATTAATAATATGATCCATGAAGTAGATACCTAAATATGTAAAAAAAAAAAAAAAACAACTTGTATGAAGAAAATTGTAAGCAGGACTCGAGTGGAATACACTCAATTGTATCTTTTGTGGGGGGAGGGGGGGGGGGTGAATGAGTATGAAAATATTAAACAATATTTTAAAAAAAAACACATTATTGTAAAACAATATTATTATTCTTTTCTTTGCTTAAAACCTAAAAGGTTCATGAGAATTTATCTTCCATATTTCCCATGTATGGGGTTAGGCCCCATCCGGGGGCGCCAATTTTTTTTTGCACCGGGGCTCAAAATGTCTAAATGCGACACTGGAGCTATATAATACGGTTATTAAAAAAGTAAATTATAAATAAACTATAGTGTTTTAATATCAACAACTGTTATTATCGGCCATATAGGTAAAGTGATAGTATATATGAGTGATAGTATATAATATAGTGAAGTTGTGAAGGAAAAAAATATGTCTTAAGTTCAACATTTGTTGTTATGTTATTTTTTTTTGTGATATATATTTATTCACTGTATTAGTTAATATTAAATATTAGTTATATAATATCTATGGAATTTTTATGCACCACCTACTTTTTTTAATTAATCGGAGTCATATATATCAAAAATTCAAAAATATATATTTATAATTGAAATATAATTATAGCAATACAAATGTATCCTGTATTCCTGTTAGGCAGTCAGACGACTGTAAGTTGTTACTTGTTACCACGATTAAAGATAGAAAAATTCTACTATCTATAATCGTGCTTGTTACCTACTTGTTAGTTATTGTTATTGTGTCTATTGTTAGTTCAGTTGACATTGTGACGTTGTGCAAATGTGCAGTCGTCGTCAGCTAGATACTGCGAACATCTCTGGTGAAGTCGTGCCGGATGTTAAATGTTCATAATTCATTAGTTAATTTAATCTACTGACTTATAAAGTATTTACTATTTAATTCAAGATTGTAACAATCACGATAGTAGAATTATGCAGATACGGACTAAAGCTTAAATGTATTGTACAATAATAATATTTGATCTTCAAATAATACTACACAGTACACAATATAATATTATGTAAAGAATTGGTATTGAGAAAAATTTATAAGAAAACAAAATTTTTGACAAAATCAATTTTGTTTTTTGGTGTATTACCAAAAGTAATTACGGTAGTAGATATATGAAATGTACACAAAATGTTTTTATTTTTATTTTTTTTTTTATTAGCTTTTAGTAAGTCACAAAATGTTTATATAAGCAATTTCTAAACATAGTAAAATTTTCAATATATTTTGACTTTTTTTGAGCTATTTATAAGCATAATAAATTTTTTTACTTTTTTTTTTATTATTATCAATAAACAATTTTTAATCGGTCAAATAACTTGTTTTAAGTGAAAATTAAAAAAAAGTTGAGCGTAAGTCTCCAATAGTTTCTTATAAGCGTCCAAAGTTCAAATTTCGATAAAATAAGTAAAAATCACGAATATTTTTAATTAGGAAATTCTTAAAAAATGTTCTATTTAAATCAAAGATTTTAAAATTCTTTATAAGTTTTTCTACCTACCTTTCTAAAAAAGGAAAAGTTCATCAGAAAGTCAAACTAATTTTTTATGAGTTTTTGAAATTAGACATTAGATATTCACCTGTTTTCTCCGTGTGAAAATTTGTTTTTGATTTTTAAATAATAAAATACATAGACACAATTTTTTTTTCTAAGCATCTAAACTTCAAATTTTGACCGAAATTCACTATCAAACATTTGCAAATTGTTTTGTAGTTAAAAATGTATAAAAGGTTCAGTTTTTATAGGTATAAGGACTGACATTTTAAAACAAGATTTTTCGTAAGTACCTAGTTTATAATGTAACCAAAAAATCAAAAATATATATTAAAAAAATAATTTTTTATAGACATTTTAAGTTCAAGTTTAAACAAAATTAGATATTTAAATGTTGAATAACTATGTTATTTATTTCGTTGTAATTTAAAAATATTTTTCGTGGCTGCTTAAAACTTTTTAAGTATTATATTATTATATTTTATACACTCAATTAAATTTTTAAATGTTTTTTGCAAAAATTAATTTAACCCACTGTATTATTATAATTGTAAAATAAATTATTTTAATAGTAATAATATCTAAAAATACACTTAATTATGTAACCCCCTGGCCCACAGACCGTCTTCGCTCAGAATCGTTTTTCGTATACAATGATTTTATATCATTGAATACAAATTGAACACATCCATGAAATTGACCACTCGACGACACCTACTGTACAGCATAGCGGTACCCACTTACCAACATTTTTATTCGTGTATATTACAGCTGAAAAAAATATGTATTCAAAATCCCTATTGAAAACTATAATAAACTAGTTAATCAATTAAAATCAAAATCCGTCAATCAAGATTCCTTCAGTTTTGTCTGGCTTTTTGGTCTAAATATCACTTTTTATAAATTGAAAAAAGTTTATCATAATTTAATATCATCGTCGATGCCTGAGCGCGTATTCAATTTTAAAAATATTTGAAGATTTTCCAAGTTCCCATTTGATATGTTTACATTAAAATTATCAAAAACTATCGCTTAAAATGTTCATAGCATAGAATACAACCATGCTTATTTTGAATATTATGTGCAAATGTGCAATCATACAAAATGCATAACGTAAACCAACTAGACTATATAATCATTGTCATATGAGTATGTGTACCAACTACTTACTGTTATATTCAGTAATTGGCTAATACTGAGCAATAAACTGGCGAATAATACACCGAATGAAGCCATAAATCTAAAATCAGAAGAACCTACTACTAGTATACTATACTATAATGGTGACATAATATTACATAATAAAAAAATACAACCACGACTTAATATGGTAAAATGAATAGGAACTACAAAATTTAATATAATAAACAAAGAAACATTAAGACCTAGGATAGTAGGTACTAGCGTCTAGCACAGAGTCAAGAATGGTACACCATGGGTTAGGTGACTATGAGTTAGGTGAGTATCGGTAAATAGTATAGTCGTAGCTGAGTTATTATCATAGATATATATATTATTATAATTTTAGTCTGTGGTATTGGTGAGCACTGAGTGGTAGTAGTTGCTTTCACAGTACCAGAAATCGTTAAAAATTAAAGATAGTAGACTATTTATAAAATATACTTACTAAGATTATATTAACAAGCACGTTTACTTTGATCACATACATATTTTATAATCAAAGCACGTTTGATAGCTCTATAAAAAAAGAGCCATGGGGAGGGATAAGACCCCCCACGTTCTCCTTGTCGCAACCCCCCCCCTACAAGATGATTTAAATAATTTAAATGATTGGTGTTGTTTAAATGGTTTGAGCCTCAATATCAACAAATGCAAAATCGCAAATGCTAAGCGTTTAACAATTTTGGTTTTATTACACGAATTTGTACATCTTTTAATAATTTAAATGCCTTTAAAAATATTTATTTTCCATTTGTCAGATCCCAATTAGAATATGCATCCCTTATTTGGTCTTCAAATAACTTAGTGGTAACTCATAAACTCGAAGCTGTTCAGAATCGTTTTTTAGCATTTAAATTTAAAGTCGAACGTCCATAACATTCAGATTATAATGGCGTATTATCTTATTTCAATATACAATCGTTAAATGCAAGGAGAAGTAACCTTCATAATTAATTTTTATTAAAACTATTAAATAACTCTATAGATTGCCCTTATTTATTGGAATGATTAAATTTTCAAATTAATACCAAATCCACCAGAAATCAAGAAAGTTTTTTAATTAATAATGTTTTTAAAAGATACTTAAAATCATCTCCTACGAATATACTGATGACTATAGAAAACACTATGGATATTAATTTTAGTTAATAGTTAATTATATACCACATAATATGTACTTTATTATATAATTGAATGTGAATTTTATATTATTATACCTAATTTTATTGTATTTGTGTCTCTACACAATTTTGAATAATTATTGTTTTGTAAATTGAGTTTTTTCGTATATAATAATAATACACATAAAACCTTTAGCACAATAATATTATGAAATATATAAAATAACATAGCTAACTAACACTTCATAACAATTTTTTTTTTAAATTTTATTTTGTAGATATGTTTGTTGATCTTTATAATAAGCTAAACATTTTTCCATTACACTGGAGCAAACATGTATTGATTGTAAAATGAGTTTTTTTTTTGTCAATACACCAGGGATGGCAAGCAAACCTTTCTGTACCCGCAGTGTCAACTAATTTGATGACCCTTTTTTAAAACTTAAAAATTCCTACATTTCCTACATTCATGGTTTAAATGATATAAAACAAGTCAAACATTACATTATTAAAAAATTAAAATATATTAAGAGTGACAGTGACAGTGACCCCACTCGACATCCACTGTACAGCAGAACAGTACCCACTTGCTGACCTATATTTTTATTTTTGGAAACCTTAAGGCCAACGATTTAAATAAATGTTAAATAATCAAACTAATTCTTTAAATGGAATGATATAGAATAATTATAAATAAGTATTAGAATTTCAAAATATTTCAAGTATTTTATTACTTTCAAGAATGTATTTGTCTAATACAGAAGTAAATTCAATTCTTAGTCAGTTTTTGGAATAAGCACAGAGAATCCCGCTGATTCAGCGGCTAAAAGTGCTTGCTTCTTCTTTTTTGCTTGTTTTACTTGAGCAGCAATACGATCTAAATCTCGCCTACCCTGAGAGGTTAATCTACGGCCATTGTTGTTTTCAACCTTTTCAACGAGTTTCATTTGTTCTAAAGATTGTAGTACTTTGCGTGCAATACCAGAAGAACTGCGACAAAAATGGGATGGTCTCACTCCATTACGTTTGCGGGCTGTAAAACAAAAAAAAATATGTATATAATACATTTTATAATTTATGACAAGAACCTAAAACTTGAATGTTATATAATACATCATAAATTCAACTAAAAAAACAGCTTTGATAAAAAATGTATGATAAAAACAATGGAATGTAAGGTAACTAAATTAGAAAGATGAGTTTAGACAGATATTTTTTAATTAAGGAAATTAAATCAATTATAATTCGGTACAAACCCTTGCATGGGAGATTTGTTTTTTTCAAAACTCCCAAATAAACCAAAACACAATAACTTTTATTTTCAATAATATAACAATCACTGCAGGTAATGCATAATAAATTAGTAAGTTTCAATCTTAAGGATCATTTCAAGCACTTTCAAAATTATTTTCTCAATTGTACACAATGCCTATTTGATTATGAAAATATGTAAAACTATTCCACTTATCTATATTTTCATGGCCAATCAAATAAATGTGTACAATATAATATTACAAGTTTCAAAAAATTATAATTCAAATTTAAACCCTTATTCTTTCATTATTGATTTTGAAAAAGCCTTAATGATATATTTGTGTGAATAAGGACAAAAGAATTTTCTTTTTTAAATTCCCAACAATATATATAAGGGAGAAATTTCAAGAAAATGGTCTACTGACATTATATTTCTAACTTATTACAAGTATGACATTTGGCCGCTGAATGACACAACAAATAAGGTTATCGGCTATTTTTCAATATTAGTCTAATCAATCTATTATGTTGAAAATTAAAACAATTAATCTATATTAGCAGATTACTTTAGCAGACTGTTATAAATATAAAGGAAATTGATAAAAAAAATGAAATTGAGTGATAAAATACTAGTACAACTACAGTTGTAATATTTTGTAAAAACTATGTATAAATATAAGAGATTTGCATTGAATTATATAAGTTTTTATGTACAATTTAGAGGTAAGTACTCATATACTAAAATACATTTAGAATTAAAGAATTACTTTGATTTTTTTTTTATTGTGTACGCCATGTTGTCATTATGAAGTCTTTATCTCTAGGCCATCAAAAAATAGAGTATATAGAATAACATGAGAGATTTGAGCCGGCGACCTAAGCGACCTCTAAAGAATAATTCTGTTTAGGTTGCCGGCAACCTAAATGGCTCCACTTAAAGTCTTAAACATATCTGTGTTAGATCGCCGGTGAGCTCATGGCCGTCAAAGTAAAATAATATAATTAACAACCTTACCTCCAAAGATTTTGGTGAGGGATCCAACACCAACAGGCGACCTGAAGTAAATGTGTCTCAATGTAGCAGCACATCTGGTGAAATACCAGTCTTCATCGTAAGGCGCCAATTCGTTGAATTTAGCATTTTTTACCAAGTCAACCCATTCTGGGGCTTTCAACTTACCACTCCTAAAAACAATATAGTTTTAAAAATACAGAATTTGTATATACAAAGAAAAGATTACTTTTAAATAATAATAAAAATATACTTCTTTAAGAAAGCGGAGAACGAAGCAACAAATTGTTGTTGGTCAACATCTTTCAACGTAATTGACGACATGATCTGTAACACAACAGAAGAGAGAAATAACTAAAACGTCTTAGTGTTTAACATAATAGAATCAATTAATTACTTAATCACTCAAACGTGAAATATTGTAGGACCACCTTAGAAGTTAGGACTTAAACCACAGTGGCATAGTCCACGATGCAGTTTAAAAAGACTGCTGAGTGCTGAATAAAGTGGTATCGTTAAATATTATTATCTCAAATTGTGTTTTCCGATTTCAGACTGATGACGATTGTAGCACAGAGCGACACCAACTGTAACAAATAAATCGGTTGTTCTAAAAAACCTAATAACTGGCGACACTGTCGCCGTTTGTTTACTAAAATATTTTACAATCACTTATGGTAAAAAAAATTTCCGCGGTCAGTGTCACAGTCACTACTCGCTAGTCGCTAGTTGTTGTCGTAGTGTCGTTAGTATCGTAGCGTTTTCGCCAACTGAAATTTTCTTCTCCTTGGCTGTTTAAATTGTTTTAATGATGCATTTTTGTTGTTATTTTATTTAAAATCTCAAATGAACCCAATTCTATAAGTAACATCTGTCGTGAATGTGTGCGGGTGAGCGTGATAGTAAAATATGATTGGATTTTGGCGGTTTACGACCATAAATGGATCGACGGATTGGTGATTCAACTGTTGACAAACGATTAAAAAACTTTTTCGACAGATCCTGAAAGATACATTTCGAACTTAATAAAGGGAAAAAAATGCCGGCTGCCGAAAACGGTTCGTTGCATCCTGAAAAGGATATGGATTTGGCGCCGATCATTAATGGTATGGAGACTTTACCAAAAACCAAACAGGTAATTAGTTGTTTGCTACGGATATTTAATCAGTTATTTAGAATTTGTATTAATCATAGCCTAAATGCCTAAAATCTACTTACAAGTTACAAACATGAATTTAAAATTACCTTAGGTTTAATATGTTTATTTAATGACAAAAAATATTGATTGAATTGTAGCTACATTTGTTTACACATACATAAGTACCTAGATAGTTATTATAAATTATTAATATTTTTTTAAATCTGAAATTACCGAGGAATTTACATTGTTGTAATAAATACTTTGATAATCTACCTATACTTCCCTTAGTTTGAATCGTTGACTTTGTATGAACCAGATTCAAACCATTTTATTTAAAAGTATTAGGATACGATGTAATTATCCAACTATTTAATCTTATATATGCTGTTATAATATAATTTCTAATCTTGTTATTTGTGATTATTGTTATATTATTATTATTTAAAAACAATGTACACAAATATATTTAGGTACATACTCAAGTTTTGAATTATATTAAACCACTTTCATATTTTGTTGAAATACATATTTTTATACATGATGACTTCTTGTCAATCAAAGCATCGGCTTTAAGAAAATCTCACAGACCAAAAATGTGTACTGTTCTTAAAAACTAAGAACTCAATAATTATGTTACTATGTTAGTGACTTGATATCAAAAACAAAAGCAAGTGCCTATCTTTTGATCAAAAACTTATTAGTCACTTTTACTATTTGAATAAAAATATCAATATTCAATACCTACCTAAATAAATAAAATTGTTTACAAGAATATTTAACATCTCAACATTTAAGTTTTTATAGTTTGTGAGTTTTTGATTCAAGTTGACGATAGTAAGTGTGTAAATTACCTATATATACTAATAAGTTTGAGTATAAGATATACCTATTAGGTCCGTGTATTATTATAATATACATTTCACCTATAATCAAATAATCAATGTTACTGTATTATATTGATTAACAAACTGTAAAGCGCTATTGAAAAAAATATGAGTGATCATTGTTCAGTTAACTGTATTTTCCAAGCATGACATAAGGTACTCACATAATATTAAAGAATACGTTTCTCAGCAATTTCAAATTTTAAATATTATAACTATCTACTTACATACCTATAAATGTGAGTTACACAGTTACTTATACATTCTTCGATTTTTTTTACAAATATCCACATATCAATCAAATCCGTGTTTTTAAATATTGACCAATAGGCAATAAGAGAAGCAATAAGTATATATTTCGTATTTTTATAATTACTTATTTATAAGAAAATATGTTCAACTGACATAAATCATAACACAAGTTATTAGTAATTAAGTATACAATTATATATATATTATATATATAACCTTCATAATATAGGTAATATTGGTAAAAACTGCTCTATGTACTTAACAAATTGTAATTATTAGGTTGAAATTATTACCAATTATACTAATTTAAAATTATTAAGAATCTTATAAAAATACGTTACTTTAAATTATGATAATAGAAAGTTAAGTATGTGCGTTACAATTTGACGACACACTACATCTTTCGATGTTGAAATTATTAAATATTTATTTGTTGTAATCAGTAGCATTATCATTTAAAAAGCTAATATTTTAATTTATTATTCTATATATAGCTGATAAATGAATATTTGTATATTATACAAAGTATTATTAATACTATAAACAGAATCTAAAAATAAGTTTAATAATTGTTAATCTCACGCGTACGAGATAATAATGCAATTATTGCAGTAAATTGTTAGGCCTAAGGTTATAATATTAATATATATTTCTAAAAAAAAAATATTTTTAAACGTTTCCCTTTTAAGTATGCTCCTGCCTTCTTTATTTCATCGTTTATACAACATTTCACACTCCTGTGTGCTACAAGTCTACAACCCATTTATCGAGGCTTTTTGAAAAAAACTTTCTATGGTTGGTTTTATGTAGTTATTTTAATGGTTAAAAGTTCCAAATTTTAAATGTATCGAATTAAATTTCAAATCATAATATACAACAACTACAGCATTATCCTACGTCAAGGAGAACGACGTGTGAAGTGTTTGTATATTAATATATTCCAAAGGAAGTTATAGTGTCCCAGAAGTCTGTAGGTTTATTTTTGTAGCAGATAAAGTGATGCAATCGTTTCGAATAAGATGTCCCGGCGATTGGATATAGATTAGACTCGGACAGTTGGAAATATACATACATTGAGATCTGATGTGTAAAATTGGAGAATTCCCAATAGTTTATCAAACAATTGTAATTAACAAAAATAATTCTAAAAATATTTATTGAAAAATCTAAAATTATGAAATTGTTGTTCACAGAATTCTCCTAAGAATCGTTTTTTGAATCTAATACGTGTTGCATTCTAGTTTAAAATAATAATACATTATTATCCCGTGCCGAGCGGAATGAAGTGAGACGAATGATAGAATTTGTTGGTGGCTTGAGCTTCTTTTGTTTGTTTCGTTTTTATAATACATTTTAAATTTACTAATAAATATTATTAATTATAATTAAATTATCCCACTTACAAAATAATAAATTAGTTTATTTTTATTATAACAATATAGGTAATACTTGTATAGGTCCATTAGTTTTTAAAATTACTTCCACGTCGGAAGTTAGTTTCACTAATAGAAATTGTGTTCAGGTCAATATGGAAACAATGGAATACTTTTTTTTATCGCAAGGACGAATGTTTTTAGTTATTCTATCATTTTCACTGGACCATGACACAATATTCATCGTAAATAGATATTTCACCGTTATTTTGGGTTGTTTTTGAAGTATTTTTTATATAATATTTTGAAGTAACTATAAACGAGGTACGATATTTTTTTAAATAATTGTATAAATGTTGTATAAATATCATATAACCATTACTGGTTGGTAATTTACTGTAGTTAGTACTATTACTTTGTGTACACTATGATTTAATTTTTAATTTTTATGCCACAAGTCTGATACATAGACTTGTATAAATTATAGTTATATATTACATATAGTTGTACCTCATTCATAGATACACCTCTACAATGTACCTTATGAAATAATAATGAGCTCTACCAGTCACCACCATTCGGTTGACGCTAGAACATTGACCTTGAATATTACTTTTTGTTGTCTATTAAAGTTTCGATTTATTTATTTTATTTTTGTTCTAGGTGTATATTTTTTATATTTGTAACAATTTTTGTACTTATCACTAGTTTGCTTATTACTCTATTAAAAAATAAAATTATCATTTGCATTTACTTGACATAATATTTAATGAATTTAAGATGATATAAAAAAAGTTAAAAAGTATGTAATAAATTTAACACTTAGGCAAGTGCCTCGTATATTTAAATTCTTAATATAATTCTCCTCCTAAATAATGCATAATTAAAATGTTTAAAAATATTTAGTTTATATAAGTCGAATACCGGAATACTCGTTTGGTCTTAAGTCTAATGGACAGTTGTCATTACATTTGGCGGTGATAGAAGAAAATGTGCAAAAACCTAGTTTAGTTTCAAGAACAAGAAAAATACCAATAAGATGAACATGAACTATAGACGTTTTATATTCTGGATAAACTTAACTGTTAGGTAGAGAAAAAAAATACTACCGACGTCGAGAAACCGGTTATAAAATAACGTAGACCATCACAACTAAACTAACGTTAGTCGTTCCTATACTGCGTAAAGTATTATCTGCCCACAAGTATTTTAACAGTATCCTTGTGTGTTATAGGTATTTATCAAATATAATATTTTAGTAGGCGTTTTTAAATTGTTTAAAATTATAAAATTAGCCGTTCGATGTTTTAGTACGGTTTATATTTATTAATTTGATAGAAAAGTAAAAAAAAAAATAAATAACGTATCAAATTATGTATTTTATATTGACGTTAATACTAAAAAAACAAAAATTGGTTTTTGTGAAAAATTTAAATAACTAAATAATTTATGAAATGAATTTTTAGACAATTATTAGGTAACATTTTTTTTAAACTGACAATTGGGTAGGTAGTAGGTACGAAAAAAAACATGACGTGTAAATTATACCTAAATACCTATTGGAGTTGTATTTTATTTCAAATATTTAGACTGTAGAGCGCTAGAGTGTATTAGGATTTTATCTACTATTAAAATATAAAAATATTTTGTATATAATATTATTTAATTTCTATTATATTATTATGTTTTTAGCTATCATATAGTTGATAGCTTTTATATAGGGATAATAATACAGTTGTAGATAATAATTATAATTTAAATAAGAATTATCCTTGAAGTACCTAGTACTTTTTATGACATTTTCAATTATCTTAAGTAAATCATTTCAATAAAAGTTAACTATTAATTTAAATAGATAATAAATATATAAGTAACTAATAACATTATAAATTCTTGTAATTAATTATTTTATCTTTAAGTTGATTGAATTAATTGAGTAGACAAAATAATAATTATAAGGTTAACAACTTAAATGACAAATTAAACATATTTATAAGTAAATATTATGATTCTTGGTTTAATGTATGTGATGTATATTATATCGTTAATTTAAGTTTAAGCGGCTCATACATAATCCTTTTTATTTTTTGTTTTACTTGAACAGACGCACAGTCCTTAGTATTCAAGTAATTCCTGTAGTATGTGGCTGAAAACTGAAGGACCTTTTTAGTTGTAGGCACAAAATAATATATCTAAACATTTTGAAATGTTGAGCAAGTTTGATTATGACTTACATGACAGCCTGCCATTTTATCGTAAATGTATGAATTATTACGACAAGCTTACCATAATGCATTTGCAAGCATTGGCCGTGTATGTATGAGCATTCTTCAGTTCCGTTTTACTTGTATGAACTTAATTTCTGGGAAGAGCGCTTTAACGATTTTCGTTTAGGGAGCTTAAGATTTTTCGTTGATTAAATGATTTTATTCGCTTAAAATAATTTTTTTTTTAATAGTTTTTATACATCATTTATATAATGCTCGATAGTTAGATAATTTATATACTGTACTATATAATATTATAATATATTAAAACCTATAATAGTAGGTATTATAAAATATTTACACTATATTAATTATCTAAAAATCGATTTATTTATATGTAAATATAAAATTAACTTGCTTAACTTATTATATATTATGCGTACCGTAATATAATATAATATATTTATAAATTATAATAATTCAAGGATGTAACAGCATTTTATCGTTGTACCTATTCAATATATTATTATTTACACGTGTTTTATTGTAATACTTTGGCAGTTTTTAATCTTTAGTCATTATTTTTAGGCATATTTCTACAGAATTTGTCTAATTCAGGATATAAATAATGATAAAATCGAAAAACTTTTTTACATATAAAAATAAACAACGTGATAAATAATTATGATGTCTATGGACCATATTCAGTTGTATACGAAATAGTTAGTGTACCTATTTCTCATATTATTGGATTGATTAAATAAATAATAATAAATGTTACTTCGTTCATAAGTTGAACATTTGAGCTACGGGTGTGCCAAATGTGCATGGGCACACCATTATAGCTTATATATGTATATACAATATATTGGTAACGTATCATTTTAATGTTTAATAAGACATTGATAGATGATAGTTATTAATTAAAAAACAGGTGTGCAAGAGAAATTAGAATTTTTGATACGCCCCGTAACTCAAAATTTTTTATTTAAGTTCAATGATTGTAAAAAATAAAAAAATAATAAAAAAAGTTCAATGATTGTAAAAAATAAAAAAATAATAAAAAAAGTTCAATGATTGTAATTATTTTAATATTATAATATTATAAACTGTTAGAAATGTATTTATGTATATTATTATAAATAAGCCCATAGGCAGTCTATACAAAGTATAATAACGAATAGAATATTATATTAGGTATTTATATATACTACTTGTATAAGTGATATAGTAAATTCTAAATTATTATTAAGTACACTTAAGATTGCCAATTATGCATTTTCGTAATTTATAATAATTACAAATTACATTGCTATGTAAATATCTTATCTTGAGTGTTTAATTTTGAATGACATTTTTGTTATTAAGATAAATCATTTCTTTAAAGTGTACACATTTAAAAGAGTTTTTGATTCTTACATTGTGGGTAAACACAAAAGTATGGTAGACGGTAGTAAACATTTATGTTGTATACTGTTATAGTAGAACTTCAGTCGGTATCGATTATTTCAACAGTATTGTAAATTATAGTAATTTCTTTCAGTTGCATGAACAATAATCTATTAATATTTAGTTAATAGAATTTATTTTTATACTGACATCTAAAATTACGCTAAACGTTTAAATGTCACACTTTTTAAGGATGTCCTCAAAAACATTCTTTGAATTTTAAATACGCTTCGAATATAGAATAATGTGCTATATGGTAAACCAAAAAAACTTTATTTTTGTTTATTTAATTCTCGTAGTATACAGGAGAGAATTAGTTAAATATTAATATTTAATATATTGTCATGAAAAAAACTGATCACCCCCTTTGACCTTAAACATACTACATACACCTGGACAGTACATTGTGTTTGAAGTTATACCAGCTATAAATATACATATAGGTATTTTAGTTTCCGATTCGATCAATATAGTCGCTTGTACACGCTATAGTTAAAAGTTAAAACAGCAAACATTATTGAGTTTCATTATTGTGGTAGTAATTATATTATTTTAAGTGGATTGATAATATCATACTCAATAATATAATACAATTTTGAATTTTCACCCAAAAGTTTTGTCATAATGTTATTAATATTAGTTATGTTTAATGTGTAGGTAAACATGTGGCTATTTGGATACATATTATATTGTATTTATTATTTTATTATTTTGTTTTTTGGCGGGTGGAATATGAATAAATGCTTGTGTAGGTGCTTAGGCACTTAATTTTATTAGGTCTAAATTAATATTAATTCATTTTTATTTGTTGAAGTAAAAATTATATTGAATATATAAATAATATTTTTTAAGACAATAATGACATTTTAATTTCATAAATATCTGATCATTATTTTCAGTATTTATTTAATATTTGTAGAACCTAATTGGATAAAAATGAATGACGAAATCATTTGTACATAAATATATATAATTAATATGTATTTATAATTACAGAACTTAAATTTTTTTTGATAGTCCTTCATCAGCATCTGCTTGTAATAAATAAAATTATTATGTTAATTTGAGAGTAAAAACATAATGATTTATGTTCTGTATAAAAAACATGATGTCATTTAGTCTAAATTGTGATGCGAAACTAATGTCCTCGTTACTTTTGTTTGGATACTAAATAAATACTATAAAAAAAGTATAGTATTATTAATACTGTATTAACTAGTATACAATTTATTTTCGTATTCTATAGAGATTATTCTCTGTGAAATTCTTAAATATATGACAGCACGATCTAATGAATTAAAACATTTAAGACAATTTTTTTTTTAATTAATTAGTTTTAAATGTTTTATTTTATGAGTGAAAATAATTCTTTTTTTTTCACTTATATAATATAGTCTTTAGTTTGAGATGATTTCAATTTCTACATTTTTTATGGGTACATTACATAGGTAATTTATAAAAAATGCTGAATAGTTTTGATTTAAGTCAGTACTGAAACGTGATTGATCCGCAATACATATAATATGGATGACGCGAAAAAAAGTTTGAGATCCTCTGATGTAGAATGTAACACATATTTATATTTTATTTGTGTGTTCAAACAGTATTTTAACGTTTTATTAAAGTCGTATAGAATATAGATTATACTATACAATTGTATAGGTATAATAATATAATCTTTAAAACTACAATTCTTGAAGATTGTTTTGACGACATGTATACCTCATTTCTTTTATGATCTTAAATCGTAGTGGAGCATTCATAGTTAGTTGAAATGTTGAATACGCGATGACGTCTGTTCATGTAGAAGCATTATATGGCATATGCGATAAAATATTTTTAACAATTATTATAGTTGCTAATGTTGTGATCAAGGATAATGGGACACCTACACAGTTTAAAAAAACTAAAGGTGTTCAATGTAAGCATTCTAACTAAGCGAGTATTATTAAAAGTAATATTTCATGTTTGTTTTTTAAATATATTTATTATTATTCGTCAAACAGTGGTATATTATGTTGTATAATTCATTTTAAACGTATACAGCGTTTGACTTACATTAAACGTAGACTTTTTATTTTTTATTTTGATACGCGTTTGTAACTGAGAATAAAAGTCCAGTTTATTTAGGTCAATGGATGCGTCCGCGACCAGCTCAATAGTTCTCCACCAGTGTAGTTTCCTGATAGCCAACCCCCATGTACTTAAAAAGTGTACAAAGCGATTATAATCAACATTTTAATTTTATGGTATGACATTAATAAGTTTAATTTAAATTACTGTGTTAATAATTTAGTCCCAGAGAATTGTTTATTAATATGCGTTTTAAAATTTATTATTATTGAAACAAATACATGTTTAGAAACACGAATTATTTTTCTAGTTTGGGGTTTACATTTTAATTACTTTTTATTGCTTAGTTAACAAAATGTTATTATTAATTCATTCAATTGAATTGAATAGTATGTACCTACCTAACGTAAATAGCTTTAAAATTAATGTTTAATGAAATTCAATTTCCATTTTCCAGCGATTTCAGTAAATTCGGATGTAATGCCTAGTTTAATATAAACAGGTAATATCAAAATCTAATTTTAAAATATGTTTCTGTGTGTGTTTGTAAATTCCGGATCCCCGGATATTACAAGTGTTTACTTTCGATTATGTATTAATTAGGAAGGATACAATGATTAAACTTAAGTATAAGATGAGCCTATAGAGTATATTATGCCGAGATATAGACGTTACATTTAAAACATATTGGCAAGAATACAAAAATGTGTTGTTCTGAGATTTTTTATAAATGAGCTAGGTAATTAATTAGTTTTCTATAGACATAAACTACGTACCTAGCTATCTTAAATTAAAATCAATTTGGTATTTATAGAAACATGTGAACGAGTGAACGATGTTAGAGATAATATTGTTTGATAGTTATTATGTTCATATTTCACCAACTCACCGTGAAATTAAACAGGTAGTATTTATTCTTGAATGTATTTAAGAGAACGTCACAACCGTATGTGCCATCTCTCTTGTAGTCTAGTCTGGTGGTCTCTGTCTTTTTAGAATTATGACGTAGCGAATTTGCATTCAGCAAATTACACTAAAAAATAGATGGTCCATAGATGTGTTATATAATATAAGTAATATGTGTTATATAACTTATATTACACATAAGACTAGACTAGATAAATTACTTTTAATATTTTGATCTTTCTATTTATTATTAGTTTTTCTTAATTTGGTAGGTTAAACCATTGATTATATATCATACTATCTATAATTAATGATTTAACTATTTTTTGACAAAAACATCGCATATAGCTTTACTTACCTCAATACCGACGGTGACTTAACATAGAATAACGTTAATACTGAATAGGTTTCGAGTATAAATAGCTTATAAATTAGCCTAAATATTATGAAAATATCAATATAAATAGACAATAATAAAATACGTTATGTCGATAAGTTGCAATGCTTATTATTTTTGAATGATTTACAACTAAATAAGTAAAATAGAGGATATAAGTAAAGAAAGTTATTTAGATATGAAATTTACTTAATACTTACTTGACAAGGAATTGATTCGGTGTGAACCTGGCAGAGTTTTGAGGGTCCAAGTCCGGAGCCCCCCTTTATTATCGCCAATGATAAGTCATTGAATTCTGCCAAATCATTTATGTTAAACTGAGTTTACTTGAACTAAATAAAAAATAATTGTTCAACTATTTAGAGACATGTATGAAAAATATATTTACTACATTATTATTTACATTTATAATAATTTTTAATGTATATGTTTTAGGTGGATCCTGCAACTTCATATTTACGAGCTGCAAGATCAGGAAATTTAGAAAAAGTCCTACAATTACTTGAAAGTACTGGTGTTGACGTGAATACAGCAAATGCTGTGAGTATCTCTCTTTCTTTTTTTTCACAATTAGTATTTGTATATTATTATCTTTTTGTTTATGTCGAATACAGAATGGACTCAATGCACTCCATTTAGCTGCAAAAGATGGCCATGTAGATATAGTAAAATGTTTATTAAAAAGAGGATGTTCTGTAAATTCAGTAACCAAAAAAGGAAATTCGGCGCTTCATATTGCATCATTAGGTAAGTACATGCAAATGAGCACTTCACTATTTTAATAAAATAAATCTTCTATAATATTATGCTAGTATACCTTATAGCTAGGCAACTTTTTAATTAATTTAAAAATTAATTTTAGCTGGCCAAGAAGAAATTGTCAAAGTTTTAGTGGAAAATAATGCGTCTATAAATATACAATCACATAGTGGTTTCACACCACTTTATATGGCTGCACAAGAAAATCATTGTAGCATTGTTGAATTACTTTTGCGAAATGGTGCTAATCAACTTTTAGTAACTGAGGTGAAATATATTAAAGTTTATGTTATGTGTATTATAATTTTAGGTTTACTTTAGACAAAATTAAATTACATTCATAAATAAATAGTAGGTAGAACTAGGTTGATTGTGTTCAAGGTTCCTATTAACAATTGGACCCATTTAAAAATTTACTCTTGTTAGTGTTTGAATAATAAATTACATATAGTTATCCGGAAAATATAGGCTAAATGTTCTTAATTGAACTTTTTAGTGATTGGACCATGAAAGTTTTGTTTAATAATTATGGTTTCATATTATGTTAAATACAAATATATTTGGTTTCCTTATCCAAGGTTACTCAAATATTGTATTATTTTAATAAAATAACAAGAGATGGTTACATAAGAATTTTTTTTTTATAACATGTTGAGTAGTGGTGTCAAGTACTTGTTGTTTCTAAGTACCCAAAACAGCTGAGTTTATTCAAGAACAGCTGTGTTTACTAAATACTTGAAATAGACTAATATTATTTTTTTCAGTTATTGCAACAGACATGTTAATATTTAGTATTCAAACCCTTGGTGAAAAAATATATAATATATAATAAAAATATAAAAACAATCGATTAATTAAAATTTTTTATAGGTAGGTATACTTATTGTAGTTGATTACCTATTTAATAATTTAAATAATTATCAAGTAACAAAAAACTAGAGCATTTAACTTTTTTAAAAGTTAAAATTAGTACTTATACAACCCTAGAAATTACTACCTATTTAATATTTAGTTCATTTAAGTATAATCACATTTAAACTAATCATTATAATTTTTTTTTAGGATGGATTTTCACCCTTGGCAGTAGCTATGCAACAAGGCCATGATAAAGTTGTTGCTATATTATTGGAAAATGATACTAAAGGCAAAGTAAGATTACCTGCACTTCATATAGCTGCTAAGAAGGATGATACAAAGGCCACTAGCTTATTACTACAGGTTTTGATAAACTTAATAAGTATTTTTATACTAGTTTTTTTTTAGTCTTGTTTTAATATTAGTTAAATAGTTTTATTTTTGCTAACTTAATGCTAGATAATATTTTATCATCTATGGTTAAAATCCATTTAAGAAATTTCATATTCTATTTTAATGGACATGTTGAACATAAATTAAATATATATTTTAGAATGACCATAATCCTGATGTCACTTCTAAAAGTGGCTTTACTCCATTACATATTGCAGCACACTATGGTAATAACAATGTTGCTTCTATGCTGGTTCAAAGAGGGGCAGATGTAAATTTTACTGCTAAAGTATGTAATTTATATTATACTAATTTGTTTAAAAATTAAAAGTTATATTTTTATAAATAGCATAATATAACACCATTACATGTAGCTGCTAAATGGGGAAAATTAAATATGGTTGATTTGTTAATACAATTGGGTGCTAATATTGAAGCTAAGACTCGAGATGGACTTACCCCATTACATTGTGCAGCAAGGTCTGGACATGATCACGTTATTGAACGTTTATTACAAACCAATACACCTAGAACATTAAAAACAAAGGTATTATTTGTTTATTTATTAAAATTATATGTAGGAACTAATAACTTTGATACGTAATATTTTTAGAATGGGTTAGCTCCCTTGCATATGGCAGCTCAAGGAGATCATGTGGATGCGGCTAAAGTACTTTTAACTTACAAAGTCCCTGTGGATGATGTCACTGTTGATTATCTTACCAGTTTACATGTAGCAGCTCATTGTGGACATGTAAAAGTGGCAAAAACACTGTTAGATCATCATGCTGATCCAGATGCTAGGGCATTAAATGGTTTTACACCCCTTCATATAGCTTGCAAAAAGAATAGAATTAAAGTTGTGGAACTTTTATTAAAACACGGAGCATCTATTGAAGCAACAACAGAAGTATGCATTTTTGTAATAATGCTAATAAATATTTATTAATTACTATGAATAATTTTGTATAAATATATATTTATGTTATTTTTAGTCTGGCTTAACACCATTACATGTTGCCAGTTTTATGGGCTGTATGAATATTGCCCTTGTTTTAGTCAGTCATGGTGCTTACCCAGATGCCAGTACAGTTCGTGGAGAAAGTCCTTTGCATTTGGCTGCTAGAGCTAACCAATCTGATCTTGTGAGAGTTTTGGTGCGTTCTGGAGCCACAGTGGATTCCAAAGCAAGACATGGCCAAACACCGCTTCATGTTGCATGTAGACTTGGTCATACTCAGATTGTAACATTACTCCTTCAACACGGTGCTTCAGTAGACACTACAACTACTGATTTGTACACACCTTTACATATATCAGCTAAAGAAGGACACGATGAAGTGGCAACTGCTTTATTGGAAAGTGGAAGTTCTTTAGTGTCAACTACTAAAAAAGGGTTTACACCTCTTCATTTAGCTGCTAAGTATGGAAACATTACAGTGGCTAATATGCTTTTAGAAAAAGGGGCACCAGTTAATTCTCAAGGCAGAGTAAGTTTAATATTTTAATAATTTTAACTTGAAATTAATAATTATGTTAAATAATTATGATATTGAAAATGTAATTTATTATTCTATATACTATAAAAAAAGTTTTATTCACATCTAAAATTTTAAAATTAAATAAAAGATTCCCCATATGTTTTTCTACTTATACAAAAAAAGTTTACCAGAAAGTTACATTAATATGTTTTTATGAGCGTTTGAAGTTCAATCTTTTTCAACATTAGATGTTCACCTGTAAATTAACTGTTTACTTTTAATCGATTTTTTGGAAATTTTTTTAGCTTTTTTCTAATAATGTCAATAAATAACTTTTTGCTGAGTCAATAAGCTTGAACATTTAATACAAGATTCCTCATAAGAGATTATTAAAGCTATTTAAAAATATTAAAGATACACTGGCAACATTTTTATAAGCAATTGAAGTTAAAATTTTGACACAATTCGTTATAATCACAAACATTTACAAATTATTATTTAGTTACAAATTTATAAAATGTTCAATTATTAAAGGCTTGAATATTTAATTTAAAGTTACTCGTAAATAGTTCATATTGGAACCAAAAAGTCAAAAGAAAAATGTCTACACAATTTTTTTTTATAGACATTTTAAGTTTAAATTTGGACAAAGTTAGATATTTAAACAAAAAATGAGAATTTTAGTTATTTTGTTGTTTAAATATTATTTGTGAGTACTTTAAACTTCAAAAGTATGTTATTATTGCACACAGTGACATTTTCAAATGCAATATTTCTGGCAAAAGTTAAACCTGCTGTATAACTAATAGTCAAATATTTTACTTTAATAGCAATAACTTCATAAAATGTACCTGGTAATATAGGCTAAAGGACCAATTTTTTGTGACTTTGTCTTTAGTAACATTAAAAAAATTTCAATCGTCAACTTTGATGGTATCAAATTGGATACTTTAAGGGGAGAGGAGACTCACCAAATGTTATTTTTAAATTTTCGAGTCAAGTCTTAGTTTTTAAAATAGTTTGGCTCTTTTTGTGGTATTTTAGACATTTTAAAAACATTGTTAGTCAATAAGCTTAATTACCTAACATTTAATTGAACGTTCATTATAAGCTGTTCTTATTGCAATAAAAAAAACAAAAATACAGTCAGTTTTTTTTTTTTATAAGCGTGTTTGGGTTTAAATTTTGACTACATTGGATATTCAATATATAATAACGATTTATAACCTCAAACAATTGTTGTTATTTTATTATTATTTAAAAATATTAATCTGTAAATGATAACAGTATTAATTTATGCAATTGTATGTAATGATTTATGGGTGACCTGACAAAAGCTTTCAGGACGCTTTATTGTCCCTTTTTTTTTAAAAATATTTACCATTTTCATATCTATTTAAATAAACATGTAATAAAAATTACAAATGCATTATTAGACGCCAAAAATGTATCAACATTTACCAGGGGTTAAGCATATTAATATTATTGTTACATCTTACTGTAAATACTAAAAAAACTTTTTTTATTTTTAAATTATTATTTTTATTTTTCACCATAAGTTATTATTTAAAGAATTTTTTATTCAATAAATTGTGATAAGTTATTTGACTAAAACATCAGACTTACAAAAATTACTGTCTTGTTTAGACTATTAACAATTTTATAATTTGAAAGTTATAATGTATTAATACAATATTGTTCTGCATAAAATTGAAGAAACCAAAAAATACTTAGCTTTTGTTTTATGTCCACATTTATTACATTTTATAATTTAATTTTTAGACTGTACTATGAGTTATATAAAATTATACAAATAATTTTGTAACATAGTAATATTTTTAATTGGTTAAGAACGAAACTAAAACTAATAAAAAATAAATTTTACTCTATAGAATTAGGATCTGTTATTGTTTGTTTTTAATGCCTTTAATGTAACATTTTACATTAAATATTATATTATTTAAATAATCAATTTAATATTAGTCATTCAAATAAAGCATAATGAAAGAGTTCTCCCTAGATAACTAGATTACATTTTATCTGTAAATTAGAATGGCGTTACACCGTTACATGTGGCTAGTCACTATAACCACCAGGATACGGTATTCTTACTTCTTGATAATGGAGCATCACCACACATGGCATCTAAAAATGGTTACACACCGTTGCATATAGCTGCTAAGAAGAATCAGGTAACTATATTATTGCACTGTAGTATGTTTTTTGTGTGGTGGAGCATGTCTGTATAACACTTGTATTCCAGTTGGATGTTGCTACTACACTGTTGATGAACCAGTCAGATGCGAATGCTGAGTCTAAAGCTGGGTTTAGTCCGTTACACCTGAGTGCACAGGAAGGTCATGAGCAAATGTCTAAACTGTTATTGGAACACAAGTCGGAAATCAACCTGCAGTCAAAGGTATCATATGACTGATGAGTTTATCATTAGATAATTTAAAAAAAAATTTTATATTTAATTTGAATTATTATTAATTATTATTATGTTTGTCATTGAAGAATGGTTTGACACCTTTACATCTTTGTGCTCAAGAAGATAAAGTAAATGTTGCAAGTGTATTAGTTGACAATAATGCAAATATCAATGCAACAACTAAGGTAAGGAAACCAAATTTATTGTATTTGATTCATATTTTTTTTTTTAACTAAATGATTTGATTTTTTCAGACTGGATTTACACCTTTACATGTAGCAAGTCATTACGGTCAACTCAATATGGTGAGATTTCTTTTAGATAAAGGTGCTTCAGTAGATGTTCAAACATCATCTGGCTATACAGCTCTCCACCAGGCTGCTCAACAAGGCCATACAGTTGTCATTACATTATTGCTTCAAAGCAAAGCATCTCCAAATCTTCAAAATATGGTAAAATAATTTGTATGTTAGATAATTTCTATAAAGAGTGATTAAAAGTTTTGATTTTATGAAATAGCAAGGACAAACACCATTAAACATAGCTCATAGATTAGGATACATCAGTGTTGTAGAAACATTAAAAGTAGTTTCTGAAACAACTATAACCACTACAACCACTAGCACTATTGAAGAAAAGTACAAGGTTATAGCTCCTGAGTCAATGCAAGAAACATTTATGTCAGATTCTGAAGATGAAGGAGGTAACGTAAAATTCTTATTTAGTAGAAACAATTCAAGCTTTGAACTAACTAAATATTGTATATTTTGTTGTTACTAACTGCATTTGTAAAATTAAATGGTGGGATGTCTTAAAAACACATCAGGTTATAAAATGGAGCTTCTCTTGGGTGGTTTGCTTATTGGGTTAATTATTATCATTATTATTATTTTTTGGGACACATATTTGAGACAGGTGGTGATGATGTCTTGTCGGTGATCATGAACGATTACGGCAAGCCGGCACATGCGCAACACATTTATCTTCCATACTATCAAGGTCGAAACGTACTACGTAAGTTGTAATAAAAGAAAAAAAAATGAGAGTTAGGAAAATATGTTCTCACGCTATTTTATGTTTTGCTTGATACTATCATTGTTAACATTGCATTGCTTACATGTTTGCTTATAATGGCTTTCATTTCATCTAAATTTAATTCAAGAGTCGTGATAAATAATGTCAATTGACAACCCATATTCTATTAATTAGATTTACTTATTATAATTAATTGAGAATTTAATAATTTATATTATTTTTCTAATTTGAAATACTGACTATTTAACAATATTGTTAAAAATCCATTCATGTTAACATTTTCTTTATAATTTATCTAAAATTATAAAGCAAGTGTTTCATATATAATATATTATTATATATTTCATAGTTTACAAAAAAAGTAAAATAATTTTCAAATTTATACAGTCCAACAGTTTGTACTTTATTATCAAGTTATCAACAGCGATTAAAGTTATAAAACAAGGGCCATATAACAGTTTATTTTTGGTGTATTGACAAACAAATGTACTGTCATTAAATGTTTATTGTGATTTGTGTCCATTCTATAAAGGATTCAGGGTGTGTGCATATAATACTATACAAAAATGTTTGATGACATTATGTTGCGGTTGTTTAAAATTATTGTTAGCATTAGGTGTTTGTAAAATGAACAATACATTTACTATGGTTACAATTCTAAAACATTTTATTTACAATATGCTCGCATGTTAAAATTTTGCTATTTATGTTAAAGAAGCATTATGTTTTGAATAAAAATATCTTGTACATTTTTTATAAGACTGAATTGTATTATGAATGTTGTATTTTATATACATGTTGTTACTTGTTAGTACAATTTTATTTTTTTGATGTTTATTTACTTATACCATAGACATTTTGTTTTATGCTTTACAAGTATTTAGGTTAAAAACAATCAATGATAGATGGTATACTGTGTATTACAAATTACATTTAAAACAATGACTATATAATAATAGTTCTTCAAATCCAAGATAATATTTAAGGGCCCGGGGCCAATTTTTCAAATTTTCCTCAATTCTATAAAGTTTGAAAATTATATATATATTTTTTAGTTCTCTTTTATTATAATACTTTTTTGATAATCTACTGCTCAGTACCTATTTAGGGGGGGGGTGGGTATACGGTTTAATACATCAACCAAAATTACTTCACAATAAATACTCTTTAATAACTATATTTTTATCTGAAAGAAAAAGACTTCCTACAGCAACACTTCTTCAACTGGTGTGCTGTGCAATGTCAAAAACATGATTTTATATGAGTTTTTCTAACCTAAATAAACACAATTTTTAAATTATTCACTTTTAATTTACTGATATATTTTGGTACTAAATATGATATAAGGTTATTATTAATAATAAAAAAATTAGTCAGTGTCAAGTGTGCCATAAGTAAATATAAGTAAGGATTAGTGTGCCATGATGGTTAGAAAACGCTGTCATACAGGCCGCATTTAACTCAAATTTTCATTTTATTTTAAATAATGGTATAAATTGATTTGTAAATTAAAGCTTAAAATATTCTTATTTTTAATGATAAATTATAAAATTTGATATAATGTGTCATAGAATATTACCCTTTATTAGTTAAAAAAAAAGATCAAATCTGGTTGATTCTATAGGATATAATCATTATTCCCATATAATGTATTTTTGTGGACAAAATGACATTGGCAGTTGGCACAGGGCATATGTTGCATAATTATATAACACAGATAGATACAATAACAGTAATATGTGTATGAAGTTCTAAGTTGATTTGAATAATCTTAATTAACATTTCAGAAACAGCTTCGTTTTTAAAAACCTATGTATAATATGAATTAATCTATCTAAACAACATAATATTATCTAAACAACATAATATTAAGTATTGGCAAGACGGAAAATGTACTTTGAAGAATTATCTTATAATGTATTATTTTAATAGTTGATGAGATTGTTCCAATTAAAAAAAAAGTAATTTTTTATAAATTTAGTATTAAATAAACTAAAGTACATATTATTTACAAGATAAGATATAATACTGAACAAATAAAAATAAGCATAGCTCCCTCAGTTTTATTAATTACAACATGGATTACAGTATGTTGTGTTGATTTTTATTTTATTGTTTGTTTATACTCTGAATGTTTCATACTTGGTATTTTTATATTATTTTAAAATGATTTGAGTGAATGTCAAATATTTTCAACAATGTAGAAAATTTTTTTTTTATGTATGTTTTATATTTAATTTCTTATAATATGAATTTATGTTTTATATGGTATATACCATTGTAATTATATTTATAAGGAAATTGAATTTTGATAGACGAAGATCCAATGTTCAATGATCAACACCAATATCGTTATATGACAGTGGATGATATGAAATCATTAGGAGATGATTCGTTGAAAATAGATGTTACAAGGGACGAGAAAACAGATGTAACTAATGATTCAGCCGGTAAGTTTTGTTTGGATTTAATTTTTTTAAATATTATATATACTTATGTACTTAAATGTTAAAAAGTTTTATTTAGCCTATTTGAAAAATAGTTTTTTGTAAATTCACAATAGTAACAATTTTCAAACTTGTCATTAAAGTTGTACAGTATTTTAATGAAGTTTAATTAACAATATTTTTAGTAACTTACAAAACCTCATTACCTCAATTTTAAATAGCCAACAAAATTGAATAATCTTTATTTATAGATGTAAACTACATAGAACTTAACTTTAGTTTCTATACCCTGTTTGAAAATTTTTCCATAAAACTTTATTAGATTAATTATTACAAACACTTATTCTGATTAGTAATTATTAATAAATAATAAAATGACACTTATGTGCATTAAAATTTATCTAATTAACTACTGTTTACCTTTTATTATAATTAATGTATGTGTCAAATTGTTTTTACCAACAGTTGCCAACGAGTATGTAAGTAATACACATTATGTTTCACCCCAGTATTCACCCAACCCTTCTGGAGGTAGCTTACTATCTGACAACATCGACATCTGCCGTTCACCTGTAAATATTGGGTAAGTTTTATATGTTATAAAAATAATAGTTATTGAATAAGGCTTAATAAAGTGTTAAGGATATAATAAAATATATTAATATAAATATATTAGATTTTGTCTTCATACATATTTATGTATAACAATGGAAATACCTTTCCATTAATTAATTAAAAATTATCTTTTGTATAAAGCTTATTAGTTATTTCACTGGGCTTTGCACCTATGGTTAATTTGACGGCATTATTTGAGCACTTAGCACGACAGTATAATAAATAAGTTAATTTAAGATAAAATTATTTTTAAGTAAAACATATTATGTAGTTTTAATTGTAACTATAAAAATTATATATTTTTAAATATGTATAATAATTTGCAAATTTTTGTGATTTTGTGAATTTTGTCAAAATATAAACTTTAAATGCTTGTAAAAATAATTGAACCTTGCCTATGTACCTTTTAAATTTTTAACTTCTATTAAATAGCTTATGACAATCTTGCATAAACTTTCAGGCTTTTTGACCAAGCAAAAATAATTTTATCAATATTTATAAAAAAAAACTAAAAACATTTCAAAATGTCAAATGTTTACAAATAGCTCAATAAAAATCAAAATATTTTTAAAGTTATACCATGTATAGAAAAAGAGGTAATATAAGTATTTAGTGAAAATTTCAAGTATCTGAAGTTATAATTAGCTGGCAATTAGCCGGCCGCCCTAGCTCTGCCCATGCATGTATCTACGATTAATTTTGAATGTTTTACACTAAAAAAAAAAATTGATTTTGTCAACAACTGGTTTAGCTTGAAAATTCCTATGTTTTCTTAATTTGGTTTTTCCAACACTTTGAACATTTTTGGACATTTTTAATTTTGATCTCTGAAATGCATTAACTAGATTCACTTTTGGATCAGAAAAGTTATTGAAGTTTAAAATTGAAACATTGTTTTAAATATCTATAAACTATTTAACTATTCTTATACAGACACAAAAAGAAAACACATATTATTGTAAAATCAATACATTCATGAAAAATGTTGTTAAATTGTAATTTTATTAATTTTATTATATACATCAAACTTAATAATCTTGATACTTCAAATAATTTATTATGTTGAAATTTAGAACAAATAAATAAGTGTATTAAATATAATATTGCAACAAATGATGTGTAATGCATTATTTATTTTTTAAGGCATGACATTTTGTTTATAAGTAGCTTAATAATAATAACTACCAATGTAATTATTTATGTACAATGACTATTATATGTTAATTTGTGTACGAGAATGCATTGTTATTTACGTGCATCTTGTGCATTGGAGAAAACCCATTTGCATTTTATACCGACAGGTTGGATAGACTTGAGAGATCGTTGGCAATGCTCGGCCCTCGAGGAAATACTACTGGAATGTGGCGCGAAAGGTAGACTGAGTGAATGTTTTTGAATGAAACACAACAAACACTAACTCAATACATATTTTTAATCTTTTTTTTATTTATTTCTTACTTATTTTTCATTAATGCTCTATTTATATTTTGTTTTTATATTACATTTATTTTAAATTTCTAACACTATTTTGCTGTGCTCTTAATGCCATTCTATAGGTGTGCGTGCTATGAACTATTTAATATATTATGTTTTGTGCTCTATAATAGTTATGTACCAATTTATTTTATATTAACAAACTCATATTTAAACACACATTTTTAGCATTTTTGTTGATTTTATATTATATTCACATCAAGTTAGGGTTTATGAATGGTAAAGTACCTAACACAGTAGTGTACTGATTTATTTGTTAGTTTCAATAATATTACTCTAACTACCACTGCATGAGTAGATTCTATTGTAATTTAATTTTGATTTACTATAAGTTTTAATTAAAATTGTTATCATTAATCTCATGTTTGATCTGGTTATATTTAATTTAAACGTGTTATACAATTCTAAAATATTAAAACTTTTTACCATTGGTTATAAATATACTAGCTAAATAATCAATTATAAGTAGGTATGTACTATAATATCAACTAATAATTAATGTTAAGTTACATTGTGTAAGCTAAAAGTTTATTTATAAACTAATTTGTAAATAAAATTGAATTTTGAAATTTATCTGTTTATAAGACAATGTAAATAAAGCACTAATTTTAAATTTTGTGTTTTTTAAACTAAAATTTGAACGGCATTGGCATTTGTACAGAAAAAGCCGGTGGAAAAAGTAAGTTAAATAAAGTACACAATTACTATGTACTCTATAGATATTTGTGTCATTACATCAATAGAAAGTGTTAAAAAGTACAAATAGTTTTTTATATTACTGACAATTTAAAATTTTTGATTTTTTAGCATGTTTGAACTATTTAGGGCATGAGTTGATCGTATGGTATACCTAATCGTACTGACTTTAATTAGCACATTATCTCTTAATTTTCTAGTGCACTGTTTTATTTATTTTTCTTTATTAATTTTTTAAAGATAATATTAATTGTTTAATTTTTTTAGTTTCCTAGTTAGTTTTTTGGTGGACGCCCGTGGAGGAGCCATGCGAGGATGCAGACAATCAGGTGTAAGAGTGATTATTCCACCACGAAAAGCACCAAGTCCTATGCGAGTCACATGTCGATATTTGCGGAAAGACAAAATGGTCAACTCACCACCTTTGATGGAAGGAGAAGCATTAGCCAGTAGAATACTCGAACTTGGTCCATCTGGAGCCAAATTTTTGGGGTATTTCTTGAGTTATAATTCTATATTTAATATTTTTTAACATTGTAGTTGATTTAATTTTTAATTTTATACAGACCTGTCATCATTGAAGTACCTCATTTTGCGTCATTGCGAGGAAGAGAAAGAGAGCTAGTTGTACTAAGGTCAGAAAATGGAACCACATGGAAGGAGCATAGTTTGGAAGCTAACGAAGAAGCTGTACAAGAAGTACTCAATGATAGCTTTGAAGGCGAAGAACTCAGGCAGATTGAAGACCTTAGAACTAGTCGCATTGAACGAATATTGACATTAGATTTTCCTCAATACTTTGCTATTGTTTCAAGATTACGTCAAGAAATACATCCTGTTGGTCCGGAAGGTGGAGTTATGTCTTCTACTGTTGTACCACAGGTACAAGCATTATTTCCAACCAATGCATTAACAAAACGCATAAAAGTTGGCTTACAGGTATAAAAAGTTGATTGATAATTCCTTATGATCGTAATATACATTTTTTATTATAATGATTTAGGCTCAACCTATTCCTGTGGAATTGGTAGCAAAATTGTTTGGCAACCGTGTTGCAGTGTCCCCTGTTGTTACCATCGAACCTCGCAGAAGGAAGTTTCATAAAGCTATTACTCTGACTATTCCTCTGCCACAAGCTACTACTAAAGGAATGATAAACCAGTATTCAGGCGATGCTCCTACATTGCGATTGCTTTGCAGTATGTCAGGTTAGTAATCATGTACCTTATTGTATTCTCTAGGTAATTGGACTTTAACTAAATATTATTTTTATACAGGCGGTCAGTCTAAAGCCCAGTGGGATGATGTTACTGCAGGAACACCATTAACTTTTGTCAAGGACTGTGTAACGTTTACTACAACTTTATCTGCAAGGTTCTGGTTGATAGACTGCAGAAACGTTAGTCAAGTTAAAAACATTGCTACACAACTCTTCATTGAAGCCAACTATGTTCCATTCATGGCAAAGTAAATAATATAACAACAAACTCATTTAATTGTTTATTTTATCTATTTTATGATTACTTGTTAGGTTTGTAGTGTTTGCTAAAAGAACAGATGTTATGGAGGCACGTCTTAGAGTATTTTGTATGACAGACGATAAAGAAGAAAAAACATTAGAAAACCAAGAGCACTTTGTCGAAGTAGCCAAAAGCAGAGATGTCGAAGTGCTGCAAAACAAAAATATATTTGTAGAGTTTGCTGGCAATCTATTACCTATATTTAAAACTGGCGAACAACTAGAATTAAATTTTACTGCATTCCGTGAAAATCGTTTACCATTTACTGTACGTATACGTGACCTAGAGGATACTAATGTCGCACGTATTCTGTTTATGCGTGAGCCCAAAGTAAATCGAGGTGATCCTGCTCAAACACCATTATGTGTATTGAACGTGACCATTCCCGAAGATATTGTTAATGTAACTACCAAATCTGAATCGGATTTATTAAGCCTTGATCGAAGTTACAATTTTTATGACAATGGTTTTGGTATGACTCTGAACATTATTTTTACTATACATATATATTATGTACTACTACTAATAATAATAATTGTTATTTTACAGAACAAATCGATACAATACGTAGAGCAGATATCCGTTTGTCAGATATTTCAAACATGCTGGGTGATAATTGGCCATCTTTAGCAGCTGAACTAGGGATTCTTCAATCAGACATCAGTATTATTCAATCAGAATACCCTGGTAACACCCAACGACAGGCTATGGTTATGCTTAGGTTGTGGTTACAAACGTTTGGACAGCAAGCAACTGGAAATTCATTAGAAAAGGCATTGCGAACAATCAATCGTGAAGATATAGTGAATCTGTGCATACACAATATTGAGATTGTAACTGATGATATGGAAAAAGCAGTTGCAAAAGTACAATTAGATCAGTCTGGATTTGATTCTCTAAAAGAAGAATTAGGGCCATCCCGAGATGGATCTCTTGGTCGTAAAACTTCTCTTTCTAACCATAAGGTATCTCATATTAATTGCCTACATTTGTTTTTCGTATTAACTAATAATAATAATAATATTTTGTTTATAGAAAGTCAAACAAGTTGAGTCAAATAATATTAATCAACCCATAAATGTTGATGAGGAGTTAATTAGTGCTCTAAACAAACAGATGGTAGTTGATAAGATTGTGGTTAAACCCAAAATTCTAGGTAAGCTATTGAATGATTAATTGATATAATTGTGTTCTTAACATATTAACATTTATTAATGTTAACAGATGATAAATATGCTGCGGAAGTTAAAGAGTATGATTCAAAGGCATCCAATGGAGTAGCATTTAAAGTAAACACACCTCCACCAAGCCCAACTGAGCAATCTGACAAAACTGATAAAAGTAAACTTAATATATAATTTTTAAAGGTATAGCAAATTATTTTAAATATTTCTAATAGGCAAAGCTGCTTCAAATAGTTATGACAGTGATGTGTCTGAAGTAGTTGACGAGAACATTCTATAACACTTGGACTATCAAGTAATTAAGTAATTTATGTCCATTCATTAGGACCACATAACAAAAATGTAAGCTAGTATTATGAGCTATTATTACTCGTAAATTAAATTTTTTTGCTAATGCACAAGATTTAAAACAAATTAATGCTGATTGTTTTTTCTTTTATTTATTTTTGTAGAAAACTATTTAACTATATTCTAACCAAGCTTAACTGCTTAATTATGTTTGTATCAAGTGCTAACTTGATCTATGAAATGGTTAAGTCATTTTTCTTTTCTTTTTTTTTGAAATTAGACCCATATGTATTTACCTAAATATTGTACTTGCGTTGTTTAAATTTTACAACTGGTTCGTGACCTTTTTTACATCTAATTTGTTGTTATTATTTATACCTTAGGATTTATTTATTTAATTTAATTAATTTTTGTTTTTTTCTTGTCCATTTTTCATTTGTATACAAAGATTAAGTACTAAATTCTATTTAATTTATTTATTCGTGCATAATGAAATTCTAAATTATTTATATATATTATATAATATATATTTATACATAAGGATAAAAAAAATATTGTTATTATTGTGTAGTACCCTGCTTGTACACACGTATTTATTTCGTTGATAAATTATTTATTGTTTGGAAGACAATTGGGTACTTGACTGTCTTTTGATAAATAAAAATGAAGTCTTAACAAAAATACAAAATAAATAGTGAAGTTAAAATGATTTCATGTTTAACACGCTGTGTGTGAGCGTTATATATAAAGTTATATATTATTGTTTATTTTTCTCCTCAGAAATTGTGAAAGTTGGTGGTTTCCATAACAAAGGCTAGTTGACAATAAAAATATACTTTGTCGCATTTTAGATTTCAATAATAATAATAATATGTACAGTCCTGCAGCAGTCGGCGATAGATTTAGCAAAGGTATTTCACTTCACGCTGCGTCCAACAGCGTCAGAACTCCGAGTCCCAGCCGGATAATTCGTCGGGCGGCACTTCTCCGTCTTCGGGATAAATATCGAAATTCGACGAATCTAACGGATTGTTGATCTGTATTTGGTTACAAACACGATAAAAAACAGATCATAAACAATATTTAAATGTGTGTATCGGATACGTGAGCCACTCAGCCACATGGTGTATTATTACCGTCGCTGCAGCAGCACAGACTTACATGGGGTACGATGGGCGGAATTATGCTCTTGTTCCTCAAACCGGTCCAGTCAAAACCTTTGAACCATCTGCGGAAATGATAAAAAAAAATATAGGTCATTACGGCGGTCGACCGGGAGGCAAATTAGATTATTCGAGTCAGTGCTCTACCTATCGCCACGCCAACTTTTTCAAAGCGATGTAAAACGAGTTTTTTCTTTTTATTAACAGTTTACTGTTAATTTAAGACTCTATTTCCCTCTCGTTAACAGATATCTACACTACTCACTCATGCCGTCTAATGTCTTGTATGCCGCCCTTTTGGTAGCCAATCCTTTCCGTTGGATCGCCTCGGCACAGCTGTTTCACGAGACCTTGGGTCATTTTGTTCATTTGCCTCGGGAAGTTGACGGCACCGATGCCTTTCAAAATCGCGTTGTAGATGTCCATTGGCTCTTTTCCGCTAAACGGAGGTCTGTTAAACCGACGATAAACATTATTTATATATTATTCTTCGGTAACCTATGAAGATTACATTAGTAACATGAATGGGGCAGGATGGTATTGTAGCTTTGTATTTTACAAGCTTTAAAAAAAACTATTCAACTAAAACAATAATATATAGGGTTTAGAAACAGTTTACAAATGTTATTTCTATGTCATTATTTTTTAAACAAAATATAAATTTATTCTAAAAGGTTCTCCCTAACTGAGAATTTTTTGGCACCAAGTTATATAGGTACTATAAAGTGTTTTGATGGTAAAGTAGGAAATAATTAGATAATTTAAACATTAAATTAGATTGTTAAAAAAAAAAATACCAAAAAATATAGGTAGCATAATGAGTTGAACAAGTGATTGTGATATTTTTGTCCTATCTTATAACTGACATTTTTTTTTGCATTTATTTACAATGATTATTTTTTTGTCATTGTCATATTTTATTATATTATAGATTTAATTAACTTTGTTTGCTATCATGTAAAAATATAATTATATTTTAATCTTCCACTCTTACTCTAACCTCTTGATCCAAAGCTTATCAACTAATTCATTTTTTGGTTATCTTCCAATAGGTACGCCTAGATTCCTAAGACGTGTAGATACTTGTTTAACTAATATCAATTAACTAATTAAAATTATATAGTTATAACACTTATATTGCTGTTATTTAAAGTCTTATTATTATAGTAAATATTTATACATTTTTCTATGCTTTAAAATGATATCCTCAAACGCGTATAATTGTTCATTTAAAAATAAAAAAGGTCGGCCGTGGATACCTCTCTGCTGTACAACAGGAGTCGGGTGGATCAATTTCATGGATGTGTTAAATTTGAATTCAATGATATAAATCATTGCATACGAAGAACGATTCTGAGCCCGATCCATTTGCAGCACCGTCATAGTAACACTGATCGCGGCAGTCTATTATTGATAAATCAATTGAGATAAAAAAAACCAGAAATCTCAAGATAAACTGCAAGAGAATTAGTTAATCCTGTATCAAAAAACCCTAAAAACAGTTCAGATACACCTAAATTATCATCGACTTTACGAAAACGTATTGATACTTTCTCTATACATGAATTGTCTACTGTTTAATTCATAGTAATATAGTATATAGTCCATCAAATAATTACATTTATTAGTTAAACAAAAAACTTTTTCGAATTAATTTTTTTTTAGAAAACTTAATTATTAACAAAATACTGGATCCAAATTTGTATGGGATTTTTGAGCACCTGGGCACCTGTTTACATGGCGCTGTAGATCTATACTCTATAGTATAGACTCTATACTATAGAGTGTTGGATGGTGTAGCGTGCCGACAAGTCGAACTTACATTCCAGCCAGCAGCTCGTACACGAGTATTCCCAGAGCCCAAAAGTCTACGGCCCGGTCGTGGCCCTTGTTCAGCACAACTTCCGGTGCCACGTACTCGGGCGTGCCGCAGAACGTCCATGTTTTTTTGCCTCGTGGCTGTAGCCTTTTTGCAAAGCCGAAGTCCACCTGACGACGAAATGGAAAATTTTTAGTTATATTATGCATAATATTATATGGAGAGACCCCAACAGAAATATCACATGTGGGCTTATATTGTGGAAAATTCTTTTTTTCAGATTGGCTTACCAAAATGTGGTTGTAAAAATGTAATCGTGTGTACCAACACGATACCACGACTACCATGAAATTGAATGTATTCAACTTTTGGCTGTGTGGTTATATTCTGGTTAGACTGTTCACAGATTAGATAATAGTGATAGTTCTAATAATAAATTAGTTACGGTAATAGCAAACCCTCCAAGGCCCTTCGATTGGTGACGTAATCATGCGAGTTACTGGGTTAGTACCTGAACTCATGTAAGTGGTAACATTATAAATTTTATTTTGAAACCTACCAGTTTCACGAAACCCTGCCGGTCGAGCAACAGATTTTCTGGCTTCAGGTCCCTGTAGACGACGTCGGCTCCGTGCAAGTAGTCCAGTGCTTCTACAACGCACGCGATCACGAAACACGCGGCGTTGTCGTCGAAACACCTCCGGTCCCGGAGGAGTGTCCACACCTCGCCACCCAGACAAGCCTCCATCAACATGTACACGTATCTGTTGTCCTTGTACGTCTGGTAAAGTCTTAGGTAAAAGATCGGCAGATTAATGTCTATTGCCAAATATGACTATATATTTCATTTAAAAACTTGGTTATAAAATAATAAATACCTATCGTAGTACACTAGTACCTACTACCTACCTACTTATTGATTCTTTTTAATTTTATTAGTTTTATTAATATAATGAGATGATAATATTATTATGATTTATGATATATATCAGGGGTGGCCAACATGAATATGTTCGCGAGCCATATTATGGTTAAATACAATGACATCAAGAGCCAATATGTTTACAAATACATTTTATAATTAAAAAATAAAAATCACAAAAATAATAAGTTAATTTTGGTTTTTGATAAAAAGACCCGAGCCGCAAGTTGGCCACTCTTTGTATGTATAATGTAGAGTGATCTTGGTGACGCAGTGGTGGATGGACAAATCTGTTAAATCGAATCTACTGCGGGCAGGAAGTTAATTGCTGAACACTCATATAATTATAACTAGACTACTAGAGCAATATAGAGTATGGATTTGTATGAAGTAAAATATATCACAATATGCAGTAAAATCGTAAAAATATGCAACTAATAGGTATGCAAAAAAAAAATTGTATTATGTACACAATTACTTCGTTTGTAGAAAGTTCACTTGTTAAAAACTTGATAAAATAGATGATATAAGTTAACTGAAAAAAGATAGGTCCGTAGTAAATGTATTTGTTATAATGTTCTACTCGACGAAATATTGTTTTACACCTACATTGGGTTCTGAAAATAATCAAATTTTACTTAAACAATATGCACATAGGCGCAAATTGACTACATTTTTTGGGGGACTCAAGCCCCCCTCCCCATATCCATATGCCATAATAAAGGTAATACAAATGTTGGAGGGAAACTCTCTCCATGAAATCCCTAACCCACTCGGCAGTTATCGTTATCGATATAAAAATACAAAGTATTACATTATTAGAATATATTTATTTTAACAAAATTCTCCGTTTTTTTTCGGCAAATACATGTAAAACATCTTCTGTATTTATATTATTGGATAAATCCCTCTCAATATGTAGGATAGATAGAGTTGAGAACCTAGTCTGATCCATAGTTGACCTCACCAAGTTTTCACCCTTCTCATGAGTCATGGCACTAAAGGATCGTTCGCATGTAGCTGAGCTGATGGGTATTGTAGCCGCGAGTGTTGGGCTAACGCTAACATCAGTAAGCAATGAGTGAGATTCATTTTCTTCTTCAACTGGTATATTATTGTTACCAGTTTTAGCTATTTTTTTTTCTTGAAAATTATATATAAAATATAACCTTGGTACCACAGAATATAAAAATTAGTACTAATTACTAGATTTTGAACTGGGGGGACTTGACCAAAATTTGGGGGGGACTAAGTCCCCCTAAGCCCCTTACCCTATTTGCGCCTATGAATATGCAAGTGCAATACATATCAAGTTTGTCGAAATATACGAAACAAATTATTGACATTAGCTTGAAACGTTTACAATTCATAAAGATTTCTGACAAAAATCCAAAAATATTCATCGCATGAGAATTTGCATTCTAAATTATTTATTACGTTAGACGTACCTAATAATATTCTATACACCTATATATTTTAAATTTTAATACATTTTGAACCATACTATACTCACTTGCCGATAAATGGGCTCGTACACGATTCCAAAATGGTTTTCTCGTTGTACACGTGCTCCTGTTGCTGCATGTCCACGATATGTTGTTTTTTCAGTTTCTTCATTGCGTACGATCGGTTTTTGTCTAGCTTCAGGCACACCAAATCGACCCTGCCGAAGCCGCCTACGCCGATTGTGGCGACCGTCTCGAAATCGGTCAGCTCCACGCGGAAAAGTTCCGGATAAAATGTTTCTGCAACACGGAGTTTTATAGGTATATTCAAAGGTAGAAATATTTCATTCTATTTTCTTGGTAGATTTTTGTGATTTTGGGTTTAAAAAAAATGCTTTACATTTTCATATAATTATAGTATAGTTTAAAATGTTTATAAGCTTATAAGTTATAACAATACATATTATTATAATATTTGTAAAATATTAATCAAATGTTAAGTATTTCTCATCATAGTGATTTTTAGGTTTTCTAATTTTGTTGTTATAAATTTAATCATAGCTTTTTGATAATCATAAACATTGATTGAGAAAATGTGTGATATGGTTAAATCTTAAATGAATCGGAATCACCGGTCTGCATCCTGCTGTGTATTCTGGATACGTTTAAAATGTATTTTACGCAATAGTTTGCTGTATAATATACCTACGCATATATATATCTGTTTTGACGTGGCAGAACAATAATTTGTACTTACTCGTCTTGCTTTCTACCGATGACTGGACCGAGGGTTTTCGAGGCAGTTCTGTGTACTTTTTATTTTTTAGTTCCTCCAGATTGCCGATAAAATGTATAAAAGGCCTATTCACACAAAAAAACGAATTTTGTTATTTTCTATACATATACATACTATTATAGGCTATGTAAAACTTAAGCAATAATGATGACATTTTTTTTTAGTGAGCCGTTCAATGTTTTATGTTATTAGTAATAACTTATTACAATAATAGGTACGTCCACACACAGCGAACAACTTTTTTGAATTGCTGGCACATATAATAACTCAAAGACCGAGACCCAAAGTGCAGTTTTAATAATAATCATATTTTAAAAAATAGTCTATTAACTCTCTGTCCAGCGTGAGACATTCTGCTCCTGGGTGCATGGCCACGACGTTTGCAGTCCTCTTGTCTTTTTTTAACAGCGCCACTTCTCCAAAAAACTCTCCTTGTTCCAAAACGCCAAATTCTTCTTCTTCGTCTTCGCCTGAAAATGATTAAACTTCGTTTTGTCTTGGATTTTTTTTCAAGTTAACAGCTGGTACACAATATATAAAGTATTTATTTTTATATAGATACCAATGGCGTGTATTTATCTCAATGAACCCGAACTGCAGATATATAAGACCGGTATTAGAATATGATATTTTCGAATATAATCACGGAACCGTAATAAATAAAACAAATGCAATAACGATTTATAAACACAACAATATTATATGTTTTGTAGAGAATTTAAACGAGTGACTTTGGTTATTTCGGTTAAGGAGAACAATAACCCAATCCCCAAATTTGTAAACAAATTTTTAATAATGCATTCAGGCCACTGAGACCATAACGCGGTACTCATATCGACGGTGTTAACTGTTAATATTAGTCCGCATGTATTCGATTAAAATTAATTTATAAAATATTAATAAAATTACGCTTTAAGACTTAAGTGGCATAACAGACTAACCTTTATTGGTTTTCGTGACTTTCACTCGCCCTTCGCTCAGTATGTAGAACTTGTCTCCCAGAGTGTCCTGTTTTATGATGTAGTGCCCTTCCGGATAAAATTCCTGCAAAAACGGTTTTAGGTTTATGAGAAAATTATGGTCGCTAATTAATTGCGTATATTCAATGTCTAGCATGTGTTACTGCACGAATTCCTGGATACACCCCTGGTATATATATATATGTATTAAACGTTTTAAAAACTTTCAAAAATGTCAAATGCGTTGAGTCTGACATAAATTTCCGTGTGCATTGGACAAGTTATACGCTAAAAGGTCGTTAGGGTTTCGACCTTTTGTTAAGGCATGAGTAAATCTCGAAGTTTGTTCTTATTCATATATATATATATATACATAGTATAATATACCGATATTATACCTACTGTATGTCTGTATATACTTGTTACTTAAAATAGTTTTCGCTACGCAAATGGTTTTCTAAGTAATTTATTATTATATAATTTTTTTTTTAGAAACGAGTCAAACAATTGAAAAAAGGTGGACAAGTAGGTACCGCTCTGCTGTACATTAATTATGTGTTTTACTTAAATTTAAATTTATTGATAATATCATTTTATACGAAAAACGATTCTAATCGAAAACGGTCTGTCAGACAAATTACTAAGTTTCTTTTATGATATTATTGCTATATTAAAGTAATTTATTTTATTATCAGTAAAACAGAAGTTTAAATTCATTTTTACTGAAAACATTTCATTTGATATACTTTAAAAGACATTAAGTACTGAATGTATATAAATATGGCACATTTATACAGATTGAGGAAAAAATATTTTATGCTGTAGCCATTCCACGCATGGAAACTTACCTTTTTAATGTAACTATATAAGTTAGGCAATAAACTGTTTATTTCATATTTTTGGTATACTGTGAAGCGTATATACATTTAAGATCTAAATATTTTTACTAAATAGTAAACAATTTATTAATATAGCCATATAGGGCGTATGCCGTATTGCAGCGGTTCCCAACCTTTTTTTCGTTCCGTACCTCTAAGTTTAATATTTTGATAGATTATACCCCTCATAATAATTTTTAAACTTTTTCACATAACTACTTTTAAAATGTTTAAATAAAAAATAACAATAATGTAATAATAAAGTATATATTTTTATTTTTTGTAATAAGACACCCAAAAAATACTTATTGATTGAATAAAAAAATTGTAATACAAAAATGTAATGAGATCCTTGACTTTGGTCCGAATTGCATGGTTGTTTAAAATCAGGATCAAATGATGCAAGATATATTCTTAATTTTTATAGTATATGTATTTTATAATTTACATTCTATACTCCATATCTATAAGATAAGTTGATGATTAAGTTATAATTTGTGATACAAATGTTCATTATTAATGTCATATATTGAATATTTTCGAAACGACTCGGCTTAAATAAACAAATCTAACATTTTCCCGCCATTGGTCAATTTTTTTCAAGTACCCCTTGAGATCAGCTCGCGTACCCCAGGTTGGGAACCGCTGCCGTAGTATTGGATCGATTAAAACGAATATTGACTTATTTTACTTCATTATATGATTGCCAGCGTCGAGTGGCGTAGGTACCTCTTTCAAGACGTCGGCGATTTTCGACAAAAACTCTTCATTGAGATCCTTCATTAACGGTACGCTTTTTAAAAATCCCACTCGTTCGTCAAACCGCCTCATAGCAGAAGTCTTCATGATTTGCTGATATGCCACTCTTTCCAAAGTCCATACCTTGACATCTTGGATGGCTAGAAACAAATACGTAAAACATTTCGAGGAACCATTGAAGTTAAAAACAGTATGATACATATATAATATTAAAATATAATAAATATAGAATTGTTTCGGGTAAGTCAGTCAACATCGCCCATTAATTTACCTCTCACCGACGCGGTCCGTGGACAGTTATAGAGTATGGCCATCTCGCCGAACACTTCGCCAGGTCCGATGGAATCAACCACCCTTCCGCTCTGGATCACGTCTAAGTTTCCTTCGTCGGCCACATACAAACAACACCCTGCAATAGTTTAATAATGGCGTTTAAATATTATTTATAACCGTTTCAAAAACGAAGGCTAAAATCAATCTGAGTTTTCTCGTTAAAGGAATGTTTAAATAAGATGATAGGTATCCGTACCCGGATCGCCTTTTCTGATGACGTACTCCCCAGCTTCGAAGTCTTTCGTATACATGACGTCCACAATCTCGGAAATCTGGTTGGTGTTTAGGTTTTTCAGAAATTGATTCTTGCAAAGCGCCTGTTTGATCAAATGTTTGGTCCTGAAATCAGCATCCGGTACGATACGTGACAGCGTATTCACAATGTAATATTATTTTAATAAAAAATAAAATCGTCTTACTTGATGGGTTTGGTTTGTTTAGGAAACAGCATTGGAGTTTCTGAAGAAGTTGAACATTCTCCCGACACCCCTTTCTTTTTGTCCAGTCGGTGTTGCGGCGATTGCGGCGATGGCACGAGAAATTGATTTGATACCACGTTCTCAAGCATGTTCTACTTAAACAAAACCCAAATAAACATGAATACGATGAATGCGTTGGTCGACGCCACTAAGATACATCGTAGCAGTCTATACACAAGTGTGACTAGCATGTACACAATATTACTATACTACACTACTGATTAATGTATTTTTAAACCAACAATATTGAATTCATATGATGGTGCCCCAAATTGATGCGCCTAATTTATACAGATCTCGAGAAAGCCTTCAAGGATAGATAGAGTAAATCATGAACTATGGTTTATACTAATACTAAATCAAAGCATATGAAAGCATATGCGTATGCGATCCACTCCTATCTTTGGTTAAGTCATCCTTAAAGAATATAATTACGATTTTAAAATATAAGAATTTTAACTCATAAGTATAGGTAAAGTAAATATTTTATCCAGCTCTCCTCGAGGTGACCACTTGTTCCCTATTTGAATAATATCTTATACATTTTTAATGTTTATCTTGGAAATTGGATTTATTTCCGTAAATAAATTATTTTTTAATATGGTATAGATACTGTAGGTACTGTATTTTTAACACATCCATTTTAGACTTGAGGCTAAAACATTTATTGGCTCGCCACTGCATGACTGAAAGTGTTATGCAGGCCATTTCACTCTCCCGAGTGAATTGTGGATACTGCTACCAATTACCAATATTATAATTCACGTTTAATAATGAGCTTTATATTATGTCTCTATTTTTTACTGTGAATAAATCTACCAGTGACGAATATCACCAGTGACGAATAGATAACACTTAAATACAACTCGATCGACGTTCTTGTAGATAACATATATGAGTTCTGTAATTTAAATTTAATTCGTTTTGTGTGTATATAATAATGGTATTTTTTTTCTAATTTCAATTGGGGGAGAGCAAAATGATACTTTTGTCCCCCTCCTTTTGCATAATAATATACCACAGGAGGCAAACGGCAAACTGTCCCATATAATGGCTCATTCACTGTTTTCACTGACGTCGTTGCGTATATTTTTAAAGCGTAGTGGCATCGTCTTATCGCCCAATTCCCATTCGGTGATAATCGGAGGTTTTAAGTCCAAATGGGTCAATAACTGCAGCAGTAGATAATTTACGCACCGGTGCAGGAAGCTATTTTGTGTCGTATTTCACTATCAAACATTAGTGGTGACCAGGAGTGAACACAAAGGATACATATTAGAGGATAAAACACAATATTACAATATACTAGATGTTATATAATGCACCTTTCACCAAAAACTGCATGTGCGTGTATACGCTATAAACTCGTATTATTATAGATACTTGAATAGTTGAATCATCACACCTATTTTTATAACAATTTTACTTGTGTTAGGCAAAACCTAGCATTGTATATTATATCTGTAATCAGTATCGTACGTTTCATACACACGCCGAGCATTATTAATATAATCTAAAACACCGCAGTCCACAAGTCCCGCAACTCCATATCGAAAAAAAAATAAAAGCTTGGTTAAGTCTGTGCTGGTTGTGTGTTCCTCGAGTAAAAACTATGATTATAATATAAAAATACATTTTTTATAGTGACTCGCGGCATATATTTTAGTTTATACGAGGTCAGTATAATATGTGTATAATGGGGTTATTATTTTTACACGTGCGTAGAAAATATTATATTCGTTCGTGTTTCGACAATTTAATAATTAAACGAAATAAAATAAAACTGGTGCAGGCCAATCGATTTAAGTTCTTTTACTCGAAAATTCTCCTAGTGGTGTAAAGTGCAACGTATACATACAACGCGAGTACTTACGTTATACCTCGTCGCTTTTAAACCATAGTTTGCAAATCTCAAAAAAATCTTAATTTGCTTATATTTATCAGCGGATTTGTGCTTTTATTAGACAAGGGAGACCGTGTTCTTAGCTTTGATGTTAGACAATTAACCTATGACGCTCACCGTTCACGCATGTGAAAAATCAAAATGTCATCATGATTCATAGTCATCCAAATCGTTTGTAAATGTTATCGTGGCCAATCTCAGATAACCTGCATGGCCTATATCTTAAATTCAGAATGCAGATATTACTCTTTCAAGGCCAATTTTATATATGTTTTCAGATAGAACACATTTTAAATATGATAATTGTTCATAGGTATACTAACTATTAAAATTCTTAGCAACGAAACAGTTTTTTGTTCCTCAGAAAAGTTGGAAAAACTAAGATTGGTCATGAATTATGATGGTATTTGACAAACGACGAGTTCTGATATTGTATGACCGTCGACCGATATACCCGATATACCCGATATGTCTGTATCGATAGTTAAATATATGTTTATCTTTATACAACACTGTTATGTGCATTTAATTTTTGAGTATCCATTGCACCTATAGTCAAGTGTTTAACAGTAACATATCATGCAGGGTGAAAGAGGTATTTGATTCGGAGAGGAGTCTGCAGTCTCTGTTTCATTTAAAAAGAGGTTTTCACAACGATCCTTTCACATCGGCATCTCGCTGTACATTTAAACAAAATCCAATTTACAGCTATTTATAGGTTATATTACAGGTACAGCCATTTGGGTCTTCAGAGCTTATAAGCAACGTTTGCAGGTAGCTGTAATAGTGTAATATATAATATATTATTTTATTACCTATACCTATCGTAATATTACGTGTTATATCCGACCATGTAATCCGGATTATTTAGATTATTTGTACAAAATTATTTTTGTTTTTCATTTTTGTTATTTTAATAATATATTTATTATTTACAGTGTTTATAGGCTGTGTGATATTATATATAACTATATTTTATTTTAATTTTCGATTTACTACTAAAAATACAATAAAATAATAGTTGTTCAATCTATCAAAATATATTTTTTATTTCGGATTGTTTTAAATTCGCGAATCCTGCAGCAGTGCGAATGCGTGCTACCTACACATACCCAAACAATGAACTATAATATTATATTGTAATGTTTGGCCACTCTAAATAAGCTGTTTATAGTCAATTTCAAATTTGCACGGTTGGCCATCATCGAGTCGGGCACACCGCTGCATGCGGGGGGGGGGGAGCACGCGGAAAGCCGGTGTGCGATCATATATCATACTCACGCGTATGTCTTCGACGGCCCTGCCCAGTTGTTCGATGGTCCGGTCCTTTTCGTCCATGGCCGCTTTGAGGCGCTCCACGTCCCTTGTCAGTTCGCTCACGACGGCGGAAGTGGCGGCGGTGGCGGTCATCTTCAGGTCGGATACGCCACTGCGGGACGATTCGGTCGTTTTTCGTCTGCCCCCGACGCCGCCGACTCCGCCACCACCAGAAATCGCGTTTCCCATGAACAACAGCAGCGCGTGGCACATACCGTCTCCTGTATTATTATTATTGTTATTGTTACGATTATATCATTGTTCTACCTGCGGGTCACCACCGGTTGTTCGTCCAACTTACGTGCGTGCGCCCGGTTACCTCTGTATGATATTATAATATATGTGTACCCGAACGGTGATTATTCGTATTTGATATTATAATATTATTATTATACCACAGTCGCGAACTCGCGATCGCAACAGCGACTCTTCGCCATGATATAATGTATTATTATATATCATACACTCTGCGCACTACAACGCTACAACTGGACTCGATGCGGGTGCACCACCGCCGCCGCCGTCGTCGTCCATCAGTCAGTCGGCCTTGCGACGTGTACCCACCGAGTGTGTATAAATTATAAAACGTCGTAAAATAATTATTATCGCTGGCGCCGTTATCGTGGTCGTCCCCTATATATATATATTCGAGTACCTATTATAATAATATGTATACATTATAATGTTGTGTTAAAATACGTGCGCACTGCCACTGGTTTTTTATTTCGAATTGGGTCACGGACCGCCCACGCACGAACACACGATATTATTACAATGTTATACAGGGTCTTTTAAATCGCGTGTGTGCCATCGCACTGCAACTCACCGTAATCACCACCGCGGGACATTTCTGTCGCGGAGCTAATCGTCTGAATGCGACCCTGTGGGTAACGCTGCACACCTTACGCAATAATACAAATATTATAATATTATATTTTTGACGCGTGTACAATAATATAATTTAATATTATGTAGGTACAGCGTGCGTATACCGCTCAGCTATATTGCGTATGTTCCTTTTTTACCCTACAATTTTCACCACGCATACACCATGAAATATTGTCGCCCAAGTCGCTGAATATGGTATGTTCATAGTGCACCTCCACTGCCGCTGCGGCCCAATGGCTGCACTGGGCACCGCAAAAACGATATTCCGCCTCCGTGGATTTCGCGCACCGTCGCACGACTATTATATTATGTTTATGCTCGTAAGTGTATGAGTATATATTATATTTTACATTTTTTACTCGAAGGCGATCGTTGTTTATGTTATTGTTGTTGCGTGTATATTTTATTGTTATTGTACGAGATCGGGCATCGCGGAGACGTTAATCTGTCCATAAATAATTTAGGAAAGTGTGCCCATATAGGTTTTACACTACTGCTGCAGGAAGGTGAGTCTTCGTTTTCGTTTTATTATTGTTTAACATTGGATTTCGACCTGTAAAATTCAATGTTCAATAGTTTTGAACAACTGAGAACGGCTAGGGAAGTTGTGAAAAAAGGGCGCACCCTGGCCGCGTGATGTATATACCTACTATATTTATATCGATGGTCTAGTGCACAGATGTGGTAAGTGACATTTAACAGTTTGTTCAGTAGAGGCATTTAAAAGTTTACAATATTTTTACACACATTTTGGGTTGAAGTCATAGAAGTTTTTATTAGTCATCTAGTTTTTATTATAATTACCTATGTCGCATGCCTATAATTACGCATGTTTGAAACTTATTAATAACATGAATATACATATTATACTTAGTTTTATTGAAATACTTCTGTTGTTAGTGGGTATAAGATTATTTGAATACAGAATGTTTTTAAACCATAATACATATTTCAAACAACAATGCAATCTAATGGATAAAATATTAAACAAACACATACAACATTATTTTGTGGATCGTATGAAAAATGAAATGGAGAATTTTATAGAGTACTTAACTCATTTTTGCCAAAAATGTCACTTACCACACCTGTGATCGATATATATTACATATAAATGGGGTAACGGGGTGATCTATTTAATATTTTAATATAATAGACACTCGTTGTTTTAGAGAGCACAAACGTTTTTGAATGTATTTCTATAAGGTTATTTTAAGAAGTTAGAAAGCAAAACTTTTGGAAAAAAAATATTTTTAATACTTATTATTGTTATAATTATTATATATTTTTTTTCTTTTGAAACACAACATACATTTTAAATTTTATATTCTGAAGCAGAATATTTTTAGAGTAGGTACCTATTTCGATCTATAAGAATCAAATTTCGGACAAGTCGTTAATTAGTTAAAAGTATTTAAATTTTAGATGATCGAACTAGTGGATCACTACAGTACCACTCCACTACACTCCGCTTATCTATAGCTCATTACAAACTACTTGTCCAAAATTCGATTGAATACATTGATGTACTCCAAACAATATTTTGCTTTGGAATAAGGAATTCAAATGTCATGTTGTTATAAGGTACAAAAATTATAAAATTATAAAGATATTAAATATAGTTAACATATAATTTTTTTAGATGAATGTTTTTTAACGACTTAAAATTATGTAAAATAATTATGAGGGTCTTACGTTTAATGAATCTCGGTGCATGCAGAACCGTAAATATAATATATTGTAGTTATTTATTATAGGCCACGTGCACGGTATAATATAAAATATTATTATCATAATTTTAATATATTATACAATAATTGAATAGTACAATACCATGTTTTATATAATATATATAATTTATGCAATGACTCCACTCATAGTATCATAATCCGGACAAGTCTGTTGTTTAATTCCGTTTTTTACTCATGGAACTTAATTTTTCGAAGACAAATCCTCACAATAGTCCCCTTTTTGTATTCAAACGTAGGCCTACCTATTCGCTATTATATAATATGTAGACAGCACTTTGTTCTCGACTCATCAACGGAAATTCATAACGGAATATTTTTTTTATCGGATCATTGTTTTTGACATTTATATAATATAGATATTATATTTGATTTATGTTTAAACAATACACTTGTTTAACTAATTATTATAATGTATTAATTTAATGATTCAAAATAATAACCTCCTATTTAATACTAAATAATAAATAATAATAATTATCCAATTATGTCACATTCATTGTAATAAATAAAAATTAAAAATAGTATCAATTGATAATAATAATTATAAAATAAAATAATATAATTTTTACTATTATTTATTGTCATTATAAATAATTAGTTTTTTGTTAATAAACATTTATTATGTATATATTAATTTATATTATTTTGAGAGAGAATTACATATATATAAATTAAATTGTAGAAAAAAAGCCATTATAGTTTGTTGAAATTTAGTTTGTTCAATAATTCAGTTTTATTTGAAAAACATTTTTTGCTTCTGTTTTAAAAAGTTTTTTAAAATATTTAACTGTAATTTTATTTCACGTTTTTTATTTGCAGGTTTTAAATTAAAAGCTCGAGGACGATGATTAAAGAAAAAGTTAAATAATTACCAGAATACATAAACATAGGATATGGTTGGAAAATAGTCAATATAAAAACATAAACCAGCGTCACAGTATAAAGATATATAGGCTAAATGAGGAACAAATAAGAATAGTGGTGTTCATTCAACGGCACACCGATGGTAGTATGACATACATCACACGTCACATAATATATCACACGGTCGATGGACTATAAAAACGTCATCCGGTTCCGGTAGCGGGATTATAAATATATATATATATACGGGACGAATCACCGGAAGTGCTCATTTCACTTGTGTCAGACCTATATAAAAGAGTCATAGAGAACACACCTCCGCGAAGATGGTTGTTGAATCATTATGTTATTATGGTCGAAACGTCATCAGACCAGTCTAAAAGAGTAGTGAGCATATAGATATAATATAGCCTATAGGTACTGCAGGATGATTCACCATGCTCACATCCCTTTTCTTTGCTAGTATAGTTATTACTCAAAATCTGATATTTGGAATTTTTAAGTATACCATATTTTATTATAGACAATATTTTCGAGTAGGTACCTACTCGAGATTCTTGTGCCATTTAAATTATTCAGCAGATGATATTTTTAAACATTTTGATGTAATTCAAAAGAGTAGTTTCCAAATTAATAAACATAAGATATGTACTAAGGATAACAGGTATGCTTATACACATAATATCAAATAAAACATATTATTCAATATTTACTAAAAAAGTTATATGAGATATTTGTTAAACCGAAAGGATAGGTATTCTTTACTTTTTAATTGATTTACAGATTATATTATAATAGTAGGTAAGTTAAATTAATATATTAGCATTTTACAATTCGTCATAGTTGTCTAAATGATAACTAATATGAACATGACAAATATTAAATGTACATATATTTACAATTTTAATTTTTTATATAATCATTACCGGGAACTCGGCTATAGTATCATAGACCATTATCCTTAAGGACTAATTAGTACATAAATAGTATAAAGTACTCGTTCAAATAGTGATTTAGATATATAGACGTATTCAAAAAAATTATCCGCTGAATTTCTATTCAATAAAACTCTTTTTACTTTATTCTTAAAGTAAAAAGAGTTTTATTTTGAAAAATTTGTATTGCCACTGGACACATATTCAATGGTCCAAAAAATCCCAATTCCCAAGTATTCAAAAATATAGTTCTCGAGTGTATTTAAAAATTCCAAAAATTAGATTTTGAATAACTGCTCTAGAAAAAAGGAGACGAGCATGCTTACAATCTCCCTGTATAGTGTTATTGTTATATATAATATAATATAACCACGTCACTATATTATTATAATAATATTAGTACGTAGGTGGTTGGTCGTATAGATGCGTGATTCGTACTAATTCTTTTGAATTGTAAAAATTATACACAGTAAACAACATGGTATCTAAGATACGTTTATTCAAAATATATATATAATTTAACAGTATAAAGCTTATTCATTAAATAGGTATGTATCGTAAATTTGTTTTGTAATGTACCTACCTATACTTATTACTGAAATTCTTATTTTTATATAAACATGCAAGGTCGCAAATATCCGTGTTCTAGATGTTTAATTGAAAATTGTATAATATCAAAAGTAGATGACGATCCTAGGGATGAAATAATAAATAACGTGAGAACCTTCTTGTTATTGTTATAGTTGTTTTATGGTAGTCTGTTTATGGTAGACGATATAAAATTAAACACTACAACACAGTTATAATCGTATTATAGACGACCGTTTCACTAGTGGAAGACAAAACCAAAAGATTGCTACAACTGTATATACAAAAAAGAAAAGAATATTTGTCCAGTTTGACAACGAAGAAATGTATACAAACGACTACAACTACCAAACCAAAACCTTTAGTTTCCAAGTGAGTTTTACATATTCTTGTATACATGAAGCACTTGTAATGGCGCCAAACTTTAGGTTAAGTTTAAATTTTATGTATGGTTGTAAACAATCTAACATGACGTAAAATATATACAACCGATCGTTCACACCTGTCGTCCAAGATCAATATTTTAGAAAACCAACCAGCTGTAGAGTATATACGAGTATGGAGTATATTGTATATATATTTTATAATAATATATTAAAATAGCTGAAAATAATTCAACGTCCTTCTCGGATTGCAGATGTCTGATTTTTATTTTTATTAAATTCGCGTATTTTTAAGTTTATCTAAATCCGCTCATCCTAACTTTAATAACTCTTAACTAGGTAATTTATTCACCGTAAAAAAATGTGTAATCATATTCCATTCTTATATGAAAATAACAAACATGTATGTAAAATATAAATATTAATCATACAAGTGATTTGTTATTTTAAAAATATTAATTCTTAAAATTTGAATTGTACCTACTCAATATCTATGTCTATTAGTAACAGGTGTATTAGATGTGTTATAAGTAAAAAAATTCAAATGAACTATTATATAAAAAAAAAACTTTTTCTCTTTTTATTTTAAACTTATAAATACAAATAGAAGTAATAATTACAATACAATTGAAATACTTAAATATTTAGAAATCTAGTGACTGCTCATATTATACCTACTTACAATATACTAAAATCATTTATTTTTATTTTATTTAATTAACTCCAGTTATTTATTGTTATATTAATATTTTTTTCTTAAAACTCAGTACATTAATCTTATAAAATAAAAAAATATTAAATTCTTTGAAAATTATATAGTTATTTTCATAAAAACAACTAATAATAAATATTTCATTATCTATTATTTTACATCATTTCATTATGCATTTAGATTTTACAAGATGATACTTACTAGTAAGTAGTATTTATTATTGTTTGGAAATATTATCGTAACTTACCTACCGGACTTTTGTTTATGAATATAGATGATTATCGTATTTATAATTGATGATTGTACTATCCAACTTATAAAAGTAAAAAATCCTCTATACCCACCTATAGTATTCAATTTAATGATAAGTAAATTCAACCATACTAAAAAAAAAAAAAATGCTTATCTGTCACTAACCACAATAGTCACCATAATCAGGCCAATGTAAACAACAGTAATGTATTGCATTACATTGCATTTAGACTTTACAATAACGAGGCATGGACAATAATTATAACAGGGATGTCATCGAAAAACAATAAGACAATAAATTATAAGAGCTGTACTTACGCAGTCGGCAGTCGGTGTGTCATCTGGAACTCAATAACTTAAATAAGGTGTCATCTGACAGTCAATAACTTAGAAGGTGTCATTGACCGGTTTCGTTTAAGCCTTTTACGCGATTTATCGGGGAGAACGAGGACAGACGACTGTTATATTAAACGCTTACGAAAGATTAAACCAAAGTATCCGGCTTCAGATTTTATAGGGATTAAGTTATTATTTAGTGATACCGGATTTCTATTAAAGAGAAGGCAATAAAAGAAGATTTAGTTTCGTTAATTTTTATTTTTCAACTATTGCAGCACCACAACGCTGAGTCGTATATATGGTATTATATATATATATATATATATATATATATATATTATGTGGGCGATTTCGTAACATTTCCGTAGTAATATTGATCGGCCGTTATTATAGATGTCATTATTATATTGTGTCATTATTGTAGCATAGGTCCCGAGGGACATTTAAAAGGTTTTAGGAGTATCACGAGCGATGATTGAGTGGGGCCATGTCACTACTTCGAGGGATTTCCGCCATTATTGGGAAATTATCGGAGTTATTTATTGTTAACGCCGACTGTGAATGTGCGGTTTTCTACTTGGGATTTATTGTTGCAGGTACCCTATAACGCCCGAAATAATATATTATTCTTGTAAAGCGAAACGACACAGAACGAAACCACGTTTCTCTAAGTAATAAATTGTGATTGCACTAAACTTTTGGCCGTACACAAAATTTGTTTGTAACGTTTTTTTAATTACAAATCAAGTGTATAACGTACTAAACACAGTCCCGACTATAAAGCTTTTATTCTACGATCTTAAAGCACAATATTATTTTAGTCGTTCTTTGTCAATTTTCCATGAATTATAACTTTGAAAGTAGCATAACTTTAATACCCAATAACAGCATTAATGATTTCTGATCATCAACTACTGTGTATGGACTAGAGTACAAAACATATTTTGTCCTTTGCTGCCTTTGTACTAAAAATCGAACACCCTCTGCGTAATTATTATTAGAGTATTATCCGACCCACCCTTAGTATTCGTACCTCAGCTTCCCGCCGATTTGATGCCGACAACCCCTCTTTCATCACATATATTCTTGGTGCGGTTCTTTGGGTGTTCCTGACATCATACTCTTCTCTATAATCTATATCTTTCCGTGTACCCTCCCACAACTATAGAAATAATCATTATCTATTTCAATGGCAAGACCATTACACCTTCTATGGGTTGAACCGACCATTGCGATCGTTTGCACTGAATGTTACGTCATCTCAACTTGGCATATCCTAGATCACATTCCACCGCCGCCATATTTGTTATTACTGTTTAGTCTTAAGCCTTTGATTTACATTTTTTATACTCACGCGATACTGTTTTACTAAATCTACACTCTGATTAATGCCTATAGGCAAATATTTAATATTATTAATATTATCATGGCGTAAATAAAATACAATTAATAAGTAAACTTGCAGTCTGCATCTTTTAATGGATGGTGAAATGATGAAAATGCATATTTATCCCAAGTAGGTACGTAATAAACTAATAACCAAGGTTTATAGATTATAGTTATTAGATTATATTACTATAATCTTAAAAAATTGCTAGTAGGTAAGTAATAACTAATTGTTGCCATCATAATTAATGGTTTATACAATATTGATCGTATGTATTTATATCGATAACTGTTTTTATTTTCTAAAAATTTATCATTTAGATTAAACAATAACGTGCAAAAAAAGTCGTGGAATATCAACCGATTAATCGAATTATCCAAGCCCAGAATCGATTATTACGAATACACGTGAGTACACAGCTCATCATTTGACATATTATTATGTTCATTAATATATATTATTACATATTATTATGGGTACTATCAAATTGGCTCCCAATATTAGAAAAATTCAAAACAATGAATTGGATCTCTAAAAAATCGATTTTGAATTAGTTTCTATATAATTTACCAATAAGTTCTTTAAGAAACACTGAGTACTAAGTGTAATTACCAAAAAAATTAGTTTTAAAAGAAAAAAAAACATTGGTCTTGAATATATTATATATAGGTTCAAGCTGATACAACATTAATAATTGTGACTTATATGAAGCTGTAGTAAGACTACAACAGCTACAACGGAAAGAAATTTGAGACAAAATTTAATTTTTAGAAAATCAAATTTAGAATTGTGAGTGGTATAATTGCATGGTAAAAATATTATCCAACAAACAAAGCCACAAATAATAATTTAATTTAGTTTTTTTGTTAATATTAAATTTATTTTTATTATTAATGGTTGTCTCACTAATAAAAGGTGTTATATTTATAATATTAATAAACTAGTAGTTGATATAGTGACGTACCTGATGGAATAGGGAAACAGGGCCCTTCCCAGGAAGTTTTTTAGCATAATTCATATTTATTTTGCTTTGCTTTTGGTTTTTTAGTGGTTTTAAAGTGAAGTTAATTAATAATTTGCTCCTTCCCCCCCTGAAAAATATCACAGGTATGCTGTAGTGATATCTGATGTGGAGACGTGGTCAGGTTTTACCTGATTTATATTAAGACACATATATTATGTAATATGTATTAGGTACTTGGAGTAGAGTTTTACATTTCAACCATTACAATATGTGCTACAAGCCTATTTAACAAAACTTAATTCTTTTTGTACCATTTTGGTAATTCATATTTCATCATACGTATTTTTTAAATTAATTTATCGGAAGCTAACTAGTAACTTAACTCAAAGTTTAGAAGCCAATTCCAATGATACCTTTTAAGATTAAAATATATTATATTTGGGAGCCAATTCAGTTGCTCCGTATATATAACTGTGTGTTTTTTTTTATTGGAACAATAAATAATAGTAAATCGTGAATTGTATTCTTTCCATTTCACGATAATCGATGTCATAAAATAAACTTATAATATTTATTGTTTGTAGTGTATTTTTTTTAGCATAATTGTGTTCTTAATGTTTTCGTAATGCATAAATGGCATTTTAACTACCAGCTACATACTATACCTACCGTACATAATAATATTATATAGAAAGCGCGCGTGCAATGTATATATTATACATAATAATGTGTATTGTGCGCAAGGTAAATAAAGGTAATTATTATAATTAGATATCATTTTATAGAACAGTATTTCTTTTTCAGTTTTCGGTTTTAATTATTACGCGCTACACTGAAACCCTAAATTACCACGACCGAAATAATATTACATTTTAGTGCACAATAAACTGAGCACCATAATATTAAGATATAAAATTATTAGTGTTTGTCAGAAGGCAATAGTATAGATCGGTGCCATTTCGATGGGATATAATTTGAAAGTGGATAGCGTGTAGATCGTACTTAATCGAATCACTCGGTGTTTTTCCGGACACCTACCTGTGCGAGTGAGTATTTCGGGTTTGAATCAGAATTGTATAAAGTGCCCAATAATTATCGGTAGAGAACGATTTCTCAAATTTGCGGAATCGTGAAGATTTTAATAACTGTTAATATATACATAAGTGAAAATTGCAGACGTACTAAGGATGCTTAGTATTGAAAAAGATATTAAAATACAATTTTATATGAAATTAATTTAAATAAATAATATGCTGAAAACCATTTTCCATTAAATTTATAGTATAATTATCAGGTACTTAATAATAAATAAAAATAATTAGTTTTGCATAAAATCGTATAATTGATTTCAGTTTATAATTAATTTGATTTTATAATTGATTGGAGATATTTAATGTAACGAAGATGGTATGGTACTTGGGTGTCTCATAGGTGATGAGTCTATTTCCTCTAATATTTGTTTGGTTCTAAGGCCCTATATTATTTTGAGGTGATTAGCACCCATCAATATACACGATTCCGCATGATTAGAACGTTGCCATTTCATTTGTTTGCTCTCGTAATTATAAATAGTAATGGCAATACGTTATTATACATTAAAATGTATGATATAGAGAAATGTATTATATAATAATAATTCAAAAGTAAAAAGTAATTTGTCATGGGTAATATTAGTGTCAAGTATTTTATATACAATTAAATAATAGGTTATTTGAAAATAAATAATTTTTTAAATTATTATCATTATAATAATTGAGGGGATAATTTTTTTTATTTTTTAATTATTATTGTTATGAAAGAATTGTGAGTTGCTATAAATTTAAATGTGATATTTTTATTTTTTTGAAAAAAATGGAATTTAGAATATAAAATTAAATGTATTTATTTTTGACAGTTGATATAATTGAACACAATGTTTTAGTATCAAATTTAAGATTATGAATTCCCCTACAAAATGTGTTAGAATTCTAAAATGTATCTCTATAATCATAAGGAAATAACCATAATTCCAACAATGTGTAAAGTGTAAACAAATAGATAATCATGTTTTCCAAAAGTGTTATTTTCAAAACTGCTGTAGAGTTGTCTATTGCACAACAAATTAGGTAACAAATCTTACAATAACATATAATGTTTTGTTTATACTTGTTTTTCGATATGGCAACGTTGCATTTAAAACCATGCAAAATCGTGTATATAAAAATTAAACTTGCAGAGTCGTGTTTATAAATGGTTATTAAAATCCATACAATTACGCTCAATTGTGGAATCGTGTTGCAGCTATGATTATATAGCATATTTTAGTATTTACAACATTGAATTGTTGAGTTGTCGTGTTACGTAAAGCTTCCTATATAGGATGATTTATTTTTCGGAAGTAGGTATTTATCTAATAAGTTGTGGTGGGATCGATTACATTTGATAAATATTTATATATATGTTACTTTGAAGATAATTTTCATAAAAATACTCACTATTATGAATATTGGAATAAATTTCAGAGAGGAAATCGTAACGACTAGGCGTCGTTTTCGGTGCGTAAACATTGAGAGAATATACGATTTGGCCATCCCGCGGAGGACGGCATCGGGTGTCGAACAGGCAAGGTGTCGTAAGGTGTGCTTGAACATAATATTATAATAATAAATATAAATACCTATGTGTTTATATAGTAGTTATACAAGGTGAATCTTTTAACTGGATAGAACTTACGATTTCCACAAGTTTCCAATATTTTACCAACGATATTGCCCTTATTTGTATTGAAAAAAGTAAAAACCACTACATCTCAAATTAATAAAAAATTATTTAATGGTAACCGCTTTGTATTTTCAATTTAGTTCGTCAAAATGTTAAATGCTTATTAATAGGCTAACCTAATAGGAAAGAACGTTTTGTACGGTATTTGTACCTCGTCATTTCCTTAAACATTTTCTACTTCGGATTATGAAGTTAAAAATATCAATTGGCATTTAAAAACGATAAGTTGACAGTGGTTAGTGCAACAAACGTATAGGCTAAAAAACAAAAGAGAGTTATTAAATTGCACCTCGAAAAGAACATTTTGATTAAATAAAAGTTAATACTTTTAGAAATGACTTATTCTTTGTGCATAAGCAATCATTCGCTATGTATCGGGGTGATTCATTTAACGCATTCAGAAAACATTCAAGTTTTTTTAAATATATCTTTTACATAAATTTAATTCGCTAAAATACAATATTTTTTTACAATTTTATCTAAGTTTTACTCCTTTGAAAGACAGAGTACATTTTTAATTTCATATTAATTCTAAACAGAATATTGTTCGAAGTATTTCAATACATAGAAATAATATTTCGGACAATTAGTTTGTTACCTAGTCAAAAGAATTTTAAGTTTAGTTTACATTTTGCTGGACCAACATTTTTACGGAGTACCCTGTACCACTTCACTACACTCATCAAAACTATGAATACTTTGGTACTTAGAACTTATAAGCTACTCGTCCAAAATTCGATTTTTATATAATGTTATATCAAAGTACTCCAAAATATTTTCTACTTTGGAACAAGGAAATAAAAATTCATGTTGTCATAACATTTTTTTAAAAATGATTATAAAATTGTAAAAAATGTAACGTCTTGAAATTACATAAACAAACTTATTTTCAAAAAAGTTAATGGTTTTTGAAATAAAAAAGGTCATATTACGTAATATGGATCACCCGGTTTATTTTTACTAAAATAAACAAGTTAATATTATTATGCCTTCAGTGCAATAGTTGCACGGTACCTTTATCGGTGTTGTTGCCGAGGATAGAAAGATTGTCCGTAGCTCCAAGACGGACTGACCTAGCCGAACACATTAAGACGGACGAAGACACGTTTTCGGTATTTATACTTACCACAAACCCAACAACTCATGTCCAACGTTTTATAGAGTATCGCTATAACGCATATACCGCGTGTTTAACTTTTAAGGTATAACACGAATTATTTCAACTAAACGACCTTGCATTTAATTTTAGTTTTTTACATTAAATAATGGAATAAACGTTAAAAAATACAAATAATTTGATAAACAATTCATTTTAACTCTTTATAATATATTATATGCATGCGCAGTTACGAATTCGTACCTATACTATAATACGCAAATCACATTGAAATGTGTAAAATCATACACTGTTAAAAATTAGGAAATTACTTAATTCGTATAGGTAACTATAATTTCCTATAATGTCTTAGAAAAGTCAATTTGCGAGGCAAAAAATCCCATTAAGTCAAAATTGCTAGAAAAAATAAGACTTAAAAATTGCAGGGGACCCTGTTCAAGAAAGTAGAGTATTTTACTGCACATGTGTTGATAAAAAGAGTTAAAAATTAATTTTTTTATCAAATATGTGTATTTTATATAACATCATTTTATAACAAAGTTGAACACACGGTATGTATTACATTATACCAAGAAGGATTTCTATATGTTTTTAACCCACAGAAAGCATAATATTATTTATTTATAATTTATTTGATCAGTTCTATAGATCATTGCAATCAGAGCTTGAATTGGGAAAATCTTATAAGGGGGATATAAAACTGCAAAAGTGTAAAAATAAAAATGTGCGTACCTGAATATTTAAATTTCTTATTATTTGTTGACTAAGATATAATTAGAAGGGGTATGCAAAAATATATTGTATAAAGAATAAAGACTCGGACCCCCGCGTCATTATAAATTCAAGCAATGATTGTAATTACCTATACTAAAATATAACGCAAAAAGTAGAGTTTATGTTTACAAAAAAAAAAAAACAATCATGATAAATATAGCGATAATGAGATAAAGGTCGACTACACGGTCTTTCAACTGAATAATATGATTAAGACTCAAATTGTAATGACAAAAATATTATGTTTCAGGTTAAAAAGTCAGCTTTAAAATACGTCGCTTCTGAAAGATTAAAACGGTTAGCAACACCACGACCATCGTAACAAGATGATTATTTTTAACTGTTTGGACTAAACTTATCAGACTAAAGAGATTTAAAAATATGTCATAAAATGTATTTTCTAGAAATATTTTATATTTAAAAATTAAAATAAATATTGAATTAAAAAAAAAATTGTTTTAATGGACATTTAAGATTTTTTATTTCACAATGATATTATGTAATTTTTGTGTTTGTGTGTCTACAGACATATTCTTTTTGGAGCAGTTAAGATGTATTCATTTTATTTTATCTTAATTTTTTATTTTCGTTTTTAAACTTTTAAGGTTGGTCTTCGGTAAAAAATTGTATGTAGCTGGTACTTTGACAGGTCAAAAGTAAAAAATTGAGATAACTAGTAGGCGTTGAGTGTACCTCATATTAAGTTGGCCACTTGAATTTTAGTGACTTTATACCCATTACGGGTAGGTATGTTAAATTTTAATTCAATGATAAAATATCGTTGCATACGAAAAATGATTCTGAGCGGAGACAGTCAGCCTAAACTTCTAAGAATATTTTATTATATTTTTATATTGCTATGAGTAATTTATTTTGCCATTAGTATAACACGGTAGATTAAACTAAGTTTTTCCAACAACAAATCAAATACATTATACACAAGCAATCATTGCTGCAATACATTTATACAAATTACAAACATAACTCCATAACTCCATGATGATAAACAACATAATGAATAATAGAGACCCAATTGATATTTGATAAATGATAAAGTTATAAGTTATAAACTTATAACTATTAAAATCTAAATAAATCCACTTCTAAAATTTAAAAATTTGTTTAAAATAAAAAAAATTAAGTGAATTTAATAAGCATAATATTTTGAATTTTTACTTTTTTTAGGGGATTATATTACTAGCCATTGTCATAATAGCTATAGGTTATAACAGTTAAAAAAGTAATTCCCGTACTACGGCAACCAACCTTGAAATAAATCATTCATCATCTCGACCATATATATCATAAAATTGTTTACACAATCGTGTTCACTATCAATTTTCGCCATGTTTGAAATCACTTATCAGTTATCGATACTAATAAAGGTAATAGCATAATTAATATCATTATAAGTATTGATAAGTGATATTAGACGTAATAATTATTTTAGTAATAATTTATATCGGGAAATGTATCAAAAAAATGCATTATTCATAATTTCATCGAATAAGAGTGAAAAAAAGAAGAGTGAAATTATTAGTAATTATTAAATATTTAAAATTCAGAACACTTATCATGACTAATAAACATATTATTATAATAATTAATTGGTCAAAGTAGCGTACTCAAAATTGTGTTATATTACAATTACCACGTTATTATATTATGTGCACGGATTTTGAATAAAATATTCAGGTCGAGTCTGAGTCCAACTATAGTTTGTCCGGAAATTGAAGTTCTATTTCAGTGTCAATGATGAACAAAATTCAAAACACCTAATTGCTGCTGGGCGGCCAAAATTAAAATCTACGTCACGTAGTTTTTACCATACTACGATGAAAAATTTTACGAGTTACACGCTACACCGGTGACGTATCGTTGCGCTAGTCCTGGCAGATTGCAAAAAAAAAATCATAAAACATCCCTTATTTATATACGGGACGGGCTGCTCTGCAACTTTTTTTTTTATTGGGGTACACATTACTCTGTCAAAGTGTGAGAAGTAAATAAATTAAAGTCTATATCGACAACGGTAAAATCCCGTGAAGGGGGCGAGGGGGTTTAATCCCAAAAAATTATCGCAAACAATGTAATAATAAATATCACCTTTAATGTTTTTTTTTACAAGTAATAGGTATACAGATTCTAAGCTAAATCTACGGCTGAGGAGATTAAGCGCCTAGCTGAGGCTGAAATAACTATACCGATTGAATAGAGGTACCTGCTAAAAATGTTTGCAGTTTTACATGATATTATACAACATAGTAAAAAGTAATTTTTGGCATATTGTTATTATTATTATGATATACGTATATAAAATAATTATGTTGAATTTATAAATTAATTACGTTTTTGGACTGACCTACCAAACTATGAAATATTAACCAAAATTTAATAGTACATTAATTATAATAATAGTATATATATATATATAGGCACTGGCGACAGTAGCTATTTATTTATGAATTGGTTAAATGTTGCAATCTATATGCACAGTTTTGAATTAGAACACTATAGGACATAGGTATTATGCTATATTACAATCTATTCTCAATGGTATATAATATTATAATTTATTAAAATTATAACAGTGCAAATAAACACGTCGCTAAACTATGTAAACATTGATAATTTCACATAATCCGTTAAAAACATAATACGTGAAGAGATTTCATGTAGGTTAATAATTTTTTTAATGTTACTGTAAATTTATCAGACTTGGGTCAATGTATTTTTAGCTAAAAAATAGGATTACATTTTACAGCATGAGGCTAAAAGGTCGTTTTATTACTAGGTATATGTACAACAATATTGTATAGAATTGAAATAGCTCTATGCCTCTATATAAAAGAGTACATTTTAACAACAAACATCATTTAATAAAAAATTAATTTGAAAAATAGCCTTTTAGCCACGCAGTATGGTGTACCTATGAAGTAGTATGTTTCACATTTTAGAATAAAAACAGTTCTTAAATCTGTTTAGTATAATAATTTGATGCTCGAAATGAAATTTAAATACTGCCGTCTTGGCGCCTTCCTTTAACATAATTCATAACTATCATAAGTTATAAGTAACCAGTAAGTAGGCAATATTAAGCCTAATGGTAATTTAATAGTCAAAACATAAACATAATAAATAGGTATTTATAAGGCCAGTTAAAAGGTTTTTAAGTTGAACAACACCAAGTCAACAAATTTTACGTTTGAAAAAAAAACACCAATAACAGGATGCAGATGCACTCAATACTAATATTAATAATAATTATAAAATATGCAATCAAAAAATTAAGACATACTTTTTTATTCTACATTTTAAAAATTGAACAATAATTATCGTTCGCAAAAAGTTTCTTAAAGTAATTAATTTAACGCATTTTGTTTGACAATTTGCCAAAAATGTATTTGACGAACGCAGTGCAATTTAGGGACGACGTTTTAAAATATCATATATATTATTGAAAAAATGACAAGTCCAACAAACCGAATGGATTGGTCAAAATGTTGTATCAAAACGCACGTTGTAATGATGTTTTCAAATAATCAAACGAGTACTTGCCTAATAATTTGTTACACAACGCACTATTTCCATACGTGACGTTTGGGCAAAACGAACTATTTGCAAATTATAACTAAACCTTGTGTTTTCCATGGTAAATCTATTCTTGGTATTAAAAAAAAAATGCAGCAAAACGCACTAAATCCAAATATTGTTACAAAACGCTGTACGGTGCGCTTGGATCTATTTCCATTTCACGTCAAAACGCGCTTTGTCCTGTATGTCTAAACTCTAAACTATAAATATATAGTGAACGAAATTTAAGTGCATAATATTATTAAGCTTTTGTATATATGTATTTTGTTATGTAGTTGATCAGTCAAAATTAATCGTGCAAATGCATTATTGCCTACTGCTACTACATCTGATGACTTTATTTTCATACATTTCGGTTGTTATGGTTGTTGGTATAGTAAATTGCGCCAAGAATGTTGATGGTCAGTGTGTTTTCATTAATTGCTCGCACACTCGCATTGGTGGTAACTATTCGAATATTTCGGCTCGAAAATCTTTTTGTACTTGCTGTTACGAGTTACGATTTAGTGTATATTATCATACTGCGACGATGCGTTTTTATACATTTTTTTAAAAATACGTAAATGCTGTTTACATCATGCCATATTTTTTAAGATTTGATCACACGAATAATGAGAACGAATAATGATGGTATTGAGACATTATTTTAATTTGTTAATTTGAATTACTTTTAATGGTAGACAATTTTAATTCATTTGCATTCAATATATAAATTATTTACTTAAACATAATTTTTTAAAAGTAATTCAAGTAAATAAATACAACATATACTATGGTACTTTTACTAAAATTTGAAAAAAAATTTAAATAAGGTTATGATATTGCTACAGTCTTAGATATATTATAATATATGATGTTATCACGAGAAAACTGAAAGTTTGGTGATATTGAGGTAGGTACGATGGATTTACAATAACTCAATCAAAGTTCAAAATCAACAATTCCTAAAAATAATACGTTATGGTAGAATATATAGAACGCAAAAAGACCTATATCCATTAATCACTCAAAAATGTACTTTATGTGTTTATGTTGGAAATAAGACGTTATGAATTATAAAATAGAATTCAGTCATATAAATTATGAATTACGACATTTAAATTACAATTGTAACAATAAATTACATCATAAGTAAAATATGTATTTTTTTTTTTATTAATTTTTGATGACCTATTTTATAATGCTTCTATGAGTTCAGAGAAATTCAGAATAGAAAGTCGTAAATGATGAAAATAGTACGAGTTTTGTTAATATCGCCCCTCAATAATTCTTCGATGCTTGGTATGAACGACTAATACGTTGAAAAATTCAGAAAAAATGTAGATTTTTTTGGTATAATACTTTTAAGTCGCATTGATAGTGGTTATTTCATAAATTGTGTTGTATGTTAGTAGTATTTTCGAGTAGTTGAAGTATCGTTTTGTACAACCATATAATGTCTACTATTGATAATACTATTTAAAAAAATTTAAAAGTAAAAATCACTGAAGTCAAGTTACGATTTTATAACCACTTTATAATTTACCCATTTACCCATTTACAGTGGTACAATATATATACATATATATATGTTTTTAATATCATTATTTAATACGACTCAAGACATTCGTTCCAAATAAAAGTACTATATTTTTGAATATTATAGTAAATTTAGTAAACTATTGTTATACTATAAAATATGATAAAAATGAAACGTTTTTAATCTATTGGTTATATCTTATATATGCCTATATTATTTTTGTTTAATATTATTCGTGGGTTCTTGAAACTTTAAAAGTAAAATGAAATGAAATGTTTTCGGCAAAAATTAATTCAACTGACATTACTAATTGTAAAATAAATTAATTTATAGCAATAACATCATAAAATATACTTATAGGCTATAGGCTGACAGACCGTCTTCGCTTAGAATCGTTTTCGTATACAATGATTTTATATAACTTTATTATAACTATATTCAAACTTAGAACATCCTTTACAGTGACCCACACGACACCTAATGTATAGCTAAACAATACCCATCACTTGCCCTTCTTTTTATTTTATTTTGTTTTTTGAAAATATTTAGTTTATTTTATTATAATTTGTTAAGTGTTTGAGCAATTGTTTTTTTGAAATATACACTGTTGATGATTTATATTTGTTTATGTATATATTTTTAATAATGTGGTTAGGTTAATAATTATTAGTAATAATTATTACAATATTTTATTGTTGTTATACCAAGTGATAACACCAATCGATAATATAGTGTGGTCTTAATATATTAAGTCATGGTAGTAGTCAGATATTATTGTTTAAGCCTTAAAAAAAAACCTTAAATTTTAAATAAATTGCATTAAATACCACAAAACTTCGTAATTAGTCGTACAAGTATCATCTCTAACCACATTAAGTAAATCATTAATTCACTCACGATTTGATAACATTTTTCAGACTTTAAATAACTTTTCCTGTGAACAAAACATTTTTGACTTAAGTTGTTTGTATCAAGCATGAAAGATTTATTACCTACTACAATAATTTCATGCACTATACAAAATAATATTGTTGTGGTATTTTTAAATTCTGAACAATCTTGCGACATTCGTGGCATACTTATTTGTTTACATCAAATGTATAATATTGTGCAGATATGTTCAACAACTTTTTTTTCTAATTTTCTATTTTTAGAATTTATATGCTGAATTTGTTCAGCAAATACTATAAATGATTATTGGTTATATTAATTTAATAATTGTATTTGATACGGATAATATTTTGTAGTAACCAAGAATTTAGCATGTTGTCAAAGCGTGTTTCTTCTTACTGGTTTATTAAGGGCATGTTCACGAATTTATAGACTGATGATAATAATTCATTCTAATAGTATTGTGATTCATAAAATCATAAATTTATTTTGTCCAAACATAATTTTACATAATTTTTATATTTTAGCTACATTTTATGACGGAGATCTGAACCATTATATTATTATTGAAACAAAATATTTTATTTCCCAACCCAACAATATTATTTTCACTTATCATCAGTCGCGGACTGGATTAATTTTTTACCATCATACAATTTATTGTAGAACTTAAAGTAATCTAATATTGTACAATTTTGTTTGAATGTTTGTTGTAACTTGGTACCTATTTACGGTTTTTTACGTATTTTCAATATTTTATTAAAAAAAAACAAAATAAAATATTTTAATATTTTATAAATAATCTACAAATTTTAAATTTGTCCCAAACATTTTCGTTATTTGCCCTTTAAATTATGTAGCATCCTGTGCCTTTTTTTACCATCACAATAATAGTTTCTACGAATTTCGCCCGAAATGTTTTCCAAAATAGAATATTATAAAAGATTAGCTTATAACATTTCAGCCAATACCTTTTGATGCCTTATCGGGCACATGTCGCGTTTAAAGACGTTTGAATGATTATCGTATTGTTTTTGTGCATTCCTGAAGACTGAACAGCAATTAAAATAACGCTAAACGCTTCTGGTCATGATGCAACCGAAGTCCCGGTGTTGTTGCAGTCTTAAGTTGTCAAGTGTCGTCGATCGCAAGAAGGTAACAAGGTCGTGTTCATGTTTTCGAAGTCCCCCGTAAAACACCATCATTTGGTGGTTCCTCAAAAGTATATAAACGGTAGCCGAGCCGTCTTTCAGAGCATACACTGATGAGTTCAGTCTTTCGCAGCCCGACGACGGACAGACCAAATAGAAATACTCAATCAGCAAACATTAATTATATACACTTGTAAACACCACGACTACGATCGAAGATATCAGCTATGAATTGCATCCAAGTAAGTGATAATTGTTCACGAGTATTATAGTTTTAATTTTAAGCAACTACGTTGAATTTATTTCGCTACCCATTGTAATCGTAAATTACGATAGATGTGTATATTGTATACATAATTAGCATAAAAAAAACATATTACAATCCTCAAATGGAAATTTCAAATTTTAAATTAAATATGAAGACGTTTATCACTTAGGTATAAAAATATTCTAATTATGAACGTTTTTTTTACAATCGGTACTCTTTTAATACATTTTTTTCGGTGTTAAAAAAACCAAATAATTGAGCTGATTATGGTTCATATTAATCCATAGAAGGTTTATAAAAATAATATATTGGAGGGGCTCAAATTATGTTATCTGATGTGGTGCGTTGGCCTCCTAGCACCTCCATAATACCAACACACCTGCACGACTGCACGAGGTTCACTAATTTTATATTCCAACGTAACCATTGAATTTTTATGAAATTACATAGGTAATACTATGTAGATATTAAATCTTCGGAACACACATTTTTAGTAGATACTACGTTTTGGCGTCCCTTTACTATACTTAAAATTATTTTTCCGATTCGATCTCTGACGTATTGTCCGTATGTGTTTCAGATATGTTTGGTGTTGGCATTGAGTTGCGCAATTTTGGTTTCGGCCGATCTGGCGTCGTACCAATATGGGTATAACGACCCGAGCATTGCCGAGCTGAATGCGCCTGCATTAGGGTGCGACGACTCGCTCTCGTCCGGTTACGTTGTCACCGGTTCCACTCCAGCGCCGGTCATGCGCACCGCGGTCGACATCGAGCCCGCACGCATCATATCTGCGTCTCCGTCGCCAACCCTTTCCTCGGTCTCCGAGTTCATCTCCGTGACCACCCCGGCACCGATCCTGCGCTCCGCGATTGATATCGAACCCGCCCGCATCATCAACGCCGCTCCAATGAATATGGAGGCCAGAATCGAGACTAGCCCACTTTTGGACACTTTCCGTCCCGCGCTCGCTACTTATGACTCGACCGCGTGGCAGGCCGGTCTGGAAAATGCTTCTCCGGCTCCGATCGCCGTTAATACGATAACCAAAACCACGAACATTGGCAAGTCTTCGACCATCATCTCGGAAGCGGAAGAAATTAATCCCATGATCAGCACCCAATACTCCATTTCCGCCCCACAGGTCGAGTCCAAAATCACCACCGTTCACTCTTCTCCGATCATCAGTCCGTTGTCCGCACGAATGTTGCCGTCCATGTCCTCATCATACTCGTACGCCCCGCAGACATACGCCTCTTCATACCTCAACACGTACACAGCGCCTCAATACTACTCGTCTGCTGCAGCCTACGCACCTCAATACTACTCGTCTGCTGCAAACTACGCACGTCAATACTACTCGTCTGCCGCCGCCTACGCGCCTCGATACTACTCGTCTGCCGCCGCCTACGCACCTCGATACTACTCGTCTGCTGCAAACTACGCACGTCAATACTACTCGTCTGCCGCCGCCTACGCACCTCGATACTACTCGTCTGCCGCACCCTACGCACCTCAATACTACTCGTCTGCTGCCGTCTATTCACCTCAGTACTACTCATCTGCTGCAGCTTTCGCACCTCAATACTCGGACGCATCCAATTACTATTCCGCCGTATCGGTAGCCGCCGATGAACCATGCGACAAGAAATAGACTTTCCGTCGGTTTTTTAAATGTATATTTTCCATTACCAATAATTTTATTATATCAGTAACAAAATTAAAGAAGTAATTAAATGTAACTTACAACTGAAAAACATGATTTTTAATATTTACCTATTGTACAAAAGCGTTGATATGTAAGGGAGTTGTTTGGTGAATCGATGCCACCATCCTTGGCGCAAGTACACAAACACATTTGAAATCAACAGTAAATCATCGAAGTTGGTAAAAAAGTTTTATTGAGTAAATTTAGCTTTAGTAAAATTAAGTTTGGTCTGCTATACAAGTTACGAGATGTTGGTAAGACTTAAATTTCTTAAAAAAAAAACAATTTTTAAGATTTTGGATATTGTACAGTAAGGGTTATATAGTAGAATATATAATTAAATTATCATTGAATACAATTTTCAGTAAATATATACACCACTGAATGTTAAGCATACTAATGATCTTTAGTTAGATCAGTATAGTTAACAAAATGCAGTGATTTGGATTCTACCTAGAACATAGGTTGCCTTCCTAGATTTGTGAAAAATAGATTACTGGATCCTGTCCCGGATTGAACATTTTTATAAGCTCTATTGGTTCCGTCGTTATGTGTATATTAATACATACAAAAATATAGCATTTTAAACAAAAATAGTATGTATGTAATCAAGTCTTGGATCAAGAAAACCTCACAATTATATTTAACTCGAATGAAGGCGTGTGTCGTTCAACTGGTATTTAAATTTAAATAGCTTATTTTGTGGTTAGTTAATTAATTTCTGCCGTACAAAATATCAGACAGTTAACAGCGAGTTTTTTCTTATGCATAATTCGTAATCACTTATCAGTCACCGCAAGATTACAATTTTAAAATTGTAACTGCCACGATTCAATTTCTATATGTATATTGTATGTAATACAAGTATGAGATTAAAATTACATAAAACTAATTTTTGTTATTTGGAAATTTGGGTCTTAAAAATGTAGTATTATCAAGTGCAATTTTATTCTTCAGTGTGTCCAAACTTATAAGTTATATTTTATTTTTCGTCATACATTTTTGGCACATCATACGCATTGTCTGTACGTTTTCGGAATTTAGTTTAAGATTAAACATGACAACTCTTCTAAAATCTATACTACGTTGACTTCTAAAATATGATTGATATCTTTCAACGTTTCTTAGCTATTACTCATTAGATTTATTTATTTATCCTCGATTCGTACACTAGCCAAAAACTGACGCATAATAATATTATTTTATGAAAAAACACATCACCCACATAATTATATTTATGTGTGTAGATATTTTTTTTATAAATTTACCAGCCGAGCGTCAAAACAAATAAAAAAATAAGTGTATGATACACAATTATTTTAATTTTGAACACTAATCATATTATTATGTATACACGCATACCTAATTGACCGAAATCTTGTAATTTATTTCTTAATAAATTCAAAGTGACTTTAAAATTCATTTTTTTTTTATTTGAATTTTTGAAGTACTTTTACATTTTTTTGCAGAACCGGCCAGCTTTTTAGGCAACCAATCAAAACATAGACATCAAACATTTTATGACGATAAAATATCTATAATAAACGAGGTAGGCATAGAAGAAATCACCGATCGTGAATCACATTATTTTACGATAGATTCAATAGTTGAAGTGTATACAAACGATTAACAACGATTACATATTTTTTTATGATTTCTCTCGTGAAGTAGGTATACACATTACACCCCACTCTGCAGTCTACACCGAGATATCAAAGATGATACAAGCCAAACATCAAACTTGAAAGTAGTGTTTCTATGTTATATTAAATTAAACATCAATGACGGTTTAAATTGATATTATTATCACTAAACTCATATTATCATATTATTATGGTTAGCACGAAAGAAAAGTATGTTATGTAAATCACAATTTTTTTTTAACATTCCATTCAATAATATATTTATAAACGGTTAGATAAACATTTTTTTTTCTGAACCGTTTATTTTCTTCGAAATATAATCTTCAAAATCGAAAACAAATATTTTAAAAGGTAGCTAATAATATTACCATCATATTATGATACTTTCAATACCATAGCTTTTTACAATAGGCAATGTGCATTACAATATGAAATTGCTACATATTTACAGCCCCATATATTATATAATATACATGTATAATGCGTACACGAATATTATTAAAATTTAGGTGGGTATTTTTCTTAAATCTGAAATGTTTACCCAACTATACCGTGGCTTGGATTTGTGTCTGACGAAATATGTAAAGCAGTACGGCTCGTATCTGTACTTTTCTATTTTTGACACTGAAAATAATGAAATCAAATTAAGGAAATGTCAAAATTATTGGTCTTGAAGGATATTTTGAAATAATATGAAGGTGTTATAACATGTAAATGTTCCAAATTTAGTTCACTGAAGTGTTATTACTATACTAAAGCTAATAATAAAAAAAATTGTAATATTACTTTGGTCAACGTGTACCTGATATACCTACAACTGCTGGTATAATTTTTTTTATAAATTCTAGTGGTCTTTTATTTGCAATACCTATTGTTGGTTTTTTCCAATAAAAACCTCTTTGGGCGTTATTTTTTTCAGCTACCATGGTCATCAAGACGTGCCATTGTCAGTATTTTAGAATATGTCAAAACGCCACTAAACTGGTAAGCCAAATAATCACAATAACTGATAAAAAATAATATAATAATAGTTATGACAAATTTTTTAGGACCATCAAAAATTGGTTAGTTTCCTATAGGCTATAACATATTCAAAATGTCACTACGATGTTTTTATATAAATAATGTCGACCTTTCTAAGGGCAAACTCACCAGGCACGGATCCAGAGCAAAGATCTGGGGGGGGGGGCAACAATTTTTTTACAACACAAATACAATTATAATAAATTATTATCCTTTATTCTTTATTTAAAAATTTTATTATAATAGTAGGTATCAATGTGATAAATAAAATAATATTTATATATTAAATAACAAAGTCTAAACGCCTTTTTATATTGTCACTTTTTCCAAATCTGTCAATTATTTGGTCAATGTTTATTTCAACTTCCCTATGAACACTTAGTAAACATAACGAAGTTAGGCGATCCTCCTGCATTCTAGAGCGTAGCCAGGTTTTTACCCGTCTCAGGGTAGAGAAAATTACAATATTGGAATCACTGTCCACCATGAACTAAGATAGTAGATATTACGTAGGTATAGTAATATATTATATTATCAGACATATTGAGTTATGAGATTTGAAATATGGTAATATCAGGATCTGTAGAAATTAGAATTATAAAAAAATATGTCTAAAATATGTCTGGGGGGGGGGCCTGGGCCCCTAGGCCCCCCTGGATCCATCTCTGAAACTCACATATTATATTATACAACAATAGGTAATTCTAATTTATAACTAAGCAGTCATATTTTTCTCAGTGATTTTTTTACTCTGTGCATCAGCGTTTTGAGAGGTACCTAATCTATGCGTCTCTCTAGTCTCCACACTGTTTATCTAAAATTAAATAAACAATTGGGAAATTTAACCATTTTTTTTTTTAACAAGTTTCATCAAATAAAAGAAAAATTAATTAAGTTAAGTTAAAGTATAAATTAATTTGAGTGACCAAGTTATGTTTAAAGTTTTTATTTTAAATAACCTACTCATATTTTGTTCACTGAGCACACCCCAACTAAAAGTTTTTTTTTAAACCAACTAGCCGTAGTATATTATACCTATTATAATATTAAAGAAATGTAAAATAAATACACAATTTATAGATTACAAGAGCCATTTATTTAATTTTAATAGTCAAGTTTTTTTGATATTGTGGTCAGGTTAGGTTGTGGTAAGGTTGAGCAACTGAACTAAACCATCGCTCTATTCGAGCACTTTGTAATATTTATAATACTTTTTAATAGCAACGTTATGAAGTCAAACATTAACTTTCAAGTTGTTATAGATAATTTTTATAAATGGTGCTATGAGAATGGTATGGCACCGAACATTGATACATTTTCAACTGTATCTTACTCATTGAAAAAAACAACATCATATTTTAATTACTGCTTGAATAAACTTAGTATAGCCCATAGTAATACCATCAAAGCGACGTAGGACTGTAGGATATTTGATTCAGAATTGACTTTTAATAAACATTTTGATTATGTTCGTAATAAGTCATTTATGAAATTAGGTCTTTTAAAACGCATGTGTATAGATTTCCTCAGACTTCCAGCATTAAAAAAATCATATTTTTCTTTTTCATAGTTAGATCCCAAATTGAATATGCTTCATTAATATGGGACACTGACAATATCGGAAAAAATACCAGCCTTTCCTCAATCCTAAATAATTTTATAAGATATCTGTCATATAAATGTAATGTGGAAAGAATCCCTCATTCAAGATATATTACAATAAAATTGGCAATTTTTTTAAAATTGATTCTTTAAAAAGTAGATATCTTACATTACATTTTAGTTTCTTATTTAAATTATCACATTATATGATTGATTGTCCAGAACTTCTTGAAGAATTAAACTTTAAGGTTAATATAATTGGGTGGTACTGGTTTGCTCACAAATACCAAAAAGACAACTTGTTTGTGCACAAAACTAACACTCGTTTGGGAACAGTTAAGTCTTAAACCATACACATGGTTTGTGCACAGTTACCTTTTAGACTTTAATTACTATGCATATTAAAACTTTATTAATAATTGTTAATATTTAATACTTGTTTAAGTTAAAAATGCATGTTAATAATTGTTAATTTTAATTTTAATATGAAAAATATGAAAATTTGGTTGTGAGAATTACGCGTCTATTATTTTCCGTAATAACAGTTTCACAAATGCTATGTACGCACACTATAAGTTCTCGAGATGTACTGTTTGTCGGGAATTTAATAATATTTCTGAACTCTATAGCGATAATTAGCAGTGTCCATTTGTCTACCGAGATAAAATATAATTATTGTCATGTGCGCAAACTAGTTATATATTTGATATCACTGTGTGCCCAAACCACGATTATAAATAACTTAAATAATCGTTCTTTAAAATCGTGGCCCAAACGAGTTCCGATTTTTCAGGTAAAAATTATAGATTGTGCGCAAACAAGTTGCAGCCATACAATTAGCTTCCAAAATAAACCCACATTCTACCTGTTAAATCTTAAAATCAAATATATGTCATACAGCCTTGCTAACATATTAATGTCTGCAGGTAACACTGTACCTAATACATTTTGACTTGTTTCCTTAGTTACTCCTGATAAGTTTTTCTTTTTTATTTGTCATTTAAATAATACAACGTACTTACTAAATTTATTATTAGTTAATAGAATTATATTTTCTCCTCTTACTATTATTATTTATTTTTTTAATATAGAACATATCTAAATAGGTATGTTACTTAATATTTAATATTTGTTAATATGCCTTTAAAAAAAAAAACAACATATGTATATTTGCGACTTGTGTATTACTATTCTTACATCACTATTAGTATCACTTTATCTTATAGATTATTATTGTTATTGGAATTTAATAAAGAAATTATTATTATTATTAAGTAAGTTATGTTAAAAGTTAATTATAATAATTAACTTATACATTTACTTTTAACTAGGTAGGTAGTTACTACAATACTGCCTAGCATTGCTTAAAATATGGTTAAAGTTATGACCAATTTATTATTGATTCGTCTGTTCGATTTATTTTTCAGACTAATAGTTTGTCAGAAATTACATTAAACGTATGCTGGCTTAAGCAGTAAGAAAAAAAAACTTGAAAAGTAGTAACGATAAAAATAGTAAAAATATAAAAACTTGTCGTATTTAAACTACAAAGTATGTATAAGAAAAAACAAGAAAATGATTGTTTAGCGATGAAAGAATCCACCAAGGAGGTTTCCAGCCGCGTCGCTATAGTGTTTAAAGACTTTAATAATACACACGTCGCGGACACATACCGCTCACGCGCGTTCCCGTTGACGGACGTCGATAAAAAAAAAAGTATGCGGTACTGCGCAGCAATTCGTTTGGAAAATAGACAATATAAAAAAAAAATATAAATATTATAATTTATAAGTAGAAAAAGTATTATTATTATTATTGCGTTTACGAGTTTCTCGGAACAATGGACGGTCGGCGGAGTCGTATTATAATAGTCATGCGACGGAAATAAAGCTCTCTTTTAGCAGGTCAGCCCGCGCGATTTTGGCTCGACGCCCGTTCGTCGTCCGCGTCCCTCCACCCCCCACCAAGCGACGGCGATATCTAAATAAGTTCGGTACGCCGTTTTTTTCTCGAATTTTTTCGTCGTTTCTCGTTCGCAGCGAATCGACGCAACAACGTTTAGTCAGAACCGACTCGAATCGCACAAGTCATATGGTCGCTTAACCGGGGACACGCGCTTATCCTACCTTTAATTTTCTGTTCTCTGCTCGTAAGTATATTCTGCAGCTATATATATATATATATATATGTATGATATATATTATACATACGCTTATATATATATTGTATATTATATTGTGCCTGTGCGTTTTATAATATGTTTGCGATAGATTAGCTGTAGATTTGCGGCAAGAAACGACAGCAAATCATTGCTTTTTGTTGTTGTTGTTGGCTTTTTATTGTTGTTGTTGTTGTTATTGGCTTGTTATTGCAAACAAAATGTGCTTATTAGTTTTTCGACAATCTAAGAAAATATTATAGTTGAAAAATTGACGGTTGCTATTATTTTGGATTTTTTTCCCTTATGATAATATAATATAAAGGTTTTTGTTTAAATATAAATGAAACTTCCATGAAACCTGGAAATACGATAAAGTCGGCTACGTTTTTAAGTTATTATTACGTGAATATAGTTAGTTGCGTATAGGTTTATATTGTTATGAGAAGAAAACAATTGTAGAACACTTTTAAATTTAATATTGAATTGAATCGAACTATATGTTTATATAAGTTATAAGAGATAAATGAGGTACTATTTAAATAATTATGTCCAGCTCAGACGGTCCATAATCAAAATATATGTTTAATTTGGTCATATGATTTAGAAATTCGAAATTTACTTGTTTTGAAATCCTGCAGTAATTTTGATTACGTTTATATAAAAACTAATACATTTGTCCAATACTCTTGCGGTACTATATTATATTTATGTGTGTTTGTTGGCTACTGTTGTTGTAGGTAGGGTGAGATTCGAGAAGAATAAGCGTTGAACATTTTCACTAAAACGGTACCTACCCATATATGAATGTTTTTTCTAGCGTATTTGTGCAGTTGAAAATCGCTCTTATATTGCCAAAGAATAATATTGAATATCGTACAATGCACCGTAATGTTATATTATTATATATTAAAACGTGTTGAACACCTCAGACGCAATATTCGCACAAAACTATATTTGACACTCATACATAGAAATTATGAGCGCATTTATTTTTCTCGTCACACATTGTTTGCAAAATTTTCCAAAACCCTTCGCGCGTTACTTATTACATTCCTGGCACAGTGGCACCGTCGTCGGTTGTTTTTCTCTCGAGCCGGTTGCCAATAATCGAAGGGTTCCGCACTGCCTGGACGTCTATCGCCGCGGGTACACTCAAAATAGAAAAACGGTACAGCATAATATCACTCGTTGAGCTCGGCTCGGGCCTATAAGAAAAAATACCACGTCGAATGATATGATGTCTCACACGTCGAGAGCAGCTGCAATAGGCGAACACTGGCACGTTTATAAATATTACTGTTCTTGCGCTATTCTGTATATTACTGCACCGCCCGACAATAGTGCGGCGATGCACGTATTTTATTCTTAAATTTTGCAGTTGTTCAAATTCTGATTTTTGAAATTTTTTTTAATCACCTGCTCAAAGATCGTATTATAATTTTCATATGCTTAGATTTGTCTTGATGGCATTTAAAGAGCAGCTATTTCCTTTCGGAACATTTTATTTTTTATTTTTAAACAATTGACTTTTTAACTGTAAATAATTGATAATCAGATGATTTTTTTTTTGAAAGTGTAGGCGAACTCATTTAAATATAAATTTGAAAATGTAGTTTCCGAGTTATTAAGCTTTATATACCACTAAAAATAATAAAGCACTAACAAAAGGGAGGTACTCGCATTTGAATAGAATAAGACGTCTGCATACATCGCATCGGAACGCTCCTTAAACGGCATAAGAAATCTGTTTGTAAGTGTTTGAAAATAATATGGTTTTCACGCATCCTTAAAAATTCTAAAAATAAGAATTTAAATAAAACAATGCATAATTAAAGGATAAAACCGGGACGGCATGCCTGTGAATCACTCTGTATAATATTATAATATGTTAATTGTATGTAGCAAAGTATTCGCATGCAATCGAGAACTATTATTCGAGCTCATTCTGACCGCGGACGAGTGACGACAACCGTGTTCTCTTGTTACCCGTCCGCACGAGTGTCGGTTTTCGTTTGACGATAATATTTTAATGTATTATTTAATATTATATATTAATATATTATTACTATCACAACGGATGTTTGGAACGCTCCTCGTCCGCACGTAATGCGAAAACAATTTGTGAGCCGCCGGCCGGGGAAACGGTTCGAGTTATATTCTGTTCAAGACAATCTATTATATATATATATATATATATATATATACTATACAACTCATCGTTAACGAATTAAAAAAAAACAACCATACATCACATCAAACCAAGACGAATGATGATTAATTATTATTATTCATGGGACTATAATATAACGACTGTAATCTGAATTAAAACAAACAAAACGTAACAAAAGCTATACTGCAGCTGCAATGGCTCCCTTCGATTAACCACAAAAACTATAAATGTCTAAATGCTTACATTAATACTATATATTATGAGTTTAATACTGCAAACTGATAGAGCATAAAAAGAAAATCGGATCCCATTGTCTTTTGCACATCTTTGTGTTTATTGGCTGCTCGAAAATTCAACTTTCATCCAGCTTATTATGACCTCGGTACCTCGCTTAACATTAACCATTTATTACGTATTTTTAGTACTCAGACAACGTCCAGAGTTGTTTAAAAAATTAATTTATTAAATATAATTTTTTACTTCTTATAAATACGTATACGGTATACCTACTGCAAAATGTGCGTAATAAATAACAGAATATAATTCTTTTTCTTATTTCGATCGTTTACGGAGTAAACTTTTTATTATTACTATTAATGTTTATGGATCGATATTAAATATTTTAATAACATTTTTTTTTTATTATTGGCAGTAAACTAATACAACTGCAGCATTTAAAAGAAAAAAATAGATAGCCAAAAACTTGGTAAAATATTTAAATAAATAAATGTGAAACGGCTACATTGGAAACACATATAATATTATTATGTCGTTCAGAACATTAAGTTTTTTTTTTAAAGTGTTAAGCGTTCGAAGCATTATAATATTTTCGATGGTCTAATTTAGATCGCATGGTTGCCCGGAGTATAAATTATGTCATACTCCGGCATTTGTTTTTACCTACCTATAATATTATGTGTATAATAATATAATATGTCATATGATATTCATACGCGTCTCATATTTTTCGATATTATAATATTTTATTGTTCTTAAAGTGTACCTACCTAAATACCTATAACCTCAATGAACATTACACCAACGTTTATTACGTCATTGCGACACAACCACCACCATCACCACCACCTTTTGAAGTACAAGCTTCTCCGAGAATAAAAAATATATAAGTACTAACCTCGAGTGCATTTTAGACTATAAGCGCATTGAGCTAATCGCACGACAGTATTTGCAATGCAGTCAATTCGAAAACAGAACAATAATATTATGATAAAATTGTCAAGCATAAAAATGACTTTTCTTTTTTTAAGACAAACAGTTTCATCTGGAACCGTGCCGGATACGCGAGTAATTTATTTTTTATGCACTGCTCGCATATTAGTGATGGTTTTTAGTTTTAATGCGTTTGACTTCATATTTGACGCTCGCTAATTAATATAAGACGGCACATTATACTTATTTTTTATTAGAACGACTACGTTGAAAATATGTAGAATTTAAGTTATAAAACTGTCTTAATCGAACAGCATGAATGACACGCTAATATTCAGATAGCAAATGCTAAATATGTGTACTGATTTCTCTATACAGTGTAATTATAAAGTTAATATTATTAGTACAAATTAACATATTCGTTGAGGATAATATAAACTGTATACTAGTAAAGATTTTTTTTTTCATATGTTTATTTTAATTTTTAAGACGGGTTAAATGTATTTGAAATTATGAAATTATTTAAGTAGGTACTTTTTTTTTTATTAGCTTTTAGAAGTAGGCACTTATAAATCATAATAAAATAAAAATATGATAAAAAAAGAACTCATCGCTCGAGCACAGTAAGGTACTGTAAGCACAGTAAGTTTATATTCTCCTCTACAAATCCGATAATAGCATGTACATTTGCTCTAATATTAACTATAAATAAACTGTAGTGAGAATACGGTATTTAGATTTGTTATGTTATGTGTGTGTGTAAAATGCAGACAATATAATATATGCGGTTACGACATTAATCGTTGGCCCTTTTAATAAGTTAAGTTTAACTGCCAACAAAAATAATTATCGTATTTATAAAATAAAACATTTGTTTCATTAATTATGACATTAATTTTCTTCGAAGTTAGGCATGTCTTTATACTGTACAAGATCCAGTGGCTTTATTCTTACGGGGAGGGCTGGCCGGGCGGGGGATTAACACTTTTGGTTTTTAATATTATTTTCGGTTTTCAATAATGTATAAAGACAATTTGATTTGTTGTTGCTTTCGCAATGGTAAAAAAAACCTAGCTGCAGTACACTAAACCATCTAGGTATCCATCTCACATTTTGAATTTAAAATATTAAAACGACCTAGTTGGTAACCGTCGTTTCGTTTCATATAAAATGTGCTACACAAAACTTTTATGTCCGGAAATTATGTTTCTTATATTATACTACATTTTGTTGCGATAAAATCTATTGAAAAAAAATCCCATGGTGTAGATTCCTCGCAACCACGTCCTTAAAGAAAGATTAATAGTGTGTTACAGACTTTTATAGTTTATAATTTATATAACAGCCAACAGGGTCATATTTTAATTATCATATTGTCATAGGGTTTTCGCTGTTCTGACTTTCTGAGCCATATAAATGTTGCTTAATATCTACGTACCGTTATATTTGGGGATTATACGAGAATGCTTTTTATGAAAGCATAGGTGTACAATAAATTCTGTGTTTCGTTTTGAAAGATATCGTACAAAATACAATTTATGTAAATATTATGTACTTAATATAATGTTGTTGTAAAGTAAATACGCTGTAAAATCGGATTGTTTGTACTTACCTACTTCTTGGCAGAGAAATAGTCCATTAATATCACGAAGAACCGTAATATATATATTATTATACTTTTGGTTCTATAGTACTTCTATAGATTGCAGTTCACTATTAAATAATAGATAAATAAATACAAAAACCAATATTTCAAATTAATTAATTTTAGGAGTTACAGAAATAGACAATAGTCAATGCGCTCTATATTGATATTCAGCTAACACTCAGCAGATGTGGTTTTTAAAAAAAATGTCTAGTGAGTTAAATATTGTGGTAAAATATACCTATTTAATATGTATACATTGCGCATAAGAATATTTTTCTAGTTGTCATAATAAAGATATATTATAAAACTAACTTGAAATGTCAGATTCTCATTTAAAACGGTATAGCCTTTTTTAGCCGTAACAATAGACTTATCTGAATATTATTGTACACTATTATACTAGTAAAAAACTAAATTTGTTAACATTGTTTGAACATAATATGTTAATTTTCATTGGTTAGTTATTACTTTACTTATAGGTATCCACTAAACGGAACGTATGTGACTATATAATATATTATTGTGTATGCAACCTTTCAAAATTATTTTTCTTACATTAAAAACATATAACATTTAACCGTGTATACGTTAATTTATGGTCACCTTAGCTGCAAGTGTTTTTAATGTTCAAACTAATTGTTTCAATAGATAAAACCTTTCAAGAGATAATTCTTAGTATACCTACGTAGGAACCATATAGCATTTAGGACGAAGATTAGGAAGTATTAGATTAAGAAAACAAACAATAAAAAAATATGATAGACGTAAAATGTACATCATATTTAGACAGAAACTTGTAAATTTAAGAAGATAGTAATTTGTATTTATCGCGATAGTCAACAGATGACGGTTGGTTCCATTCTTTAATTTTTAAGTGAAATTCTTCAGTCACCCGCGTCGTGTTTATGTTTATTATAAATTTATTTTATATAGGTATTCCTCAAGGTATATAAGGTATTTATATTGTATACGAGGTATTATATAAGGATTATTTTAAAGATAAACACTCAGCTCATTTTATTAAGTATATTAATGCTCTTTGTATTTCAATTTTTTTATAATTACATATGTCATAATATAACAATAATTTTTGTAATAACATATAACTAAAATGCAATACAAAATAATAATTTAGAAAAAATTGTATTTTTTATTGGCATCATCATATATTTTTGAGTTAATCGTTCTTTGGAATGACAGCATACATTTTTAATTTCATTATCTAAAGTATAATATTTTTCTAAGAATTTAAATAAATAAAAATCTAATTTCGAATGAGTAGTTAATTAGTTATAAGTATATTTAAAGTTTTGATGAGCGTAGTAAAGCGGCATAAGATTCAAAAGTTCCAAGCAGTCTCATATTATATGAAAAACTAGTTCCTCCGTCATCGACCGTTTCAAGCGGGAAACAAAAAAAAGAACAGTATAGTACCTACCCCGTCAAATGTTGGTCTTTAAATAGGTCCGAAATTTGGTTTTTATAAATTTAATTTCTCAGAAGAATATTCTGCTGCTGAGTATGCAATTAAAAATGTATACTGTAATTAAAAAAGTAATTGATGTGGTGAATTTTTTCTTTGAGTTAGTTAGATGTCATCTTTTGGAGCAGTAAAAATTCTTTAACCTTTAAGGGTGGTTTCTGGTAGCAAATCTAGTTGGTGCGTTGGAGTGTCTAAGTAAAAAATACGTTGTCATTTTTAAAATAATCGGGAAAAATTAGAATTTTTATGCTAAATCGAATGTTGATAAAATAGATTTGTTTATAGACATGTTTTTTTTTGAAATTCAAAAGTAAACAATTGTAGAATATTGAATATTATTTATTTTCCAGACATGATTTCAATTTCCAAATATTTCGGTTCTGTTGGTGATGTTAATTGACATTTAAATTTTTTTTTCAATTTATGATAAAACTGTTGTTTTTGAGTAAAAAAAATTGAAAATTGAAATAAAATATGTTTTTTGTTAAATTATGTCAAAATCAAGAACATTTGCATATTAATTTGTACTTGAGTAAAAATTCTCTATATTATTAATATTCGCATGCATACAATTTGAAAATGTAATACAATAGGTTATCTTCTTGAAATGTTCATCAAATTATTGTATTAGAATTTACAATACTTGGAATATTTTTCAAAATATTATGACTCTTTTTGAGCTATATTTATAGATATTCAATTTCTTTTTTGAAATTCAAATATTGATAATATTATATATTACAATTCCAAACAAAGAAAAACGAGTTAAGTTATTTTGAAATTAAAAAATATTATTTGTGGAGAAATACAACTTTTACTTATATTAATATTATTATGTCTTATACTACCAAATGGTACCAATACACAATGCAATTTTCAAAATATTTGAATTAATTTTAAGTTATTGCTTTTATACTAATATTTGCTTATATTATATAGTTAAATGTATACCACGAAGTCATTCCCCCCGTTCTACAGTAAGCCTGCAGGTACCTAACTCAAAAGTTAATAAATAATAACATTAATATTAAATGTATACGATATAAATACCATAGTCCATAGGTAACATATACCTATAGGAACTGTTATAATAATTAACGATATAATAAATGCGATGTTTTTGGTTAAAACTAGTTCCATTACTATTACTATAATAATCAATTATTTATAGATAATAGATAATATATAATAAAATATACTTATAGTAATATAGGCTGACAAATAGTCTCCACCCAGAATCGTTTTCATATGCAATGATTTTTTGTTGAATTAAAATTTAACTCATTACAGTGACCTTCGCCTACTCAATGAAGAGCCATCGATCCTACTATACAGCAGAGCGAGTTTACCGATTTTTCTAATACCATCATCTCCTGACAAGTGACAACAATTTAAATATGACGTATTTTTTCAAAAAGTATTGTTTAATATCAAAACGTGTACAGCGATGTACAAATTAATACTTAATAGGTATTTACAACTTTAATAACTATTTTATATTTTTAGTACCTATCTATGTGTAAAATATAAATACGATGAAGTGAACAACATTTGGTCATTTAATTTTTGTTTATTTTTATTTCAAAATGTATTCAACTTAACGATTACTGCAATATAGACGGTACAATTTAATGACAGACTATTTAATTCCATGTATAATGTAGTTTTTGCACGTAAACTTAGCTTACTCGCGGTATACATGCGGTGACTCGCGTGATAAACACTATGAAGATAATATAATTAATTAAAACGAATTAGGCCGTTGAAACGAATGTACGTGTTTTGTCGTGTATAATAATTGTAATCTTCACTAGAAATACTCCAGTGCTAGCCATATATATATATCATCCCGTACCAATTTATAACCTCTTATATCTCCGTCTCGCTGCGGTCTAATGCAATTGCGAAATGTACCTGCAGTGGATAATTAAAACGCCTTAAATTCTAATTAAATTTAACATTAAAATGGAATTTACAATGTGCTAATCTAAATATATTTATTTTTCGAAATAATATAAGGAACCGTTAACCATTTTCACGTATTGTGCATTAAACTCATAATAAATTAGAAAGAAATACAGTTATCCTTTTTTTTTCATATGTTTTGTTAGGTATTGTAAATATCAAAATTGAAAATTCACAATAATTGTGAGTTACGAGCTTATGATTCTTTCAAATCACTTTAACAAAAACCTTTATCTTTTTATAACTGCTACTATTAAGGCTTAATATAATATCATGTTCTTTATAGGTACTCATAAACGGATTATGAACTATGATGTACCTGCATCGTCACTTGTACATATTATATAAACATTTTTTATCACAAATTTTATTCTTATTAATACCTAGTTTGGAAAAAATTTATAAAAAAGCATAACACCTTTCTGATGAAAATTGGGCACTGGACCCCAGATTTGCAAAAAAAATAGTTCAGACGCTAAAATGTTTTCCAGATTAAAACAGGTATATATATTATAAGTGAGTAACATCGTTGTTATGTTTAAAAGTCGTTTTTTGCTTAATAATTTTCACGAGTGCATGTTATAAAACAACATTATTTTAATCGATTATTATTTAATTACGCTAAAAGCAATTTTAGTTAATTAATCTCAAAGTTGTAGTGGTATATTAATATGGGTAGTGGCTATACCGTTAATACCAACCTATATACTAATGCACGACTGTCCTCTTGAGAATTTCGGGAACGACTGCGGTTCAATATAATATAGATTAGGTCGTCTGTCGTCTCTCGGAAAATTTAAATATTTGCTCAAAGGACGTTGATCAAACACTCGCACTGTATTATGTATATATACAGGATGAAAAAAGGATGGTATCCGGTGTACAGGTAATCGTATCCAATGGAACACGTACACCGTAAATACATAATAAAATAATATATTGTATGGATGCATTTTTATTTAAAATTATGGAATTTCGATGATATAATTAAACAAGTCTTAAAAGTTTTGAAGAATAAATAATAAAAACAATGACTCCTCAATTTATAGGTATGCGAGATCGGATGAGTTAATTATTTTATTGATTGGAAAACATTTTTAAAATCGAACAGATTGAAATTGGGTTATACTTATGTCAAATTAATTACAAACAAATGTCAAATAGTAGGTATTTAAAGTAATTGTTAATACACAAAATGAAATTTAGTGGAGAATTGTAACAAAGGACTAGCTTTCGGCCAAAGGATGGTGCCAAAATGGTGTCACCGCGACGCATGTTGATTTATCTTAGGATTTTAACCAAAATGTATAATTATAATTGATTTATAAAGACATATTGTTTAAGCTGAAAACAAAAAAAAAAAAATTTGGATATCTGCAGTAAAAAAGATTTTGAAAAAAAATGTATTTCTCCGCCGACGACGGGCGACATCAAGTCTACTGCGGGATATCATATTATGCGAACAAGATTGTTATAATACCATTATCATTGAGCACTGACACTTTGACGTAAATATAATATGTCATATCGTGTGCTTCAAACGCGGGACTGTTAAAAAAAAATCAAATCGATAAAAATGACTGATGGAATATAATATATATTTAGTTGGAAAATAATTGGTTGGAACGTAATAATTAGGAAAACATTTTTCTGAGCCGCATTTATCTGGATTCTGGAACTGTATTGATGTCGGTTATTTATTAGGTATAGTTTAGAAACGTATTTGGACGGAAAAGTATTTGTTCGGAACCGTAAACGGTATATATACCGGCATACTAGAAACCAATAATATTAAACGCATACATTTCCAATGAAATATTTTCCATGAAAAAAAGATTTTGAGCAAATATGATTCCGACAAAATATTGTTCTGTATATTATAATTCATCACAGTTCCAACAACATAATATTAAAATAATATGTTTCCTATACAGAATATTTTCCATACAATTGCGTTTCCGATCGAATTCATTTTCGACATTATATTATATTTCAAACGGATTTCGATTCCAATGTGTTAGGTATAACTTATAAGTGTTATTATGATTCGATGTAAATACAATAAGACATGTTTCCAACGGGACATTTTTCAACAAAAATACGATTTCCCAACGGGTAGTTCAATAATTGTCCAACTTATGCGTGCCCAAACGATGGCCACTACCGCACACTGCAGTGGCGGCAGCGGCGTTAGTTGAAGCGTAAATATCACACACACACAGTCAGTGTGTAAGTGTACATTTGTGTATTTTTATTAATAGCAGTCCTGTTGTAGAGGCCGACTGCACAGTGCATAGATATTTTGACGTCATCCTCCGAACGAGCGTTACTTAAATTTTTTCATCTCGTCCCCCGCCACGCGGTATTCCGGTCGTCGCCGCTGCGGCAGCCACACCGTCCCCCCGTTGCATTTTTGTGCGTCCGCAGCGCAACGCCACCGCCGCCGGTGCAGTGCGTTACGCGTCGCCCGTGTCGTCGGTGTTTTTCGTTTGTGCGTACGATTTATCGTACTTATTGCATTTTAGGTGCCGTACGAGATTCACATTATTATCGTGATAATAATAAACTTCGACGGGAAAACGAGAGGAGCTGTAAAAATAATAATCATAATCACAATCAATTACCGTCGTCGCGTCTCTTGTCAGACCGCCAAAGGGGAAATTCATCGTTTAGTGCGCGTCTGTCACCGCCGCCGTGACACCACCAGTGCATCGTGCGTAGTTGCAGCCGGCGCCGAGTGCGTTTTACCGACGTCTCCGTTACCGCTTACCGGGTATAAATCGCGTGGTTACCGCGTCAACGTTCATAAGTTTTACAGACGAGCGTGAGTGCGCGCGCGCGCAGTATCGACATCTGAAGTTGCATACTATAATCATAATATTATAGTGACACAGTGATCGTCCCAGTACCTACGTATTTCCCGACTTCGCCGAGACCGGTTCACACGCGGCTCGAATCATCATCATGTTCGTCGACGTGCTCAAGCGGTATTTGCTGATCGTGTGGAACTTCTTCTTCGGACAGGTAAGCACAATACATTATATTAATATTTTTTGTTTATTTATTTAATTGTTTAATTAATCAGCTGCTGCCCCCTCACCTAGGTCCTCCCCTAATCGTTTCGTCGTCGATAATTTATTATTAGAGAATAAGACAGTGTTGGTAGACAATTTTCCGAGCTTTTACAGCAAGCGTTTGCTTGAACCAATACTGACATTATTATCGTTTAAAAACAGCAATAACAATAGGTAGTCGAACGTTTCAAGTTTTGTCGCTGTGTTTAGCGGCGGCGGTGGACGATCGTCGTCGGAATAGGATTTCCACCGGCTGTGTAAAGCGCACGAGGCACGGGGAGTGGGCACCATATGTGTGCGTCTACAAATAAAAGCAAAAGCACGATTAATTGCAAGTATAATAGGCAGGTAGGCGGGTGCAGATACAATGGGCTAAATGTTGCATTTTTTTTTTCATTTTTCCCACCGTGACGATAATAATTTATTTTCGCGTAACGACTCGCGACCGATTACGATTTATTTACGGCGCGACGCGATTTCTCTGTCGATCGATCGATCGAAATCCGTCGCCGTCATTGCGCGAGGTCGAGTTCAAGGTTTCCGTACCGTGACGGTCGCGTACCGTTGTGTAGGAGTATAATTGTAATATAACAATAATAATAATAATAATAGTAATAATAATAATAATAATAATAATAATAATAACAATAATATGATATTGGATTAAAAAATATTAATAAAATTAAACTCGAAAACGAAACAATACGCTTGGTGAGGCGTATGATATTATAATAAATTTATGTCACCAAATTATAGCACACACACAGCGCACCAGACATTGGATTCCGCCGGCTTGTGCTCCGTCTCTATTTATAAACGCGTCTATTTCGTGTCGTAGATCTCCGTCGCCGGTTTTTATTTTAGAACGTGAAATTCGGCAACGCACGTTGGGCGACGACATTTTACAGTTTTTTTTTCACGTCGTCCCACAATGCGATCGGAATAATACGATAATATACTACGGTCGTTATCGATCATTTATCATTATGATATCAATATCGTTCCCGCAGAATCGCGTTCGCATTATCAACACACGATCAAATAAAAGGAAAATTAATATCATGAACAAAATACATTTCAAATCTGATATTTTATCAGCGTGATAATAAATTAATAACATATTTAATATTATAACGTTTGTCGTTAGTGCTTTCCGACGACGAGACCGTTACAGTTACGCATCGGCGGTACATGCAAGCCGTTAAATATAGACGTAAAGTGGTAGGATGTTACACGAACGGCGCTCGAATCGATATGCTTTATATATTCATAGACCAATAGATGAACAGTTCTCAAGTTCGAAAGCCTAAAATCCACCCCCGGTGTTTGCCTTCATCAAAAAATTTTTCAAAATTAATTGTTTTTCTTCAAAAATAATTTTTTTTTATAAATCACTTTAGGTGGTAAGAATTGGAGAATAGAAAAAAAATAGATAAAATGTACTTAAGCACACGTGTCAATCAGATTTAAAAATCGTAATAAACCTTTTCGATACTCACAGTTTTTGTTATTTTACAATGTAGAATTATGAAAAACAAAATTGTTACAAACAATATCATGCAATAAACTAATCTCTTCAGTATAATCTCGCTAATAAATTAAAATAATATGTGGTAATTATATTATGCATATATTGCATTGTCTGTACGGAAAAAGGTCGATGCACTAGTAAAATGATTATTATTTGAACTCGGACCGTGTAAAAAGCTGTTCTGCCTTCATTGTGGTATTATACTAAAATTATAGTACCTACTTACCACGGCTATGTGATTAAACTCACTACTCACCCCCAAACATCGTGTTTCATACACACTTCAGCGCAATGCCAAAGGAAATGCCTTTATCCCCGTTTTTCCTGCCTTAAATTTCGATGGTACGTTTGCACTCGGAATTCGTGCAAGTCCATTTCCACTACCATAGCGTCACATCACGTATATAATTACCGATTTCCACCCTCCGCAGAGGCCAAGTAGTCAACGCGCTGCAGTTGGCGTCCGGACGGACATAGTACGTTGATCGTGCACTATGTATTATTAGGTATTATAGCCGTATAGGTATGGATCGCGCGAGTCTGTTTTTACACGTTATTTTGTTCTCTCGTCCGTTTGCCACTTGCATAGTACGTTTCCTCGAGTGGCGTGACTCACGTTATTATTATTATTATTATTATTATTATTATTATACACAAATATAGGTATGATATTACCCGTAATATTATGTACGACGCACACCGACGCGTATGTGCAGTCTATAACAGTCTCTGCGCCGTCCTTGAGCTGAACGCGCGCAGGCGGCTGCGAATTATTGGCGAAACTTCTGCCGAAAAAATATTCGTCAAGGTTGCGTCATCGATTCGCTAGCCGTCAAAAACGAACGACGCTCTATTGTTATACGTACCTGCAGTACATAATATTATATTTATAATAAAATCGAGCTACTCTATCAAACCGCAATAATTATCATTCGTTTAATAAACGCCGTCGTCTTCGGATTTAAATTATTGCCGTCGCCGCGTGTCGTTCACCTGTTACAGTCGAAAATAGTTTCACCGTGATTCATATTATATTCTCGATTGTCCGACGCGTACAATCGTGGGTTTTGAACTGGTAACAAAATCTTTATTTTACACACACACTGAGAATCGTCACGCCTACGCGCTTATAGTTTTGTATACGGCGTGTATGCATTACAATAAGGCGCCACTAAACATTTCGTATGGCTAACCTTGTAATGATATTTTATTTGGGGGGGGAGGGGCTTACTGGAATACAATATGTTAGGAGACATTTTTGTGTTTTCAACCTCCCCGCAGCGAGTGCCATTTGCATTCCTTTTAAGTGTCAGTGTTTTAATGTTTCACTAGATTCGGCGAATTTTTTTAGGCATTTTTACATACTTACCAACCTGCAGGGTCCAAAAACGATTAAAACCAAAGTTGACCTAAATTATATTTATTTAAACGAAAACAGTTTTTTAGCAAATTAGCACGTACCTACCGTGAATTATGTTATTGGATGACGAACACTTTTTTAATCATTGTTTTCAATATCTATAGAAGGTTAAGTTGTAATTTTTTTCAATTATTCGGTATCCATAAAATATAAAAAAAAATTCATTTTTATGAATATGAAAAAAAAAATAGTTTCAAATTAAACAATAATAAATATACCAACTAAAATATTCAATATAATATTCCTCATTGGATGAGTATATTTATAAATATATAGTATACCGTGGTCGTTTTTTATCAAGCGGGAGGGTACTTGCTGCATTTCATTTTTCTAAAGGTCATTTTTTAAGCTCTTGCCAATTATTTTACAATTCAACCACCGACTGTGTAGTTTGTACTATTCTTGCAGCTTTTTACAATATTCACGAATCGCGTTATTATATGCAACAATGTATAGGTATAATTATTAAACGTTCTATAGGTACAATATGATTATTATACTGCTATTATTATTTAACAATATTCCTCGAATGCCGTTGTTAATAATAATAATCGTTATATACCAATTTTTACTAACAAGTAGCTACATAAACATAATGTTGTGCATCTATATTATCATAACAACTATTATTTAATACAATTTACATCACACTCCATCACGAGGACCCGTATAGGGGCATAGGGCTACGTACAATTATGAATGATAATAGTACTATTGCCTCCGTTAACTTTGTACCCGACTATCGGCGAGGAGGTGAAGGGTGACGCGGTCGCATTGCACTTGACATTATCATATTATTATTATTTTATTTCTATTATCTGGATGTAAATTGTTCCGGTGTTGTAATGGCGTATGACTAGTTATTTTATTATGATTTATGACCATCGTATAATACTATAGTATAATAATATATTGTAAGTTAGTATTTATAAGTATTTTTCGACATGTTGAATAATTCCGATCCGATAATATCTCTTGCTCGTCCGCGCGTGTAATACGCTACGGCGCGGCGGTACTTTTAATTTTGATATATATTTAATATTACTTGTATGATGTGTACAAATTTACTATGTGCTCGTTTAAAATTCAAAGCTGGACAATTCGATAAATATTTTTAAGTCGTTTAATTTCATTTAAGTTTTTTTTTATTCTATATAATAGTATACTACATAATATTATAGTTAATTACGTTGGAAAAAATGTACTTTTAACTTTAATTAAATTAATTTTCTTTGCTTATGGCGATGATTTTGTTTAGTGAACAGCGGTAATGTGACTACCAACTTCCATGTAACACATTTTTCAAGAATGTCTATTCCATAAACGAAACTAATAACTAATAAACTTAATTAAATTAAAAATTAACCGATTTTGTGTCGAGTCAGAGTTGTTCTTAACTTAACTCGTTAATACTTTACGCCTGGTCTCGATATCAATACCTATGTATATAAATAGTGCATATTATAAATAGGAGTATTTTTTTAAATACGTGTACTTACCAATGTTAATGATCGATACAGACATTGAAAAATCCAAGTCATAATATTTATCGTGTGCCTCTTGATCATCGTGTTTATTGTTTTAACGCGACGAATCATTTTTCCAGTCCCGACAATCATCAGCCCGATATTGCGTATAATACGATTATATGTAGCTGTTCGACAACTTACTGTATTCTGACTGTGTAATAATTGAAATAATATAGATATATGTAGGTATATTACATTTTTTTTAAAATTAGTAGGTACACATTTTTTATTATAATATTATATATTTCAATATTTGTAATATTTTGCCAGATGCTTCGTAATTATTATACTCAAAACGCTATACGGGATCCGATTGTATAATAATGATAGTAATAATAATACGTACGAGAACAATCGAGATTCGTGTTGTGCGTATAATATATATATATATATATATATATATATGTTACGTTACTGTATACGTATACGGCAACGATTATAAATAACAATTATTATCCACGTTTAAAGTCACTGTTAAAATGTAAGTTTCAAAAAAGTTTACCTATTATACGCGTTTTATTTATTTTCACATTTTGCATTTATACAACTGTTCGGATTACATAATATTATATTATATTATATTATTATACCTTTCGACGAAATAAAAATATTGCACATAATTTATATCGTTTCTTGTTCATGTGATAAAAGGTTAGAATTAGGTATATTATATTGCTTACTGTGAGGTCGACTGAATGGTCGTTATTTCTACGTTGTTTAATATTCAGCGCACGTACCTGTATTAGTGTGTACACGAATACATATATATGTATTATGTATTATGTATATTATAGTGCAATTTATAACATAATATATCGTTCAACGCTAAAACTTACCGTACACGCATTTAGATTGTCGGGTGACATGTTACGAAAGCGTATTATGTTGTTTGTACTATTACAATGCGCACTACCTATATAGCAGCAATGCTCGAGTTGCAGGAAAAAAATTGTCGATGGACGCAAAAACATTTATTTTCTAATAATTAACGTCGCCTATAACTTGTCGTTATTGAAATAATTAAAAATAAAAATAATAATCCATCCCACTGTCACCTACTTTCCTTGACAATTCGAACAATAAGGATATAATATAATACAGCATTGGTCATCTGATTACACAAAGTACCTAGTATCTGGCCACCGGTATGAAAAGCAGTAGGTACTTTTTTTAAACGGGGAAAATAATATAATTTATTCAATGTTATTCGTGTCCGTCGCCTATCTTTATAAACTATGTCCGCTTCGAATGCAAGTAAAAAACGAGATTAACATAATATTAATAATATGTCGATCTAAACCATTGATTTTATAATAGCATTTTAAAATCAATGTCCCATACCTAATGCTCTGTACGACAGCGAATATATTTTTTCTTCTCGAATTATGCAATAGTACCTAATATAATATACAGAGTGATTCACCGTAAACATGCTCAACTCGAATTTTAGCATTTAATAATGAACGTGTTCAAATTCTGATTTTTAGAATTCTTAAGTATACCCGAGGAAAATATTTTAAACTATTTAGATTTTTTATACTAGAAGTGTCCTAAGGATAATAGACCTATTATTATAGGTTTGAAAATGTGTTATAATAATTGATCAAAAAAATCATCTGCAGTTAACAGTAATAAACAAGAAGGTTCTCATTTGATAAAAATAAGTTTGTACCACCACAGCATACTTTCCTATGGTATGAAAAATCTGGTCCTTGAGTATACTTAAGACTCCTAAAAATCAGAATTGAATGACTTCTTTATTAAAGAAAAAATGGTGGTGAACATGCTTGGTGAATCACCCTGCGTATATAATCGTCTGTGGTCCGCAATCTATTCTATTTTTTAACGGACCGCTGTAACTAAGAGAAATCTCTCGTTTTATACCTATAGTAATACACCAATACCTACCCCTTTCTCACGTGTAAATCGTCTTCGATCTACGCTCGTGTACGGTGTACGAATATGCTATAATATAGCCTACAATATTACACCACTACCTTGGTATACACACCTGTTCGGTCGGACACACCGCACGCAGGCGCGTGTGTTGGCGTCAGTGGAATTTTCGATTTTTTTTTCATCATCTGCATTATTATTATTTCTATGGCATATGCTCGCGGAGACTTGCGCCCACTCGAAAGAAACGTTTCCGGTTTTTTAATTTCCGTTTTGACCGCGACCGCGTAAACGGTATAAACTGCAGGTTTTACTGGCCGTACCGATCGGGCAGGTCGATTATAAAAAAAATTATAATATGATAAATCCGTCGTCGCGTCAGACGCGATTTATAGATTAGAAACGATTTACGATTATATAACGTCCGTCGTAGGCAATGGGTGCCCACAACTCGGCGCATGTGTCTATTGCAGCAACACGTAAAATTACCAAATTAGGACCATGTCAATTATGAGTTGTAGGTATCCCGCTCGTACTATCATACCTATATACGATAAATAATTATATTGTGCAGTGGACTCTAGATAATTCGAATTTTTTCTTGTCCCTTCGAATTGTATAAGTTATGTTTGAATAATTGTAACTTAATAAATACGAAAGTCAAATTTAATTGTATCCCCTTTGAGATTCGATTTGTTGAGACTTGACTATATACATCATGATGATGACAGGCGTTTAACACATATTAAAACAGTTCTATTTTTGTAGTTGCATCATTTATTTGACCCGATTCTTGATCTCTTCTGGTTTCGTATTATTCGTCGTACCAATTTCAAAGTCCACTCATTGAAATCGTAATATCATAATAATATCTCCTTATAATATAGGATTCTATATTATAATGTATACTTTAATATTATCTTTAAAAGTCTATTGTTTATATTTCGTCGTTCGATTAGGTTTTATTTCAATTTTATTTCCTACTTGGAAGTCCCAAGTCTATTTAATATTGCTTCGTTAAATATTATTATTGATAACAATTTTCTGGTACCTATTATTTTCATTTTATGATTATTTATGATGATAAATAATTTAACAATTGTGTTAAAATGAAAACAATAATCAGCGTATACATTTATTTGTCTAATAAATCACGTGAAACACGCTAAATGTATGTATATGCAAATGCTACGAATAGAGTTAGTTATAGATATTAGATAACATTTTAAATATTATGTAAATTAACTTTTTTGTATCTATTCAAGAAAAAAAATTACCATTCATTAAATTAAATGTTGTATTTGAACTACTTTAACTTAACTTTACTAACTAATTTTTACTTTGTAAAATTATAAGCATTGTTCAATTTAGTTCATTACGACATAACCTATATACTTTCTAAAAATAAACTCGTATACTATATATTATTTTTGTAAGACAACAAAAAATTTACAATATTTTTGCTTTAAATTCTTAAATATAAGCAATATATTGTTATTTTTGGTCTAAGATTTAACCACCTTTTAGATATATCTATCAAAATTATTTAAAAGAAAAAACGATTGTGTTATAGAACAAAACATAAATTATAAGTCAGGGCATTTATCCAACGATTACATATGTTAGTTTTCAAAGTTAAGAATAATTTATGAATGTATAGCCCGTAATAAATGCCTACTTGAGATTTTTGGCATCTGTTTTACTCGTCCATGTGGTGCAGCAGCTGTCACATTAATTTTCATTCTTTCCACAACTGAGTCGTTAAAATATTCCTGATTAAAAATACTTTAATGAATTAATTAGATTTTTCTATTTTCAGGTCTCTGCCGAATCGATCAAAGACAGTCCGCCGTCCTGCCCTGAGGACAAACCAGCAGTTTCGGCTGACGTAGTTCCGCCCGCCGAGGTCGATGACGATAAGAGCGAAAACGGAGATGACGAAGATGACGATATCATAGAGATTTTCGACGATGACGAAGAAGAAGACGATGATAAAGGAGAGGAATTGGAATTAGAAGACGAAGATGAGATTGAAGAGGACCAAGACGAAAAACCAGCGGTCGTACCCAAAAAACCCGAAGATAAAGTCGTAACGAATGACGCACCTATCAAATCCAGCGTTCCAGCCAATAAAATCGAAGAGGTCAAAGTTCCGGTCGTGCTGCCAAAACCGAAAGAAGAAATAAAAAAACCCGAGCCGCCTGCAAAGGCCCCGGAAGAAATCGGTGAAAAAGAAAAATCGAAAATCGATATCGACAACGCGAAAAAATCAGAGAATCCAGCCGAGCTAAAGCCGGAATTCGAGACTGGTGAGAGGGATGGAGCTCCCACTAAAGCGGCGGGGTCCGATAAAGACTCGTCCAAGTTGAAGTCGGAATTTGAAATCGTGGAGAGGGAAGACAGAGACGCGCTGCCGCCGAAGCCAAAGACCGAGTTCGAAGTCGCCGAGAGAGGAACGGCGGCTGTGAAACCCGTTCTGCCCCCACCTCCACCTCCACCATCCTCGTCGGTGGCGGCGGCGGTCAAAGACGACCCCAGCCGGCCGGCAGTGAACATCAGTGGTGACGACAAAGGAGCGCTGAAACCGGCGGCCCCGTTAAAGGCCGCGGCTCACGTGCAATTTAAAGAAGACGACCAGACCTCGGGCAAAGGCTCCGCGCCGGCGGCTGATTTTGCTGCTCTGGAAAAGGGTGAAACGGCCGTCAGACCACCGGGAGCAACAACCGGTAACGACTCGGTCGGAGATTTCTTGTCGGCCGAACAGGCGCACGGCGGTCAACTCCTGAACCACCACCATGAATCCATTCAAGACCAACAGCTGTAAGTCGTCGTGTCGTTGACGTCGTCGCCTTCGGTTAGGCTTTTGCCTCTGACTCGTCGTCGTCGTACTATATAATAATAATAATAATAACAACAACAACAACGTTTATTTGAGTAGTAGTCATCGTCGTAAATATAATATTGTGATTATTACTGCTGTTGCTACTGCTGCCGCCGCTATATGATATATCGTATTACATAATATATTATACGCGGAGAGCTTTATTTTTTTTTTTTATAATAATAATAATAATATAATAATGTAGTTGTCGATTTTATAATAATATATTTTATCCTAATTATTACGTACACCTAATATTTAATATAGATATATGTATGTGTAAGTAATGTTGTCGAAAGATTTATAATTTTATTCGTGTAAACCAATTAAAAAAAAAAAAAAATTGACGAATTTATTATATTTAAATAATTAAATATTGTGTTTTTATTGATTTGAATAACATTTTTTTTTTTGTAGTTATAACTCGCTTTGATTAGCTGTGTTTAGATATATGTTATATTAATCGAACGGAACGATCTCCGAATCTTACTAGTTTTGTTTTTAATTATCCTGTTTGATTTAAATTCAATGACCATCGCACTAGTTATAGGCCAATGAACTGAACAGACATCTTATAGTGTGTAGTTTTTTGCAGATATACAAGACAGTAAAGTATGGTACCTATAAACAGACAGTTAACCATTTTTTTAATTTATTGAATTATAAGATAGTTTAATTCATATCCAAAACGAACGTCGGTAATCAACGAACGTAAAAAAAGAATTCACATTGAAACATAATACAACGTATAAGGATTAACCAGTCACGAAAAGAATACATTTTTTGTTAGTATTCTGTAGACTTTCAATTAACAATTGAATAAGGCTGTAGAATACGTACAATAAAATAAAAGGATCTTTTTGAATAAACAGCACAAGTATCCAAATTAGATGTTTAGGTTTAAGTCTTGGGTTTTCCCACCCACCAGCTCCTTGACTCAACCAGTTAAAAATATAAATTGTTTAAACCACCACAGCTAGTTAAGGACGGATTTGTGAATTTTTTAGCCAGGGAAATATAAATCCAAGCAACCCACAATACCTTTTATTTTTTGTTTTATTTGGTGCTTAATATGTTACAAACATTATTAGTCCATTACACATTTGGAGTTAAATAATAAAATAACATAAACAGTAAAAATGTATTATAAATTTATAACTCATAAATTAATTTGTTAAATACAGCAATGCACTGCATATAATGACTAACAAATTAATATGATTATTTCAAAGAGTTTACTTTTACCCTTTAATCGTTTGATAACTTCGTCAGAATCCATATTGTTATATATTTTTTTAATGGAAGCCATATTAGCGCATAAAAACTGCCAACTCATAATTAAAAAAATTAAAACGAGCTCTCGCAAGCCACATAGTTTTATAATAAATATAAGCAAGTGTATTATACAAAACTCAAGCAATTTAAATAATAGTTGAACGCATTACTTGAGTTAAAGCAACCGTAAGAATATGGGTACTTAAATGAAAATGTTAATTGTTGATATGCATCACAATGAACCTTAATATACTCCAATATAAACTTATAAAATATTAAATCAGCAAACAGCATAGTTGTACACACATTGTTTAGGTATTTCACTAGTTTTTGTAAATTTCTGTATCGTAAAATATATCGAAAATATATTTTTGGAGTTTTTCATTGTTATTGACATTTTAATTGTTTATAATATATAGACCAGGTAATGATTTTTTACTTTTTATTCAAACCTATAAATAAATGGCAAATGTAATTGTTTTAATCAATATAACTATCCATAATAAGATCTATGTTATTTTTTTTGAATTTTAAGACGAGTGCATATGCATAATATTTTTTTGAAAATTATTTTTAAAACTATCAAAATTAGTAAATTTAATTTATCTAAATCTTATTATACTTGATTTTTTATGTTTAAACTAATCTTCAAGCTTCCAACAATTTTACCCACTACAATAGGTGTATTGTATAGGTATTACATTTTGCTACAGTTAATTGTTTAAATTGCTCAATTGTTGTATAGAACTTGTATCATCTTTGATTAATTTGGTCGATTTTTAGGTACATACTATTACATTCCTATCTACTATATTATATAGTTGTTACAAGAGTTCTCAAATTCCTAATCCGTTCCCGGTTTTGGGTTTAAACAAACGAGATTAATGTACAAAAAACGAAAGCAAAAATACTGTTTTAATGTTTTTGCACAACCGTAGTGAACCGTGTTTCAGAAGACTTATCAAAATTAACTGGATAGTCGGCCCGCCATTATTCGATAAAAAAAAAAAAAAAAACACAAAAAAAACAACAATCAAACAGACATCGAACAATCCCGTACACCGTGTGCTTTATAATGCACAATATAATATTTTCTTTCGCATCGTTACGCAGTTTTGTTATTATTTGCAGTGTGTGTGTGTTATGCGTCTATAATATTATAATGTCGCTTTCGCGTTTGCTAGTAAAGACCGAGGTCGAAAGCAGCTGCAGTCGTCGTCGTCGTCGTTTGAATTTGTCTACTATTGTTGCTATACATACTAACACCATACTTTATATTACTATAAACAGTATAGTATAATAATGTGTAATATATATATTATGCGTACACCTAATATGCCAGCGACGAAATATATTGCAAAATTTAGAGCTAAGAGCTTAATAAGCTATAATAACAATAATACAGGTATAATATATTATATATTTTGGACAAACAAACATACTACATTATACGTATGCGTGTGTATTATTACATACCATGGACCATGGTATGTGTATTATATAATACCAAATGATTCATTTAACACAAAGCCCTCATCATTTCAAAAACTATTAATGTTTTGAAAAATATATTTGTTAACGTCATTTTAAGTCGTTACAAAACAACACTTATGAAAAGAAATAACATTTTTTCTTTTACAATTTTTATCGTTATCATTTTTTAAGTTTTTAGTTTTTGGTATGACAACATATAATATACGTCCATTGTTTATTTCATATTCGTAAGCGGAATATTATTCGTAGTATTTCGATATATTATATAAATAGGAAATTTCAGACGAGTTATAATTCTGTTTAAAGTATAGATGAGCGGAATTTAATTACAATTAATGTAACTTTGTAACTCATAAAATCTCGTTTGTAATTCAATTTTTTATGTATCGAATAGTACTCGGAAAAATATTCAGTGAAAAATGAAATTGCCGGTCGTTTCGTTCGAATAACAACCGTTGTTGAATATTCAAAAACTGCACAATTAATTATTAGACGTTAAATATAGCGGATTTTTTTTTTATAGATTTTACCGAATAAGTCGTTCAAATTTAAAAATTATGTAGTTTAGGTAGTAAAAAAAATTAATCTCATGAATATTTTCGGCATTGTCAATACTCCACACTTTCAAAAATAAACTCAAATGAGTACATGAAAGTATAAATATTATGAGTTATGGCCAAAACTGTGATGTGAATATGTGATATACTAATTCGATCGTGATAATCATTGGTGAATTTAAGGAAAAATGCCCTTGTAGCCTACAAACATTATAAAGGGTCTAATAAAATAATTACTAGGGTAAGCTAGATAATATTTTCGTTTCTTAACACATGTTTTAAATTACCTTAGTTATAATTAAATTAAATAAGAATTAAAACAAGAAGTTAGTTAGGTTGAAGTTAACCGTCGATAAGTTTAATGTCAAAACAGTAACTAAATAGCTTTATTATTTTAAGTGAAGTATTCATATTGAAAGAGAACATTTAGATAACTATATTATGCAAAGATGAATATAAAAAAAAAATGTATAAACACTATCATTTGTAATACTTGCAATCGTGGACGATAATATTATATACAATATAAAAAATAAATAAATGATTCAAATCAATACCATGGTTTGTTAACATGCGAGTACTCGTTTGAGATGTAGTTATAATAGTAAGTTGTTGCCCAAGTCGATATGACGATATATACACATGACAGATCATTCTTGAATTATTAGATCTAGTCAATTTCCGTTTTGATTTTGAGTTAAGGTACCAACAATTGTGAGAGGCTGAGTCCAGTTACATACATGGAAAAGTTCCCAGTCCTCAAATGTCCATACTTGCTAAGTTTATTTTGGAAAATACTATTAGTATAAACCATTCAATCATTCATAAATCATAACTTATAAGTCACATAATATTTTTGATGAGATGGACCTCTGCACGACATTTAAATGAATCGGTCATTTCAATAACGACATAAGTAATTAAATTTAAACTTTACAGGAACTAAAAAAAACTTTACTACTCCAAAAATTCAACTCTTTTTGCATTAACACCTATTTACTAATTTATTTTTATGGTTTCTGATATTCATAATCCATAGTTTTAAATAGTCCAACTTTTATCAAAATGCATCAAATTGAGATAAAACATATTTAACTTGCGTTGTTTTCGCAGGGAATATTCATAATATACTTTTATTACTATTATAATAATATTACACAAGATGAAATACATTTTTTTTCTAAAATAAACAACAACTTAACTTTTTTTTATGATATGACAGCAAAGTCAGTGACTTGAGTAGTTTTTGCAGTTATTATAGTTTATTATAGTAAATTGTGTATTAAATATTAGTCCTGACATATGTAGTATTTTATCACGTGTATTATTATCAAATTTGACAAAAAGTCAATATTGAAAAATCGGTGACTTATGTCGTTTTTGAAATGACCGATTCATTAATAAGATCGGCACATTTCAATATATGTAGAACCAAAATCTTGTTGTTCTTAGATTTTCGGGACTTTGGGTTTCCACTACAACTCTTCCTATACGATATCGTAAAATACGTGACTTTGAACTTCTTGTTCGCTGTTATTACTGCCCACGCACGTTTTTGTACGTTAAGACTCGCCACAGACCACATCCGCTGCAACTCGACAACTGCAGCTATGGTATTGTGGATTGTTTTTCCAGAAATTTTCAAGCTTTACACCTGTCTCAAATATTGTAATAACTATAATAACGTTATATAATATTGTGCGTCGGATAAATCGATCGCGATCAATGTAAGTTGTCGCCACCGTCCCTATAAATCTATAATATACCCGTTCGCCTACCGATTTACCTCATAATAGTATGTTTTTGTAATAATATGTTTTGCTATACAATATTGCTCGACTCATATTCATACTAGGTATTTATTTATTTGTTTTTAAGGGATTACAGTGATTCTGGTGAAGAGCTATCGGACGACGACATTGAAATCGATTACGAGGACGACGAGGACGACGAAGAAGTGGTAGAAGTGAAACCGTTTCCGCCCGTCGCCAGAAGCGTTTATAAAAAGAACGACTGAACCACCGCCGTGTTTTGTTTAGTCGTCCAGCCAGCCATTGTATAAAAATAGTTAAAACACATATTTTCTTCTTTTTATAATTGTAAATTAAAAAAAAAAAATAAATCTTATCTACTAAATAATAATTATAATAGTAATAATAATACTTAATCATTATAATGGAAGTTCAAACGGTCGAAAAGAAACCCAACACTGGAAAACAAACAGTGACGGCGACTGAAGAGACGTCGTCAGTGGCTGAACGTAGCAAAGAGGTAAATTATTATGAATAGGAAGGTGCGCAGCACAATTTATTATTATTAATATTATTCAGTGCTGCTGTAACGATGATGCACGCATCGGCTCTTAAAGGGGTGCCGTATAGGCAATTTCAACGCGAATTGTGAACAAATATAATAACCGTTAACAATAGTTTATTCGAGCCCGAGACTGTAACCAAACCGAAAATAACCGATATTAGTTCATAAGATTGATAGTCTAGAATGTGATAGTATATAAATCAATCATTTTCAAAATTGTTAAGCTATGACCCCAAAATCAAATATTCAATTTTTTGCTTTACCTATATACAGTATAATACTATTATGAGTTGTCTAAAAAAAACTAAAAATAATATCAGTATTCAGTTTTTTAACACGTATAATAACTTTTCAATGAGTTAAGATGCTCGAAAAAACTGGCCCTTAGATGTGCTCGGAATTTGTAAAATAGTATGTTCTCGCGTCTGTCCCGTGTGACCATTTTGCGTCTCTGTCAGACCACCTTTCTCGGTTACCGAACAATTTTCGCGCTGAAAATAAAACAATCAGTAGGGATCTCTATTATTAGTAGAGAACGGATTTTATTGTAAGTATATATTTTTATTAGAATGAGATATTTTAAATCTGATAAAAGATGTATACGATTTAGATCATTCTAATTAAAATAAACCCAAATTTATTTTACATATTTTTACATATTTTGGTATAAATACATATTTTTACATATTTAGTAAATAAGTACATATTTTAGTACTTATTTTAGTGATTTTTAATTTTCGACGACATTAAACTCAAGGGCACATGGGGAAAACAGTCAAAAACAAATTTTCCGATATCATTGGAAAAAAATTTGGATTTCAAACTATTAAAATTATCAGAGATATTTTAATTGGTAAAAATCAACAAGGCAATTACGGCAATCGCCCCGATCACATCTGTTGACGTAGAACGGTCGTTTAGTCAATATAAGAGTATACACCGACCAAACCGTCGCAATTTTTCATTTGCAAACCTTCAACAATATGTTGTTTCGCATTGTTATGTTCCAGAATAATACTAGTTTTATAAACCTACATCGTATGTATTACTTTTATTTATAAAAAATTTTTTTTTGTAATTTTCAATATCTACTAATACATTTTTTCGATATACCTACATATTTTTAATTTTTTTTTTTACATATTTTAATATTATTTTTACATATTTTGATAAAAATAATTACATATTTATGTACATATTTTGATTTTTTTATTACAATAAAGTCCGTTCCCTAATTATTATTTATTAGTATTGTCGTTATTAATGGAACGACATGAGAAAATAGTATTGTAACGATGGACGTGTTTATGAAAATGTAAAAATGTACTTACACATTGTTCAGTTCCGAAAAGAAAAATACTTGATAAAAAATAAATATTTATAAAAATAGTGTGTTTGTATACAGTTTTCACAAATACGAGAACACAAATTACTCAAAAAACGAGAGACCATTATATAAATCAATAGACATAATATTATATTCACTTTAAATTTATTATAATAAATGATATGACGACGATAATAATATTATACATAATACAGCCAGTGGTGTAATAAAACGTAATATTATCTTCTTTTCTTTCAATTTTTTTTATCGTAGTTCTAAAATCAAATTTTCGGTTGCTTTTGTTATTTTCCCCGTCGACGCGAATAAATTACAGTAGATAATTTTAGATAACCGGGCGATCTCAATTATTATTATTATTATTATAATAACATCCGAAAGTTTATTTACGACGAAAACGCATATTATTTTGATTTGTTTTGTGTACGTAAACTTATTGTCCCGCTCCCGAGTTTACGAGATATCAGTACACATAACGTACACCAAAGTAAACGCGTTGCCCGAAATCGTTCCTTAAAAATATAGTCTCTGGATAATATTTTATTACAAAACGAAAAACACAAAACAAATTCACAAATTGTTCGAATGGGTCTTGAAATATTAAATTGTCTTATACACGCGTGTTCCGTGTCACCGAATCAGCGGCGGATCCAGAATATTTTGACAGGGAGGGCACAATAATCATTCTTGTAAAATGTATTTAAAAATATAATAAAATAAATTAATCTAATATATATTACTATATTACTTGACAGGAGGGGCACGTGCCCCTGTGCCCCCCCCCCTGGATCCGCCACTGCACCGAATCCTTGATATTTTTTTTTAATTCAAGACGGGACCATCGTAGCAGAGGACGGCCGTAATAATTGTTTGTGCGGTAGGTAGCAATATTGAAGTATTGCTCAACTGAAAAAACGAAATTAATGTTATTCCGGTTTCGTACATCGAGGTGCCGAGTACACACCTAGATCTACTTACAATCTAATAATATATGACGGGACATCGAGATTTTAGTGTTCATTTTATTTCTGTTTTATATACAACTACGCGTGTGCAATTTTAAAATCTAGCATATTATAATATATATATTTCATTTATATTATTGAAGTTAGTTCGAGAGTATATTGATCCACTTAAATCTAATAATTACACATATAAACCAGCTATAGATATACAATAATAACCCGTTGTATATATACATATTATACCACCACCATCACCGCACAATATAATATAGGTCACGTGTTGTGACGTTCGGTGTAAGTTGGGTTCATTCGTTTTGCACAATTTTATTGATACTGCATCATATTATTACCATCTCTGTTTCTTTTTTTTTGTTCAATTTTTACGCCTGTTTGGCTTTCTCGGCACAAAATATTAACTTTTTATTCAATAAAAGTGATTTGATCTTCACCCATTATTGCGTTGTGAGTTTTATTTGATTATTATTATTGCTATGTATTCAACATGTTCCTAAATTGGTTTTAAAATCCACGGCCCTTCGGGTCTTGCCTCGTGGTCGGTGACCTTGCCGAAATAGAGACAGGCGACCACTTCACTAGAATTTACCTTTTTGAAAAACCGCCGAACGGTCACAGCGTGTACCTACGTTAACAGTGTGCCGAGACCAATTGAAAACACTTAAAAAGTATTCGGTACAACTCATGACGTCAATAATAATAATAATATATGAGCCGTACGTAACTAGCTATTTTTCGAGTGCTTTCAGGTGGAAAAAATAATGACATACCGATAGATATACAATATACATTATATACGAACATAATATCAGCGTTTTGACGCTCGCGGGTGTAGTATAAGGGGCGAGGGGATGCAATGAAAAAATGTAAAATCGCCTATGGCGGCACTTTATACCCTTTTTGAATGCGTTAAAAAGAAAAACCCTACCACGTGCAATATACCGTAAAGGGACGTTTCTATCAACCGCCGCCAGCTCTGCGTCGGGGTGGCGTTTTCGGGTTATCGCGGAACTGCGGTACAGAAGTGCCGAATAAAACGTCATCGCGGATGCCACTAAACCCAAATTCCGTGTACGTAATCGTACTCATATATATATATATATATATATATTGTAACATATCGTGGGAAAATAAACGTTTGGCGAACCTGATCGCCTCTGCGTACGCGAGTATAAACAACCCGGTATACGCGTACCTATACATTTAATGGCTATAAAGTAGATCAAATGAATTCATACGGGGTGATTCACCCCAAGCATGCTCACCCTCGGTTTTCCATTTTGTTTACGATGAATCCATTCAGAGATTTTAGGAATTTTTGATTTAATTTCAGGGCCATAGAATTTTCAAATAATTAAGTACCAATAGAACCTTATAATACAAGTACCGACGTTTTTAATTGCAAATTGTTTAGCAGATGATTTCTTTTTAAATGCCCGTGTATTTAAATAAAAATTTGAACTAGTATAGTTTTTGAGTTATTAATATTAAACTAATCATACTATATAAATTATACTAGGTAAGGATAATATTCCTAGGTTATAATACTTCGAATAAATATAAAATGCATTTTAAAATTGGATGTAGTATTTATATTTTTTACAAACAAATTTTACAAATTATAAAATGTTAATAGATTAAAATTAACTACAATCATTTTCATACTAATCATAGCCCCCATATTCCAAACATATTATCATCATTGACCTATAATTATTTTCAATAGAAAAAGTTCAATAACCTCAACAACTCGTTCGAAATCCTATTTAGAAAGTTTTTAAAACAAAAACATATTACAGAAATAAAGGGCTAGTATTTCTCATTAGATAAAAAAGAAGTTGGTATACATGACAATCTTTAAATGGTAATTATTATTATTTGAATGATCTTTATATAGACCTCGAAATTTCAAAAACTAATGAAAAATACGGGGGCGAGAATGCTAACAAATAGAATCACTGTGTATATTGTTTTTATGTTCGCATCTATGTACCTATATATATTTTTAAATTTTATCGCCAATAATTAATAAGATGCACAGTTTAATATTATGATATCTTGATGCGGGTAATATATTATTGCATCAATATCTATTAAGGTTAAGCATAAAATACATGTTCGATATGCATGTGACGTAGTAACTTCGACGTTTTGGAGGTCCGGTTAGGTTAGGTACAAAATACAAAATACAAAATGAATACAATTTTTGGCCACAACGAAATAGAGTTTGGAAAACATATTGCTTTACATTATGAGTAATATACGAAATTGCTTTTGAGCAATTAATTACTGTTGATAAAAGTAGGAATATATAGAATGACATTGTACTATGAGTTATTATACGATATATTATATTGTTTTTAATTTTTATTACCTACCTATTATCGTTCGGGGTTTTCTATGATTTTTAACAACCATATTCTATTGTAATCGATAAATTATTACTCCAATTTAAGTCGGGTTAATTCAAAGTTCCAAACCAACAGACAACAACTAACGACAATAATTGCGTTTTAAAAATACAAACTGTTTAATTTGAGTAATGAAAAAATAAGAAACTTTTTTCCTTCAAAAACAAACAAACCCACTTTGTAAAATGTATAGCTTTCTCCACATCAACTATTGATTTAACAGTTAAGTCCAGAAATTACCACAAAGCGTGTATGGGTGCACAATGTGTTTAATTAGTTAGCAAATTTACTTTTCGACTCATAATATATGAGTCATTGCATTTATTAAACTTAAATTAAATTTGAGGAGCGTGTACCTAGTTTAGGGAACTAACTTATACTTACTTCTGTAACTCATTAAGTGTAAGTTCGCTGCAGCTAACTGGATATTGAGTTCAAACAAATAAAACTACGCACATTTTCCTATAAAAAATTATATTGAGTAGCTTCTGAATTATTGAACTTAGATAATAATAATCCACGTTAATATAGGTTTACACGATGCGGGGATTTGATCATATTTTGAAACTATAATAACCAATATTAATCAATTGCTTGGTTATATTTTACTGGATTTAATATGTGAACCTCCCCATGACCAAATAGATCTATTTAGTAGTGAATCACCCTATATTATGGGCTGTGTGTGATAAATATTATTCATGCGTCATGTTGTATTTATATTTAGTTTATGAAACTTGCTGGCGGGTCTATGCCATTTTACATGGTTGACATACCATGTTAATATTTAAGGTTGACAATTCAACTGAAAATATTTTGGGTGGTAGTTTACTTTTAGATGTTAATATATTATGTGCCTGCAGTGTACGTAGAAAACAAAGCACATATTTTTATAACTATTCGAAAAAATCTCTCTCTCTCTCTTTCTCTCTCTTTCTATTTATAATATATTTTATTCCGTTTTACAGAACTATTTTTAATACCCGACCAGAACCGAATGAATTCACTTTTGAAATATCATAATAAACTATTAGAGCTGCCTTTGATTTTTTAAGAGAAAAAATGTTTTAAATGTTTTATTTTTGTTTAATTATGAGCAAAAAATCCTGCCAATCGTGAAAAAATTACGACGTTTCCCAAAATATCACAATTGATGTCCAGGATGTTTGTTTGTTTTAAGATTGTTAATTTTCTTTGCTCCGCATCGCAGGTGACCAAAGACACGGCCAACTCGCATCTGGAGCAGAAGGCCAAGAGCGTGCAGTCGGAGGAGTCTACCAAGTCGGTGTCGGAGTCGGTGGAGAAGCTGGCCAACGGGGGCGTGAAAAAGAAGACGGTAATGTCCTCGTCGCAACAGTTCTCGTCCGAGGAATCGTTCGAGGAAAGCTGGTCGTCCACTGGGCCGCCCATCACCACCACCGTAACCAAGCAAATCGAACAATAACGACAATAATAATATTATTCTATTCTATTGTAACTGCTGTATTTCAACAATATTTCACGACGATGATTGAGTGTACGATACCGCGTGCCACGATGTAATATTGTATCTTATAATAATAATAATATTGTATTTATCATTGTTATACATATTAATATATTATAATATTATACTCGTACGCGCGGGAGTACTACAGTCATCATATCGTCAACTATTGATATAATTTATATAAGAATGTTAATGTAATATTATGTCATATTTTTTTTCGATTGTTTTCAACGCACACAATAATTTTAACCGGACGTCATACAATATATATTACATATTATTATACTAGTGCCATTAAATATAAGTACAGATATTAATTTGATTTTTGTATATCTACCTATGTATATGTATACATATAAAAATGGATGTTGGTTTACCCAAAGTTAAATTACTCAAAAACTACTTGACCGTTTTCAATAAAAGTTCCATCACCATAGATTCCTCGAGACTTGGACGGTATTTATAGCTTATTTTTTCAACCCCTATAGGAAACTAAAGGGTATCTGCTCACAGTCTCACACATGATTTTTTTCAGCTCTCGAAACAAGAATATTGTTTGTTATTTATTTATACGGTTGCCATTGGTTACATATATTATGTCCAATAAAATAAAATGTAAAGGCCTTTCTTGTTGTCCACCCTCGGGTATCCAGTACAATATCGACTTGCACCGGAGATGGCTGAATAGCTTAGACACTCAAATACGGCTTTCGATTTACACTTTTATTTTACATACAACAAAGCACCGGAGCGTCGTCCGCGACACGACGCAGTTGGATTGCCTACATGCTAGGGAGTTTAATTGCACGTAAATAAAAGTTTACGGGTGATGACGACCAGGCGGGGAATGGTAAAAAAGGGCACGAGATGTTACATAATTGTAGGAAAAGTAAAGTATATGTCTCTAACTGACTATCCGATGTATATGAATGTGGTACAGATTGGGGGAAAATATATTTTAGGACAAGGGATGCTGTAGAATATCCTATACCATCACAGCCAGACACCAGTTCACACCGAATGATGACTGATAGCTCAGGACACGGTTTTCGACTTAAAACTTTTTTTTACATATAAAAAAGCACCTGACGATCGACGACCCAAAGTGCCCAAGTACCCAGTCAGATATCGACTTATAACGGTGATAACTTATGCCTATAGATCGGGGGTTGGAACCTGTGGCTTTTTGGAAAACGCATCAATCCAGTGATAGCTCCTTAGCACATATTAACCAGTGGGGCTCTATGAAAATCATGATTCTACAATTTTTTTTAAAAAATGGCTCATTTACAAACGTAAAGGTTTTGGGCCCCTGCTATAGATATTCGATTATGGATTTTTACTAATTATGACTTCAAAATAGCACTACCGGGCACAACAAAACATGCGTTATGTTGATAAAACAATAACAAAAGAAATGAATAAAGAAAAAATGGCCTGATGATAAAAAAAATTAGCCTTCTTAAATTTTGTCACTTTCACCCCTATAATATAAAATTCAATTGAAACCAAAGATTTAATGTGAAGTCTGTACAATATTGATTCTAAAATAAGTTGATAAACCTACTCGTAAGTTAATACATGCATTTGCATAATAAATCATATCGATATCAATTTTGCCAAACCGTATTTATTATTACAACGTCAGTTGAAACATCACGTATGGAAAATGGCATATTATTATAGAGCTTATCGCAAATATAAAAGAAGAGTCATTTATACATTGTGTTTAGACTTCCTGTAACTATTATAATATTAGTAGAAATATGGAATAATAGACATTTTTTTTTACAAATATACCTATCTATAAAAAAACTAATCTTTAGCAAAGGGCGGGACAGCTAGTTATATATAACGATTTAATCGATTTTAGTAGTTGATTCAGAATAATATATTAATTCATCGTATAGGGCGACCTATAGGTTATTAACTATTGTCTTAAGCCACAATTTGTTGTCATTACTGTCTACAAGATCTTTACAAATGGCAATCCGCAAATAATTTAAGTTTAATGAACAAAGAATCGTTTGATGAATATGTATATTATTATGTAAGCATCTAATGTAGAAACAACGGGCGTTTATTTGTTGGTTATCATTTAAAGTTTGGACAAGACAAATAACACAGCAGGCAGGTACCTACGTAATTTCTGGTATGTACCAGCACTAAGGACTAAGGTCTTCGACAACAACAATCAACTACCGTCCCACTATTTTATATTTTTTACGTCAAAATGTTTGTATAAAATAAAAATAACGTTTCGCTTACGGAAATAAAATCAAAGGCATCCCGCAAACATTGTTAACAAATTTAGATTGAGAAAGACATGGTACGTTTTATAAATACATTTTATTTCTTTTCAAAATTGTGCGAATTGATTGCTCCGTAGCAAGTTGAAATATCACCAACACCCTGTATAATAATATTTTACAATGTATAGCTGGTAGTTCACTTTTATTAAAAAAACTTCTCAGCTAAAACCGTCGCGGCGCTTAAAATTCATCGTCGTCCACAAGTCACAACACACGAGGATGGTATGCATCGTTGTTAACTGTACAAACCACACATATATTGCGATGATATATATATATTATTCTGAAGGTTGGCATGCATTTTGTGTGTCAATAGTCCACGCCGAGTAGGAATATAGGTTTATACTATATGTGTGTAATACGAGCGTCGAATAGTAAGTACCTAACAATAACAACAAAAGTGTATAATATATTATTATTATTGTAACGACGGACAAAATATAACTGTACCCACGCACGCGCGAGCCTATATCGTCCTCGCTCACGTAAAACATTCCAAGTCCAAAATATCAGTTATCGGAAGAATTTATACGTCCTATAATAATATTGTAATATGTTATAAGAATAAAACATAGATATAAGTGTGTCTTTACCGCCATATTTTATTATCTCATGCTAAATAATATTCCCACTTACTCGAAACACGCAAACAAAAAATAATTTAAAATAAGTTTCTAGTAAGTTTATGCTTAGAGTACTGCTTGCAACTTGTTTTTTAATATCGTGGACGATATTATATTATTGGGTTTCGGCCACTTTTGGAAGCCCTCCGCGTGGCGTTTGATGCCAGTGTTGACTAGTATCTAGATAAAAACTATTTCATATTATACCATTATCATCTAGATAAACAAGGAACCGTATCTAAGCCCTAAAGTGAAATATTCCCCATCTAAATAAATAAATTAAAGTTTTTCTCTAATTATCTTTCATTTTTATACTCATTATATTTACTTTTCATTTTGCAAGATAAATATTGTCATCAAATACAATGTATCTTCACGATTGTCAACACTTAAAATACACAAATCAATTTTTTGTCTTACTCACGCAGTAATTTCACAACAGTTTCAGACTAACAGACCACCTATTTAAACGGGTTTTTCTAAAAGGTACAGAATAGAATTTTAATTGAGGTGGAAAGCAAATATATTCATTTTTAAATCAATATAGGCAGTTATGATATCAATATATGATATTATCTACCTGCGCGAGGAGGAGACTTGAACAAAGCTTAAAATGTAATGCTAAAAAATGTAAGTACTAAAACAAACAAACTATTAAAAAAAAGAAAATGTACTCTTCTTATTTTACTCCATTGGTTTTTCATGTTTTGAAATTGATAGTCATATAAGAGTTGGTACCCACCTTAATTTATTTTCAATAAGGCGGATACATTTAAAATTGTCTATGTACAAATATTCGCATGGTTATTTACTTTAGATTAGATTACTTTACTTTACATTAGATTATAGTATTATACATTTATACTATGACGACGACTTCTTCTTCATCCTCCACAGCACAAATAACTATAGACAGATACGTATTTAGTGTTTTGATGGCTCTATAAGTACAGTTTTTATGTAGTCCCTATTACCCCTTCCCATTAACGAAATTGTCACTGACAGCTAATTATTGGATACAACAAGATTGCAAAAACTTATTATTTGGTATAATATTTAAAGGGGAAAAAACTCGGAGGTCTCGTGAACTCGCTTTTTATGTATATAATTTGTCGTGTGTACTTCGTCATCGAGTATGTCATTGTAATAGACGTATTTAATTTGAATTAAATTAAAAATCATTATGGTATACGAAAAATTATGACGGTAAAAAAATTGATATTGTAGTGTTTTTTTGATTGTTTACGTGTCGTTACATATTTTTTTATTTTTTTAAATATATTTTTTGAAGATAAAAAAAGTTAAAATGTTTATACTGAATTTTATATATTATAAATGTGTTTGTTTAACTGCAAAATCAAAACATTATTAAATTGTTAAATTTGTTTTTTTTTTTTTTTAAAAACATTAATTATTTATTTAATTTTCTAGGTAGGTACCCAGATATATAATTAGTTGATAAGAATGTCAAAACAAAATTAACATTGCCATTTATTTTACAATCAGTAGCGCCTTGCTGACGGGTCCATCAAGTATGTACCTATATAATATTATACCAATAATATGCGACTGCATAATATTATGGGCTCTGTCTATCTGTCTCTCTTTCTCTCCCCGAGAGAGCGGGGACGGGGATGGGGTGTAAACTACTGCAGGTGTCGCATAGGTTTAGCTTTTGTAAATTACAATAATTGATGTCTGCAGTGGACTATAATAGTGATTCAATGATTTATTTAAATACTAGTTTCCCTCCCCTCCACCACGTGCTACGTTCGCATCGACACGCCGTTATATATTATACGGTTCATCCGCCGCAGCTGTCACTCGCGTATTCAATACTACGCTCACTGCGCTGACGATAACTTTATGATATAATCGTTATTTGTCGTCTGCGATATATCGTAGTAATAATACCGTCGTCGGCGTAGTTTATGTTGTACCCATCATACATCAGTGGGCATATTATTAGAAAGGTTATAGTGCGAATCGCCGAAGAAGAGCGGTACATTATTTATTACTCAAAAAGAATATTATTATAAAGTTCCGATCCGAACGCGACCGCATTGGCTTTTTGTCGAAATACAACATAATATCTAACGCAGTACAGAACAATATTATAATTAACATGGCTCAGACAAGCTGCAGGTCGGGCGCGGTTGTGGTCTACGAAATCGGATTCTTCTGCGTACTGTTCGCGTCCGTCGCCTCTGGTGAGTACCTACCAATGTATTTTTTATTATTAAATAATTTAATATATTTATTTAATTATTATTTTTTATTTAATTTGATACCTATCAAAATATTACTGGGCCTGTGAGACAGGGGCTCGCGGGGAGGCCAATGGTTATCCTGAATTACAAATATTATTAATAATATAGGTATACGTTTGAAACATTGTAAAACATAAATTAACAATTATTAAATGCATAATAATATTTCTGTGTGCGTGATATAATAATGTTAATTCCACATATTATATGGTATTCTATAGTTCTATATTCTATATAATATATCGCCCTAAAATTTATCTTAATTTTTCACCATTTGAAATTTAATAGTTTGTCATCGAAATAAATCTAATTTTTGAAATAGTAAAAATAGCCATTTGTTCCAGTCTAACTTCTATAGCCGATTAAAAAAAAAAAAGAAATCCGTTCGTAATGACTAAAGTTTAATTTAAAATCATTTACGTTTTTGATATTCTTATTCAGTATTATAATATAGTTATAAAATAAAACTCTAAAATAGTGAAGAAACCAACCTCTGAAAATATCCATCTCGATATTTGCCACGACATTATATTATAGCTTGCGGCAAAATTATTTCACTGCGATCCACCACTTTATTATCTGGCTTATTGTAAGTACCATAATAGTGAGAAAGTACAAAATGCGTATACTTTTTGTAATTTGATATTATGTTAAGTGCGCTGCAGTTGATAGGACATAATGTACAAGGAGCCAGAAGGTATTGAAATTCGTTATTGATATCATTTTTTAAAATTTTACATTCCATTTATTCGGTGTGGTTTGATCGTTTAAAAAAATCTAAGAATATATGCTTATCAAAATACTTACAATTAGAAGCATTTTATACATTTCAACCATAAATAATTTATCGTTATTAACATAGCACATTTAGAGGATTGGAAACTTTGCATATTACGTATGACTGAAATATTAAGTGTTTAAATATTATGTACTAAGACAAATATACAATTTACATAGCTTATTGCATGCGATTTACCGCACATGATTGATGTTCACATTGTGAATTTGTGAACCATAATATAATGATAATTTTTTGAAAGTCCAGTGTGGTGTACATTTGTATAAAATACCCACAGCGTATTTTGGCTGGAAATTCCAATGTGTATGGTGACTGTTATGGAACTTTTCTACTTTACCAGACACCTCCATTTTTTAGGGTTTTTTTTTTAAAATTCAGGAATAATTATGACATTTTAAAAATGATAGCCCGAAAAAAATATGCGTAAATCATTAATTATACATACGTTTGAAAACTGATCGTCCGACGTCGACGGCTGGTCGTGAAAATATTTGTTTTTCATCCGCGTAGCAGCTGTTGCGGGGATCGCTTGTACATCAGCGCTTCGATGTAATTAATAATATTGTCTTTCGGAATATTATTATTTTTCTATTGTCCTGTTTTCTATAATACTCAGGTCAGTTAATGTATAGTAGGTACCACCTACCGGCCTGCCTTACTCAAGTGATTCCAATAATATGTTTGGGTAGAACACTTGCCGTCGTAGATCGGTAAAATTAGGATAGTTAATAGCATTGCGAATTTGCGAAGGTTCTAAACTTAATAAACTAATTAAATATTAATAACTAATATCTAAACTTAATATATTTACAAATTATAACTTTAATAATAATTATTAAATTTATGTTGAGTACATTTGAATATAAAAGAAATATCAATAAAAATATTAAAAAAATTAAATACAATATCAAAAACAGGAATTTATATTTATTATAATACGTCAATAATCTCAAACGATTTCATGGTACAATAATATATTATTTTTAACATCAAAAATTTTTAAAATTTGTTCTTAAATGTTTAAACACTGATCTATTTTTGACATATAATAATAAAAAACTGCTTTTGATATTGTGCTTTAATTTTTTAATTTATACTACTAATATTTTTATTGATTGATTGATTTATTATTTTTTTTTACATCCAATTGTTCTAACTTCCAAACGACTACGGCCATTTTGGTCTAATTATTATGTACCTATACACAACACTATTTTAATGACAAACTTTATTGGAGTAATATTTTAAAAATTTTTCCGATGAACTAATTGTATAATATTTATACTGACTTTAAAGTGGGCTTTACATTTTTGATTTTCACATAATGGTCAACTTACTTACCATTTTTAATGGATATTTAAATGTTAAGTCGTATTATAAACTGCGAATAGTTGTCATTATATGTCAATACTTAAACTGTATGGTCTTTATAGCAGCTATAAGCACTGCGAAAAATCCTCCACAGTTTTTCAATATTGCATGGAGGGAAAAGTTCAAATATTGCAAGACATAAAATACTATAAACACAGAAGGGAAAAACTCTAGTTCAAACTGGGTTACATTTTAGAGGTAAATAATTGGTCTATACACGACCTTATTTTAAATTACTTTTACTAGGTACCGTAGAAATTAGGAGCACAATTATTTTCTTCAATTATATTGTTTACTTTTTCGTTCCGACCGTCATTGGATGGTTTAATAATACAAAATTATTATACTGATGTCATTATGATAACGATAAATAACGTGTGTCGAGGGGACTAAACATAAAAAACATACTTACAATAATGGTTCATAATGACTTGAGAGCCCTCGCTACCTACTCATTTAATTTTTTTTACAGTTAAGGTAGCAAGAAAATTGTTTTTATTATAATAAATTTTGTACGAAATAAACAGCCATTCATTTAATTACATTATTAAAAAAAACGCGTTACATTTATACAATTTTGTTTGGTTTTTGTCCATTGTAACGAATTATTATAATAGGATTTTGTGCTCGACTATCACATAAAAAAAAACAATTCGAGAACTCAATTTCCTATTTTTTATCGATTAATGTTAAAAATACATAATTACGAGAAAAAACCAAACAAAAACCCCTTAGTTCAAGCTAATTAAAATCAATTAGTCAATTAATATATTGTTATCATAAAGTAGTTGCAAATATAATATTATTATGGAGGTACTTATCACAATATTGATGATTGTTGTGTATAATGTCATCGAACAATATATTCGTTGTAGGTATATACTACCTACTACCTGCATTAAAAATATTATAATCAGAACGTCGTATGTGAGACACTATTTTGAACATACGGGTAACTCACTTGAATTAAAAAAAAGGAGAAAGCTAATTTCACGATAAGTTTAATACAATTCATGATAAATTATGTTAGATGAATTGAAGAGGCTTATATTCTAACCATTCTCGCGAAGCAATAAACTGACAAATTTAACAATTTTTCCAACGAGCTTTTGACGTTGAGAAAATGAAATCGCTTAAGTATGCTATATGCGTTTTTGAGATAAAACAGTGTACTATGTTCTTCCAATGAGAAGCAAGCTCATTGCTTTCATTTAACTCATTGTCTCGTTTGTAGAAACACAGAATTTTAACTTTACTGCACAACTTAACACCCAAAGGAAATAGTATATTAATTCGTTCCATCCTAAACTGCGACTTTATTCAGTTTGGCGAAAGTGCTTTGAACCAGAAAAGTTTTTCGAATGTCATTAAGTCGTTACTATAAAACGCGTGTGATGTACTGACGTTGTGTGCATATATATATATATATGTATATATAAATTGTGTAATATGTTGCTAGTAAAGTGTTGAATAAGAAAGATCTACACAATTCCCAGTGGTACTTTATGTCAGTTAATTATATTTCAGTTTCAAATTTTGACTGGGAAAATGTCGATGTATATGGCTATAATATTATATCTATCATTCGCTATCTCCTGAGTTTGATTTACTCAATTCACACGATGCACTATCGTAGGTTTTTTTTATATATTTTTGATTTTTAATTTTGTGATAATTAAAAGAGGAAAAACTGAAAGGCTGACAAAATTCCATACTGTTCGTGAAAATATAAACGATTGATAGTTGATAGACGAAATAATAAATGACGATTATCGATAGATTGTATACTTCTAGACTTCTTTATTTTAAAATATTACAAAAAAGATGTATAAATATATCTTATTTCTCATAATACTTATAACTTAATAACTAACCAATAGTCCGAAACTATATTTTTATGTATCAAAATCCTCATAAAAGTACGCTGCTTAGGAATATTAATTTAAAAATAATGCTGCCATTCAACAAATTAAAAAATGGTAAAACATATCATTTTTTTTTTATAATTTGTTTTGTAATTCCTTTAGGTTATGTAAATAAAATTATCTCAAAAACGTTGGTATTTTTCCAGAAAATTAGTGTTTATCTAAAACATTTAAAATTAAATTATGCTGTATAATACGAGTATACCTACTTATACATTCATATTATATTCACATTTATTAAAGGAAATAATTAAGATACAATAATATATTAGGCATATTATACAATGGTAAATAATTTAAAAACCAACATGGTCCATCAAAACTAATTGCAAATTTCAACATTACATTTGTTACCACCGACGATGATGACATTATGAGGCTCGCCGTCGACGCTCCAATCGATCGACGGCGAATTACAATAATATTAATAATATTAAAATTAATAATCATAATATCGTACGTATTGCAAAAACGTTGGCGGTAGGAATAGATTTTGAAACACCGCTAATCACTATAATATATATATATACCATATAATACAAGACGTATGATATTAATACAACTATATAATATCGTATCGAAACAATGAGATGAACAAACGCAAAGCAATAATACGTGTCCACTATATTATTCTCGTACATACTATTATATCGAATATATCATATGGTTCCGTTGGGAGATTTGAATTGCGATAACATTTTCCGCAAACGATTTTGTCGAATCGAAAACACACACAACATACGGACAAAGCTATCACGCCGTCGCGCTTACATTTATTATTGTTATTATTAATACTTTTTTCTCCGGATATAATATAACTACGGTATTAATACGCGAGCGCAACAAAACTCAAGTTTTCGAAGAGCGCCGTCCGTCCACAAAAGAAAAGATATAAGATCTGCCGAAAAGATACACAAAACTAAAACCATATTCGGTCGGCGAGAAAACTTTAAAAGGGACGTCAAAAGTCAATAATATTTTTGTATTTGCTCCAACAATACCATACGCACTGCGGCGCTGTATACATTTCGATGAAATACGACTTAGATCGAATATTGTGTAGGTAGCAAAAGCACTCGAGACACCAGACGAATTGGAAATCGGCATAAATGAATTATTTTTGCGAACGGCGGTTAGCGAAAAAAAAAACATTTGAATACAAGGGCTCGGATTTATTTGGAAACGATTTGAAAATTATGATCATATTTTTGCATACAGAAATATCAAAAATATACAAGTAAAATTGCATAACATGTACATATTCTTAAAATCAAAAATGTAAATTTAATAATCTCAATAGTTATAAATAAATATTTATTTTTGTGGATCTTTAAAAAAAATGGCGCCATTGTATAAGCATGCCTATAGTATACACATTTATATACTATAAACGATAGTTAAAAAAAATATATCATTGATTATTTTTAAGAAAAAAAACCGTAATTATTGCCATTTTATTGAACTATATATATTTAAAATAACTATACATACCTAATTTAGTTTTATATGCTTTGATTGCTTTCACATACATTTTTGTAATATAAAAATTATTTTATATTTTAAATGAGTTCTGACATACTACTTATGTAATGTTACAAATTAAAAACTTCAGTGGTTGTTATGAAACATGTGGCTTTGTATTTTGAAAAACCTCCTTAGTATATTTTAATTGTTTTCTCAAATGTAACTTTTTATGATAAAATCTTTACATTAGGTGATGCATGGATTTTTTTTTTACCCAAGTCAACTTAAAATAAATTAAGTATTTACATATACGCTGGGGGTCCACGGAATACGAAGGCATATTGTGAGTGCGTAATATATTATGAACTCGGCGACCAAATTATTATTAGTTTTAAAAATCGACGTGTCAAAAAAATATATTTTTTTTCATTTTATTTAGATAAACGTCAGAATTGCTCAAGTACAAAATAATATAACAGTTTATAATCAAATTACATTTCGTAGAATAATAATAACACAAACAAAATAATATTATACATCTTAACTTAACTAAAATTTAACCTATTACATAACCACTTCACTCATAATTTATTAGGGCTGGGATTATGATGAACTTTTGCTAGCTACGCGATGTTTGTCTTATAAAATATACGTCGTTCCATGTATTTCTGGATCAAAATAAGAAGTTTTTATTTTGCATTTTTTGCCAAATTTTCTATATTAAATTCATTTTTTGATATTTTTTAAAGCATTTTACTGTATGATTTTGCTTAAAAAAGTAACTATTTGTAATATGTTAACGCATAACATTGTTTTACCCAATCGAATATTACTAATCGTAATTTATCTAACGGATCGACATAAAAATCGATATTACGAGTGGTAACGGAAAATTAAATGAGAATAATTCGTTGTATGATTTAAAATTCACTCAAAAGGCTTAAAAATTGTGCAGTCCTGCAAAACTTTTTATTAAATTAAATTTAAAAATATTTGTTGGTTCAAAACTTGTTTGAAATAAGTGAATTTTATATTTAAATGAAGGGGCATTATTTTAAATTTTTAGAGCATAAAAGCTTTTTTTAGGGGTTTTAGAACATTACATTCCCAGCTTTACTCATAATAATATACAATGCATATTCAGGTATAATATCATAATATGTACTCGATGTACCAAAAAGGTACGGTAATTCAAAATTATACATTTTAATATTATGAAAGATGTTTGCAAGTGCACACTACACTCTCGCTGTGTACAGTTTGCAGACCTCGTTTTTAGTTTTATGGATTTTTTTTTCTGTACGGCGACGGTTTGAAATGATGACTCGGTCTAATGGTTGCGCATTTACCTAGAACACAGTATAGTTATTATAATAATACAACAATAACATAATATACCGTGGTATGTGACGTGCGGTTTCGATGCGGGGACAGAAGTCCTCAGCAGCCGTTATTACTGTGTTTTCCAGTCCACTAAATATCGCGAATTGTTTCCATGTGCAAGCGTTTTATGTACCTTTGTTCGGCTGATGACAATTTACGAGTACATCTATTTTATTAGTCGTTTCATCATAATATTATGGTACAATATAATAACGATTAAATAATCATACCATGTAGGTACTTACTCGATTAAAGTCGACGTCGTGTGGTACAGAGAATTATTTGATTTTCTCTTCGAACGATCATTATTGCGTGTTTATGCCGTCTGGAAGTTGGCCGTTATAAATATGTTGCATGTATTATTATGATCATAATATTATTATGTTGGTAAACATTTTTGCTATTTATTTCTCATCCGCATCCGTGCCCACGAATAAAACGATTCTCGCCAGTACCAAGAACCGGAAGCAGGAATGAAATCTGAAAATATCAGGATTATCTGGATTTTGCTCAAGACCAACTACTCAGCATTTTACGGTTTATCCGGATTCGAAGGGGTTCGTTTATTTATTCATACGTTTCCCCAAATAACATAATGGATTCATGAGATGACAGCCACCATTTACGGTTTTTTAAGTAATTGTAAGTAATTGTGTTAAGTTTTCTGAATAAAATTATCCATCTATTTATATTGACTTGTGGTGATATTTCGATGACCTACACAATAAATAAATACATTTTAAGATGAGAATTATTTGGATTCCAGATGTATTTCGTGAAATACAAATTATATACTATGCATAAATTAACATAAGTATTGATGTAATAAACATTTAGTATTATTATTATACATTTAATTTTATTAACTACGAAAAATGTAAATTGTTTTTCTTTTCCACTGATTCTATAAATTATAATATACGTCTTATAGATCAAAATTAAAAACTTAATGTCAGCCCGCGGACGATACACATTATTAGTATACCTACGTCCGTATTTTTATACCAATACTATTTCAATAGAGTGTACAGTTTTCAAGTTCTGAACAAGTTTTTATAAATAATTTCTAGGCTCGTTGATCGGCCGAGGAAGAGGACTGATTCAGAATGCACTTAACATGGGCGTTAGAAACACCAACGTCACCAGCCGCAGCGACTGCGTGTACAGGAGAGATGCGGACGACACGTGTCCCGGAGAGGATATACTTTTTCATTATTATACTCTAAGGTAAGCGAAAGTGAAATTATTGTACATAACACTATTGACAGTATACAACGTCTTTACGACACCACAATAATAATATCTAATTATTATAATAGTCTTCGCGTTTCGTGTGACTGCAATACGATAATAGCACGCGTTTATAATATATAATCATAAATAATAATAATACATATTATATTATTATTATTATGCTCATGGCGGCCGCGGCGTGTTTATAGCCGACGGAAATAACACCCAAACATCCGTTCAAAATTATAATTATTGTTCGAGTATAATAATATTATATTAAGTATCATTATTGCCTCGTACAAGACGAGTTTCGATTATAACCGTATCCGTACGATGAAACGATAATCAACAATTTATTTATTATTATGAATATTATTAAAGCCAAAACAAAACAACGAGATTGGCTTATTGTTTTGAATCAAATTGTTGGTTTTAAGATTTCAATTTTTTTTATTCTTTGGTGTTGTCTGTATTACCGGGCTTAGTAACAATGCTTTGTGTAGATTGTTTGGGATCTGCACGTGGAAATCAAATAAAGAATGGATAGACCATACCTATGATAAACAGTAAGCACCCACGGGGTGGGGTTTTCGAAGTTTCGGTATACGATTCCCATCGATATCATTGTTACCATTAGTAACCTATTGGTGGTATAGGTGGTAACCATTTTGAATTATCACTGTAAAGTGTAAACTGTCATCAAATAAGTAATAATATTGATTTGATTATTTGAAGTTTAAACAGAAGTACATAAGTATAATATATTATAATGTAATATTGTTACCTAACATAAATGTACAATAATTATTTATTTTAAATAATTTATAATTTTTTTTTAAATAAAATAATAAAAGAAAAAATTACTTGTTTATGGTATAAACAATAGATTACTCTATATCTTATTTTTCGGGAAGGCTCCGGAAATGTTGATGGCTTATAATATCTATTCTACATTATCTACGTTGGTAATACATAAGGATATTATACTTGACCACGAGGGCAAGATACTGATTTCGAGCCTAAAAAGTATTCTATGTAATACGTTGAACGGTTTACTGTAAACCTATGCATATTGACTCCTTTATATCGCTATAGTTATTAAAGTTCTAACCTAACCATCAATGGATGATAAAAAATTGTTGTTCGTATTATTATTTTCTTCTCCAAATATAGAACAATAATATCTTACCTGCACATTGGCACAAAAATAATACACTGTCTGGGGGCCTGGGCAGTCCACTGATCATTTTTTTCTCGGTTCGGATCCAGACATATTTTATGGACTCCCATTTAATGACCAAGGTTACCGTGGAGCTGAAATAAGCCGTTTGTTGTCGTCGCTGCAAAAATCGTTCCGATAGTAGTTTATTCGACCGACCGGCAAATTTGATTGAAATAATTGTTCGATACCTACTATAATAGTACCTGGTAGTGCTGTGTATAAAAAATAACCAGAAAGCAAAAGTACACCGAATGAATAATAATATGTACCTACAGCGATCTAATGCAGTGTCCTGGAACGAAGCCAACCAAGTCGTTTTATTGCAATTTGCGAGTGTTGTTTAAATTTCCTAGACGCGCGCAGTCCGTTTTTTAAGTGCAGAGCAGTGGCGTCGTGTAACCTAATTATTAGTGTACATAAAAGTATAAGACGTCGTGTTTTTCGATTTTGGCAACAGTTTTCGTGTTCGGAAATCGAATAATACCCGTTATTATGCACAACACGCGCATTCGTTTACGAGAATAACCCGACATTGAAAAACGAGGAACGACTGCAAACGCCTAGTAGAAAAAATATTATAACATAATAACCGTCCCTCAGTTTTTGGTTGAGTTTAAGTAGTTTGCGCATCATTAATAGGTTAGGTAAAAATGTACCTCCTACAGAAGCATTTTGTGAACTGATCGAGATCTCACCAAGTGAAAATGCATTCGAGTTTTCCGACTATATTCTAAAAAACTTAGAATTCTTAAGAAATCGTTTGTTTCCTCCTGAATTGTGTGCCGAAGCATAATAGCAATGCGCAAACGGCCTCTAAAAAAGGCCATTCGTAACAATAGCGATGCGCAAACGTCCTAAGATCGTTTTTTAAACGTAGAAAGGTGATGCGATCGTAATCTCCGACCGCAGCGATAAGAGTCGTTCGGTCAGACAGGTCAACTGCGACTGAGATCGGAGTAGCCGCGACAGACTAAAAGAAGCCAAAAAGGCGAATTCTCTGGGAAACTGGCCGAGGTCCAACAATGTTGCAAGGTTTGACTCGTAGTGTGTCCGTCTGCGTACATTATGATATATTATTATGTGTTATTAGCACTCGGCCATGTGTTTTTTTAACTCTATGTTGTACACCGATTCTTCGTAATTCTATATACTGCAACGAGCACTTTACGCGTTTCTGATGTATAACGCTATTATGCGATGAATATTTTAACATTTAATGGGAAACATTATTTTAGTGAGTAAATTATGTTGAAAATGAAAACATTATTCGCCCTGCTAACAAAATAAATGAAAATTGAATACAAAAAAAATTTTAAATTGCTTAATAATAGAGTAAAATTAAAGATACAAGTAGTCGATTAGTTTAAAATATTAATAAAACATTTTAACGATAAAAGAATTGTTGATTATGAAATTGTTTGTTACGTAGAAATTTAGGATTTTATGTATACAATATAGTATTATATTATATACTTATAAGCGAACTATTTTTTGTATAAACTAATGGTCGGTGGGCGATGATGAGGACCTGAAAATTATTAGTTTTTTTCACTCGCTAGTCATCGCCGAGTTATCCATTATATTGCCATAACAAGAGTAGACATTGGGTAGGGCGCATATCAATTCCGATCAATATTTTATTTTTAAATATACAACATAATATATTTTTGAATTATATAAAATAACTTATATTATACTTTAATAACTTAAACATTATATTACTATTGCTTCTATACATTTGAATGGCTCAGCAGAACCGATGAATACCTTTTGGTAAGACATAATGTTTCGATGTGGAATCAATAAATCCCTATTGGATGTGTTTCTGTTGCCCAAACTTAAAATGAAAATTGTACTCGTAGTGAAAATGCTTTAATGCGGTCAAACTACTATCGTTCGACCATTGGTAACGAATTGAAAACAAATCATGCGGAAACATGTGTATGCACTGCCTAACTATATATAGATGGAAACCTATGGCTACCTATAGATGACAGTGATTTAATTCTGTAATACACAATACAGTTGAAAAATAAATACATCAAAATCTTTGAACATGACAAAAATACAAATTAAAAATTGTGCGCAACAATTGATCGTAATAATTATACTAATTAGTACTTATTGAGTAACCGTTAATTGATGGCTATTTTATAGTACCTATGTTTACCTCTGGTAAATTATCGATGCCTGCCATAATATGAAGAATAACTAATTTAAAATGATCGACGGCAAACCGCGTTATTTGGTGTATCTAACTGGAATTATATAAATCATAATCTTTGGTATAGCTTTGCTTGCTGTTTGAAAATTGATGTATATTAAATAATATATTACTAATATTAATCATAACATGTTTGTGGCTAAAATGAATCTATAAAAAGTATTACAAAAATTTATTTTAAGAGTTAAGTAATATTAATAATACATTCATATATCTAGGAAAAATAATTACTCAGTATAAAGTTTTGTTGTCGGATAACACTTGTGCATTATTGGACGAACTAAAAGAATTCTGATATTATATTTTGAAAAGTGTAAATAAATAAAATTTATTCAAACGAGATATTTTTCTCTATTATTTTAATAGATAAATAATGGAATCAGTCCGAAAGTGATTTCGAAAATATCGCAGTTTAAAACAATGCACAACTCCATCCTCAAGTTTTTAGTTATTGTTTTATATCGCCATATACTAGTTTGGTTTTGTTGATGAATTTTATTGTTATTTCCGCCGGACATGAAATGTCTAAACAAAGGCAACGGGTTTTGCTAACTTTATTGACAATATTATTCGGAATTTCCGTGGGTAGTAAATTTGCTATTGACACAATACATTATATGGTTATGCAAACTTTATTATTAAATTTATACAGTAGGTATGCATTTCTTAGTAAAAAGAAATAAATCTCATGTCACGACCATTAAATTCGAGTAGAACCATAAAAAAAAAAACATAACAAATTATTAAAAACAGAATTAATATTTAATAAAATGTAACCGGATAATGAAAGAAAAAGAAAATTATAATCAACTTGTGTAACTTTACATGTTAAGAATACAATATGTATTTCATAGATTTAATATAAATAAGTAATATAGGCTGACAGTCGTCTTCACTAAGATTCGTTTTCCACGTACAATGATTTTATATCATTTAATTCAAATCTAACACATCAATTTCAGTGAACCACAAGCCATCTAATGGCTAATGTGCAGTAGAGCAGTACCTACTTGCCCAACTTTTTTTACTTTTTATTTAAAAAAATAGAAACCGTTGTACTTTCATAGAACATAATATAAATATTGTTGGACAAATACAATTGCTAGTGCATAAAATATTATGAAAGAATGTTGCCAATTTGAAATCAAAAAAACCGGAAACAAATATAGTTATACCTACCCGTTATTATTGTAAAATATATAATACCTACTATTAAGTATGAGTATTCGAAACGAAAACTCTCCGTGAGAAATTTTGATTCTCAACAATATTTGTCACACGCATATTATTATTGTTTTGTACACATAGTTGAAATTATTTAAATCCTGTAATTTACGTTTGTTTACACTACAATATATAAGCATAAAGCGTGTCTCACCACGCGTGTAAATGTCACCAAAAATAATTGTTTTTTTGTGAGGTTCAGCAATTTGGAATACCCAATTTAATAAACACCTTATTTTTCTAAAAATAAATATATTGTTAAATCAATAATATCCATTAATTACAATACGATATTGAACGAGTCATGAATTTATATTAAACGGTAAATGGTTAATAGTTTTTCTATAAATTTAAATATAAAAAACATTTTGTGACCACCAATAAACTGTATAGTTGTTGGTAAGTAATAATTTTACGATTTGGTGATTTCGAGTTGTAAAAAACGTGAAGAGTTTAATATGTGTATTTGTGGTGGCAAATATCGCGGTGAGACACTCAGTATTATATACATTGTTGATTCTGACTGGAATGTAAAAACTTTATCGGTAAACTAATAATACAACCAACATTAGTAATGTATACAAAGTTTTTTCGATGTTTTGCACGCAAAAGTGAATTATTTCTAATCAAACGATATAGGATTTGGATACGACAATTGATTTTTGATGTGCCCGCCTGAAGAGAGGGACCTCTCATTTGAAAAAAAAACATTTTCCGTCGAAAACATATTTTTAATATCTTCGTATATGCGTAGTATCAAGTTACGAATAAATATTAAATATTGGTCTATCTAACGAGCACGAAAATATTTTAACCAAAGGGGTATAAAAAAAAATGAAAATATCTGTTCTGACTCTTGATTACAACTATTCTCGGTGCTGCGGTTGGACGAATTCAATCATCGTAGTATAAAATTAAATCTACCTTAAATACCACTGATAATAATAATAATTTTACTATAAAATAAGATGTCGTTTCCACGGTGTGCTCATTCTTATAAGACTTTCATACCGATGCATTGCTACGGTAAACTGCACAACGAATACGACACTGGTTTTTTGTCCGCCATTATAATATACGACGTAAGTAGTCATCAGAAAAAAAAATGTTTACCTCGATGGTTTAATCGTAGAAGCCGAAGACGGGCGACGGTCATCAGATTTCAGTGCGGCGAGAGCGTCGCAGCTGCGAGTTACCGACAGAACAGCGGACGGGCGTGGAGGCTTTTCGGCGGCGGTCGGGTACAACGAGTATAGGTGGCATGCAAATTAGACGCGTTTCGAAGTTTTGACCAAACACCGCAGTGGTGTGCGTTGTCAAACGGGGTGGCCAGAGGGTGACGAAGAGGGGTACCGCGAAGAATTTACGAGAGAAGTGGGGGACATCTAGAGAGAGAGAGAGAGAGAGAGAGAGAGAAACGAGAGGACGAAACGGCGGCAAAAGGCGGTGGTACGCCCATTCGAGTATCATCGAGCTTAAACGACGCGACAATAAACACAGAATATAGAACAGGAGAGTAAGTTGTAGCCTTATAATATATTATATTATATAAGGACCGAATTTCCTGAAAACCGTTTTCTCCGGGTTTCCTTTGTTAACGACTACTATGTGTGTGTATGTGTGTGTAGATGTGTAGACCGCGTCATCATCCACTCTTTCAGAAAGGTCAAATCATAAACACGCGTGTATACTCACTTAAGCACCGTCAGAGCGGCTTGGCGGGTACACCAATATAATATAAATACACGACGACGCGTATAATGTGTTATTTCCGTACAAAGACAGTTTTTAAAAATCGTCGACACAGAACAAAACGTTGTATGGAGACATATTGTACATAATATATATATATATATATATATATTGTATTATATTTCACAGCGCGTCTGAGAACCCCGAGAATTTTTCACCGTCCCGTCGCTTGGGTACGAAATATTTCGTTTTCGCGATCGAAAGTTACCGCTGTTTGTCTGTCTTTAAAGCACATCCGAATCGAATAAAAACGGCAACGACGATAAACTATTAAACTTTAACAGTGCGTTTTCAAGTCGGCTCGTATTCAACATAAATAAATCGACAAAAATGTTATTTGCAAACTTTTTGAACGTTTTAACTGGTTTTTACTTCTACACGGCGTACGGTGAAACAAAATCGAAAACCTTATAGAAACGAAGATCTAGAGTAGACGAGAATTCATATCTGTTTTGGCAATTTTTGTTTTTGCACCACAGACGATCGGTGTGTCAATAATATAGAATGCGATTAAATTGTTCCTATATTTTGCATTTGTGATGGCGGTGGACCACGGGAGGATATAAATGACCAAACCATACTCTTCCAATCAGGGTTTTAACGCGTTTCATAAAGGTCGTGAATGGTTAATCTATCGTTAACCGTTTATATTATAAATATAATATTATTATTAGTATATAATATACTGCGATAACAATATATAAGAAAGAGAAAAAATGTTACATTATATGAAAGCAAATGTTAAGATTAAATTGACTATATTCCTGTTGGAATGAATCATATCGTATTTGAACGAGCTACTGCCGCCAGAATATATGGAATCTTTAGAAAACTCATTGAAATCGAGTAAACAAAAAAATATTTACACTATCAGAGTGAAAGCACAGCGAAACGAGTAACGCTAAAAAATATTTGCCTATTTGTTTTTTGTATTCTTTGTCAATGTTTTTCAAAATCTAAGTTAAACTCGTTTTTCAAAATTTCGTTATAGAAACTGCGTACAACAATATTGAATTCATTTTTAAACGCTGCCGATGTGGGTACAGTGGTACACGTGTACCGATGGCAAAAGGTGGTTGTTTTATTAAACAAATTGATCTGACATTGCCCATAATATTTCTATTACAAATACATCCAGTCTGCTATAAATCAAATGCTATGTTGATTCTATTTTAAATTCCTCCAATCTATTAAGGTATAAAGAAAAAGAAAACATTTCTCTTTCCATTAACTATTGTATATTATTTTAGCATTTAATTTTTGTTTTTATTTATTGAAATTTCGTTAAAAAGAATATTACTAATAATTTTAACATTTAAAGCGTAATAATTCGCTTCTTTGTATAATATTATAATAGATATTATATGGATACAAATAAATACAAAATTACTATAGAATACATTATAATATATTATTCATTCATATTAATAATATTATTATAATGATGGTAGTGACTGGTGACTACCTAATTATTAGTTACCCTAAGAATGTATTCCCCCTACACGACAATGTACCTCTTTTGCCTATACAATGAGCCGTGTTACGTCACTAATCAAAAAACCATCTGGAAAGTCCATATTGTGTCCACCTCGATGGTTGTGTACAATGTTCCTATATACAACAGTGGATTGAGGTTCAAAATTACGAGAATTATGCTAATTTTAACTTTGATGGTTTTTAATTTTAAATTGAATTATTTACATTTGATTATCGGCTATAAAAATCTGTAAAAATAATAGCACCTAATAGCTTGCAGTATTTTAGTAATGAAATGTTATTTTGGCTAGGTAACATAATAACTAATAATATGTTTTTATAATAATCAGAAATTAAAATTTTTCCAACTTGGTAAATTGTTACTCAATTTTAATTTAAAAATAACTTGACGCCTATTTAAAAAATTACAAAACAAAAGTGCTCAACAGTTTGTTTTTTAACACAAACATGACTTTAGGCTAGTTGTCTATCTAAAATTCATAATCGTAAGAATCTTTTTTTTTGTTACACTTGTTAAAGGTTGCTATGGTGAGCTGTGAATAATATTACAGTATAATATTATTCAGCTAACAGTAATTGAAATTCTTCTTCGAATTGCTTGCATTTCGAAAAACATGCCCATGATACAATGATACAATGTCGGATAACGGAATAAGAATGATTTTTTTTTAAATTTGTATTTTATACCATTAAAACAGATTTTTCTTATACATTTCTGTCGAAACAACATCGTTAAAATAAATATATTTGGCGCGGGGATATACTTAGGGAGTAATATAAAATACACTAAAAACCAAACTGAATAAAGTTCATCGAAAAAAAAAAAACACCGTTTAGTCGTCCAAGGTTTATAACCGTATTATTACAATAAAATATCACGTCACATATTTTTTAAACACTACCTATATGTAATGCGACAATAACGTATCATATTTCAGGAACGCTGGTAGTGGAGGAAAAGGAGGAGAAGGAGGAGACGGGTATTCGAGAATGCAGAAGCAACAAATCGAATTCACGTCACCCGCCTGGCTGCACTCGAGCGGATGGGATCGGTCGCTGCACACGGTGTTAATTGTGCACGGATACGGTGGGGCGGCGCAAGATTACTTGCCCGGTGCCGTGCTCAGAGAAGGTTAGTGTGTGTACTGATAACTTGGTCATTGCATTAATCGCACCATTCGGCAGGGTTTTTCCTAGATGCATATCGAAACGAGTGCCCGGTTCAGTGATTCTTAACCGGGGTAACTACCGCGTACTCGGTTTATGGGTAGCCCCTCGAAATTATTGAAAACCCAAGCATATTAATTAATTAATTTATTATTTTATTAATTTATTAATTATCGTACATAATATTATTTATATAGACCGCAGGGCGCTGCGAGATTTTTAGAAAATGTCTAACGACGCTAGAGCGAAACAAGGTTGAGAACCACTGAACTAAATACTAATTTATAGGTATGACGCATAGTTTTTAACTTCTTAAATCTCTAAAGATTCTAGATACTCACATATTATAATATGAGTACCGTGAAATTAATTTAGTGTGAAAAAATGTTTCAAATGCATGTTTTGATCTATTTATAATTCGTTGAAAACATTTTATGAAATACTGGATGGTTATAACATGATTCACATGTTATAAAAGTGAGCAAGACAAGTGTAGGTACCTGGTACATTAAAAAAAAAACCAACTGACGAAGAAAACAATATTCGTCATAAAAGTTGAAAAATACCGTGAAATATTTTGTAATTTTGATATGATAAATTGCTGGTTTTTTATAAAAATAATATGCCTGAAAATTATATATTTAGTTTGAAATAGTTTAACGTTGTATGAACTAAGAAGTCCTTTAAACTAAAGTTATGATTAAAATTCGAAGAAATTATTAGTGAGTAAATAGTCAGGGGAGACCATTGGGAATCTAATGTAAATTAAATGTATACATTTTCTCAACTCAAATAGAAAACTCACTGGACGGAGTATTTAATTACACATAACTCACAGTACACGTGACAATGATGACTTGAATAAACGATGACGACGAAAGCATCTGACGGTGTTAAATGTAATGAGACTAGACTCAAAAAAGTCAATAATTTAATTCATGTTATCTTTTGTCATGCCAGTAATATGCATAGTTGTGTAAATGTATAAATGAGTCTGTCGAACGACCGTCTCACCAAACTCGGGGTGAATATTTATTCTGATATCATATTTATTTGTAGAACTATTTTTTAAGACAATAATTATTATTTACAAACATTTAGTTTATAAAACATAAAACTATTTCTTATTATAAGCAATTATTATTTGTTGTCGATAGAACATTTTTTTCTCACCATTTTTCAGCAAGTCTCAACTTCAAATTCTATATAAAGATTAATGATGCATACGGTGAAAAATGATTCTGAGTGCAGACGGTCTACATTTTTGGTAACCAAGGTTACCAAATATTTTTTTTAATAACAATATTCAAATTTTAACAAACGTACGTATTTTTTCCCACGATTATAAAAAAATGTATTGATAAATTTCTGGTTTTAACTCATAAGAGAATAAACTAGACCTAATATTCTATCAGAAATTTCCCTCAAAGTTAATGATTGGATCATTTTTAATACTAGAAAAACAATTTTCAGACACAAACATAAATATGTTACAAAACATAATTCTTTGTAGAATCAACATGGCTCACTTAAAATCTAAAACATTATTATTTTATGTCTCCGCGTCATCGTTATTATTAGTAACCTCAGTGCGTTGTTTTGCAGAACTGGTCACACACTCACACGCATTCATGATGGTTTATAAACTAATAATTTAATTTGTTCATCCCTCTCGAGTTTCGATTTTTAAGATTACTTTTGGGAATCTGTTTAACAGCCATTTATATTGACAGGGGAGCCATTTCGGGGCTTAGAGAAGTCGTAAGCACACCTTCAACGTTATCGAGGCTAACGCCTATGCGTTTGATGTAATTATTTTTACTCGAGTGCGGTGTGTTGGCTTTAGTCGGAATCCTCGTTTGCTTTGTTTCGTCACCACGTTTTAAATCTCTGGTCTCCGAGGCGGTGAAAACGAGGTCCTTGAATTGATTTGCTCATCTCCCGCTGGATATTGTTTGGCTTTTGTGTGTACCTCACTGTGACCGCACATGGCGATTTAAATGTTTTTATGAGTGAGAAAACAAATATAGCAAGTACCAGCAATAATGCCTACCTAAATGACAAGTTTTGCAGTTTCGGATTATTTTAATTTACATTAAAACGTATTGTAATACGTTTCACACTTTGTCGAAATCCTTATAAGTACACAAAATGTGTACCATTTCCAATCTTATTAACCATTCTGCGGCGACATTGGATAGTATAGTACTATAGAACACAGCTGGCCTATTTACTTAGTGTTATGTCTATAAAAGACAGGTTGCACTTTATTTTCTTTCCGATATTTTCGTAATTAACGGAAGACGCGTAAATAATAACAAATAGGGCTAATAGAAAATTTCCACACGACCTCAACGGTTTAAAACAATAATATTACATTTTAGGTATAATATTCGTATCTACATAATATTTACCTTCACAACCGTAAATTGTTATTGTCTCTGCTCCTCCACCCTGTGGCTCGGTTCTCGAACATCCGTTTATTATACGCGCAAATGTATTATATCGGTATAATATATATGCGGATAACGTCTGAATTATATTTTCATACTTTTATAGGTTGATAATATTATATTTCTGAGCACAAATAGTGATCGGATAAACGAGCTCTCAAATTTATGTGGTTTTGAAGAAAAATGTATCAATTTATAGAAGCTATTTTTTTCGACCGCGATGGTCTTTTATTGATCGATTTATTTTCTTTCTTTCTAATTCAAAACAAAATATTAAAATGGGAATGTGCACCTACAATTGTTTACAGATATTAAAATATAGTTTTTATAATAGTGCTTCTTAAAATTATAACGCCCTTCTCGTTTCAACAACTCGATCCATAAAAAAAAAAAACTTAATCATATTTCAACACGATAAAAAGTAATAAAAAATGGGAGGGTTTAGGTAACCGCTTTTATGTACAGTAGGATTCGAATGTACCTCATCATTGAGTAGTCATTGTTTTAATATACGTGTTAAACTTGAATTCAATGATAAATCATTGTAAAGATACGATGATTAAACGGTTCTGAGCGAAGACTGTCTAACTGTTTGGTGACCGCGGTGAATGCACTCTGCATGCAATCGGATGACTCTAGAGTAGATGTCGCAGGGTGCACTATAGCTGCAACGGTATATGATTTGGGTTTTAAATATGAGCGCTCGTGTGCGCAAACATGTGTGCAAAATGATAATATATTGTTATCATTATAAAGTTTACCGAGTCAAAACGATTCAACGCTGATTGCGCGCGTGCGAGATGATAAAATAAACGGATTTAAAACGTTTTATGCAAACTCGGCGATAATGATATTATGCATAGTTTGGTACTCGAACGGGACGAAAAAAAACCGCCTACCCTCCGATGAAATATTAATATAATAATAATATGTACACAGCCGTCGTTTGGATTGCTGCAGCGTTCGCGTCCAAACACTATATTATACATGTAGGTAGGTACCTAATAATAATGCGACGCGACCACGACTGTAAATAAATATTAATAAAATATAAATTATGTCTGATGCGCACACGTGAAATGCATCACGAAATCAGCATAAACTATTATCGCATCGACATGATGGATGTTAAATCATAAATATTATTCAATGTTTTATTGGTCTCGTACATCGAAATAATAATATCGGCAGGGTATGTCGTATGTGACCTACAAAGGCCTCCACTGTAAGGTTTATACAATTATTAAATGTAGCTAGGTTAGGTTAGGTTAGGTTACCTACATTATTGGTTTAAATATTTTAATACATTCACAATATTCTAGATGTATACCATATTAATATAGATTGTATTTATTAGATAAATACCAAAATAAAAAGATTAGTTGAAACTAAAAATATATAGGTAGTAAATGTTAAAAGTGTGAAGATAGAATATTTTACTGGTACACAAATAATATACGTATAAAAGTATTCCGTTTCAAAGTAACAATAATCCAATAACAATTTGTCAATATTTTTTTCTTTGACATAGCCTAACAATATTATGTAGGTAAGTGATATCTCGCTCCAAATTTGATGTTTAAGTTTTTTTGATATATATTTTGTTTTTGAATCGGCTACATGTGATTTACAGCTTACTTGAACAACGGAAAGTACAACGTGTTCATGGTTGACTGGAGCAAACTGTCAGCGATCCCGTGCTACGCTGCCTCCGTTCACAATCTCAAACCCGTGGCCAGGTGTATGGCCGTCATGTTGACTCACCTGCGAGCCGCCGGTCTGGACGTGGACCAGCTCACGTGTGTGGGCCACAGCCTGGGCGCACACCTGTGTGGCATTATGGCCAATTACCTGCCGTTCAGAATGCACCGCATCATAGGTACATATTATTATATTATCTACAAATGACGAAAAACATATTTCTGTACGACAAAAGTGTGAAAGAATATATCTGAAAACGTGTAAAAAAAAACAATCTCCAAATACCCGTTAGGAAAATATAAAATTCGTCGTCGCCTCCGTAAATTAGTTAAATCGTACTGCAATATTAGAACTTATTATAATATTATTATTGAACTACAGATAATAACTATTCACTTTTAAAAATTCGCCTTTTAAAATATGATGAACAGACTAAGACTTATTATAGTACCATATAAATGTATAGTAAGACTTCACGATTCTAGACGTTATATTATAGCGTTGTCGTAATTTGATTTTAATCGTCCGATTTTGATTTTGATTGTGTTATAAGGCGTGGATCCAGCAAAACCATTGATCCGAAACCGGGCGTCTAGCCGATTGGATTCCGGAGACGCGGATGTCGTGCAGATCATTCACGCCACGGCCAAGTACGGCGATCTGAAGCGCATGGGGCACGTGGATTTCTGTCTGAACGGAGGACACGTGCAGCCGTTCTGTTCGAACTCTTCCGGTGAGTACGGTGATTGGGGGAGGGGGGGGGGGTGATGGAACTTGCGCTCGGGATCGAGCTACGCCAATGCCAAGGGCCGAATTGGGTACTATATATTATACAGCACCGAGACCGGCCAAGTCGAAATTAAAATTATATCGAAATCGCGATTAGATTAAGTGGACATACTACGTTTACCCGAAGGAAATAATATTATGTAAATATTCTCAGGAGTTGTTTTAAACCGTTTTGCTACACTGTGAATTGGCTAGACTAAGACTGTGATTATCACTATAAATAATTATTATCAAGTGATTTAATTACCATTAACCTAAATATTGACTTGTTGTATGATATTCATATTATATTAGATAGGTACATAATACAACGATACAATTGTAATGTACAACAAAGTTAATACAGACTCGGGAGAGTTTAAATAATATACCCTTCAAATAATACTGAAGTAGACCCGGGAGAGTTTACAGGTCATTAGAATCGGGAGAGTTTAGAATATTGCCTGGGCCAATACAAATATACTCGGCACTCAGCATTATTATGGGTATTGCTTTCACGAAACACGGTCCCGAAATTCCAAAAATTGTGAATGGTTACTTTTGGTCAGGTTTGGTAATCTTGAGGGGAAAAACCTGCAGAGATGGAATTATGATTGAATTCGCCCCTGAAGAGAATCCATTACTGCAACCACTGTCAAGTGAATTTTTTCTGCGACTTTTTTCGCCCTAAATTTTCTGCAGCGATCTAATAAAATATTTTATGCCTTTTCATGTCGTGTTGCAGACACCGAACTGTGCGGCCATACGAGGAGCGTGTGTTACCTGGCCGAGAGTTTGGACCCGAGCGCCGCCCGGAAAGCTGTACCGTGCACCAGGAGATGTTTGCAAGGCAGCGAAGGAGGTTCGAGCTTTTCGGTCGTCAACTCTTACGGCCAAACGCCGTACGTCGTCCTGGGCCAACACACACCCGACGAGTAAGTGTTCTGTCTCGTTTCTGAATGAATTTACAGGTCCGAGATACAGTTAGTAGATAACCTTGGTTATTCCTAAAACATAACGCGCTGCTAACATTTTAATGTTTAATTAATCAGAAAAAAAACAACTATAAATATCTACAGGGTTATTCACCAAACATGTTTATTCTTTTTCTATTTCAATAATGCAGGTATACTCAAATTATAAAATTTAGAATTTTTAAATGTGTCATTTCTACTTATTGACCATATTTTAAGATTCTTAAGATTATTTTTACTGCTTAAGAAGCATCCTGTACAGATACAAACATTTGTTCTTAAAATAAAAACCATCTTTTCTGCTCTACATTATTTTGTGGATAATTCTTCTGAAAATATTGTCAGACCAAAATCAAAATTCAAACCAGTATGGATTTTGAGTTACCTATTTAACTTTATGTACTAAGGGTACTGTATAATACGTTTGGAAAGCACAATGGTTCTATTATGATTTACAATTTTTAGTAATTAATATAAACCTATTTCCTTTTTTTTTATTATCTATAATAATAATGATCATAAAAAAATAAATACTAGACTCAATAATATTATTACATTTATTTTAAATTTCATACTACTAGTATTTTGAAAATGATCCTTAGTATTAGAATCAGGTACATCAACATTTTCAAAAAAATCATCCATTATTTAATGTAAGCTGTGGAGGGGCCTCGTTTTATGAACAGAAGTTTATATCGCCTGCACATGAGTACGGTGTACTCCTTAGTCCTTAAGTACCTAGTACAACAAATTTAAAGAATCTTAAAATATGGTACCTATTTAAAAGTGTTAAATAATTCCAAATATCAGAATTTAAATAAATTTACTATTTATGAAAAAATGGTGACTAGAAGGCTTGGTCACTTTGTATATTGGGTATATATTTAATATTAAATTTGAACTCGTCACAGTTTAGTGTTTAATGCTTTAGACCACTTGTATGTTATTTAACCAACGTTCTTCGAAACACATTTTTATTTTTATTTTTGACTTCTTGTTCAAATTACACCAATACGCTATATTTCTGCTTGTCGATTGATAAGTCGAGTATAAATAAATGCCAGTGTAGTGGTTTGTTTTTTTCGTGACATGAAAGTTACGATGTCGCTTTAATTCTCATTTAAAAAAAAGTAATTTCATTACAGTTCTGAGTATCGAGTAAAGAAACACGATTGCTTTTTAAAAGTGATTATTACTCAACACCGAAATCAAACACACTACTGAACCAGTTTTCTGTCCCCCCTACACGATAATTATATCATATATTATGCAAGTTTAACGGACACTTTTGGTATTTCAGAGTGAACGGCGTGTACTGCGTTACCAACTCGGACGCTCCTTACTGTTCAAAAACCAACGTCAAAGGTAGTCCGTACTGCTGTCCGCCTCCGCTGCCGGGCATTCAACCGCCGAACGGCTATGGTGTCGACAACTCGATGAGGTTGCCCGCAGACGAGGACTACAACAACAACAACAGCAACTGAAAACGCGGACGAGGGGAGGAAAAAACAAACACCGGAAACACCGAAAAAATAATAAGACGTCTTAATTTTATTGTCTTTACACGAAATGTACAAAATATCAAATATTTGTTTTTAAATATTACATAATATATAAGTCACATAAATACATATAATATTCTCATATCTCTGTGGGTATGCGTTATGTGTACTCGTGCGATTCGTATGGATCGTATATAATGTATACATCGCGTTACATAGTATGTTAATATATTATAATATTGCACCTATATAGTGTTATATATTATGACTATAGTGTATTAGTATGAAATTATAGAGTCCGGATGTTGACAAATCTCTATAAAATAATCTAAAGTGTAGCATATCGACATCGCTATTTATTACAATTATATAGGCGTATGTGTGTTACATCGTTGAATTATCGAAGTTTGCGGACGGCAGCAGCGGCGTATCGATTATCGCGAATATCGTTGGCTCGAAGCAGAGACGTTGTAGTTTTTTTTTGTTTTTTTGGAAAATCACACAAAAATGTTTCCCGGCAGACGGTCGAGCGACGATATCACCGCGCAACGATCGTAGTAAATAAATTATATTATTAGTACACACTATAAATCATTTTTGTTACGAAAATGGATTAAAAAAATAAATCGAGACGGCCGTGAAAAAAAACGGTCGGTCGGCCGGTCGGTTAAGGTCTATCTTAAAAACATTAATCATTTGACATATTGCACAAAGATACATATATATATATATATACGCAGCATACAATACAATAATAATTTATATTACTTTCATAATAATAATATATTATGTACACAGTTAAGAATAAAACGTTAGGAAATAGGAACACTCCACTCCCCCAAAATGTCTCGCAGTGGACTAAAAATAATAGTAAAAAAATTAGCGTAAAAATATTGAATGGATATTCCCTCTTAGAGCGATGGAATATTTTAAGAAAATAATTGCATAATGGTATGTAACGATGAAAGAAAAACACTGCGAGCACAACTCGCGTGCGCGCACGAAAGAAAAATACTAGTTGGAAAAACATTAAGTCGAGTTTGAATGATATCGGGCAACAGTTCGCGCGTATTTATTTAAAAACAAAAAAAAACGATGCTTTTTATTAATACGATAAGCAGAGACGTAAATAAATAGTTTGGATAAATATATAATATAACAGATATGCTATCATTGTTTCCAGAACGTATTTCTTAAAGAAAATAAATAATTAAACCGTCGAAGACGATAATGTCACAGACGAAAAGGGAAGCTTGTTTGAAAATATTAGAAAAAGTTCCACGTGACGGACGTGTCGAACGAATTGATCGAGAGGTATCGTCTTGTGCACAACACGTTGCAGTACTATTTTTGCTTTTCATCGAAAGCATGCGTTGTTTTAATCATATAACGAGATAAACATCCATCATATTTGTTGCGTGGTTTTGTTCGCCATTCCGTTGACCAAATCCTGTCTCCGGCTTATTCGGAAAATCGCGGTTGCGTTTAAACAACATCGGGTACCCCTTAGGTGTAGCCGTGTAGGTACACTCTTTCGTTTCATCTCGATTTTTCGAGTGAATGATGATTTAAAAAATATCTCAAGCTCGTGTTGGGTTGGTCACGTTTATAGCGATCGTCAAGCCGCCCGACTATAGAATGTTTTAATATCATCATCATCACGGTGGTTGTGGAAACGAAAATAAATAAAAATATAATTTCTATAAATTTTGTACAATTTAATATACATAATATAATTATTGTTATACCTACTATTACAAAGTAGAAAATACACACGGTCTCTTGCAAGTGTGAGTATAGTATTCGTGTTTGGTGGACGATTTTACTTTAGTTGAAAACTGCCGATTTTTCCTCGAACAAGGTGTGAGTAAATTATAAGTTACGAAGAAGATAATAATATTATATCATCTTGAATTACAAAAATTCCAAAATATGCTAGTGCTGCACATGCGTTTTTTACTCTCCTAAAAATCGTCAAAGACTATATATTTACTACGGAAACTCGCTGTTTATTCATACGAGAAAATCGGCAATTTCAAATACGTTCAGTAATATTATTACGAGTGGGATCTGCTGAACTCGAAGAAGACCACAGGTTTTCTGCCACATTGTATAATATAAATACATATTGTAATATAGTAAAGCCTCGATGGTCCGGATATCGATAGCTCGGCTAACGCGTAATTTGTAATTTGTTAAATCTAATAAATTAAGGGGATGGAAAAAATATCATAGTCATTTGAGTAGGTCATTTACCTAGATACTCTTGAAAAACCGCCAGTGATCAGGACGAATCTCTAATCCGGTCTGAATTCGTCCGGGCTATCGAGGTTCTACTGTATCAATATGATCATAAAAATAACAATTATTATTATGTATACACAATGCAAGTAAAATAAAATTTAACTTTATAATAATATGTACACCACACAATATTATAGAATAATATTATGTTAAAATCGTTATAATAATTTAATATAATTAAAATATTGAATACATAAGACTTTAATCATATATTTTATACTATATCATAATATGTATATACTATGTTATGTACAGGATTGATTAAATAATATTTTTAAAATATATTTATATATATGTACGAAAAAAAAAATATAGAAAATTACGTCGTTATACAAAACCACACACACACTCATCATCGTCATCGTCAATATTTATCATCAATTATTAACTTATATTAAGTACATTATATTATTACAATAGGTATATAATTATCACGGATGTCGTTGCGGCCATCATCACGCCGCTCTGGACCGGCGGCGCAACACGTTTCTCAGCTTGTTGAGATTGTCCAGCGTGGTCCGGTCGTCCGGCGATATCCTCAGCGCGTTCTGGTAGCTGGATAACGCCTCGCGGTGTTTGCCGTTCAGGTGCAGCATGGCTCCCAGATTGCTGTGGCTGCTCGCGTCCTGCGAACACAACAGACGCGTGATGGTTAATGAGATGATGCGTCAGTGGATAGCTGTGGTTAGTGGCGGTGGTGGAGGTGGGTTAGTGGTGGTAGGGATGGTTTGGAGTGGATTTGTGATAACATTATGGCCGAGCGCAATGTGTTCGTCGGAGAGTCCGCATGACTTAAAGCTCGTATCTATACTCACCAAAAAGACTTTGTTTTTGTGGCTTTTGTATAATATGCTCAACATTCGTTGTTTTCGGGGGGAGGGGGGAGGGGGGGTAACATTTCAAAATGTGCGATCAAACAGTGTACAGGCAGCAGTCGGTCGGCGGACGGAACGACGAGACAGAGCCCCCCGCTCAGCAGACCCGGAAAATTAATAGAAATTTGTATGTATGGCGCGGGCAAAGATATCGATAAAAACAAAAAACAAACAAAGGTTTGTTTCTGCGCTGACGATTCGATATATTATTTTATCGCTCGCGCGCGTGTTCAAAGCGTCGTCGGAATAACGGCCGCGCAGAGATGTGATCGCGACGATGGGGCTGCGTCGGACCTCCGCGCAGTGTTTCTTATCAATATATTCAAAACGCTGTTTTCGCAATAACCGCAATCGGCGCGGCTGGCTGCGGGTCGAAGGATATCAGCTGTTCGCATCTTTCGGAGCTCGCGAATTGCTCTAGACCGTCCCGAAATAATGTGCGTGCGGCGTGCGATGCTATCGTTTTAAGTTGGCCAAAGATGTCGAACGAACGCAGCCGTAAAAATATAACATACATTTATCGCGTATAGTTACTGTCGTCATTATCGTTATTGTTATAATATTATAATATTAAAATTATATTATATTTATATGTACGGTATGGTACATCCTGTTTCGTGCAGGATTATCCTTAACTTCAGCTTTGTGTCCTGACAGACCATTCTTCGGACAATTTTTGTCCCGTTTTTCTTATGTCAATTCCAATTATTATTCTATATTAATTCTTATTGATATGTATATATAGAACAATATACGTTTTGTACGAAAATATTTAATATTTTAAACCTACATATTATTATATGTTTTTGAATTTGAATTGGTCGACAAAAATATTATATTATTGATTATGACAGGGATAGACTATTAAAGTCATGAAAAATATAAATATAAAATAATATAAAGCTCCATGTAGCTATATATGTAGTAGGTGCCTATCTTGTATGTTTTGTACATAACTGGATATAATATGGAATTTATTTTAGTCCTGTTTTTATTTTTTTTTTTTTAAATGGTCACTCTATAATGTACGGGTTGATCCGATTACGTAAATCTGCAACTATATTATTGTGCGTATGCATGATATTCGATCAATCTTTGCGGAAAAAAATGACAAATGATATCACTACACATAATATTATGCGTAGGTATCTAAATATTATGGTACGGTTAAACTTCCAGACAAAAAAAAAAACAATTGATATTTTGCGTAACGATTTTTCTGGTCGAACGACAACCCATAATATCATCGTCAGTTTATTTGGCAAAGGATGTAACTCCAAAAAATATACATGCATGAGCTGATATTATTGTCGATAATAATATTATTCCAATGATTATTCTTGCAAGAAATTCATGTCAAACTATACGAAATAACCGTAAATCCGAAAAACAATACAGATAAAACGGTCTCATCTCCCGAATGGCTAAATAGAGTATTTCCATAAAATGTATTCTTCACAATAACATTATTATTGCAAGAAATCGTATTTTTTCACAAAACAAAGACATAGACGAAAATGTCTCGGTTACGCAAAACGAACGGATTTGGTTTTAATTTGTTATACATTTACTTTAAGTGAATAATAATCAACTGTCCAAAACTCGATTGAAATAAACAAAATGTTTTTTTCTCTTTGCTTACAATTTGTATTTACGTCCATTACTTGATAAGCTGACAATATTATGATGAATTATTTCGTGTTAAGCTCTCAAGCAGATTAGGTTTATTTTCAATCATATTTATGGATTAGCAGACATATAGACGCGAGCGGAGCGCGATGCACTCATACAAATGGGACAGACCATGTTTAGTTCCTATTTTTTAAATATTAAATACATTTCAATAACAAAAAACTATAATATATACATGTAATTCATAGTCGATATTGATTGTCGATTTCATCGTTTATTATCTACAATATAAACGTGGCAATTTAAGAAAACCCATCAAGTAGATAACTGATAATCAAACAAATATTATTACGAATATCAAACAATTATTTTAATTTATTATAACATTACAACTTTAAAAACATTTTTAAGTACTTTTTTTAAAAATAGATATGTTTTTGAGCTGGACGTAATTTGTTTTTTTGATCGTAACCAGGCAACGTGCGTACACCGTATGGTTTCCATTGGTTATGCATACTATTTTTATATATTATTATAGTTAGTAATGGAATATAAATTAAAGCCTTGTATCAGACGTCGTCGAAGTCGACCTAACGGTCAATCCGACAAACGTCAAGTGTGTGGCCGTCGTGAATTATAATCATATAATTCAACAACGGACTTCATGACGTCCGTCGTAACGTACGTCAGTAAAACGCTTTTGTGACCTCAGCCTAAATATATGAATATATATTTGGTTGCCATTGGTAACATAATATTTAAATAAATAGTTGGTAACAAAATATAAATTTTAATTTAAATTAAATATATAAATATATTATTATACCCAAAAATACATCTATATAATTCTTCAATAATTTTCAATGCAGAGGAAAAATATCGAATGGCATGCTTCTTTTAACATAGATATGATTGCGTTTAAGTTTCCTCCGACAATAAAGTAATAACCGAGATAGGTAAAGACAAACAATTTTCGTGATACCGGATTATTTTAAAAATAATTGTGCATTTTCTACTTCTGACCCCCTAAAGTACAAACTAGGTCAAATTCGTTTATAGAAAAATAAAAATTTTTACTACGCTCAAAATTGAAAATCGAAGTAATTTTACTCCATTAAAGAGTTTTTTCAAGCACAAAATCAAAAAACAATACGCAAGTATCATTGAAGATCAATGCATTCATCGCTCTGCACGATCCAAAAAACGTATTTTGGTAAACTGTGAACATTTTTGAAAATCTAACAGTTACAATACCTGATCATTATCATTATCCGTTTATAAATAATTCGAAATCGGGACACCAATATTATACGAATTCAGTATTGATAATATACTGCCCTTTCATCGCACTCAGCCGCAAGCGGGCACAGCGGGCTATATTATTATTACGTATGTCAATGTATTGTCTCATGTGCGGTTATAAACGGATCGCATGTACCAATTGTACCACCAATAATACGACATATTATTAGTATTATAAGTATTATTATTATTTGACAATATACACGCCCTGCGTAATATACCACTTTGCTGCAGTGTTGTATACATTTATAAATTATTATAATATATGGTCCTACAGCGGGCGGCGACAATTCTCTCTCTCTCTTTGGTCGTGTGCTGCTGCTGCAGTGTTCGTCCCGATCGGCGGCGGCGGCGGTGGTATTGTGGTTTAACAAACGCGCGATGTCGTCGACGTCTGCACTACCACACGGGATGTGGTCGGGATGTGGGGAATGGGTGGAGAGGGGGTTGGGGGGGAGATCGGGTCGGGTTGAAATGATGATAGTTTCGGACGTCTGAATTAAATCCGAAGAGGGGCGTGTTTTCAATTAAACCGTTCGTCGCAGGCGAAATCGAAATTTCCGCATAATCTTCTTCTGGCCGCCCCCTCCACCCAACGCAGCCGTTCCGCGGTCGCGCTGCCCCTCCACCATTGCGGCAGACGGCATAATATTCCAGACGGTCCATGAACGCCTGCACTATCCTATATTATATTATAATAATATAATATAATAATACGATCGTAATAGATTTAGCTACACAAAATAATGAATTTCCGGTAAAACACATGGCCGCGCGCGTGTACAATATTATTATTGTCGGCTGCGAGTCGTCGGCAGATGATTTTTACTCTCATCCTTTCAACATGCGAGAATATTATAAAATAGGTAGGAACGTTTATAAGAGACACGACTACTGATACGCTATCGGACGACCGTCGTTATTATACCGATTACGTGTGTGGAGTCTGATTAGTAGACTGGACGGATAAAAAGCGCGATAAAAATCAGCACACGTCATTATCAATAAAATATGTCAATACATAATATATCATAATATTGTAGCCAGGGTCTGCCGCATTATTTATCTCTTAATTTCGGCACTCGCCCGCAGCTGTTTATAGAGGAATACCTACTCCTATGTAGATTTGTATGTTATATTAATATCATTACATAAGATCCGCTGAGAATGTGACCTCTGACGTTATCTATAAAACAATACGACGATATGTTTGACGGAAAAAAACCCCCTTTAAGCGATGATTTTTATAATATTATATAGTTTTTTGTTAAATTTTTGTTTTTTAGTTTTTTAGTTAACTTCGTGTACTAATAATAATTATAGGTTTTGAAAATATCGTCTATGATTATTTTAAAATTATTGTCATTAATATTAATCCATCAACATTTTATGATTTATATAAACTGTCCAAATAAATAAAAATACCTACTACATCCAGTATTACATATTTTATGTTTTTATAAGACCACTTTTAAGGATGATTACTCTTGATATTGTATACATTTTTATAACTCAGAAACAATTAGTCAATGTTTTATAAAAATGCATTGATTAAATCATAATTTTCAACAAAAGAATCATAGGCTTAACAATTTAACAATAAAAAAGTTTGGTTCTCATTTGAAAAAAAAATAAGTTTTGTCGTCACGAGACACACTTTAAGTGGTTTAAATTTACACTTTAATGGTATAAAAATCCGAAAAATTGAAAATATAGTTCTTAAGTATACTTAAAGATTCCAAAAAGACAAGTATTTGAATAAATGCATTATAAAAAGAAAAAACGGAGAGGGAAAATGCTAGGTGAACGCCACGTTTACGCACCGATTGCGATGAATTGAGTGTAAAGTTGTTATCGTTAATATTTTGTTTCGTGGGGACAATTTATAAAATATGTATATACCTACACAGTATACATACTACGCGTTCATTAATTTCGGTCACTGTGTGTTCAACGGTAAATGCTGTTTACACCGAACTCAACGTTAAGCGTTTAATCGTTAAAAAGTCAACGAGATTGTTACGTGAATTATTATTTCATTATCCTACTATTTTTGGACTCAGGGTCGGACGCCAAAATTGCAGGCAACGGTTAAAAATCGGGAATTAACATAAAACACGTAGGCATAAGGCCGACCTATCAGGAACCTATCAGGAGGGAAATGGTATAATAAAGGCACTGGAGAATAAATAATAATACAGTGACTATATATATTATAATATTATATGCAGTCGGCTGCAAACCAAAACCGATCAAAGTGATCGAGTGGAGGAAATCAGATTTACTATCTATATAATATGTTTATTATTATCGATCGGCGATGGGTAGTGCAAAGGGATGATAGTTTTGAGGGTATGAATTTTCTGGAAGTATCTTCGCGCGGTGATAGACGAGCATAAATCGTGACGGGGCTATCATATTATTATTGTCATACGGTGGCTGTGGAATCATCGAGCGATTATATAATAATATTATATGTACATAATTGGTTCGTGAGTGACGAATAGAGAGAATACCAAACGATGGCTTCGACGAAGAGTGTCAGAATTCGATATCGTTTGATAGAATTTTTCACCATAACAATTTCCGTGATTATCATTAACCCAAAACCTGTGTAGGCGATGTCCGTTAATTATTATTGCGGGTCTTAGAGGTTATTTTTTAATTTTATTATTATTATATAGAGTTGCCACTACTTGCAGCTTTATATTTTCCATCTGACGTATAACCTAACCTCATACATTACGTCTTATAACCAGGGCCCGGGACTTAAAGCATTTGCTTATTTTTATGGATTGACTTAAAATGTAGCAGAGTGCTATAGAAGTGTATGTCATGTTACAACACGTTCAATTTTGAAATTTGAGAGTGCTTTTTTTTTGCTTTTTTCAGTGATTTTTCAAAAAAAATGCTTATTTCAAGTTTTTCTGATAATTATTGCTTTTTTGACCAGTTTTTATACTTTTTATGATTTTCTCCTGCAAAGTTGTTTTTGATTGAATTAAAATTAAAAATAATTCTTATCTTATCTACGTTGTCGCGTAGTCCGTCGCCGTCCGCGGCATCGTTGTAGGGTTAACAAAAATATTCCAACGCTCAAAATAGAATTGGATTTCGAGGAAACAAATTAATATAATTGAGTTCATATTTATCACTTTATCAGTCTATCACTAATTTATCGGTAAATAATATTAAGATAAGATTTATTTTTTATTTTATTGTTTTTTTTTTTTAATAAATATTTTTGCTTAAATTTAAGTTTTTTAAATGCTTATTTGAGTGCTTATAGTGATGTTTTTAATTGCTTTTTTAAGCGCTTATTTTAATGATTTTAAGTGCTATAAGTCCCGAGCCTTGCTTACAACGTATACCGTACAGAGCGAGCCTAATCGTTTTAGATTTTTACCACGTTAGCTCTTCTTGTATATTTCAATAATATTATATCATATCGAACATCCGTGGTAGATATTACTTTACTATAGTAATATTATCGTGGTCCATCGGCGAGCGTCCTGTACACAAGTGCACGAGTACTTATATAATATAGACCAACCCTCGAAATGATTTATTTATCGTACGGATTTTCGTTTCGGCCACGTTCCAAATCACGTGCACATAAGCAGACGCCGCCGAGAAAATAAATGCTTACACAACACAAAAACTCGAATTCACGAAACTCTATAAATAGAATCTTTGTCCGAAAACGAGGTACATTCCTCCTACTTTATAACCATATCCCCGAGCGAGTCTTACAAATAAGTATGACCAAAAAACTAATTTATGACATTGCATTTGAATGTATACGTTATGTATCTTTCTCTCACAGTGCAGTCTAACAGCAGTGTGGTTCGCTGCAGAACGTTTCGGTCCATCTTTCGAATTCCGATCGATCAAGCTAGTATTTCCGAGTCGGGTCGCACTAAGTCTACTTATTAAGTGTTAAACCTCCAACAGGCCAATCAGGAAATGATATTTAAAACGTTAAGTCAAAATATATATAAACAGTATTAAATTATTTATGTACGCCGATCGGGTTTACGGCCGTCACAGTCGAATTGTTATGGTTGACGTTTGAACAGTGAAATAAAAATCGATTAAAAACTTAAATTTTTTACGAGGTCGGCAAAGGATAAAGTGAGTGGGTTATAATAATAACTTAAATAATATATGAGTCTTAAAAATCGGCGTGAACTGCGCGTGGATAACTGATAATATTATCGCAATATTTTTGTGATACCTAACTAAAAACATTTTTATACTTGAATTTCATGGACAAAATGTAATTATTACCGCTTATAATATCACCAATGTTTTGGTTCGCTCTGAATAAAGGGAATATACATTTTTTACGTAACCAACAAAAACCAAAGTACAATGTGTATCTATATATTTTTATACTTCTAAAATTGAGTGTAATTTTGTATGGGGCTTATAGACTTGGAACAACCTAACCAATTGGCACCAAATTGTGCACAAATATTCCTTATACTCTGGGTGTATTCTTTCAACCCCTGTTGACTCACGAAAATCGAATAATTTTTTTCTTTATATAGATATAAGAGGTCGTCATTAGTTACAGAAATAATATTTTTTTTAAACAAAAGAAAATAATATTTGATCTATTGTTTGTTATCCAAATGTACAACGAAAGGCTATGTCCGTATGTTTATAGCTTAATATAGACTGTACAAATAGGTAAACTACATAAACTAGATTCATATTTTTCCTATCAGAAAAAGTATTTAAGTCAGAAATCTAAGCATTTTTACTGCTTCAACAGTTGATGTTGGACTAAAAACAAAAACCACACATCATTGTAAAACCAAAAATTGTTTATAACAGCTATATTATTATAACATAATCTGGTACGCATGGTACACACAATACCTGTGTGTTTTTACGTTTGGCGTGCTTATTAATATTAATAGGATTTACCTATTACCCCGCAACTGGTATATAATTAATACGAATAATCCAAAAATAGGGTGCCTCGAGATTCCCAGAAAATACTCAGGAGTGCCGAGGCTTACCCAATTTTGAGAATCACTGGCTCATACACTTTCATATTTCGGTCCTGGTGATCAATTTAAAACATTTAAAAATCTTGTCACAGATCCGTTACCTATATGTCTTCGGTCACATCACCGATAAATTTCGGATTGTTTGATTTATTTCGCACAAATGAAAGCAAATAAATATTATTTATAGATCGTCATACTTGTGGCCTGAGTGTGGCTGCCTTTCTGTACATGTCCTCTGCCCTGAGCGACACGCCCGCCTGCCTTAGCGCGGTGGCTGCAGTCACTGTCAGGTCGTAGTCTTCGGGCTCCAGCGCGACGGCTTCCACCAGCTGCGACGCGGCTTCGGGATACCGTTCTTGTTCCAGCAGGAAAACTCCTGTGAAAACGGAGGATTAAAAAACCGGCACAAAAAATAGGTATTTATATACGTCGTACAAGTATTATTAACCGTTTTCCCGAATTTTTTTCGGAAGACGAGACAACGTTATAATACTATTATTGCGCAACGCATTATATAAAATATATACCGACCGAAATGTTTGTACACGGACGCGTCACCGGGAGCCAATTTTTTTGCCCGTAGAAACCAATTTTCTGCTTCGTGAATACGCGTTCTCTGAAATACATTTGTTATGCAAATCACACGATGAACAAAAGTAATAAAAAAATAAAAACAATCTAAAAAGTTAAGAAAACAAAGTGTTTTTGTGATATAACTATAGATAGGTACATACATAAATATATATTAAACTATTATATCGTTTATGCATTTTGTCGACTTAAGCAACATGGTAATGACTAAGGTTAGATAAATATAATATTACGCACTGTGATATTATGTGTACCTACATTACATCTTCGTGATAGTGTTATTCTGTTATGAATGACGACATTAATTATTTTTTAATTTTATTTATTAAGCGCATCGGCCATTGGAGAAAATAAAATACAGTGTTTAACTTAAACTATTTGAATATATATATAACGTACATTACGATTTTATATTTTAAAGTAAAGATTAGAAAGTTTGAGATATTTGAATACCTAGCTTGTTTGTATCAGCCGTATCCGGACTAAGATGAATTGCTTGGTTAGACTTTTTTCAAGATCTAGTTGGAAATTACGACATTAATAAGACGTGTTTGACTGTAATTTGTGTGTAGTGATGTGCCATGGGTAAATATCAGACGGGTAAGTAAATATTTAGGGTATTTATGCGGTAAATATCCAAATGGTTTTTACCTATTCAATATTTGGGTAAATATTGTTTTGAATGCTTATCAATATTGTTTAGGATTATGTCATTCTTTATCGATTTACGGTGTCTTACGAATGTTTGTAATAATTCTACTACAATCATTGTTGTGATTACTATAAAGTTTAATTTTAAATAATAATGTACCTAATATTAAACTATCCAATTTCATACAATAACATCGGACAAGTTTTAGAATGATCATCATTTAGAATTATAAGAAATAACATTTATTAACAAAATCTACTTGCATGATAAAAAATTGAATTATTTATTACAATACTGATGTATGATAATATGGGTAGGATAATTTTTATCCTTTTACATTATTATGTATTTATGTAAATATGTGATAGGTACTTCATAAGGTAAATTTTAACTATAGGAATTTAAAATACAAACTATTGAACAGTATGGATGTTTATTATTTTTATTAACTATTTTTTATAATTTGTGTAGGTATGAAAAAAAATACTGAATCTACCCAATACATCTGTAAATATTGGATATTTACCAACAATTTTATTTACCCATCACTATTCGTGCGCCACAGGTGGTTCAAGTGGTGGGTTCTTCCCTTGATATGACAGGACCCCGAACTCTGTTTAATTGATGTTAAATTCGTAAACTGTTACTCCGGATATTTTATTATTTTATTTTTATTTATATTTTACTATGGGAGCTTAATATAATATGTTTCAAGTCTCAATGATTATGCATGGTCGACGTTTACGACGTGTTTCTCAAATAAATTGTGAATCGAATAATGTTTACTTATGGTATCGTCATTTTTTGCCCTTTGGTCTTGAATTTTGATTGTGAAAATAAATGTTATTATGCGGCTAACGCGAGTGTGGAACAATATCGAACAAATCAAACGTAATCTCGTTATTTTAAAATTGCGACAGACGCCGCCGCTGTGTAGCTGCAGGTACACTGCAATCCAATCGATGTTTCAATTATGGTAACGCGCCGGTGAATACAATTCGAATTATTTCTGTTTGTCGGACTCGCGAGCGTTGACGGATTAACGAACGAAGTTTATTTTTTTAATCTACCGGGGTTTTTTTTAACGTTTAATCATCGCCGTATTGAAAACTACGAAATTCTCAAACCGGAAAAACAAACAAAAGAACAATAGATTTTTAATCATCGTCAAAAACTAGGTCAAGGCGTGAGTCGGAAAAGAAAACATTTTTTTTTCCTGTTATTTCCTTTTTGGTTTTTTTTTTTTTATTATTATTATTATTATTACTATTTGCACTCGGAGATGAAAATATAAACTCCCGGCGGTGTACGATTTGACAAACAAACTTTGGTACCTATAGGCGACTGCAAATCCAAACACAAAAGTCCGAATATATACATGGGGTGTATTATAGGCAAGTATATATTATATGTTTTATGTATATATACTGTCGATTATCGATTGTATATATGTACACTGTACACGTTTATAAGGTGCGTTGGGGGTGGTGGTTTTCATTATATGTTGAATTGAGGATAAACAAAAGTTCTTTGCTCAATTGATATTGCTGAACATAATGTCATAAAGCGAAAAAGCTCGTCGTAGCTCAATAACACACATACTATACCACAATATCAGCATAGTTATATTAACCTATAGGTAAGTTGATGCGTATAACTTAGGTTTAGAGTTCTGATGATAATAATAATAATAGTAATAATAATTATGGTAAGAATCAGCGGTTCCCAAACTGTACACCGTGGTGCCCTAAGAGCACTCCGAAATCTTTCCAGGAGTACCAAAACTTTTTTTTATCAATTTCAAATTTAATTTTATAAAAATAATAGTCAGGATTTTCCAAGATCATCAGGGCACCGTGGCTGAATTTGTTCCAAAAAAGGGCACCTCCCGAAAAAGAGTTTGGGAACCCCTGGTATAGATTATACATTGTATTATACCTACTGTATGCAGTAAAATATTATATTCATGTTACGTCATGTTATTTATGTCTCAAGGCCAATTAATTTTTATATTTTAACATGTTTAACTATTTTTAGATTTGATGGAATTCTAAATAAATAAGTTTAAAAATCATTTTCGTGTAATCCAAAAATCTGACGCAATCGATAAGGCCAAATCGCGGTGTGCATATTTAATAATCTGAACGAGTTTGAGGCACACACTGATAGTAGAATAATATAATGATAATGTAAGTTTCGATAATATTTGGCTAGACTTGACCGCATGGGAATGTATAGTGTATACGCACTGACGCACAGTTAAGACCAACGTTTCAACTTAGATGTAAACTTACTTTGCTCTTACCGTTACTGTGAACAAAACTTGCGACGAAGTCACAGATGATAAAATTTAAAGAACACAAAAATATAACCTCTGTGACCATGCAATATCGACAATCTCTGACGAACGATTGTAAGTGGATTATTGAGTTTTCTTTTTTCGATCTGATAACATTATTTATCGATGACACATGAATTTCAGCCTAAAGCCAATAGCGATGAGACGAGTGCGAAATGAATCGAAACGACCACCACTATAATACACGACAACGGATTTCGTTTTATACGTTGTTGGACTCAACAATATAATATTATAATATCAGTGAATGGACACAACCGAGTCTGGTATAATATATTGTTAGTGTTTATACCAGACCAACTATTGGGCCGAAAGCAATTAAATGCATTGCCAATGTATGAACGATAGGTATATAATTGTATAATTGTGCCTATTTACAGGGTGGTTCAAAATTTATGTTACAGCCATGTTATAACATAAATATTCAAAATACAGAAAAAAGTAGAATATGAATGTTTTTTGATTTAGAAATATCTAAAATGATTTGTACATTTTATAATTTTTACAATATATTAAGGATTTTAGGGGGTCAGCTTTAGAAACTCAAATGCTGGAACATATACTTTTGCAAACATAATATGAAGACATTTTTTTAATACATTTCTTGAATAACCCTATATAAGTGTGTGTTCGTGTGTTATGGTCAATGATGATATAATCAGACATTGTCAAGAATGATTAGGCAATAATGAAATTGCCTGTTTCATGTAGGAATAGATATTATTCGTTACTCGTTAGACATTTTTGACAATAATTTTGACAAATTAGTTTTGGCTCATGAAAATCAAAAATATTTTTTTGCTTATATTATAATGGCAGGCGCCGCTGTTGGTTACAGAAATAAAATGTAATAAACAAATTGATATAGACTAACAGATCCGCCATGCTATGTGATTTGTTTAATGTTTAATTTTAATTTAATTTATAATTGATACTTATTTGCTTGTTATTCTAACGTACAAAAATAGGCAATATGTTTGTATAGCTCTTATACCTTATAGCCTCAAAAACTATTTAATAATTTTTGACGAAAATCTCAGAGATTTTTTTTATATATATCTGGATAGTTTAGAAAGTAGTTTGAACTAGGTTCAAAAATATTCAAAAGTGTTGCATACAATCCACCTCAAGAGGATAGCCCATTGAATTAGTCGAATTAGTTCACAAACTGAGGTACACCGATGCCGATTTGACCGTAAACTGAGGTACACTAAAACTGAGATACACCGATAAAGCACCGTATTTTATTGTTTGTCACACAGCTATAGTGTAGTATTAAATGATACTTTTACAGTCATTGGCTATCCGTTTTATAAGTAATTTTAGACATTCCTTAAGAAATTAAGTTATTTTCTGAACTATCATCATTGTTGGTAATACCTACATAGTACATACATAATAATATATATATATATAAAACAAGGAACTAAATGCTTTATAAATTAAAAAATGACTTATGTAATAGTATTAAATAGTATTGCATATAATATTCAAAATTATAAAGTTTTATAATATGATTTAGAAATTTATACATGTTTATTTAATAATATATAAACCCACATATAGGTAGGTATATCAAATTATTGCATAAATCGCTATTCAAATATAATTCATAATATAATATGAAATTTGAAAGGGTCGATTGCAGAGGATCGAAACACGTCTAAGAAAGGTTTTCACCGGGTGTCGATGGCTACCTGCACCTACCGCCGCTAGAGTTTGTTAAAAAAAAAATGAAAAAAATCTTCGGACGTTTAACAACAGATCCGCTTATTATACCCCGTTGTACTCCGTATAATAATAATAAGCCTTGTGGTATATCTGTCGAGGTACCCGAATGGTAATGCAATAACGTTCACGTGCCACAAGAGGGCAATGCGATAATAATAATATATTATGCGCATTGTGTGTACAAACGAATTATGATAATAATATTATGTGCCTACACGTCATGTAAACGAAACAACCGCGCTGCGCAAATGTGTCGTCAAGACGTGTGTTGCCGTCGACCAGCAGTGTTTTATTTGTTTTATATGATGTTATATTTGTTGCGTACACACGCCCACCCACACGACGGAAACGGACGTCCCTTATTTTTTATTGGGTGCACACGTGTACAATGCGGTTAGGACATATTGTGTGCGGGAAAAAAAATCATGCCAACACAGACGACGTCGCACTTGCACACACAAAATATTATGTTAAATTCGTGTAGAGACGCGTGCTTGCAATATTATATTATAATAGGTTATTGTTTTTTCGTACGTTATCGGTGAGCGATATAATATATCGCTAATGTTATTTTAATATGGTATGGGTTCAAGGCGATCTGTTTGATCGGTAATGCAATCGAATTCCGTCGGTAAATTATTTGTGATATCGATTGATATGATAATATGTGGGCAGTGCCTAACAGGCAGTCCCTCATTGACTGGTCACCCATATTCCATATCGGCGTCGATGAAGTTTTCAATTTCGTGTTCGGATGTGGAATAGTTGCATTAACATCTAGACGTACAAAATATGAGGAACAAATGATTTAGATAATTGTTTCGTAAGTACCAATTTAAACGAGTTTTCAAGTTTTCCCGTTTTCAAACGAGAAGAGTGGCAAAACTTCGTTCGTCTAAACTATGGGTCAAAACGTTAGAAAAAAAAATTATATTTGTTCAAATCTGCAGTGTATTAGAAATGTTTGAAAATGTATATTGTTTCCGAACACGGAAATACAATTATGTATTGCCGTTTAAAAATAAATGTGAACAAGCGAATTTGATCTACAAACAAAAGTACTTTAAACTGTCGTGTAAAAATGTATTTTTCAAAATCACGAACATGCTGTACAAAGGAAATCGGTGCATGATAATATCGTCTGTATAAAGTCGTCGTCCAATCCATATTTGGTTATCATTTGTTGCATAACATTATTCCGTAGTCTTATCGCGGAGGGGAAAAGTTTGCGCGCAATGAATACAGCGCCATTATTCGTTACCTATTAAGTATTTATCGAAGTGGAGTACGATAAAATATGATATGGGTAGGTATTATATTATATTCATACTAATCGTATAATATAATCTGCATAGCACGTGAGCGGGTAAAATTACAATTTTTTTTGTCTGTGTATTAATAATCATACGTCTCGTTAGATTTCAAAATAATATTATAGTTTTTATAAATCGTTTTATTTTTTACTAGGTATTTAGTTAGATTATATAATAAGAGGTATTTAACAATATTATTTTCATTTTCATATCTGACCTTTTGTTGTTTTTTGACAGTGACGAATTGTATTATTAATTTATGTTTTTTTTTTGACGAAGTTACTTCACGCGATCGTCCTTATAGGTTTTTTTTATGTCTAGCTGAATCCGAGCGGTTGCAGTTATTGCACCCGTATGAAAATTTTAATATTAAAAACGAATATTTCTGCAGCGGCGTTTATTCGCGATTTATAACAACGTAATTACCACAATACAGGTAGTCCGATTGCTTATAAAAACGTTTAAAAATGAATGCAACATCGCCGCGCCGTTATAGCAGCGACCTCTTCGAGACAAACATGTCGGCACACATAATATCCAGTGGGGTGTTGTATCGATGTTACATTATTACGAAAATAATAATATGTTCGATTTATTAATGTAACAGTTACGACTCTCGACTCACGTTTTTTGCGAGCCATTTCCCATAGCTCAAGTGCGCCGGAACATGATCGGGCCCGACTTCCAGTGCCGCCTTGTGCCACATTTCAGCTTCTCTGTGTCTGTTGAGTTGCGCCAACGCGTCGCCGTACAGACTGAACAGCACCTGAAAACGACCAATCATATTATACAGCACACGTTCACATAAAGATAATATGTGGCATTAAATGGCAATCAGGACTGTAAGGGGTGTAAAACAGGTGTTGCATCGGTCCACGTCTGAGGAATATTTACGACTTCCCGGTAAAATGGGGTTTAGTATCGAGAGGGGTGAGAAAAACGCCGGGGACAATTATATTGTATAGTATTGAGATATTATAAATTCGTACACCGACGAGGGGAAAAACGTGACGGGGGCGGTTAGGTTATATTTTTTTTCGCAAACATCATTTTTATTTTATGAATTCGTACGTTTATATCACTATTATTATTATTTTTTTGACGGAATAAAACCCTACAAGACGTACCCAGGGTAAATAACTAGTACTTGGTTCATGACGAATTAAAACAATAACTCTCTAAATAGTAAAGTGAAGTTATATCATATGTATTATGTACACAGTAATGATTTTGACAATGCTCGTCTATCTTGGGCTATTTATATGGTTAAACATTCGTTGACACGCATTACTCAACTCGAGAGTTGTACGAGGCTGGGTCCGAGGAATGTCTAATAATTATTGAGCTCATTCATAAAGTGTAGTAAATTATTGGTTACTTTTTGATTTAAAATATCTGCGTTGTACACACGTCGAAACTTTGCAGAGATAATATCCAAAAATATGATATTGAACACAAGTTACTATCGTAAAAGTGTATTTATTTGTGGCCTGTCATTGTACATTATTACCTATACGTTTTTAATTCAAAACCAGTACTTTTATAATAACATTATCGTCACGAACAGTCTATATACCTATATTACCTACTGGGTAATATAATATGATATTATAGTGTATTCGGTATATAAAGTGTTTTTTTCAATATTAATTTTGTTTGTAGTCGACAACTGATACATACGGTTTGTTAATTATAATACTCATCCAGAGGGCATTATATGGTATTAATTAGTTTATTAAATAAACATTGTGTATGCCCGTCGGTCGGCGATGTTAGCCTTTCGAGTATTACATTTTCCACTATTTAATTTAATAAGCCACTAACAGTTATTGAACGTAATGCAATTATTTTATTATTTTTTTATCGTATAAATTATAAAAAAAAACGACCTCGCGGTATACTCCGCCATGTATGGCCTGGGTGGATTTCGTCCTTAATTCGTTTATATTGTACTCACGGCGTATTAGATATTATATCGCAATAGTATTTGATCGAGTTCTGCACGAAAGATTATTTAACTTAAAACCACTCTGTCTCCTATTCAATATCTTTTAATTAAATCTTGCCTAAATGATCGACATTTTCTCCAGTCGGTTTTGGCTGGCAATTAAAGTATTGCGTCACTGTCGCAGGATCGGTAATAAATTAATACCGATATTATATATATATATATATATATTTGAGGTTAGTTGGAGATCACCGCAAAGTTACGTTGGGTCCATCGTAGAATAGAAGAATATAAATGATATCACTATTGTTCTCTAGAACGTGGTTTAGAATTTTGGACTTGAAAGTTAAGCTAACCCGATATAAGTTTACGCAACAATATTTTGCATCTAGATTGACTTAAATTCTATGAACTTTGTTGTTGGTTGCCTATGTCACTGAATACACAATACTAATTTATACATTGATCAAACAATATTATATTATGTCTAGGTATATAATATCACTCTTACAACGTATTATGCAATGTCTTTAATTATTTGAAAGCGTTTAAAAATAACGGATTAAACAGAATCATATTATTTTCGAAGAACGTACCGAGTGCTAACATGAATTGTTTATACTCGACCTTTTAATTTTTAACTTCATGCAACATGAACATTATTTCACCCACGAGAGGAAGCTGTGCAGTTGTATAATCACTTTTATAATTTCCCACGAAATTTATTGTTTTAATCCACTCGTGATATTAGAGCGAGCTTACGTTGAAACTTTACTGGGTAATCCCCTCCAACGGATAAAGCATAGTCGGTGTCGTGCCATGTTACAAAACTAAACCCTATTAAATGTATTAAATGTTCTCGTACTTCGCTACTTATCCTGTGCTTCTATTCTTTAATAAATAAAAAAAGGTTAATTTATTTCTTGAAAAAAATAAAATAAAATAACTCCCGAACCGGAAAGTGGACAATACGGTAATTCTGTAATGAAATTGCCTATTCAGGACGCCGTGTCACGATAATTATTATTAAAAAAAAAAAAAAACACGTAACACATGGCGTATTGTGAGATAGTATATATATCGAACAACTTACGATCCAAGATAAATGTCATGGAATTGAACGGGTATAATGTAATAATAGGTTCTTAAATATATATCATATGCATACACTACACTCGAAGGGACAAAATATTTTGTTCAACGACGAGAATGAGAATCTTTGATTTACGTATTATTTTTCCTGTTTTTTTCCTGAACACGATTGGCCGTAAACACAATTGACAGTGTCACATACGCGAGTATTCGCAACATACCGTACATATTAGAATATAAAATGCCTTTTATTATAACACCTGCATGTGTACGAAAAATTAAAATTCGAATAAAAAAGGTTGACATACTACTTACTTAATTTGTAGACGGTCTACGACGAAAATCGTATTGTATGGATTAAAACACGAAACGAGGCTTGCACCCTTACCGTGTCACAGGTATAGAGTGTGCGGAGCATGTGTGGTGGCGTTTTGTTTTACCAAATCGTTTAATGGCGGGAAATCATAACGGACGTCAAAAAACAATACAAAACACCCACCACCGAACAAGGGTGAAAACAAAGGGTCAGCAGACGACGACGACGACGACCACGACGACTACACAACGTTGTGTTAATTATTAACGCTAACACGAAGGGTGAAAGGCATAAAGGGCGCGTTGAATAAATAAATAATACGATAAAAAAACCACGAAAACACTCAACCCAAGATTAGTCGGAGTCACGTGTTAATTTTTTAGTGTTTTTACCCCGTTCGCCCATAGTGATAATATTATTACATAGGTTTTTTTTTCAAGCACCTCCTCCTTTATTACGATTGCGTACTGAAAAGATTCAATGTGGTCGTGTTTTGAATCGCTTGTGGCCTCTGTACTCGATACTTTTTACTCGTTCTTTTTTATACCACGTCTTTTAGTTTCACATCACCGCCGAAAAGCAAAATTTAATAACGACGAGACTGCGTAACTCTTCAGTAAACCCCTAACCTAACCTGCAACTACGGCCGCGAGGTCTTATATTCTAAGGACGATTTTCCTGTATCGCAATGGAGACGACCCTATTTCAGCTAAATGCTACGGTTTGGACAATTTCCTTGGCTAACACGGTCAGCGTTTTCAGACAGCGGAGGCGATGCTATTTTCATGACGTTGCTACGTCGACCACATTTGCCGTGTTTAAAAAAGGCGATATTTGTACTCCGAACGACTTTCATAATGTATTACAATATATCTTTTTAGCATAATAATAAATCGACGCACGAGTCCCAGACTTTTTATCCGGAATTCTATCGGGGATTCATAATCAGTAATATAATCGGAAAAAAAACATTATAACAAAATAAATATTCGATAATGCTCACCCGAGAGTTGTAGTATGGTGGCAATATGGTGACTGCGTGCTTGTAAGCCTGTACCGCGTCCGAGTGCCTGCCCCGGTCGGCGTGCAGTTTGCCCAACGTGACCAGTGCCGACACCCTGCTGGTCTCGTGGTTCACAGGGTCCTTGGAATGCGAACCGTCCAGCGAACCACATAGTTTCAGCACGGATTCCGCTTCCTCGCACCGGCCCAACGTCGCCAACAGCTGTCCCATGTTCAGGTACGCCACTGTGGATAAGAGACATTAAATATATACGTGTATATATGTATAAATACTATATATTATTCAGTATGGTGTGTAATGGTTATCACGGAGAGGAAGCGAGGGTAGGATGGTCGGCGAGGGATGACGAATATTTTTTATTTTAGCGAGACAGCGGACGTAACGATTGATGATTTTCGAGATTAAAGGCTAACGAGTTATATCGACGAGTTTTTAGTAAACTAAACGAAGAACTAACTTCCACGACTGGCATTTTGTAAAATAGTTAGATTTCGATGACTATTTTAGATTTTGAGTGGAGTGAGTATTGATATAACAATGATGTGTGTTTTTTTTTGAGCCTGTGTAAAAGATAATTTTTTATTTTGTAATATGAAGACATTATAAAGGTCACATAGGACTCCAATTTAAAAAATTCTATATTCAAGAGTTATACGAGGTATAAACGACTATTAAACATCACGAAATGCCGAGTTATTTTGAAATATATTTTTTAGCATTGCATAAAGTTAATAAACAAGTGAAATTTTTTTATTTTAGATTCTAAACGGAAATTGGAATATATTGATTTTACTATGATGTGTGTTTTTTTTTGTGTCTGTTATCACGTTTTACAGTAGTAGAAGTGCTGCGATTTTCTTTATCAGCATCTCTTCCGGCAGAAATGTGAATCTAGTTGGTACTTGGGGGGGGGGGGGGTGTAAAAAGTAAAAAATTCCCAATATTTCCCTTAGTTTCAAACACGTCGGGAAAAACAATGAAAATAAGGAAAAAACAGGAATTTTTTCAATTTTTTTTTAGTTTTTATCATAAAATATACTTAGTTATATATAGGCTAACTAATTCATTTTTTTTTTAAATGTATTTATATTGTTGAATTAAAATTTAACACATCAATTACAGTGACCCACCTGTCGCCTTTTTCAAAATAATTTTTTTAAGTAATGTGAATCAAGGAAAAAAAAATTGATTTTCTTCCAAAAACACCCTCTAAAGTTCAAGATAAAAGTATGTTTACTGCTTTTAAAGAAATGCCAGACACAAAAAAAAACAGATAATTGGAAATCCAGTATCTGCCTACTTTCCTACATTCATTTCTCCTTTCAGAAATTAAATAAAATCATCAGATATATTTTACATTGTCTACATTATATTAGGTGCATCGTAAAATCATTTGTTTAAACATTTTTAAGCAATAAAAAAATAATTATTATTGTTGCTAATGTCAATAACAGACTGTTTGTTTTTATTTAAAACAAAAATATCATTATTGATAATAATTATAATTTGATTATATCATTTTGACGTGACCTAATCAATGTTGCAAGATATATTGAATCGGGTGTTTTGGAAACAAAATCATTCGGGTTGTATGTGTTTCGGGTGTTTGATCGTTAAGGGTTATTAGGGGTGTTAAGAGTTTGGGGTAGATTCCGGCGCAAAACCACGGCTATAATACAGTCAAAATATTTTTTTCCACAAACAAATATTCACGGGTCAAATTGATTTATAACTAAAATTTCCAGGAACAATTGAATGCCATCCACACAATGGCCACTGCAGCCTATAATTATCTCCTCGCCTTCATCGCCACCAATCGTATAATAATAATAATAATAATACCAAATAATTATATTATATTATTATAATCCTACCGTGCGTGACTGGTTATTGCCACACAGGTATTATATAACACCGACGACGGCGATGATGATGACGATAATGCGCTAGGAAAACAGACACGCGGCGGGAAAACTCGACCTCGCGAGACCTTAAAATAATATTTGGCCGCTTAATAGTAAATCGGATATAAATCCGACCCGTCGCCGCGTTCAACAAACAAATGAACGTGACACGCGCTCGCCTCTATTTACATAAGTACAAGCGAGAGATAACGGCAAATGCGATAATTAACTACGAGTACATAATATATTATAAAATATTGCGCTACATTACGGGTTTAAAGGATAATGTCCTCCATACCAGGTTTGTTTCCTCAAACAACCATTTTTTTTTAATATATATTTTTTTAGACTCCTTAATCGGATCGGATGCCCGAGTCGCGTCGCTTTTTAATTAATTTAATAATAGTTTTTTTTTTACGGGTTTTTGTAATTTTTAAATCCAGTTTCTTAAACAAAACTCAAACTGTTTATTTAATATTTAAATACGTTTAAACGAATCAGTAGGAAGTAAATTATTCGCGATATCCTGCGACTTATATTATCTATTATAGTCAATCGGATCATCTCCGTTATAACATTACAATATTATTGTATTGTTATTTAGTTATTTCAAATACAAATTTAATATATTAGTTAGAATATAAATTAGAAATCTATTATGATGGTTCACTATAATATCCTATTAGTATCTACATAAAGCTATTAAGAAATTAATTGTTCGATTTAGATAAATTTACATTTTTAAAGAATAAAGTTTTCAGAAATTAACAACTAAAAAGAATGAACGGCCTTTGACAAAAAAAATATTTTTATCGCCTCGCAGAATACTCTATGTTAATTAATATGTGCAGGCGTAAAAAAATCTATATTATTAAAAATATTTCAGTCGTTAATTATTTATACGTGACACTCAACAACATTTCCAAGAATATCGAGTTTGAATAAAAGCACGGTTAAACGATAAAACGGGGGTGAGCAAGGTATAATAAATTATTATTATTATTATTATGCAGGTACGATGATGAGTTTTCGAGTCGCTTCGACGGGGTAATGCCATTTCCACGGTTATAGTTACAATAATAATATCAGTTCGGGACATCGAAATCGAATAATATTTTCGGGGGAGGGGGCTGCGAGCCAACGATAGTGATTATCATTAAATCGTGCTGAGATAATTATAATTATATTAATAGTGACCATTCATTCAGACGGACACCGAAATAATTATATCGAACGGGTCATCGCGAACGTCGTCCTCCGATTGAGCGTTCTATTACAGACGTTTCTGCAGCACCAGTCATATGCGTCGAGTTCAGGTCTCATGCACGAGTATAGACGACTTTATATAAAAAAAAAATTCTCGAGAGCAGAAACAAAACTAAGCTGCGGCATCGGCCATGCGTACATAATAATATGTATAAACGAATATAATATGAGCCCGTCGCGTCGTAATAATATGTATACCTACGTGATTATTTTTATTATTATAAAACTATAATATAATGTGATTGAGTGAGTATAATATTATACTTATTGTGAGTGCCGTTCTCTGTGCGCCGATAAACATTATATTATTATAGTTGTATATTATGTATTTTACAGTGCCGAGAAGGTCGAGAATATAAAAACAGAGAGCTCACTCGTCGAGGATCAAGAAAAATAAAAATAAAAATTGATATCAAGACTGCGGGATCAACGCAGATCAACCGTGGTTTCGATACCGCTAAAACAAATTAACTTTCGTTTCGTGTAAAAAACGTTTCCATTTTTTTTTCTATGTTGTTGACCTTTTTGTGTTTTGAAGATTAACAATATAATATACTGCAACGACAATGAAGAAACTTTTACCTACTATACTAATCATGTCGATAATATTTATGATAACGATGAACATAAAAAAAAACCGTAAATATTTAAAACGATGACAAGTGGTTGTTTTCCGAGGTCTGCTATTGTTTAGGCCCAGTGAACTGCCTTGTTTTATTTTATATCACGTTCTATGGTAGTTATGATCTATAGCTATATCATCTCTGCACAACTAAAAAAGTCATCTACAATATGTCATCGTTATTTTTATTACAGACGTACATAGAGAAGTGGTTGGATGCTATAAAAAATATAAGATACGAAAAGTTTTATTTATTTGACGATAAAAAGAAAAAAAATTAAATCCCCATGTGCTTCATGCCTCATGTGCCGATCTGGATGCTGTAAAACGAAGATGTCATGTTTTGGTGTTTAAAAAATATTCTGCAGTTGTTGTAGACCAACGATTCTCGCTAATTTTATTTTTTGTGTAAAGGAGCGGGCGAGTTTTACATGTTTGCGTATTTTATTTGTCATTTTTACACGAACATTATTATGAGAATACCCGATGAAACGACCGTAAAATATCTGAAAATGTTAAATAAATCTTACTTTTAGACAACTGAAAATATTTTGTTGGTCTTAAACAAAAAATTGTAATGTCGTTTAAGAATACTGGTCGATATATTATAATACAGTCGAAAAACAACCATACTATTTTCGTCATTAATTTCGCGTTCCAAGAGTCAAGACTGCGGGACTCCATAATCGTCGTCAGTCTGTCTCATTATGCGATTGAGTTGGGTCACCCTAGCCCTGCCTCCACAGAAAAAGTGCAAATCTTTGGAGGCATGACGAAATGGTCTATGATTATGAGGTAAAAATATAATTTAAGCAATAACATATATTATATGGTTGCGGGCGTGGGTTGGCCCATATAATGGTCCGTGAAATACGTCTCCTAAATCAAACTATAAGCGTCTGGTTTCATATCATTTTACATACTTCTTTTTTCGTCCCCGCTAGATCCCGTTTTCTTGCACAGCACGTTTGGAACCAAGCCTAGAAACAGACTGATCTCCTCGTACATATCACATTATATGAGAGAGGGAAAGAGAGAGACCAAAACGGATGACTTTTTCCGGTCACCCGAGCCCTGCCTGACACTTTGTACACACACACATATATATATATATATATATATTTACGACGACAATCTTATTTATCTGGAAGTAGAGCTGACCGCGCCACCAAGTCGATGTCGGCAGAGAGAGAGAATAAAATAAATAACGCTGGGCGTGTGATTCATAATTGCAAAGCATTTTCGTGGCGAACACGAGTCAATAATATATATATACATTATACCCACATGTGAGTGCGTGTGTGTGAGCGCGCGTGCTTTCCACAGAGCGATTTGCACCACCCATCCACCCACCCACCGTAAGGTTCGAAAACGTATTGCACACGCACACGTCGATATCAGCAGCTTCGATGGCCGACGAGGGTGGTAGAGGGAAGAAGATAAACGTCTATTATTATATACGTGTGCAGTGATCGAAATCCCGAAAAAAAACTTCGTCAACAAAGGTTGGTTTTTTATAATAATATGCTATATTTATTTATTTAGATATATATGTCACTGGAAAAGTGGGAAATATTCTGACCATAGAACCCTGTTTGACCATAATATTATATTATATACTATAACAACATAATATATTCGAAGGAACTGTGTCATAATAGTATGAAAAATCGTACAAGTTGTTACCCCGTATGTGTCACGGTCACTAAAAATATTATAATATAAGATCTAAGGTTTTAAAATCGGACGACTTCGACAAAGTAATCGTGTTTAATTTTGTTCATTGAAATTATAATTCAACTAAAAATTACTCCTAATGATCATCGAGTAATAATAATAAAATATATTAAAAATTAAACTTACTTACTACAGTATTTTTTTTTTATGTACAGAAGAATACGTAGAATATTAATTTATTAATTTGAAATCTATAATAATGAATAATACAATTAATTTGTTTGTACATGTGCAATAAAAATTGTTAAAAATACAATTGTATTTTTCATTAATAACATTTCAATCATTTCGAGTTTTTAGTAACCAGATAATACTTGTTTACAACGATAATGCTTAAATTCAAAGTTGAAATGTTGTAATAATTTTAAGCATACGATACGATCGCCGCATACAATATTGAAATACTATAATTACGCATTCAAACCAATAATTTGTATTGGTCGCGTAAGTTTAAAATTATACACCGCAATATAATTCACAAGTCAGTTAATAAAAAAAAAAAATAAATAAATAAATAATTTCTTATTAATTTACAGTACGCGTCGATAAATTTTAATACCGTTAAATTGCAGTTCGTAAGACGGCAACGGCGCGGCAATTGTTTGGTGGGAAATAACTTATAATTTTTCGAAACAATAGTTTACCTAGCCATCATTTAGCGGAAATAAAACGTCGGGACGATTTGCGAAATGAAAGTGGTAATAATACAATACTCTTGGGGATTTTCTTCTATTATTATACTGTTTTTCCGACGTCTAATTATTGTCTGCATCACGCAGAGGTGTATTGTCGACTCAGCCGATACCGTGCAACGGCCAATGCGGTCGTATTGTGTTCTATTTTATACCGACCGATCATCACAATATTTTTGGATTCTAAAGCGAACTACATTAGTATTATTCGGAAGATTATGCTTGAAAATTCGTTTTGATCCATATGACGTATGTCGTACATGATAACTATTGGAAGTTTGAGTTTAAGACACTTCGTATTTGCAAAATAAAAATATGCTAACTTTTAAATGGTAACTTGTACATTTTTTTCATAATTTAAGGTAAAATTAAAAACAAGTCTATCGACTTTTTTTTTGTTATTAATATTGTATACTAGGAGTAGATCACAAATTATTTTAAATACTATACAGAGTGATTAACCAAGCACGATCATCTATTTTTCACCAATAATGCAGTTATTAAAATTTGGATTTTTGGAATTTCCAAGTTCAATAATTTACCATATTTTAACAGTTGTAATTACTACAGGAGTGATTTTTCAAATAAGAATCCTTCTTTTCAAATGCAAATTATTTTCCTAAAAATATTGTTGTATCAAAATCTAAATGTTGTACAATATTTTAATAAGTACCTCATAAGTTCATGATAATGGGTCTGGAAGATATTGGGGCTATGGTGATTTGAAAATTGTAGTAATTAGGTAATTAAGTAATTATTAATATAATCTATCAACAATTATAATTTGTAAAATGGTATCTAAAATTACATGTATTTTATACTTTTGTTAAACCATTTTCAATTAATACTATCCTTAGTATAAGCATTTCAATAATTGAGACACCACTCGTTCAACTTTTGAATTAGGTACATTTTTTGAAAAATTATTTACTTAAGAAATTTCATTAAGAAATTAAAATGGAAATTTATATAATCGACTGAACATTTCTTAAGCAGTACTAAAATTCTCAAGAATTTGAATATATTATAATGCCGTAAAATATATTTGAAAAATACATAAATCAGAATTTGAATACATTTTTTAGTAAAGGAAAATTATGGTGATGAGAGTTCTTGAAGAATCACCCCTTATATTAAAACAATCTTTTTGTGATACTTTAAAGTCAATGCTTAAACAAAATGTTCGATTTTCAAAATACAAAATTTTAAGTGGGTATGATATAATAGTCGTGAAAAAAAAATTAAATTAAAAAAAAAGTCACTAAAAAAAAATTGTTCTTGTAATGGAACAAGGCTGTATGTACACCATCAGGTTATTGTCTGGTACGATAATAATTATTTGTATCTCCCCTCGTCAAACACTTCATGAATAGCCCCGACCACTTTGAAAACAACTAGGCCATGCAGTATGCAGCAGAATATATAACCATCACACGGACATTAACGCGTTTTCATTAATTAAATCGACGGTCGTTGTTTGGTTTGTATATTTTAAAAAAGAGGGCCCGTCGTAACAATTATCATATGGTACCTTTATTATAATATAATATAATCAAAGGTCGCACGAGCGAGTGTCAAAACAACAATAAAGGACGAGCGCTGTTCGACAATGCACCTCTGTATTGCCTATTCGACGCGCCGCGCTAATAACATTTTGATATAATGATAATAATTATTGCGTCGTACATGTTCCAATTATTTTAATTGTCAACATTGTCATAGCACGACACGACACGCATAATGTCGAGTGGGAAACGAAACATGATAATATGTTGTAATGTCAAAAACAACAAAACAAAACCCAGTCGAGGGTAGTTTGAGCGCATTTTGAAATTTCCCAACGCTGAACACTCGTCTGAGCACAAAATATTAAAGAATTAGCCACCCATTTGCTCAATAACAATAACATTGTACTATTATATTCGTTTTGTACGCATAAATCGTTTTTCTATTGCCCGGATTAATTTACTTAGTTGTGTATCATTCAAATGTATAAAAATGTATTATGTTTGCGTGCCATTTGTAGTACCTATTTTGTTTTTTTTTTTAGAAGACAAACGTACATTGACTTACATAACACTAAAAAATGTACGTAAACACAATATCAATCGAAAAATAAATTATTATGAAATAAATCCGTGTCGACTTTGAAAAAATATACGCTCGTGACCAAACATATAAAAGGATTTTCCTCTACGTAAAATTGCATGTTGTAAAATATGCATTTTTCATATTTGTTCATTACCACTGAGGGAGTATACAATTAATAATAATTCTGGGGTAGAAAGGTAAATATATTGCTTTAAATATTTTTTTGGTTCGCCATAAGAAAATGCCACTAGATGAAATTTAATACAGATACTACATAATATTTAGGTCGCAAACTATATTGTAGGACAGTCCACGACGAGTCTTGTATACGGACGTGTTTCCTGTGATATAAGACTGTGTGAATAGGTTCCAATCGATTAGTATTTAAGAAATTGCAGACACGCGACGTTTTATCGTTTATAACGAAAGTGTCCGGAAATTATATTGTTGCATTTTCAAGTATGTTCGAGTATTCGCCATTCGGTAGTTGAGTCGTTGGTGCCCATACGATATTGACCGTGAAAATTGCGTGTCCAGGAAAAAAAAAGCGTACAATCTCATACATAATAATATTTTATAATATGTATATGATATTTATGAAGAATAAAACAAAACGCGACACAGCAAGTCGATTGCCATATAATATATAGATATATTACCGTATATACTGTAATATACTTTTGAAATATTTTCCTCAAACGCCGGACAGTGCAGGGTCCGATTGAAAAAAAACAGATACTCTGTGCACTATTTATTTCAAACCTTTTTTCAACTAAAAATATTGATAAAAATAAGTCAAAAAGTCAAACATTTAGATGAAAAAACAAAGTTTAAGGTAGGCTGATTACCAAATACAACTTTAATCCGTAAATCATAACGGTTTTTACATAGTTCATTCCAGTTATAACAATAAGAGTCCAATTTTTTATCGCGGTAAAGAAATAGCTCTTGCTGGTGTTTTTATAATAATATTATGCTCGAATGCAGAAAATTAAAGTTCGTTACTAAAATGTGTGCTCGGCAAACTACTTTTTCGTATTAAGTAGTTAGAATGCTCTAAATAATGTGTGATGGGGGCCGTGTGCTCAAACAACAACATAATATATGCACATGCGTAAATCAGCGCCTGCGCAGTGACCGCTTCCGACGATAGGAACATTAAAAAAATAATCGGACGATTTTGTAGACGAGAAACGCGTTGTTATAATCATGCATCGCAGGTCTGGGCGTTTATAAAATATAATTGTCGCAGTGTCAGACACAATATATCGATTTTAAAACTGCGAACACTGTACATAATATGCTCAGGTGGTTGTAAAAAATAAGTTATTTTTACGTAAAACTAATGCAATGTTCAATCGATACAAATTAAAGGTCGGCTTGTTTCAACAAATTTTCAGTTATCAAAAAGTTATTTGTAAAACAGTGTACAGATCTATTTTCTTCAAATAAATCTGTTCTTTAAACAATAACATGTATGTTTTACGTTTGAAATACGATTTTCTTTATTCTGACGGTTTTTTAATGAAACTTGTATCTTTTATATAACTATTATAATAAAAACATAATACGATATCGTGTTATACCATGGTTTGAACCGCGTCCTTGATTTCATGCTCGGGTTGAGTGATCCGAAAGAACAAACCAATATAATTATAACTTTACCTATATGCGTATAGTTAAACGACGCCGAATTTAAGATTTATTTTATTTTATGACCGGAATCTTCCTCAAGTTATCACTGTATTATGAATATAAACGTTTCAAACTATAACAATTAACTATTAAGCGCATCGTAATAATTGTAATAGTGCCTATTGTTTAGTCGTTATTGAATTTATTAGTTAGCTTAATGAAATGGAGCTTTATATATTTTCGTATTAAATACACTGTGCTGTTATTCTTATTTAAAACGTGTGCAAATGCTAATTAGTAAATAATTCATTTCACATTTATATATTTCCGAAGTAATTTAATACTCATATTAATATAATTCAGTGTTGTGAATAAGTTATATACCAGTTTGTTAAGTTATACACCAATTGTAGTTGCAAGTGATCATACTTATTACATAATATAATGTCTACTGGTAATGGCGTTATTTTATCGGCTACTGTGACAGTCCACTGGCTTAAGATAAATATCTTATAATGTCCGGTGTATGGCTCGAATTATTTTTATGCAAATACCATGTATTAGTATAGAAATAATTATCATAGTTAATAATGTTAATTATATCTCAGTGTCAATCGTTTCATAGGTAGTAAGACAGTTTAATAGTTATAAAAAATACGATTTTTCTTTCTCAAATATAAAAATTAACATTTACAGTTCTAACGTTCGGCGTATTATTGTTCAATTTATTTTTACTAATATTATATCGTTGTATTATTGTTGTCAACTGTAGAGCAGTATGTTATGTAATGTATAATAAATAGCGGTTTGATGATATTATCATAATAAAATATTTTCTTTCTAAAAACACGCCTCGACCGACCGACAGGGAAGATAATAATAATATATAGCTGGTGCGCTGTTGTGACACTAAAACGACGCGTCCGGAGCGAGAAAAATCGAGCTTTTCACTCGGGGCAATACGATCGTATTTTGTAATAATATAATAATATGTCGTCGTGCCGTGATGTGTTTGCAGAACTTGGCGATAATACATAATAATAATAACAATATACGTATAATATGACTCGTGTGTCGCCTATAGTACGGCTCCGCCGTGTCTAGTAAATATAGCCAGCTGCGTGCGGGGAAACACGTCCACGGACGAGAGGACGAGAGACTATACAATAATACTGTCAGCGGGAAACGCGTGCACGTCGATTTATTTATTTTTTTTAATCACTGCACGAGATCAAACGATCGTAAGATGCGTTATTAAATATTTTTTACGAAGCTTCTTTTTTTTTTTTAGCACAGTCGTTCAAATATATCACAATCAGGCGCGATCGCATCCGCCGACAGCGTGAGCGCATTATTATATTTTATGTAACGCGCGTGTGTGTGTCGTGTCGAAACGTCGTTCTTACGAAGCTTTCGCACTGTTGTTTAAATAATATAGTCCGACCCGACACCTTCGAGTACTAGAATGTCGTAAGAGAACGGTTTCCGTACAACTGCAGTGTTTTCTTTTGTTTTTTTTTTTACAATTTGTATGCAATTATATTTACAACGTCTCTGGGTACTTGCAGCTTTATTATTTATATAGAACTAAAAATTAATGCTCAGTAACTGTAGTTGTAACTCGGTAAATTTGTCCAACAATGTTTGATTTTTCGTAGCTTCGAACTTTGAAACTGCCCGAGTAATACCCCATTTGACGGTAGTACTCTATATTTTATAGATAGATGTACCATAATGATTCACGTTCGACGTATAAGAATATGATTTTTGCGGTGCATGGCGTGTATGCAACTCTCAGACATTTTCTTCGTACCCGAACGTCCTACGCGTTATACCGTTTGCCCCTTCCGAATGACTGGAAAACAACAATATTGCACATTATGTTATATTTTTCAACATCGGTGGACAGCGACAATGACGACAACTTGAAAACAACAGTAATAACAGCAATATTGCTATGTCGGGACCCAACGAGCCACGTGTAATCCGATATCGAAGCAGAGTAATCGCACGATTATAAAAATTCGAACGAGAAATAATTTTCGTAACGACCAAAAAATATGTACAAACAAGCACGATTCGAAATAGGCGGCCGTCGTCGTCGAACTCTTTGGACCGTAAGGCGTTAGGAAATATTGTCATTTATTCATTTTTTTTTACCGTTTTTAAATTGTTCGCTCAATTGAAACGCAGGCCGTGGGGTGCAGGCGATCGTATTTTTATTATATTTTTTGTATCGACCCGGAATTTTGAGCCGACGACAGGGACACGCACTCACACGCACACACAAACCCAGTCTAACAATTTGTTTCATTTTGTTACATGACACCTACAATGTATAATGTTTATTATGTGATATGAACTCAACATTACATACGTGGTACACTCGAAAGTTATAGTTTAACAGCTATATTCGTCATGAATACACTAGAGTTTTTAAATTTATAAACATTCTTTGAGTATAACAATGATTAACAAGTAGATGGGTAGAACTAAATGACTAATAAAAGTACCTTACTACTAAAATACACTCGTTAAATACCATAAGACATCTAAGTAGTAAGTAGGTATAAGTGTTTAAAACATGTACTTTAGGTTGATTTTTCGTACATCATAATATATAATAGGGGACAAAATGGTGGCGAGCATGCTTGGCAGCGAATCGCCATAGTACACACACACACACACACACATATCATAATATTATGTATACCTCTGTACCTATGGATTGTATAATATTATAATTATAATAATTTCGAAAATAATAAAACCGACCGCCGTCGTGCGAGCGGCTAATATTATATTATGTTATCATCATATACGGTATACAATTATTACGTACTTATGTACCTTGTGGGTCGCGTGACGTATGCACGTTTTTACAATATTACGGGCTAAGGGTTAAACGAGGTTAAGACATATTAAGTGCGCGCACAGTAGCTTATAATATCTGGTAACAGGCGTCGTAAAAAGTCGTGGTCTCGGAGTCGACGAGCGGAACGACAAATTGCACTAAAGGTATATTGTTCGGGAAAAAAAACCACTATGGCGTGCTCGAAAGACTGTCAATATCATATATACACCATAAACATACCCATGTGGAATATATATATATATGTACATTATGTATATTCTATGGACATAGTATCCACTCTGTGCGAACGTGTGCAATTCGATACGGACGGACGGCCCCCCATCGGAGTATGATCTGTTTTGGAAACGATCAAGTTGAAGTGGGTTTGGTCAGATTAACGGTGACATAATATTATTATAATAATATAATATAATATTACGTTTGCACGTAGTATGACGTGTGTATAAATTAACATCATTCCGGCGGAATTCGTCGTAAATGCGCCTGCAGACAACAATTTATAACAGCGGTATTGGACGTTTTTGAATGTTTTTCGAACGTTTGTTCATAATGGTGTACGAAGAGAGACACGAGACCTAGTTCTTCCGCCGTATGCAGCATACGGTTTGGGTCCCAAAATTAAATGTTGATACTAGTTGGGTCCCGAATTATTTAGGATTAATTACACTTGGGGCTTTGCACCCGAATTAACCCAAACCCGTAACACCACTACAAATACTTAAAAAATCAAACACTTTTATTTACAAAACACCAGAATTAACCCAAAAACCCGAATGTTTTTTTATTTTATAAATTTGAATAATAATTAAAAATAAATAATAACATTTATTACTATAAGAGATTTCTTTTAGTAAAGGATTATATATTTATGAATAATTTTATAAAATATAGACATCAGACTCAGACGCAATTAATATGCTCAACATTTTTTGTGGAGGGATACTTATTATATTGATTTTTAAAGATACATACGATAAAAGTCATTATTGTGGCATAATATATTATTTACATCATAAATCTAATCACTCTTTTTATTTTTCTTAGGTTGTAACCGGATTACTAAACATCCGTAATAACCCATCTTATCCCAAATAATTACGGTTATTATAACGCCCAAACGTTTACCTATTTGTTTTATTCTGGTGTTCAAACCACTAAATACACGCGGCACCCGAAAACCAAATAAATTGTTCAGCATTTCAGGTGCAAAGTCCTGGTCCTCAGTGTTGTTTGGCTTGGATTTCTTTTGCTAATGCACTGTACACAGTTGGGTCTCGGTTGATGATACACGTAATTTAATCTCAGTTATTTTGACACGCATAATTAATTAATATTATGTTAATGTTTGAATAATATCTGCTAAAAAAAAAGAAATAAATGAGTAAAATTTACATAATATTATTTGCGTCCAATATAATATTGTTCTGCGTCGAATCTACCTCGTCTAGACGTGGCCAATAATGTAGTATAATTATACAGTCGACTCCCGGTGTCTCTAAGTTCAAGGGGTGAAAAATTAATTGGAGTTAATAAAAATATCGATATATTATCATAAACCAATTAATAGTGTTATGATGTTTGAACTTTTAAAGGAGCATTTTTCGAGACATCAATCAGGTTCGATTGTTATCGAAAGTCGACTCTAAAATATCATCTGTTATATTTTAGTGTGGCTCTGCTAAATAGTGTCTGGACCAAACTCACATGCGCCGATTCGACGGTTACTCTTTAAACTTTACCGCGGTTACCTATGCATAACCTATTCCTTTCCACACGACGTCTTTGGATTGGGTTACACACTCACGCTGCAATATATTTCCCTATTCTCGTCGTATCCGTGCGATTTTCCCGCCAGGGTAGCTGTCCATTATTCATCATTGTTCTACAAAATTACAAGACCTATCCTTGTTCGACGTCGATTTTCATATGACGTTGTGTATCAAACTCATATTATATAATCCATAATATTTATTACGCCCTCGGCTATACAAAAATATATCATTAAAATGTCTTATTGAATTGATACGATTTTGTAACCTAGCGCGTAAAATAATTACTCTCCGCAAAAAAGAATAATAATTTTATTTTTTAATAATATTATTATTTTTTGATTCAAACTATCATATATTATTTCAAATCTAAATCAGTTGTGACGAATAAACTATAATATAAAATCATAGCTGGAGATCACACTTATGGGCACATCGTAGCGTACTTGTAGTTATCGTAATGATAATATAATCAAATATACATAAATGTACGTTGCTGTTTGCAAGTAAAAAAAAAAATTGGTTTTATGAGTATACTTTATTTATTTCATATGTACTTTTTTTATGTTTTTCGTTCTGAAACGAATTCGGAAATTTTTCCAGAATGCTTACAACACATTTTAGTTGTTTGGTTTAAGGATAAATATGTTCAAATTATATAAAAAATTATTCCAAAAACATTAAAGCTTTTCTTGAAAATTAGTAATTACATTAGAAGAATCACCAAAACGCACTCGTATTATATTGTTAAGATAACTGGAGGCTGAAAATAGCTGGTTATTGTGAGAAACACCAAAACAATTTTTGCAACGATTCTTTTAATAATAATAATAAAAATAATAATAAGTAATAACACTATCAACTGTAATAAGGGGTGGTTTATCCCCATTACGATAGTCGAGTAAATTTGTTGATGGCTAGTTCGCAGTATTATAGTAACTTTACCTTTAGTTTTGGATTTGTGTTTATACTAGGTTGTTATTATGGTAAATACTTTTTTAAAATAAACAGTACTACGAAACTCGTTTGAATTTATTCAAGGAATGGCATTATAATTTGTTATTTGAAAACAGTTTATTTCTCTGAAAAAACCCCATATGGACAAATACCTAATGAACATTCAACCACAGTACAAAATTGATGATAAAAACATTATGTTTTAATTACTAAAATGTTATGTAATATTCCAAGTACAACATTATTCAAACTAAACGTTAAATATTTATGATTACAAATAGCGATAGAATATTGGCTTGATAATCGTTATTTATGTCTGTGTCCTACTATATATAGAAATATGGTTTTCAGTAAATTAACCTGTTTCCGAGAATAAAACTATGAATGTGAAAACATATGTCGATGGTCTAGTGACATTTAAAAATTTGATTAGTGGAAGCACTTGAAAGTTAACATCATTTTTACACAAATTTTGGGTTGAAGTCATAGCAGAGTTTTTATTAGTCATCTAGTTTTTATTATAATTACCTATGCCTTTTATCATCTTTGAAAATTAACAATAACATAAATATACTTAGTTGTATTGAAATAATTTTGTTGTAAGTGAGTTTACCACATTTGAACACAGGATGTTTTTAAACCGTAATCCATAATATATCAAACAGTAATGCAATCTAATGGATAAAATATTAAAAATACACATAAAACATTATTTTGTGCATCATATGAAAAATGAATGTTAAATTGTATTAAATACTTAACTCATTTTCGAAAAAAAGTCACTTGCCACATCTGCGCACTAGACATCGACGATGTGTACGTTTAATGTGTACAAAATAAATATACAATATGCATTTATTTTCATTCGTATATATATAAATATATATATTGGCAAAAAGTCAGACAAAATAACATATTATATACTATATTATTTTATAAACTATTATATTATAATATGTACCTATATATTGTGGTTTGAAAATACGAGTAAATTCAATATATTATTTCGTTTTCGTGTTAAAAAAATCTCAAACATTATGAACCATGTAAATAGTTTTTGAAATAATAAGACTCTTACATTATAATACCTAATAACCAGGTAAATTGAGTTCGGTAACATGACTCAAACGACAGTCTTAAAATTGAACGCTTAAGCCAATAAGTATGAACTGCTTCCATACACATTTAAATACGGCCTATCAATGGATACTATAACTACCACTGCTCTGTTCAAATAAAATATATTTTGGCGTAACAGTTTTAAAGCGCTCAAGAGGTTTTTTTGTTTAGATTTTCAGTATTGTTCACGCGCCGAAGAGTCAATAATACGCTTTGGAAAATTATTCAAAAAGTCCGAAAAGGATGGAAAGCTTCGACCCCGTCTCACGCGAGGACGATGGTAACCCAACGCGCGGTGTATTAATGAAGTCTAACTCGGATTACGGGGAACGGTTTCAATAAAAAAAAATAAAAAATAATAATCATAATCATAAAAAAGACGAAAAACAAATGCCCAACTTTTTCATTTTTTTTTTTTTATTGTTATTAAAACTGCGGGAATTTAATCAGAAAACCCGCGCTAGAAAAAAAAAAAAACTTTTGCCGGAGGAGTTTAAAATTCGATTACTACCGCCGTGGTGGTAGGACAGATAGAGATTGGGAGATTGAGAGAGTGGGAGAGAGAGCGGGACAGAGAGACAGAGAGACAGAGCGGATGAAAGAGGGACGAAAGGAGAAAAAAGAACTGTGGTTTTCATTAACCTTTATGAACCGAACGAAGGATAAAATAATTTGTGGTAACATTACTGTTTCGGTGAAAACGAATACTGCAGCTTTAACTTTCTTTATCGTTATCATTATTACTATTATTATTATTTTTATTATACGAGTTGTTAATGGTGTTGGTCGGGGCTTAAGCAACCGTTAGTCGGTTGTATATATATATATTATATACTCGCTGTGGGCGCGAGTGAGCCGCCATAAATAACGGAAATAATCCTTATACCGCGAATGTCCGTTTTTATATTTTCCCTTCTCTCTCGCAGGTCAGATATCGTACGGCTATATATATATACGTAGATGGTAACACGCTTTTCATTTTTACCAGACGCTAAGTCCAAAGTTAAACGCTACGCGAAATATATTTTCACAGTTCGGCCTTGAATATTATGATGGTATTTTAATGAGGTTTCCACAATAATTTTAAAGTTTAATAATATTATTATTAGCGCATACACAAGACGCTCCATTCGTGAGGTGTTTTTGTACTCATTATTCTGAAAAGTTGTAATTTTTTTTCGCAAAATTTTATTTAAACACGTAATAACGTAATTTTGGGGAAAAAAATTATATTATTACAATTTTTTTATCGTTATAATTTTTAATTTCATATTACGATTCAGAATATTTTTTGATGTACAAAGATGTACAGACAAATTGAATTTCGAACGAGTTATTGATAATTAGATATAACTTATAATTATTTAAAGTTTTTGATGAGTGATGGAGTTGTGAATAAACATATTTTTAAAGGGTACCTTCTTTTGATTTTAATCCGCTCATTTAAAGTTTAAATACTTTTAACTAATTAACTACTCGTTTGAAATGTTAATCTTGAGTATCGTAGTACTCCTAAAAATAATTTTCTTTAGAATTTGAAATGCATTATGTTGTTATATAAAAATGTAAAAAAAAACCATACCAAATTCTAATTAAGTTTTCTTCAAACATTTGTTTTGCAATAGCGTCGAATGATGCTAAAAAATATTTTTAAACCATTATGAGAGTATAGGCATAAATAGATCATTTTATGATTTATATAATACACTAGCTGTCCCATCCGGCGTTGCCCGAGTCAAAGATGAAATAAGTAAGTAAGTGATATCAGAATATTAGGCGCACGAAGAACATCGCAATGGTGGCCTGCGCCAAAGATTTGTTTTTTTTATATAAATTTATTCGTAAAAATATGTATAATATGCCATATTCCTATTAATTATAATAGTTATAACTTATAAGATATGTAACCATTGACAACCTAACCAAAGATTAAAATAAAAAAAATTAAATTAAATTAAATTAAAATAAACAGAGATTCTTCATATATATCTCATCAAAAATTGCATTTTCAGTTTTTCCAGAATTTTTAGCGTATAATATTATGTACATAGGAAAAACTGTTTCTGTAACTGATAACTAATAATTGTAACCAAGAGCAACCATTAATAAACAAAATACAAATTTGTATCATGAATTTCAAAATCCTTGTGTGAGAGAACATTAGCATCAAACGTTTCAATTTTTGGTTCTATATATTAAGATTATAGCGTACACTTGAAATGTCAACGATTACAAATTTTGACTTGAGTTGTTATATTACTCCATAGTTAACAAAATAAGAAAATCATCTCTAATATTTACAAAAAAAAAAAGAAAAACTACTTTTAAGAATATACAACGTAATCAGAATAAGATCTAGATTTTCCTGACACAAATGATAATATTAAAGACGTTTATCGTAAATGTAAAATGACTTACTCGGTGAAGATTGTTTTCATGTTTTGAGTTATGTGTACTGTGGCATTCTAGGCCTATAAAAGGTTATCTCAGTCATACCATAGTAGATTCACATAGACATTTTGTACCTGTCCCTAAGTATTTATACAAATGTGGAGTACTATAGTCTGACAAAAAAACTTTACCTTGGTCTCATCCGGTCAATTATTTAAAAATCCGACGGATTAAATTTTTTCTCGTAACCCAATCATTTGTTTTAATGAGTACGTGTGTATTCTGTATTCAAGTCTTTAGAATTAAGATACTATACGCATCCTTACTATTATTATTTTTTATCGTTATTGAACGCACAGCGTCGATTTCTGCATTTTCCTACGATACTATTATACAAGGACATTCGACATATTACTTCGGTGTAAAATCGTTAACATCTTGCGATACATGCATCCCTCTGTTTGCATGTAAAGAGGTAATCCGAGTTATCGTCGATTCTCTAGGGAAATACGATGTATATTGTACATCTCGTTGTCGGCTGATTGCAGGGACGTGGCGATGAAGGACCGTGTTTTGTAAACGGTTACCAAGGTTTGGGTCGAAAACTACTAGACTACTACTACTACTGTGCACACCGTAGATACACCCTTCTGGGCGAACTGATGATTTTGCACAAAACACTCGTTTTGAGGCCGTTTATAATAATATATATAAGACGACTACGACCACTGCCACTATACCACTACTGCCCTCCTACGCCGTCGGCCTAAACGGATTTTGAAACACATACACACACACACACACACACACACACTACGAGTACCTACAATGCTTGCGTGTATATATAACCGTTTTGATTAATTCACGACCGTGGCCAAGACTCGTGTGCCAAATGGTTTTAATCACGTGCACAATGTTCGGTCTACAGAACGAGAGAGAGAGAGAAAATTGCAAACTTAGCCTGGAGCGTGCGATACATGATATATAACAACGATAGATTATGTTTAGATCTGCAGTGGCATATTATCTGAATCACGACCCGTGGAGTGAGGTTTTATATCAATTTTCTGATACAACTTTCGTTACTCTTCCTCGACGCCCCCCCCCCCCCTCCTACATAAATAGTTTTTTAAATTTCACTCAATACTAATTTTATGACAGATTTGTTACCAGATATTATATAGAAACAATTAAACATTTATAAATAGAAACCAAAGCCCATAACTTCAAAGACAGTCGTCAATCTTCGACCTCTGTGAAATACTCGGTTGGAGAAGACACGGCAACGATTACGGCGTGTTTTGTAAGTCCATGATGTACACGACGAACCGCGAGAATAATTCGTCATCTAAAGCTCACGGTGACCGCATCGAAACCCGCTCGACTGTATTTTTTGGGGTCCGAATATTTGCACTGTGTCCTGGCCGTAATTATATTATACCAACGCAGAAAGAGGTGCAAGAGAAATGCGAAATTGCAAACGGGTTTAAAGTGGTCGAAAATTAGAGAAAATGACGCGGTGAGTAATCGAGCCAGACGAGACCAGCACCTATACAATATACCGTCTTGAAGGAGATGTTCGAGAGTGTTTTTAGATTGCCGATTGATGACTCTTGCAGGTACGCTATGTCTGGTGTAGAAATACGCTTTCGTTCATATCATGCAGTTCCAGGCACGACGGACACACCTCATCGGAGACATTTTGCCTTAACCAAATATGCCACGTTAAGATTTCTTGGAGATGGAGGGGGACATTGAAAATTCATAGATATGTGTAATACACCGACAAAGAAAACTTCCGAATCCCATATTTTTTTCCATGGATGGTAAACAGTTCTTGTGAGGAACATTTTTTAAAAATAATTATGATTTTCAAAATTCCCCCATATCTTTGGAAACACTCTTAATAATAAAGTGATAAAAGTAATATTGGTGAAATATACGGAACAAATGTTTTTTTAAATAACCCAATACATTATATGAACTAAAAATATTATATAATAATAATCGTAGTTAATATATTTAATCGTATAGTTTTGTAATTTTCTTCCGACCTCGATGTACAAATAGGTAATTATATACAGCTGCCACAGCAGTGTATATAGACGACCATTTTGCCGGCAGAGTTTGTTTTTTCAATATTTATTATATACTTAACTTTGCGGGTATTACGTAGAGGCGTGCTATATACGTATACACGCTACTACACTTGACGATGCTCACGACGGGTATGATGAAAAACCAACAAACTTACAAAATAAACAAAGTTAAAATTCACTCGTCGTACCGTTGAAGTCAACTTTTTTTACTTTGCTATTATTTTAAGATTAGGTATTGTTTTGGTCGACTCGCGACTAGACACAATAAAAATAATAATATTTTCTGTTAACTATATATACCCTAAATTTTCAAAGCGCTTTTCCATTCATTTTTTTTTCATTCACTAATTAAAATAAAATAAAGTTTTAAACCTAATAACCGACTCTACCGAGTTTGCGTAGTTGAACGTAAATACATTATTTTTAATTCCACATCCTTATTGAAACGACTTTCCATTAAAATTTTTCAAAAACACGTTAACATAAATAAATACATCGACTTTAATGACTTTTTAATAATAGAACGCTTACAAAAACCATTTGTCAGTATAAAGTCTTAGGTTATTAATGCATTTTTTTCTTTTTGTTAATGAATTCCAATTAAAATATTCAAAATTATGAGAAAAATAGAGTGAGAGGGGGAGAGTAGATGGTTAAAACGAATCGACATTAAAGTTTGTAATTAATCAACATCGTCGGTGAATGTATTATTTGATGCTCTATAAAAATTAATTATTTAAAATCAAGTGAATAAAAATGTTGAAAAAAATAAAACCAAAGGAAAAAAAATAATAAAAAGAAATTCAACTATCTTATCAATCGAAAGTCAGAACATTCATTATGATGCATTGATTTTTAACGACCAGTCTTTACTTAAAGAATAATATGAAAACATCATGAATAATGATAATAATATTATATTATATTATATTAATAGGATATAACATAGTATTATATATTTGACGTATTTGTCATAATATATAATAATAATCGTATATAATATACGATTCGGAGGGGTTTTTCTTGAATTTTTATTGCATAATAATTAACTTCAAGATTTGGATTAACATTTTTTTTATCATTCTCAAATCGAAAATATTAATTTTTGCAATTAGACTATCACTGATCGGCGTTCCAAAGAATTCCGATTGTGAACATTAGTGAATTCATTCTAAGTTTAAACAGATGAATTAATGCTTCCCGCCTATGGCCGTTGGAAACGATTATCTGAACTATTTGAATTTCAATAGAAATCATATTCGGATTTAGCACATCATGATCCAAACCGTAAAAATATCAACTGATATTAATCGTTTATGATAATATACTATAGTGTTTTAATAGATTCATTTTTTAAAATTGTTTGTCCGCTAAATACAATGCGAATATTAATATATAATCCTACGCGTGCTCCAGACAATAATTTCAAATGTTTATTAAAAAAATGCACACAATTATATTCATGGTGGTATGTTTATAATTTATTCAGATAAAAGATACCAAACCTCTGCAACAAACGCATTGATCATGCACGTCCAGGAATATCATCAGCAACGACAACTACAACAATAACAACAACAACCAACAGATGTGTGTACCGTTAATTAAGTACGATATTTTATATTTATTAAATAGTATTACACAATGTCCAGTTTAGTCTGTGACGTCATATTATATTGCGCCGTTTCTTTTATGTAATAGCGTACCTATACATATAATATATATATATATATTATATCACCCTCCGAGGACACATTAATGCATTTATGTTGTCATCGTAAATATAGTCTTGACTTCGGGTTATTATATAGGAAGAAAAAAAAGCAATAGGTAGTTAAAAAACATAACCTTATATAAGAGGGACTTTTATATTTTATCATGAACCGAGTCTTATATAATATTGTCTTGTCTTCGAAGGTATTGTATGTTTATACGGTTTTAATCTTATCCACGCAATGACAAATACGTATTATACACCGTTTTTAGATTTTTCATAATTTAAATGTTTTTCCCTCAAAAAATTTACCAATTAAATCTTACATCGTATCCGAATCACTCCGTGCACAAACTTATAAGTACTAAAACTTTTTATGGTTGCCTAAAATACGAGTAGGTAACTGTAATATCAGGTATAAAATATAATTGTAAGTGGCGCATACTCGAAAAAAATATACATTGTGAACAGCTTGCCTAAAGTAAAATACAGTTGATTCTAAAGTGAGTAGTTTGAAATAATTAGGTCTTTTAAACTATCGTTCCGATAGTGAAAACAAGTTGGAATAATCGAAAATCCCAATATTAAACGAAAACGTATCGAGATGTTTTATAACAAATTCCAGATGTTTTGTACCGCTAAATACCGCTAGTTCTGAATCACTTCGGGAGTCTGCAGCTGTTTTCTCAATATAATATTATAATGAAAAGGAGCACAAAAAACTAATCGAATAATATTATCTATTAAAAAATAATTGTTTTGGCGTAATAATACGTGTTGCGATTAATTATTACGATATTTGACTAACGATTGAGGAGTCGTTTACCTTATTGAAACCCTCTAAAGTATAAATACATTGACCGTATAATTCACGAGTAACCGGATACTATCGGTCATTTCCCCATTTGTTTAATTTAGTTATTTATAACATTTCACTCTGTTTCTCCAACACCATTCCTGAAGTACAATAATTTCTTATCGAGTTCCCTAATAGTAATCTTCTAATATCAGCCTTAAGTTAAGGTATTGCAAATAGATAAATGTAATTTTTTTATGTTATTGCACGGAAGTAGGTAATACTAGAGATCTAAAATGAGCAAAAAAATAAAATAAAATAAAAGATAAATACACTTTTCTGTAAATATACATTTTTTCGTCATAATGTTATACCGAGGTACTTATTACGTATAAATTATTCATATTGCGTTTAGTATAATATTACGAAATAAAATATTGATATTGTGATAGTGAAATCTTCTCTAGAGCGTGTGTCACAAAAAAATTGTATTTCAAATATAATTGTATCTTGTTTAGTTGTATTTCAAAAAGTATTCTTACTTATATTCGTCTCAATTAGACGGAAACGGTAAGTGTCTATTTGAAATCAGTACATCGATTATTTTTATTATTAGGTACTATACCATCATTGTTTCGCTCATTTTTCCGTACCACCGTGGCACAATCTCCTCTTATTTTGTTTTCTACTACAAACGCCGCCAACGTCATTCAATTATCGCACGTATAATGCACGTATCTACGTTTAACAGTCCCCGAGGGACGTATATATTTCTTTAATGCGCCAAAAGGTTTTCATTTCAAAATGTTTAACTGTCAATAATAAAAATGCTATTAGGGACGCACGACGCGCGTAGTATAATAATATGTATATATATACATGACAACGCGGGGGAAAAAATGAGATAATTTAATGGCTATTTGAGTTTGAAATGTACATAATATGTATATATTATAATATATTCTAACTGCGGAGAATATACAAATATATAAGCAAGCAATATTATGTTATAAAAACGCGGTCGTCCGTCGATCGTAAGTCGCAATAATAAGGCAGATGACGACGAATTTTAACAGGTAAATATATATTGTATGTGCTTCGATAAATTATTGTCGTCGCGAAAAAAAAATAAACGACGAAAGAAGAAGATCGCAGTCTGCAACGAACAACGATTCGTGTCGTAAATTATTCATGACTTTTAGTATAATGCCAACGATATTATTTTAATTTTTTTTTTCAAACAAATTATTTCCAATTCTATTATTTGTTACTCTTCGACGACGGAGTTACTGATACAATATTTGCTCGTTTATCATTATATTTTATTGATTTGAAGAAATCATTGAATTAAAACAAAATTAATGCACCAGAGCATTTTAATGTAAGTGGGGATTCCGATTTTAACTTCCGACGTCATTTATTATTACGACGACTTAGCGTACGAGAAAAACCGTTCAAAAGTCAAAATGAATATTTTTATGCGTCAGTTCACTTCTTGTCGTACAGAGAATAAGTTAGGTTTTTTTTTCGAGAAAATGTTTTAAATAAATAAATACGAAAAAACTACATAATATATAATATGCATACAGCAGATCACGTCACTAAGCATAAAAAGTTTCAAAGACATCTGTCCAGCGTAATTCACTGTCTGCTCCGATAAAATACAAAAACGAAAAAGAATGAGCTTCAAAGATGACGCGTGACGTCACTACGCGAGACGCATAATATAATAATAAACAGCTCGAGGCAAATTAATTCATAATATTTGATAATTATTTCGGATCCGAATATGCGTAAAGCGATCGAATCAACAACGTCTTCATAAATCGCGTGCACTACGCACCATAATATAATAATAATAATACTAATAATAATGCGAGTCGTATTATAATAGTATATGTGAGACAGTCTTTGGCGTCTTTCACCGTGTACGCGGAACGCTAATTAATCCAGCTCAGAATATTATTATTATTACTATTATTAATAAATTTCTCGACTTGGCACTCGCGCGATTTATAATTTATAATATAACGGCGTCGGCGTTCGTGGCGGGGGTGGTATGATTTCGCGTCACCGGAGAGCGAGCGCGGGGTGGGGTGGGGAGAGGGCGAGGGGGTGGTCCACAGCGAGAGGGTTGTTATAGCGAACAACAGCAGGTGGGGTGGTCTGAAGGGGAAGGGTTGGGACAAGCTGACGGCGTATTAACGCACCGTGTAATTTTCAATTTGGTCGGATGACGCGCATACCACCGTCGACTTTGTCGTCGTCGTCGTCGTCGTCGTCGCGCACATAATATATATTAATAATAATAATAATAATAATAGTAATATACGCGTATACACTACCTATATAGCGTACCTACTACAATATAACACGGCGAGAGCGCCGTATGTGGAGAGGTAAATTGTTTTAAAGGCACTGCCGCCTCCGTCCCATAAATTGAATTCGGTGCGACCTAATTAATCTCGTCACACGTCAACCCTGCACCCTTCTTTCGAAGAATCTCTCTCTCTTACCCTCTCTTCGCATATACATTATATATATATGTGTACATTAGGAGCATACCTAACTAAGCTCTACAGAACCGACGCTCATATACTGTGGTAGTGGTGGTGGTGGTGGCGGTGATGGTTGTGGAGAGGGTAGTGGAAGTTCGGCCGAAGATCCGCGAGTGAAGGTTTTCCTCAGAGAGGATATATATAAATCGCCCAACGGCGGAGGAGGATATCTCGCGGGTGTTATGACGTTAAATTATAATATATATATACCATGCGAGCGCGGAGACGTCGTGGCGGCGGTGGTTAATCACGAGAGTTTGTTCTTGGGCGAGACTGCTGCGCACATATAATATTTAATTAGACGACAGCAGCATGAACATATACTAATAAATATATATATATATATATATATAAATTAATTAATAATACGGGAAATGATAAATTTTCTGAGACCGACGACGCGATTCGACTTGTTGATTTCGTACTATTTAGTGTCCGCGAATGCGAGAGTGTTACTCCGAAGTCAGCGATATTATTTACTGTCGTCATAGTTTTCTGGAAGAAATATAATTCTCTCACATAAATTATAATTAAATGTGTAAATCAACCTACCTATAATGTAAATCTATCTTGCCGATCAACAAATATTATTTTACGCATTGTTATCGAGTCACGGAAAGTAATGTACCTACATTATATACCTACCATATATAACTCTTTAAAAATACACTTTTCGATTCCAACACAATATCGTCATGATTTCCAATTTCCATAGACTACTTTTAAATGTTTAAAAGTACAATCTTGAGGCCTCTATGTACTATTTCTGCCACACGTTTATTATGACGTATCAAATGGATTGTCAATAATAAAGACTTGAAACTTCTCAATGAAAACAAAGTAATCAAAATCTATTGTACAAGTTTTTACGATTATTTTAATATTCTTTTAAATAGATACCTATTTTAAAATTAATTAAATATAAATATATAAAACCACAGTGACATGGCGTCCTGCTTTTGCAATATTTAGTTACACCACGGTCGTAGACGGTGGCCTGCGGTTAGTAAAAATACATCAATCGCACAGCATAAAATATGTAAATGACTGAGACGTATGAGTAAGGTAAATACTGTATTATGTAGTGGGTATGGACCATACCCCCGAATATTTGTACCCCCTTGGGCGTGAAAGTATGATTTTTCTAAGTTATTCGTATCCCTGGTTTTGAAGCATAAAATTCCTAGTAAATCCGTTCTCAGCTATATGAAGTTGTAGGAGGTTTAGATATCCTAATGGTATTATACTGGGGGTATGAAATTCCTAGATTTTTCATAACTCAGTGGAGATAATAATATCCTAGGATACATGTACCACCGGTATATAATTTGGGGGAGGGAGGTATAAATAACCTAGAATATTTGCACCGGGGTACTATTGACTTAGGAAAATAATACCCCAGCTGAGTATAATTATCTGGAGGGATCGTTTTCTCATCACATCGCATCGGTGCCCTTTTGTAAAGTACTGTACCTTATCTACCCTATATATTAAGTATAGACTAAAAAATCCGTTTCACAATATTTCAATACAGGAGAAAAATTAGAAAATAAAAAAAGAAGGTAAGTGGGTACCTCTTTGCTGTACATTTACTTGTGTGGGTTACCCCCAAAGAACCAAGAAGATTTACTTTCCTACCAGTGATGATGCTGGTGTATAAAATTGATCTATTTTAACTGTTTAAAAAGGTGATGACAGATGACACTCATCATAATAAAATCAATACATTTATCACTCCACTTAGAATTTAAAATAATAGTAAACTAAATTAAAAATGTTTACTTGATATTATATACCTAGATATAATTTGTATTAGTATCTAAACTAAAAGCATCATTTAGCTCTAGCAATAAATATTATTATTAAAAATAGTCGATACATATTCGTAATATAGAAATTATTTATAATTTGTGAAGATTAAAATTACGATTAAACTACGATTATCCATACGCAAAGCAAAGTATTATTACCGAGTAGATATGTAATTTCAAGAGAAATTTAACAAATCGACGATATATATTAATATTTATAAGTAAATTTCAAAACGAAATTTGCACAAAATGAACTAAAAGTAGTCTATATGTGGGTATCGTACATGTTTAATTAAAAAAACACACACACATATTATAAACGGATAGTTATTAATAAAGTTTTGTTTTTAGTGAAACACGTGTATAATACACACAGTTTTAATATAAAAATATTGTCTGGTCTCGCTTCAAATTAATAATATTATACACGCTATGGATGAAAATCTCAGTAAAGTTTTCGGTTTTCATCAAGATAGACGCGCAATAGCTCTGTCATTATGAATATTGAATAACACAACATATTAATATTATGTTATTTACTCACATATAACAACAACAAGCTGCCTTCTATCAAAGGACGCGTTGCTTAATTTGTATTTTTAGTTTTTTGATATTTACGCTTCAACTATATAATATAATATACTATACAAGACTGGCCCAATAAAGACATTTTTTGAATCTGTAAAGTTAATTTTATATGGAAAAATTAAAGTTAAATTTAAAGTTTAAAGTTACTTTTCATTATTTTTAACTTTCAAAAGTTACGAGTTGAATAGAAAAAAAGTAACTTAACTTAGTTAAAATCCAGTTACATATTTTAAACTATATTTACAACGCATGCCAAGGCACAGTAAGTGGCTTTGTTATAAACATATTGTACATATAGGTATACAAAAACAAATATATATAGTGCGAACAGTGCATAGAGCAGTTAAGAGTAAAAAATAATCCTAAAAAAAGGTGGTCATCCAATGATAGACCTTACTGAATGAAGTTATTAATTGTTTAGCTAAATTTTTAATATACCACAGCAACAGCTAAAATGTCTCTTTAAACGTCGAACTTAAATTATCTGGTACAACGGTGCTTGGTAGTCTACCAGGTTACTCAGTGTGGTAATGTTATTGTTGGGTAATTTGAAATTGATGTGTTTGAGTGATACGCTGTTATATTTATTATCTCTAGACATTATAAACAGTCATTCCTAGTTTAACGTTGAGGTTAGATTCCTAGAAAACACGACGATAGCCGAAAAAAACGTTAAGTGAATCTTTGTTATTTTGATCGCTATTGAAATCCAGAATTAAAGCATTCAGTACTATGTATGTAACAAGTTAGAAATTATTTACAATACATTTAGCAGGTATAACATTATAAATAATATTTACGATTATTAGCAATTTTGTGTTTTTTTTGTACACAAAATGTATATTTTATATCTATATGGGTTTCATATCGGGGGAAAAAATGAAACAAATTTAAACTCACCGAGTTTGAAAAACTTTCTCTTAAAAAAAGTAACCAAACTCAAACTTTTAAACTCGTCAGTTCTCTTAGCCATATACGTCATAATACTCACATAGAATAGCATTATGATAATCGGGTCCACGCCGTTCGAGAGGTCGTCTAGTGCATAATAGTCAATCAATGGATCATGATATATACAATACAATATAATGTATACGGTTGTTCCGGCAAAGTCAGCTCGTCATATTATTATAATAATTATAATATTGTTCGGAGCCGAATATTCAGACGAACACATCACAATATGGCTCGGTAATAAGTCGATAATATTTGGCTATAAATATACATGGATATCTTATAGTCATTATATTGTATTATATTATCTCGATAACCAGGAAGTGAGCACACGACGTCATATACACCACCTGAGAAAACCGCACACCATGTCCGTACATATTATTATGTTTACCGCGCAAGTGGTATACTAGGTATACACCAATATGCGACGACCGTGTTATTACGCGTTATGATATCAGATTTTCGATTATTTCGTATACAGTTACCTGCTTAAATGTGCGCGCGCGTGTGTGTGTGTGTGCGTGAGTGGATGTGTGCACAAGGTACACGGTAGGTATATATTTTAATATCGTCGTCGTTCTCCGGTGTACCTATAACATATATATATATATATATCGGGGTAAGCAACAGCAAGCACACGAATATAATATAATACAACAATATCCATAAAATACACGGATTACACAGCTTTGCTCGCGTATTATATTATATATGTACGATGATTAAAACCCCCTATATAACCCATCGAGTGTAATCTCGCGAGGGTCCTCGACTACTTCGAAATCAAACAGAATTTGTCAGTACCCATATACATCCGGACATTATTATTATTATTATTTCACGTGCCTACCTACGACCTACCTACGTCTTGTTTGAGGTTCCGAACTCGGCGACGCGGCTTTTCGAAACGACGAATTTTCTCCGGGAAAATAAAGAAAATCGGTTCTGGTATAAGCCGCACGCACACGACATCATACGTGTTGCGGTATATCATATATTTAATACTTACGCGTAAAGTGCGCTTGTATAGGCCATTCAATGTAATAATATTATATGCACTAAAAAATAAAATCTACCTACCCGTCCTAAACGTATAAATCCGGTCGAATTAGCGGCGAACTGCTGGTGCAGCAGTCGTCCGAGACCACTGCAGAGGGTCTAAAATATAATGTATTATTAATAGTTTATGTTTAGCTGTTTGTTGGACCATAATATTATACTTACACAGATCATGTTATTAATATATATAAATTATAATAAACAATTACCTACTATGATACACCGCAAACTGTTTAAAGCCGTACCGGAGGACGTAGATTGTTTCATTATTTTAGGTATACAATAATATAGGGACGTTGGTACGTTTTCAATTCGATTAACCATTCGCCGTCATAAAGGAACCGACGGGTTTTAATTTAAAAAAATATAATTGTTTATTTAAAACACGACCACACAAACAGTTTTTTTTTTGTCGGTTCAGATCCAGTCGAAACGTTGAGCGAACGGATGTTACGTTTATTGTATGCATATTTATATTCGTTTGATGCTAATAAAAATTTGAAAAATTTAACATAATGTTATAATATTCAACGTGTATACGTCAATTTGCCGACATCCTAAAGATACGAGGTACAATATATTGTAATATATATTTTTTTTTCAACGCCACATGGTCCGCGAACAAAAATAATATCCGACAGCGTTACAAAAACTTTTTTTACAAAGGTCTATACATAGTATATTTGTTGTACACCAATGGTCCTTAAAATATTTACGGAAAGTTGTCGATCATAAAATATCTCGACGTTTAACACGCAGAACACTTTCTAGAAGCCATCTCGATCTCGTGATATTTTCCGATTCATTAAACGCTTTTAATTTTTATAGTAGCGTTGTAAATCGACGAACTTGAAATAAAACCAATAACGGTTGTTGGTTGTTGGATTTACGATACACACGCGTTGTAAAAATGTGGCTCAAAAAAAAGAAATTGCGAAAGTTTTGGATTCGATGTTTTCCACTACATTAAATAAACGGAATAGTTCAATCTCAGTTCTGCGAAATTATTATTGCTTTTGATGATTGCATTTATAACAATAACGGTCGTAAATTCGTATCGTGTTTTTGGTAAAACAATAAAACCGACTTATTTGGAATATAGGACGAACATTATTGAATAGCTAATATTTATAATGCGTTAAACGAAAACAAATCGCATTTTTGACGTAAAATATATCTAACATTGTTGACGAGGAATCTGAACGAATGTTCCAAACAACAAACATATACTTTTAAGTATGTTATCTCACTCTTAGTATATAGCTAGGTTTACGCAAACAATTTTTTTTTTTACTTAAAATTAATATTTCAAGAAAATAAAAATCATGACATTTTAAAATATTAATTATACCGCATTCACATGTTACATCATTTTATAGTGCATTTTTTATTAGCATCACATATATATGTATAAATATAGGTATATATAAGTAATGAGTAATAGTAATCTAAATGAAACTGTTTTTATTATTAAAGCGGTGGAAAGAAACGATACAATGAATAGTTTATAGGTGAATCGTTAAATGATTAAATGAAAAACTCGTCGAACGTGAAGTCTTCATAAAAAAAACTAAATAAAAAAAGCACGCCGATGTTGTGAAAATATGATAAGACGATAGGAACGATAGCTTATATAGGTACAATGTCGTGGTATTAAAAAAAAAACGATTATCATCGGAACTCGATTGTGATCACGCTCGCTTGCGTTCATTCAAACATATTCGACGATTTTTTTTGATTTTTATCGCTCCCGAAAAATAACCGAAAAATTCACGAAACCATCTCTTCACTGCTGTTGTACTTCTATACGTACCTCTATAATAATATCTTCTAGACTCGATTTCCGGTATCTAAAATCGTTAAACGAGATACTTTTCGAGCTACTTATTTCCTTCTATCCGAAAACAAAATATGATAACAACAATAGTCTGAAGTATAATTTTCACCAAATATAGAGACATGGTTGGGTAGGCAGTGATGTATAGAGTTATGAAAAAGGGTGAGAGGAAAAGTTGCGAGGAAGACAGGAAAGATACCTACAGGGGACATTATTTGGGCACACGGTACATTTATACCACTGTATAATTTAACAACCTAGCATCATGTATTATTTTTTTTATCGGAAGACGTTTCGAGTGCGCAATCATTACGAGATATTTTATCGTCAACGTTTTACGAGCGCCATTAAGTTGAGTTTGATTTGCTCTGCTCGTGATTCTGCCGATCGTACGGTTTTTGCAGGTGATGGATTGGTCGGGGCGAAGGTAGGATATTGTTGTTGTGCGACTTCGTAAAACCCAAAATATCGAATGCTTTTTAAAACACCTGCAAGGTCACCCGTCGCTATTTACTGGAATTCACTTCAAAATGTACACCTCGTTAGTGTTGAGTCTCGATGTAATACGACGATAATATTATGTACATGCAGTCGGAACAGTTGAAAAAAACACAAAAACTCGAAAACGAGTTAAAATTTTAAAATTAAATCCCATCGGGTACTTATAAACTGCTTATAATATTATTATCAACACTCGTCGGCGCACTGCCACACGCGTTCGAATTTTTTTATCTCGTTGGGTATTATACATGATTGATCAACGACCACCGACCAAGGTCTCGCCACCAGCACCGCATTAATTTTATTTCAAAATAATTTTATAATATATTAAAAACTATAACACAATATACGATTATTCCCTCGCAGTTTTGTTTACGGTTACATTTCTATTTTCAAACGATTTTTTCTCCCTCTTCCCGCCGCTCGCGGATCGATGTTACAGTTGTACGAGTATAAATATGCGACGGCTGTGCCGTGCCAGCCTGGAAGCTTTGTTATTACCAGACACCTGCTTTTATATTACCAGACCAGATCATAATAATAATAATTATATATAATATTATATTACTCAGGCATTGCGAGTGCACACAATTATTACCATTATTCATGTTATATATTGCATACGAAAAATACGGTTTTCAGTTTGTGTTTGTCGAACTATCGAGTCAAGCCCGTGTCAAGTGTTTTAACATAATAATATTCCCCATAAGGTCAGGCATACCTACTTGATTTTTTGCCACACTTACAACATGTAACTTTTTGATTTTACGCCCTACACATAAACTACGCACTAATGAATTAGCAAACACAATATACACACACACTCCACATTTTTAGGTTCCGTCCAAATTATAATAATATTTTATTAAAATGGCACAAGACAGCCGCGGTTTGACATTAACCATAAACTCGAGCTAACTGAACGCTTCAGTTATTAACAGCCATCTACCAATATATTATAGTAAAATACTAATACAAGTATATTAATAATTTTAGAATTGTAAGCAAAACTTGTCTTATAATTAATGAAAAAATCTCTTTCAATATAGGCAGTGACTAGTGGCATAGTGCCTAATATAATTATTGTAACAAAGTATCATGTTAAAAACTGTATTGAGTAGGTACAAGTTGATTAAACATTGTAAATATTATTAAAATGAATTGCTAGTTTTATTTTATCTCTATGTTAAGGTTTTCATATATGTATAATGTATTATAAAAAAAGAGTTACGAGTAGTTACAAAAGTTTGTTTGAAAAGTAGAAAAATACAATTAATAAATATAACCCATTCTTCTTTTATAGCTATTATGTTATTAATCAACAACTTCAACTCTATAACTACTGCAATACCTTATGTACCCCTAAATATAACTCCCTGGAGCCCATCCATAAGATGACCACTAGGCATGAAGCTGAAAATTAAAAATAAAAACGACATTGATAACATAATTCTGTCGTAGATAAAATATGACGTATTTGTTTACCAAATCACGGTGTCACATTGACTTGGCGAAATCGTTCATTTTGTGGAATGGAAACCGGAACCTTTTTACACTTTGCGAAATACGATAAAAAATTCAGTAGACTTTTGATGAAACGGACTCTACAACTTATAACTTTAGACGTCCATATTGAAGAATGAGCAATAAAAATATGTTAAAGTTTGTACATTAATTTAATGTTGTTTTTTTCAACACGAGAATAAAAATAATAATAATATTAAATTACATAAAGCTTATGGTCTGGATCAATGGTGAAAAAAAATGACTCGATGTCAGATTGTAGTGTCCTTTCGTGAAACAGTATACTTACTTATAATGATTTTTTTCATGTTGTACAAAATTTAAAAAGACAATGAAAAAGATGAACGATTTTACTAATAATATATTAGTATGTACTATGTATATAGCTGTGAATACTATACTTCGCATATTAAATTACTCGAGTAAAATGGCTGCCAGACAACAACATTAAATTAAATATTGCAGTGAGAGGTGCCCCTGGAGGAGGAGCAATTGTGTTCCTGGTTTGATTTAAACTTTATATATAAGTATATTTATGTTTTGTTAAATTTCTGTTGGCCAATGTGATTTCGAAACGTATTATTAAAATATATAATTCAACAACCTCAATATATACTGTCCATTTGAATTAAATTAAAATTGCTTTTAGAGTCCTCATCACTATTCATCTTTAAACCCAAAGAAAAACCGTGGGTGCACCCACCCCTGCGAGATGCGTATCTTTGAGTGGCTATTATTTTATATCCCCGCATTGACGAATTTCATTTTTTTTTTATATACATGTATATAGAGTCTGTTATTTACGAGCTGAGATATTGTAAAGAAAACATTGTTCACCACCATATCTCTCTCTCTTTATATATATTTTTTTTTTCAAAACTTTTCTCCCACTCGGTAATAAAGTTATTTTTTATGTGTTTATTTCTTTTGTCAGCTATTTGTCCTCGTACCCGCGAATCTGGGAGGTGTACAATATTTCCGATTATGGGCAAAGTTTTCCTGCAAAGGATCCAATTACAGTTGCAATTCAAGGCTTATATGGATTTCAGTTCCGATTTGGGGGACCTCGTATACTTTTATGTTTGACCGGATTTATAGTCACGAGAACTACGTCCCTCGGATTTTGGTGGAAAATAAAAAACGAACACGCAACGACTAAATAGCAGCTGCGACATGGTGGCTATCGAATTCACAAACGAGATGACAAAAATAATATTTTAAAAACATTCCAATATTATATTATTATAATTGTGTAAAATTGTAATAGTAATTACATTATTTAATATTTTCGTTAATGGTCAACGGAAAAACACCAATTTAAAATTTAAATGAATGTCCATTTACCGCCTACAAAATAGTATATATACCTACATAATATACAGCTACGAGTTATGAGAGCATATTACATTATAATATTATATTTAAAATACATATTAATATTATTTAAATAAGCTATTAAGGCGACAGACGTAATATGACTAATCTCCGATGCGATGAAAGGATTAAGTATTTCGTTATTCGCCAATGATTTAAATTAATGTTAGTTATTATAATAACCGTAATGCTTCGGAATTCATATAAAACAAATGGCCCACGTAGGTACTCGTAGAAAAGTTGTCGTAAAAAAACGCATGTTATTATCGAAAGCGCTGTTTCAACGTCACAAGCGAACAACAAATAACTATATAGTATAATAATATAATATAATATGGTCGTTTTCCTCGACATATAGCTAGGTAGCGATACTTCTACTGTGTGTAAGGGACTCTTTAATACCTATGATTATATGGTTATAGTGATTATAGATCATAATAATATTTCACAGGGTGGCCTTCTTTACAATACCACATTCCCGTTGAACTACCTACTACACTGAAGTAAAAATAGAAAATCGTGTGGGGGAACTCTGTAATGCCAACATTTATACTGTAGATTACCTATTATAATATATCTCATACGCACATATTCGATAATATTGTGAGAAAACGACAACGATGCCAGTAGAAAAAAATACGCATACTTACCCCACAGTGCTTGAATTGGGAAAAAAATAAGAAGGATGCAAAACTGCAGGTAATCAAAACATACCTGAATGTTTAAACTAATTATTGATCAGAACATAAATTAGAAGTGGTACGCATAAATATTTTTTTTTTAAAGAAAAGGGACTTCGTCTTCTAACACGCGTATCATCTCAATTTAAGCACTGTACCTCATAACCACCTACCTATAATATGTTTAATATTGCTGTGATTTGAGTGAAGATTATAATATATAGAATAATACGAGAGTTCAGTTGTCACCGTTATAATAATATTATATTATCATTATTTTCGCGTGTTTTTGAAAAAAACTTTTTACACAACTTATTGAAGTCCGTACACAATATTGTTGTAATAATATAAATTTGAAAAAAAAATGTTCTCTGTTTTTATTATTATAATTGTCTTAGTATATTGACGGAAAAATGTTTTTCAAAAAACATACACATTTACCGGGAAAATGACTGTTTAGCGTTAAAAAGAATCTCCTATTTATTATCCATGACTATCATGTATGGCTATACTCGATGGTCATATAGATGCCTATGTGTCTATGTGCGAACTATTGGATTTTATTATTGGCTCGGCATTTGTTGCCGATATCGACTTCCGCATGTGGTTTTTATAGTTTTATCGTATAATATGAAACAATATGCTATTATATGATACATATTATTTCTGCTCCATATCTGAGAGTTCGTATCCAAGTGTTATTGTCCGATGCACATTTTTATCATTTTTAAATGTTTGTAACGAAGCAAAAAGGCTGGGGCGAGTAGGTAGAAAAAAATATCACATATTTCGTTTTGTGCTCTCTTCGTTCGTTTCTTGCGTAAACCATCTTTATCTATTCGGTTATAACAATATAAAATATGATGTGGCCAAATCCCGAGATCTGATCGATTTTTTACGACTGCGACGTAATACCTATTATTGTATTACCTTATTATTAGGTTTATCTTGTTTTCCTGTAATCGCCATTCGCGGTCTGGAAAGATTTTGCTGTAATGCCTTTCGATTATCTCTATTATCGTTCGAACTGACATTTAGAGACATGTTGTTAGGTACATTACTATACTAAGTCATAAATTTTAGATCTTCTCAGAAATTTCATTAAACTCGATGAACAATTAGGTTTGATTGTCTTGCTTAAATTCTAAGAAATCAAAACATTTTACCTACGACAGGTTTTTATTCGATATGAGAATAAGAGATGGATCCGGAGCCAGCCCAATGCGGTAGCAGAATAGGCAGCTTCTTAAGGCGTCAAATATTATGTACAGGAGGGTGGGGGGTACACACAATTATACAAAAAGACATGAATTATGAGTTATGACAGTATATGGGTGCTGTGATGCGAGATCGTTTAAGTAGGCATACAAAGAGATCGCAACATACACAATATCGAACAACCACATTTGAATCGATCGTATGGGATGGGCGTGCGAATTTCGGACGATCGGTGAATCACAAAATCGTGAAAACAACAATACCCCTATATGATTAATCCCCCCTACCTTTATTATATTGTCGTCGCGTATTACGAGCGAGAGCTGGGTCCGCTTGAACGTATATAAAAAAAAAAGAGGAAATACCTCAGCGGGGAAATTGCAAACTGCAGCTATCCGGAGACCGGAATACACTCGCGCAACATGCATAATATTATTATCATGCGCGCGCACACACCCACACGCACACCCACACACATATATATATATATATATAATATTACAGAATCGTGCGCTGGCCGTAGTAATTCTGCACCGCGCCCGTAATTCAATTAAATGCCTTTTGTACCATCAATATTGAATTTGAAAAAAAATAAAACGTCGACGTTTGAAAAGAAATAAAATAATTTCTTTAATTTAAATTTCGAAACGCCCGCTCGCGTTCATTAAACGCTATTCAACGTATTTCACGAGCACCTATACATATACACATGCACACAATATATATACACAATATTTGTGTTGGCACCGCGATGGTAAATTAATAATAATAATAATAATAATAATAATAATAATGATAATAATTTAATTCCGTTAGGGCGCGACGCCGCGCCGTGTTTACATGGTCACGGGCGAAACAGCTTTGTATAATATTATATAAAATTGCATTTGGTTTATTTATAATAATATTATCGTAAAACTGTGCTGCACCGTGCAAATCAGTATGGGTTTAATCGAAAATCGCTCTAGGTAGAAGTGCCGCCATAATCGTGTCGTTTACCCGATGGGTGTTTGAGGTTGGTGACGAAATCGTGGTTGTAATATTATTATAATGGTAATGGCGATAACTGACGAACGCTAATGTTTCGTTAAACAATATAACGACGGGCAATATCGCGATTAATCTTGCAAACAATATTATATTATTATTATTATTATTATTATTATTATTCGCGACCATTATGATTTGACGTTTAATTGAAATTCGTTAATGTACGGCCGACTTTTGTTGATATATTTTATCGGCGGTGAATCGCGTGTCTATAATGAATTCGTAACTTTGGAACAATAATAATTGAACAGATGATGAATAACCATTGGATACTATATATTATAAATATTATATATACACAGTACGCGGAATAGCGATAATAATCGTTATTGTTATTTTTTAAATTCCTATTATCTCCATTTTCACTTGGTAAAAATTATTATTTTCCCATTATATAAGCTACAATGCCCACATATTTCCTCTTGTATGAATAATTCATGATACTGCTGCTGTTATTTTAAATCGTATTTCTCGGGCGTCTTGAAAACAAATCATTTAAGTCAATACAAGAACTATTTTTTTCTTGAGAAAAAATAATTACACATTTTTAAGTTACATTAAAATAATATTTTTAAGTCAAAAATTATTGATATTTGATATAATATGTGTACACTATATTCAATAGGTACTTGTAATAGTTTGTCAAAAAAACAATTTTTGAGTGAATATTTTTATATTTTTATACTCACTTCATAAATGTTATTTTTAGGTAAATTACAAGTATTGTGAGTTTTGTACACATATGTATTGACAATTTTGCAAACATTTAGGTTTTTAAGTGCTTATTCGGGAAATGTTTAAATGCTACAAGTAATTTGCCTGAATAAAAAAAGATGACTTGACCGAACAAATAACTAGTCTGATTCCACTGGTTTTTGCAAAAAAATATTGTGAAGAACCGTACAATCAACTAACCTCGGACAATGAAATCACGAAATATCCAGTAGTGAAAATGTATAATTTATACACTCATGATTTGTAATTTTATACAGTCTTTGAAAGTCCGAATTACCGGACTAGATGATTACATATTATGTATACTGGTATGGTAATGTAGCTATATATGATGAAAAATTTACAAAATCTTTTGTTGTTGAAATGAAATCGCATTGATCCATATAATCCGGAAACGTATCTAGCTTCGTAAAAATGTGTTTTTAAGCAAAATATATACTTATATGACATATTAATACTTTTTGTATTCGCAAAAAATGTACGTTAAATTTAATTCCGAATTAGTATAATAAATAATGTTAATTAAATAACTAGTCAACATTTCTTTACAACTAGTTTTTATAGTGTACTTAAGACGGTATTGCTAATGCCTATAACGAATATGTTGTTGACTACACCTCTATAATATAATGTGTATATGAGCACCCTGAAAACTTTGCAATAACGAATAAATTTCACATATAATATAATTATCTCAGGGTGTTGTGAATACAATCGTTTATGAAATATCACACTCTAAATAGGGGATTTGGTTTGCATAGTTTTGAGATATAACGGAATACAGACACTTAGTAGATTTAATACTGTTGCACACTTGCACCAACGTAATACCTCAACAGCTAAAAACGACTATTTTTAAACCAACAAGAAATCATCACTATACATTTTTGATTATTTAAATGTCGATAAAAAAGAAAGTGAAATAAATGACAAAGTAGTGTCGGTGAATGTATGTGTTACATCGAAACTTGAAGCATGATCTAAAGAAGTGTGACTTTCGTAGTTGTCACATAATATTTCGATGAAAGTATTCAGTTCAAAAAACGTAAACAGGTACTGTTAAAGTGTTAATCATTTATTTATTGCTTTATTTTAAATTGTCTGTCACCTAAAATTATTAGTTGTTATAATCGTATTACGTTTGTCATACAAATATATAAATATAGTATTTACCACATTTTGGCTTAGTTATGTTATATTCTTGACGGAAACAAAAATAAAAATAAAAATATATTCTCAGCCTCAGTATCATTGATCACTAATTATTGAAATGTAAACATTTATAAAAATAATATCAATAATATTAAATTAAAACAAAAACAAACCACGACATGCGTGTTTCTAAAATGCCTACCCAGGACGCCGTGTTATAATATTTTGGACGCGATCGCATATACATTTTATTATTAATGATTACGCGTGTGATTGTACTATATGGTTAGACGAGTACCATTAATAATTATTATTATTGACTGGGAGTTATATTTCTATTAACGCTTAAAAATACTAAGGAAAATATAATCATTATGTCCAAGTCCATCGGGTAAGATTATATATAATTTATTAGGGAGTATAAGGAAAACAGAAAATCAGTATTTTAAAATATCAAGTTTTAGATAAATGTAAATTTAAACGTTTATAATTAACTTTAGGTTATTAACGACGTTTTCTATCAAATTACAAATATTGAAGCAACCATTAAATTAATTATTGTAATATAATATTGAAGCTATGTAGACGGTTTCATCAACATTTAATTACACACGGAAATCCACTAACCTCATAAACTCACAATTAATAACAACAATTCTGGAAAAGATCAAAACGGAAACTATAAGAACTACCTTATACAGTTATTCAATATAAGCACTACGCAGCTGTCAATCCACTTATGCATTTTTAATTATTAATAACTAAAGAAATCATTGCAAATCAAAATAAATATTAAACGTCCTCCATAATCGTTCAATATTTTGTTTGAAGAAGTGAACATGTCATACTATATCATATTATACTAAATTACGTACATTTTAAGCAAACAGTGAATAAAAAAAAACATCCTCTTTCTTTCAACATGCGTATTTGTGTAGACGGATGTACTCTACAGATAGAAATTTGTTGACTTCTTGATTTATTTATTATTTAACCTTACAATATTTATTAGTCTTCATAATTTCTTTAACAGAATTTAAAATGACTTCAGAAGCTTTGTATTTACTAATATTTTTGTTCTGCCTTATCGGTGTATTTTTTATGCTGAAAGTCTTGCACTTAATTCACTTAATTTATTAACTTTACAATTAATAAAAAAAAGTCCTATTCGAAAGTTTTGTTTTGTAAATTATATATTTTTATATCGGTATTTCCATCTAAATAGGCTATAACTGTAACTTTGTATTTCCTAATAAGTCTATCACTGTAGAATTTGTCAAAATATTTTACGTATGGCCCAGCATTGATTATTTCGGTCAACTTTTGTGTTGTGAAGTATTTCTTTTTATAATATATAGAATATATAATACTGTAATCGTAGTATTATAATAATACCATAATAGTAGGTTATGATAACCCTATTTTTTTATTTAAAATATAACGTTGTTTTTTTATTAATTATATGTATCAAACCCTTTATATCTGAAATCCAATAAAATGACCCGAAAAAAAGTCGAGAGTTAAGAATAATAATATTATATAGCAATATAGAAACGTACACAATGAATCAATATTTTAACGACGATGCAATTAAATCGATTAAACGCTAACATACTAATACCTTAAAACGACTATCTATATATATATATGCGCTTACAATAATAATACATTTAGATAATATATAAGAAAATTAATTTACCTGCTAACGAGGGTCGATACTTGATTGCATTTTTGTAGCTCGACACGGCCGCTTCGGCGTCGCCTTTTTCTCGCAGCAAATTCCCTCTGTAACACACGCATAAATAAGTTTTATTATTATTATTATTATTATAATCTATAACTGGCCACTTGTGCGCACTGCTGCGACGTCGTTATCAGTCGTACGTGGCGAGCGCGTAGTAGTCGTAGTCGTTGTTTTTGTTATGTTATTATTATATATTGTTATTTGCGTATACTGACGCCGTAAACCATCTCGACTTTTCGGCGGCAATGAACTAGAGCAGCGGCTGTCAAGTTGACAAATTGCCGTTGGAAAAGCCAAAACACGCCAGCACACTACACACGGGCCGGGCGCGAGGAGCTTGAGCCGAATATTGTGGCAGTGTTCTATTAATCATATCGCCCGGGACAGACACACGCGTGACTAACGAAAATATAAAAACGGAAGGAAACGACTGCGACGGCAGGACCGCGTGGCAATGCGCTTATAGAGAAATTTTACGCTCGGTTACACTAACACACACGCTCACACACTCACATACACCCATCCACACACACCCACCCACCCACACACACACACACACACACACACACCCACCCACACACCCACACACCCACACCCACACTAGATATCATACACGCGCGGTTTAAAGCCTAGTGCGTGCGGCTACATAATACACATATAACGTCCTTTTATAGTAATGATCGTTATATTGTCGGTTTTTTTCCACCCCCTTTGGTGTGCCCCGCGCTGGAGAAATGATCGTTACGGAAGTGTGTGTAGAACGAACTCGCGAGACGGAGAAAAAAGAGTGTATGCCCAGGCGTGCGGGGAGATGGGATGCGTACGACGACGGCGAAATTTAATGGCACACATATAATTTGTGAGGCTCGATCCGAATTTAATAATATCCGCGCCGAGCACTTAACGCGTTTTCGAAACTATATAATAATATAATATACGAATAAAATATATATACGTCAAGGCGGTTTACGGTGCTTTGCATGTTATACGCGAGCAGCGAGGACACGCGTACGATAGCAGCAACACCAGAAGCAGATAAGTACCGTTCGAGTGTGAGTGTATTATAATTTTATAGGAGTACGATTTAAATATAAATTATAGCTAGATATGTGTGTTTTAATGTTATGTATTTCAGTTGAGTTCTACGGGTAAACACATTTTATGCGGTCTTAGCGCGCGATAACCGCCACGGATAAAAAGTAAAGTATAATATTGTGCGTGTGTGCCTGCGGGGATGCAGTATAACTGCATAATATAGAGCGCACTAAAGTATGAGCGATATTAAATTAAAATAAAGTGCCGGGAAAATACTATGTAAGTGCATGATGTGTACTTTTAGACACGGGGCCGTGGAGGGATGCGGTGGCGATGGTTTTTGAGTTCCGGAAAATATTAATATGAGCTCCATAGGAGTGTGCTTAAATTCGAAGGGGGAATAATGAAAACGACTTATTTTCTGGAAACGAAAAATACGTCTCATTTCTGTATCGACGGTAATGGATTTTTAATTCTTCACAATCGCTTATGCGTATTGGGTAAACATACTACTTAGAACATTGTTTTCTACGAGATTCGATAAAATTCGAAAAATGGCAAACATTTGACTTGTACACTTTTACTCGTGCAGTGTATATGCATTTTTTACTTTTTCAACTATATGTATACAAGTAACTATACCATGTGGAAATTTAATTTTGATTTGAAAAAAAAAGTCATAGCAGATAAACAATTAAATTTTCAATTAAAAAGCTATTTATTTTATTTTTTTGAGAAATTATACAAGTTGGTATAGGTAGATATTGATATTTTGAATTTTGTATTTTCACGTATAGTCTACATTATAGTCCATTCTAAATCTACGAAATGATTTTGGTTCCAGTTCCCAGCATGCATCATCGTATATTATGTTATTATGTAATATATTATAAGAAGTTGTGTAAATATTAAATATATTATATAAGAGTTTTAATCTCTCCAGATTAAAAATAATAAATTCAAACTTATTTTGAATATTGCCGATATTCACTACTTATGCGTTATGCTATTGTATTAAAGAAAAATTCAAAGCTGTAAAATCCTGACTCTGTGATTATATAGAAAATAAATTAATGTTATTGTTTTTGTATGCATCTGGTATGTATAGATAGTACTGTCCTTCGAGTAAAAAATGTATTAATATCATTATATATATGATACATCCGCTAATTAAATTAATATCGAACGCTGCTCTTATCACACACATTTATTTTTCAACCCCGTATAAAAACTATTTAGGAAATTCTTAAATTTCTACAATTTGAAACCAAATTTAAGAAAAAAATAAGAGTTGACATTTGAAAAAGTGTTGGTACGATCCATCTCAGTATAGTAAATAATATTTCTACAACGAGTTTGGATACGATTTTTGACAGAAAAATAAAATATATGTTTTCTTTGTCGTAGTCTTCAAATAAATAAGTCGTTTTCGATAATAATAGTATAATCGACTGCGTATGTTTAAAGTGGTATAATGATATACACACAGAACATATTATTTTGACGTCTTAATGTTCTTTTACGAATGCCGTAATGCAGTGAAAAAAATTATGTGCTCTTTCCGAAACATATAATATTCTCTAAGTAGAATTTAATTATTTACCAATTTGAGAGGCTGTCTTTTACTCAGAGTTTCCGGTCGAAGAGCTCAGATAGAATGTAACTCAACGACAAAAATTAATAAAGTAGATAGCATGCTACGCAATTGATGATTTCCGGGAAAAAATCTTAAAAGGGATAAAATTAATAGTAAGAAGTAAAAAAATGCAATGGCATCAGATAATATTGAATGTTATCTTAAATATCATGCCGAGAGGAAATGTTAAATTTCTTGTGAGTTCGATGAATTAATGAAATATAAAATGTCGCTTCTCGTCATAATATAAAATAATAATGTTATAGTAAATCCAATGTTCGGTCGCCAAATTCGATGCGACGATGTATTTATTATTTTATATTATACAACTACATATAGGTACCTACTACCACGCTATACACGCAGTAAATCGATTTATGATAATTGAAAAATGACATTTGGTGACCGATTTCAATCCGCTAAAACCAATATAGTCACAATTGCGAATGTAAACACATAAATATTTTATACACTCGATAATAATTGTGATTCCGCTACTGTTTACTGTTTGCATTCGGTCCGGTAGACTTTCGTTATTGCGTTTCAGACAACGGTCCCGTCTGCGCGGCCACAACACAATGCGACTCTTTCCGGACTCGTTTTGTTTTTCCAGACCATGCAAGTTTTATATCTGCTGCTATGTCGGTGTATATGTCCGGTCCCCTACGTATTGTATACATTATACGTACGGCGTATACATCAGTTAATTGATTTTTTTTGTCTCCGGTTTTATTCTCGGCCACCTTACTCGTTTTTCTGTTTCTCGTCATAATATTATATACAGTACACATACGCAAGTATCAGAGGCATGCCACCCGGACGTTTTCAATAATGCGATGGGATGTCGTAATACTTGTAAGTAATTTTATATATTCTAGCAAATTGTTGGGGGTAATACCAAAGTAACGTAAATGGGGGCTACCTTTCACAAGCCCCCTCCCCCCACCCCACCAATAAAATAAATGTTAACACGGCTTAACCACGCAGACTACGATGTAGCTGGTATATAATAATATGGTACATATTATTAATATTATACCACGTACCCCAGACCTCAGTACGATCTTATAACTGTATGATACGCGTAGATAAAGGTAAAATACCATATATGGGTGTTTGCGTTACACAACTCGACGCAGCTGCAGCTGATAACCGATAAGTGATATTTTTTTTTACTTATAGGGCATCGCATTTGATACGGTTTCGCACGTCCTGTGTTATAGAGTATTAATAATACGTCTTATTGTAAATACAATATAATGATTGTCAACTAAAAAAAAAAAAAATGACAACGAGTTGGCAGTATAATCACCCTTTCCCTGGGCACGTCACTATAGAATACATATTATATATTACTATATTGGTACTCCGCATCGTCGCTATATGACGTATACGATTTCCACCCTCGTATATTGCCAAGACCCATAAGCCGCATAATACGACATACATACCACTCGTCGCTTTGACGACAATATAATATTAGCCACGGCGATCCCGATAAGTCCACGTCGCGACTAGTTGCGTTGTCTCTCGCGTTATTGTGTGCAACCGACAGGCATCATCCCCGGACACCCGACTTCGATCAACAACATTTAACAACTAGCAAAGCACGCGGTATAGAGGGTGTACTATTATAGTATAATAACGGCAATCAAACAACGATGTTGCATTTTATAAACTTAATTTAACTATAACCATAGTCTAAAGTCAAATAGACTTTATATCAACCATTAATCATCTTAATAATTTACTATTGACAAAATATGTAATATATACGTACCTATACGTAATACACAAAATTATGACGTTTATATCGGAATATTATCAGAAGTAATCTTTGTAATAGTATTCCGCGGTGTGCGACATATACGCCGGGAAGTCGAGCGTAGTCGTCACCGAAAAAAGGAAAAAACGTACTCACTCCCTGCTGTCGTCGTCGTGGAGACTTAAATTATATATAAATACGTTTACACGGCCGTTTATAATGATGATTATGTGATACACGGTGCGACGACGCAAATATACACGTACACATATATATATATATATATATATATACGATGATGACGATGATGATAATCATGTACAGAGTAGGTACGAGCAACTTTATATCATATAAATATAGTGTGACGGGGAGGGGGGGGGTGGGAAAACTGAACTATTACGACTACAGAATTTGCATGTTATACGTGTGCGGGTTTGTTTAAATGATTTATGAGCGAAACACACTAACACCCACACACACATGCACACCCACACACACACACTCGCTGGTTCTGTGCACGCGTGTGTGTATGATATTCACGACATAGTATAATCTCGTGTTCGGTCACTTAGCCCTGGCGAGCAGCTCGAGGTAGCGGACAGTAGTCGCCGCCACCGCCGCCGCCGCCGCTGTTTTAATGCGTATTCATTGCAGTGCATAAAAGAGCACCGACCGGTCGGTCCCGGGGTGAGGGGTTGCGAGAGCTTTAGGGGTGCGTTTGTGTGCGCGAGAAAGAGACGGTGCGACAGGGGGTGCGGGCGCGCGCACAAAAGACAATTTTAATTACAATGCCGCGGTCGGGGCGGCGACCATAAAATACAGTCACTCCGGGCTTAGTGCAACGAAAACATAAAATTAGTGGTCGTTAACGGTACGCGTACGTATTATTATCATACATACATACATGCACACACACACACACACACACACGCACACACACACACACACACGCACACACGCATATATATATATACACAGGAAATGACCGGCCTTTAATTATATGTACGGTGGTTCTTATTTTCCCGTGTATATATATGTATGGCCGGCCGGCAACCTTTGCAGTGGCTATTTCGGAATATTTTTGTCCGCGTTTTATTTTTTTTCGTTCCACTCGTGCACCTGCAACGGCCGCACAATGCATATTATACGTACCCCAAAAATCATTTCGTTGAATTTCTACTGGACCGACGAGTTCTACCGTGACGTCCATTAGGTGGCTGTAGGAATATACACGACTGCGGTATCACACATTTACACCCCTTCGACACGAATGACGGTTATATCGATATGATTCAAACGCTAGCTCACGATTTCCGACAGCTTATTTTAACCTATTTGCCTCGCTCCTCCTGTGAAACATACGGCTGCAGCACTTCCATATCAGACTTTCCGCTGCAGCGTAAATACAACTTATATTGGATTGTCCGCCGTTCGTTTGACCGTCGTTACCGTCCGTTACCGCACCACCTGCGACGACGTCGGTTCACAAGAAAAGTATTCGTATTGTGTCGAGGAAATTATGTGCATATTATTACGCGCAGCACACGGCGTGAAAGGGAATTATTCAAATCACGCAAAATATTATACGGATGTTATAATCGTTTAAAATGCTTGATGGACGTGCAGTAATTCTGCAACGTTGATATGGTGATTAACGGAACGTAAAAAAATTGCCAGTGCAATTCTTTAACACCGGGTAAAAAAAACCACACAGGTGACAAAAAATGTTCCAAATCTGTGTGCGCTTTTATTGTGCTGTAATAATAATACAATATTGCACGGGCTATATGTTTTCGCGGGGCATAAATCTCCACAGGGATATTATAAAACACTTTAATATGATTAACGGATGAACGTAAAAATGTAACGCACAATGCATAGCGAAAATAAAATATTATTCTTTCCCGTCACATATTTTAACACCCATTGTCGAATTGTAATAGGTATAGTATCGGTTCTCGACAATAATAATTATTCCTGTCGCATCGCTCTAAATTGGGTACGATATAATATATATACGTCACATCATGACCAACACTTTATAAAACAGGCCACGTGTGAACAAAACGAAATGTTATCAGTGTGAATTCACTATATACATATTATATAATATGTAGGTGAACTTTCTATAATCGCAACGTTTTACTCCGTCCACGGCCCGTCAAAAGACTAAATGAAAAAACTTTTCAACTTTTTATAAATGAATTGTATTTTCAGACGTTTCTATTAAATAAATTGAGTAGCATTTTTTTTGTTCATTTTTTATGTGTAGGAATAATAGACATTATCGTTCTACTAACTTTTCGAAAATATTTAATAAATATATTTATATTTTTTTTCCGATACAACCCTTCTGTATACACGAGATCGTGTTTTTAATTTCGATAACGTCGACTGCGCACGCCACCGTAAAGAATATAATAATAACGATGACAATGACATTTTTGTTTTGCATTTTCAGTATTCCGTTTAAGACCGTGGCTTATTGTTTTTTTTTTTAATGATCGTAGCACATATTGTATTGTACGCATGCACACGATATAGAACAGTCGTGTGGACCTATAAAACGAGTATTGTACGCGTTTTTATGAACAACACTGTGCCCCCGTTATAATATTATACACAAAAAACAGGGTGTAACACAGTAGTAATAACTGACAACATATTATTATTACGACGTATAATTCGTCAACTGTCGAATAACTTTTCTCTTATTCCAGTGTTTTTAAAAAAAATAATTAAAATGTGTATATAATTATAATCGGTCGCCGTAATTGTTATAAATACAAATTTAAAAATATTGACCAGAACGAAAACGGTTACTCGTGGTAGGTATACTTAATTACGTTTTTCAGTTCCTTATCATTTAGGTACATCCTGTAAATTATATTAAATTATTATGTATACGCCACCGTTTATTGTAGACATATTTTTACGATATTACGCGCAATTGCTACGACATTTCTGGCAGGGTGCAGGGCACGCGGCTCCGGAAGTTCAGCGAGACAAACAGTTTGCAAAATAATATTATAATGTGTACGGCCATTTCTGTTTTACGTGATAAGTCATAAAATATATATCTTTAACATGGCGCTTATGTCGGTGTAAACGTATGATGATGCGATTCCGTAATATCGGCATAATCGATAGAAAACTATTTTTTTTTTTTTTTTTTTACTATAGGTAATCATTGTTAACGTTTTCAGATAATATTATATCATATAATCTAAGTACCTAACAATCGTTTTTAGATAAAACAAAATCTTGTTTTTGTTATTTTATCGGTGTGATTTGTTTTCGGTTTTTAATGACCATTGCAGGTATACCTGATTACTGGTATAGTTCATTTATTACGGAAAACAATATTTCCAATTACAAATTTATTTTCCAACACGAATATTAGATCATAAACGTATTATAAATTATATAAGTTGTATTATGGTATTATATTATATATATGTGCATTTATACACTCAGGTAAATAATATATTTCATATTATGAAACAAAATATGATATTTATGACGATTTTGATGAGTGAATATCATCAAAGCGGTTATTTAACACTTTCAACGCCGTGCGTGATTTCGGCAATTATACCGCGACGCCGCGTCGTTTATCCCGTGACGCGTTTACGCGTCAATGGCACTAGAAGCATAACTATTAATTCATAAAATTAAATACTGTATGTTACAACTTACAAATGCTGCAATAGTTGTTATAAGTTGTAAATGATTAAATATCAATAATAGAATTTATAATATATCTAATATACCTAGTATACGTGCATATACATCGTTTTGGGAAGGCCGTCAAAAACAATTATTATTAGTATCTAAAAATAACGAAAACTCAAACCAATTATAGATTTAAATGTAGAGTTTATTGTCTATAGCCTGTGTATATTTCAGAGTTTATTAAAATAAAATTGATTAAATTATGGAGGATACAAAAGTACATGTTACTGACGCGTAAACGCGTCACTGGCCCAATGGAATAAACTCTGTTGACGCGTATACGTGTCAGCGGCGTTGAACGTGTTAAAAATATTATAAAATCATTAAATTACGAAATGAGGGAAGCAAATACCTCACGAAATAATAATTGTACTACAATTTAATCAGCACATCCGAACGTTAATGAAACATAACTACATTATAGTTCACTATTTTCGATTTATCCTTTGCGCATCGTCATAAAAATGTTCTGCTTTTGAATAATTATGAACAAATGAGTCACTGTTTGAAAAGTAAAATTCGGTCAAAATCACAAAATAAAAATAAATTAAAAGAAAACTGATTTTTTGAAAAAATTATTGCACTTTTTCATAATTAAATGTATATAGTTGTTTGAAATTGTACACACGTTTTTCACGTCCAATTATACAAAAACTATGTACGAGCTGTATAGAATATAATCGTCCTATGTGTGCGTGTGTGTGGGTGTGTATGGTTAGTTGTAAAATTTGTTTATTGTGTACTCAAGGGAGATATTCGTCAAAACGAGGTAATGGTGACGGGATACCTACGAAATCAAATACGCAATTTTCCAATCGCTTCAATATGCCTGGAATTAATGACAGTCGGCCGAGGGTAAATCAATTCACGATGTCGTGCATATAATTGCTTTCAAAATAACGGTCCGTCTGTGCAGGGGCCGTAATATTATATATTATTATAATTATTCACAAAATATATTATTGTAATAATAATTCCTACCAGCGTATACACCTATTGCAAAACTATTATCATTATTATTATTATCGTTATCGTATTATAATGTTACGGTCGAAACGTACGGATATCTGTAACCCAGTTTGGTAGATTAAACTTCGATAAACAACTTTGTAACCGATACGGCCAAAATATGGTGTTTTTGACGCCAACTTATTTTCGGTGTGTTTCACCGAGAAAACTTTCACGAAGTGACGTGTGGCAAACAAACACTTCTACATTTTTTCCCATTTTTCTCCTACCCGTTCGCCACGTAAAGTATCATATTGCTGTCCGAATAAAGTACAACGGCTTATACGTACACAAACACACACACACAAATATATATTATATAATATAACACCAAAACCGTACACGACATGTGTCATGCAAACGCACACACACCTACACATATAAACTACCATTATTCAACCCGACTGACGATCAAAGGCCAGACGCCGTTTCGCGAATATCGAATATAAAGTATATATTGAAATGCCGTTGAAACGCGGTTTTTCCATTTCTGACGATGTTGTAAAACTGGTAATTTATACGTGATTGCGCGGGTTAATTTTGACGAATATTATTAAAATGAAACCTGACCAAACCTAATTTTTGAAGATACAGTAATTTATTAGTATACTAATTATTATTGTAATATTATATACTTCTGCATACACCGCGACTCACCATGTGAATCGTTTGTCGTACGAGAGTGATGGACTCTTCGACAATAATTCTGAATTCAACCATAATATAAAATCTTCTTTCTCTAATTTTCCGTTATCTTTTTATTGAATAGCATCTTTGCTATATTGTGTACTTGCTTGAATACGGATCTGTGGTGTGGGATGATCCGCGCATGCAATTAGTCATAGCTATCTCTTGGTTCAGCGTAAGTTTTTGTACTTTGCTTGGCACGTATTAAAAATTGAGCACCAGCCACGTGGTTATTTTCTGCCAGTCCTTTCTTATCTACAATATTATCTTCGTTGGCTGATATGATACTATGAGAGTACAAGCTAATTTAACTTTTCTTTCTAATTAACTCTCGGGTAAAATTGACTCCCCAAATCTCCTCTCTTGCATTCGTTTCAAAATCCCTACTTTGGCCACACGTAATAATTATTCGTTTTATATTCCTGTTTATAGCACAAACTATGCTGCTAATGAGCCGCCTGTAAGAATAATGAGGATTGCCAATACTGAACAGTCTCATTTTTCTAATTAATTTATTGTACCTTAATATATATATTTTCTGTTCTCTTTAATGTTCAGTATGAATTTTTGCTGTTTTTGTTTCTTTTTATATATTTTAATTGTATGCTATTATTTTAACTATGTACTTAAATATTTCTTGTTATGTTACCATTGGGCTACCAGTCTGTACTTTTAACAAATAACAAAAAAAATTAAATAAATAAATCCTACGCTACTGAGATGAGTGAAAATAGCTTTTCTCGATTTTTGCGTGCACATCATCGCGATTATTGTGATAAAAATGATCGACGAATTATACGCTTATATCATAGAATCGCTGAATGTGAACGTATCTGTCGAAAGTATAATAATTATTGAGTTGAATACTTATATTCACTCGGAAAAACGTTTTATCGACTACAATTATTTTGTATTGTATTGTTTATTGCAAATAAAATAATATAATAATATGCACACGTTTTGTATACAAATACGTGTGTGTATGTGCGCGTGTTTCTTCGTTTAACGAGCAAAGTACTTACCGTGCTTCATATCGTAGGTAAAATCATATTTATTCATTATATTACATAGGTATAATATTAGTAGGTATATAACGCGTAAGTACGCTGGCCATTTTAAGATGCTATTTCAAGATGCCAACGAAATCGAACTGATCTGAATTGAAATCTCGACGGATGGCGTGAACTGTTTGACAATTATTACGAGTGTAATTATTATAATAATATTTTGTATTAAAAAGTTTCGTTTTTTTTTGGGCTTCCCCTGCATAACGAAAGTTCCAGCTATATACGTTCCACGCATCGGAATCGTTTTCAGAACCCGCGTTATGTACCTACTATTTTTGTAATATTATTTACTGCAGGATGATTATATATTATAATAATAAATCACGTTGGCGGCTGAAATCGGAATTTATTTCAAACGATCGGGGTCGTATGTGCATAATATAATCGTACGGTCGTCGGCGTGGGTCCGGGCGGTGGCGGCGGTAAACTTAATAATATTATTATAGTATACAGTCGTGACCGTACAGACATATATATATATATATATATTATAATATATAGTTATGCTGATTTGCGGCCGGACAGAGACGCATACTCGAAATCATCCCAACGGCAACATCAGCGGTTTTTGGATGCACAGCCGTAATATAGTATATTATGTGCACAATAAATTACCGTGTCGGTATATCATTATTTCCCAAGACGTTTCCCTACCTTACCCGTCGTAGCTCCCCACCGCCGACACACCCGGAAAAGTCTGTTTGATATTATAATAACGCCTACGTATCGCAAACATAATAATATTATTATGATAATATCGTTATAATATACTCGATGAAAAAATAAAACGTTTTTGATCTCAAAGATTGAGAGCAGTACGGCCACCGAACGCACGTCTGCAGGAAGGGTCAGAAGCATAATATACGACGTCGTCGTTGCGGTTTGTTTACATAATATTATTAAGTCTCCGACGTCCGTAAATAACCATAAAAACTCTGCAACCCGACTTTCGGTGACTGTGCCAACAGTCACACACGAGATCTTCAGCTTTGTCATTGTTCGTTATCTAGTCGTAGGAGAAACTATGACAACATTAACGTACTGGGAACAAAATTACTATACCTAATAATTATTGAAATATAGGCGATAAGCTGATAAAAACATACTGATAGCAATTTTTTTTTTAATATCTGTATGGTTTATACCATGATTGAAAATAGTGGTTTATACCACAATATAGATAATAAACTATAAAAAATTCAAATACAAAAATTATATATGTTAATAAGTAATATACAAATTAATAAAATAAAATAAAAATTAACTAATACCTAATCACTAGCTTTAGTGATGTGGTTCTCTTCTTCAACCACATCAGTTGGTGTATTGTACATTGAGACATTCATTGCACTTATCATTGTTTTGGTTGGCTCAAATTTAACGCATGATGTTCTTTTCATTAATTGGTTAGATAACAGTAAACCATTTAACGATGGTGCTTGTAATTTGTTTTTAACTTTTGTCTTTGTTAAGTTAACTTTTGAAAATATTCTTTCAGTCAACCGATGAATGAGGTTAACTTAATACTGTTAAGACAAAGTGTGCAACATTTTTAAAAGTAAACTCCCCCCACTTTGCATATTATATAATTGATACTAAACTCATCTGTATTTTTTAATTCCCTAATATCATCAGTGATTTCTGAAGCATGTAACCTTCTCCATTCATCATCAATTTTCTGAAGATCTGAGTTACTTTATGTTTTTACTATTCTTGGTACTTCATTGAAAATTGTAATTAATGAAGGCAATTTGTTGTTTCCTAATACATTAATAGGTTGTAGATCAGTTATCTTTTTCAAAATCACAAACTTGAAATCAAACCTAGAATTTTTGTAAAAATGAATTACATTTTTATAAAAACACAAATTGGATCTTTATAAGAGTAAGTTTATAAATTATATTATATTTAACCTTTTTTTTATTTATTTAAAATCTTCAATTAAGAATTGCCTAAATCAATCATGGGATACACATAACATCTCTTTATTATTACAAATATCTGGTTCACTAATCATCTGTAAAATACTTATTCCCAATTAGTACATATTATTACTAAGCTGAAGAAAAAGTGTCGAATCTTCCGAATCCACATCTAATGAATTATGAACTTTCTTTATATATGAAAACAACAACTCTATTAACTCTAATAATAACAAACAAGTAAATAATGAATCTTAAATTTCTTATGGCACAATCTCATTAAGATCTCAGATCTTACACATTTATTAATATAATACAGTAATATCACCACCGGTTTTATTCCTCGACATTTTGATGGGCCTCTATAATGTATAAACATCCACAGATGTGTAGATCCAAGTGGTGAGGAAAGGTAGCACCCACCTACAACTGTAGACAGACGAAATCTTAGATATCTTTTAATTTTAAATGTATATGATGCAAAAGTTTGTCTAATCGTTTTGTAATATAATGGTTATTTATTAGTTATCCAATTATTCCCCACTAGCAAATATCTAAAAATTTATTGCACTAAAATATATCTAAGATGTTGACTATAGCCTATAGCAGGGATCGCCAACCAGTCGATCTTTCTAGGAATATAGGCCGATCGTTATAAAAATTAATTTTACCATTATCGGTCGATCGCGTAATAAATAATCAGATATTATTTCGGAATTATTATTATTATCATGAAGAAACAATAAATATTTATTCTTTGGAGCTTAGACTTTTTTTTTTCCTCATAAAACAAATCTCTTTCTAAAGACCTAAATTCTTCTGGATGTCGATCACCTGGGACTAAAAATTTCAAATGTAGCTCACTTGTTTGAAAAGTTTGGCGACCCCTGGCCTATAGGCTGTAGTATAGGCACTGCAGACTGTAGTAAGAACTTGACTGTGCAAAAATTACAAATATGCCCATTGTCTAGACAAATTTTTTTCAAGCTGGAATCTTAACCTGCGAGATGTCTATCCCCTCCTTCCAAATAAATATGTTGTGGATCCGCGTCTGCGCGTTTATGGCTGCTTTACTGTTCCGTTAACACACGAAGTATCGGGTGACAGTGGCTTAATATACTTTCACCTTTCCTAACATCTATACTATATTAATATACTATATAAACGTAAAACACAATATGCAAAAATAATAATATTATGTTATTATTACTATTGTGGATTACTGTGTTTTGATGTCACCGATCGTCGCCGATACGAGGAATGCGTGTACACGATGCGGTATATTATTATATACGATTGAGCGAGACGGGCGAGTTGCCCGAAACAAGCATCAACCCCCTCGGGGCACGACTCATCCACGACCACACCTTCTGCGTCTCCACCATGTCGCCGATCAACCGCCGTCGAACCGCATACATTTTCCCCGTTCCTGGAAATATTGACAGAAAGCTTCCGCACGGATAGCTCATCTCCGTTTTGTTCACCCCCGCACGTCCTCCCGCAAATCACCCCTCAGCACACTCATATATATTGGAGCCCTCCCGTTATCCGAGTACATTCTTCGTACAGTATACACACACATATATATATATATATATATATATTATGTGCATCTGTATATATCCATCCCTTGTGTACGGTCGTATGTATGGCGCTAGTAAGGGACGGACGGTGTTTAGGGATGAGTGGTGGAGTGCGCTTCGCAAAGGGTACGAGCCACCGCGTCTTGGCGGAATTTACATCAGAATACCCTTGTGCAGCATCCGAACATACCACCGACGCCGGACACGTATCGAATAATAATAAATATATATGGTCCGCGCGCGCCGCGTTGCATCGCTATTCTATACTATCATATATATAATATTATATATGTATATATTTTATATGGTACACACTATGCACGCACACACTGAAAAGTAATGTTACTGTGTAATATATATATATACATATATGAGTATACTATAGTGAAACGGCTCAGTCTTCGCAAAGGTCCCGTCTCCGGAGAGACAGACATTGTGATCTGGGATGAACGGGGGTGGTGGTGGTGGTGGTGGTGGTTGTTGTGGAAAAGCTTTCGGACCGAAATCCCGCACATACGCAAACTACGACGCCGACACGCCATAATCTAACATCGGTGACCCATGAACGACTACGCAATATATAATAATATAATATATAAACGTTATACCATAATGTACACTGTACCCTGCATTTTTTTTTTTATATCGGTTTGCGATAAGCATTTCTTTATGCGCTTTATATCGAACATAAACATAGTATAAACACACGTTTATAATAGTGTATACACACATGCCCGTTTTATCGCACTCGGCACGATGCAAACAAAGAGTCTGAAAAATATAATACACAGAGAGCACGCGGTAACATAAATATTAAATAGTTGGTGGAGGTATGACGCGGAGATGGAGGTGGTCGGGAAAGAGCCAGAGAGGGAGTGCCAATCTAATAATATTAAACATTCATATTATTTCATACTAGTTGTTAGAATACGGGTAAATCATACAAGAAGAACTTGTACGGTCTACGTGGTAGGAATAGGTGTGAAATTGTCAATAAGATAATGTTGGAAAATCAGTTTTGTTTTTTTTAACTATTATATTAATTCTTAATACGCATAGATAATAATATATATTTCCCCATTCAGTGTTATGATATTTTTCTTTTTCTCTACCAAAATCGTATTAGTGTAACAATACAATTATGGCAGCAGTAAATTGACCTCGATATCAGTTGAACTTTCTGGTGAATACAAATAATTTATTTATTTCGTCATAAAATTCAAACACATTTTTTATTCAATGAAAATCTACAACGAAATCAGATGACGTAAGTGCATTTATAGATATATATATATCGTTTTATATTTATTTTTTTATACATTTAAAAGAGCGTAATATGTTTTGATGGAATTCGATGCACTAGTGTCAATTTAAAGTTGAACGATAGAGAATATTTTTCTTCGATATATGCTGTTTCGAAATCTATTGTTTTTTTCTTGACGGATGTTCAAAAGTTTTTTGAAACTTCTTCGGCAAATAAATAAACATATATATATATGGTGTAATACATAGCATAATATAACTGGCGCTTATTAAGATTTAAGATAACAGTATGTAATTTCGTATCCGAACCGGATGAAACTAATAAAGTGAACACGACTTAACAAACAATTTTACTTTTGAAATGATCGAAACGTCGTCGTCGTCATTGTTTCGTATAAAAATTACCAGAGGTCGATTTTTGCGTTGTTTGTTTGAGGATAAAAGTTGGAACTCGAAAAATGAATTTCTTTATTTGTCTTCATCTTCGTCGTAATAAATATATCAAAAATACTTCGTGGGTGCACACTTCATTGTTTAGACAAATTAAGTCAGACCACTTTAAAGTTAATTCCCTGCACGGCTACATGCGTAGCTTGTATACCTTTATACGTGGCACGGTTTTGTCGGTGGTTTTGACATATTGACTAAGATACTACAATATAAACAAAATTATTGTTTTACTGACAATTTTCCAAATTTGTTTTTACTCGTAGAAATTTATTTTATATTGATGCTACTTTATCAAAAAATAAATTATTCTTAATTGTTCAAATATACTAAAATATGTGTTTATATAATATACACGAATAATTATATATTTTTTATAAACATCAAATAGAAAATATGCAAATTACAATTTTAAATAATATAGCTGAATTGTGCTGTCATGAAACACTTTAATAAATCAGAAAATCACTCACATTGTTCTATTATACCAATTTTATGGTAAAAAACAATTCCTCAGCCCTTATTAAAACCATTTGAAGTTCGTCGTTGACATACCACTGTTACGCTCCGACTTGGCCCTGTTAATATAATAATGCGTTTCCGGTGAAAAGGACGACGTGAAAGGATCAAAAGGATACGGAAATCATAGGATGAAGGAAATAATAAATCAAGTGCACGTCGAACGCGAGTACAATAACGATGATAATATTATACACGTTTAAACGCGTCGGATATCATATCATATTATAATATATAATATTATACCTATTACAATATAATTTCATTAGAACCAATTATAATTTAACAAAATACACGCATACATACATACTTAAATTTAAACGACCGGAAATCGATACGTATAACGAGAAATTAATTAGGGATATAATTCGTAGCTCCAACAGGAATCGACAGAAGGACGAGTAAATATATCGATTAATGGACGGATCGGTTGAATGACGTTTGTTCGAAACATAATGGTGATAATACCTGGTTCGCAAAACTTAATGTGACGCACGAAAGTCAAACAAACGAACTATACGTATATGTATACTTGCTGGCCGTACTCTATTCAAACGTCGTTCAAAATATATCATTTGTAACACGTTTGCTCTATTTTATCTTTTTTTTAAATGTAAAAAACACATAACTATTGCTAACTAGTTATTAAAAACACGATTGTACGCAAAAATAAAAAAGCTCAGTTCACAATAATATATTTTCTTGCCTATTACAGACAATTAAGACTGAACGAATTAAAAAATGATTTGCTAGATTTTAAAGCTTTTTAAAAATGTTGTTTAAATTTTTTTTTCTCGTACATATTGGAGTTATAGGTACAATATATACTTATATTAAGTTTAATTGTAATAATACTTATTGTTACAAAAATGAGATTCAAATTTCTGAGAGTAATTTTTTTTAAAGATGTTACATTAATTTTTATCAAATCAAATGTCCTGACGAAAATAAATAAATTACCTAACAAACCCCATAATGTTATATTTTCGTTGTCAGTCAAAACGTCTATGCCTGTAATTAAGAAGGACAATTTATTGTTAGATAGTTCATAATATTTCTTTCACCTCATACGCAATTATTTGTTATTTTGTTTTCGGATATTAAGGTTAAACGTTTCAGATCGTGTGCACTGCACATACGTGAATCATACTGCATCGTGACGTTTCAGTCGCTTTAAAAACTCAACGTCCAAAATAACTCACGATTAGATATGGTAATAAAATTGAATATTAAATTGCTTGCATTGCAACTGACAACATAACACGAAGATAATATGATGTAGAATGCGATCAAAATATTACAGTGATTTTGTTTGTACAGTAGGTATATTATACATATAACACTTTATGTATTTTGTACCTTCCCCGTAATCAATAAGACGTTTCGCTTACGGTGTGCTTTCGAAACGCGATTATTAACGTTCCAAAATATCTTTAACCCCAACAGAGGTCCGTCGACCGCAATGATCCATTTCACGAGGGCTCTCGTACTATAACTCAAAGTATAAATCCGCTATAATATTACAATGATGATATGTCGTGAATATAAATATCTCGTGCACACTTACACGTGAGTATTATATGGATACATATTATGTCGACTGTCAGTAAACCGAAATTCGTTAGAAAGAGAAATCAATTTGAATTGTCCATGATTTCGTTTGTGGGAAATACCAGACACTGTTGCACGTGTCATAGGCTCGCGATATCAAATATAACACGAATCCCCGAACATGTGGCAAGAACACTTCTTATAGGAAATGCCCTCTTTTATAATATTGTAAAATGAATGATTTTTTTATAATCTTAAAAAGAACATAGTTAGGTATATTATGTGCAAAAATGATTTTTCTTGCACAAATCGTGTTCTAGCGGAGGTAGCGGCAACCAATCTCGGGGGAATTTTAGTATGGTAATAAGGACCCTTCAATAAAAGTGCATACCAAAGTTCAGGTTTCCTTCTTTTTTCCCGTTATTTGTCAATATCGAGTCTATAATTTGCCTGGACTATAATGCGATACGGATGACGTTTATTAGCCACCATTTATGTGTGTGTCAGGCGCAAGTGTCTATAGATAGTCATCACTAAAAATATTACGTAACAGCAGTAACCCTAAGCTCGTAAAAGGTTTGAACCAGCCCATCAGATAAAAAATAATAAGCTAATATGCTTGTGTTTTAATCCTCGAAGTTCAAGAGCTGCTATTCGTATTTATTTCTCACGCCCACTATCCACCACATAATATATTATAACGTATGTGCTTAAAATATACGAATACAATTAAAATATGATATTTCACTTTTCACATATTTTTTTATAGAACTCTCGTGATACAAGCGATAATATTGCAATAATGATCTTACGAGGAACTCTAATACCAGCTATGACAAACAACTGGTACAACTTCCCTCTGGTATTACTCACGGTATAATACGCGAATGTGCTGAGAATCGCATTACTCTCGGTCAGTGTAAACCTAAATTGTATAAATTACGCGTCGACATCATGATCATAAACGTGTGAGTATGGTCACAACCACTATCTATACAGTATGTATACATTATATTATATACCTATACAGTAGGTATATAATATATTATATAGGTGCGGTTGCGGGCTCGTCTCTTAATCATATATAATTCTTATCATTATCATTATTATGATTATTATGACTATTATGACTATTATTACATTATTATGTATCGTTCGTTTTTAAGCCTATAAAATCCGGCGGCGCGCGGCGTAGGAGCTTAGAAAACGGTATAGACGATAAAGTGGGGTCGGCTGTTGTACAGAGAGAAACAGCGAGTGAAACGGAGAACGGAGATAGTGATGGGACGGCGGGTTGTATACGTGTTTATTATCGCCAACGACGACCAAGACGATGGCCCGTAAACGAAACAGTAATGATGACAATAATCATAAAGAATCAACCCTTCACCCTCTATTGCTGTCCCGGGTCACGTCGGACCTCGCGCACGAAAATCCCCTATCTGCGCACCATAACCATCGTCGTCGTCGTCGTAGTCGTCGTCGTCGTCGTACGAACGTGATTCTACCAACGCCAGATACACGCACACAAATGCGTATAAACACGTACAAACACACACACACGCTTATATTATATGTACTAACCGTGGTCGCGGTATACATTCATTATTAATGGCAACACGTCTGGGTCAGTGTTTATCGCCACTATATACGCGTACCACCACCTAACCCAGAGCGCACTGGCCGATCCCCTGGACTTAACAGGTCGTTTGAAGCGGACGACTAAAATTTCACGCCTCTAAAATTACTACCTACTCTTTGTATTAATCATTCAACACGGCACCTACCAATAGAGGTTCGAATCGAAATTATGCTAACCTGAAACTGTCCCAGTCTTACCAACTGCGACGAGGTGATAATATTATATTAGCATTATAATATTATGTCGTCGTCGGTGTTATACATTTATAATATATGAATATAATATATTATTAGGTATGACACTATCCTGCAGTATCTCGCCGTCGTGTGGTTGTATTAAATATTATAATATTTTAAATTATGACCGCGTATTATTAAGAATTAATTAAATCATACTGTATTATAACACCACCTGCACACTGTAAAAATATTATATACTTTGCCTACATCGTATACGTCCTGAAGATATGATTATATTATGTTATTCAAATAAAAAAAAACTATAAGTAAATACTTTATGATGCTATACGTGAACCCGTGATCGAGAAAACAATTATTTAATAATGTTATTTTCAGTCAATGGGGGAGTGAGGTTAGGTACCATTATTATGATGCATATAGGAGGAATGCAATAAATTAAAATATAAATATTTTTATAGTTGTTTTAGCTCTCGAACTCGTCGTAACAACAATAATCATTTAAAGTATAGTAGGTATACTTATAATAATATACCATATTTCACGCATATAAATTATTACACACATAGGAAGTCATCGTCGATGTATGTACTGGGTATTTATTTATACTTTCGAGAGGAAAAGTGAATAAAAAAGGCGTACGAAATGCGTTATTGTCCGACGACGTTACAGTGTCACGTATATTGCCTACTCGAATTCTATGTATACCGACTTTTGAGTCAAAAGGAATCCATCTTATACATATATTATATGCGTGTGCGTATGAGTGTGTGCATACATGGCAAACAAACAACTCACAGATGACATACGTATAATATCATCTCGAAAATCGATAACCGCCGTAAGTCGTCGAATCGTATATACCGCTATATAAATATATAATAGTCTTCTTCTGAAAAAAAACCTAGTTATATATTATGTTGTTTTCAGCAGTACATTACACGCACTCGAACCCGTTTACGTTTATATGTTGGCGCGTAATGCTCTGAGCGTATTTGAGAAACCAATATTATACGATATGTTGACGTCGATGTACGGACAAATGCGATAAAAAAAAAATAATAATAATAAATAAATATGGCACGAGGAGACGAAAAAGATTATAATACGCAGGTAGGTATATACACCGCCGTCGGAAATATTATTGTTGAGCGGAATTTTCTCCGAGAAAATCGCTGTGTGCGCGATCGGAAAATGGGGCTGCTGCAGTAAGTCAAAGTCGCTAAGCCAATAAAATATGAGAAGTTAACGGTTGGCTTCTCGCAATGGTGCACCAACGTGTGTATAATATCATATATGATGTGTTCTATGTATATAAATATAATATAAGAACGCGTATTAGAAAATAATATACTTAATAATAATAAAAATGCATATTCGAATCACGCAAATCAGTGGTCAGGAAACGATCGAATACGATAATGGTATGTGCGCAAGACTATGGCCGCGCGTATACGCATATTATTCAACCAGCAAAGCAGAAAAAAACAATAATATAATATAAAGAATATTGTACATATACATTGTGCCTGCCTCCAAGTCTTCCACCAACACGCGATTTATTGAATATTTTCAATTGTCTACATAATAACGTATTCAGACGTTTGTACGAAATGCAATACTTTGGTATGTTATATAATATATAAGAAAATAAAATATCGTTTTTGATTTTGATTTTGCTATTTTTGATATTGAAATACTCGCGATAAACATCGAGGTCACCAATGACACCAATCGTTTTTGAAAGAATTTGAGCTGTGTATATAATATAACTGCTGCCTCGAATATCACCGATTTGAGATTACGTTTGATCGTATTTGGTTATACAAGTATTACGAGACAGATACTATTTCATGAAATGAAAATTGTTTGGTCCCAGCTGCTCTACGCAGATATTGTGAATATTGTGAAATTGTACAAAGTACTATTTTCCAACCTTCGCGTCGCATAATGGTAGTGACCAACTATATTTCTAATCGCTGGCTCGACGACCAACCCGAAGAATAAAATATTGGACTTTTAATTGTATAATATTAAAATGATATTGATATTTTTTTTATAAATTATTTCTGACGTGATAAACTAGCCATAATTCTATTAAAATATACGAACCGTACGTCAACTGATTTAACAAATACAACGATTAAGTACTATATTATACGCAATGAACTCGTTTTGCACGCAGCCTTAACAGTTTAGAACTGCCGCGAATACTGGAGACGGACATCTCTCGTGTCACACTCGTAAGTGACAACGATCGAAAACTACTTTATCGGATATTGTAATTTATAGATAATATCTGAACTACACGAAAATAAGTATGGACGCTGATTTATTAATTTACGTTATACTATTTACCCCATGTTTTAGGCACTCGATATTAAAGTATTATTAAAATTGGCAAATGTAAACTGGGCGCGAGGTTACCTCGTTTGTTGTAAACTCAGCCCGGAAATTTTAGGTAATAAAATAGGCAGATTGTAAACTCGGCCCGGAAATTTAAGATAGTAAAAAAGGTTGATTGTAAAAAAAATTGTACTCGGCCCAATGTAAATACATTTTGCATATATTTTTACACTTATATTTTTTGCACTGAATTATCAAATGAAATCCAATACTGAAACATTTTACTTACATTTTACATTTATATAACAAACTTCATACTATGAATAATAATTTGAAAATAATTTTTGGATTATAATGAGAATCGCCTCCTCGTGGTGTCCTCTGGGTAATGCTATATGATTCTCAAAAATATTGTAAGAAAATTAAATGTATATTTTTATTTGGGTCGAGTTTACACGTCAATAATTTTTACCTGAAAAAAACACGGGCCGAGTTTACAATAGACCTTTTGAACATTTTTTTTCCTCGGGCCAAGTTTACAATCGCCCATTAAAACAAGTTGACGACTCAACAAAAAATGTCCGTCAAACAAACCACTTTGGATTCAAAACATATTAAAAAATATCTTATTATTACTAAATAATTATATCAACTAAAAGATAATAATATAGATATCTTTTTCTCTTACTGGAGGAATTTTCAGGGGAATACAGGTATTCGTTTTAAATCTATATACCATGCGATATGCAACGATTTAAAATATAAAATAATAACTATTATTACTAGTATTGTTAACTGTTTGCCTTTAAATAAAATAGAACTGAAACAATAAATTGTATATTCAATTTATTACCCACACAATCAGTAACGTTTAAAATCGATTGTATAGGTATAATTAATACAATATTATTTTTAAATTATAAATAGTAATTTTTAGAATTCCATTTTCATAAGTATATTTATTTATTTTTTAATTTTATATTCATTAAAAGTGTGAATTCTCAAATTGGTGAAAACTTACATGAAACTGTATTCAAATCCGTATTATGTAAGATCAAAGGTAAAACATATTTGCATATATATTTGAGCATATTACAAGGAATATTAGGAGTATATAAAAATCCATGAAATATTTGATGTCTTTGTTTTAATTTGAATAGATATTATATTTTTGTTTATATAAAAAAAAAAAAATATGAAGACAAAACAGAGTAAATATTTAAACGGATACAAGGCTCTAACGGTGGTGGCTTTTTACGTAAAAAAAAAAATAGGTAAGGTTTGTTGTAAACAATAAAATAATTCGCATTGTTTGCTTCAAAACAAAATGTTTTAAAAAAAGTAAGAGTTTACCAGCTACTCAACAAGTCAATTTTTAGTTTTACTTTATAATATATAGGTACCTAATGTCTTAAGAAACAAGTAAGGACGACCATGTTATTTTTGGTTTCTATTCAATTTATATTTACAATGCTTCCAAAATGCAATAATATATTCAAATTTACATTTCTAAAAGGTATATATACCGAATTCACATTACATTATTAACACATATCTAAATTTTAATTGATTAATTCTGTCTGGCTACTCCTCGATTTAGTCTTTCTATACTAAATCGAGGAGTAGAAAGTGCTCAATAATATTATAGACCGTAATTTGATTAATTTACTTAAGTACAATTAACAAAAATAATATGACAACAAGTTTAAAAAAAAAAGCGTATGAATAATAAAGGATCTCAAATCAATAAAAAAATAATGTTGGCCTTCCAAATTCTGTCACGCACGAGGGAAATATGATTGCAGCACTTTGAATCGAGTATGTTTCTCGTCTTATTCTTCGAGATGAATATTGCTAGTTTATAAATTATTAGATACTAAATGGTTTTACGCTCAACACATTTTTTATTTCATAATAACAAAAAAAAAACGTGTGATGTATTTAATTAGATTAAGAATGAGAACACTGTCCAATGTCCATTTCCTCTAAGACTCATTCCAGAATGTAAACGGAGTTCCCCAAGTACTCAACGCTATTCTTAATTACTAACAACATTGTTCTTACAATAAAAACCAAACTCTATTCTAACGATATAGCATCCTTTTTCTCAATAAATAAACACCACTCAATCACATCTGTAAGTTTCTATCAATATAACAATATAAGCTTGTTGAACGGACAAAAATCTCAAACTTAACATTTTATATCTATATTAGCATTTTGTTATATTAGATATAAATTATTTATTTAAGTCTATAATATATTTTTTATCAATTCATTGTCATAAATATACAACTGTAAGACTTTGGAAATCCCAATGACCCGTGATGTCGTTGGTCACAATAATAACGATAAAAAAAAACTGCCCATTACCAAATAACAATATGACGTGTAACACTCAACTGAATAATTATTTAAACGAACGTGACAATTCGAGGGTTTCTCTTTGTTTTTTTTTTTTACATTTTCGCAGAAGGAGTTTACTTGGCAGAAATTCGAGGTTGATTTATGATCTCACAAAAGTTTTTTTCTCCCTCTTTTGACTTCACCCACACGCTATTGCTCCACTTTCGGAGTGGTTCAGTTTAAAAAAGCGAAAAAATGACATTAGACGGAAAAAAAATATTGTATCCTAATATTTATTATAATATATTATATTATATTATTTTTAACTTTTCATCCGTTGAAATAGTTCACTTTATAGGATTCTACTAGTTTGTTGTCCCAGCAGTCAAGCTCTAATTTATAACTTAATACTAATAATTTATTATTAGTAATAAATTATCGGTTGGGTACCTATATGCACTATGGCCAACGAGTATTCTACAGCTGTTATATCAATAGCAACATATTTGAAAACTGATGTGAGCGTTTTAGTAATTATACAAATTTATTGGTTTATTCGTGCGTGTAATCGTAAAACCATTGGTTATACAATATAATTAGATTGTATGTAAATTGATTTACGAAAACATTTTAAATTAGACTGGACATAGTTTAAATGTTTTGATTCAGTTTCGAGTACAAAATTTAACGGAAAATCGTTAAATACCAATCATACAATGTCGGTAATCTATGCACGAGTTTCTCTGTAACTAATTAAAATTATAATTAAATCACATCGTTGTGGGGGCTGATAAAAAAATAATTTACGAGGCTATTACTTTTAATTATTTTTTTTAGTTTCAATAATTGTAATATGCAGAATCACAATGCGTTATTGGTTTGAGTATAATTCGAACCATGATCGACAGTAGTATATTTTCGTATGTTCTGTACCCCCCACAAAACCCACAAAACCCATTACCCCGCCCGCCCTATGGTTTGAGCTATCGCATACGTGCCCGGCCATGCCCCTCCCTTCTCATACATGCCTGTACATACCCTTCCCCATCTATACCTGTCACATATCCCCCCTAACTTCAAAAATAAAAAATAAAATAATACATCTTGAATAGTGTTGAGTGAGTAAATAAAATAATATAATAAATCTTGAATAGTGTTGAATAAGTAAATTAAATAATATACGAACATTTATTACGTATGATTAAAATATTACATAAGAATAAATTAACCATCAGTTAAATGGTATTGTGAAATATGAAAGTATACAACTTTAAATTGTTTTTTAATGATCCATATGTTATAAACAAAACTATTAAGCCTATATCATCGTAATATATTAGGTATAAATAAGGTAGAGTGGTGTCTATAAAATATAATCAGTAGTGGTACAATCATTCTAGTATCAAGTCGTGGTTCTATGTTTTTAAAATTATTTTTCAGTGTTTAAAAATTAAATTTTCAAGTGTTTCTAAACATGGCTGGTTCAATCGTGGATAATGTAGCTATATACAAGAAATCATTCACATATATACCAGCAACACCATCTTCGAAGCTCATCGATTCTGCTAACTATAAGTTAAATTTTTCGAAACGTAAGTTTATACATATTGGGGTCGATCCGAGTGATATGTTCAGAGTAGCAGTGCATATAATAACAACATCACGTTATGTTAATATTTCAACTGAGTTTCTGCAACGGATATTTTCACTGATGGGTAATATCCTTTCATTCATTTTGGAGCAACCAGGAAAATATAAAAGAACCATATTTCATGAGACAGAGGATTTCAAATTATCTAGCATGATGTATAGTGGCGAAAACGTTTTAGTAATAGAGTCTAAGAAATACGACGGATGTCGAATTCTTTTAAATTGTATGGAACTCATACGACTTCAATATTTAGAGTGGTGTATTTTCGAAACAATCGAACGAAAATCAACTATTATGCAACTAATCATCTTAAATCAATTTAATATATTTACTAAATATCTCGATAGAGAACTTATCAAAGGTAAATCATCACCAAGAACTAGTGAAGAAATGATTATATTTATTAAAAATGTACGTGACGATTATATTATTACAAACAGTCCTAAACTTGATATCAATTCCATCAGTCAACTCAAAATGTATGCATTTACACAATTAGCGTACATTCAATACAACGGTGGAATAGGGAAATGTCACCGAAGGTAACTTAATAAATATATTTATACCACATACAAAAAATAAATAATATAACTATTTTAGTTGTTTGATGGAAATATCACCTCACCGCCTCATCACCAAACATCATGACAGACACCACATTCGATACGCAAAATGAAGGACAGGATATTTTTAAGGCGAAGGTAATTTATAAAATAATAATAGTAGTAGTACTATTTTGATGGTTCAAGTCCACACTAGCTCCTAGCCCCTAGCCCATGCGAGTCGAGGCCATTGGCGCTGCCATTCCCCTCCATGCCGTGCGCTCTATTACTAAAACGTTTTCGCCACTATACATCATGCTAGATAATTTGAAATCCTCTGTTTCAATAAGTATGGTTCTTTTATATTTTCCTGATTGCTCCAAAACGAATGAAAGGATATTACCCATCAGTGAAAATATCCGTTGCAGAAACTCAGTTGAAATATTAACATAACGTGATGGTGTTATTATATGCACTGCTACTCTGAACATATCACTCGGATCGACCCCAATATGTATAAACTTACGTTTCGCAAAATTTAACTTATAGTTAGCAGAATCGATGAGCTTCGAAGATGGTGTTGCTGGTATATATGTGAAAGATTTCTTGTATATAGCTACATTATCCACGATTGAACCAGCCATGTTTAGAAACACTTGAAAATTTAATTTTTAAACACTGAAAAATAATTTTAAAAATATAGAACCACGACTTGATACTAGAATGATTGTACCACTACTGATTATATTTTATAGACACCACTCTACCTTATTTATACCTAATATATTACGATGATATAGGCTTAATAGTTTTGTTTATAACATATGGATCATTAAAAAACAATTAAAAGTTGTATACTTTCATATTTCACAATACCATTTAACTGATGGTTAATTTATTCTTATGTAATATTTTAATCATACGTAATAAATGTTCGTATATTATTTAATTTACTTATTCAACACTATTCAAGATTTATTATATTATTTTATTTACTCACTCAACACTATTCAAGATGTATTATTTTATTTTTTATTTTTGAAGGGAGGGAGGATATGTGACAGGTATAGATGGGAGGGGAAGGGCATGTACAGGCATGTGTGAGAAGGGAGGGGCATGGCCGGGCACGTATGTGATAGCTCAAATCATAGAGCGGGCAGGGTAATGGGTTTTGTGGGTTTTGAGGGGGGTACAGAACATACGAAAATATACTACTATCGACTGTGCCACTCAGAAAATCCGATACCGCTATATGGCCTATTTAGGTAGGTACTATATTTATGTATTTTATCATAATGTTATTATATCGTCGATAATATTTAAACTATAAAAACGATTTTTTGCTCGAATAAAAACGCCCATTTTCGTTTTTGCACAAACTGCAGTACAGTTCAAATTACTGTAAGTCAGGTTTAATAAATAAAATATATATATATATTTATATATATATATATATATATTTACCTATATATATATATATAGGTTAGGTATCACACAATAAAGTGACTTTGGACGTAAGACGTTAAATCATATATTTATTTCCACTTGGTAAATGCTCTGCTTTGTATTAATGATCAGATTAGTTTCACTCTACTACACCAATATAGTGTCTGTGTATCAAAACATCGCTTACGTCGATATTAATTGATTGTGGAATCATGATTAAATAAAAATAATTTGTTGTATTCCATCGTCGGACTGGTTGAAAAAAACACAGTAACGTACTTTATAATAAGGAACTAAATTCAAAGGGTATCCCGACAAAATATCGCCGGTAAAATATCGTGTGACCAAAATATCGCAACTAAAATATCGCGAAACCATTAAATCGTAAAGGAATAATATCGCCGTACATTATTATCGCGTCTGTATATTGCATTTAACTTTATTTTATCTATAATCGTATTCGCCTTTTACCTAGCAATGCATTCAAGTACACTGGTTTTTCATTTTATAATTTCTATTTAGTAATACTTTGTACTGTCACTGTGACTGACGCTTTTACAGTTCACACTTTTATACAGTCTTACGGAAATTAAAATAAGTCAAAGTATAGTAGGAAATCCAAATACTCCTAATAAAAAGAACAAAACAGTCAGTAGGGCTGAACGAGTAAAGAAATTAGTACCTAATAGCAGATTATCATAATCGTGAGTTTGAAGATTATCTTCAAGGTATTTCATTGAATATATACTTCCATTAATTAATAAACATATTTAATTTTTTTTTATTACTTATATCAATTTTATTAAATTATACACATTTTTATCATTTTTATAAATTCTACTATATATTAATATAATAATATTATAAGCTTGAAATATATTATTTATTTATAATTAAATTACTGCTATATTTCATGTTGGCGATATGTATACTGGCGATATTTATTCCATGCGATATAATGGTTTTGCAATATTTTAGTTGCGATATTTTGGTCACGCGATAATTTACCGGCGATATTTTGTCGGTGATTCAATTCAAAGCTATCGTATTTCAAATATTTTCTGTCTGAAATTAATTTAAAAACGATATCATTGAATTTGATCAAGTTTCTCAACAATGCACCGATGACGCACTCTTGCAAAACATTTGAATAATATAGTCATCGATGATACAAAGTCTTAAAATTCATTCTGTGCAAGTCATACCAAAAATGCAATATTATATTTCACTACATTTCATTATTATTATATTATATTGTACAGTACGATAAATATTATTAAGTTTAAATTTTTTTTATCCATCGGCGAATGCAGAGAAAAACACATAAAATATGACGTTATCTTTTATAATATATATATATATATATATATCAGTATATGCGAAATATGTTTTAATCTATTATTTTTGAACGGTGTAGTATCGGAACGAACTTATTTTTTCGCAGTTTTGTAGAACGTATAATATATTATACGCTGTTATTATCATGCTCTAATTTATTATGACTATTTTATGGTAGCTTCGTCAGTTTTTATATTTGTGACAATACAATATAATGTAAAACACGAACAAATCGTAGAATATTGGCCACGCTCTTAATGTTATCCATTGGGATCGAATAAAATATCAAACCTGACACCGCGAGGCCACATGATTCGAAAGAACTGAGTCTAAGCAAAACCCGAGAGAAAATTTAACAAATTGTTTTCCGTCTATACGTTTGACGTCATATTTTGTTGTTGTTTTTCACTGTGCGAACTGCGTTTGAGGAAAACGGTTCAATATTTCAGTCATGGGATAATTATACAGTTAAACAATCTGATTTCAATAGAAAAGTAAAACGGCGGTCGGTCACGCAAAACTCTATTAAACGTTCAATAAATGTTAGAATGCGGCGATCGGATGTATTTCCAGCTCGCAGGTACATTAGTTATATATTATATATCGTTATTAACATGACTTACAACGTAAATAAACCAAAAAATAGATGACACGTGAGTAATAAACTTGGTCGATACGTGAAAATTATTGGGAATATTGTACAATATGGCAAAAAAAATATTATGGGTGGAGTATCCATGACCCGAGTTATATAATCAAATTAATAATTACAATTTAAATACTCGTAATGTTTAAATTTGATGATTCATCCTCCTCCACCACATACAATTATCCAGAATACGCGCCTGCAGATAATCAACCACCCCTTAAACTCCACGTGTTTTTCTCAAACAAAATTATTACAATACTATATATATTTTTTTTTTCATCACGACCGATTTTCTGTAATAAACAATAATATGTATATTTATAAATTTATAATATTTAAAACAAATTAAACAAGTTTTTTTATACTTATAATTGTAAATACATATTATATGTATACTTATATTATAAATTCTGATGTCGCCAGTTGCCTATCGTGCCTAATGGCAGATATGTCCCTGGCCTATTGCAATTAATATTTTATCATACTTAGATCAACATAAGACCGAACCTATATACATATGATGGTTATTTCGGAAAACTATTCATAAGCTGCCGAAAAATCTGGCTCGCTGGGCGCATATTATATAAATGGGTTGAACGTGCGACAAACCGATTATAGCACGTAATATTATTACATCATGATGCCGGTTGACAGTATTAAGTTTTTCCGTTGGCAAAGTCGACGGTCGGTTTTTATTTCCCTCTCTCCGTCGCTAAGCAGCCGCCGGCCGGCACACGAAATATGATAGTTATATACTGTGCGCAGTATATAATATTATATACATATCATATCATTATATTATATACTACGAAGCGAAAAGAAAAATAGTAAAAGCGAATGGGAATGGCAAAAAAAGCCACAACGTCTGTAAAATAAAAAAATAAAAAATATGGACGCTCGTAAATAATCATGATAATAAACAGTGCATGCGGGAGAGCAAATTAATGACGTGTGTGCTCTGAGCATAATCTTTCATTGTCATCGGATAAAAGGGATACAAATGTTTAGACCTTCTTTATGATTACGATTATTATCGTTATTATTATTTTTCCAGCGGTCGTTTTTTTTATTTTTATACAGACGAAACTTTGCAATATGTCGACGGCCGCCGCGTCCGTGACGGTTGTTGGAAATGAGAGAACGCGTTACGCGACCGTCGTGTATTACATAATAATATACATACGTATATTTTCTTCGGGAGGGAGTGAGGCAAAGAGTCCCTTCCCTCGAATAACGCCCAAAGTCTGTATATTTATAGAATCTTTATTTAAAAACAAAAAAAAATGAATTTATTTCGAGAAAAGATCAAACTGACATATAAAATAAACTATCAAAACGCAATCATATGTTTGTGAATAATATTAGATTATTGTACGGTATTGTGTGGATGGTGAGTTAATGATTAAAATGGATCGTGGCTATCCAATCAGTGTAAGTACAACAACAATAACGGTTTTTTCAAAATATTTTATATCCGATACATATTTAACACATTTTTTTTTTATGTTGGTGTTAATATTGTATACAAATGTATACGGGTTTAGATCATAATACATACCTACATTTATATCGAATAATCTACCTTTAGAATGTAAGCAATTTTTCTAAGGAGTTACAATTTAAAATTTAAAACGATCATAATATTATTGTCTATAACATTTTGATGAACTGCGTTCTTGGTACATATATTCAACATGTGAAAACGGTGTGATTGGTCTAAAACAATGAAATAAAGACATTTATTAATCTAATAACATAATAATACTATATGTACATAATACTTTGTATTAGGCACTCGAAATATGCAGATATTGGCTATAATTAGGTTCTTTCACATCTAATCCTACGCAAAATACTTCTGAGTTGTCACTTGAGTTAGGATCCTATATACTATATTATCTTGATGAACCAAACACATCGTATGAACTCAAATAAAGCTATTTTTACCTATTCAAATGACTAGCAATATACCTATACAGATGTGAAAATAAGGCGTACAAAAAACCATACTTTCAACGCTCACTCTTTGGATTTTTACATAATTATTATTATATGGCCCCCTTGTGTTCACACGTCTCACACACACACACACACAGATAGTTATCGTGAAATCACTTCTCTTCCGAACCGAACAAAAGCAGCGGACTCCGCGTACTTATATATAATACAGAGAGTGGTGGTTGTAGTGCGCCACGCGGTATCTCGATGAGGATGGTGTGCGAATGGGGTACGAATGCGAAGTAACAGTTATTTTCCTATTTAGATGTTTGTATATATAGTCCTCTCTTATTTACCTTCCGAGACGGTTAAGTATTGCACCGGAGACATCAAATTCGCATTAGGATCGAGGGAATAATGCATTACTGGGGCCAAAGTCCCCGGGAATTATTACCGCTGCCGCTGCCGCCGAGACGAACCCAATCAGTTGTTGTACAGTTTGCTCCCTGTATATTTAATATATTATATTATATATATATATATATATATATATAGGTACACCTACTACTATTATACCGCGCGATTCTGCGATGTCTCGTAGCCTCAACCGCCTACCCCCCGACGTCGCTTCCCGTCTATGTCGTGTCCATGGTTTATTCATGACGACATTTTGAAAGGTTCTTTTTAACAAAATACATTTCGTATGCAATCTGCAACCGCCGCCGCCACCACCAATATATAAATACACACACACACACAAACACACCTACCACCACTGACTCCTCCGCCGCGCGCACACCGGAAGTTTGCGTTCATATTTAATGCACCGACACGTTCGCGCGACCAAAGAATATCCGTGTGTATTTATTATCGAATCAACATGGCCGACCGGTCGCCCTAGACCCCTATGCAAATAACGCGCAAATTTCCGCGAATATACGACCGCCGGCGTATATAAATAAGGAAGGGTGCGGGGCCGGTCGGACGGAAGTGTTGGACGGGGAGGGGGTAGGGATGTACGGGTCTATAGAGAGCAAGAGGCCATGTATAGCATATATATATGGAATGCTATATATATACATAGATAATATACGAGTATACCCCCTAGCCACGGGAGACGTGAAAAATAAACTGAGAGCTTTTCATCCGGATGTATTGCCACTTTATTTGCACAGGAAAGCGATTTCCTGTTTAACGGTCAGCTCCCCGGGTCATCTGGCGATATTCGGCGTAAAAAATCAAATAAAACGCGCGTCGTATATTTTAATGTATATATATATACGCCTCGCTGTGTATACACTAGATGTCAATTTATACCGCCGAAAAAGATCACCATCGTAAACACATACTTAGGTTATTCGTATAATATAATATTATTATTAAATAGAAACTGCACGACGAAGTATACGCGCCTAATAAAATATATTATACAGTGTCGGCCAAAGGTAACAACTACGACGAGTACGTCGTATTATTATTATTTTATATAACGAAATCGGTCGTATAAAGTCGACCGTCGGAGGGTAAACGAATTTATTTCGACATGACCCCCGAATTTATTTCATGTACCTACCTAATATATAACCTGTACAGTTACACACATTGTTTGAGTAAGTACCTACAATTTATTATGATTATACGAAAAACTACCTCAAATAGAAACTGTCAAAAATCTGTAATTTTTAAGTTATTTGTGAAAATATGGTTATTGAACTAGTTGTAAAAAACAATTTTATCAATAGTATAAGCTAAACATATATATTTTATTTGGAAAAATACTGAACACTGAAACATGTATATTTTATTTTATTAATTTCTATTATGATCATCAGCCTTATAATTATATTCTTCTTTTTATTATTTTTTTAGAGACTCTCGTCTATCAAAACGAGGAATTTATCCTTAGTAATGGGCTAATCAGTGCAATAAGTATTAACAATATAATACGAAACTCCGTTTTTGTTCACATCAATACTGCTAAATAAAATATAGATTATTATTACCACCCGACGGCGACTATATATATTATCGTCTGATATTATATAATAATATTATGAGATTCTCTCGCACAAGTAAACGTATTAATATGATATGTTTAATCGCGATCGCTGCACAACACTATATTGTGCGAAAACGAGTTTGCCGGCAGACGTTTAGCCGCAGCCCACGCGAATTTTAATGTTATATAAAGTTTCGGAGCGTGCGAATATTATCATTTGATATAATATATTATAATATTGCGAGCGGTCCGCGATGAATAATGTATACGCACGGCGGACCAAGCGTCCGGCATTGACGCGAGTTTTCGTTATTTTTATTAAAAAAAATTAAAAAAATTAATAATCGTTTAGAGCGTTATAGAAATTAAAACCTTTGTTCCCCCCCCCTCCCCACGGTCCGATACCCGGCGCATGACGGATGAGCCGACCGTCGATCCGCTCAAAATGAACGAATCTCTCTCTATACTTGTTTACACAATAATATAATAATATCGTCTTGCAGAGTCTCGTCGACACATATTATATTACGTATATCGCGCGTGTGACGTATTACACGAATTGTTATGTAAAAACGGCTACCGTTTCGGTTTCCAAGACACATTTCAAACACCTTTGCACTTCAGTGTATAGTAAACTTCTTCGATCGGCTGTATTACATAACCGTGGATTTTCTATTATTATGTAAACACTGTACGCACAGACACTGATGCAGATTGCAGAGCATATTATTATATTTTGTACGCTGTGGAGGAATGCGAGTAAAATTAAATTACTAGATCGATCTGTTTAGTTCACTTCTATACTAGTTAATTAACTATTCGGGCTGCTACCGCATAATATGATGGACATACGGATAAAATACTGACAAAGTATTTTCAGGTATAAAGGATTAGGTCGGGTTTAGTTTTAATTAAATATTATTCGAACTTATTTTGTCGTGTTCTAAAGTTTTAGTGGGCGATCCTTGTTTGAAAAAAAAAACTCTATATAAAACTATTTCAAACATTTTTCTGAAAAGCTGAACTCCATTAACAGTGAAAATGACAGTGACTTAATTACATATTTTGTTGAAAATAGTATTAATATGTTTCAATGAAACTTTGTGTATGTGTGCACGGGAGTAAATTGAGCGCTAAAATTGCGTTACGCGATTACAAAAATGTATTAAATTTGAAATACTGTTGCAAACAATGGATATTGTATTATCGTCATCATAATACGATGCTGTAATATGTATAAAATACAATTTAATATCATCATCACATGTAGGATAATACTACATTTACAGGCGGGTTATACACGTGAAATATTATTAATATCTCCAACGACATAATTAACACATATTGCGACTCGAAGAAAAATCGATGGTTTGAATGTGGTGTTGTAGGTACGCGTATATTATATCGAGCGAAATTTCGTGCACAGCGCCGTTCGTTTTATACATTTAAATACGTAGGTAGGTATGGTGTATACACGTATATTAAAGTGACGAGCGTGTTCAAAGCACTTTGGAAAATTAAAAATTCCAGACTTTGGAGGCGGGAGTGGCGGAGAAGGGGGGGGGGGGTGTGGTAAAAATATTGAACCGACGCCAAATAATAATCTGAGATTCGATCGGCGACGACGAGCTTTCTGCCGGAAAATCGTAAGCGGCACATACACTTGCACCACATATCGTTTACCTGGTATACCGCCATACTGCTGCTGCAGTGGCGTGTCTTCGTACATTTTATTTTCGACCAGCGACTATATATTATTATAGTATTATGTAGGTGTATATGTAATGCATTATAGCGCCGTTACCACCACCGTAGCCGGTATACGCGCCGCCGCCTCGCCCCGAGAGAGATACGCGTCGTTTGATTATACTTATTATAGGACTTATTCTGTGTGTGTGTGTGTGTGTGTATGATTATTTTTATTTCCAAGCTTTCGGCTATATACTTACGAGCTCTAGCTTAGGTGTCCGACGGGAAAAAAAATGTACAAACGCACTCACCACCACACGTAATGGTATCGTGTCACGTTGTTTTCGCGAATTTTATTACGGTTCGGCGGCGGGACTTTGCAATATAAGTGTAATAAATTATCGGGTATACCTATAATATTAATTCACGTAATTATACGTATAATTATTATTATTTTTTTTGTTGCAATAATATAATAATATAATATTATAACAACATGCCTGATCGCTGTATACCGTGGAAATGATAAAATATCATATACTGAAATATCAGCAGCGGTTTAATGGAAAGTGCGAGCCGCGTTAGATATTCAACTGGTTTCAACAGCGAATGCAACAATAAACGTATTTCACAGGACTCGAGATTATTTTTTTCCAATTGGCCATAGTATATAGGTACTGCACCTATAAACTATACCTATATATATATACCTATATATATATACTGTACCTAAGGTACATATAATTAATTATGGCGTTATTACCGATATCGAATCGTTTCCTACTTTCCTTGACCTGTTTAACGGTGATATTAACTTCGATTCGTTATTCAAATATAATTATTATATATTATTATAGGCATAACTACACGCTTTTTATTTGAATCCCGCAAATCACCACAAAATACCCGATGGTCAAACGCAGTGACAAAATACAGATGTATACGGTCATAATATATTGCGATTTATATACGGTTAAATAAGTCTTGCGTGGGTGTTGTAGTGTCGTAGTGGGCATAATGGGCGGTCGTCGGCTATTCAGGTGGTCTCTAGGATGCAAGTAAAGAACAGAAAAACCCTTTTAGAAAAAAACCATAAAGAGGTTCACTCGGAGTTCAAATGGAACTGTTCTATAGGCGAAGAGGTATTTTTGTTTTCATGCCTTGATTTTTTTAACCAAAGGAGAGGAAAGGAAACGAGACCGTTTTCTCGATATTTTTAGATATTAAGGGGGAGAGAGAGAGTGCGAGAGAGAGAGAGAGAGAGTGAAGAAACCTTTCAATCTTCTGCATAATAATGTAGGCATCTGCTAGCATGAGTTATGGTTTAATTAATAAAATATGCGGTCGACTCTAACGCGCGGTATTAAAGTTTCGAAGCTCGGCGGTAAACTACTATCTTGTTGTACACATAATAATAATAAGCATCGCTCGAATTTAATTTATAGAGAAATATCATTATCTCCGCAATATCGACGACGACATGGCAGCGTTTTTTTATACATAATATACAAAACAAATCCGGTAGACGCGGAAGATTCATAAAAAAAAACCAGCCAAAAGCACCTATACATCATAATATTATAGACACCATAATTAATATATTAACTTTGGCGGGATACGATACTATAATATTATTATCTACCTACTCTCTATTATGGTAGGTACCTGCCAGCTTCGTTCGCCCCCAACTGGTTTTTCTAATCCCTACACGCGTCATTATAGTATATATAATATTATTATATCCGTTCGCCGCGGCTGTCGTCCTAACAATACCTTCGTAATATTATAATTAATTATCCGAGCACGGCAAGCACAATACATAATATTATTATTATTTGACAATATAATATACAATATTATAATATCATCATAATGTACCCGGTCCGGCGTGTACGTCGTATAATCATATACAGTTCCAACCATATTATAATATAATATTTGCATGCGGTATCTTACAGTAACCACTCGCGTATTATTATCTGAAGTCTTTGTTGTCGATGCGACACTGTTGATTAAATTATACGATATATTACAGCAATAATATTATCATCCGTAAACTATTACAACAGGTATGATACCCGCTTGTAATATATTGGTTTAATATTAAGTATACCTGTAAACTTAAATTCAATAATATACAGCAGTACTATAATATTGTATGTATAACGAGAGCGATAATATTCGTGTTTGCATTGCATGTATGACGACTACAAGCACCTGTATGCACTGGTGTCAGGAGTTCGCCTACGACAAGTTGAGTGATTTGGAGTTTGGAATTGTTTATGTTGATTGAGACCGTAATAATACGAAGTGGTGCGATTTTGTGCTGATAGCTGTTAGATTTAAAATCGGCGTTGGACGGCCCGAATTGCGAATGTGGATGAAAGTAGAATTTGAATTCCTGTAGACTAATATCTTGCTGTTTTCAATAACAGATTATTGGACGGTGGGGATTTTCGCCGAATCATAATGATTATAGTGTTATTTGACACGAACTAACGGGCAAGAATGTGATAGTGCGGAATGCGATATTTTGGACAGCTTCAAGTTTGTGCCAGTTAGATTGTGAAATGAGACATTCCTATGCTAGACCGGTATTGGACAGAATTGGTTCGTGGTAAAGTCGGAGAATGATAATTTTTGTTTTTGTTGGTATGTGACTGGTAACGGTTGAAAATTGGATAAAGCATGCCGCTTATGGTGGTGGCTTTTTCGACAGTTGATTTTATGTGGGTGGGTCCAACGTCTGATTTCGGGCTACGATTAAGCCAGGGTATCTTATCATTAGACTATTTGAGGCCAGAGGCTGTAGTGGCCGTTTATGTTTGGAGCCGAGTTGCTGAGATGCGTGTCGTCGTGTCCGAGCTAAATTTCATATTTAATATTGATAAATTTCACATATTGATGTGCGAAAAGATCGATTTACTCAATTGGATGCGATATGCATTTTATGTAATGACTGTAATCTATTTACTTATTTGTAAAGGCGTCAAGCACTTCATCAAATGCACATACATAATAATATTGTTTAAGCAAACAAATTTGCCTTAGAAGTTGCGAATCGATATCGAATCGGACGCGTTAAACAATGTAAGCTTACTAAATAACTAAAATATTTCTGCTATCGCTCGCATTATAATAAAAACAAATAATAATAACGATTCAAAGTCACGTGTGCAAAATATTACGAACAATCGCATTTTGTAGCTAGTACAAAAATAGTCATAATCGAACCTATATGCACGGTGAAACACGTTTGACTCATAAACGCAAAGTATAATAATATTGCCGCCGGTGGCTATGACGACGATAGAAGTAATAACACGTGCAGAGCTGCAGTGATAATATATAATAATATTTTAATCGCTGCCACGGCATATGGTAGGAATATAATAACAATATCATTATATCACGATATAGAAGACAAAAAAAAAATACTTACTATACAATATATTATTGTCAAATACAGAGACATAATACAGTTTTGATGTTAGAATTATTATAAAATATAAGCATCACAGCAAAAGTAATAATAAATTCTTATCGCCGTTACTATTTGAACGGATAATGATATCGTATTCAATATTATAGCCGCAGCTCGGTATATTTTTTCTTTTATTTCGGACTAATATCATCGGGTCGCCGCCAAACGACTCGATTCGGGATGGAAGCGAAAATACGCTGCACGGTCCACGCACTTATATGTGCAATCCACAACCTGTTTATATTATGTAGAATATTGTGCAGTATAATATGATAATATAAAAGAACGTTCCGCGTCCATATATGGCCGAAGGAGTGGATGGGTGGGTGGGGGTGGGTTACGATGGGCCATTTCGGAAACGGACGACCGAAATAATAACGTACACCATAGTAATATCATAACATGTACACATATATACAGGCACGTTATTATACACCCTACGAGACTGTCGCAGACGCAGCAGAGTTTGCGAGGGGTCTCTGCTAATAGAGTTTTCGGCCGGACCGTTATGTTTTTTACGGGGAAACCAAATCGAGTAATTTTGCAAACTATTGCAATATGCGTATTATACGTCACGATATTAGCCTGTATCGTATTCGCATACGCGTACTTAAAAATAATAATAATATTATTATGTGTAATGTACGTCAATACGTCATCGTATGCGGGTGACTTCGGGCGGGTGGTCAGGAAGTCGGAAGCGGGTCGAACGAAGTCGAGCATCACGACCACAAAAAGCAAAAAACCCAAAACACACGGCGGTACATTATACCACGGTATAATACGCCATATTAGTTGTTCCATCTGCTGTGGTAATATTTTTCTGATGATACGTTATAATGATATTTAAATGTGCTAAGATAGGTTGAATACTGCAGTAATATTTTTTGTGTTCAAAGGAAATATGGTATACCGCGTGTTTTAAACGACAGCTCATATATTATTATTATTATTATTTCGAGACACGACGAATGTCCGAGTACGACTTCTGCGATGATATATAGAAATGTAATATAAACTTCAACAATATAGCGAAGGAAATTATTACTTATTATCGGCTGCTGAAAAATAAATCGATTTGAATAAACCCACAGCTATGTACCCACCATCGAGACGGGACGTAAAATTCGAGAAAGAGCGAATAGCGTACGAGCTGTGGCCAATTTGGGAGGAGGAGAGGGATTGAACGCGAAAACCTTACGGACATAGGTTCGTGATCAGCGTGCCAACTGTTGCGGCAAAAAGGGTATTGGCATTCAAACTCTAGATTGGGAGAGGGAAGGGATGCTGGGAGGTTCGGGTTTGGGTTTGAGGGAGGGGGAAAGAGCCTCTTTCGTTGCACGGTATAATATAAAGTTATGATTCGCCCGACGCTCTATACGTACGTCGGGGGTCGAGAGACCGTAGAATGCGTACAAATTATATATATGATAGGTATTAGTTGTTATATTATAATTTATAATATAAGGTACACGTGGTCGAATCATATATTGTATTGTTATTTGTGTTGTATGAACACGTTCAAGGTACATACAATATATTTATACATATTATGTATATCAATAACATTGATTGTCTTTGGTCTCGCTATTTCCTTCTCCTTAATAGTAATTATAATGTTTTAAACTGCTATAATAAAATATATATATATCTTACAATATGATTGTATTAAGGCTTTTAATGTTTAAAGTTAAGATGAGCCAGTAGCGAAGGTAGCAAACAACATTTTCACAATTCATGAAATTACTTATCATTTGCTTTTTAAAAAATTATATTTACACAAATAAAAATATTTTAGATATTACCTCTATTTAAATCGCCAACATTTAAAAAAAAAAATATGAAATACAAAATTCACGCCTTACAGTTTTCCGTTAAAAATAGTCATTTGAACACTAAAAGCTCGGTTTTTTTAAAAAATTTAAAAAACGTATTGTTAAAAACGCATACTCAGATAATATACCGGAAAGTTAAAACTATGAAAATGCATTAATCACGGAAATCGACTGAGGAAATAAATTACGCATTGTAGGGCGTTAAATCGTTCACTATGTGTGTATATAATGTGTAAGTGCTGGTCGGGCGGTGGTGGCGTGGCGGGTTGGACGACGACGACGACTACGGCCGTAGTAAATAAATATATAATATATATTATATATGTGCGCGTGCAAGTATATAGTGGTCCTCGAGGGTGTTCGGACGGAAGAGGTGGGTGCGGCATTGACGGGTGGGTATAGAGATAGTGGGGTGGTTTTTTATTTTATTTTTTCGGTTAAACGGACGGCGTCCGCGATCGGGACGAGGACGAACGAAATAAAGCTCATCGTCATGGTTTAAAGTCGCACCCCATAACTGCTCGCGATCGCCGCATGTAAATATATATTATATGTGCACGATATGCATGCGTGTACGTATATAATATATATAATATAGTGTCTGGTGTGCGGTCATTTTATATAGCCGACCTTTTGTCGAATAACTCGAACGGCGGCCATTATTCGTTATCCGCGCCTTACACCCCGGTCACGGGCTGCGAGTCAAAAATATTGGTGGGGGGGGGGGGAAACGACGCTTCTCGCCGCCGAAACGCAAAGCGGTGCTTAGAAGTAAAATAAAATAATAGATTATTATATCGTATCGCACATCACACGTATTATATTATCTCATGACTCGCACAACACTATATTATTATTGGTAACGGTACCTTAGCATATTTTATTCGCACATACTCGTATGGTCGTGGCACCGAAGAGAATAATAATACGCAGTACGCGTTTTGGAGTTTGTCGGTGTGCAAACGAATGATGATGGATATTGGATTCAGTGGCCACCGAACAAATAACAATAAACTCGTGTACATAAATATATGCGTACCCCGAGTGTAGTGTATATAATATATTATATTGTGTATGTATAAATATTGTTTTTGAACGGTCGGCGAGACCGAACACAATTTGTATATTTATATTGTCGGCGGTCGTGTATATATATTATACATATATATATACACACATTTAGCGGTCGGTAGAGTGGTTGAGGGGAGGGGGTGGATTTAGATAAACGCGTCAATTCGTATATTGCGTGTACATAAATCAGTAGGTACGCGATTCGGAAGTCCGCTGGGACATTGCGATGACCTTAAATCGTATCCGCGCGCGTTGGTCGCGTTTTGTATTAATACCGCAAATAAAATGGATTTTTTTTTCCAATTTTTATACAATTATTGCGTTATTTGCTTTTTTCTCTCTCGTTTTTTTTTTTTTTTTGTATTTTTTAATCGTATTATTATATTTTCGATGTTTACCGCAGACAAATTTATTGATTTATTGTCCGAAAAATACCGTCCGATGACCGAAAAAAAATGATAATTTAACGACTTCTTTTTTTTTTTTTAGTATAATACGTATTTTATATTTGTCGATGTACTGCACCGGAGTGCGTGTTGCACGTAATATTATTTATCATTTTTTCTAATAATTAATTAATATCACATGTTTTTAAAGAAAGTGCCGTAAAAATATAACATAAATATTATTACAGTAATATTATCTCCTCGTAGCATTAAGTAATTTTTTTTTTTAATGTAGTTTTGAATAAATGTGTTTATGTATAAATTTATTAAAATTTTTTTGGAAATATACAATCTATTAATCTATACATACATTTTATATAATTAGTCAAGTATAGTAATATGTGATTCATTAGTTTACAAGGCATGTAACTTCTAAATGTATAATAGTGAGGTCCACCTTAAATTAATATTCTATTCGATGTACAGCGAATACTCGTAGTTCGTAGTTTGTACATTTAAAGCTTACAATTCTTGTATTATAAAAACATTATTTCCGCACTCCAGTGGTCTATAGTATCTCTGTTTAAATATGAAGTTGATAAGTTATATATACCCAAGTTATATTCACTGGAAACCTTGGCAAAATATATACACGCGCTATGTGCATTTATGTATTCTAAACATAACGGACTATTTGTTAAGTCACTCAATATGAGCACCTATGTAATGCATTAACTTCGGAGTTCAATAAATATTATAAATAGTAAATATATTTCTCTTAGCATTTCGAAAAACATCAAATTTGTTTTTCCCCGCGTACTTATAATACAATGTAAGACAGCTGTATTGTATATTTCGATAAAATAAATTAATATCGATAAAATATTCTCCAATTTATTTACTATATATAATGTATACACAAAAACGCTTTTTTTCCTAACCACTGTTCAAATAAATGTCGTCATTCTTTTTGAAGATAATATAAAATATTGATAGTAAAATCTGTTTATTTGAATATACTGTTATTGTAACTTATAACAATGATATTTTATAAAGTTTGGTTTCATGGTAGTATTACAAATGCATATTGCTGTTGCCAAAGTTATTTTATCAATAAATATAAGTTACAATTTATTGAAGTATTGAAACATCTTTGATAATATATTATATATTTCGATAAAATATACAGTAGTGTCTTTACGATTTTAAACGTGGTTTATCAAAATATTAAATCTCTTCAATTATCATACTGTTAGTATAAAAAGTAAGAACAAATCATATATATGACTTAAAATATCTAAGTATACTACAATTTGCTAAAGGTAACAATACTCTAAGAAACATTGAATTATTACTTCTCCAATAAAGCGAATAAATTAAGCTCAATTAATAGAGACACAGGGTGGAAAAAGGGATGGTCTCTCATAATCTAATATGTGTACTCTATATATGATGTTTGTTATTATTCTTTCGTAGGAACCTTCTCAAAATGTACGTTTTTTGATTATAATTTAAATTTAAACAAGTCTTGACGATATCTAATTAAAAATAACTACTTTCACAAAATAGGGTTCACAGTTCTAAAATTGCAAATTGCAACAACATTATAGTGCTTGGTAAATTGTAAAAAGTGATTTATAGACATGACTAAAATGGACCATCGCTTCCAACCGCCATAGAACATAGTTTCAACGAAAATTATACAATTTAAACCCATGTAAAACTTCAAAGCTTCAATTTCAAATAAAAATCAAATTGTTTTTTTAAAAACTATTTTTCTATACGACATTTGTTCTTGCAATAATCGATATTAAGTAAAATACTCAATTAACTTCAAATCGTATTGCAAATAATATGACCATTCGATTGGACGCAAAATCCTTTCATAAACTTATGTGTTGCGCGGTTTTTGGAAAACTGTACACCACTGAAGAGCATCAAGCAAATCCCCATAATATTGTTGCTAAAATCATGTTACATATAAATGCATATTAGAACTTTCCGCCCAATTTCGCGATGGTGGTAATTTTTAATTATCATCAAAACTTGTGCAGTTATTATATATATAAAATAGTAAATATCGTTTGTATTTGTTATTTAATCGAATTCCACTGAAAATATGACCGACTCGGGTTTGTAATTGTATGCACATCGAGTTGCAATGGAGCTGGAAAGTGTACTATGTTATTATATCGAGAATTTCTCAGAAACCGTGTGTTATTTTAGTACATATTGTTCTGGTTGCATCTGTTTGTTGACGAACGTTTGTAGGGTCAAAAAAGTTTCTCAAACTCATCTACAGCCTGCGCACGACTTCCCGAAAACGATTTTGATTCTTCGAATTGGCGCAGAAAAATAACACCCGACCGTTATCGGAGAAATTCGTAATTTATTTTATCGCCGCAAACCCGGAGAATTTGACGGCGGCGCTCAGATGATATTGGCTCGGGTTCAACCGTCTGGGCGGCGTATATACACAGCATTTTGTACGGCGGTCAAAAATAGTAATTGCAGGGCGTCGTACGTAGTGCGATTATTTCGAACCGGCAATATAATAATATGAGGAAGTCTAAAGCTATTTGTTTAACGTTTGACAATAATTATATTATAATTACCCTGTCTCTTTGTCATTTTCGACGATTGTATCAGTAGGTAGGTACATTGTAACTGGCCTTTGACTGGTCCACGACGAAATAATCATCACTATCTGCGAGTGTACACCGTCGTGCGTTTCATTAAACATGCGACGCAAGAGTGGTATAATATAATATATAATATATAAATTGCAGTAATGAAAAGTCTCGGGCAGAAGTGACAATCTCTGCAGAGATGGCTTATACGAGGCAGTGCGGCGACGTGCGTACATAACAATGTATATTATAAATCTTTACTGGTGTGTCGTATTTATGTATATATGTATGTATGTATGTATGTATGTATGTATGTATATATGTATGTATATGAATGCGGTATACACTGATTATTGCGTGTTCCGCGACAATGAAAACGACCGAAAGCGACACACTGGATGAAGGTGCCGGAGGAGCGTGTGAGAAGAGGGCGGTTTTTGGAATGCGCTAAAGGGATGTGCAGCCGCAGATAAGTTTTAATAAAGAGAAAGTGCCAGAAACGTTATTCGCGCACGCCAAGACGTTTTAGTCCTATTCGTTTTGACATTTTCGCAATCATAACAGCCCCGGGGGATGGTTTGGCCCAAGACATTATATTATTATTATTATATACAACGCAATGCGCGTTTCCTAGCCACACATATAGATATATATATATATAACATTATTTATCCTGCAGCTGTCGGTCTACCGGTTTTCGACTCACGATGCCATAATATAATATAATATAATATAATATTTTACATTATTCGGCGTGTGTCCAAAGTCAGAGACTACAATAATAACACTTTCAGTATGTTCGTTCCAAAAACAAAAATATGACGTATTAAATATAGAGCGATCCGTCTCTCACATAACTTTAAATTTGATCGAATGAGATAGACTTGAGTTTTTACATACTTTTATATAAATAAAAGAATCAAACTTTTGTTTGTATATTTTATCGAGTTTTTGTTTAAAACAACCACATGGTTGGTAGGTATTTGATTTAGGTATGTGAATCTAAAATATATATTATATTTAGATCATAACGATAATGTGTATTGAGCTAAAATAAATCTGTATAGTACTTTTTGTTGCACCCGTATTAAAAAAAAAAAATATTTCCTAAACTTAACCATAAAATTAATAGAATACTGTTATAGTTATTTAATCCGGCAAAAACGGATTACGAGGGTCAAAACTTCGACCAGTTGCTTAAATTCGGTCCAAGTTACGTCAACACTATTTAAAGCGAAGAGGTACTGAAATAATCGGTTTAGATTTTAGCTCTATCCAAATCCATAACCATCTATAATACTGATTTTGTCGACGCGCGTGCAACTGTTATAATATTATTTTAATAGTTTCAAAAATGTGCACTTTATGCGTCAGCAAGAGATTACCGCGTATATTACATATTTATCATCTAAAATGAAATCAATTTAAGGCGTTACGTAGTTTGTCATTTTTTTACGCGCTTAACTGGATTGATTACGTTTTTTATTGATTGGGGTAATCCTTTGGAAGAGGAATGTCATATTTTTACCGTACAAGGTTTGTTTTATGCGTATTTTATATCCCCACGTCCCAAAACATACATTATACGATACTTGGCCTTTTAATATACTATATTCGATGTAAATAAGAAAAGCCTGTATACTTGGTATGAGCGAAGACCATCAGCCATTGTTTTTTAAGTTTTAGGATTATGGGTTTACTGCATAAGCAATTCGGAAAAAAATTTAAAATAAGACTAAAGAAACAATGTTTGCATAGAAGATCCAATTACATAGCATATAATATATCATACAATATAACAATACAATATACTTTCATTAGAACCAATTATTATTTTCGTGTATACCAACATAAATACATAAATACATGCATATATACATATTACATACATACATACATACATACATACATACATACATACATACATACATACAAACATACATACATACATACATACATACATACATACATACATACATACATACATACATACATACATACATACATACATACATACATACATACATACATACATACATACATACATACATACATACATACATACATACATACATACATACATACATACATACATACATACATACATACATACATACATACATACATACATACAGGTACACCCGTAAATATTACAGAGTTTGGGTGCTGTCCAAGTCGTTATAGTTTAGGGCGACTAACGATATAATATACTACAAAATAATATTTATTACTATTTTTGTACTTACAAATTGTAATGCACGTCCGCCATGTTCGGTCGATATCGTAACGCCGTCCTCAACGCCGTTTCTGCCTCTTCCAGCCGACCCTGACTACTCAGTATTGAGCCCAAATTTCCGTAGGCTGTAAAAAAAAAAAAAACATTAAATCATAAGTATGCAGTGATTTTAATAATAAATAATAATATTTATACATTCTAAATACAAAGAAACCCGAGTTCGTAGAATACAAAATACATATTAAAGTATACAAATAGTTTTCATCGCACCGGCCATCGTGTCTTCGTCTAAGAATTCAAGAGATTACAGTCTGACGATGAAAACATAATAATTAATAACAATAATGGGCAAAAAAAAATATATTTTATGTATTATCATAGTTTTAAAGAATTAGTTTCTGAATTTAGCAGACAGAAAGTAACATGTTTGCGAATCAGATGATTTTTCTGAAAATGTTGACGTATTCTTATAAGCTCATAAAAAAATGAACGAAAAGCTTAGTTATAGCTGAGTTATTTTACATTAAATACTAAGGATAATAGTCTAATAAAAGAATATTTACTTTTGTTTTAAAAATAATTTGATGCGATATTAATTCATAAGCATTTTGTAATATTGAAAAATTGTCTGCGTATATATTTTGACTAAGTACTAATTATTGACAAATATTTTATGCTGCATACTTAATAATAATTACCGAGCTCGTATGTGTTTACAAAATGTCTATTAGACTGTTATTTTCCTCGGTACATAAAGTAAAATAACTCGGGAACTTTTCGTTCAAATTTCAATTAAAATACATTAAATTTTTCATTTTCATGTAAACCATTATCCCACTTATACGAAATTTCAGTAAAAACATTTTCCACTATCAAAGACTCATTTCCGTGACAGATCGTCGTTTTATTTGTGTTTCAGTATAATAACTACTACCTCCAGATTACCAGATAAAAATTTAATATGTTGGATTGACGTATTGTTATTTGAAAATCGTTTTAAGAAATAGGAAACCTACTATGAACAGTTATTGGATAGTTCACATTCAACTGCTCCTATAGTTTGGTTGATTAAAACAAAATAGTTTGTCATGTGAATGTCATTAGAGACATTATTTTAATGTTTTTTCGTCCAAGCCTTTTTCGTTTTTATTGAATTCCTATTAAAGTGACTAGAGTACACGATTTGTGATATGACATTTATTGAACTAAGTATAAATGTAGCGGAATTCGTGGAATTTCCAAGCCTTGTTAACACACTATATAATATTATATTGTGTAGAGGTTTTGATGTAAAATAAACAAATTGAAAACGAAAAACATATTTAGCGCCACAACGAAACATTGCTCTGCATTATTAAACTTTAAAACACTAAAAAAAAAAAACAGAGTTACAATGCATACATAGAAAGTTTCTGTTTCGTTGTATAGGTGCTCACAAATAAGGTAGGTGCATTTATTATTATAATACACCTGAAATTACTTCTGGTTGATCTAGAATTTTTGTTTGGTTTTAAATTATATCACGACGCGTTTATTATTTTTTTTTAAATAGATTTACTCTGCTGTTTTTTTTTTTTACAAAATTTAGTTTGATGTAACTCGTTTAACTGTTTTAAAATAGTTTATAAGTATTTAGCCAGCTATTCCATCTAATAATAAATATGTTACCACCTTACGATTCTGTACATGCAGGGGGACCCACAAGGATTTACTAAATTTAGTGTGGTGGAATGTTTGTATCAAAATAATTACTCCCAGCGTTATATTAAAACATTAATTCGTCTTGGTGGACCATGTAGGTGAATTTTATTATTCATTTAAAACGATGAAATTCGAAATCAGAGCAAGTTAAAGCAATCAAGAACAGTTGAGGAACTGAGTGAGTATCAATATAATATTTAAAGTCCGGTATTTTTCAGTTACAGAAGGCTTAATTATAAAATATTATAACAGTCAGACAATATGAATTTTATAATCGTTATTCGTGAAATAAAATAAAAAATCTAATATTGAAACATAAAGACTTGGAGGAGTATATAATTTAATTCCCGAGCTGATCAATTTAATTAGTTTATAGGCAACAACCTTAGTCAAAATATATATATAAACATTCGTATCGTTGTCAACGCAAAAAAGTAGGTTATACCGGGTTATAGGTATGTGTAAACGGATATATGGCATAAGTAAACAATGAATATAATATTCAGTGAGAAGGTCACAGTGTTAAAAGTTTAGGAGCATAACAATAATTATCATACACAGCAGATTGTATAGGGGTAGATATCGCCGCATCGGAACGTTAAAATTATAAAGTTTTCAAATTATAAAGAAGAAAATGTTGTATGAACCAGACTATAGGAAATTTTGACGAAAGTAATCAATATTGTGCATTGAAATATTAAGTTTTATTAGGTATGTAATAAAAAGAGTGTCGGAATGTATAATAAAAGAATGCCAAACGTTTAATTAAATTTAGTAAGTACCCATATAAAATCCAACAACGTGACAACATTATATTAAATTATAATAAATTATTCGATATAAAATGTTATTAGGATCGTTCAAAGTATGGTGATATAATTGTTAGTCATGTTTTGTTTTATATACATTATGTATTATGTTGACGACAATCATCAAGCAAAGCCATTAAAATGTATATTATTATAGGTAAACTATATTCTACTACAACACACTATTAATTCGATTATTTATTGATAGTGCTTAAAAACGCAAACATTTTTAGCCTATAAGATTTAACTGTGTACTAATATTTGTCGATTTTCAGAATGCTTGATAGCTGATAAGTATTTATGATGATGAAGCTTAATTTATTTGTCATATTATGCATACCTACTTATAATGTGGATTTATTTTAGAACTCGTGTTAACAATTTATAAACTATAAGTAGGTTATAATAATATATTATAATGTTTACGTCGATTATTTTGTTGTTTTATTATTATTATTAATTGCAATTATTATTACTATTCCCTAAATCCTGAGTTAAAAACACCGTGTATGATGTATAGGAAAATCCAAAATGTTCGAACAGAGTGAAAAACAAAAAATATACCCGAAACTGATGGACGTTTAGATCCACGTGTTTGTTATACCAACTACAATACGGGTAAGTCATCAGCCATTTTCATTTTCAATTGCTCACCAAAGTATTCACGGGGAATTTATGTGTCAGTACCGACGGATGGATGAAAATATATCAAGACAAACAGAAATTCGTTTAAAAGTCCATCTTGGATCTTAGACCAGCGGGTGGTGCTTGCTGGTATGACGGAACCGGCCAAACAAATGGCTTGATTGTGTTATCAAAGTTTGTTTTCATCGTCCACCGTCCGATAAAAGAGGAGGAAAAAAACGGGAGAAAAAATGAAAATGAAAACTCTCACGGCTACGCGCGTGTATATAGTTATAGGGTAGTCTTTGTCACGGCCGTGTTCACTCTGCGCATTTTGACGAGCGAAACTTTTTGCCGATGTAAGAAAGGACTGGTAATTTGTTTTTATTTGACGCTAAAATTTCTTTTTTTTCCCTTTCCCCGTCACGCAAAACTTTGACGCCAAATAAAACTAGAAGGCGCGAGCGTAACAAGGACGACAAGAGTAAAACGCGACGAAGATGCACAAAAGTTCACATTTAAGTCCCGGAAAATCTGAATTATATTTGAAAAGTTTATCCCACCTTTTGCCAGATCTTTTTAATATGAACACCACGTGGCCCTTTGGGCATCGCAACTTTTAACGGTGGTTGAAGAGTAGATGTATTTATCAGAAATTCAATTTTGACGCAGGACTTGCATGTCCAGTCGATAAATACCTATAAATCCAAAGCACAATCATGGGTTGAAGGCATATTTGAAAAAGAAAGTAAAATAATATATCAAAAATAAGAAAAAGAAGATAAACAATTAATTATCTATTATAAAGTTTAAAAAATCATAATTGTGTTGTCCATACTTAGAAAATGTTTTGATTAAAAATTAATTTTATTATGACCTTAATGTTTAAAATTTTAAATATTATTTTCAATAAATGGATTATCATTTTTTTTAGATCTTGAAATGGAGCGTATGAAGTTAAATTAAAAAAGAAGTAGGGTATAGGATTAAGTTATAATAAAAATATAAATATAAAAAAAGTATAATTATATATGACGACAACATCTTGAAAACTGAATCGTGCGTCCGAAGAAAAATATATGACACGAGTACATCGTACGTGCATGCCCGGGAGTATATATCCACCACATAATAATGCGAGATGAAAAAAAAAAAAAAATTGTAACTATTATACTCTTATATAGAAGACAAAAAATTGAGATGTTGGAAACCGAGTCATTTTCCGGGATGAAACTCTCCCCGGGGGGTCGTACATGTTTTTGACAGGTCCAGCACACGCCGTTGATAACCCGACTTTACGGAGTTTTTTTCCCCTCTTCCTTGGCCTCAATCGTTCCACGTTATGCGCATCAATCATCGATACACCTATACGTGCCTACACTGCCACACCCAGCTGCGGCTCTCTCTCGCTCTCTTTCTCTCTCATGATATCTCACTGATTACTGACGAACGTTTTCGTCTTCATTGTTTATCGTTTTGCGTGTTATCGGCAAGACCGAATACAGATATATTATATTATTATCGAAACGGAATAAACAAAAACACAATATACAACACAAATCGTTCACCGGTTATCGAGTGTCAGTCGTTTGTCGTAATGACATAATATTATAATACTATATATTATACAGGTAGACATAACTATATTGAGATGCTCAGATTTTAAAAATATAAATGTAATATTATTGTTCACAATCTTAATATATACATTAATACAGAGGACCTCTATGTAACAAAACATTTTTTTTTATAAATAATTTGATTTTACGATTGATTTTATTTTAAAAATATAAAAAATGTTGTGGGACAAGAAAAAGTTTTTTTCGTACTGGACAACGTAACATCGAACGTTGTGCTGCTGTGTATTATATATTATTATTACGCGACATATAATATACAAATAATGTTATGCGATGTGAAGTATCGCGCCAGGTTAGGTTTTGTTTGTGACGATTCCGGTTTTAGGATAAAATAATAAATACTAGCATAACATATTAAATTTCAACAAATAAAAACGTGCTTTATTATAATAAACAAGGAAGATTTTTCTATCTGTCTAAATAAATTTAAAACGGAGAAAAGCGGCAGCGGCGTGAGTTTGTTGAAAAAAAGCAGAGATCCTTCGACAGAGATTGTTAAATATGTTTACATTGAAACCGTTAAAAACCGTTTTATTTTATACGGTTTAAAGAGCTTAAAAATAAAGATTTATAACAACAGCGTGATATAATATGTATACATATAAATTGTATACAGTGTTAATACTTTATTCAAACGCTACGCGTGCAACACAACACAACATCTCGTGTTATTTATTTGTTTGTCCGTCGTGTGTATACACAATATAGAAAATATATGTACTAAGTCTTTTAAAATAACGATTTTCATACAACAAAACTGCGATTAAAGTGTCACAAAAACGTTTCACAGTGCGTTGTACGCGATTGTTACCGGTGTGTGTGTGTGTAAACAAGATTCGAACATTTTCAAAGTTATCGAAACGAGTTTAAAGATTACGAAAAGTAAGGGAAAACGTATGTTATGTTTTATGTAGTTATATAATGCAAGCACACATATTATAATACATGAAAACAGTGTGATTCATAAAGCCCTAATTTTTTCATTGAATAGTGCATTTTTTCAAATAATTGGTATATAACAATTCCAAAAATCAGATTTAGAATATGGGAATACATTGTAAAAGAAAAAAACGGAGCCACCCTGCAGTATAATATATAATATTGAATGGTACAAACGCATACAATTCAGCATTTCAGCGTCCTATATTACATTCCGCCATAATCATAGACGATCGTCGTTAATTACTTGGTCTGAATTTTTTTATTCGACCATATTTACACATAATTTTTTTTATGTGTAACGCGCAGAGGGGTAAAACCAACGCAAAAAAAAAAATTACATCATAACAAATGGCCGAAAGGTACATCGTAATTAATCGAGGGTTTGTATAGAGTGGTGGCGCACACAAGTATAGCGAATACAAAGGCGAGCGCGCGTGTGCGGGTCGAAGGCAATTAAATATCCATGTAAAACGCGTAACTTTACGCGGCCCGGGATTTAAGTGCAAGAGAGGAAGTAGTTTTGCAAAGAGTGATGGATTTTATTGCAACGAACCCCGTCGCACACGTACCTACTCGCGCTTGCGCACACGCACCCGTGAAACCACTCACACTACATAATATATACGGCATTGCATACATACGTACGTATATTATATATACTTATATACATAATATACGACGTATGTGTACGCGAACAGTGTCCGTCGGTTTAAAAACGACCGAGCTGCAGTGGCGATTTTCTACGCGTTTAATCATGATAATAATACGTATACTCTCGAGGGAGGCGAGTCGCAGTCGGCCGCCACTAGTTTTCGTCTCCGGTCGATATAATAACGCGATATACATAATATTAATATAGCCCAACAGCGGTTGGCTCACGGCAATGTGCATGCAGAACATCGGCAGCTCTGCAGCCGCGCGACGTAACGATATTATATACCTACCACACACACACACACACACACACACACACACTCTGATGTTTAAGGCGACGGATTTAGGAAATTATAGTTGCAGTGGTCTGCGGTCAGCTCGGAGTAACGTTTCTGTGGAATTATTCCACCGCCCAGTAGTTCAAACACGTATATATACGATATTCATATATTCATATCGTGCGGGAAATAATTGAGACATTCTCTGCATTAGATTATACGCGGGTATGATGCCTCGCACTGTATTTATTTATTTAGACAACCGCTATGGAGAAGCCAAACTTTTGACAACAGTGGAAAAAGGCAACGCCTATTACGGTTCTTATGAGTAATATGTTTTATAAAAAGTGGTTTATTTGGAAATTTAAAAAAACCGTGTGATACTCTTGAAATTAAAAAAAAAAATAATTCAAATATTTACTGTTTTATAATACATACAGCGATGATAGGACTTTTTTTTTAAAACACTTTAAAACGTATGATAATAATTGACGTGCGTTTAACATTTTCATATATAAATATAACATATAATGTTAAATATAGAAACAGTCGCAGTCGATTAGCAAGTGATAGCCAAAGATCGAACGCACACAAAAATATTAATTAAGTAGAAGATTTGCAGAGATGAAAAAATAAATAACAACAGATACGTAATAATTTCACAAAAATACTGTGTATATGATGTATTTAGGAATAAAAAATAGATAAACAAACTAGTAGTAGACGATAAATACAAATAAATAGAGAATTTACAGTCTGTAAAATAAAAAACAATAATTACATTTTGATGATAACCCTAAAAACAAACAATAAAAATTGGTTGACGTGATGGGAATGAGCGTCAGGAATCATTTCTTTTGGAACGATAGATATTTAACCACATAGTAAAGATATATTAAATTTTTACATGACTGAAAACAAAACACAGAGTAGTAAATTCATAATATTAAATTGAACAAAAGCAAAAAAAAATAATCAGAAAATTCAAATACAATTCAAACATCTTATGGTTTTTATTTCTACCGCACAATATCACGTGGTCTACTAATAATAATATTATCATCGTAGTTCAACGCCATTGCCACAATTTACGGTGGCATCGCTCGTTATTATTCACATTATAATATTATATTGGTATTATTATAATCATGTTACACCGTTGTTTAGTAATACTATCAAACAGGTAATCTCAAAATCGTGTTACATTAATTCTACGTGTACCCGCATCAGTGTATTTCATTAATATATTTACATACAATTTATAATGTGAATAATAATAATAATAATAATACGTATACAGTGCATGCGTTAGAGATTATTTCCGTGAACTTTCATCAGTGCCTATAATATTATACACAGGTAGTGCGCCTAGGGGTGATTTTTTTAGTCTCGTCGCTGCCACGCCATTTCCACCCCTCATTATAACCACACACACGCACTGCACGTCCTTCGCGATATTTTCAGCCGACCATCATAAATCCTCATGGAAACGACAGCGATGTCTGCGGCAGTGGAACGAATATACGAGTTTATATTATATAATTATCTGGTGGTCAAAACTATTCTACACGCTTATGATTTATATACTCAATAGCAGTATTATTATAATATCGTAGGTTAAAAGACCTACGTGTGTGGTGTAACCCCCAGTTTTTTTTTTCGAATTCGAGGTTAATATCATAGAGTTGAAACCGTACTATTGGTCTTGCATACAAGCTGCAGGCGTAGCGCTATCGTTCTCATAACCACGGTATAACGAGTAGTATCACTTACACCATGGATCGGCAACATTTTTGATGTCGAGGTTCAAAAATAAATAACAAATTTTCACGGTCCAAAATTTGAATGTACTTTGTTTTATATCGTACAAAAATGTATAGTCATGTCAAATTTAGTTTATGTAAGTCCATATAACTGTTAGATTTATTCAATTACTCAGGGTATTTACAACCACAAATCACGTTTAAATCAACAGTTTTCAATCCATGCCATCTAGACGTCTAGTCCATGGTTTTTATACGCGATAAATAATTGTATACAATTTATACATTTGACTCGTGAACCACATAAAATTGGTATGTGGGCCATGGGTTGCTGACCCCTGAGTCTTATACCCGGTATACACCTGGTTTTACGGATTTGCGCCGAGGCCGAAAGACTTGTAGTCGATAATAATATTGTGTTGTGGGTACACACACACTGCGCGTCGCTTTTTGCTAACGGAAATAATATTATCGGTCTGCGGCGGCGGTGGTGTGACGTCAGGCTGGGATGATATTCGCGTTCGGCGGATGAGTTATTATATCGGTCGGGCTGATGCGCGTGTTTTTGTCACGTTTGTTTTGACAATCGCAGTGGTGTTATTACGACGCTGCGACGCCGACGCTAATCTATCGCCACCACCGCCGCGTATAATACCGTGCACAGGGTGTGTAGAAAGTAGAAAGTTTGGAAACATTTCGACCGCCGGATCGTGCGTACGTGACGTTCTAGAAAATTGTCCACGCGTGTGACGTGTACGCGGTATATAATGTCCCACATACAGGTATATATATAGCGTACGAATGCGATATATGTATATACTATGGACGACAATGATAATGATAATAATAAAACGACACGAGTATAATATAGGTATGCAATTATTCGGCGCAATGCCGAGTACTATATACAGCAAGCGATGTATAAAAAAAAAATACAAAAAATTTTAATTTGACTTTTTTGGAAATGTTTTGTTTTTGTACAATTTTATCTTATGTATGTCTGTCTGTATGTATTATGTTCTTAAAATCAAAACAAGTATAATATGTAGGAGGTGTTTCTCAACAAATTGTCGTGCACACAATTATCGTAGGTAGGTATAACAACACGTTTATGTTTTTTAAGCCTATATTATAACACTGCACGGCTCATGACAAAAAAAAAAACACCCTGCATACGTCTATATAACGCGTTACATCATAAAAAATATCATAGTTGTTTTTTAAATGATTGATCGGCGCGTCCACAGAGTATTATAATAATGCCATACCTACGCGCGTGTGTGCGTAATGTGTATATTTTATAATATTATAATATTATGCGGAGCGAGCGAGGTGGTACATTTTATCGCAAAACCAGCGACGGGACAACGGTAAACACACACACACACACACACACACACACACACACACACACACACACGTCATATTCCTCCTAAAAATTAACGTCCGTGATTAATTATACATAGTTTTGTGTGTGTGTATGCATAGTACGACTTGCTCCCGTTGGGACGTTTCCTGAACGATTACGTTTAATTATTATCGCGATGTATTGCGCAAAAGTATAGTATTACCTACCGTGATAGAAATATTACACACAGTGAGTCACGTTCACCGGTTTTGTTTAAAAAAAATCATTAGTACCCACGCCTACAACAGCGCAAAAATTCAAATTGAAATTGTGTAATAAGTAATAACGTCGTTTAACTGTACTGCGCCGGTCCTGGTCGGAATCAGTTTTTAAAGTCGAAATTATAAAGATAAAAGACTATTCTGAAATACTTCATTTAAATTTAAATTGACTTTTTTTATATAAAAGGCTGCAGGTACTGTATACCTACCAGTTTCTTTTCTTTTTTTTGTGTATAAAAGATTACCTAAGTTAGTTTAGTAATCATTAATTTATTACAGTTATTAAGACCCCTCCCCCACATCCCCAAAAAACAGAAATAAATCTTAATTTAATACTCGTACAATTATATTCAATCAAGTATAATACCTATTATTCAAATGGTAAAAAAAAATGTAAAATCAATTTATAACGCTGCAGGTTTTACGCCTCATTATTTTTTTTTTATAAAACCATGTTAAATTGATTTCGTGGTCCGATTAAATAATATATTTAAGAATATATAATTCGTAAAAACTAAGTTTTGTAACATGCCAACTGTGATATACCAACCAAAAACAAACGCCAAACTTGCGGATATAAAAGACGTACTTTTTAAATGCTGATAATCATGTAAAGACGTTTCAAATAAACGGACCATATTGTATTAAAAAATTAATCGATGTTCTAAAAGAAAGTATACCAGCTGCTGTTTTTTTTTACGACTGCTGCGATACTGGATAGGTAAGAACAAGAATATCAAAATCTAAAGTACGGACTAAAAATTTGTTTTCAAAGTATTGCCTGAGATGTGTTCGTCAACTTACGTCATCACGTACAGATTTTGACGTTAAGTGGCTCTTTTTTGTGCAGCTCTTGATTTTAAACGCAGAGCAAAAAAATGCAAAACGCTCAAACAAAAAAAAAATGCATCAACTCGAGGTGGCTCGATCATATAAATCCGCCATGGCGTTAATCTTCTGACGGCACAACAAAGGTCAAAATAAAAACAAGGGCTCTTGCGGCAGCGGTGAATTATTCATTCCCACCAAACACGGATAATATTCAAATTCAAACGCCTCTGGGCTATTGGCAAACACGTCCCACCAGTACACTTTACAGTAGCCGAAAATCAGATTTTCCAAAAGGTCAGTTTTCTCTCAAAACAATTCAATATAACTACCATAATATTTAGGTGCACGCGGTACACCTGCACACGGAAATCCCCTTTGAACTATCCCGTACGAAAATGTGCATTTATCTTGCAGATAATATTATATTTTGTGAAATTGTAATTCCATGAATCTCTGTTTAATAGGTATTCATATCGAATGATTGTAAATCAATTTGAATTCACAAGAATAATCAAACCGTTTTAACCGTGAAGTATTATACCTGTAGTACGAACGTAATATCGTAGGGGGATTTAAAATTTACGTAACAGCTATTTTATCACATAAATATTCAAAACACCAAAAAATATGTAATACGAAAGTTATTTGATTTAGAAACATCTAAAATAATTTGTTATAACTTTTTACAATTATTAATTAGGCGGGTTTAAGGGGGTAAGTAACTCAAATGGGAACCTATACTTTTTTGCAAACCGGTCATAGTCGCCGGCAGTGATGACGGAGCTGACCGAAACTCAAAAACTTAAAAATATAACGATTTTTTCTTACAATTATTATTATTATTTATATTTTTTATCGTCATTAATTCCACGCTCTTCCGACGACCCCGAGCGTTGGTAGTAGATCTGCAGCACGGGGCTGATGATTAATCTGACGACGCTATCCGAGATTCCTCACACGGACGTGTGTGGTCCTCTCCGTGGCTTAGAGCAATTAATATATTATATAATAACGAAATAAAAAGACGGCAGTGAAGAAACCCGAGGGACATGTGCGATATGTGTAACATTCTTAGGTATATCTGCAAAGTCCGAAAAATTAGATAGGGTCCCGCAGCAGTACAGGGTGATTCGAAATGTATGTTATGGCCACTTTATTGATAACAAATATAGACTAATTTACGATACTAAAGTTTTTTCGATTTATGAACCCCCCTTTATAAATTGTATAACTTTTTACTATATTTTAGGGTGTTTTAGGTGCTCAAATTTAAAAATGGTTATATACACTTTAAATATCTCTCAATCATAGAGCTTAGCATTTATAATTAATGCTGTCCAGGCACTAAAATGTATTGAAAAATGTCTTCATAATATGTTTGGAAAAAAGTATAAGATAGATAATATTATGTTCTCATTTGAGTCTCTAAAATTGACCTTCTAAAACACCCCAAACATACGGTAAGAAACTATAGTAATTATTATAAAACGTACAAATCATTTTAGATGTTTCTAAATCAAAAAAACTTTCGTATCATACATTTTTTTGTATTTTGAATATTTTTGTGATGAAATGGCTATAACATAAATCTTAAATCACCCTGTATATGACATAGTGACATAGATGGTCAACAGTTCTATAAAAATTATAAAATATATTATATATCTGATAAGCCATCAATATAATGCAAACAAAAAAATACCATCATACATTTATTTTCGATTTATTAAAATGACAAATCCAATTGTTCCCGATGCCAAACGCATTTTTAGCGTTAGTAGAACAAAAGAGTAAATCAAACAGTAAAAAAAAAATCGTATACATTATTACCATTATAACTATACCGAGCTAAACTTTAGTACCAATAGCAAATATTTGATACATTAAAATTTTATGTTATTATAGAATAACGATGATGGTCAAAATGTGTCACTGGAGGAATTAAAATAAATTCATGATAATAATAATTATTATCAATATCGTTATTATTGGCTTATCATGGTAAATGGTGACGCACGACATTTGCAATCGAAGTTTTGTTTTCAAATGTCAAAAGGGTTTATTATATATAATATAGATTAAAATACGTGAATACTATTTAATTAAATTTAATCAAACTTAAAGTCGCAATAGCTACATATATTATTATGTTATTATTGTATACCCTATGTATGGTAATAATACGTGATGGATACTCCAAAACTATTTATTAATTTTATAGATGCATTGCAGGTGTACACGATATTACGAAGTATAATTCGTTTTGAATTGAAAACTAAAAACTTTGGCAATAAAATTACTCATAACAGTGTTGTTTTAACGTCCCAACGAAAATTGTCCACGTTTGATAGGTAGTTTCTGTAATTGGATTTATGTTTTGGGATTTATTTCCCGATCAGCGTTTTTACTCAATCGAAAACGACGAAAACACGTAACATGTACATGATTTATATCATATAATATACGCTCCCCAGTGCGTATTATATACAATCACCAATCGTAATTGCCATCGTATCACGATATCGGTTCACAGCTATAAAATATAAATACACACAATAACATTAAATAGGAGCCGCCCGACAATGACGTTGAAATTGTACATAATATTATCAAAATGCGGATTTTAATATTTTGGAGTACATAATATTAATAATAATATATATTGCAACACGGCGTCTTGTATAGGCAATTTAGCAACACTAGCTAGAATAATAAAATTATTATTATAAACAAAATTTGAAAACTCCAGACTGTAAAAAGTTTAAAACCCGAAACCATAAATAATCGATTTTTCATAAAATTATTTTCAAAACCGAAACTATAACAATCGACGCCTGTCTTATGTCCCGATTTTGACGGTACTATGAAATCGATTTTATAAACTAATAAATCATTATAATATAAGTAATATATATTATTTGCGCAAAACCAATTATTGTTATTCAAACAAAACCACGGAGCATATAATATAGTGAACAACAAAATAATAATAATAATAATAATAACGTGAATCTCGTTATTAAACCTAACATGCTACAATATAATATTATTATATTATTATAAAATGAGTCGTGACGCTGTCGGAATATTTTATAGCAAACCATATTATATAATATTATCGAATAATAAAACTGCAATATTATATTATTGTATTCAAAGAGAATATTTTGTTTGACCGGTCTAACTGGATTCATCGTACACGCGTAATATAATAATAATAATAAAAATATATATTGAAAGCGCACACGTGACTAAATTGTGAACGCGGAAAAAAAAGCCGGCCAGCCAATTGGCTTTTGTACCACGCGTGCCGTCAAAAATTATACACGGCTCGGCAGCTTCGTCTGTGGCAAACATTTCAACAGTATATATTATACGAAAACCTACAGCCAGCTCAACTTGTATAGTAGATATATACAGTGTGTTCCAAAACTCGCATATTTTATCGCCTTATATTTTTTTTTTTAATTTTCGACAGTTATATATTATTTGCTGTAGGAAAAAAAAGTTCCCTTTTTAATTATTGTATATTTTCAATAGCAAAACTGCCACTTCAAATTTAAAAAACGACAATATTTTTAAAAAAAAACCAGAATGAAAGAAATTCTAATCGGACAAGATTGTATTAAATTTTTAACAGTGTATCACCTCATATATTCTAAATTGAAAATCTATAATTTATAAAATATTAACAAATATTAATTTGTATTTTCATTGTACAACATTTATTTTAAATATTCGTTTTTATCGATTGATTAATTAATTAATATCAAAAATGTATGTGCCATATTGTCATAATATATTATTATCATTATTAAGCTAAATTGAAACAACAAAGAGCTGAAGTGAAATGTTTTTGATTACATTTTTGCTGAATTCGTTTTAATTGCCGATAATATACCTACACGAAATTCCCTTTAAGATTATTCCTCGAATTATTGTTTATAGTTTATAACAATACTGTATACAAACATAAAATTGTAAATATATTTTTTATTTTTTTTTTTTGCGACATTAATGATGAAGTATGTAATATTATTATAGTATTCATTATTATAACCTAAAACATTACGACTTTCTACACATGAATCTGTTTCAACAAAATAACATAACAAATCGTCAACAATTTGTTTTTTAAGGTCAGAGACTGAATACCATCACCGACTGAGCGTATTACTATCGAAAAATTAGAATTCATATATATATTTTATTCATTTGTTGCTGAAACACGAAGGTATTGATATGGAACTTATACAGTACACGCTGTATACTCGAGTCGAGTTAACTACACACACACACTCACATATTTATTACATATTATATAAACATTTGTTCCTTTTTTTTTTCGTTTATCATCTGCACAATAAACGGCCGAATGGTGCGGTACATATTATATTGAATTTGAACACAAAGTCATGAGGATAACTAGAGTTCTAAACATTGCAGCTGCAGTAGGTATAATATATATATGTGTGTGGGTTGTGCACGACAAAAACGAAAAAGGCCATCAACGTTTTATGTTTTTATATTCCGGCGCAAAGCCGTACACGGGCGGCGGCGGCGGAGTGCTTACAACAAATTTCGTAATATGCCGTCGTCGTGCGGCGGGCAGGGGGGTGTGGTGCATAACGGCGGCGAGCGGTGAGCTTGTTCTGGCCTAGACGTGGTGACAGAAATTTACGACTGCGGCGAAATTGGTAAAAAGAGAGAGAGAGAGAGAGAGAGAGAGAAAAAACCGTATAGAGAGAGAAGTGGAGAGAAAAAAGTATTATGTGTGGAAATCGTTCTACCGCCACCGCCGCCGCCGCCGCAGTGTATACATACGCGCACGCACAGCCAACACGACTATTATGTAAATTACCTCATACATACTAATCCGCACACGGTCGACAATTTATAGGAACGAGGCGCCGTTATTAAATTTCCTATATGCGATGGCCCGCGCGAAAACGCGTCCACGCGAGAATTATACGCGCGCGCGACGGAATATAACGCGTAATATACGACCACCGCAGGAAAATTGTTTTTTTTTTTTCGTTCCCCTATAGAAAATACAGCCCTCACGGCGATAAAAAAAAAAAAAAAAAAAAAAACATAATAAATAAGAAAAACGTCGCAGCAAAGCCAGTCGTGTCGTGTCTATATTTATACACAGGTTATATACTTGGAGGGGGTTATTGCGATTATTATATTATGTGTACCTATATAATATATGTATGTATATTTTATATACGACGACGACGACGACACGACCGTTTTATAATGCGCAATTGTGTTTAGCGGAAGAATATTATATTGTATAATATTCATTAGAACTGTGAATAGAAAAATATTATGATTTTAATCAAACATCCATGACATAATATTACTCGTTACTTGTTTGTATTTTAATCATTATTACTACATATTGTGGCGAATTCGGGCGTCTCGCGCTCAGCGTCAAAAAATTCTGGTAAGTTATTTTAATTTTAATTTTTAAAAAACCTATTTTTTTTTTATTAGACCGGACGTAGAGAAAATCATCAGGTATGTATAGGCAAAATACTTTGCCCGAAGTGACGTGGAATTGTGAATAGTATCGACTTATCGCAAATTATTAAACATTTTAAGGGTGGTTGTCAAACTGAACAATATGTTTGTATAAAAATAGGCAGACCTAAAAATACCTATCATCATCAATACAGTCTAAAAATGATTTATCTCAATTTATAATTCACGTGACATTATCGTTTTAAATATAATAATGAGTTATACTACATTTTTTTATATATAAAACAATTATAACATCATTGAATTATAAACATTAGACTTTTAATCTTTTTTAATTCAGCTAATTATAGAAATTTCAATTATTATTAGTTTTTATGATTTAAATAATTCCTTGGGGGTAAGTGGAAGCTTACATTTTTACTAAAATTTGATTTGTTATATGAGCCAAACTTTTACCAAGATTAAAAAGATTGTGTGTACAGGGGATTTGTATCATTATTTAAAACTTAAATGGTTAAATTGTAATTTACATAATTCAATTGCTACTTATTGGATAAATATAGACTATTTTTTCAGAATAAAAAAGCGGTTTTTGCAGTATATAATGAGCATCATAAACTGGAATTTATTTGTAAGTAATTCGCATTAGTAAATCATACTTAGTTGACGATTAACATAATATCATAATTATTAATATATTGAATGAACACTTTTGTTTTTGTTTGATACACACATACATGTTGAATATTTTTAAGAAAAAATAATAATTACTTAACTATTTAATTTATTTCTGAATGCTAATTTAATCTAAGGGAAATCAATAATTTGTTTTAATGGTTTAATAATGTTTTTGAACAAATCTAAATGTATGAATCTAGTAATCTAATAAAACGGAATATATTATAATCTGTTAAAAATAGAAAATTGTTAGTTTATTTAATTTTTTTCTAAATATTCCAGTGTGGTAAGGGTTTGAAATCGCATATGTTATTGAATTTAAACTATCGTATATTGCAGACAGTCGTCAGTTTAATGTTATTCAGTATATACGTAGTATATTTTATCAACTATTATATTAATTAAGGTAGAACAGGTCATTAAAGTAAAATGTGCTGAGGCGACCTAAAATTGTTCCATACAACCAGTAAAAAATAAAAATATATAGAAGTATTTTTACCTGAATTGAAAAATATGTTGTTTTCTTTTTATATTATTATTGAAGGCCACAAAATCTGGAACCTATAAATGGTTATTTCTATGGAAATATATTATTTAAATCTTTTGGACGACGGTCGCCGATTCGGTGAAACTGCCACCCGACAGTTTCAATCGTAATACGTCATGTAACGACGTTATTTTTGGCGGAGTGGTCAGAGGAGATTAAACCGCGTATCGTAGACAATATTGAATTTGGGTTTACGACATTTTACGGCATGCAATATGACACACATATTATCGATGTGTGTGTGTGCTTTGTTTTTTTCTTGTGGATTGTAACCCTAGGCGGGAATACACCAGCTATTGGTGACTGTATTATGTTTAGTGTCTAGTTATCAGTCATCTTTAGATGCAACTCTGTTTGGTTGTACCGCGTCTTGTGGACGAATCGAACATAAGTGGACATGGTCTTGAGATACATGACTGGTGTTTTTGTGAAGATATTATGTAACACTACCGAAACTCTTGCTAGTTGCTGTCAATGACAAACAAAATTGTACGGAGATCCACGCCAAAGTATTGTTGAAATATGCATATAAGTCATAATTTATAAATACCAAAGCTATGAACTAGGTTAAGTGTTGCTTGTTGTACAGAATTTAGTATTAAGTGTTAGAAGATATAGCAACATAGGTTAAACTGTAATATATAAGAGATAGGAATATATAATAAAGAATAAAGTTCTTCAGCGGTGATTGCTTAATGCGGTCACTGCTAAAAAAAAATTGTAATAAATCCTATGTTAATTGTGTTAATTTATAACTTAAAGTGTACGTCGGAAGCTATCTGGGTATACGACAATATGCTTATATATTACAGTCTAGCTAGTTCTATGTTGCTACATATACTAAAACTTACTGGCTATGACTTAATAATACTGAATTTCGTACAACAAGCAACACTTAACCTAGTTCATAGTCTTTGGTATTTATGAATTGTGACTTATATGCATATTACAACAGTATTTAAATAAATAATATCGAAAAACAGCTAGGTTATTCATAACAAATAAAATATCCTGTACAATTTAAGAACAGGTGTTTATTTTTGTTTAAAATGATAGTAGAAGAAAAAAATGATCCTGTTTAACGGTGTGATTACCGTTCGAATTGTGTTAGTACTTTTGGCAACGAAAATGATATCCGGCAATACTTTTCACAGCAGACAATTATGTCGTAAATAACACTGCAGAGTATGTAATGTCGGCATCGTATAATAATTAACTTGCGTATAAATAATGTACACATTATAATTGTACCCACATTATAAGAGTACGCGTTGAAGTTAAACTTAAAACAATGATAATAGCATAATACAATCTTTCAACTCGACTCAGAAGACCACGAAGATAGAATTTATGTCAACAAATTAACTCTTAAATCATTTAAAATTGAATTGAATCGTTAAATAATAATAAATGTTATTGGAAAAACGTATAGTCCCGGTGAGTTAATTAAAATATCAATTATTTAAACTGATATATCTGAAAATAGATATATAGGGAATGGATTTTCAACTAAACACGCGCTGCCAGTAAGTAAGCACCATGCACTTTGCACGTATTGTTTAAATAGTGTTTTAAATACCTAAAAAAACGCGTATAAATATGTTATTATAATATGTATTTGTTTTTTATCGTAGATATTTATTATAACGATCTATTTGAATGACCATTATAACGAATATGGATTATGAGTACGGATTTTATAGCAAATAGAACTAAGTAAACAATAACGATATTGTGTAGAAACAGGCAACAATGTAAATAAAATAAATTCTACGCAACTATATACAACAGTTAATTACTTATACTATTAACATGATTTATCATTCTGCATAATCACTCTACTACCATTTGTCCGGTGTATTATTTTGTTCAAAAAAATATACAAAGGTCGTCGAAACAGAATACGTTTGAGCACGATATTGGTAAATTATACAATATTTTTTAGCATACACTTAATGGAATTTAAACTGCTTTAAATTATACGTATATAATTATTATTTTCCATACAAGATAATATCTAATTGTAGGTATAGGGCACTGACCAACTTTCGTATTTTTACAAAACGAATTTATAGCGTAACCTAATTAATTTGTAAGAATAAACCAATTATTCGAGTTCAATTTCTTGTTTATTTGAAAACTGATATAATTTAAAAGAATCACGATAATTATTAAATGTAATGATCATTTTCTTTTTAAATATAATATTTTACTTACTATGTATAATATATATACATGATTTATAACCTTATAATTAATAAACTTTTTATATTTAATAAACTGAATATTAAAAAAAATTCAAAGTTCTATACACAATTATTACGTCATTATACTATACCAAATAATACAAACTACGATCACGTAATAATTAACATAGAATAAAGGTAAAATATAAATAATAAGTCTTTAATAATAATGAATGAATTCGTTGAAACTAACATTATTGAAATTCGCGGAATCTTTTAGTATATCATGAAACCCCATACCAAATCAAGTTAGAAACCCTAACGATGATGGTCGTAGGATGTATTTGATATTATTATACAGAATTTCGAAAATATTTTAGGTATTTCGGCAGAACAAAATAATGTTTTCCAATATTGGGTCGTAGAATTTTGTTTTTCCAGTGTTGTTGCTATTTTTGAGTTGTTATTTTCAAAACTTTTTAGTGCATATACCTTTATTGGATTTTATAAGAAAAAACTTTACATTATACGACTATAGTCTATATTTATACACGTGTTATACATAGGCCAAATATTTAATATCGGTCTATTAGGAAGAGAATTTATTGGCCAGTTGTTAATGAATTTTAATTTAAAAAATTTAAACAAGCAGTTGTACAAGAAACTTTTCCTTAAATGTTTTAATTCGCTTTTAAAGTGTGTATGTTAAAATAATAAATTTGTTATAAAAAAAAAACTGTTGGAAAAACCACATTTAAATATATTTATTTGCCAAGGAAATATAATATAGGGTCATGCGGGGCTTTTAAGACACACTGTACATTATACGAAGGCAATATTTACCATTAACAGTGGAGGGGTGGTGGGTCGCGATAAAAATAGTAATAAAAAAATAAAGAGGGATATCCTAGAGCGAGAATGAGCGAGACACTCGTATCGTTTAGTTTATGGCGATTTCGGCCACCTGACTCCGAAATGCCAACTATATAAGGTTCCAAATCTAATTCTCCCCACGTCACCGCCAAAGTTTTATATCTATACGTTCGCACGTGTACGGGACATAGGTGTGTGAATGTGTGTGCAACGTGTAAGGGGTGCTATTTGAGTGGGGGGAGGGGTATGTGGGTCTCCGGCGTATACGTATTTTACGCGAAAAAATAAAATAAAACTATAAAAACCGGTACAAATCGTACTCAAAAGCCATTGGTTGGGTGCGGCGGCGGTCGCTTTTATGGTTTGCGCGATATCACGCGAGTGTGTTCAGAGGGCATTTGTCGACAACGGCCGTTTAAACGACGTATCTTGATTTATGGTTTTCTCCCCGATAATATTTATATATATAGAGAGAGAAAGCGAGAACGTCTGTGTAAAATAAAAAAATTTTCTTGTGAAAAATATACACTCTTTTCCAACTTTTTGATTTATAAATATAAATTATTATTGTATTATTTTTTATTCTAAGAATGTGAAAGTAAACTGATCTTAAACATATAATAATTATTGCTAATTTCTGTATTGTAAGGCAACATCATGGTTATAATTATAAAATATACGAAATAGTTACGAAATTTCAGTATAAGTTTCATATTATACATGCGCGGTAATAAATAGACTACCTGTTTAGGTTAGGTATATGTCATTAATGTTATCTATACGCCAGGACGTAAAACAAACGAATTGATAACAAAACGATAACGCTATATTATATTCAACCTCCCCGAGTTTCAAATTAATTACAATGAGATAACCCGAGACGGCATGTCGGTACCAGTTTCATTTTGTTTATACTGTATTGTTAAATATACATATATATATATAAACATGCATACAGTATATTATTATATAGCATGCACCACAATAATGATATACAAGACGCGTTCGTTTATCTAGTTGATATACAGATTCAACCACTGGAGTTGATATTATTATATTCACTTCGCATATTATAATAAAATTATACAATGCAATATTATGTATGTGATATGCGAGAAGACGAAAAATTCAAACGCTCATAAGTCACACCCGTGCTATCGTAATACGATTTATATCGCAGAGAATAATAATTCATAATCGTTCAAATTATATTATCGTCTTCTCATATTATTATAATTATTATTCTCTATAAGATTATATTATATTTTACTACGCGCAGACCTCGAACGGAGCTGAAATCGCCACAGAACAATGATAAAAGGGGAGATGGGCCCCTACTGATGTAGTTGTAATGCAGACGCGTAACGTACACAGAAAACGCGACGTCGCGTCGGTGTTTCTGTAAAACGTTTTTTTTCCCCGTTTTCTTTTATCTCTCCGCTTTTGTTTTGCGTTATTATATTATTATACAGTACCTACTACAGGGTTAAACGTTTACGCACTTATCGCCGCCGGTCGGTTATGTCTCGTCGCAAACCCACTATACGTACAACTATCGTCGTGTAAAATATTAATTATGACATGCCACTTCAACGAGAAATCGCAGTGAAGAGATGAAGAGAGATAAACCGCTCCCAGACGTGGTTAGTCGTCTTGAAATCGTAATAATATAATCAACGAATGATTGTGGGAGATACTATATATACCTATAATTATTATATTATCGAGGTCAGTATACGAACAAGGGAATAAATATTGTGTGACCGTGCCGCAAATAAATCCAAATACTATGCTGTTCTGATACATAATTAACAGAGAGTTTTTGCAAAATGGTGTGAATGGTTGTACAAATGAGTATACGAATCTTGTACTAAATCATAGTTGAGTTTTTCCTGAAATAATTAGTTTTGGAAATGGGTGGGGGGCTGGAGAAACGTTTCTAGAGCCATTTCTCCTCTCATTTTCGTATAACACCGCAAATAAATCAGTACAAACTGAGGTTCTCATCGTACAAATTTCGTACTAAACATTGGCCAAAAAAATTGCAAAACTACAGTGTGGGGAGGTCTGGCGATACGTACGTGTATAGGTCCCGTTAACGTTACTTACCAAAAAATGTCTGCGCACCAAAATCCGCATCAAAAAACGGTACTTACGGTTATTTGATCATCAGTTATCGTTCATGATTTAACGTTAAACACGTAATCGTATAGTCGATGTATTGTAATCGGTTATCAAATTTAATTGATAAGAAAAGGAAATCTGTCACTGGTAATATAAAAACTGAAATTATTTGTTTCACGATAATCATACGTTTGCTGAACTTTATTTTTACCTTAACCTTTAATCGACGCTGTGTTTCTTTTATTTAATAACCGGTATAATAACGCGAATTGTTTAGCATATGAATTGGCTCGCCCTGGTTAATTGTCTACGGAGTCCCACGATACGACTGCAATACTAATATTACGAACAAAATAAACGCGACGTGTGTTTATAAAATAAACTATTATTATTGAACTCATCGCCATTATTGTATTTATGATATTAAATTAATTATGGAATCGGGTCGCCCTGCTGTATAATATAGTAGGTTTGAGTAAGCCCCATGATACACGCTGTGTAATATAATAATATGTGTTGAATTGGAACTCAATGAATAATCATTATTTTATACAGGTACACAAAAACAACCAACTTAATTCTGAACTGTTGGCTATTTATAAAAAAAAAAACCTATGTACACCGTTCTACTGTAGTAAGGCAGTATTTACTCAAAAGCTTATACAAATAATAGATTATATGTATATATACTATTTCATTAATCAAATATAAATAATATAATAAATACAATGTTTTTGTCAACAATTATAAATATTTTACTAATAATAAATTTATATTATAGCAACATAAATAAATATATCATCATAAAATATTTACGAACTGTAATAGTTTTACTGGATAAAATAAAAAAAAATAAAAAAAATCATAAAATATATATCATAATATTATATTATACGTCTTCGCTCAGAATGGGTTTTTCGAAACCTCCTGGACGGAATGAAACGGTTACCTACTTTCCCAATTTTTACTTTTCCCTTTCAAAGTGTAGAAACTGGATCCAATTTTTTTTCGTGTATCCCACATATTGAAATATCTTTGGATAATTTTACACACCCGGGGGTAAAAATATTTGAGGACATTAGAAACCCGTGATACCGGCACAATCGCAGTGTACCTATATTGCCTACACAACGCGCCGTTAGATATTAAATATTGTTATTTATTATATTTTACTATAGGTACTCTGCGCGACGCGCGTAGAACAAAAAATATACTGAAAAGCAAAGTTTTTCATTTTGTTTTTTACTACCCAGCCAATAACATCGTTGGGGCGTATAACATAAAAACGTAGATAGTCAATAATAATCATAGGTTTAATACGATGTATTGCGAATTCGTGTGGAAAAAAAACGATTGTCTCAGTATCATAATAATATTGTTTCTCGTATTCGCAAGACGCACAATAATATCAATTGTAATATAAAACATCACGATGACGTAACAACTGAATCGAACGTTTTGTTCGTCATGATATAATAATATATCCTCACAATGGAGTTGTTATGTTGCCGTTAATTAACCATATGGGTATCCGCCAATCCTGCTAATCCCGAAAACATCCCACTGTGTGTGTGTGTGTGTGTGTGTGCGTGCGTGTGCGTGTGCGTACGTGTACGTTTACCAGCGAACCATAATCCCGGCGCATTTATGTGTCCACCAAACATTCCAAATTTTAGCTGTGCCACACTGCAGTGAACATCATATAATTATATTATACACATGTATAAATATATATGTATATATATTGATAAATATATATATAGATATGTATGTACGTTGTATATATACAACGTAATCCGTACAAACTTTATAACGCGGTGTATATGGAGCGTACATATAAATTAATTTCGTAATTAACGTTCGCGTGACGAAACGAAAAACAACAAACTAATTAACTATGGAAAATGCAATTAGAAAAGTTTTTTTATTTTTTTTAATATTTGTTAACATTATATCGGACGCAGTGTTTAAATTACCACGTTATTAAAAACGTATTTGCCATAAGTCACTATCTTGTAATATAAATCTCACCGATTAAATAACCGTTTTAGTTTTGGTTATTAAAACATAATAAATGAGTAAGAGCAAGTTTTAGGAAAAAAAAATAAGGAAAAAAAACGTAATTTGAGCGCATAATACGTATATATATATTATAATATGTACCTACTGAAAATTGTTCAGACGAACAAAAACGGTGTGGGGTCTACTTAAGTCTTCGTTTGTATGCAAACAACGTAGTTTAGTGTTTTTTAAATTTATTATTTTCGTTGCACAATAGTATTACTGTAATACTGTGCACAGTATAATAACCATACAGGCACCTACTTGGAACATTTAAATTTTAAAACACTAATTTGAAATACAATTTTAATTTATAATTTCAATTCCGTTCACATTTTCAGAACAAACTCGTAACGCTAATTAAAACCCGAAACTCTATAAATCTTAAATTGTCCGTGGTAAAACTTAAAGCGGTATTTTAACGATTTTGTCTTAAAAATAATCGAGCACACGAGGGAATAATAGAATAATATGCATATCAGCAGAGATCAGGCAAATGAGATTAATTGCCTTCTGATACACCGATATTCCCGTGTGAAATTGCGTTTCATAATTATTATATTTCAGTACTTATATTTTGTCAATTTATTACCGTTATACATAATAATAATAGTAATAATAATAATATATTACACGATACTACCGTCAGCGGCATGATTAATAATTCTAGTATTACACGCATGCCTAGGCATTATACAATTATATACATTTTAGACAGTGTGTAATATATTATAATAGCTAGGTACTGTTTATCAAACTGTCTAATTTAATAGGCATTATATTATGTGCCAAAACACTACAGTCGCATATTATGAAATGGAAAAATGCTTTTAGAATTTAGATGAATACAGAATAATAAATTAATCACAATAGCCTTTTTTATGTTTAATTAAAACTATAACTGTCCATAATCCTCGTTCGTCGTAGATATGCAATATAAGCAACAAAATCAATTAGACGAGATTATTTGTCATTAATGTTCGCTATTAAATTATATTATTACCTATAGTCATCATGACACAATATTGATTATAGATATATGGTTTATTTGTAATATGGTTGTAGTACACTGTCTAAGCGTCACGTCATAATATTATATAATTTATCAAATTACTATATTTTTGTTGGATCCGGAGGTCATCGGTATAGCCTCCCCGAATGACTACTTTAAACACAGGCCCATATTTTACGGTCAATTAAAAAGTAAAAATACCATCTGAAAGAATTCCTATTTCCTAACTAATACATTTGTTCTGCGTAAGGGTACCGGCTCTCGATATTATGATATAATTTTCGTTACGCGTGCTATCGCGGCGGCAGTCTTGTGGAGTTTGGTATTATTTTTGAGATCGCGAAATACGTTTTAATCGAACGGACGGCGCTAACCGGAAACTGCCGTTGAGAGAAAGTCGCTTGAGCACAGTGTTGACGTTACGCTTCGCGTTTTCCGTCTCTTCCGGTGGTCCCGACGAGAGTAGATTCGAGCAGCGCCATAGAAACACGCTGTGGCACATATATATTATAATATACCGAGCGGGGTGACAAAAGTCAGATGCCGTCCGTGATAAATCTGGGGCAAAGCGAAGCGGGAAAGAGAGAAAAAAAACGGCGTTTTTCGTTTTTGATCGCGTTTGCGAAACGTTTTTCGGCGTCGGAATTTATATTATATTTACAGAGTAAAACGACGATATTTACGACGAAAACGACGGTTACGATTCGATTAAACGAAAAGTGAAAAGAATCTGGTACCCTCTCCGGCGACCTCCGCCGCGTTCCTCCTCCTCTTTCCACGTCGATTTGGCACCGATAACGATACGAGACATAAAGCGCGCACACTGCAGCAGGCATAACTGCATTTGAAACCACCGAAATAAATAAGCCGTAGACGACCGGGAAGATTATAATATTTCTGCGTCGTGTGCGAGTGCTGTTGTGTATACGGAAATAATTCATGTGTAAACAAGTAGAAAAAAAAAGAGTGACGGGATTTATGGGGCGATGGCTAAAGAAAATCATCGAGAGAATAATACGCGCCCGACTATACGAGACGAGACGTCGTGCGCCATACTGTGCGCCGCCGGGCCAAAGCGAATTGTCGTACCGCCGCCGTCGTGTCTGCTGCGGTGTGTCGTTCAACCTAATTGAGAAACGAAAGTCTTCGGGTGGGCGGTTGGTGGAAGTGAGCGAGGAGGGAGGGGCAGCTGGAAAAGCGAAAAGAGGAAAAACTTCAACGTCCTTCTATACATATAGTCTTCACTCGATTTAACTCCGGTCCTTCTTACTCACTCTTTTTCTATTCATAAATACTTTTCCTTCCAGGTTTTTTTTCTACTCCCATTTTCTTTTATACTTTTTGGCTGCAAATCGGGTTTGATGGCTGTACTCGCAATCACTCAAAATCACACTCACACAGTTAAAAGTGTATGTATATTATTTCCCTTGCGGATTTAACTACGACGCACGGTGATGGAGGTAGATATTTACACAAATAGATACATATCATATCGAGGAAGCTTTCGAATTTCAAACTTAATTTGTTTTTTTTTCGTCCTGTACAAGTTCGTTCTATTATACATAATATGTACCATAATAATATTAAAGTAGCTAAATAATAGGTATGTTATAATGTAGGGAAAAAATCGTTATAACCGCACAATTTTAACAGGTATCGGTAAATCATTGGTAAGTCATATATTCTTCAGAGAAAAATTAAGACATTGAAATTCCAAAAATGACTGCTCGATTGAATAATACCATGTTTACTGTGGCTAATTAAGTTAAAACAAATTTACGGGTTAGGTTCTTGCATTTTATTTTACTACTGAATGTCTCATCATCTTATTATCAATATTATTATTGGTGGTTGAACTCATTATCGATGAGATAAACTTTTAAATAAGTTGAATAGACCAACTTCGTACACGAGAGATATTTAAGCATGTTCTTATTCTGTGTATAAATATAAATATATCGTTTTTAATCATTTTATTTTTAATATTGATCTGATAATACGTCATAAATCTGGTATTAAAAGATTCTAATATATTTCTTCCGAAAAGTGACGGGAAAACCATCGCAATCACAAACCATGGTAGTGTATGGGTTAGTATGTAGTGATTGTGTGACGTGTGTGTGTCCGTCTTATAAATTAATCGAGTATTATATTACTCGCGTTTATTATAGCATTTATTATAGCTCTGTAAGCTATATCGGTAATGTAACCAACACGACATGTTATAATATAATATTTTCAAAATAATATGTAGTTTGGATAAAAAAAACATATTAGTATAATTATACTGGTATAGGAATTATAGCAATTACGTCGTTTGACATTTGCGAGTTATTTGTCAAGCGAACTTATCATTTATAAAACCAATAATTATATTTACGGTCATTCTACGCTTATTCTCCTATTTACCAGTAATGTCCAGTTTATCATCCAATCTGTATAGAGTTATATATCAGGAGTATATTACGTTATTGACTCAACCGTCGTATTTCTGTAAGACGCAAAACGTTTTTTATTAATATAAAAATATTTTTAATCAAAACAAAATTGTTTCAAATAAAATTTAATTTGACGGCTTTCTGTACGATGTTACAATCTCGTTTATACTTTTATTACATTTCATATTTAATATCAACAGAGTGATTCATTTAACAGTAAACACTCGTGATCTCGAAAAGTATTAAGTTTTGAATTACTGGACAAAAAACTAGGTATTATGGTATTATTTTAGCATGCCCTAAAAAAAAATATAAATGTCTATGAAAATATAATTTTAGTTTAAACACTTTAAACTCAATATCCCAAATACAAAGCCATATTATTAGTTATATAAACCTAAACATTTTAATAAGACATATTATACTTAAAACATATTGAATACACTTAATTATAACAATAATTATATTAAGAAACATATTTTTTATTTTTTACGCCAATTTGTCCATCATACTAAGTTCAGCAATATTTACTATTATCGTGTGGACCAGCTTCATATGATGAGATCGACAATTAGGTAGGTGTATATGATAAACTATACTAAATATTGTAATAAAATAGATAGAATTACTATACTTTAATTTTACTAAATCAAATTTGTATACTGCTGCCACTATGTATTATAATTAGTGAATTAATATGTATAATATTATAACCTACTTTTTTTAATATGAAAACGAAAAGATTATTTATAATACCCATTATAGTTTTAGGCTTTTTTCATAACATTTCGTAAATTCAAAAAAGCCATATTATGAGGGATCTGATCTTCTCACCACTCCCTCGTATATACCAATGCTTCCCACCCCTATCATATACGTCCATTTCTATTATAGAGATCAATACCAATCTATTGTTATACATATAGTCACGTTACTGTATTATATTGTTTACATGTTTAACAGGCTACAGATTGTATTACAATACAAACAAATAGAAACACGGTGAAGAAAATATAATATACATACAATAAAAACAAAATGTTTGAAAAAATCGGTTGAAAATCAGCTCAAGTCATGTTTTTTCATGTTTTCTCGGTACAAAACAACACTAATTTTTAATATCACGGAAAATATAAACAAGGCTTTAGCTTTATTTAAAGTCTAAATTCCAGCCATCAAATGGAAGTCAATAGTCGTATAATTTGTTATTTTATACCAACAAATATAAAAGATCAAACCTGTAAAGCGTATGCGAAATATTATAAGACTAAAACTAAATATTCCGAAAATACCAAAGTAAAGTAAACAAAAGTCTCAAATAATTTATATTTATATTTTACATTGTATACTGATGCGCGTGAATCGCGTACATGTCGTGATTAGAAATCAATTATTATACCAACAGACGAAAACGCATTTTGCGTTAAATCCACGCCCCATTTGTCACGATCGAGATAATAATATTATTAGTGCACGTCGTTTTCGAGCAAGGTGGGTATTGGTTTTTCGAATCGCGTGCGCTCGGCGAACCGTATAAAATCGAGGTCAATTACTTGACAATTAGGCAATTAATACATTTCTATATTATGAGATATATAATAATATAATGTAGACCGCGTGCTCGGCGGCAATTCAATCATAATATTATTATTATTTTTTTTTTCTTTTATGCTTTTTAAAAATCGCATTACCGTAATTGCGTCGACATAATCAGATGATCACGAGTGCTAGTGGAGAGTTTTGCTTCCACGGATTCAGGAGTACCTAATTTAATAAGGGTTGGTATTTGAAGAGTAATTCGTTTCCCAATATTAATAATAATCACCTAGATGGCTATATATTATACGCACGTGACACCCCTATCATAATATGTTATAATAATAATAGTCATATTAATAATCACTTGTGCAGACGCAAACCTCACGAGTCTGTCAATAATTAATTAATTTTCCAACGCCAGCTTATACATATTTTTATAATAATAAACATATAGGTACAAAATATTATGTACTGTATTTTATAGCATCAGCTCAGTATTTATCGAATTTTATCGATAAAGTCTAGACAAATTTGGAATTTATAATATACTAGCTGATCAAATGCAGTTCGTTGCCCATTAAAAAAAATTAATAATAGTGTTACGTTGAGGGAAAAATACATATCATCCCCTATTTCAACCCCTTACAGCTCTTTTTTAGTATTAAAAAGTAGTCTATATCCTTTTGCAGTGTCTAAACTATCTATAAACCAAATTTTATTTAAATCGGTGTAGGAGTTTCGGAGCCTTATTCACTACAAACAAACAATCATATCTTTTATCTTTATAAATATATGTAACCATTGACAACAATATAAATAAACAGTACATAGCAACCATGGTTACCAATAGCAACCATTTATAAACAAATATTTCCATCGTAAATCTCAAAATCTCTGTGTGAGCACCTCACCACCTCACCACCTCACCACACCACCTCGTGAATCTAAACCATCTGGGGCGTCACCCAAACGCATACAAAAAAATTTATTCAAATCGGTCCAGCCGTTTAGAAGGAATTCAGTGACATACACACGTACAGTAGAATTATGTATACATATAAAGATTATGTGTATCAATATTTTTTCATTATATCGTCAAATACGTCCAACAGTTTTGAAATGAACCCTTTTAAATTTGTATCTGAAGAATAAACAGATAAAAAACACAATATTGTTTAGCAATACTATAGTATAATTCTTTGTACGTCCAAGAAAAAGAAAAAAGTTAAAATATATATTGTAGGTTCAAAACGTATATTTTATTACTTTTATTGAATTTTTAATAAAACAAATAAGAAAATATCAAATCGTAGGGAAATAAAAAAAGAAACTTGATAACATTATATTAAAAAGATTGTATCAAAAGAATATTTCAAAATGAAATATACTATAAAATTATCGATTGATTTTGAAACTTTATATGAAATTAAAAAACATCAAAACATTATTATACAAACGTATATAGCAGCACTGCGATAAGTTAAACTACAATACTTGGGTACTCTATAAAACATTTTAAGAATTTTAATTTGAAGTGCCTTTGCATTAAAAGCCTTTGCGAGTTTTGAAATTTAATAAATGTAGTAAATTAATACCGTATTAAGTGCAACAATAAATTATAATATTATTCGACCACAGAACTATACGAATTCGCACAGTTGTTGCATATTAAAATAAATGCATAGTACTTATACCGTGGAATTTAAACGATAACTGATTGGAAAATAATATATTCGATTATTACGTAACTACCTACCATGGTATAAAAAAAAAAAACAAGTGTATATGTGGAACAAAAAAAAAACGCTCTCTAAATTATTGTTCGTATATTTAATTACACCGGCATTATTATTTTTCCACAAACATTATAATATTATAGAACGTTTGATATCAGCTTAACGTATTACGGTGAAAACTGTCAAATATTATGTCGTAAAACATTTGCTGTCACGGGTATACTCGACGATATTATTGTATAAAATATTACGTATTATATATCAATATAGGATTGACGCAAAATGTGTGCATTATTATTTTTTTTTTTTAATTATCATATTTTCCAAAGTTTTATTTTTTTAACATGCCGTTCTGAACCGTGGCTATATCTAATCAGATTATTGATTGGTTTACGGTCGGCAAGGAAATATAGCCGCATGCTATTAGCGCGTAAAAGCCGAAGGCTAAAGGGTACCCATTGTGCATGCATACATAAATGTATATAGCTGCAAGTGTATATCGGTGGCTTAATGAATATAATTAAATTGGCCGTCACCGGTTTAATTATAATAATACCTATACGTACGTATATACCTATATATATATGCGCATAGGGTTTATTATCATAATTTACGAAGTTATCGATAAAAAAAAAAAAAAACCCATCAACGACGGTTTCAATGTCTCGGCGATGTGCGACGACGACGACGACGATGACAACGACAGTGATAATATTGTGCCGAGCCCGCAACCCGATGCGTATAAACGGCATACGCCTAATATTATGTGGACAGAGCAACCAATCGAGTTACCGACCCGTATAATAATAATATAATATATTTACGGGGTGATCCGTTTAACGCGAGACACTCGTCGTTTCAGAAAACACGATCGTTTTTGAAAATAAATACGTTTTAGATGATTTTAAGTTGTCACAAAACAACATTTTTGTAAAAAAAGTATGTTTTTTACTAATATTATTTTGCAATCGTTTATAACGTATCCAAGTACCCCAAAAAATATCCTGCTTTGGAAAAATGAAAATTCACGTTTTCGTTAAAAAAAAATTAATAAACAATACTAAAAATCTTTTTTTTTTAGATGTTTTTAACGACTTAAAATGACGTAAAACTCATTTTTTCAAAAATGCTATTAGTTTTAGAAACAATGAGTGTCCTACGTATAAATGGATCATCCGATATACCACGGTATCTTTGGTAAACAATAACGAAATAAAAACATCGAACGAAACGTTTGTTTTGTATTAGCTAGCGGACCGTATTTGATTGAAAAACTCCAACACAAAGAATAAAATAATATATAGATGATTTAATTTACCTTTTTTTCGTTCTAAGCCACTATACCGTTGGCGTCGCCGAGGTGGGTTTCATTGGAAATCAATTCCAAAATCCGTATTTTTTTTTACGAAATGTTACACTTTATATACATATATAAGAGCATACTATGTAACAATAAGTACTGGAATTTTCTAAGATGTTGCATCCTTTTTTATAATCACCGGGTTATAGCCTTTCGAGTAAAATATGATTCACAGAATAATATTCATCAACGAGTTCATAGTATATATGATTTTAATTCAGCATTATTATGTTTTAATTTTAGAGGATCTTTTAACACTCTTATTAAATGTAAGTCTGAGTGGACAATTTAGCACGGAGACTATAATTCAAGTTATAAATTCCATATTCAAATTAATTAATAATGTTTTTAATTTAATATTAATATTTTAAATTTAGATTTCTCATTTTTTACTTATTAATTGTATGCATTTAAACAAGTCAAATATAAACACGATTATTAAATTATTTTTCAGATATTTTTAAGAGGTTTTTTAAGTGCATTTTTTCAGGTCATTTTTTACCATTTAAATTCTCGTAAATGCATTTTCTTTTTATGTTCCGTGGTGCATTAAAGTTCTAGCACTAGTTATAATAATATACATTGTGTGATCTTTGCACGTAAACATCGATTTTTATGAGGATTTACTAATTATATATTACAGTGAAATGAACCATACTATATAGTCGTATAAATACGTACGACAAGAAAATGTGTTGCAAATCATGTATTGAAAGTCGACCAGAAGTTTCAAGAAAAGATCGATTTCGCACGTACTTAAATATACATGGTTTTAATCCCGATCAATCAGTTCGGCAACCGTTCCGATAATTAATTCATAGTTATTCAACGTGCACCGTTTAAATAATATTTTGTTATTTAACTATACAAATGAAACGCATTGGAGACAATACTTTATAATACTTTTCTAAATTCCAAATACGATAATTAATTTCTTAGAATGTATTACCTATAACTAAATAAATGATTAAATATTTTGAAGTTTAAAACTTCACAGCCCATTTGGCTGAAATCGAAAAAGCCATCAACTTAATCAAAACTCTCAACGTTTTTACACCAGAGTTGTCGCGAATAGAATACGCTTTTGATTTTAAAAGAAACCATTGCTTAGTGAAATTGCGTCCAAACAAGACAGAATATCGAACGAAAATTCGAAACGTATTCGTCATAATATTATCAATATCAAACACACGACTATTGATATGCACGTGTTATTTGCACTGGTCGTTTTGAAAAAATATTTGCCTTATAAATAAATGCCAAACGGTTCGAAATATATAATATATTATATACCATAAAAATCTGTACGGGCGGTCATTAAGATGACGCGAAATTTAATTCGATTATTATGGTTTGTGCAAAGTATAATAGACACCACGACATTAATTAATAATAACAATATTTATATAATAATAAATAAATGGAAGGGAGAGAGACGTCGGTCGCAATTAGACTGTATTTCAGTTTTAATGTTGGATGGGGATTTTTTTTCACGTCGCGACAAACTCGACAAAAATTTAAATAATAAACTCGTATCGGTGCGGCGGCGGTGCTGCACAAGTCGGCGTTTCGTGTCGCGTACAAAAACAATTAAACACACACACACCACACACATACACAGGCTCGAGCTCGCGCACTTTGATATATTAATTAAAACTAAAAGGTATACCTCGCACGCGCATATTATATTATATTATTATGTTTCGACGTCGGTGTCGGAGTGCAGTCAGTCAGGTCGGGGTTTGAACTTTTATTAGCGGATATTTTTTTAAAAAAAATGTTTACGACTTTGTGCTTGTTGCCGGCGCGCTCACTCACTTGCGAGTTACGGAATGATCGTTTACGAGAATTCTGCTCACACACCCACACACACACACACACACATTGCAATAGCGTTTGTTATAAACTAAGCTAAAACTCGTCTGTGGCTAACCGACGTACGCCCGACCGATTAAAATAAATCAAATACGAATATTTAAACTCCAAAGATGTTCACCTAGTAAAATAATCATACCTACAATAATATTATGTACGCTGCAGCGAGTCTACTAAATATGTGACCGCTAATTGACCGTGGTGGTATCCATCACTGTTTGGTTTATATAATAATATAAAATGCGAATTCCAATGACAAAAATATCATAACGCCTCTATAATAATATTATTGCTATTGCGATAACGACAAATCTATTGAGAAAAAATTAAAACGATGTATTATGGAATCAACTGTATCGTTATATTAACGATAATACCGTAATTTATAATCGTGTAATAATCGAATTTCCAATGAGGATACCCCGCAAAATGTTAGTCCACTATACTTGGGCTCATCTACACTTAAATACTATTTTTTCAACCATAAAGTTAGTCTACAGCTCCAATTCTCAATTCTAGTCGATTGCTCGCCTTTTCTATTAGTTGCTTAAAAGTTTTGACTCGTGCGTCATTTTTAATTTGACCTATGTACGAGTTACGAGGAAGCCCTCATCTTCCCTCTGATAATCATATTATGCAGCTCTTCTGGATGTCTCGAGGCATGTTCAACAATCTTTCGACGTCTTGCTCTAATCGCATCCAATAATGTACGTTTTCCTTTAACATTCCATGTGTCTCTCCATACAGCTTATCCTTTCCATACGCCTCCAGTACCACATTTCAATAACTTCTAGTCTTTTCCTTTCAGTATCATTTTTGACCAATGTTTCACATCCATGATACAAATGTTGCTACCCCCCAAACGTAGTACGATTTAATAATCCTCTTTTTAGTATTCAGATGTATCTATTTTGAAGTGAATATTTTATTTTTTACTCAAAGCTCCATTCACCAATCATATGTTTATTTTATTTCTCGGATGCATTTACCCATCAAATGTGATTTTGCTCCCTTATATATTTAATACTCCTTATTTTAGTCTTTGACTATCAATGTAACCCGCAAATAAGAGCTGATGTGTTTCCGGTTCAAACTAAGATCTTTGTATTTTTTGCTCTATTTATTTTCATTCCTAGCATTTCATTAATTTAATCACGTTGTACCCGTCACATTTATTCTGTGCTAGAATCACATTTCTATCATCTAAAAATCATTTTATCAAAACAATTTCTCTGCCGATTTTGATTCCAATATTAAGTCTTAATAGCTTTGCTTTCACCATATTTATAGTTTTTTTTCGATTAAACTTTCTATACTTAATATATCTAAACTACTCCTTCGAAATATGGTAACTGAAATAGAAAAGTATGTTATAATTTATAACTTATACAAATATGAGTAGAATATAAAATAAAAATATATGTTGTCATTAAAATAAAAGTAAGAAATTCAATATAGTATCGTTATAAAATTGTTTTTTTTTTAATGTTGTTTTGCTTATTTGTATAGCTCATACTAATATTGTGCCTGTTGGTACAGAATGTTTATTGATAAAAAAAAAATAAAGTTTTACAATGACGTCACAATAATATTTAAGAACAATTAATTAAAAGTTTTTTAAATATTGAGTGTACTGTATGTAGACATCTCAAATGGAATTTGCTGTATTATAGAACATATATGATAAGTTATAGTGGATTTTATTGATTCTGGATGCGATGCAAAAATAATGAGGTAATCTCAACATACCGACACGTATAAAGATATCTATTATTAAATTGGTTTTCCATTTAAACGGAAAAAAATGTACCTTTAAACGGACCAATACTTCGAGAAAAGGCAAACGAGCTAGTGAAATGAGGAAAAATTATTTGCAACATGCTCAGTGACGTGAATTAAGAGTTTCGAAACACGTCATGATTATACTGTCAAATACCTATTTTTCAATAAATATAAAATGTATAGTTACTGTGAAAAGTAGAAAATAATTGTTAGTTACAGGTCGACAGTAGCATTACCTATAATTTATAATTTACTGGTGCAGGAATTTCAATTGTCATAATTATAATAATGATGATTGGTATACAAATCTATATTGTGTCAATTTGGTAACTCCTATTTTTTAGTTTCAAAATTCGTCATTGTTGCCATTATATTTTATCAATGGCTAACATAATAATAGATATTGGTTACACATGTCCAAAAATTATCATTTCATAATATTCATTTTTCCTGTAGAGACTTATAGTACTATAGTAAATTAGTAGTATCTTTATACATATTATAAATTTATAATATATTCCTGTACAACGTATATAACTACGTACGCATTATTAAAGTTTACACATGGTATAATAGATTTGATTTAAATATTTATATTGACATAGACTGACGTGTTTACAACGATTTTTTCTATCATATGAGACAAATCATCAGACATTTTCGGAGTTTTCTATTTTCACCGGTCACTTAGAGTGCTTTTTAAAATTGAACGCCCGCGTATTAAGCATAATATTTCATAATATTTTATTGATTTTATTTATTTTATTGTGCAAATCTCGGACAAATGCGTGGTCATGATTATGTACTGGCGTTGGATGTTTATCGAATAAAACGGTTGTGTGTGGTGGCACTTACTCACTCCTTATAATATAATGCTAAAGGAAACTCCGGTAGTGTACACACGAGTTGTCTGGAAAAGTTTCGCGAACGCACGCGCGTGGTGTACAAACAAAGATTTACTAAAATCGAGTCAGGGGGGGGGGGGAGGGAGAAAGTGAACAACTAATTAAATTGTAATAAGTATAATATATATATATTATTTTTTTTGTTTTTCGTCAATATTGACTTTATTTTTTTACTCGTTTGTTTCACATACGGATTCTCTTTATATATATATATATCTGTTTCGGTGTGTTCTATATTTTAGGTATGCGAACGTCTATTTAATCAATTTGAGTAACGAAATCCAATTATAAGTACATATAAAGTGCAGAATGACTAATATATTTGAAAGTAGGTTTATCTTGCTTGCAGTAGTGAAGTATAAGACAAAATGAAACTAAAAGACACTATTTTATATATATGGCAGTATTACACTCACACAAAGAATTTCTGTCCTTCAAACGATTTACAACCAATGTGTATGAACATGATCGATATTACTACGCATTTAATTTCGAACCACATAATATGTGAAAATAAAAAGTATATTCGACTATCGATAGTGTATAATGAAATGTTTTAAAACACTGTGCGCTATAATATAACCAGTCATGCACGCTAGGCAGTAGGCGCATTACCGTTGTAAAATCGTATTATAATATAATCTACAAAGAATATCGCAAGGCAGATATTTATTACGTTTAAATTTTTTCGATTTTAACATCAGCGAACACAGTAGTTGTAGACATGAGCAATCTAGGTTGGTTACCACGCGAAATTGTATACTGCACATCATACTAGCGTTTAATTAATAATTTCAAATTAATTAAATTATTATACCTCATAAGTTCAAACATTTTAGAAGAGGACTGCATACAATTCGTTCTGATTTTATTATTTTGTCGTGAACCTGGTCCGGTTTTGAACAGTTAAATAGTACCTGTCGATTATAATAGATACGTACTACCTATGTACTATTCAAAATGTAATTATTAGCCCCCCCCCCACACCGATTCATAGGTCTTCAATAGAGTCTTAAACTGCTGGAAACAACGAAGGTAAAAAATAATAAATGTTACAATAATGTTATCACTTTTTTTTTTTTGCCAATGATCTACTCATAGACTCTCGGTGGATCACATGGAGTGCCTCAACGATGCGTAATCTGAGCGATTGCAATGAAAATATTATTAATAAACGTTTAAAAACACGGTTGTCACAGAAAACCTTGTAAAACTATAATATGATTTGATCTCTAGGAGGACCCCGATGAATCACGACGACGACGACGAAATTGCAGTACAATGTGCCCATTATTATAATATGCGACCACTATAATAATACGTCTTTTCGGCAGAGTATGGTTGCTATATTATAAGCGTTTCGGTTGTACAGACATTTGCGGAACTTTGGTAGAGTGGTTCTCAATTTATCACCACCTATATTATATAAAAGAACCTTTATAAGCGTTGGATAAACGATAAATTTCGATTGTTCGGCTGAAATGTCCGTCCGTGCGCGCGCGTATACGTCGACATTTAAAAATAATAATAATAATAAAACGTTTTCAACCGCCCCGAAGTTAGTATATAACTGTAATATATAAAAGTCGCAAAACTATTATATTGTCCGCAGTTTTTTCGTTAATGACGTGGTTTTTTATTTTTTTCCACTACCCTGCACTGCCACCCTGCCAGGAACATCTTTCTTTTGCGTTTTATTATGTCCTCGAGCTGTAATTTTGTTTTTCGTGTATGTATGCGTAGAAATTGTGCAAAGCTCAGAGAGAACTAATTTTTAGGTTACAAACACCGCCCGTACATTGTAAAAATGTCGTTTCCAGATGTCGAGAACACGACCTTATCACCCCTTTCTTTATGCGAGCATATAAAATGCGGAGAGAAAAAATCGTATACATTTTTACGCGATATTTTTATTTATATTTTTCTTCTACTAAAATACACGCGCGTTCCGACGACGCAGAGTGAGATTATACTTTTTTCCACTTATTTTCACTGTGTTATGGAAAAAATCTAATCGAAACTAGCTTTATTATAATATATACAATACGTAAACTGAGCGATTATATTTTAATAGAAGCAACGCGTGGGGTCATATCGTTTAAAATGCGTATTAAAGTTTATCGCAGCGGCGCAGGCAGACCAGTTTGGTGAATGTTATCGTTTCAGAGTGTTGTTTGTCTTTCATCGGTTTTTATTGTTATTATTATTATTTTTTTTTTTTCATCGTACGGGTTAAATTTAAATATAATATGCGTTGTATAATGATATTATGCCACATTATTCTTATATTATATTTTTTTTTTATATTATGATATTATACGTGGAGCGTGCTCGACTGGACACAAACATTAGACAGTCTTATAAGAGTATAAATCTACACAGATATAATATTTGTTGTTACGCCACAGCATTTGACCTCTTCAAAAACTTAATAACTAATACGTTTTAAATATGGTTTTGGAAAATTATTACTGAAAGTGGAGCGTTTTAATTATTTTAATGTCATTACTTATTAAAGTATATAACTCTTCCAAGTGACCTATTTAAATGTAAGACACTCATTATTTCAAAAACTATTAACGTTTTTCGAAAATAATTGTTCATATAAATTTAGGTTGATAAAAAAACAACATTTTTCTATAAAACAATTATTTTTCACTATTTTTTAGTGACAAAATGTGTTTTTAATTTGTATTTCAAAACCGGTTTTTTTTTAGAGTACTTCGATACATACAAATAAAAATAAATAAATACCTACTGCAAACAATATTCCGCTTCCGAATATAAGATTAAAAACGAACGTCGTCATTCAAACGTGTAAAAAACTTGGAAAATAATAAAACAATTTAGATAACCAATTAGATTAAAATAGCGTAAACTCATGTTTAAGGTAAAACAATGTCAAACTCGTTCAACTGTAATTTATTGTGCGAGTATCAACCCCTACGCCCCGCAGTGTGTGACATAATATTTTTGTGAGCGACGACGATACGCGCGAACCCTGCTGCGAGACCTGTTACGCGTGAGCTATTATAATAATTTATATATGGTCGGGACTCGTGGCGCCCCAGTTGTGGAGGGACCGCGACCTTGGTATAATATTTCTTAGCTAGCGATTACCGCGCGTCGACTTAAGGGGTACGGAACTCGCAGTGCGGACAACCCTGCACCCTGTACGATACATAATATTATGTGTATGCAGGATTGGGCCGGTGAGCTACCGAGAAAATCTCGGTGGGTCGGTTATGAGTGTTAGGTCTTAATTGTATTTTTATAAGGTAACGAGAAATCAGTACAGACATTAGTAAAATATAAAATTGAATCGAATTATTAAATCGCAACACTGCGGTTGTAGCTGTAAACAAACTTTGGGAATACAACAACAACTCGGTGTCCTGATACATTTTTCCCATCCTGCGCTGTGTCTATGGAGGTTTAATGGTTGGAGGACTCTTGCAGCAGCGGATACGACGCGTATATATTGCGCACCTGCAGCAGCTAGTTAGTGTGCACGCGTATATAATATCGTATTACGTGCGTACCTTTATGTATACATAATATTTTATATCACAAATACATACATACACGTGGCGGTATTTCGCAGACTTGTATATTTAAAAGTAATATCGTTCCGCACGAAAACGATTACTCAAATCTAGAACGACCTTTTTTCGACCCTCGAAATAGTGCGTTGTATAAAATAACGCGTAAGTATAATAATAATAATAATAATAATATATTCTATTCTCTTTGCTAAATTCCGCGGCGTCGGATTTTTAAACGACCCGCAGCTATATAAATGTATATATATATATATATATATATATTTATATAATAATATGTATATGCACGTTATATAACATAATAATAGCATAGACCCGTAGGCGAATCGAGTTTCATACAGGACCCGTATATTAATAAAAATATGTATAAATCGATGCCGGAAGTCTGTGCAACAGAGTACCTAAATATTATTTTTGACGTACTAAATGTTGTGCGTCGTACGATGTGATGTATTATAATAATATTACGGCATTGTTCGACGTTTTCGACGCCCCCCCTCCCCAAGAGCAAACCCGAGCAAAGATCATTTCGACGAAAGTGAGGGGACATCACGACGGCTGGACTGCATATTTTTGTTCGTCTGATCTGTTGTATAGTTGAGAGAGTCGGACATTAGAATAATATTAAGCTTACGATGCTAAGACTATTAATTAACTGAAATATAAGACTTCATATTATTATTGTTTCGTCGATGCGTTTCCGTATTTCGTCGTGACATATAATTTCGAATATTACATTAATATAATATGCCCGTTATCGGCGTGTGCCCATTGTGATTTTGTCGGTTTTTTATTTATTATTACCGAGCCTCCCGTTAATCTATTTTACAATAATTATTTCCTCTAAGACAGAACAATTTCCGATTGAAAGAAAAAAACGCTTCTATGCAAATACTGCAGACCTAATATATATATATATATTATAATACTGCATTGTGTTTTTTTTTACGCAGTAAAATGTATTGCAGACGATTTGTTTCCAAACAATACTAGTTACGACCGTGTAATAATAGGAATAAACGAAGGTTAATTTAAATTTAAAAACAATTTTGTTGCATATTTTTCATTTTTATGGGCTCGACGCCACAACCTGATGGTTTTTAGTGCACGAACTTCCGGGCCTTGTGTGTGCGTATATAGGGTGTACGTTTAACGTCACAAACTCGGATTTTCTTTCAATCGAATTCTGTGATATCTTAAAATATGTTTTTGTACAAATTAAATACATAGATGTGAAGTGAAGAAAATATCGAGAATTTAAAGATAAGTTTTTTATTCATAAGCATTTAAAGTGTGTATGATTAGTATAATATAATTGGTATGAATGGAGTAGACATGGGTGCACCGTAAATTATTGACGGTTGGTAGATTACTAAAGGCTCATCCATAAATTTAAAAATACTATAGCATATAAAAATTATTCGATATTTTTTCTGACTTACAGCACGATTTTTAAAAAGAATTCTGCTTAGATTATAAATAAAAACTATAAATTACTAACTAATAAACGTAAGAACACCGTGGTAGAGAAAAAAAATTAAATTGTTTGGTTATTTTCTAAAAATGTTATAGGCAATTAATATTTCAAAATGTATACACATATTTTCTTCGAAATCAAAAAAATGTACTGATCAAATTGCACAAGTAAACCAATAATTTAGCTTGTTAAGCTAAAAATAATAGTAGGTTTAGACAATATTATTAACCTAAGAAAAATAAAAAAGTCCAAGCCATACATAAAATTACATTTAATCATAACCTCTTTACACTGATTTTTATTTAAAAACTATTCAGAAAAAAGCAAAACATTTCTATAACATTTCATGCTTGTCTTAGCTGTCACTCCAAAACCCTTTGATCCAAAGCTAATAAAATAATAGTAGATATATAATATATAGAAAACATCCAAGACGCCTACAGCGCAAATGGTGTTGAGACTTGTTAAACTAATATCAGTTAACTATAATAAATAAAACAACAAATGGGAATAGTAGTTTCACTTTGGCTTCTTTCTTAATGTACAATTTCACTTAGCTCATAATCGCATATTGTACCTGTAGCCCACTTGTGTTTATATTTTTCCTTTAAATAAAATAAAGAAAAAATTTGGAAAATAGGTAATAGCAGATATAAAATACAACAAAAAAATAATGAAATATTTTTCTACGGATTTATTATAATAATATGTTGTTAACACTGGTGCCAAAGTCCTAAATATGTAGTCAGGTGAAAATATTTGAAAAAACCACAATATCTAAATAGTGTTCCCAATTATGACGTACCGGGGAGAATGTAAAGTAAAAATACGGGACGTGTTCGAAATAGTCAATGGAAAAAGAGTCAAGAACTCAATTAATTTGATATCGATTGAGATCTGGTCAACTGTTTAAAATCAAAGGCCTAATAATAATAATACAAATAACAACAATGATATTTGAAAAAAAAGCACTGACCTTTGGGCGGGTTGACGTGCACGCCCGATCGGTACAGCGACTCGTCGTCTTGCCAGTCGTTGTTCCTGATGACCGTCCGGGCACCGTAAACGGTGAGCACCACCATCAGCCCCATCCTCGGCCACTTGGGCCCCAACCGACGTTCCAGCGCAGCGTAACCGTACCCGAACAGAAAGCAGTAACCCACACTGGGCATGTACAGCACCCGCTCGGCCAGCACGAAGCCCACGTAGAAGAACATGTTGGACACGGGCACGAACGGTATGGCGGTCATGGCGACTGCGAGTCCTACGGCCCTCGCCTACAAAAGGTAGCGTGTTAATAATATTAATATTGTCAATGCGACTCGTCTGAGAAGACGAACGATATTGTTCGCTGTAAATATATTATATTGTTAAATCGGTCCGGTCGAGATCGGTATTTTTGTTTTTAAATCAAAAAAAACGATTCATTGACGAGTGATAATAATGATTGACATTGGTCTGAGAGATGCTAAATGCTAAAACGGACAACTTCGACTTTCGTCTGAAATATAAATATTTTTTGCACCGGAAAAAAAGATAAAACAAAATCTAATTAATACTCGGGCAAAAACACGACGATATAATATATTTTATATATTTGAAATAAAACAAAATATTTAAGTAGACGTGTCGTTTTTTATTAAACAAAATACAAAATAGTTTATTCACGGGTTCAAAAAATATTGATAAAAAATAAAGAAAGAAAGACATCTCGATTTTATTTGTAAAGTCATTGCTTTAATTATTAATTTTCAAAAAAACTGAATCAACAATATAGGTACAGTTTAAATTGTTGGTGGCGTTATACCAATTGAATCTTTTATCAGTGAACACTGGAACTTATAATTAATTCTAAATGTATAAACTTTTTTTCGAAAAATGAAACCGTTATCAACTTTTAGTTATTAAATGACTTGTCCAATATATTATATTTTAAAAGTTATAACGATGGTAATATTAATTAAAAGTAAATGTTGTCTGACACACTTATAATAATAGTCATTAGGTACCTACTGCAGATAAAGATAATCGATTTCCGACATTGATGGTAACACAATTATATATAATCTACATTATAATATTAATATAAGACAGTAATTATTGTAATATTATGTGCGGAAATTGCGGAAACGGAAAATGTATATTCATATTATGTATAATAGGTATTTACCGGGTCGTCGGGACGGTCGGCCGGGCGATCGTACTTGGTTTTTGAACAGCATCTGTGGTGTGGCCGGTGATGGTGCAGCCTGGCCCTGGACGCGGCCACAACAGACCGCTTGGCCGCGGCGAACAGGGCCACGTACAGGGCGACGGACAGCGCGTTCCTGGGGTCGTAGACGGACGTGACTGGCGCGATGGCGTCCATGGACCAGTCGAAGCTCAGCTTCCGAGGGTAGACGAGCAACCGGAAGTTCTCGGCTGGCAAGTAGAGGAACGTCAGCGTCCGCGTCACCAGGCTGGGCGACTTGGCTGTCGGGTTGTCGGCGGCCGCGAACACCGGTGGTCCGCCGTCGCCCATCAGCGACATCCGGGCGAACAGCAGACCGGCCGCCGCGCCCGACAGGATGGCCAGCGTCCTGTACATTCCTCCGGAGTTCTGCGAACAAAAAGGAAAGTATCGATATCAATATCGTGCGATAAATAAAATATCGAAAAAACTGCATTAATTATGATGATAGGAAATTAATATTAAGTCTCATTTTTTAAGATTATTATGTGAGAGTCGTTATTGGCTCTTCGGCACCGGTCCACACTCGGAACAAAGACCGTGTAATCAAACCCACCCTCATCAACAGGTTTCGATAAAACGATGTTATTAAAATATTCACTTTTCGATTCCACAGTTTATTCTCGGAGATTTCCGAGAGAGCTGAAATATCGCAGTAACGAGTTGTCTGTCACTTCTCACGTTCTCGATCAAGTCACTGGAGCCAATCCGTCTTATCCGCACGTGTTCCAGTAAATTTGGTTTTACGAAAATGTATTATTTCCCTGCTGTTATAATACTATTAGGTATTAGATTACGGCTTGTATAAAAAATTTAATGGCGGAATTAGAACAGACCATCATATACGAATTAAGATTTTTTTCTAGATGCATTAGAGTTTAAAATAATATACCATTAGTTTAAAATTATATATTCATAATATTACAATATATAAATACATTATATACTTTAAATTGAGTTTTGTAATATTTAGTTTCCTTCAAGAAGTGCATAATATTTTTGTTTGGTCGAATGCTTCTCCTATCTACTGTACTGTGCGGTGTTTGTTTCATACATCTTTATATTTTTGTCATTATGTTAAGATATGCTTAACAGTACCCGCATGATTTATATGTATCTAATTTATTTGCAAAGGTTGGTATCAATAATGTCTTGTTAGAAATGTATTGTTAAAATGAAAACAATATTATAATGATGTTATTTTTTTTACCATAAATAAAAAAATATATACAATAAGCATAATAATATTATTATGTAGGATAAGAAAGAATACATATAAGAGAAAATAAAAAAAAAACTCTTGAAATACTAACAAAAGAAGTCACCCAGTGAATACATAGACACTTTTTATGCTTTTTTTCCTTTGAGCGAAATTATTATTATTTTTATTCAAATTAAGTTAAAAATATTTAAGTACGCGATGACCACGCTAAATAATAGCCCATAATAACTGCCTTCATCTGCAGTGAGATTATCAACGATTAGCAGTGAAGTATCACAAACCGACAAAACCAATACAAAATATATTAATATCGACACAAACGAATACTTTACATATTATCATTTATTTGCGCTTGACCAAAAGTCAAATATTCTCAGAAACACATAAATAACGTTAAAATATTCTAAATCTTAGAAAAAAATATTAAGTATAACGAAAAGTTCACTCTGATTCGTAAGATATAAACCTATAGCGTACAGCAGATATCCAATATATCACTTTAATATACAATATATAAGACTACATAAAATTACTGACGGCCACAAATTGTAATTGTTAATTATTTTTTAAAAAATGATGCATACTTCATAGTAGTTTGCTGGATCTCCAATACATCAACGGTAAAAAAGAGTCACTTTAGCGCATACTCACGACATTATACTACTAAAGGTCTTGGAAAAAAGTTACTTCTCGTGTGCAAAAGAATGTAATTTTACTAGAATGCCACAAGATTATACTCTTTAAATTATGAAACAATCTTAGTATTTGAAATTAATATGTTCTTTAAGTATACTTAAAAAAATAAAAAATAAAAATTCAAATAAATGTATTAAAAAGATGGCGAGTCACTCTGTATAATATAGTTAACTAATATGGGCGCAACATCATGCAGAGAATGCTGACTTTTTAAACGGTCGTTCGGAGATCATTTTACTGCCGTTTTAACTACCGTTTTATGCGATCCATAAACATTTTAGAACTCGATATAAGATCAAAACGGGAGAATTTCGAATATTACTCCGTATGATATGATATAATAAATATCACTCGGTCTGAAGTTGTTATTGCCGAAACGTCTTCGACGTTAAAGTCGGAACGCGCCGTACAATTATACTTTTTATGTTGTTATTATTACTATTATTATTATGTACTTTCGATCGTCGTCTCAAATGCGATTTCATTCGCTTGTGTGTGCCCATACTATTCTGTTGATTATATTTATACCTATATAGTGTCTCGGCAAATTTAAAGGACGTGAGTTTACGGTGCGCGTGTGGTAACGGTCGCAATAGGTTTTAAACACACAAAACTATATAGGTATAATATATCGTGGTCAACGCGCGCGGTTGTTAAAGGCGGCGAAAATAATATAATAGCCAATAGGACAGACGAGGAGGAAGTGGGAAAAAACCAAACAGAAAAGTCATCTGTAATTGATCATTTATTTGTCGAACCGCGGCAGTGGTTTTTCCGCACTAAAACACACACACACACACACACACACAAATGTATAATACGAAAACTGGCGTAGAGGGACAATAAATTCCAATGGTCACCCACGGTATATACCCTACCTATACCATTATACCACGCGGCGGCATGTAATACCTAGTACACGGGTATATAAATTGGTATTTATGTCGCGCGCGCGCGTGTGTGTGCGTTGGAGGTAACGAATCAAAAAGTTATCCTCAAAGTCTTGGCAAAGAACAGTGTTTTCTCGTTGGCGTGCGGCAGACAATACCGTATTTTCGGAAAGCGCAGCCACGCGCGTCAAACAATAATAACAATAATAATAATAGTGCAGCGTGATATTAGAGTTCTGGTCGCTTTTATAATGCGAGTCGGTTCAGACCATTTATACATCGTACAATTTTTAATAATAATAAATTGTATAATAATATCACATTAGAGACAATACTATACGTGCGGACACAACGAAATACGAATTCGGCGCTGGGCGATACAATATATCTTGCAATCGGGCCGTCTCGCACTGAATCATCGATTATATTATTATAATTATTATTATTCAATTTTTTTTTTTTTTTTTACTTTTATTCTACAGTGATTTTTTTGTGGGACTTCTCGGACTTGTATGTATTTAAATAATCAAAATATGTAATAAAAAGCTTAAAATATGTCGATGAATTCAACGTGGCATTCTAAATAATATTAAATCATAGTTTATTCGTTAAAAAAATTAAAAATACCTGTAGTTACTAACAAATATTATTGTGATTAATATCATAGAGCATAAAATGTAATTTTTTTAATGTTAATTTTTTTCATGACAAAAAAGTGCATTATAATACCTAATGAACTTTCACTTCAAATACATTGCGATACGGTAATATTTAGGTATAATATTATAATCGAGCACTAACTTAGGCTTTAAATATTAACGATCTACGACTTTCAAATCGGCCTCGAATAATCCCTCAATATTAATAACAACCATGCACGCAGAGGTACATTCACATAAAAATCAATTGTTCAGTTTGATGTTATTGGATAAAATAGTTTCATATTGTGCTTATCAAAATATGGAAAATAGCAAAATGTTCGTGTACCACCGACGTATTATAAGCACATAATATAATACTAAGTGAATTTGATTCCATTGAAATGCGTTCAACAATAATCGTCAAAGTTGGTGAACTTCCAAATAAATCGTAGTCCCAGTTTACAGTGATATATACACATACTATACATATTTCATAGGCAGAGTGGAAGATAATAATATACGAAGACGACGTTGTCGATACCTTGAAGGAATTCCGACGTGGTGGGAAAAAATATCTGACATAAATTCGCTTATCTATAAATTATATATAAATCGCGAGTAACGTAAAAATTCCATAAAATATTTACAAGGTATAAAAAAAATCTATCCGATTCGAATATTAGTATATATATATATATATATATATATATATAAGACATTCAGCCGTTATGTGCAGTCTACGTCTGCTCGACGTTCCTCGTATAATATAATAATGTCGGTAGAGTATAAAAGAATACTGTCAGTCGAATAGAGGATGAGTTGGTATGTTAACTCAAAGCGAATATTGTGTGTTCTATTATAAAAAGTTTAAAAAATATGGCTTAAAAATGCAGTTAATTGAAAAAATTGCGTTGTACAAAAATGATAAAAAGTGCGATACTTACAGCTAGGATTTTTATTTTTTATTTTATCGCTAAACAGTACATAATGAAAGAAGTCATTACAACGCATTAAAAAAATAAAAATTGTATTAAACATTATCTATCGTTTTTTTACGTATTTTATTTTTAATGGCAGCATGCAATTATTTATATTTCAAAGCAAAATATTATGCGCCTCATGAATGATTAGTTATAACTACTTATAAGTACCTACCTATAACGTATGTAAGCTTAGACGAGAGCAAAGTCCATGTGATACATCACTTTATCAACATTTTCAGATTCATTTTTAGCTTCGGTATGAATTAAAAATACATTCTGACATTTAAAAAAGAATAAACTTATACATTTTATTGATGAAAATATTGTTGTGTTTTAATAACTCAGAATAATACGAATTTTTTTTTCAAAAACGAATTTACGAGGAAAATGATCGCACGGGGTGATAATATAACCACCTCGCAGTGTATAATATATAGGTACTGCGCGGTAATCCGGAGTTTAAAATTCAACGCGTCGTCTCCTTGTTTGTTTTTCTTATATCCATATTATATTATGGTATTATTATTCCACTCGATGATCTTTAAGTAGGTAAGTATAGTCTAAGTTTTTTTCCCGCTGATACGGCGTCGAGGATTACCCGCGTGCAATAATAGAACGTACGCAGAAAACGCGGCGCGGACGTCGAAACTGCATAATAATAATAATATAAAGTCTGTCGGTCACCTAAAATATTATGCGTTATGCTCGTCGATGATATGATAATTAATAATAATGCCTAAAATGAAACCGGTGTACGGTACATCGAGGTGCACGATTGTGTCCTATTAGTCGGACTATAATATTATGACTCAAATCGAATCGTAAAAAAATCTGATTATGCGATATTATAGGAGTCCGCGAATAAAAGTTAATGCGACGCGCTTAGCAACAGCAGCAGCAGCAGCAGCAGCAGCAGTTTCGAAATGAGCAGATAATATTTTATGTGTAAACAAAATCAAACGGGACGTCGTCTCGACTTCAGAGTGGGTAAATAATAAAATAACATTTATACGAATATATATTATTATAGTGTACTTACTTAGTTTACGCACGCGTGAATGCCCGTTAGCGGACGCGTATTTGAATTTGTTCTAATTACAGTGTACGATAATAATATAGACTGCAGATTTGTTACGGTCCCTGTGCAGCATATCATATAATATTATGCCAGCTGTGTCTTTTGATCTTTAAAGAAAGCGATGTGACTCACGATGATACTACCGCTGTAGTAAATATTAAATTATTATTACGATTATATAATTATTACCCGAGTGTATAGGTATAAACTGTATACTATTCGAGTAAATAACGTCGTATCGTAAATATTGTAGGTATATAAATATTTGTTGAATTATTGTCAAAAGCTGAAAGACGCTTTGAAGTTGCAGCTTCAAGTCTATAGGCCCCTTTCCGTGGGTAGTAAGATGTTCAGTGCACGACACGTCCTAAGAGAATAAGACATACGATGTACGTTTTTAAAAATATTTACCTTGACGTCGACATTGAGGTCGCTTGTATACAAAACTATCAAGTCCATGTCATGTAATCATATTTAGACTATACACTGTATTAGTGTGTTAATACATTATTAATATAGTTTAATAAACATAATTAAAATATATATTATACATATTACTGAATAATTGGAATAATTGACCACTATTCAGAATTCAATTTGAATTAAATATGAAAAACAAATATTCATAACATATTGATGTACCTATATACTACTAAAAGTACAAAATCAATTAATCAATTTGGTATATTTTTGAATGTTTGGTGATCATATAAGTTCCGATAAGGATCAAGAATGTAAACAAGACTCATGTCTTATAATAATAGTTGTAAAATTTCAGAAAAATATCCTTTGGTGTTACAATAATTGTGTACCGCCTATACTATTTATCGATATATGTTTGGGTTTTTCTCTTGTGTAGTTAAAATGCAGTCGGTTAACGGATTTTTATATCGGATATTGTACTATACGTAGGTATTATAATATTACTCATAAATTATCGTTTATATATTATAATATATATACAGCAGGACACGGGTCCTCGTTAATAGTCGCGGTTCGTGAGCGCCGAGTGGGCAAATTCGAAGAGCCGTTCCTCTCCCCATACCGTTCACCATCCGTTCGGTGGCAGCGGCGGCGGCGACGACATGCATACTTACAAACCAATTAATTTACCCCCCGAACACACATATTACATGCATATTAAAATATACGCCGCGAATCACGCGGTTTTTCTGTTTTGTTTTGTTATTTTTTTTTATTATCGAGTTCGCGGAGGGGTCGAAAACGTTTTTTTTTTATTTTTAAGGTTCTGGTATAACGACTTGTTGTGTACACGCCCGTTAATTTTTTGTCGCAGTAACTTAATTAGTATCGATGTCACCGCCGCCGCCGAGGAGTGTTCAAAACACAATGCAAATTAACACATGAAAGCGAATTTATTTCTCGAGCTATGTATAATAATGTTTGAGTATGTGTGTCTGTGTGTGTGTGTGTGTGTGTACGTTTATTTATATATTATTATTATTATTATTATTATTATATACCACGACAAACATCGGCCACGGGGTTTTGAATTTTAAACAGCTAAAAGGTCATTGTGTAACGGCAAGAAAATATAAAAAAAACAATGTAAACGTCCTCCTCGCAACGAGCCATTGTTTTGCGGCGTGTATTTTTTTTTGACGTGCATTCCAAGTCTGTACGTTGAATTTAATTTTATTATTTATGTATTATAATAATAGTATATATTAAACTCAACATTTTATCGTGTGGTTGCGACTGTAGACAGTAGACACACACACACACACACACACATAGATACATACATAAAACATCATGAATCATATATTATAATAATATATACACAACCTATGCGCATATATATATATTGAATTATATTATTATTATACAATACCGACGACGGTCCGAAATGTGTTATTACCGTGTAAAATGTAAAAGACTACTTATTAGTTGTCGGGGAAATGATTTGACGGCGGTGGCGTGGCGGCGGTCAGTGGCGCTCGCGTATTCGGCAAATATCGCGAAATCCTATGTAATATTATAATTATATGTATATATATATATATATATATATATATATTATATATACATACCTGACATGGCGGTGGCGGTGTTGTTACCCTTTTTCTATTTTTTCTTTTTTAGCATTATTCGCTCTCACCCCGTCCTACCGTCGTCGTGTGTACATGATTACACTGATTAATGTTACCTAAGTGGCATGTCCCGCGTCGTAAATTATTCTTCAATGGCGAATCGCGTGTTCGATAACCATGTGCCACCTTGTCATGCCATTCAGCCATATTCGGCCCACCACCTCCTCCTTCTCTTCTACCTCCTCCTCCTCCTCCTCTTCCTCCTCATTCGACAAGCGAAACGCCACACCGGTCACCCCCGTCACGTTTTACCACCACCGATATTACACTGCAGAGTACTATATTATTATACATACTATATACTATACATATATTATAGGTAACGCTGCAAGGGTATATAGTATTGTACACATAAAATATGAACCTATATAGAAATATTATATGTATACATATATATCTTGTGTGTGTGTGTGTGTGTGTGTGTGGGTCAGATACTGGAACTTCAATGATTATATTATTGTATATTATGGTTCTTTTAAAAATATACAAAATAAAGGTTATCCGCCGAGTTTAATAACAGTATTTCTTAACCGTATTTCACTTGATCTGCAAATATACATATTATAAATATTAGATGTGTATCTACCGCTACCTTCTATGTCCTCCCCTAAAATTCAAAAATGAATTACATAGTACGTACATTTTTCTTTACCGTAAAAGAATAATACTCAAATATATTTATATAATATATTGTCATACAATATCTACGTTTATACCTTCTTTAATCTATATCATAAACTGTATTCGTGAAAAGACAGAGAAGACAAATTACATGATACAATTAAGTTATACACATTAAGCCGATGACGTAAGGCCCCCGACGGGCGCTGCTGACAGAGGTTTGGCGGTTTCAGTTCGGTAGTAAAACGGTAAAATAGTATAATATTATAATGTTATTATATTTTATGCCATTATGTTTATTATAATATAATGCAAATTCTTGGCAGTGGTGTACCAGAAATGCATATCCAACACGCCGTGTTAATATAATTTAATATTATATTATTATCGACAGACATAATATAATTATAATTATTTTATAATACAATCGACGGATTCCATGAACAAACACTAAACATTTAATGAATGGTGTAGTAGCTCATGATGTATCTATTAAACTAATTGATTTTTATGTGACCTGGCGGAGCAGTATTGTGTAGTTGATGCAGTCTTTATTGTTATGCCAAACGCTGATAGTTCAGATGTTTCGTTCTTACGGACTAAATAATTGAAATCCTGTTGAAACTACCATTACAATAAATCTCGATAACTTAAATTTCTTAATGTATTGAATTTTTTCTTATGCCCCTTTAAACGTATGGTTTACTTATGGTTTGACGTAACAATCGTTTTATGTACCTTATATACTATCCACTCGTCTGTTATTCATTTTGCACCAAGTATTTTACATCCGCTCAATCTTAAAAATATTTTCTGTGTAAAAGATTCGACGTTCAAAAAAACTACTAAACCTTGCCGTTTTCCCGAAACAAAAAACTGCATAAGTCGTCGAAAATGGTAACATAAGTAAATAAGTAATAATTGAATGTTTCAAGTCTCTATAAGGGTAAAAAAATCATTATTTTCTTGAAAAAATAAACAAAATTAGTCGAGTGAGTAACATTAAATGTAACTAAGTCAATGACTACTGTAGTATGTGATTGTCACTTGTAGTTACAAGTTTCCAAGTTCGAATGTCTTGTAACTTGTAACCAGTTACAATTATTAATCGAGTAGTTTGCCCATCCCTGATCGATATCAGAAAATATATAAATCAAAGATTTTCGTAAACCAATGAAGTCTTACTCGTGAGTGTTCCTCATTAAATGTCTTTACCTCATCCATAAAACATTTTATTCACTCACACGTCTTTGGATTTTTGAGGAGACATTTAATTATAATTACTCTATAATATAATACGCGTAAACTGCGGCCGCCACAATAATAATAAAGATATATCATTGGCTCACTTCCCGGGTTCGGAGAAACTCAGCGCGTGGCACTGTCCACCGGTGTAATTTCTATTATTATCACAACGACATCCGGCCGCATTTCGATATCGATTTTGGCTCGTAGAACCCATTAACCGGCGCATTAGGTAGTATAATAATAGTAATAATAATAATACGGACTCCAGAAATGTACGGTATGCGGTTCCAACACAATGAGTTTGCCCGCACCTTCGTCGATTGTATACGTCAAGAGGTTAAGTCCAAAACAACGCGATTCAAGACGATTGTCGAATCGGACCAACTAGGTGTAACCTATAAGTATAATATGGAAGAATACATTGCTATGTATAAGCTAAGTATTTTATTTTAGTATTATTAAACCGAATAATACTATAGTCACGATATTTAATACTTAACGACGCAGTAGTAGGTATTACATCACCGTAGTAGTCCCTTTATTAATAATTGTTCGTTCTCGACTTACGGTTCATTACGTCATATTATTGTGCCAACAAAAAACACGAGTTTTCGTGATCAAATATAAAATATGATAATTGACACAATTTGTACGCGACGAAATCAAAAACTTGAATTTATAATTATAATTATAATATATTTCATTCAATTGAAAGGTCGTTTCCGTCACTACTACAATAATAATTACGGTACATGCAACCCAACTTGTAATTTTCGGTTTCCGAAAATAATTATAATTGATGGACAGTTACCTAACCACGGAAGTCGTGCCGGTATTTTACGTGAACGTAAAATAGCGAATATTAAATCAGTTGAGTAAATTAAATTTGTTTTTAAATTATTTTTTAACTACGAATTGTTTTTTATACTCAAGCTCATCCGGTCAGTAAAATGTATTTAATTCAGGGTTTGCATATTTTGAAAAAAAATTTGTTTTACGTTATTTACAATTAAAACATTATACAATTTTTGCGTTTATCGTTATTCAAAATTACAGTACAGTACAGTGCAATATTATCAGAGGATCACTATTATTAGCTATTGATAATGCAATTATTCTATTAATACCTACTTATTACATTTTAAAATAATATCTAATGCGGGATCTCCCGGATAGTCCGGATACGGAATAAAATTAATTCTTGGATTTAATACATAATTGAATACTATTATTAAATAATTGGAAATGAATTATTTCGTTTAATGGAATACAATATATACCGTTTTGCGTTATGTTTTGTTTAATGATATTATATCATATATTTTGTTAAACGTTACGTTTTGTTTTGTGTTATTTATTTATTTATGTTTATCGTTTTCCGTTATAATTACGTTTACAAATTTCAATCGTTTTTTGTCAAATATAACGTTATAATCATAACGTTATTATAAAGTTTGCAAGCAATGATTTATTTATATATTATTATTATGCTAAAGATCGGTGGGCACGTTTTTATCTATCAATTTGTTATCTAAGTAGGTGTATTGAATTTGAGATAGTAAATATAGAGCTCATATCATTCGCACAAACCGTTTGAATAGGACCGATGTCGTATACAATTTATATATATATATATATGTGTGTGTATATATATTATTATGTTTGTCAACTGAAATTGAATGTTCAGGGATCATATTATTAAATTGTATAATATGTATTTACATTTGAATACAAATACACATCGTTTTGTACATATTATACAATTATATACAAGCAATATAATATAATAAAGTTTAAAATTAGTTTTGTGCAGTTTACACTTGTATATGTATATTATGTAATATATATATATATTATGTAGGTACCATACATATACATAATACCAGTCTAACATGGAAATTGTTTATGAATTCCTGCATGATACACATCATATTATTTACTGTGACATTATTTGTTTTCACAACTATCACTAAGTATACATAACATCAAAACGAAAATATTATAATATAAATAATAAGTCAATAGGTAATAATAAAGTCGTGTATTTTCACAACTATGACGGTGTCTCGTCATACCGAGCACGAAAACGGTAGCTAGGTACAAAACATTATTTAATATATTTTATGTGCTTGAAAATAATTTAATATTAAGGTATGATTATTGTTGACATGTTCAATATTTGTGCATGGTTTTATTTAATATAATAAGAAAACCCTGAAAATATAGCTGAAGTCGAAGAGCTGCGATTTCAGTCTGTCTCCTCACAATAATACTATATCATGCTATAGGTCTTGTTCAATGATCGAGTTTAACACTCACACGTTGACGATGACGATAGGTATGCGATACAAATTTATTGAAAAGCCGTCGGCCGGTTCGTCGTCTACAAAGCGCCGTAAGTTCTGAGTGCTTTGGACCGCACAACGAATGATAAAAATTTAACGATTCCGACCAAATTTCGGGTCCGCGCGTCTTCCGAACGGTTCCGCAGTATACCGTGACCGCGGTAATTTTCGGTTCGTTCCCAGATCGTCGGAGACGCGTCTTTTGCGCGCATTTCTCTTTTAGTCTTATCCCATCCGGACTGATCGCCGCTACGGAAATCTGCGGGACAAATCCCACGGCGTTGATCTCCTCCTGGCCCGGGTCCAAGCCGTTAGACAATAACGTTTATATACGTTTAACTTCGTCCGTACATTTCATTATTTTATAGTAACGCGACTGCGATAACCGTTTTGTTAGACAAACAACTAAGTATAACGACGCACAATGCCGTCCATTGATGAAATATAAAAGCGGAATCGCAATCCTATATTATTATTATTATGTTACTGCAGTCTGATGAGTAATTTACGTTAAACTGTAAGGGACATATTAATGCATATTATGATACTGTTTTTTTTTAAGTCACCTGAACTAAATGACAAGGACATTTTACTATAATAGCTTAAAATTTATAAAAATACAAAATAGATGGATTCCATAAGTATACATTTGCAGCTTACAATATATTTTTGTACATTAGAGATATGGATTTACGTAGGTACATATTAACAAAATAAAAAGTATTGTTGTTTCTGAAATGGTTATAAATTATTCAAACTGTCAATCTTTAGACATTTTTATTGCAATAAAAATCATATTTGATAAAAATTGTAAGGCGGACTACATTAATGGGACACTTCCATAATCCGAAATATTTAAAGTAAGTTAACTTCAAATTGCCATCTTAAAATTCTTCGATTTTAAATTTTGTTTATTTATTATTATTTTATATAAGTGATGACTGATTGGATTTGACTTTAACTTTCACACTGCCTCTGACACACATTTTTAGTCATGCCTAACAGTTATAAACTTAAATAAACTAAATTAGTTATGACTTTACATTTTCATTTAAAATATGATAAGGTTTATTCAAATTGTGGCCCGTGAAAATGTTTACTTATTTTTCTGCCCTCGACATCAAAAATGTTTCCAACCTCTGATTTACGGAAACACAATTGTATGATTACCATGTATATTTTTTTTCATGATTAAATGACTATAAGATCGTACGGACGTTCACGTTTGATTCGAAGTTAGGGTCTCCTAATCGGAGCAGAATTTAAGTGGTTGAAAAAATGTTTTGTTAATTTGTGTATGTATACGCTCGGTCGTTGCGTGTAACCGGAAGTCTTTGTGAAGTGTTTTATTATGAACGAACTGTGGAGCATTTGATATTGTCCACAGAACTTTTGATTCAAAAACTTGGATTTTGTTTATGTGAGTTTTAGCAGTATTGCCTTGTATAGGGACTGCATATAATAGTATAATAATAATGGACTTAGGATTTGCTTTTATAGCATGAGCGAACATCTCCAGCTTAGTGATGTTTGCGCGTTTATCAACGGAAGTAGTATTTTCAGTCTTTGGTAGCCTCGTTGTAATTTTATGGTTGCGTGTGAATTCCTAGTTAGTTTTCTGTTCAAAATTACACTGAGATATTTAGTGTCGGGTGACCACAAGGAATGATGTTACCATTAAGTCTTGAATTACTAGGAGTTTTGGGACGACGACGGGTGAAGAGGACCACTGGGCTCTTTAAAAGACATGGAAGACATGGAGTTAATTCTATTTTCTTAGGCATTTTTGATTTCACATTAGCGCTAAGCAATAATATTGTATTATTTAACCATTGCGGATATAATACACCGTTTAAGTCTAGAAAAACAATCTGCATTGCAGTTGGCAATCACGAGACGACGAGAGCCGATTGCCAGCTGTAGTATAGGTATAGCCGGTTTCGTTTCGTCTGTAATTAAACCGTTAATAATTGCAGTGCGGAGATAATGATCAAATAAACACCGACTACCAATTACGGAGATTTGTACGTTATAGGTTATAGCTGCGTCTTGAATTGCTAGTTTTTGAACGACAATGAGGGCGAAGAGGACTGCTGTGCTCAGCACTTGCTTATTTTCAGATTTCATATTAATAATAATATATATTAATTTTTAATAATACCGTATGATTATACAGGATGGGGCAGCGAAAAGGGCGATTTTCCTATGTATTAGGAATACATCCTTTACATAGGAAAATCGCCCTTTTCGCTGCCCCGCCCTGTATGATACCGTTGTGGACGTATTTAAACGGTCTAAAACGACCTGTACTGTAGCTGACAATCACGGGACGACGAGAGCTGATTGCCAGCAGTTGTATAGGTATGGCCGGTGTCGCGTTTCGTCTGTAAAGTAATTAAACCGTTGATAATTGCAGCAGTGAGCGCGGTGAGGGGACAACGATCAAATAAACACCTACAGCGACTTGTATATCATAATACAGATGACACGGCCGCGAGCTTTGAAGTTTAATTCAAACAGCTGATTGATCGCACGGTACCTGCAGCTCTACGCGCAACATTGTAACGTGCGCGTCTAATGGACCGCAGCGAATGAGAGAGAGAGCGAGCTGAGAGAGAGGACATAGTTCGCTGCAGTTGTGACGGTGCATATTATTAAACTCGGTTTCGACCCTTATAATTAGCCCAGACAGTGTCAACAACTCGCATGCGGTCCGGTGGCCGTGGCACGTCATTAAAGTAGTATTATATTATATTATATATGTTTATATCAGACAGCGAACAACAATAATTGCCTATTATATTATCCTTCGTGTGCTGAAACATATAATGTAATAGTGCAGGCGATATGATTAGGTGTATATTATGCATTGTACGTACCTTAAAAGAATATTACACCATACTGTGATTTCGTGTTCAATACAATAATTATTGTTTTAAATCGCCCGGAGACTACAACAGCAGAAAGTAAATTATTAATTAATCGTTAGTTTATGCTCGAACGCCCTATATACACCGAGTTTCATTTCATCTCACACCTGGGGATGAGCAATATACTGTAAAATAAGTGCCTAAATAAGCTAGCCCCCCCCCCAAACATTTCCTAAATTGTTTAGGTGTTCATTACATATTTACATCCACAAATGCTTCATTGAGAAGCTACAGAGTTTCATCCACTCCTCCCCCCAGAAAAATCTCAAACTCTATTAGCACCTATGCATACATATACTAGTTACTATAATATTTTTGGAGTTTCGCGAATCTCGATACATAAATATTAGTTTAATATGTTGATTATTCCGATGTGAATTAAAGTACTATATATACTTTATAGTACTTTTATTATTTAATAATAACAAAATATATAAAACAATTCAAATTGCTAAAATCCGAAATTTATTCAAATACTACAGAAATTATAATTTAAAATAGTCAAAATTAAATTAAAATTGTTGCAATGTAGATAGTTATATATATATTTGGCTAGTTATTGTCAGTAAGTAAACGAATTAACTTTATGAATGAAGATGATTTTAGAGCACTATTTGTTTTCTCTATCCAATTCATATACAACAAAGCATATTTTCGTTCAGTAGAATCATTGTGTTGTTAGCTTTAATATTAGAGTGAATTTACTAAACATCAAACTTAAATTTAAGAACATAATCTGTAATTTAATAATTATGCTGAAATCATTATGCTAGTTATGAGAAGCGGAGGACTATAATATATAGATGTGTTATATAATAGCGCGCTAACTAAATCATTATAATATCATTATTATTATTATTATTATTATTATTATTATTTACTAGTAATTGTACGGCAAAACTTGAAACCAAATAAATAATTGCAGTATTTATTCATTCTTCAAACTTATATTTTACAATGGCATAACAAAAAAAAGCCCCCAAACCAATAACTTGAAACGGTATTATGTAATAATAATACAATATCATATAATATACGAGTATTATAATATAAATTTCTCGGGAAATTGTGACTTGAAAAGTATTGCGAGATATTCCGGTACTTGGAATTGCATTATAAGTGGATTGAAATATGAAGGGAAAAAAAGGATAAGTGTGCTTTCTTGCTCATGACGACGTAATATACAATTTATTTATCTCGTAATTTATATTCGTTTTCGATGTTCTGGTATACGTCAAGAATATAGTTGAAAAATACGAAAACAAAATGTAGAAAATATCGTAATTGTATTATGGGATTTCATAATTCATATTATCTTATAACTGAGAAAACATAAAATTCAAAATTTTAACTGTTGTTATTGTCACTTATGACCAAGACAAGTTGATTAAAACACAAACGATATTCGTCGCTGAATTGGTAAAAAAATTAAACACGTTTTAAAAGAGCAGCAATTATATATATATATATATATTATTAGGTATAATCGACCATCATGACTGCAGCTAATTTTGGTCTCGACGAGTGAAAAATATTTATCGGGTATAATGAAAAGCAAATATTGTGTTTTGATTCAGTCATGCCGACCGACTACCAAAGGAATACTTTAAATTATAATAACAGACGTGCCTTTGGAGCGCCAGACGAAATGAATAGGCTGTACAGGACGATAGAAGGGAGGCAGTAACAATAATAATAATATGATCGTAATATTGGCATGAATAGTCGTGTTGTTGTCGCCATCGTCTTATGCAGCACCGTTGTTGTTATTGTTGTTGTATACGAATAGAAAACGCAGAGGGTTACTCGTTCTATCGTGGAGAGAGAGAGAGAGAGAGAGAGAAAAGGAGTGAGAGGTAAAGATAGAGAGATGGTGTCGTGGAGAGAGTGAGATATATAGACGGCTCGACGGCCATTTATCATCGGAACCAGCCGCCACCGCCGCATGTACACACGAGACGGTTTAAATTGGTTCGCGTGTAGCCATCACCACGGCGGAAAACACCTCCGTCGACTGACTAACATCATCGCCGTCCATCCACCCCCGCCACGACTCGTGTATGACGGACACGCCGTGACGAGGTCGGGTAGCATGGGACGGGATGGTGTGAGATGGGTTTAACGCGAAGGGGGTGCATAACAGCTTGCGCGGCGTTATTAAAAAAAAATTTACCAAGTAGCTCCAGTTACCTCCCTCCCGGCCCACCTTTAAAATATTATAACGCTGGGGGAATGAATGATGATGGTGGAGGAAAAGAACAGATGGCCCGGAGAATCGTTAACGTAAAGCACACACACTTCGACGTGGATTACTGAGTGGTGGTCGCTGGATTTCTCGGACGGGACACATAGGGGGAGAGGTAAATGAACGGGGAGGGTTGCAATAAAAGTTTCGAGGAAAAAGACAGAAAGTCAAAGTTTTTTTGGTTCACGGTTCTTATTTTTTCTTGCTCGCCGATTTGAAGTATCACACGCAATATGAGGCATAAAATAACTATGTACTCGTATACTTAGGTACATATTTTACAATATTACAATTTACTGACTATAGGTACCTACACTGCAGAATACGAGTGAATAGGTTTTCTGATATTACATAAAGTGTTGGATTTTTTGCACGATACAGAAGCGTACATGACTATATTTTGTTGAAATAGAAATCGCGTATTGCTATATTATAGTTGACGGAAAAGACATGATGGTACCTATAGTTAAACGGTTTAACTATATATTTCAAGGTTAATATTATATTGGTCGTGTTTTTCACGAGTTGTAGTAAATCACGTTATTCGATAATGCAATATACGGCCGCTGCGGTTACAATGATAGTATATTGTTAATTAATTTATATTTGTTTAATAGCCCTAAAGTGGTGGGCAGGTACCCGTGCGAAACAAAAATGCACCGTTCGAGTACTATAACACTATATATTGCGCGAGATGGTAAAATCCTATCGCAATATTCGGAAAGAAAGTAAATTGAATTTATTGCGTCCGTTTTAACCGCACGCGGATTTATAATGTTTATTCGGTTTATCTAAAAGTTTTCAAGTTTGTATTCCAGTCTAAAACGTTAGGACGATTTATGTCCGTAGGTTTAGCGCCAACTATTACGAAACATTCTTTTTGAATTTAGTTCCGAACTATCCGATACATACAATACATTATTGTATAATATAATACGATGTTCGGTTTAATCGAAAAACTTTATTTTCAATAAAATAACACGAATGTTGCATGTATATACATATAATATAAAACCTATATCGATTAATCTTTTTTTTTTCCAAGCGCCACAAGTCCGAGCGAATTGAAAATCCGTCAAATACAATAATAATCGCGTAGAACGCGCACCGCAGTATTAAAATATCAATTTTTCAATGAATTTTTAATGGGCATTATTACAACTATATCGTAAGTAGGCACCATAATTTATATATTTATAAATAAACCTACCTATTAATTACGTGTATTCAGACCATTTTTTTTTTGGTTTTTATTAAAATATAACAATATTTGTGTTACACACGCGCGTAGGTTATTAAAATACGAAATATCGTGTTTATACGTATATTATTATTTATAAATATAAACATAATATAATGATCGAAATATTCTTTTCCGTCCTATTTTTGAAATTTATATCAATAAATTATAATGTACGATGTGCGTGTATACATAGGTATTATATTATAATATTATGATATGCATAATAATGAGGTTTATACAGAGTGTTTATTTCATCAATTTATTTTAGTCGTTTTCCATTTACCTGGAATGCATGTGCTTTTAAAAATAATTTTTTAGAAGTCGTTGCTGCAAAATTGTTTTGATAAAAAAAGTCAAAAATATAGCTGTTTTTCAAATATGTGTTGTAGTGACTTTAAACCGCGCACAAACTTTCCAAAAGTGGTCCTCCAATAGTAATTAATTTGTGCGATCCCCGCTGAACAGTGATTAGATAATCGCCTCTTCTAATATACCTCGCCCAGTAGAAGGTTTAAGGCCTTACTGTCAATATTCGGCAACCGTCTTTACGGCGAGGCACCGACATAAATCAAGTGAAATCCGTTTTAGTGGACTATGCATTTGTGATAATCCGCGGATTTTCAACATAGCCGACGGTATAGGGGTAGTATATTAAAAGGTGCGCGCGCGCGACGGTGGTAGTTCGCGAACGGCGTCGGCTGAAAAAAAAGTTTCCAGTTCGAGAATGAAAACTTAATAAATTGCTGCGCAGAACGCGGATATCATGTTAATGGCGTGGCGGTGAAACGATCGAGTGGGGAAAAAAAAAGTTGCGCACAGGCAGACTGCACGGGGGCGGGGAGTGACCTCTGGTGATGCTGCAGTGACTACATGAATACGAAATTTCAGTGGAACAAAATTGTTTCCCGAAAAAACGAAATCGCGTTAGCACTGCTGCAGCAGACGCAATATATATATATATATTATTATATTATATAGGCTCATAATAATAATACGTTGTACCGTGCAAGGGGGCACGTCGTCGCTGCTTCACGTGTACCTGACTCCATCACATATACATTTTTAATGTCAAATTCGGCTTGGGGGTGAAGTTTTTTTTACCTCTCCGTTACGTTTAAACGCGTATATGGCGGATGAAAACGGCCTCGACGACCGACCACTGTCCCGGCTAATCTGCACGTAGGCACGATAAACGCGAGACCATATCTAATTATAGGTACATCATATTATATTGTACCTGATATTTATTTGTAAAAATAAACATTCCAAACATCTCTAAACGGTCGCTTTTGAGATTTTATACAATTTCCCGCGGATGGAGGATAATGTATGTGGAAATCTGCTGTAGGTGGCGATTTGCAGGTATATATTGGTCTGAAAAAGGGATGATATTTCTATGATGAGTGTCCGGAACTCGTGTTTGTAGGGATTCTCACAACTACCCGAGGGATGGTGATAAGATGGGTGGAGGTGGGTGTATCGCAGATAAAATTATACATATATTATTACGATACATAGCCTACGACGATTTATACAAGTTCACCCACTCGGCCTATAAATTATACAGGTTTCACGACCGCAATATAATGTATATTATATAGCGACGTAATAATACTAACCGATATCGCAGTAATAATAATGCGGTAGTCAAGTTGGTACAACCGACATCGTCGCAGTCGCAGTGGTTGTGAAATATATACTTGCGGAATTTTCGCGTCATTAAATTCACATAATATGGTACCCGACGACCGTATATGTGTACGCTGTAGTGAATAATATATAATATTAACTCGGTTTAAAAAATAAATAAATCCAATTTTCGTACACCCCCGTATTACGTATATTATATTATACCGAAGTCAGATAAATTTAAAGTTAGTTTGAACAAAATTCAACCCGAGTTCGGTTGACTTTTTAGTTTTTTTTTAGTACATTATTTTGCATAGTATATATATAGTTGACGGGAGAATATGGCCGACCATCGGTTGACTGACCGGGGGTTTAAATACGCGGTGGCTTGAGCTCGTTAATATTTTATCATCTCGCGAATTAATATGAAAAAAAAAGTACAATTTTTTAGTCGAAAAATTAACTGAATATTCGTCCCAGAGTTTGTGTATATAACAAAGCCGGTTATCACTTGTCAATAACGAGCGTTAGCTAATAATTGTGTAGCAACAAGTTAGCAATATTTATTATTTAAAAAACGAAGCTTTTGCCAGCAGAAAAAAGTTAGGCGTGTGAATAATCGGGTCGTCGTCATAACAACATTCGTCAATAATTATTGTATTTTATGCGGTCAAGTATTACACGGTGACGACTTGCTCTATAGCGACAATCGCTTATCATTAAAGATAAAAAACAGACCACTGCACGACCACTTGCAGCCAGTGTCGATGATAATATGAAATAGGTTCGAAATGGGTTCAAATTAATCCTTTTAACGACTCGTCGATTGAGGACAATACGCAAATATAATATAATGTACAGGAACATCCACCAAGCATGCTCACCGCCATTAATTTTATTCCTTTGATAATGCATTTTATTGAAATACAGAAAGTTTAATAACACTACAGGAATTTCTGGCGCTGGTTTGAGTTTCGATCTAGACGCATTGAAATAATAATATTGCCATAGAAATTATCTTAGTAAAAATGTACGATAAAATAGGGTGATTCTCATTTGAAAAATACGTTTATATCGCCAAAGGATTCTCCATAAATGGTGTAAGAAATATAAGTTTATGAAAATATGGTCTTTAAGCGTAGTTAAAAATTTCAAAAATCAGAATTGTTTAAGATTAAAATATTTAATGTGCAGATACGAGTAAGCAATCTTTCAAAAAATCTTTTTTAATACGTTTAGGTTCATCAATATAATACTTAGTAGATAAATAGCTATTACCTAATCAAATGACTTAAAAAAACATATATCATTACTCACCGAAATTTAAACTCATAAAGTTGGATTTATTCGTGAGTTCTTGACTGTATAAAGGTTTTACTTGAACGCGGAAAAAAAGGTTCTAGGAACCGGAAGGGTTGAGAACATAATATAATATATTTTACGTTTCGATAATCATATGATGAACAGTATTTGCGTTGTGTACAACTTAAAAAATCGTGTTATTTTCTATAAGATATTTCCCGGTTCACGATAAAAGAATCACCCCGTCGTTGCGTCTACCGCCGTAGACATTATTCGTGTTTTTTATGTTACCTAATAATATATTAATAATATAATATAATGATCTGGACGCCGGAGACCCGCGTGGTAGGCGGACAGGGGGCGGCCGAATATCTGTGTTTCAACTTTGCCAATATTTACATTCGAACCAATATACGAGGCCCTCAGGAAATATGCCGGTCAGGAATCGCGCGCGCGTCCCTCGCTCCTTCCGGCTTTCCGCCCAGTTTTGAAAACTTTACTTTTCCCGTTCACCAAAAATTATTGTGGGGATTCGATCCAAAAGTCTCTCGAGAGACGTGGTTCGCTGTACAACACTGCAGTACAACGAACGATTTACTATGAGCTCGTAATGTCTTGTGTTATTTTTTGGCTTCAAAAACACGTCGAATATTATTGCAAACTCGTCCAAAGTAATTTCCATCATTGTATACGACAGACATTGTAACAATAATAATATGATTCTTTCGCGTGTAAGACGACCGTCAGTGTTCGACGATTGGCCACAACTACGTTTCGAAAGGTGTACCCTGCAATTGGCTATCAATTTCATTTTGACCAATATCGCGTTACAAACACGTGTACGAAAATTCAAATTGTATTAACTGTTTAAATAATTATTATGGCCGCATTACACCTGCATACATTCCACAGTTAATATTTAAATTTTAAATTGAAAATAATAATAATAACTACGCGAATGGAACATTCACACATGGTAGATGTAGAATTTTTATTCGACTTGAAGCATATAATTATTTTTTTTTATAAAAAAAATAACAATTAACTAACACATAATAAGTAATTAGATATTGATAAATGTATTTTATAATATACTTATGTAACTATTTACTAGGTAATAATAATTGTATTAAATAATTTCGTCTGGGTTAAAATGTATATATCTTTCTATCGTGTTTCGTTTTGCTTCAGTTGAAGTATAAAATACAAAAACAATTACAATTACATACATCTTATGATTTTCCACTTCTTAATTCTGGATATTATATTTTTGATGTAACTACAAAACATTGAAGGCAGATTCAACGAATCCTTAAAATCCGACGAAAATACAATATCGTTAAGGTTAGTATTTGTCTTTATGTGTTTACGTCAAAAATCATTAAAGTAATCATCGTAATAATTGTATTAATTTGTATTTTATTTTAATATTTGTTTTTATTCAAATATATTCGTAAACATTTTCATATGACATATTTCTACTAATTATATACTAGCAATTAAATCTGTGACCATTTAAATAAACAAAAACATTTATAAACGCAAAGCTAAATTCATGTTCGAATCACTCTACAGAAACATATAAAGTTTAAAAAAAAGTAAAGTAAGATATTTATCTTCCGCCGAGTTTCAAAAAATCTATTAATATCACTTTTGCTGAAAACAATCGAGTAATATCAAAAATTGAGTCTATAGAGAACAAACAAAGGTTAGGTTAGTAAAATTTAATTTTTATACATACAGTAACACTCGCTTAAGACGCTCTGTAAGAGACCAGCTCAAAATAGCGTCTTAATCGAGAAAAAGTCTTAAGCGGGAGCTTCTAAAGCTAGTTTTACTGTATTAACTATATAGATTTAATAAACGATAAAATCGTGCAGAAGATGGCTGTCAGTAGAATATTGTACTTAGCTGTGTTGGATTTCGTAAAAACAAACGTTAATGCTCCCTGCTGTAACACTGATCTTAATAATTCGTTTAATACAAATTAAGCGACAACTTAACTGTATATTTAACAGGTACCTATAGTTACGGTAAAACGCATTATTTCGAAATTGCCGTTTTGTCGTCGTTTCGACTTGTTTAGAGAAATAACACGTTACATCGACCATATAGTGGTACTGCAGGTTATATAGAAACGAAGAATAAGGTATATATAAGTATACGAAAACGTGACAACATGGTATTTTGTAAAATGTATTTCGGTATAACGTATTTCGTTCACGTATTATCGTCGAAAAAAAAAATTACCGATAATAATGTTTGAATTTCAAAATGAGTTTGTCAGGATGTCCACAAATGCCGTACCTTTCCCTCCATTTGACCTTTTATCACTGTTGCTGAGTATATAGCAGCCAAGCTTTTCGGTGAAATGTATTTTTTTATTATTTTACCCCCGCGCCAAACTCCATCACAAATGGATGACTTATCGGGAAGACATTCCTTCAAAATAACCATAGAGGAAATATATTATATACACTATTTATAGGCATATATATAATATAACAGCCTTAGGGTTCTTATGGTGACAAATAAAAAATTCGACCTGCCAAAAAAAAAGAAATTAACGGAATTCGATATATATAATTTTTTTTTTTTTTCATTAGAATTATAATAGGGTGGTCGAGAACCCAATCAAAGTTTTACAGCACACATAATAAAGGACATCTCTCTTTTCAATACGCGCACACATACACACTCTATCACTGCCCATCTAAAAAACAAAAAACCATATATATATATATATATATATGCGTGCACACTCGAATCAACACACTTGACCGGCCTTTCGGCTGAAAATGACTATTCTACTCGCTTTGTCTTCTTAACGTTCTTGATTTTCTTTCTTTTTTTGTCAACTGTTGGAGATTTTTTTCACATACTAGACGTTGAAACGCTTTTACGGAATTCTTTATTACCATCTACATTATTTTCTCTGCCTTCTGCAGCGATTGCCGTGGAAAAAATCTCGATCGATCTCGACCACGTAGGTTGTACACACGTTGTCGTTCTAGCTTATGACTGTTCGCTACTCGTTTTAAATTGGTTTCGTTTGTTTTGCTTATGTGTACATTAGTTAAACTAACGTATAATTAAGTTTAAAAACCGTACGTCGCTGTTTCTTTCGTCTGGATAAATATTTTAAAGAGTTTTCGTCGAATGAGACAATTACATTTTAAATGTTCAATCCCACCACGCGTATATAGAACAAGACGGTCGTAAATTAAAGAAATACGTCAGGAATTGAAAATAAGATGTCAAATGATAAATATTTCAGAGTCATATGCATCGTACCTACCCCAATCAATGTATTAGATAAGTACAAGTTAAAGTTTATCCTTACAGATACTTGCTCACCGACGAGTAATGATAATATAAAATAATTAAAAATATAATTAAATTAAAAATACTTTGTTAAGTATTTTTCTAGTCTATTTAATATATCTAACATCAGCACACTCCCATTTTAATGAAATGATAATGTAGAAAATCGTTTATTTTTACTGATAAAAGTGTACATTTTGAATTGTTTTAACTCTTGAAACAAATAAAACCTTTTAGTTGGTATGAAACATTCGTACGATATTTCAAAAGTTTTAGAGTTTGGATATCGGAATTCACTCATTTCAATTGTATTATACTATAGATTTATAAGCATCTATTTTGTTTCATTTCTATTAAAACTTGGAAAATGTTCGCGATAACAATATTTCAATTTCTGTATTAGTTTTAGTTATTTAACAACAACGTTAAGATTCCTTTTCAATTATTGGCATGGTGCATACACGATATATAAATTTAATTTCCAAAACTGTCGCAGCAGAGCTTTATTTCACGAATTATGTGTCGTTTTAGCCGACCATTGTGAATTTAATGTCACTGCTTTTAAAAGGAAACGAAAAAAGTAAAGAAAATTAAAATTTCAACATCGATTAGGTAAATAATATTATATATATTATGGTACCGTAAAAGTGTGCTTGGACGTTATGGCGCGTATAGCATATACATACTTGGAGATAATTAGCTAATTGCATTAGTCAAATCTCACAATTTCTCAACTTTTTGCCATACATCATATTATTATTACACACACATGCGATTAACGTGAAAACTGGAGCGGAAGAAAAACTTTTCTCGTGTCGTAAAGATGAGATGTGTTATTATAAATAATAACGTCGCAGACTGTAGGTTATAATATGTCCCTTTAATCAGTTGTACGAATAAAGTTCTGAGCATATACAATTCGACAAAATGTTTTTCGCATTGTCGTTTGCGTCGTTGTTCGTTTAGATCTCCTCCTAACGACCAACATTTTACAATACGTGTAAATAAATAATTGCAGTCGCCTACTGCTTCTGCCACGTGCACATATATATATTGTGTGGGTTATCGGTTATAAGAAAAATAACAACCGTAATGCCAGCGATATCACATTATATTAGTTACCTATATCTTTTGTATGTTCTTCGACGTCGAATGATACATTTTGCCGTAGCATACTAATTATAGTAAGGTTGTTCAATAATAACGAATATCGTGCTGTAGGCATACGACTACAAGACGTACAAAAATGAAATATGTTCGCCGCCAATAAAAATACCACCACGGATTCCTCCACGGCAGCCAGTGAATATGTATAATTGTTTAAAAAAGAGTATTTAGAATTCATTATGCATGTAAAGTTTGATGGGTTTATTGATAAGAAATTAGTGATAACTTATTGATACGACACAAAATATCAATGTTTTTTTGTATTTTCCTCTTTCGACGAAGTATTTGTTGAAAATTCCTCCACTATTTTAAGCTAAGAATAACAAATTAATTCTCAATGAATACTTTTCTTATATATTAATTATATACTGCTATAATTTAGTTTTATGTAGTATTATTAAAAATAAATAAATAATTCAGTTGTGTAGGTTTAATTGAAGATAATATTACTCTACGTAGGTTATAATGAGACAAGTCATTATCAATTTATATCAGATACTTTATTTTATTTTAGGAATTCGAATAATTCGAATATTATGTTAATTTTTATTTGAATAAATGTTCGTTTTAAATTTGTGTGGTATTTTTTTTGATTAAAAAAGAGTATGTGACGGTATTACTCAAACGTGTTGGGTATCCGCTTTTCCATGAATATGGGACAAATCACTTTTAGTTTTATTAAATAATTTTTATATAAATTGTATTTAATTAGTTTTATTAGCTTCAATAAAGCAATTTAAATTTTTCTTAAGTGAAAAATATAAAACTTAAGAAGTTTAACTTATAGGTACCGACTTACTTAATACCTAAATAAAGACTTGAGTAATTCAGTTTAATACAAGGAGTTAAGCATGACAGGTATCTCTTTTTACCCCCGGGTTTTTGCCTAATTATTGAGACTCATCTACTGCTATAATAATTAACACCTCCTCCCACCCTTATTCGAAGCATTTACAAACCATAAAAACTGTTATACTGTCCGTTTTTCAGAGATTTTTTGTATTCGTAAAACATTGAACAACTACGTCTATACGGGACTCGGTGCTCAAGGGTGTTCTGGGACTCGAGAGAAGGCCCGTTTAAAAGAATAGATTATTTTCTTTAATATCTCGATATTATTAAATTAAAATATTTTCGTTTTCAAAAAATTTCCTCGGAAATTTGACATTAAAGAAGTCGTAAACGACCTCTGCCAAAACCCCTGTGCTATAATAGTACATATTATCCATGAAACCTAACGACAATATTTTAAGTAGGTAGTGGGTATAACAATAAAAGTATACCTACATAGCACAGTTGTCAGTTCAACAAACAGGAAAAGTTACTATAAATTTAAAAATGTATTAATGTAATTTATAAAGGTACCTAGGTACATCATATACAAGTGTGATAACTGATATTTAATGATCAAGGGATCTACATTAATCACGTTTATGTTCCTCATAATTCGTTAAATGTGTAAATTAGTGGAAAACTTATTTCAGTATAATTTATTATTAAAAGTGTCTGCAGCGCAGAGTATACATCGATTAAATTTAATAGGAACATGGCAATGGAAAGTGTTTGGATAGGGAATCGGGACACGCGATTTGTCCAAATACGTGATAGGTACTCGAAGTAAATAAATGTGTAATTATTTATCCTTTTTAGAGTTTCTAGATTTAAATAACAGAGTATTTCGTTCAAGCAACCGCATACGCTGGTAGGTGAGTATTATAATAACAATAAATTGTTATGGTTCGCATGGAAATACACTGGATAGTGGATACATATATTATAACAGTATCTATATAGGAGCTAGGGGTGGCAATTTTTTCTAAAGCCACGAGCCAAAAATTACCTATTTTTTTTCTTTTGAAACTTGCCATTTAGTTATGAAAAATATTATGTAATATATTGTCGTTGTTTATTGTTTAAAATAAAATATATAAATAAATATTTTAATACTCCAAGTGTCCTCAATTTTTTTTGCGTGCCATGGATTTGCCATTCCTGTTATAGTGTTATACAGGGATGATATATTATAAAGATCCGACGACTTATAACGTGCAATATAATATGTTATGCAATATTTTTGCGCCTTTAATCACCTCCTCCTCCTCCACGAGTTTCGCATGTCAAACGGCTATCTAAAACGAAAATCCCCCGGTCATCAATTCGAGCCCGCTGCTGCCGCCATTTTGTGGACTGATAGTAATTATACGTCTCGGCGACTCACGGGGAAAATATTATTATTTATACCTAACAATAATGGGTAATAATAATAGCTTATTATAATATTATCATGATATTATATTGCTAATTACTATTAAAACGATACTACTAAGTATTTTGTGCCACACACCGGCATTACATATTTTTGATTGACGATAATAATAATATTATCACCCATTATTTTCGACGATCGTTATCTGTTTTCACTACTCGCAATAATATTTATGTACGTACCATAGCATATCATTATAATAATATATTATAAATTGCGGTGTCGTTGGTACCATATTTCATATACTGCTCGTACTCAGGTCTGGCCTTTGGGTATTTCGCATCTCGGTGTGCTATTACATTTGAATATGTTTATATCTATATTCTGGTCAAAAAATGCCGTTCTTAATAATTTTATTCACTTAAAATTGGCACCCTCTTTCACGTGCCTTAAGCCGGTCCTCTATACCTTTCTTCTATAATATTATGAGTAGGTGCTCATTATTATTTCTCTGTCGTGGTTTCAGTACCTACCTCATTATTTGAATCATAAATACACTTCATTGTTGTCCACTGTTGTTATGATGTTTTCGAGATACAAAGCAAAATAATATAATTGAAAATAAATACATTTTATATAATAGATATTATTATTATTACTGTTCTTTGTCTGCGTGTGTAAATATGGTTTCTATTAAGGTAAAGTAAAGAAAACAAATGAAATAAGTCATCGAGAGCGAACATAACAATAATAATGAATAACGAAGTGGATATTGTATAATAATTATATACAGGTATAATATCCTACCTTATATAAATTAAATAAATAATTATAATAAATATAATTTCCTCGGTCGGTGTTGGTTTATTTTTCAATCTAACTTATACACCACTATCACTACCACAACCACCTTTCAGATTTTCAATTGTTAGAACGTAACCGCGTTTAAATATTAAATACGTTTTTTTTTTCACAAACATATAAATGTTTAATGATCAATATTCATTCCTGTTTCTCTACGTCGCACTTGTTTTTTCTATATTATCCTTTGGCGGTACGAACTTTGTTCGTTTTGATCTAAGTTCTACACGTACAACCAGTTGAGTTTTATCTTGTTGGTATTTTTTTTAATATGCCTAATTAACTACATGCTATCAATGGCTGTTTATCGACATTGTTCGTTGATGTTTACAAGAAAAAAAAATTCATTACAAAAATCATGAGATTATATTAAAAAATATATATCATTAAATCTATGTTATTAACTATGTTCACTATTACAGGTACGATAATTTTGGTCATTTTTACACATACTTTGAGGTCTTAATTTGAAAAAATAAAAGTGATGATAGTGTTAGATGTAAATGCTGTATTTAACATCATAATATTTTGTTACAATTTGTCTGCATTTTTATTATAATTTATAACTATATGATGCCATAACATATTATAATTAAAACATTTCAGTACTAACTACTAATACAAGTAAAATAATAATAAAAATTGATCGTTTCCTCGTTTTGTAGAACGGCCTTATTGTGTTCACATTTTACTAGTCATATAAAAATTAAGAGATTAAATCTAATGTTATTATGGAAAGTCATCAAGTCAGTTATCTTAACGAACAACCACGCCAATAATCATAACTTTTATTTACAATACTTAGACCATACTTATTTTAGGTACCTACTATTAGTTAAATGTAATTACTTAAATGTGTATGTACATACTTCTATTAGAGTTTATACATTTTACCTATTAACTATTATAAATGTATTATTGCTATTATTATTATTTATTTTTTTAATTTTGTTCCAAAGTTGATTAAACTTTTTTTTTTTAAAAACAGATGAAAAAACAAGTTTTAAACAAAAATAACATGTTCTAAACGATTTAAACTATTTTTTTTTTTTGATTAATTATGGAAAAAAATATGTCTGTATATTAAAATAGTGACAAATATGTAACAATTAATGCTATATATTTAATTAAAAATAACAAATAACGACAAGAAATGTAAAAAAACATTAACCACTCACATTAATAAAAAATAGAATGACCTTGTTATACTATAATAATATTATAGTGTAACGAGGTCATTATATAGTTACTGTGCGGTGTATGTGTTCAGAAATAGCTTAAAAAATGGACGCAGGTAACACGTGTTTCATCAATGATCAGTCGAAATATAAATATAATAAGTTCGTTAATCTATATACGATAGAAGTCAACCAAATGCAAACACAATAAAACTGCGACTTCTCGTCACGTGTGATTTTTCGATAAAAATGTTAAATTACGTTGAAATTGTATTGTAACCTGCAGTGTTCGTATTACACATTTTCTGTCATCCGTACTATAATGGGTAGGTATACACTTCAGTGGGATTTTAAATTTCGATTGATCGCATAAAACTATAGCTAGTCTGCGATGTATACAGAGAGAACCGTATGGGAATTGGTAACGTTTCCAAGAAAGTTTTATTTTTTCAAGCGGTAAATTCGATTTCCAAATTCAGTTCTGTGCGATTCTTCGCTGGGTTGGGGGAAAAAAAGGAAAATTGAGAGATAAAGTTAACATGCTAAAATAAATATAATATGTACATAGTCTAATATGTACTCGAAAGTCGTTCAATATAATACGAACGGTTCATTAAGAATAATTATTTTTCTGGTGTTGATAAAGCGTCCTATGTAATCGAATCTTTCTAACTTAATATTTCAACGTTATATTGCTCAGTTATTTTTATAAATTCAAACGATTTTACAGTCAGAAATTAACGATAATTAAATCAAAAACTAATTGCCTATTCAACGTGACCATTTTAATAACTACCCATTACACTATTTCATACGAAATAAATTATAAAATGCATCACTGATTAAAAAAAAAATGTCATTACAATTTACGTACTAATTACTGAAGTTTTATGTTAAAATACGAACTAAATTTATATACTATAAAAAAAAAAGTTATTTATTTTGGTAATCACGCTAAACTATATTTAAGTGAATTCATTACTAATTAGTTTTCAGATATAAAGTTTCCAGTTATAACTTCTATAGATGCATACAAATTTAAAACATGTTATAAATATAATAAATAGACACAATTAATAATGAAAGTATAAAAAACATTATCATTAAAATTAATCAAAACCAATAGGCCCTTAACAATTTATTTCAGAAAATGTAATAGTACCGCAGAAGAGTGAGACATTTCGGATCGGGGATGGTAAGTATACAACATGTTTCGGGAAATTTATTTTATTTTATTGTTATTATTAATTATCTACTATACAATATCATACACTCAGAGGAAAGTTTGTAATTTTGTATGTAACGTGTATAAGTACCAAGTCTCCATGCTTATTATTTTTATGACAAACTAAAGCTAAATATAAAAATATATACAATATAATATTTTTGTTATCATTATAATCGATTTATTATAATCACTAATGATGAGAACATCCGCCGTTTGCTTGTAAGTTAATTTTAAGTCCCATCTTATTTTTAAACTCAGGTTCTCATATAGAGTTTATTATTATTTAATTTTGATATCTAAATCCGATTATAAACATTTCGGGCAAAGTAGCCAAACGGCAACTAATTTTTTTTTTTTTTGAAAGAGTCAAGGTTATTAAATCCCTGCAAACATTAATTAAAGATATATGTACTGAACATAATATTATCATTTATCAAGCAGCATATACATTCTAAAAGTTTTTTTTTTCTACAGAGATCTAAAAACAAGAGCGATGTGTGACATCATATTATTACAGTTTCACTCGAGTGGCCACACTTAACCTGCACTTTGTATACATCGGACCGGTGACATTATTTGACCGGATTACTAAACGAGCACGTAAAACGCAATGGACTGCACGCGGCAGACAGCTAATCGTATACATCACTTATAATATATTATGTTAATCAATCATAAAACCGAAGCCGGAAATTACGGAAAATATTACAATTATACACATATCTCCTACCTCTCTTAGGTAATTATTACGATGCATTTTCGCAGAGCACAAGCCAATATTACGACGTCGGCCCAACCGTGTCGAATATTTTATGTTTCAAACCCAATCAACATTTAATATTGGCATCCACTCGGCTGCGCTCTATTGTATTATAATATTATTATTATTGTAATCGTACCCAAACGGAATTTTCTCGTTTTTCGCATGTCGTCTGCACCACCGGTGTGCCGTACCATATACCTCCACCGAGACCGCCACCGTACACGGCACAACAACCGTAATGATATTAACGTGAAAATCGATCGCCAAGCTACCATTATAACATTACAGTGACCTCCTAATCGGAAAAAAGTTCCTCGCACGAATAACCCTCCGCGACAGTGGAAAAGCGCCCGAAAGATGCAGATGTTCCCGAAAATGAAGAAATAAATATTCGGGAATTTACCAGAAATATGACGTATTCCCGTACGACATTTATTTTCCTTCCCTGAATTACAGGGAACTTTTTGGATTCTGAGCCGAGCAAAGGAACAAATGGATATTGCGGTCTTACATGTTTGTTTTCTATATGCGAACACTTTATGTTCTAAAAAAAATAAATAAAAACAAGATTGCAATTGTTGCGCAAAAGATACATCAGAGTCTTAGAGAAGTCGTTTTTCAATTTGTTCATGTTTTTGCTTAGGGAAATACAATATAATATTTAAAATTATATAATTGTATACCTATCATTAAAACATAAGGATAGTGATTTTAACATAAATATGTTTTTGGGGTGGATACAATTTTTTTTTCTGACCGATTTTTTGAAAGGCTAATTTTCGTAACGCTATTGTTATAATATACTATGGTTATTAATTATAATTTGTATTTATATTTGTACTTTTTTTTATATAAATGGGTGCCACATAATATTGCATAGTTCATAGACAAAATCAAACTATTTTATAATTTCATAACAAAATAACGTAGCGTGCTATTCAATAATTTTTCCTTTGCAAAGAAAATGATTTCGAGTTCTTCTTGTTTCCCAAAAGCCTATTTCAAGGTTCATAGATTATCCTTGTAGAGGAAAAATATCGATTACCGTGATTTTTTATCTTTGAGCTGGCAATAATTTAGTCGAACGACTTGGTGGGATGGTGTTACCAATATGAGCTTCTATTATGATCTATTAAAGTTAAAATTCCTGGACTATTCTCTTTGAATATTCCCTCACTTTTAAATGCTGGGAATTTAACCTCAATCCATATTATATTATGGTTAACCGTGTCTGTACCTATGTCAACGTCAAGTGGAACAAAGTCTGCAGCGCCGTTCAGTTCGAATCAATTGTTGAACGCAAATTATTAATAAACGGAATTGTATTCCGAAAGTTTCGCTTCATAGTATCATAAATTCATAATATAGGAGTATTATGCAAATCGTGCGTGAGCACTATCGGCACTTTCGCACATATATTATAATAATCAATTTGCATGCATATATAATAGTAATAATAATGTCGTATGAAGTATATTGATCGAAAGGTATACGCGGAGTAAATCAGACGGGTTATCAATTCGTAATATTTAAAGAGCATATTATGCTCGTCCGTCATTCCTAATTAGTTTCGCGACGTTTGATGCAAATTTATCCATTACAAATCGTACATAATTCAACAACTATAGTGACGACTATATATTATGATGATGTCGCAATCAAATCGCAAACAACTAGACCAAATTGAACCGGCATAGATTACTAAATAATATCGGTGCGAAATACTCGATCCTCGCAGACTTAATGCGCAATGACAGAATTATTCTATACTAAAAGGCCCCTGCAAAATTCTCTGAACGCCTGACAAAATGTGTAAGGCACCTGCACTGTGTGCTGCTCGACTTCAACGGATTATTATGATTTTACCGAGCAAATTTACGATGCGTCTGTCAAAACTCTGAGCATAAAATTGTTTCATTTTTTTTTAAATTATTCACCATTGAAATGTACCACATTTATATCGTTTGAAACGTGTTATCCTCGTGAGCGATTCTCTGGAATCGCGAAAGCTCTCAGACCGATACAAAGTAAACTTTTTTTATGAATTCACACAAATCTATTACAACCAAATCACTGGAATATTACAGTAATAACATAATATTATTATTGTACCTATTACTATCCACATAAATACAAGTCGTGCCAAATTTATCGAAATAACTGCTGATACTTGCTTATTATGAATAACTCCATATGAAAATATGACATTGCCCTCGGAATACCCAAATCACAATAATTATATTTTAAAACATACGTATCAGGAATGTATAAAACACATTTTGAAAAAAATATAATACGTATAGACTACTATAGAATAGGTAATGAATCATCACTAATGATTATTGAATCTAATATTGTAATTGGATCACGATCAGCATTTCGACTATACAATATTGATAATAATTAATAGCACAGTAGAAATCAGCACAACTCTTTAATAACCAAAATATACAAATGATTGTAGCGTAAATTCTCGCCGCTAATCGTACATTGTATGTTAATTATGTCTGAAAACTGATTAAGAGACAATATTATGTTCGTTCTCTCAATTGCTGTTTCGGTTGCATTAATTAGTGTACCTATGTATAAGTGTGAATATTTGTTCATTCTTTATAATGTCACTGTTATCGTTATGGTGGTTGTGTTTTTTGGTCAATGAGTTTTCGATCGAGCGGTGTACGTGGTGCATGCAATAACGATGTGACCTTAGAAAATACGTTACAATTTTTTTAAAATTTCCTTCGACGTTGAAAATTTGCTGAAAATCGTTTGCAAAAAAAATGACGTTAACTAGGTACGTAATTGACCTATTGTTTTATTGTATTATAGTTTTATTAAAACATGTTTTTTTAAAATTATTTACAGGGTGTGAGTCATAAAGCATGTTTTTGAAGTTCTCATTAGAAAAACCGAATTTTGTATTGCTCCTTAAATATTAAGGTTTTAAAAATATTATCTTTAAGTATACTTAAAATTCCAAAAATAAGAATTTAAATTAATTTATTGTTAAAGAAAAATGGTGGTGTGCGTGCTTGGTGAATCACTGCAGTAGTTACATAATTTATTATGATCGTATTATTTCATTTTAACAAAAATGAGTGTTTGGCAGCAAATATGTATATATAATTTCAGAATATCGGATCTTAAAGGCATGCCACCGACGTGTTACATTGATAAAACGGAGTCTACAACTGTAGTACTATATAGAAGCCACGCTGCAGTCGAGATATTTCATAATAATTATAACTCGGACGAGCCGCCATCGTGATATGAAGGTATGAAATTAATTTTTGGCAAACAGTTCGACTGCGTACAACTGCTGCAGCGTGGTAAAAATATTAAAGTCGATTAAATTTCGCATGGGGCGAGCCCGAACGGCGAACAATGTCTTGTCAAATTCCAGCTGCGTCATTTGATGTCCTTTGGTATTTTAATAACATTACACAGCCGTTAGAAATTCTAAACGGGCTTCTCCTTCGACATCTGGCTCGTTCGGCGAGCAAAGCTCCGTGCGGTGAAACAGCGCTGCGCAGCATCAGTTGTAGTATTAATATATTATATATTATTATATATAGTATAGTAGTCTTGAAATAAATTGATAGCAAACGGATATTGAAAAATATAATAATGGCGAAATTTCTCCGTCGACACCGTCGACAACGCCGCCGCCGAATGCCCATGCCTCACCGCGACTTCCACTCGATAGGAAAAAAAAAATAATGATAAATGAACAGAGCGCAGACGACGCGGAGAGAGTAGAAAAAATAACCAAACGGTTTTTTTTTTTTAATAACACTGGGCAACGAAGCCGGATATATATATTATAAACTGAGAATTTTCGAACGGAACACATTTAGAGTTGTACGCCACCGTCGAGTGCGTTATATACATATCATGTGAATGTCTGTGTACATGATTTTTTTTTTATTTGAAGAGTCCAACAAGTCGCGTCTTCCAAACCACCGCCCTGCACCCTGCACCCTGCATCACACTCAACCCCGTCTACCGTTACCCCGGAGTTTATCATTTTTCATTTTCCACTAACCCTGGTGATATATATATATATATTATGTACACTCCCTCACCCGAAGCCGCACAGTGTTGGTGTGTATAATATAGATATACATAGCGCAACACCGGCGGTGGCAGTTATCTCTCCCGACCACTCGCGAGTACCCCGCACAGTCACCGTAGGCATATTTATATATACATAAACATGAACCATATATGCAGTTGTATATATAGAGAGAGCGTGAGAGAGCCTTACGAAGTTAGCCGACAAAGTTACGGACTTTTTTCCGTACACCTATATATGCGTAATATATATATGTAAGCTCTAAACGCGTATAACAATAATTATAATGGGTCGGCCTAACCCTTCCTCTCGTTCGAGTTATCGAACCGCTTCTATATCCACGTATACAATATAATATATAATATTACACGGACGCCACCGCCTACGATTAATAATGCTATATACCACCCATGCCCTATGTGTATACGACCTATACTCAGTGCACATATAGGTGCTGCAGCAGTGCTTAGGTTTGAAGACTCAATGTGTGTGTTTGTGTGAGCAATGTGCATATATATATATATATATATAATATAATAAGCGTTATAGATACTAAGGTCTCTTTACACACACACACACACACACACACACACACACACACACACACACACACACACACACACATACATACATACATACATACATACATACATACATACATACATACATACGAATATTCGAGTGCACCGCGATTATATAGACTAGCCGTATATTATTATGTGTGCGTATAATGCACAGTCACACCCCGGGCGTTGGACCGATGAACACGACATTTCCATCAACTTAATCCCTTGTCTACTGCTCGCTGTTTGTGCGTTTATAAGTACGCGCGAGGTCTATATAATAATAATAATAATATATAAACTGTATAAATGTACTGCCTACACATCCTGCTCACCGCCGGCGAACTATCACCACCCGTCTCGGTCGAGCCCTCCCGTAGGCGAGATAATCTTCATGGCCAAAGGGGTCGAGAATATTTTTTTTATCCCGTTTTTTGTTTTTTCCGAACACCAATATGGCCACATGCTGTATTTGCAACTTCTATATACATAGACGTATTTTTATATATATATATATATATGATCTGCTGCAGAGCTCACGACGACAATGATAATAATAGCTACTCATATGTTCACACGTTCATTTTTTTCGGTAAAAATTAATTCAAGCTACTACATAACATACTAATGGTAAAATTAATTACTAACTAATATCAATAATAATATCCAAAAATATATTTAGTCATAATAATTATATAGGCTGACAAACGGCGGTCTTCGTTTAGAATCGTTTTTATCTAAAATATACTCGAAAAAATATACTAAAATATACTACGAAAAAATAAGAAACAACATATATTATTTGTATTGTGTTCAATTAAAATTATTTTAATGCTTAATACATGCATATTTGGAAAAAAAATTAACAATAATATTTTAATAATTTCATACAAATTATAAAAATAATATGCATATTAAAATATCATTTTAAGTAGTTCGAAATAACAAGAGGGTAAAAAAAAATTCGAATTACAGAGAGTTAAGAAAAAATGTTGATTTTATTATTGTACATATTAATTATTTCAGTAAATTAGGTGGTACATATTAAAGTTATTTATTGTTTTTCAATTTTGAATTAAACTATATAATAAATATACTATGTACGTTAAATTATTATTATAAAAGATTATAATTTTTTGAAGAAATCTGTAATGGTTTTCTGCTTCATCGGATTTAGTTTCATTTTTTCAATAGTATAATGAAAAAAGGGTCGGCAAGTATCTGCAAGCATTTTTCTAACCATTCCTCCCCCTCTTTTCATTTAAAACTAATCTGCAGATGATTTTTTTTGAAAATGTTGATGTACCTATTTAAATTTAAATTTGAACTAGTAGTTTCCGAGTTAATAAACCTTATGTACGAATATATGGTTTGGAAATTATGGGAGCTATAATTATTTACAGTTATATAATATATTAATCTGTCAACATTTTATAAATTGTATTTTTTGTAAAACTATTTTCAAGGACTATTAGGTACCATTTAATAACCCATACATTGTCGTTGATTTAGATATATTCGACAGTAAGAAACAATTTATTACCTACTTCCCTCTAGTATTAAAAAAAAAAATTGTTAGATACTAGACTGTATTCTAGACTAGACTAGGTACTTATTATCTCTGTATTTATTTTTATCACTTTAATTCAATTTGAACTATTTGGAGCTAACTATTTTAATAAATATAAAGCATATTTTTCGAGTAATTTGTTTTTAATGACTTTTGGTTATTGTGGCTTTATTCTTCCAGTCCCTTTAAACATGACGTCATTATAAATAGTTTCGAATGCAACATTAGCTTAATACGCCTTCAACGTCTATATAAGTATAGTGTATCGGATAGAGGCGGACGACCTAAACCAATCGATAATTATTATAAAAATATATTATGCATTATGCATATTATTGATATTATGTACATGTATTACGTGTATAGGTATATAATAATATAATGCGAAGTCACGAGTGCTTTCCAAACGACTCAGAGTTCGTTTTCCAGTAACCTAAAATATAATAATAAAAAAGTATACCGTCGGTAAAGCGAAAGCCATAGGTATATGAAATAATATTAATAAAATACCTTAGGTACAACTACTGTGCATCGACCACGGCCAATATTGCCGGTAACCGACGGATTTTTTTTCTCCATATCGTTGTATCCATAGTGCAATAATATTCATCTTAAATATTATATATTATATTATTGTTACCTACGACTGCAGAGTATACGTCTTTTCGGGTAATATATCATTATTGTTGGAAAACGTTTCGTTCGATAACCGTTGTAGTCGTTGTTAATTGATAACCGCAAACACGTCTTACTACAATATTATTATTTATTATTATTTTATTGTCAGCAGTAGCTGTACCACGACTATACACTAAGTATAATAGTACACACAAGTACACAATACGCGTGTTGTTATACTTGTTGAACAGTTGTCGCACGCAATATCAGTAGGAATCGATCGTGTAATTCGCATTATGCCACTGTGGCATTACGTTTATAATATTATTATTATAATGTCATTATTCAATGACTCGAACGTTTTAACTTGTTCGTAAACGTCGAAAGAACTGCTGCCCGTCTGGGTGCAGGTTTTAAGTGGGGTAATGTTAAACGAAATGCTTTTTAGTATTTGACGATGTATAATATTATTATTATTATTATTATTATTATATTGTCGTGTACTCGTGTGCACACAAAGGTCGCATGCGTCCCTCCTGTAACTACTTAACTGCGGGCACAAAGGGCGATAAAGTATCATAATATTATAATAATAATATCGTAACGAAATTATGAAAACGATTGTCATAATACGTATTTACGGAAAAACAGTCATCACAACAATATCATAATAATAATATTATACTACCTACCTTTCTGTACCTGGTCATCATAACAAAACCGATATCGAATGATACAATACTATACATATAGTCGATTGTTCGGATTTCATCAAACAATATTATTTTCACATCAAAGCTGACAAAGTGATAAATAGATATAAAATACAATATAATATTATACGAGGGAGAGCACGTTGTGCAATTTGAATATTATATACAATATAACTATACCAATAACCGCTACGACGACGGTATACTCGTATAATGCACCATCGATGACAGCTATTTCGCCAAACATATTTATTTGCACGATTTTCAAACACCAGGTGCAAACGCGAGTAAAATGTTTTGGGTCCCACACTTGGGCACTTGGGTGTAATGCATGGACTATCCATAAATGGAAATTAGAAAATTAATTTATAAACGATGCTAGAAATTTACGTTATGGCCGCATTGTTACTCTATGGTCACAACGGACATTATCCAAAAAGTAATTACCCAATCGATCGTTAAAAGGATTTCGGGATGGACACAAAACCCTGAGACACTAAAAATTACATCATTATCACTTATTTGTAAATAAAAACGTGACCTTGTTCTAATTGTATATTTTATTAGATTATTTCAGGGATAGATTTTTCTGAAAGAAAACCAAACAACAAACGAGGTTTAATACATTTAATTTAATTGATGCTTTACAAATTATCCAAGTCCGGCTATAAATAATGTATGTATATTAGTTATGTGAAACAGGCAAAAGATAAAAATTTTACTTTATGAAGAGAATGGGCCTTAAACATTTTTAAATTTTATTTCAATATTGAAGATAGTACCTTTGAATATTAATATGATAAATACGAGTTATAAATATTATGAATTTGTATTCGATAAACGATTTGATTTTTCCACACTGTCAATCATCGGACGATTTTTTTGGGTGAAAATTAGGTGTTAGTTTTTAAACAAAAACGAAAACTACTGCGACGGTGTATACAAATCAATCGAAAACTTCCAGTTTTAGTATTCACCGGACACGACAATAATAATACTTTCTACGAGAAATAATTCGTTTTACGGTTCGAATAAATCGGCAAGCCAACGGCAGTATAACTATAATATGGGCGAATACCTTACATATTGAATTTGAATAAGTAAAATTTATTATACGGATTATGTTTAAATAATACGAAAACGTTCCGAATGCGCACGTTGAAAGAAACACTCGAAACAGCGATCATTCACTCGTTCGGCCTGACCTGCAATAGATACGATAGCCGAATGAAAACCGTGAGCCATGTTATAAATTAGCTGATTATACCGACCACCTGCAGCAGATTTTCGTGATGATCACTAAGGTTTACAAAAAACCAAATGAGTGTTGTTCGTCAATCGAGTAACTAAAGTAATAGGTAACATTCCAAACAGTTAAATTAACTTATATAAGCTAAATTTGATATGACTATACATTATATAAAATATGGTATATTCAAATATTGATGCCCGTGAAAAATGTGAATTCATTTTTGGTCCTTGACATCAAAAAGGTTGCCGTCCCCTGATCTACACTCATGATTGTTTTTCATCGTACATACAATGATATATCATTGAATTCAAATTTAACACATCCAAGATTTTAAACGTTGATTTCCGAATATACCTGCAACTAGATCCAATTTGCTTCCAAAAATCTTCCCTAATAAAAAAAAATACAGAATTCGCAAAAAAAGTAAAATTGATACATTTTTTGTTTCCCTTAGAATCTAAAAATCAAATATCATAGGTACTAAGAAAAAAATAATATATTATTCACTTCGAGTAGCGTGGTTATATTACTAATCGTTATTATGGTTTTCACTCTTTTTACTTAGCGATCATCACTTGTGCCAATCTGGACGGTCGGGCGGATACCGCTGTACTGCACAACGAAGAGTGTATAATATCACGTAAGATAATATTATATAATATAATATAAAAATATATTGTAGATAGTGTCGACTGTTTGTGGATTGTCGCCCAGGAACACACATCCACACAAATATTATTTATACGCTGAAATCCCATTTATACGACTAAAACGCGTAAATCCAATTATTCCAGTGGCCACCTCTCTCGATAGGGAATTCTATAATTAAAACACCCCGCGCCTAAACGCGCGGCGGCGGCGTCCACATACCGGGTTCACAAAAGCAATTAGCATTCCGCGTTCTCTATTATTAATTTTCTTTTTTTCACCCCCATTTTTCTCCCATTCGTCAACCCTAATTTGATCGGATATCGATTTTACCTCAGTCTGCTTCTCGCGCGTAATATACAACAACTATCTATGACTGACATATATTATCATTATTATAGACCGTTTACCGTCATCGCGGGCTTAGTCGCTGCTGCAGCATAACGACTACCAAAGTTATAATAAGTCGTCCTTCGTGGAGTCTACTTGAGATAGACTCTTCCATTTTTTGGATTCTAATTCATATTTTTAAAATTAGCCGAAAATGATAGTTTGTTTTTGAACACACAAAGTTATGTTTAATACAAAAAAGAATTGGCAAAAACTTTAAAAGTTGCAATACGACACTAAATCAAAATTAATAATTACATAATATAACATATAAAGTGCTTGTGAAAGAAAACTGAATAAATATATTTGTATTATTAACTCACATAAATAGGGTTGTATAATTTAAGTATATTTTTTGTATACACATATAACAATTAATATATTGTAATAGATTATTAGACCTAACTGAGATAATTTGTATGGAGGTACAGAGTTATCTACAGTTATCAATTAAACGACGATTTTGAATTACCTTATAATCATTAAGAATAGTAATAGAAATGATATTATAATATTTATGTTTTTATAGCGTCATAATCATACAAATTAAAATAGTAAACTGCATCCCAACAAAAATCTTTGGATAGCTGATTTAATTAGGCCAAACTAATGCATAATATTTTTTACTGCATATCTGATTTTCACTCTACGTTTCAATATAAATGGCGAACAAATAGTAATTATGTTTTTTCAATATATCAGAATATTATAGTACTTGTCTTAAGCAAGTACATTTAAGGGTTTTTTTACATAAACATAATAATTTAATATTATTATATTATAATAATACGTAAACTTCGCCAGCTATATTATTATATAGTTTATTATACGACGCAAATGGAAGGAGGAGAGGAAATCAATTCGGCTGCCATAAACTCGAGCCTTATCAATTTGAATACGCTTAAACCGAACGCCGCCGCTGCTGTCGACCGCCACTTGTCCGACTCTACATCACCGAACTATACGTCTATACGCATAATAATAATAATTGTCTATATATATACACGCGTCTCTGTATCGCGTGGGTTGTAGTATACGTAAATACATAATATATATATATATATTTATATATTATAATATACATTATATGTATACGCATACACGTCGGCAATCTTTTATGGCCCGTTGCACACACACAGTAGACACACGTGCTATTTATCTCCGTGCCACCTCCACACGTCCCGGCAGCAGACCGCCTCCATCGGTATATGTTACCGTCCGCGGTGCATATAATGACGCATCGGTGGTGGCGGCGGCGGCGGCGTACATCTGCAACCCCTCCGCTGCCGAGATAACGCACGTGCCCACCCCTATAATATAATAATATGTTATATCGTGCGATATAAACTCCTCCGCACCGTATAATATACAAAACGCATAGAAAATATATTAAATTATTATAATAAAATGCGTTTTTCGGCGTAAACTCGGACGGAGCCCGGAACGGGGGTGGCGAAAGGCATACCCCCGAGATGTAATTTTCATTCTTTCTCTCGTCGCGATGTGCATATTTTTTTGTGTTTCCTATTCGTGTACTGTATGCGTCTCGGATTCGGCCCTAGGAAGCTGAGTCACACATAGACGAGACACACGCGATATAAAATTGTGGTTTAATATCTCGCGAGCTATTCTCTCCTCGATTTTATAAACATCATCACTATATTACGAGCGCAGGATAATGCGACGATGATATTATACTGATACGGTACAAAGGCGTATAAATAACATCCTACCGGCTATACCATAATGTGCATCGTACTTTGCAAGGCGAGCAACCGTGTCTCGACTGTCATCCCGTTGTGTAACGATTGTTAACACTCGGCGAAACGGGAAAATTCTATGCCCCCCCCCTCCACGTGTAATGTTAGCAGTAAATATACGTTTATAGTTAATATATATTTAGCATAATATTATATAACTGCAGCTGCACTTATATATTATATTATAGTATGCGAACTTAAACTGCATTCGTATCAATCCGATCGTCGTCTGATATGCGTTCGTTGCGCATTACGATGCGCCATTTCCATTTACGACAAAAACTGTTCACTAAATTACATTATTATATGACGTTTACGCGCCCTTTAAGACCGCGATATTATGTTATGGAAACACGACGACATGGCTTGCGACTGACGACGTACAAAAAACGAAATTCGAGAGATCGATAATTCCAATTCTGATGTTGAAAATTGGTTACCAAAGCCAGTGTGAGAATAGGGTACAGAAAATGAGAAAAACAAATTTCGAATGCCCCAATTATTATACTACAAGATATTATCGTTTTCCGACTACACACCGAGAATCGCATCAACAAGACCGAGCTAAATAATAATAATAATAATATGATAACATTTCATTATTACGTGTCAATATGTCATATCGCGTTCGAGACTCCAATGAGTCGAACAATAATTTCAGTACCAATCATTTTCTCTTTTATGCCAGCAGGTCGATTTATTTAGAGTTTTTGATCTTTGACTTATTTTTTTTGTATTACAATATTACATTATGCACCAATACCGACTATCTATGCACCGGAAATCTATTTGATCGCCGTTTCGACCGTTCGTTTGAACTAGCTACAGAAGAACGTACGGCAATATTCTAAACGAAAAGAAACGGTATAGCGAGGAATATCCAAATCCGGTCCAAAAAAAAAATACAAAGAGTGTGACAAAAAAAAGACATAAAATGTGTCTGCGAACTGTGAAAATCGTTCATGAGAAAATATTTCCCGTCTCTTTGTTGGAAAATGAGAGTTCGGGTCAAAGTGGCTGTGTAAAGGTTGCTGGTGTACGCTTGTTCGTTCGACGAAAACGTGTCAATAGAAATACACTTTATTGTTTACCGTGTTGCGCATTTGTTAACTTTTTCGTTAAATAATTACAAGTTTCGAGCAGAATGAATAAATTCTTTAGGTTCGTCTTAGGTTGTGAACCAATTTCAGGTTAGTGGCGGTTACACGGATATACACGAGACTGTGTTATTTCGATTGAATTATCACCGAACCGATCTGTCGATTTGTTATCGAACATGGATTTTCTTTTTTCGAGGAGATAATGGGCCCCACCGAACCCGTTCGTGTTGGATTGATTTATTTGTCGATATTATTTTAACATTCGGGAGCCTCCGGTGTCCGGCGAGTAACTTTTAGAAGTTTGAGCGGTGCGTCGAAATGAAGTCATGTGAATTTTTTTTCCCACAAATTTGTAACGTATACCAAAACAAACGTACGCGGCCGATCGTGGCGGCCGGGAGTGTCTGAGTATATACATAATATATAACATAAGTACATCGTGCAGAAAAAAAGTTATGTTTCTGGAATAAAATTGTGCGCCGATATAATATGTTACGAAAGTTGAGCATTTGACACGAGGGCCTGTTTCGTGTATAATGTAATAATATATGTATGTATAATATATATATATAGGTATATGGTATTGCGGTATATGTATACCTACCTCTTTCTCTCTCTATATGACGTGTATATATATATATATACACACACAGTTCATTGGAGCACGCGCCGAGCGAGACAAATGAATAAAATATGTCTTCTAAACACATTTAGCTTCGGATCCGACTGTGTGACATATACCTACATGACGTATATATATATATTTCCCCCACGAAGAGATAAAATGCATTCCCAGCGAAGAACATAATATACAACGTCTGCATACTAAAATCCGTATCGTTCGCACATACGACGCGTGTTATATAGGTATGTATAATATGCGCGTGCAATCGTTTTTACCAGCGAAAAATGTATACACATATAATGTTTTTACGACGTTTTGTGATTGCCTGTACAGGGCACAGACACAACTGTCTGTTACAGGGTGATTCGCCAACCATGCTCATCCCCGGATGTTTTCATTTGAAAATGTTTTGTTAAAAATCGGATTTTTAGAAATTTTAAACACACTTAAAGACTTAATACTGTCAAGTTATTGAGATTTGTTTTGTACTTCGAGAGGTCAAACAATGTTCTGTTTTTTCAAACCAGCACCCACAGAATTGTATATCATGTATTATTTATGTATTAATTTGTTTTATATCAATTTTATTACTATTTTATTTTGTAGCACAAAAAAATCTCAAGTCTTCAGGTATATTTTTAAAATTCAAAAAATCAGAATTTGGATAAATTCATTACTAGTTGAAGACAAAATAGGGTGAGCATGCTTGGTAATTATTACTCTCTATTGGAACCTATGGATAAATACTGTCACGGATGAAACGCACAACACTCCTCACACTAAAGTCATAATTGTATCTACGCACAGTAGATACACTGTAGTAGTTACATTTCGTTTATAATGACGTTCAAGGACCTGGAAAAATACGAAATACAGAATTCTGTAAATGGTTTTGTGTTTTTTTTTACATAATAATCGTATGAGCGGAAGCGGAAATACGGTTAGCACGATAAAAAGAAGCCACACAGGTGACACTTTTTTGTTTGATATTATCAAAATTTAAAAAAAAATTGACGGAAAACAGTAAAAACTATGCAATATATTATATTTTAATTATAAAATAGTACTCTAAAAATATTGTGAATGTTACGTATTGCATATGAAAGAAGACTGTTGGTTTTAATTGTAACTTATGTTTTTTTTCTATAAAAACCATGTCGTTCCTTCTTTTTTGATGTTTGTTTTTGAATTAATATTGTATTAATAGCCATTTAATTTGACACTGATTCTTCAACATTTTTTCTTATTTCTAAAAGTATACTCATCATTAACTGTCAATAATACGACTCGTAATCATTAAGGATAAAACATATTTTGTCTAAATTCACCAAAAACAAACGGCATTACACATATCTGTCATTATAAGGACGACGTCATAACAACCGATACAAATTGGAATATAAAACGGGCGTTTTGTGAGTACCTTTGACTTTAGATCTTTAAGCCCGGAATGTAACCCACTACAACCGGTGTCATTATGAACTAAATATTATGCGGTAGGCATGACATATTATTGTAAAAACGACTATTCTATCGAATATTATTTTTTACGCTAACGCTGCAGCAATCCGAACTTCGTATCCGGGTACCTACCTATGTATTATTGTAGCTATAATGACGCCGTGTTTTACTTTTGTTTTTAAAATATTGTTATCGTTATATTATATTCTACAAAAGTACGGTCGACGTGAAAAATATATAATTTAAAATATGTGTGTGTATGTGTGTATGCTGCGGAACTATTATTTATATTATTTAATATATGTAGACACACTGACTGACCCCTTCGGACCGTGGAGGGGGGGGGGGGGTTGCAGAAATGGTATATACGCAGCGTTTCCTGTCAGCGAATTCCGCAGCCTATGTTTTTGCGTTTTTTAAACGATCGAAAAACACGAAAACAAGAGCATTATAAATGCGCATTTGTTTTTTCACTCCCCTTACGCACATTATAATATTATATACACGTGCACACAACACAATACTACGCGCGTCCGTGTACTACGCGTTTCCTGCCAGAGAGGGCGGACACTCGGAAGGTAATACTTGAATAAATCTTCAGCCGAACGGGAGAGGAAAAATACAAAAAAATATATATAAAAAAAAAAAAAAACAATCCTGCATATTGTTTTCCCGTATTCCAATACACACTGCAGCAGGTATATAATATATCCGTGACCCGGAAAAATAAGGGAAAAAAACACCCGGGCACACGGTTAATACCGTTGGCTTTTGTACAAGTGTTCGGCGGAAATTGAAGTCGTACATCATCCCCTCGCTCTGTCCACTACCCTACCGACCGCCCTCAATGCTCAACAGCTAGTATATACAGTCGGGGCTACACGCCGCCGCCTCCATCCACCCCTAGACCCGATGGGCGGCCGCAGTCGCACCTTAATATTGGCTCATTTGAGTGCATTACTCTTAAATAAGCTATATACGCGTACCCGCCGCCCAACACTATATACCTATACCTATACTCTTTAATTCGGTACGACGTTGTATTGAACATGATATATATATAAAACTGCGGCTCGACGGGGTGCGATGGGGGAACACTCTGTATTGGGGGGGGGTTGGAGGGGGTAGGTTTTTAAAGGGCAGTCGATTTCGGGATAATGTATATTATCTCCCAGGCATTCGTCTTCTACTGTTTCCCTCCCACATTTCTTTTCCATTTTAATCCACGCAATTTCTTATTCTTCTTATAAATAATACGCTTCTGCAGGTATAATACGGCTTAATAAAAACGTATATATATATTATACATAAACATAAATATTATTCGAGTATTATTCGCGTCTTTGATAAGAACGATTGAAAACGATAATATAGCTATCTGTTTGAGTGTTGCTGTTTCAATAGAGATGGAGAAATGTGAAATATTATTAAAACACTTGAAAGTTTGTCTGGAAACTCACCGGGAATGCAGACATTTAGATAAAAAGCTTATATTCGCGAAGACTGACAAATTTTAGATAATTTTTTTTTGTTTAAACACTATTATAGTTACTCGAAACTTACTATATGCACCCGACACAATATTTAAAATTTATTTCAAACTGTAATTTTCCTGCAATACAGCTTACATTGTTTTCTGACTCATCAATAAATATAATATGACATATAACGTATTTACGTGATATTATCCATTTATGGTTCATACAGTTTTAAAATTATCAAAAAAATATAGAAAACTTATCACATGTTTTGAGAAATCTTACAGGGTTAATGACCAATAATTTATATATTAATATGCTTATTAAAATATACTATAATTATCTAAAAGGTTCAGGGACTTTTTTTTCATATTAAATAAATAACCTGGTCAAATTAAAATGCTATTCGGGTCACAGAGAATATAAATCCAAAATTATATTTTGCATATTTTTTTTTATTATTTTAAGGTTTTTGATTATTAGAGCATATTATTTACGCATTATCAAGTTTTTACTTTTCACACCATTTTGCAAAAAAAAAAAACTGTTCATAAAAATGTAATTAAAATGCGTATATTATACACATATTGTGTATTTTTTCCCTTACGATACGCTCCGCGCTCTTAAATGGCGATAATAGTATTTTTTTTCTTTCACCTACATGGTGAATCACCAAACATACTCAAACCATTTGTACTTTTATGATTCATGAATTTAAATTCTGGTTTTTGGAATTTTTATCTTAGATTTTTTACGGTTTTAAGTAGTGTTCTGTGGTGGTACAAACATATTTTTCAATCGATAATCACACTCTTCTGTAAATAAATTGTAAAGCCTATGTATTTTTTTTAAAAATTTTTTTACAATTTTTAAATCACTACATGGAATATTCTTAGTACCTATACATAAATTAATAAATCGGAAACTACTCATTCAAAGTGCGATTTACATGCATCAAAAATGTAAAACAACCACCTGTTTACCAATAATTTTCAGTAGAAAATGATGGTTTTTATTTGATAGAATAATTTATTAAAACTTTTTTTTTTTGAGTGTCACTTCTTAAACGGCAAAAAGAGTATTTTATATTATGGCCCTTACACGAATACCTAAAAAATTGGAAAATCGGAATTTGAATAAATTAAATATAAAAGGAAAACAAGGGGGTAAGCACTGAGTATGCTCTTTGAATCCCAATGAATAAAAATAAATACATTTATACTAAAGGATTTATATTATAGGTGATGTTATGTTATTGTTTTATTTTAAAAAGATCGAATATAACACTGACACGGAATCTATTTCATTATACTAAACAAACATTAAAACAATTCAAAAAATACAAATTTCAATAACATTAATTTAAGATTGTTCTTAATCTAAAATATTTTAACTCATATAATAATATTACGTTTTGGTGTATATCTGGACACATACTCAGTGTGAATGTGTTTTAAAACTGCGAGAGGCTTAAACATAGTTAGTATTCTTTTTTTTTTAAATTAAAACGGGTTGGTTTTTTCCCGGACTTAAATATTATTTTACCGACCAAAATAAATTGAACATTTGACTGAGCCCCGAACACGCGGGTCTATCCGCGAGTGAACAATGAAAGTCAAACGGTGCTCTTTAAACCGAGAGTATAGCTGTAATTCCGCGATAAACGAGAGAGTACGGCCGACGTGATGACCTACTGGCAGAAAACCTAGTCTGCTGATCGTGATAACGGTCCAATAACGTCGTCGTCGTCGTTGTCGTAAGGGATTGTCGTAAAATAACTATTCAAACCCAATGAAGCGTCTAACTCGGTCTGTATAATGTTATTATTATACTCGTGTATATAATAATATACTTATACACGGGTATACCGCAATAGCTGGTTAGTAGACCCCAATTTACTGCTGCCTAGGTGCCTGGCGCATGGTACTTTTATTACTGACCAGTCGTCATAAAAGCTAACATAAAGCTCGAGTAATAATAATTATTAATAACCATAGGTACTTCTTTCTAATAACAAATACTCTTTTTATTATTATTATACTACAGTAGGTAAATACCCACCTACCTACTTAACTACCTAGTACCTACCTACGATTTTCGGAAATACCACCGCGGCCGTTACATAATATTTTGAATGTCCAACAGTAATGTTAGTTATGTACTAACAAAACTAAATTAATTAATTAATGATCGCCACCTCCCCCCCCCCTGTCAATCTTCAATCTCGTAGGGTCGATTCATTTTAGAATAATATATGAAAATATTGAAAAATTATAATTTATAGAGATAATATTAACAGTAAATATTACTAGTATAATACGCTTGGACAGTCTTCGGCAACATGTTAAAAACCGTTTTTTTTTTTTTTGGTACTAATTTGACTTGGCTCCTCTTTGATGTCAATACCGTTACTGCTCAAGAGTTCAAAATAAGATATCCTAAATTTTAACTATAATATTTAGGTACTTACCGAGCATAACTGTAAAATATATACGCTTTTGTATTTAACAAATAGTCTTACATCAGGTAGGTTATACTACTTGTTATATACGAACCGTATAAGGTAAGTGTAGACGATTAAAGAAAATATTTTTTTTTTTGTAACTAAATCCCGACTATTCTCTTTTTTTGGTAATATTATATTTTAGTTTTTTTCCTTCACGCGCACTCTAACCCGGCTTTCGTTTAGGTACAGACATTTTGATTCGAATACATTTATTGTTCATACGTTCTAGACACATCGGAATCGTCAAATCGTCAATAATTGATTATAACTCCGCTTTAAAAACGTTACCAAATTACAAAAACACGATATACCTACCTATATGCTTCATAAAATATGTGTGACACACAAAACACACACTCCACGGTACGCGAACACTTACTGATTATAAAAATAAAAAACTGTAGTGTTAATATACTGTGGGAATACTGTTGGTCAAAATTAGTGTGCTGACACACGTCATGGTGTCGTTTAAAAGTTTAGGTATTTTCGAAATGTCCGATTCTAATGTTGTCCGTCCGAAACGATCGACGGGATTGAACGTAGATAATAATGACTTAATTGTGACTATAGATAACGTGCTCGACAACGATTTCCGTGGCTTAACATAATTACAACTCAACGAATACACTAAATTGTAACGAAATAAATAAAACTCGATGACACGGAAAATGCGAATTTAAAGAATAAATATATTTCCTTTGTGTACACAGGTACAACTGCAGTACAACAAATTTAATTAAAATAAAATATCTTCTTTCAATGTTTTTTTTCTCGCAGTAGGTAAGGCAAAGTAAAATATAATAATAATTCACATTTACAGTGAACTTCAAATTTAAATAAGGTCATCAATTTTAATTTCTACAAAGAAAAGTAATTATATAATAAAAACTTTGTGAATATTATTATATTATGTATAATTTAATTCTACTTTCATTAAAAAAAAAATGTACCAACTCGATTTCTTGTTCTTTATCTTCAAAGATTTTTAAGAATAATAAACCTAATACTTTGAGCTGACATTTAAAATACAAATTTAAAATCATATCAAAATATTATTTAATATCTTAAAATTACTATGTTGAAACTAAAAATTAAATAATGGACGAAAATACTACGATGTATAAAGTTTAGAGTAACTGCAATTACTTGATTTCAAGATAATAATTTTTATTAACGTAATATGAAACAAAAAAATTGAGAAAAATTGAATTAAAAAAATAGCGCGAATACCTAAGAATAATTATTAGAAAACGGGCTCATCTGGACACGATTATGAAACAGTGCATTATTAGTTATTACCTACTATTATTATTACAATATCGCAATTTTAAAAAACCATTAGAATCGTCAGAAGTTATAATAAGTAATCAATTGTATTGATTAAAGGATAATATTCATAAAAAAAAATCAATTTTCTTGCATTTTCAAGTGTATAAAATAAATATTGGACATCCAAGCAAAAATTTAGTTTCCTGAATATTATGTTATAATATAATATTATTATTCATGTTCTAAAATGTAACAAAATCAATTTAGATAAAAACGGCTTTGCAGGAAATTTAAAAGTCTCTGATATTTCTCGTAGGTACATAAATTACGATTTGCTTCAAATATCCAATAAGAGGGTTTTTTTAAACTTTTAACGCAATCATATTATACAGTATAACCAATAATATAAAAATCGGTTTAAAAAAAATGGAAAACAAATAAATTTTAACTATCTTTAATTTATACTACAATTATTAGACGCATTTAACTAGAAATAATACTAGCGAACATTATTTGAACGTAGATAAGCAAAAACTAACTTACATGTGAATATTAATAATATATTATTATTATAATCTATTTAGGTATTTGCTTTGTGATGAAAGGCCATCGATTATGTTTTACGTAATCAAAACAAACGCATTAAAAAAGTCAATCAATGCAAATAGATATTATAATTTATTGATAGTGTACTGCGATAGATCCTTAACCCGTGATCACTCGCACGCGGAACAGTGTTCCGCAGATAAGATAATTTAGTTATTTATAGAAAACGTGTTGGGTTTATCACAACAGGTATAATGTATACCTTTTATTATCACATTTTGAAGTTATTATACTTGGTAAATTAAATTCTCTGATTATTTGTAACGGAGATTTACTGGCGATAAGTAGTGCGTTGTCTATATTTCCGCCACCATTTTTGTCTATATTCAATGCCACTCTTGTAAAAGATTTAAATGATTGGTAATAAAGTAAATATATTTTGTGTTATTTATATCAACAAATACATAATAAATAAAACTGAAGGTACATTTTATGTAATTTATTAGTTTTATAAATATTTTATGCAGTTTTATCGAACGCGGAATGTAAGTCCGCGTGCGAGTAGCTACGATTGGGAACGTCATGCGAGTGATCTCGGGTTAAAACTAAAAATTAAAACTGGTTTGAATGTTATATTTTAAGATTTACTCGGACGCGAAAACTGTTTCAAATTATTGCTTTTTTATTGGGGAGTTTCTTGTTTGAAAACTGGTTTAATTTTTTGGATTTCTGGTTTCGTGTCCGGAACTTGATTTAATTTTTCCAGGGTTACTGGGTTTTCAAACCCAGCTGGTAAAGCTATACATCCCGTTTAGATTTATTGACGAATATTTTCGTTTAAAGCGGGAAACTTTCGAGGAATAACTTTTAGCTTTTATTGTATACATAGCACATTTACATTTACCTTATCAGTTTGTGACTTCCGTATAATCCATACAAACAAAATACTATACGAGTTTGATTATTATTATTATTATTATCATCATCGTTATTGTTGTTTATTACTCTTATATTATATTTCATGAGACATGAAAGGTCAAATAGTGGTATGCCGTGCATTTGTATACTCGTATTCGAAACGTTTTCAACAACGAGTAAAGTCGTTAAGCGTTTAAGTAGCTACAGGTATATAAAAAATCATAATTCATATTAGTTATTAGTACAGTCCATTTATATTAATATTAAGAACGCGATTGGATCCGATTTCATTAAAAACAACCTATGACTATAAAGGCGCCTAATCCATTGTCAAAACGAAAAAGTACTTACATAACTATTATTATTATATTTTTAATATTCAATAACAATATAGGTTCATTCTATATTTAAATGTAACAGTTATGTTTAATCGGTATCTTTATAATATTAGTAAACGCAATAAATTATCAATGTTAAAAACTACAGTGTTGTAAATTTAATAATAAAAAAAAAGGAAATATATAATATATTATGTAGTGGCCTAACATTAAATGCTGTTGTGACATTTATTTAACACGTGGCCCCTACGGTAAAAGAGCTGCGACATTATGTCTGAGCGTTATCGGTAAATGGAGCGAAAGAAAAACAGATCAAAGAAATCGGTACACGAAATAGTGTACACATTCTATCGTGATAAGATGGGTTTTGCTTTTAATAATTTACTGCCCCTTTTGTAGATAACCTTTAAGTCAGTTGAACGGAAATTGGAAACATTTTCCATTTCCATTTTCTCCGCGCACCAAATAGTATAATATTATGGTTCGTGCTCCAGAAGCGAGAGTTGAACCGCTCATAATTAAATTAAGAGTTTTATGAATACATCACTACAATACAAGACAAACGATTGGCGTGATAATAATAGTAGTGGTAGTGTTTGCATGGTTATAATTATAAATGGTTGAAGGAACTGTGATAAAATATTTTAATTCTAAATATTGAAACGTACGATTTTTCAATTGTTTTGTTATCATTAAATTATGTAAATAATCAATGACATATCACATCACTGTTCGTATAATATATTTCTACATCATTTAACCGTGACTTTTGAACAGATTTTAACTCACAAAATAATACAATGCATTATAATGTTTAACAATAGTAATAGTAATGCTCGGGTGTCAACAACTTTTTATATAGTTGAACTTCATCATTTTACTCTACACAAATATTTGTATTAAAATGTACAACATTTCCTATTCAAAAATGTCAATGGTAAGCATCGGTGTCTGGGACGGGAATGGTGCGCAGTGTTATGATTATCTCGAAGGTTAATGAAAAATTTAAAAATTGGATGGTAACTGCGGCTATGAAGTTTACGGCGCTGGGAACATGGTATTGCAGCGGTGGTGATTGGTTAACAAAACTACCACACGAATTGCTTCGCGTAATTTATTCACTGTGTATAGTCTCAACCAGGGTCGGCCCATCTTAGTTTTCCATTAAGGTCAATATTACCCTCGGGGGAGGGGGGTTACTTACTATACACCCATCCGACGGTCTCTGTTCGTTTTTTTCCTTCATATTTTCCATTTTATACATTTTTTAATGCCATGCAAATTCGGGGCAAATATCCTTTGCCGAGGGGAGGCGTTTGTGAGGCGTGTTAATAAAAGATAAAGGGGTCATCGCGGCAGTATTTGGGTACAGATTCCTGTTTGGATAGATCGGCCGGGAGTGTCGGTAAGTAGTGAACGGGTGGGGGGTCCGTGTCCCTGGTATTATGCAAAAACGACCCGCAACCGCTTTCATATATTAATATTATCATTAGATAATACAACTTTGGCCTGTTGATAACGATAATAATAATCATAAATATTCAGTGATGGCAGGACATAGAACGGTATGTGTCCGCTCTTTCTCACTCGCTCTCTCTCTCTTTTGTCCTTACCCAATCTAATTTGGGTAAAAGGTTTCATCTATGTATTTTGACAATCTATATTCGCCCAATTTCTCATTTCAAGTAAAGAAACGCGACTTGTATAGCTTACATTTATTTGATTTGTAGAAAAAAATCAATTTTTAATTTCCATAAAAAAGCTGAAAAAGTTTTGTATACATTATAACTTACATAACTCTCATAATATAACATTGATGCCAATTAAACATAAAATATAACAAAAACATCGACATTTTATGTTTTAATTTCGACCGTGGAATTAAGGAACTAAGCAAAGACAATTGAGTTATTTGCACAAATTGTTTTCGGTCTAATTTGTGTTTTGTAATACATACACACCGCCGACCGTATCAACTTTCAACCCGAAATGCGGATTGCGTGTGTTCAATGTTTGCTCAGGACTTTGGTCAAACTAAATGGCAAATTATTAAAAGGCGATAATTAACGTGAACAGGTTGTTGTTGATGTTTGTCAGATCTTGTGTGTCAATATATATCTACCTCCACTCAACTACCACTCCGACATCACAATTATAAGACACCTGGGGGTTAGGTGTCCTGACCTAATCATGCTGCGGCAGCTGTATGCGTTAGTTCTGATTTTTGGATTGGAATTTGATTCGTGAAGAAACCGATTATTTTAATATAGATAATATAGGTATTAAACAATATTTTCTTTCTGAATCATTCAAAAGTATAAAAAGTTTACTACTCAATAGTCAATTATTGAAATGTATTATTTAGATCAAAAATACAACCGCATTTAGTATAAAATAATATCATTATAGCCACACATATTTTACACACATGCAATCAGTATAAATTATTGAAAAAACAAAAAGTAAATTTATTATGGCAACAAAAATTTTAAACTGCCTGTCAAGGTGAGTACTGGATGAATAATTTCCGTCTTTTGAAGGTAAAATTTCATTAAAAAGAAAAAAATAATAATTTACTAAGCCTACTTGCACTTTGTACGGTAGTTGTAAATTGTAATGTATAATAATAAAAATAAATAAAACAGTTCAATTTACTCAATAATGTAGTTCTTAAAAAGATCCAAAAACTCGAGAGGAGTCGATGCGCAGATGAAAATAAATATTATAAATATTCATTGTTTTTTTTTTTAATTTAATTTATCAGCTATACCTATATTTATATTTTGTAACATCCGTCACCCGACACACGATAACTCTTTATTCACACGGTGAAAAATAATAATACGAATATTGTTATTTTTAAATCATTTTGATTTGGCTTAGGTTGCATGTACCAGTTTTTTTATAACGATAAAAACGAAAATAAGTAGATACGTTTTAAGTTACTCGTGGGATTTCGGAGGATGAAAAAAAAATACGTTATAACGAGTAAGTAACGAAATGTTTTTTTTTCTCCGCATGGAAATAATAAAATAAATAAAACCGTTGTACAAAGGTTATTGGTAGCCGAGTAAATTTTGAACGCACGCATGACTTGATCCAAGCTCATACGCATATGAAAACATTTATATGACGTGTACAAGTGTACTACATAACCCTCTCTACAGGGAATATAGATATAACATGAGGGTATACTATATACAGGGTGAGTCACTGGAATAGGGTTGAAAACAAGACGGGTTTTTTTCTGAAATTGGGATGCGAGGGGGGGGGAGGTTTGGAAGAGCTCGAGATAGCGCAGTTTAGTTACAACCATATGGAGGACAGTGCCGTTTATCGCGGGTTCGCGTACAAATTTTGCGATGAGGTAAGCTGCAGAAACTGCATTCTTAGGTACAGCTTGCAGCTATTTCGTTAGAACCGCGCAAGGTACACATTTACGTGATTAAATATGACATAATGATAATTTGGACAGCTATTTTTAAATCAGTTGTGGTCGAATTGAAAAGTGGTTAAATTCTAGACAGGGATTGTGGCCTGAATAAAAAAAAATATGCGTATCCACTGGGTATAGGGGGTGGTACACTCATGGTCCGTTCCACGACCAATTAATAAATCTCAAACATAAACTCACTAGGTATGTCTTACAAGGTGATTCTTTTATCGTGAACCACGATGCAACATCTCGGGGGAAATGGGGAATACGAACAAATTGTTGTTTTTTTCAAACGATCAAACTCACAATTTTTCTATGATAAGACTGGTGCAAATACAACTAAACATTTACGAAAAGCAGTCTATGATTCTTCATATTTTCTACAGTCCGTTATCCCGAGGTTCACGATAGGAAAAAAATCATCCTATAGCCGTACGAATATACAAAATATAATATGCGACTGACTACGGACGAGGGTGTCAGAGTGGCAGAGGAGCACTGCAGCAAAGACCGACGAAAGACAATCGTGTAAAACGGTTTTTCGCGTTATTCCCGAACGTGTCGTAATTTGACATTTCCACACGCGCAAAACCCCGTACGCTATAGGGACTGCCTTGTGCACCTTCGTGAGTTTTCGGTTGGAAAAATAGGGCTCCAAACAGACTCGGCGCGGACGAGGAAAGGCCGTGTACAAGACTCAACAACCTTCGAGACGGCAAAAACTTTGCTCGCAATTTAATTATATTATAATATTAATGATAATCGTATTCATACCGTCGGTTGTTATTATAACTCGGACTCTTTAAAATAGCATACTATCTGGTTTAACATATTATGAAATAACAAACTTAAAGTTATCCTCAAGCAGTCAACTCTGCCGTATCCCAAATCACTAAAAAATACCCGAAAAATATAAAATAATTATAATCAACCGCCTTTGAAATCGGCCACAATCGAATCACACATAATACGGACACCTCGTAACAAAGGAAATCCCAACCCCAATTACCCCATGTTCAAACTGTTTAATGTTAATAAACCGATATTAATTTATTACAATAATTTTCAATTCATATCTCATAATCTCACTATCATATTATTGTGGACCTAAATTTTCTTTAGTCCTTAGTACACTAAGTTTAATAAACAATAGTTCAAATTTCGTTTTAGATACATGAACATTTAAGAAATGTAATCTGCTTACAATTAACAGAAAAAAGGGTGATTCGAAATTTTAAAAATAAATTTATTTCCACACATCTCTTTTTAGATGGTACAAAAAAATCTAAGTATTTGAAAATCTGGTTCTTAAGTATACTTAATAATTCCAAAAATGTAGAATTTTAGTATATTCATTATCAAAGGAAAACAATCGGTTGACCCTACTTGGTGAATCAACCTGTATACCAACATGAATGTATTAAATAATTGTAACATTTTAATAATTATTCTGTTGTTGATGTAACGAAAACGTGTGAAAATTAAAATATATTAACGAGCTCGGCACTTATACGTAGAATTGATTTGCATTAAGTACAAAGGGATCAGATTCAATACGTCGATCAGAGAAATTTGCAAGGTTATGCGACAATTAAATTAATCACATTTTAATTTAATGTGAAAATAACAACCAGGAAAATATAGAATAATATTTAATAATTTATATTTAAAAGAACAAAACTTCGATATAGTTTAGAGTTGCAATAAATTATTTCAAAATATTATGAACATTTTTTCCTACACCAAAAATTTATAAAATTGACTGAATTGTATATTATGAGTTTGCAATTTATGTAAAATATATTATTATTATTATTTTTTTTTTTTATGAATAAGATAAATATTAAGAGAACCATTCAGACTCAATATAGATATGATAATTGTATATTATGCGAATACAAATTAAAAGTAGTTTAAATCTAAAGACTCAAAAAAGAATATCATCATCTACTAAAACAGAACAGTTCAAGTACGTTATATCGAAGTAGGATCTATTTGATTCAACATCAAAATATGTGTCAAGTGCAAACAAAACTGTTTGTTAATGGTCAGAAAAAAAAATCATACAGGTATAATATTTGATTTCTAGTAACATACGGAATATATAAAAAGTACGTGACAGTCATTCTTAATCCGTAAATCTTACTTACGAGTTAATCAAGTTTTTATCTCGTTGATTAATAGATATTAACAGTAACACCCATATGTCTGCTTTATTTTTTTTTAAATTAAATATCTCCATACTTAATTACACTCACATAATATATATTGTTTTGAAAAGATCGGTACATCGTATTTAGACGAGTGGAGTTGTGCATCGATAATTAAGAAACAGTTCCCTACTGTTTGAACTTGGTCGGGTAATCGAGTGCGTTTTACGAAAATGTCAAATGGACTACTCGGCATCACAATTTGTAGCACGGGTGTTTATTCCAAAATTTGAATTTGGAATTCTACCTAAGAGCAAACAAGCTGGACATTAACTAATTGGAAAGTTAAAGTCGAGCATAAAATGTACTCTTGGAGAACTTCCTAACTTCACTAGTTGGCTTTAATTTATAATAAACTTAATAACTTTCTTACTCGACGATTTGAATTGAATACATACAATTATTCAATTTATTGAACGTGTTAAAAACCAAAAGTAAATCGTTATTTTTGTAAACACTGCAAAAATCTCAATGTTTCGTACAACGAGCGACTGCCCACTGCATTATAATTGAGATACAAGATTTTCAAGGAAGTAATTGGAGTGTATCGATACGTATCGGATCACAATTTATAATCGACCATTAAAGATATTATATGTGAGTTTCATTGTAGCAAAACGTATCGACCAGTATCGGACTCACGGACCTTGATACAAGTCGATTCGTAAATCATGTGCGTATCGATCCCTATAGTATTTTTTCATCTTAAAAATGTTGACAGTATTTTGTGATAAAAGTTACATTTCACATTATATTATATTTCTTGCAATACACGGATAAATCGAGTTAAAGGTAGCGGTAAAATGCTGTAAAACACACTATTATATTAACGTCCACCACCGTACTCAATTAAATTAATCAAACATCGCAAATAGTTTTAATCAGATACCTAATTAATAATTTAATGTAATACTTTACATTTTAATTAACGGGTAAATTAACTTATCATTTTAACTAAAAATAAACTAATTTCCTAGCTATTATTTCAATTATTAAGTTATTGTTTTCACGAACCAATTTTCTATCCGAGTTAGGCAATTTAAAAATAAACTTATACTCTAAATTAATAATTTTTCTATTAAAGGCAGCATAACTTCAACTAGTTGAATAAACTGTTAATGTTCCCATATTTAGGCTAAGTGCAATCTGACGCACAATCCACCCGAAAATGTCCATAAACCACGACAATCGTAGAGAGACCGAAAATATATTATATACTTGTCGTAAATCCGTTTACCGTTCCTTTCCCATATGAATGTGGCCTGCATGACGACGCCCTGCCGTTAGGATTCTTATTTTTTATAAGGTTAATCGTCCACGTCTCTATATCATGTACGTAAGTCGACGGAACAGCCGTGTCGCACATGAACGGAAATAACCCGACGGGAGGAAAACGTTTTTCTATTTTTTTTCTCAACCTAACGTGATAATAGTATCATAGCAGTGTTATATGTGCTCGCAGCGATTTCCCGTTCCGCCTAGCGATGTTTGTATATATATATATATAAATAATAATATATTATTATATAATATCTTTTACGCCATTATTCTCGCTGGCAGTTCCCACTCGAAACTTTAACGCAATTTAATGCGACGAAATGGTAATAAAGTTTTTCCCGTAGGCTGCAGGCACTCGCGAGTGAAAAACAAAACGAAAAAAAGAAAATCACGATTTATATATATATATATATATATTGGATACATAAAGAGTGTATATATGTGTGTGCACGTGTGTATACAAATAGCTTACGGGTCTGAAAGTTCTAAAAATAAAAGTTTCGGACCAAATGCAGTTTTTTTTTCGGAAAATCAGTTTGTTTACGCGATCTCGAGTTTCTGTTAAAACAAAAAATGATGAAAAGGAAAACCTTCGACCATTTGACTTGACCAACTTTTTCAATCCCAAACCAAATTATTTTTTATTTGAACACTGCCGTCAGGCTTCAGACACCTCCGGCTTGACAGCTCATCGGTTTATTATATTAAATTATTATGTACCGTCCGATTGTTGGATATTTGATAATAAATTCAAGTTTCGAGTGACCAACCACTTTTCATATCAAAATTTAAATTGATTTAGGCATTTTTTTTTTATTGGCAGCTATATCATATTATTTATTTAATGTTTAAGGTTCAGCACTATAATACATAAAGGTATACAATTTTGGTTATTGAATAATAAACTTAATAATTGATTATAATATGAATGTGTATACGAATTATTTACAACATGATTCAAAAATATTAAATTTGAATTTGAATGGTGATGAGATCTACATTTGAGATAGACATTAATCGCCTTGTTGGCTCATTTTCCATATAATTACTATACAGGATTGGAGAATTAAAAGGGTGCGAGAGAACGAGAAGAATATTGAGGAACTTCGAAGTTAATTAGAGATAGAAGAACAGGAGAACTAATAGAATTTGATAGATACCTATTTAAGAATTTTATACCTAAAAAACAAGTATGTCTACGGTCCGTTAACTAAACATAATCTATAGTTGGTTTGTGACAGAAGTAAAAACATGAGGAGGACATGGAATGTTAAGTATGAAACTTGCAAAGTTTAAAACCTTCCACTGTACTCTCTAAAACTGACGAGAACCAAAAGCAGTATGCGAATCCCAAATTATTGAACCATAATCTAGCTTTAACAAGAGCACATAATAATTTATTAACCAAATATCTTAAGATAAATTCCTAAGCCAATCTCATAGCAAACCCGAAAACTTTTAACGCTTTGCTGCATATCATATCAATAGGTTGGGAGCCAAAAAAATGCCGAGCTTAAAACCTAGATCGTTAACGTAACTATCAAGTTGAAATCCAGAACGCATATTATTTTAAGAAAATAGCATAGGTGATCTGCTCTTTGTATTACGTCTACGTTAAAGCCTTAAATTGGGGGATTTTTTTTTTTTAGTGATTAGCGTAATAGATATTTTGAAGTATTAAATTAAAAGAATATCTCGCATACCATGGAACTGCCTTCATAGTCATTGGCAAAACCGAGTAAGTGACCATGATGTAACTAAGCAAGACACTTCAAATATTATTGACACACAGCAATTACAAAAGTGGATACAAGTGGGCCACCCTGTGGTTATTCAAATTACGTTATACATATTAGATTTAAAGCCGAAGACTAACCAATTTGGTATCTGTTTTCAAGATACAATATTAACCATGGTAAGAGCGGCTTACCGAAATCAGACTCTTTAAGAACTTTAATAAAAACGCGTTATTGAGTTTCGTGTAAATAATATCAAAAAGCGACCTCTTTTCGAAGAATTCATACACAAAATGACCAAACACTAAAATGCACGTGGTAGAGTGCCTTTGTGAAAAATCACGCTGTTCTTGAGTGACAATAATTATATTAATCGGTAGCTGAATGGCCTGAATACAGATTAAGAATAACGTTTCCAATATTTTTGTGAAATAAGATTTTTCGGAAATTGTTCTGTAATTTGAGACAAAATATGAATTGTGTGCATTAAAGGTTGGTGTTATATAATAAATTATTATATACTGCAAAGTAAGTAGTTATCATTGTATAGTTAATGCCATAGATCAGTAGCAAATTATATTTTTTCGTTTGGTTTGTTTTATGACGTCAAAATGTGGTAAAGTTTTGATAATATTGTATCAAAGCATAACATTTTAAAACTTTTAATTCGCATTTTTTTGAAAAATTTTGAAATTCTGATTTTTTTATTGTTTTAAACTTATACTTCATTCATTTTTTACATATTTTATATAAAACAATTTGTTTGATTGTGTGAATTAATATGAGTACCTATATAGTATTATTACTTTCTTGATTTTTAATTAAGTGAGTATGGTAATTGAAATGAAAAAAGTCTTAATTTTGAAAACTTCAAGAATTTGTAATAAATGGGAAAATAATAAAAATGTAACTCAGTAATAATGAGTAGGTGGATAATTAAGCTAGCTTTAATATAAAATATTAATGAGAGACATCCGATATCACACCCAAGCGGTATAACGGTTTGAATCCACAAAAACGTCGGCGTTAACAGTCCCAATTTTTTAAAGTTTTTTTCTTAACCACGATAGCTAGAAAGTTGGTTGATAGCTCATTAAAAAGAGATTATCAAGTTAGCACAAAATTTGAAATTAAAATTCTTTTAAAAAAATTATTTAATTTTTCACAGTTGAAACAAGAGTTATTTTTCGCTAGATTTTTATTTAGCGGAATGTGTTCGGGGTCTTGTTAGATTCACATTAGCTAGGAGAAGTGCAGTAACGATTTTCAGAATTTTATCTTCGATCGTTAATTCACTACAAAGCTTTAAAACTGAAAAATATAAAAAAAAGACCAATAAAATGTGTTTTAATTTTGTTTAAAATTCTGTAGTGAATTAACTATTAAAGATAAAGTTCTGAAAATCGTCACTGCACTTCTCCTAGCTAATGTGAATCTACCAAAATCCCAAACAACAAAATCCGTTCTCCGGTTTCGGAGATCTATTTCACTAAATGAAAATGAAAATGATTTTTTTTTTATCTCTGACAATTTCGGTTTAATCTGCATATTGTAATAAAATACATACATATTACATACAGTTAATATATTTCTAAAAATTAAAAACCAAGAAAGTTTATATTTCGATCTCTGAATTGGCAAGTGGTTTTTTTTTTGTATTCAATGCGTTTTTTTGTGCATTTTGTTAAGTTTTGAATGAATTTATTGCACATTGGGTGGTATTTAAAATACATTTTATTTATACACTCATAACCATAGTTAATAATTATTGATATTAACTTATCCTATAGAAACTTACAATATTCTGTAAACCTACAACTAACAACGTCCTGTATGAGTTAAATCCGTTTAATTTCTTTTCCATTAAAAAGTACAAACGGAATTAAATATTCATTATGATATTTTTTCGTTTAAAAAGTACTTAATCGTTCTCTGGAATTCTCTTCAACCGGCAGGTTTTTCTTAAAAATGCAAAGAAACAACACTTCACAAATAAATAATTAAAAATCGTTTTTCAAAATAGTATTGTAGAAGATTCATAACAGGAAAAAAAATGTCTTTAAAACAAAAACATGCGCACTGCTACTGTAACTTGCATATTATTAAAAAAAATTGTAGGAATATAATTATATTTCAGTTTATATTCTTATTGTCTATGATTTTGACTAAGTAATAAAGATGTGATACGGAGTTACCATATTGTTAATTATAATAAAAAAAAAACCCATACACAGTTTAAGTGTTATTCGCTAGTACTAAACATTTTTATGACGTAAGTTTTGTTGACGTGATTTAAGATTAAGAAGATCTTTCTTTATTATAAAACAATGGGAATGATACTGCCAGTAAATATAATTTTATAAAAACTTTTGTCCCAAATCACAGTATAAAATAATGTACTTTTGAATTAATCACGAAACTTTTGATTTTATAATCGCATTGAACAATCAAATGGTATAATTTTCGGTTTTATAATATACTATTTTAAGTTTTCAAATAATATGATTAAATTTTACGATTTTTGGCGAATAAAAAATTATAATTTGAACGCAGTACAGTTTTGAACAAATTATTCAAATATAATATAATCGTTAATTTTTTTTTTTTTGTATCTTTATATAAATAAACATATTATTGGTTATTCTTTCTTCTATAAAGTACCTAACAAAAATCAGTTGCTTGCATACGAAACATGTTTACTTCTAAGCCACATCTATGAAAAATGTGTTTACGCTATTGACATTTCTGTGTACACATACATATTTATAATATAATACCTATTGCATTTATTATGCATCCGTGAGATTAAATGTCATAAGGAATAATATTGGCCAAAGCGTGTATGTTACACATACGTTATAAATGGACATTCTAATTACCAATACATTATATAAATGTATATCTCCACACAACCAGAAAAAAATATTATGAATATTTTCAGTTTGAATTTAATTTTCTAATGTTTTGTGACTCTCGAATAACAAAATATATCACGAGTACGCATTTCGGTTTTTACAATATTGTGAAAAAGGGATTTGGAAGTCTGTAAACTTTCCTTTTTCATAATTATCAGATTAGTTTCAAAACTCAAAACAAATTAGTAATAAAATACTTTACATGTTCGTTATATTTGTGGCATTGAAATCAAAGGATATAATTCATACTATTTTAATTAGTTAAATATCACAATTATGGAAATGAAACTGAAACTCCTAAAATATCGGAATTGTTAGTTATTGGATTAGTTTGATAAACTTCCTTCGGGAATTTGTAATCATGACAGGAGTTCTCTAATATCTTTCAAAAGTTAGAGTTGTCTCTGTCTGTGTTCAAGTCCTTAAGTGGTAAACTTTTCAAAGCCTCCGTCAAAAGTTTAGATTTAAAAACTATAAAATTGAATTAATTTTTTTTGTTTCGAATACAATTGTAATTAAGTTACGATTCTAGTATTGACCTCATTCTGAATGGGTAGCTACTAGCTAGTTAAAACAAAATATACGATCATTTCACGATTTTTAATTTATTGTTTCGCGTTTATTTCTTGGCTAATTATTGCTATTGAACTCGAGTTAAAAGTTATATAGTCAAAATAATTTTTGTAGTCACATTAGCATAAAACTGTAATAATAATATAATAATAATAATAATAATTTTATAATCATATATGCTCTTACGGAAACAATACCCAGTGGACACAATAACGTTTAAATAACAAACCATTAATTTATCTACGGATATAGAATGGTAACGTTTTTATTAGACTGTTTTATCTACAATCGTGGGCCACAGAGAATCGTTTTTCGAGTGTAGTGGTAAATAATCATTTTAAATGAACGCTGAAATGAAATGTTCTTTGAACGTATATAATTATGTAAGAGGTAACCACTAACCGCTTATTAAAATTGTGATTTGTACAGTTGTTTAAAAAAGTGTAATACGTTAATGACTCGCGTCAGCGTGCTAACCTTATGAGGGATCCTAGTTAAGCTTCTGTAACAAATTTTCAACCCCCTACCCCTGTTTAAAAAAAAGCAAAATACTTCCACCTCTACTGTTATATGTGCGATACGTATTTTTAACAAATTCTAAATTATTGGTTTGATGTATTATCGGTTAATTCCGACACTTTACGATTTTCGATAAAAGTTCACTGCCGATCCCTTGGGGTCTTGTAGCAATAGTTTAAATAACTCTTTTTTTACCAGAGACACCAGCTATGTACAGAACTGTCAAAACTATATAATATAGAACTGACGTTGATCGAGTTGCATTTTTTTTTTAGTTTTTATCAAGCTCGCATTTTTTTGAGGGTAATAAAAAATGACCCATTTACGAACGTAAAACAAAACAGTGTAGAAAAAAATCCTAAAATCATAAAATTACTATTTACTCATTACCCTTATAACACTAATAAATAATATTAATAATAATATAGTATAAAATAAATAATATAAATATAAATATATTTCATGGGAAGACGTGTTCTAGACCATTTATAATAATAATAGTATTTTCCATATTATTCCATTATAAAATATACATCCCTAACTCAAGACACGCATAATTTCCATTACACATGAAATAACTATTTTCTTTTTTTAAACGAAAGATCTACCAGTAACATGCCGGTTGGGGCCTTCTAACGATTTCTAATGTTTTCTTAAACGGATTCTAATTAATTGTTGTAACTATATTATAATGGTTGCTGCGGTCTTAATGCATTCTTTAACTAATTCAACTTTAACTTATTCTTTAACTTCTTTATACTACAGATAAAGACGACACTATAATTATTATTAATTATAGATCAAATTGTTTACAATAACAATAATTATAATTGTGTTGAAAATAATAACATTCCGGTTTCTTACCTTGTTCGGCGACTGCTTGCTGGCGAACAGCACGTCGTACACGGCGCACACGGCCAACACGGTCAGTCCGGTCTCCTTGGCCAACATGGACGCGGCCGCCATGAGCACGGTGGCCGCCAGGCAGGCCCACTCCCGGACCGCGCAGCACTCGGTCACGCCGCCGGGCAGGCCGTCCAGGTCGCTGGAACACGTGCCCAGGCCCAGGGCGGCGAAAACGGTGCGCACCGCCGAGCCCAGACGGTACGTGCGGCGGTGGCAGCCGGCGTCGCAGCACACGACGCGCCGCCGTGGGTCCGGCGTCCTGTCCCGGTGCTTGACGTGCGCCGTGTAGCACAGGAACGCGGCCAGGTAGAACAGGCAGGCGAGCAAGTCGGCGCGGCCCACGACACCGGCCACGGCCTCGGCGTGCACCGGGTGGACGGCGAACACGGCGGCGGCGGCGGCGGGCCGGCGGCCGGGCATCAGCGTCCGGTACACGGCGTACACCAGGTACGTGACGGCGCAGTGCAGCAACACGTTGGCCGCGTGGTAACCCTTCGGGTCCAGGCCGCCCGTCCAGTGGTTCAGCCGGAACGAGGCCACGCACAGCGGCCGGTACGAACCGTGCGAGCTGCTCGACCCGATCGGCGTGCCCCAGAAGTCGTTGGTCCAGATGTCGGTGAGCGGTGCTGCTCGCGTCACGTCTGGGTTGTTGACGATCGCCCGACTGAAAAAGCACAAAACACAAATCGCATTATTACGTGTGAATTATACACAATGGCTGAGTTCAACAATTTCGTTTTTTTTTCTATATAAAATTTAATATTTAACGACGCGTATTTATTATCTGATGATAATAAAATCCCCCCAAAAAATGTCACTCTAGTTACCTATCTCTTTAGACTTAAGTATACTATAGTGGTTCATAAACATCATTAAAATATGGCACAAAAATAGATGAACTTATGTTTGCATAACAATAATAATAAAAAATTAAGTTAACAGATCCATATATTTTATGTAATAAATATGTAACATGGATGGGTCACTTAAAGTTACTAGAGAGCCAATTTTTTCGAATTTTAAATTTTAGCGGCTCAGAACATAGAAAGCAAGAACTGAGATCATTCAAAATAACTATTTATAATTAGGGTTTATTTTTTATACTTTTTACAACTTGTTTGATGTGAGTTTTGGGGATGTGTCTTCAGATTTTAACGCAGTAAAATCAACTTCTATTTCGAAATTAGAAACACGATCTACAGTTATTTGTAAGACGATTTCATTGTTTTGATTTGATATGCTTTATATAGAAAGTGTAGCACGAACCAGATGAAAAGGGTATGTGAAACGAAACAAGAACTAATTTACTGATAAAGTTAAGTCATCGTATAAACAACAACAGTACAACATATCTGCTGGTAGATGTGTTACTTTGGTATATCAATTGTAAACCTGGGAGATTATTTACCCGATTGAACCCGATTTGCCCAGTGTTACTGAGGTTCGGGGTCGTAGTTTTCAAACGACACTAGCCGTTGAAAATGTTTAAATCTTTATAAATATACTTTTTTTATAAATAAAAATGTATTTTGAAAACTTATAACCTGTATATTTATCGACACATTATAATACTATATAAATGTTTTATTATTATTCTATAGACATGATAAATACGGAGTCACATTAGTCGTTCAGTGGATATCATCATCGTAATATAATATAATATATTAATATGTAATAATAAACATCATCATTTTCAATATTTGGGACAGTGACAACAAACAGACCAAGCTCGTTGTAATAATAATATCATACAAAACGAAATGATTTCGAGTTTGGTACATCGCAGACCGAATCTTCGCGTCATCTTTGACCGCCCGACGCAAATAAGGAGCATGGCGACGGAATGGAAAAAGTCGTGCGGCCAGACGACTGACCTTTTTCACGCAATGACTTAACCGTCTCAGAGTTTTTTGGAAACCACCCAAAATCCACCGAAAAAAACGTTCCAAAACTATCATGACTCGACGTAGTAAGCGAAAACGTGCTGCATGAGATAAATCACGAACCGGAAATGTTAGCGATGGTGTGTCAGAAGAAGGTCGTGACAGTGACGCTCGCGACGAACTCGAAAGGATATTGTTCGTGACGAACTTTTGTGTCGGACATAATATAATAACATTTCACATTATGCGAAGAATCGGGACTCTGCTTCGAAGTAGTCGATTACGTCTTATGGCCGAGGACAACCAAAAATGACCAGTGCCAATATGAATTCGATAGGATTAAAGTCATACAGTGGCCACAGGCACGTGTACAGAAAACAATTTGAGGGGGATTTACTTAAGTTATGACATGAGTAATATTGACATTTTTTTAGTATAATCTTAAATTATTATAATATCCAAAGATTGTATTCTTATACCAAATATATTGTAATATATTATAAATTAAGATTTATATTCAAGCATAAAACCTCACTAGTGGAGCTAATTTGGAATATCATTGTATAACATCTTTAACGTCAAAATCACAATTCCGGTAAATATTCATCAGAGACAACTCAGGTCCAGCAGTACAACCTTGTTCCATTCGATTCCGTAAATAAGTTTGAATGTAGAATGTAAAAAAATGTATAAAAGTGTAGAAAAATAACATTCTGCCGTGGCAGTCGTTGTTTTCTAAAACATTTTGGTGGGGTTTGGGGACGGTGGGTCAACCACCAATCTTCTTCCAACCGCTACGTGACAGTTTAGTCATGATAATATTATAATGTGTACCGTTAGAGAACATTTATCATTATCGTTTTGTCCGTAAATCTGTAAAATTATATGTTGACGATGAGTATGTATAAATCATGCCGTGTACCTCTCTATATACTTCAAAATGTCTCGAGAATTTAATAATAATGCGAACATTCGAGACACAAACAATCCGAATGCTGCGAAGACAAGTGCTCGCGCAGCAGTGAATGCGAACTTGTTAGTTGTTTGTTCGTCATTTAAGTGGCACAAAGTTCATTTTTATTGTACTTAAAGAAAGCTCGAGTGTGTTATACTAAATTGAACGAACTATACGTTACTAACGAACAAATTATTCGACGATCAGATTACTCAACTATTATGCTGCTGCTGCAGTTACTGCAACGTATCATCAGTGTTTTTGCACTCGAAAATAATTGTTAAACATTATGAATACGATTTTATCATTTCAAAAGACTTTTAAACACATATATTATCATAACTCGCGTCGGTACAGACTTCGTTAAAAATGTTAAACAAAATAAATAAACTTAAAGTATATATTATTATAAAACACTGTTTACGTATTAAAAATGTACGTATATCGTATACCTATATGGTATACGCACTACAGTATAAGCCTTTATTCTGTTTAAGCCTCTTCAGAGAGTTAGTTGCATCGTTCTGATTAATTTTAATGTGCATCAAAGTATACCTATGTACGTATATTTTTCTATAGCACTTAAAAGGGCATAATTATATTTTTGAAGCAGCAGCAGCAGCAGCATAATAGAATAAAACAAATTATAAATTACAATCAACTAATAGTTATAGGAATAGCCATGAGAATTTTCAAAAACATTTTGATTAGTTTAGGACATAGTCATTAATGTTGACTTTGGCTTCACCACTATTATAATTCGTTGTAGGTAGCTATAATCAAAATAGCAATGTAATCTTTCGTTATAAATCAATTTAATTCGTCTACGAATAAGCTTTTAAAACTCAATACAATAGCTGCCGGATATACATCCCATCGACTCGAAAGATTGATATTAAATTGGTTTTGATAATTTAAAGTATTTAAAAATTGATTTTGTGCTATCTGATCGAGACCAGCTAATGCTTTTCGGAGGTTGTCGACTATTTCAGGGTTGGCTCTGATGTCCCTGTAGTTTCGGCAGTGGCAAATTAAGTATTTTACCATAGTTATGTATTTCTCTGCATATGTATGGCAACAGACGGGTTTTGATCAAGCTAAAGACCAAGAAGTTCTTGTGAGTCAACCATGTGAGGCCTATTCGAAGTCTATTATACTAAATAAACTTCATGGTCGTCTGGATGGTGGAACGGTTGCGGCCATGGAAGGAAAGTGGTTTTTATTTCGTTCAGCTTCGTGTGATGGGTCGACCACGTGTATGGCCGTTGACTCGGTATATTATATTATTATGTTTGTTGGTTTTGACATTATATTGTGTCCGTACACATTCTGTTTCGAATGAATACGGTTGAACGTGGTTAGGTTACAACTCGTTTGCGCTTAATTTACGAACAATAGAAAACATTTTCAAAGAAATGTTACCACATTTTATAGGGTGAACATCGTAACCTGTGTTGCTCCAAATTTCCCAATTAATATTTATCGATGATGGAAAATTATTACCTATCTACTAATGATACAATATTTTCCGATATAATATAGATTGGTAATAAACTATAATAAGAATGTAATATTTTCATAAAGTGTTTTTTTTTTAAATATATATCTTCTACCAGTTGTTATAAGGTTTATCAATTATGACCGAAAATAGTTTAAGAATAGAAATATAGCTATTAAGATTAAAACCAGCTGTCCCACACGACGTATGAGTAGCTACTTGGCGAGCATAGTAATCACGATTATAATAATACCGACAGGCGATAACCGATGGGAAACCACGATTGAAAATAATCGTTATAATTGTTACTTCATGAGTGTGTAACTGGCCTAAGATATGATAACAGTGTATGTCATTCTTATGGTACACCCTGCCACCCAAAATTGCACCAAAAAAATTGTTTTCAAATTTAATTGTTAACAATTTTGAGCGCAAACGAATTGCCGTTAATTTCAGAAATCTTATTTTAAAGTCTGGTCCACGTGGTTATATTCAATTTTATCTTTTTTCTTTCTTTTTTTTCTTCATCGACATCACACACAAATATCACGCCAACTGTGGCAAGTAAAATTTGGTACCCACTCGTGTGCGGTGTTATAACGACCTAACACGGAACGTTAACAATTTATCGCCCCGCTAAATTTCGAATCTCTCGATTTTATGATATTCTATCGTATACGTGTGTGTATGGCTATGTTATAATCGAAACGACACAATATTTAAATATTTAATTTAATGCAGAGTATATGAATATCAAGACGGAGGCCGAGACTTTGATACATAATAGGTAGTTTCAACGGATTATATTATGTTCTCATTTAAAGCGTAACGTTTTTCCGCATTGATTCTGAAATTGTTATTGCCCTTTTACTAACATTCTAATCATTTGAATAATATGATTTTTTCTTAAAATATTGGAATTTAATATTCATATCTTTTTTATTCTTTATGATATTTTTAATCTCGTACAACTCGTCTTTAAAATCCACTTTTTTACGATTTCATTCAAAAGAAAAACAAAGATGACCTAACCTTCCGTATAATAAAACTTACATAACAATACATATAGATAGGTATAGATAATAAACATTGATCACACACACCTATATCGTATTTCTGCGATTATTTTAAAAGAACTTAATTATTAAAATGTTGTATTTTTTTTTTGTTTCGTTGATTTTACTTTTTTTTTATTCCATATTATCACTGTCATCTGATAAAAATCAAAATAATAAACCATTAGTCAATATAATTATTATATAAAGCCAATGGCAGCGACAAGCTTAATACGAGGAAAAGCACACGATATTTACACAACGTTGGTACAATCTATGTATTTTAATCATTAAATTACATTTTAATGATCAATTTATTTTTTTTTGCATGATAATTATTAGTTAGAGAAAATAAAGATAGATTATGTGAAAATATATTCTTATAACTTAATATACTTTAAAATAGTAAAAAAAAAAGTTTTAAAAATAAATAAATAAAATTGTGAATTTTGATATATTATGTGATGACTTATATAAAATAACTATGACAGATATTAATATATTATTGCATCTATTTGTAGTAAATAAGAATAAACGGTTTATGCCAAAATCTGTTTCATGACCTAAAGATACTGCTGTAATTGCAATTTGATTTAGCATTATATATAATGGCATATTTTAATGCTTATTAATTTGTATTTAAAGATATTGTTCATTTTTAAAGTATACTCAGTGATTCACCAAGCATGCTCTCCCCTTTTTATTCATAATAATAAAGGTGAATGTTTATTCTAAAAACGAATCACAAAATATATTATATTTAAAATATATTGTAACATAACCGTTATTAACGTCTTATTAATCAATCCCGGACAATTTCATGATAAAACCTTAAAATTAATCAATATGATTTGAATGACTACAAACATTTTTACAATGTTGACTACATTTTGTATTTTTGTCAAAATAAATTAAAAATTAAAACAACTAAAAAGATTCAAAAATTTATAATTTGTAGAAACGTTCTAAGATATATGGTTGGGCGTAACATGTTTGGGCACGTTTTTGACGATATAATACCTGAAAATTATTGTAAGCACGTTTGGGTGCATATTTTATGAAAAAAACGTTAGGGCGTATAATGAAAGAAACGTTTGTGAGCAAAACAATAACAATTTACAAATAATCATATTAAATTAATGTCAATGTAAAGGCTAATGACCTAGTTTTTGAAGCCTTTTATCTCAAAAAAATAAATAAATAACAATTTAAAATTAAGCAGCATTGTAAGAAAAATAATAAATAAATAAATTAAGAAAAAATGCCTACTGAAGGAAAATTAAAGTGTGTACGAAAATGTTAGAAAAATAAATGATTAAATTAGAAAGAAAATTAAATTATAAAAAAAAAATAGGACAAAGTTGTACGGATTTGCGTCCTAAGTGTTGTGTTTTGGGTAAATGAACCCAAACTTATTTCTTCCATATGATTATTACAGAGTATTAATCACTTCTCACTACATTGAAATATTTGAGTATAAATATATTATATTATATTTGAGTATAATATCTGAGTATAAATTGTACTAACGTGTTTTGTTCACTCAAGTGCTCAAAGCTCAAATTCAAGATAAGAAAGGTCAAGGGTCGCATTACGACCATAAATAATAGTAATAATAATATCGTTTAGATCCAATGGAAATATTTAAAAATCGTCTGTATGTCATATATTGTACATGATAGAACATAAACTTGTCAACAACAACTACAACAATCTCGAAATCACAAGTTAAAAATATGCTAAATATGCTTCGGAAAAACTAAAAAAAAAATGAATTGTTATTGATGATTTGAAATGTTATTTTCAATATATATTGAGCAATGATATTGGGTATAAGGCAGGATTACATACGTTTGTGTAAGTGTTACAAACAATTAAACAGTGAACATAAAGTTATATTACATGCGATAGATCACAATCACAACAAAGATGAAAAACAAAATAAATATTACATAGACAACATAAATAATAATTTAAAGCGTAAAAAATGTACATTGACTTATATTTAATTTTTTCAAAAATTAGAAAATTAAAAACAAAATAAGTTTTAATAAGTAAAGTTGTATACGGCATGCAATTTAAACTGACTCTCTAATAATCTAATTGATAGCATGCAACTCGGAATTTTTTTTTTGCGTACAATTCAGATGTAGCCTAATTTACAAAAGATAGTATGCTAATTTTTTTAAATATATTTGTTTATACGAAACACAAAATTACACTTATTAAAAGGTAAAAATAATCCAAGTATTTTAAAATACCTATATTCTTTTAGTAGTTTTTTTCACAAAATCAAGTTTTTGTCACCTTAGGACACCCATTAATGGGATACAGAATCTACATAATTAAAAATTAATATTAATTAAAAGTTAGAATTCAAATATCAGAATTTGAATAAATTCATTATTACATTTACTGCTAATTAAAAAAATGTTTTGATTCGTTTTATTTCATACAATACATTCACAATATTTTTGTATTTTAAACCACATATTTGTTATACATTTTAGGTCCGAACCATTATTTAATTTACCATTAATTCATAATATGATCTCTGGTTTTAAAATTGCATACCACCACAATAGAAATATATTTTTAATAAATATATCAAATATTTTATTGACATTTTTGCATGTATTAGGCATCATTGCTTTGCTCTGTTCATAAAAAAATCTTATTTGAATACCTTCAATGTTCATTAAATTATAGCGGAAGACGAGAAGACTACGATAGTGTTATATAACTATGAATGGTAAAAAATAATAGTTAAAAGTTGTAACATAAAAAAATAACATTACATCAAAATCCCAGTTCCACTAATAATTATTAAAAATACGAAAAAAGTAAATAAACAAATAAGCGAGGTTATTTCTCAGACTACTTAATATTATGTAATTGTGCTAAATTACTCAACTACAACTAAATTATTTACAGTATGTATAATTAATATTTTGTTCCGTATCCTTCAGAAAACATTGGTTTTTTGTTTGTATAAATGTTTATAGCGAAATAACACTTTTTCATAACGAGTGTCCTACACTCTTTCAATAGTTATATCATAATAGATACTTGTGTAAAGCGTAAAAAAATATACAACGATGTATAATATCATAAATTAAAACTAAGACACTATGTGCAACTTGTGAATGAATAATCATAACACAAGTAGAGTATACTTATAAAGTTATAACAGTGTCATGACTGGTAGGACTAACTTGTGACTTGTACATATCATTTGTATATATTTAAAATTATTAGTATTATGTGTGTATAATATATTATATTATTATATTAACTTAAAACAAACATTTAATTTATGGTACCGGTGGCGAGTCGGTTCGGTTGTTGTATGTGGTCAAACCGGTTTACTAGATGGCGTTGCACGTTCGCTATAATACTAGTTGTCAATTTGTGACGTGTGCCGATATAATATTCTATCGTTTGCAAAGAAAATAAAGTTGAACCAGGCATCGCCGGAAAAGCCGAGAAATATTCGCGATTGATCGCAATGCTGCGGCTTGCCTCTCCAACATCCAAGGCGATTGTAGAACCTATAAATACTTGTTCGGTGCTATTTTGCACTTGGTCGTTCGACGATGAGAGTGTCACCCGACTGACTGAAAAGATGACCGAGGATAAGGCTTTTCACGGGGGGATGATTGAGAGTATATGTTGTTTTTTTTTCATATTGACTTCCGATACAATAAAAAATAATTTATTTCACGTAACAGTAGTAGAAAAATTCCGAAACGCCGAAACTTTTAAGTTTACCTTAAATCGAGCAATAATTATGAAGCACAACAAAATATTATATTCGATTTACCAACACTGCCTACACCGCGGGCATAGTTTTTAATTTTGTTGACATTTTATTGAACTGTACCTAATATAAAATAATTCATTCTTTGTGTTTCATTAAACCAGCAGATAACCAATAGGCCTATAGTTAACCAAAAAAAAAACATACTGTGTACTACAACTACGAAAAAATGCAATGTTGGTACATGTAATCATTTTCCTTCAATATTCATAAAATGGGAGTATCGCCTTAAATATTTTTAATTAAATATGCAGCAATGTGAAAATAAATAAATATTCTAATTTCACAGAAAATGTACAAACATCAATTTCATAATATTGTTTGATATTTATTTGGTATCATCAAATATTTCAAACGTGTAGCGCAGAGACGCAGAGTATTGATGTTATTGATTTGAACTGATATTTAAATAATTAATTTATACACCCTTGTAAATTAATGGTATATTTACTGATGAATGATGATGATGGTTAATAATATAGAATAATGTTGTTACAATTAGATGATGGTATAATGACATAATGCCCTCTTGGGTAACCGCAACCCGTGGTAACCTATTAAAACTATGATGTACTATTAAATCTATCAAGTCTATCGTTGGATATCGGGCAGAGATTTGACTTTTTAAAAGGTCGAGTTGATATGGCGGTTTTATTAAATAATTTATTACAATTTATTTTTGTAATGATACTTCAAGTTATTTATTATTATTTATTAATGAGCAAAAAAAAAAAAAGTAGAGGTACGTTGGAATATTATTGTCAGGAAACTAAATAAATAATATTATATTATACATTTAAAAGTACGACCAAGTAGGACATAAAACGTTATTCGTTAGCAAAGTTCACACACACACACACAATTATTACGATACAAGAAAATAATAATATTATGTTGAATGGGCCTGTGGCTCACAATAGTAGCGGTATGCTGGTATACAATTACGTATAAATATATATAATATGGTCGTGCGATTGATATACTACGATATTGTTATAACAATTGTCATATATTATATTATATCTGTTCCATGTTGCTTTATGAAAGAATAATAATAATATAATATTATAATAGTTGTGGCAAGTTTGGTGTTTGATGCCGTTTGGGAGCTATTATGATGATGATAAACCAGACCAATTTACAACGAAAGATTCTAAGGTCAACGCGTAATCAGTTCGGTCTCAAAGAATCTAACCAGTAAATAATATAATAATGCCGTATAGTGTTGGTGGTGGAGGCGGCGGCGGCGGAGTGAAGCGATAGCGAGCACGTGCAGCACCGAGAAATACTTATGACACTCGTGTTTGATACACGACAAAGTGCGGACGTATCTATCGATTGGATTATTGGATAGTAACCATCGCAGACGTAATAAAGATAATTACAATAATATCGATTGAGTTTGGTTTTCTGTGTTAATTTTTCAGCTTCTCGCGTTTTCATAATAATTGTCTCGTGTCTGCAGCACGATGTCCGCCTACGAAGCGGTAACGGTAGCACCGACGGGCAAACACACGTCGACGGTAAGTAAATTAATCTTAAAATATATACGCATATATATTTTTTTTTACTTCATTAAGAGTAGTCAATTATAATATTTTAATGACTTTACGTTATAGTCTTAATACTTAATAGTGATAATATAACTTTATGGCGATTAGCAAAAATATCGAACGTTCCCGCCACCCGTACGACGGCTACATCCGAACGGTTTCCGGTTTATTTTATGGCTTTATGCGATAGACATTTGAATTGGTTCCCTCTAACATTTTAAGATTATATCATTTTTCGGTCCTATATTTATACGATTAACACTAAAAATAGCGTTTATGACATTTTGAAACAAAACAAACGCGAAAACACAATAAATAAAAAATACATCTTAAGTACCTAGACAAATATAACACGTGACAAAACTAAATAGATACTGATACTTGCATTTGTTAAGTATTTGATTGTTTCTAAAACACTATATTATTATACCAAACATTATATTATTTAAATGATGATTCTAATCACGAACCAATGCCTACCGGTAAGTACCGCGTATACAATTATAATATGATGCACGCAATTCTACATCGAAATAAACTACTAATATAATAAACTATAATATTGTATTTACCAACAACGTCAAATTATTGTAAAAGTAATGCACAGAAGAGTGTAGGTAATCGAGTATAGTATTTAAGAAGAACCTACACATGAACAGTTTTGATATGATTTATTTAATAATTATCAATTTCTATGATCGTCAGACAATGTCATCAGTCACAGATGCAACAGATATTATGCGTATTTAACAATATTCTATGGTCCTATACATAATAATTGATATATTATTATGCTTTAACACGTTTCTAGGAAAATCTGTTTAATAGGTTAAGTCTACAGACTGCAACACTTTAAAGATTTATTTACTCACGAGGAAATACTCCGGCTAATACTAAGATTTGCAATATAATCGTTGAAATAAAACAGGCTATTCTCCGTAGGAAAACTCAATGAAACGAGCAAAAAACATAAGACATATTATATTATTATTATTATTAAACGGTGAACTTGAAACTACGCAAATTTTTAAAAACGTATCTTAAGTTGTTATTTGTCGATTTAATATAATATTACTCATTACTTATATTATTTTCTTAGGGTTACATTAATATGATTATTATGAATAGTATAAACTATACTTTTTACTTGTTAAAATAAACTTAATTGATTTAAAACAAATCAAATAAAAAATTGACTATTTGTCTTCTATGCAAAAATATTTGTTTGATTCTTGTAAACACATTCAGAAACACGAAGATATATTATTATGTGGAGTGTTCAAAGATCGGGTTAGGTGAAATATATTTTGAACTTTTTGTGTATAAACAACGGATCGTTTATGTATTTATTTAGTTTCTCAAAGTGTTGTCCAATACAATACCAAACTTATAACAAAAAAAAGTTGAAACGTATCAATTATGTTAAAAAAAAAAACTTAAACGTTTTCCAAGTTGAATACAAAATTACAATGAAAAAATTGTTTCCACTATCATTATTATTTCCAGCGCATTATTTTGGAATATCAATGGTACTGTGTCAAGTCTAGTTCCAAAATATAAATTTATTAATGTATAATATATACTAGAAGCTTCGTTTATGGACAATTTAATTCCCAAACTCGTGTGTTCGTGCAGTCATACTTAATCCAAACTTCAAAACAAATGTATTGGCATTATTATTGATATATTATTACGAATTCTATCATTTCTATAACATATTTACATAACATTAGCATTTTCATAATAAGAGTAAAATGTTAAGTGTATCAAACCATTTTATTTTGATAGACATATTATTTTAAATTGCAATATATTATTCTATTATATTTACTATCGAATTATAGTGTCAGTGTTGGTCTGTATTACAATATTGTGTTTAATACGTTGATTGAATTTCAATATCAATGTTTAGTAAATTAAGTTGTAAGTAACAAGAAACAAATGTGATTTAAAATATTTTTGGAAGAGATTTAATTGGATAATTGTTCAACGTTACTTACAGAAAAATCTTGTCATTTTTAATAATTTTAAAGTTAACTAAAGTGTTATGCAACAGTATAATTATTTATTTTTTTAGTAGATAATAGTATTCGTAGTAGGTACACGATAATAAAATAAATATATTAATCATATTAAATTATATTTTATTATATATTTGATACGTTCAAATGAATGCTATGAACAAAGATGATAAAATTATGTTAGTACAATATTAATGCCACATTATAACTATTTATTTCTTATGGATATTACCAAACGAAAAGATTAATATTCCTATCCAACGCGAGTGAGAAATAATCGTATATTTACCAGTGATGGGAGTTTTGGATTTAACCTAGGTACTGATTTCAAAAATCGTATTCGATATGTCAGTATGTCACATACAACAGAACAATGCCAATAATTAATAAACATAGCAAGATCAACTGCAGTACAAGAAATTTAAGACCTATGGAAGCAGTGTTCATCAAATAGTAATGAATAGTTCTATTAAAGTTGAACATAACTATGTACAAACATACAACTATACAAGTGCATAATTGAATATTATGCCCAATAATATTTTTGAATTAAAAACAAAATCTATCTTATACATTTTAAACCAAGAATATTGAGATAGCATTTGTTTATTTGTTTATCAAGGCCAGAACATCCATTAACTTTTTTTTTTAAATAGCTAATAAATATGCATACGAACATTAATTAAAAATATTGAATAGGTACCATCAATAATTATAGTTTATAGTCAATATAATTTAATTTAAGTTGATTAACTATAGGTACTTTTGAACTTCAAAGTCATTTTAACTAATAAGAATTTTATCTAATACTCATAAAGAATAACATTTGAAAAAAACGTAAGATGTTGAATAAATATTAACTATGGAAATACTATTGGTTCGTGAAATGATTTATAATTCATCAATATTTTTTATTAAACAAATAATTGCCATTAATTTGACCTATGATGTGCTCATAAAAATTAACTTATGTCATAACATAAAAAAAATAAAATAAAATATCGGAGTCGGTAGACGTAGGAAGCGGATATAAGTCATACTTTAACTGGCAAGGTTAGTATGTACACCCATCTACCCCCATGAGTAGTACACTCATCCCCATCTTTCCTGACCCGGAAGGGATCTTCCCCTCCCCAGATTGGCTATTTCCTCTCCTGAGGGATCCGAGACACGAAATGCAATGTTTTTTTCTTTTTATCATCGAGGAAAAAAACAAAATATATATTTTATATTATGTATAGTAATCAGTATCATAGTTTATTTATATAGCTGTACAAGGGTGCATATCATTTAGTACGAAATCATATATTTATAACTGTTATGTTGTTTGTTTGATAAATTAATTACACATTTTTTTGTTAACAGATTATTTTTTTCCACGGTCTCGGAGAATCTGGGTAATTCAAAAACATTCAAAAAGCTTTAACTATTGACAAAACTCTACATTTTTTCCTCGGTATCGTAGCTATATATAGTGCGTTTTTGTACGAAAAAAAGGCAATAACTCAAGATAATTATAAAACGCTGTTGTGCTGGAAATATTCCTTGTAATATTCTAAAATCCAACGTTATATTGTAAACCATCTTAAAAGTACCATCAGTGTATTGTTCCCAATATGTATATGGTGGTTGTACTTAATTAAGTTTAAAAGAAATGTAAGGAGTACCTACTTTTTCTACACCCAAAATTCTTAACACAGGCAATATAAAAATCACTCAAAATCCCATGTTGTAAGAAAATTATTGACTAATAATAATAGCTAACAATATCTTAGTGTTTTCTAAATTTATTTGACAGTTTATTTAATATTCCATTGGTTTTAATTATCGCTGATGATTTGAGACTGTAATTTTGTATATTATTTTTAATCATACGCTCATCCGTTTGAAAAAGATGATGTGCAAAATAAAAAACAACAATAAGAATTATTATTATTCAAGATACTTGACATATTTTTATCATGTTTTGTTATTTGTATTTTTAGGAGCATTTGGTCGGAGTTATTAAAGAATTTACGCAAACCAAACACCAAGATTATCTGTCCTTCTGCGTGAGTTTATTTTAAAATAATTATTGACTATCGAACACATAATATTTAGAGGCGGGATATTGGGATCAGATTACCTCCTGGCCTTTTTTTTTTTAAGTAACTCTATGTAATAATGATTTATTTTTAGAAAAATTAATTAATTTTATTATTATTTGTAAATATTTAAACTGATAGTGTTATAAATATTTATAACTATACTGCTAATATACGATTTATATTTATGTTGTAAAACTATTCTCTATACAACCTTATCACTATAGTATATCTCAGTGATTCTCAAATTGGAGACCGAGGCCCCTAGCCCTAGGTGTCCTGGAGTATACTACCGGGGGCCTAAATATGAAGAAAAAAATAATAAGGTTTTTGTGTTTATTATAACGAGCTGTATATTAAGTTTAACACAAACCTCCAATAACGTTTTATTCAAAATACTGTTCTCTATAAAATGTATAACAAGTGTTTTACTCTAAAACCACTTTCTATAACAAGTGTTTTACTCTAAAGCCACTTTGTTATGACTTTTTATTCGTTTTGCATACACATGTTTACAAAATTAGGTTTAATGTTTAATTTCTGTAATACACTAGGAACACACGATAATTATAGTAAAACGTATAGTTTCAATGGTGACAGCTATATAATATGTTCCAATATCATGATAAATTGATAACTGTTTACAAACATCCTCAATAGGCGTCACTATAGTTCTTGGAATTCGGGGGCTCGAGTCTCACTTAAAATTATTATTTCATACACTTTCGATCTTTTTCTTCAGGGCAGTATGAATACCTACTAATTCAAAACGCCTGTTTTTCGCACAGGATTTTGAAATATTATTTTTCCACTAGGCCTCTCCCCTTACCCACGCCTCATACTATATTAAGACTATGTATATGCGCCACTGCCACACACTTAATGATATTTATTTTAAACCGATGAGACATCGTCGCGATCACCGCGAGTCGATTGATCTACGGACAAACCGTTTTATTTGATTATTTTAATAACGAAGTAATTTTATTATAATCACGATTGGGATAAAGTATGACGATGATAATAAAACGTATTTTTTTTTTGTCACTGTGTTTTCAAGTCCCAAGATACCATTGACGTTAAACAAGGGGTACGCTATTCCGGCGTGGTTCGACTTGACGACTTTGAACGAAGACGGGCCGGAAAACGAGTCGGACATATTGCGCGCCGTGGACAACGTACACGCAATTTTGGACGAGGAACTGGCAAAGACGCGATTGCCGTCAAAGAAACTGTTGCTGGGCGGTTTTTCGCAAGGCGGAGCGCTGGCCCTGTACGCCGCGCTCACGTACCACAGGCCATTGGCCGGAGTCCTGATCCTGTCTTGTTGGATACCGTTGCACAAGACCTTCCCAGGCGTAAGTACCGATCGAGGACGCATAGATAATCTACTCGATTATGAGGTACACTCTAAAACATCTATTATACGGCAGACCAAGTTTTTTTTAATGATAACTATAATTATTTATTGTTATCACTTATCACTCATTATTATTACTGTATTAGAAACCCAATATTTGTATATTTTATTAGTACCTACATTCTACAACCTACTCATAAAGTATAAACTCAAAGTAAAAAACGAAAAACCTAAAAACCTGAATTAAAAAATATATAAAATTAATTTATGTTAATATTTTAAAAGATAATTTATTAATTTCCGTTAAAAATGTTATGCAACCTTTAAAGTTAAGACGTGAAGTGGATAATGCAATTTACATGATGGACACACCAAGTAAAATTCACATTATTTCTTTGAAAATATGATATCATTAAAATATAATAACTTATACACTATTGATAACTTGACTAAATAATAAGCTTAAAAATAAATGATATACCTCCTTGATTTTATTAAAATTATTTTTTTAATATCATTAGTTGTTCTTGGTTTTATAATATTGTAATAGATAATTTATTACGGTAACATTTTTATCACTCACCTATTTATTACCGCCTGTGGTAAGAAGCCACTAAATTATAGATTAAATCAAAAGCCAAAATGTAATGTACTATTTATTAGTATGTTTTTATCTTAAATAACAACAGTTTAGTTTTTTTTAACTAATGGCATTTTTATGAACTACAATATTTTATGGCTTAATTAATATTGTTTTAATTTAATAAAACTAATGGAAACAGGGTTTATACGACCATAAAAAGCATAAGTTACAATAATATAGGTGTATAATGTTTATATATTAAAATATATTCAATGCGACTTATGGTTATAAATTATAATACTTATCATTTTATATTGATGTAAAATGTTTTATATTACTATTAAAAATACCTTGTCGAGTAGGAAATACTTTTGAAGTTATTATATTTACGTATTGCCACACGGGAAATAAATAATTAATTAAGTAAACGATAATTGTTTTTAGTATGGTACCCAAATGGAAGAACGGCGCTTTAGAGGAAATAAAGAATGAGATGAAATAAATATTACTCTGTTTCATTCCTAATTATTTTCAGTAAATGTTGTTAGTGAAGTCGTTCTAGGGAATTTGAGCTTACTTTTATATTTTATACAAAATCGAAATAAACAGCACGAGATGAATAAAATAAAAAGTAACACACATACAACGGAGGTGGATTAGCGTTAGGATTCGGTTCCCGAATTGTAATGTATGACTTGTCGTCATGCGTTACATAACTTCGTCTAAAATCCATTATGGCCAATTTCATCTGGCATATCTCAAGTTTTTTTAACTTTTCAAGACCAACAAAAAACTGTTTCGTTACTAGGAATTTTGAAAATTAGTACCTCCGTAAACAATCATTAACTCCGAAAAACTGTACCTGCTACTACTACTGCGTATTTCTGAAAAGTTATTTTTACAAAAAATTCACGATAATGGCCTTGATATAGTGTATGCAATTTTCACGCATTAGAAAGGCCATGGTATTTTTACCAACAACGATATTTCAATAAATATTTATGAGATCGGCCTCGATAGTGTGGTAGTTTAACTTTGGATAGGTCAAAATAACAATGATAACATACAGTTTTAGATAGATAATGATTTTAATTTCCCGCAGTCAACATTCCGTTCTAACTTCAAAAATAATAACACGCAGTCCCACGCGTCTTGAAAACACGAATCCATTGATATAAAAAAATGCAAATTTCATTTTTTTTTAAATGGTTGTCGTGAATCTTAGACAACGATAATGTCGTGATGCGCTACTTATCTCACTCAAATCTATCTATTAAATAAATTATTTGTCATTATTAGGCGGCCACGAATAACACCAATATACCAATATTCCAATGTCACGGAACGGAAGACCCAGTCATACCTTACGTATGGGGCACAAGAACATCAGAAATACTAAAAGAGTTTACCACCAAAAGCCAATTTAGTAGCTACGAAGGCTTGTTGCATCGTACAAATGTGGAAGTAAGTAAACAATCTGAAAGATTGTAATATGTTAGTACTAATAAATGACCAAGTTTAGATGTTTTTGCCGTGACATTTTTATCGTTCGTCAAAAAAAGAAGTAACATTTTGTTATAAATACAAGAATAGATTTGGTGAAGCTTCATGTAATTTTTATTTTGCATACTCTAGGGATTCAAATCCATGTTTCTGATTTGATTCGTGCAAATTTCATCAGTTTCATTCCCTTTAACTTTTCTATCCTAGTAACAATCAGAAGACATACAGTCTTATTGTGTGCAAAATTGAAAGCAATAAGGTCAAAATTAAACGAACGTGAAATATATTTCCGATTTTCAATGATTTCAAATAGCATTGTACAACTACATCTATAGTTATCATAATATTCACATATTCATAAAAAATCGCACATGTGCAGCTATAATATTAATCAACAATAATTTGTTTATATTTACAGGAGTTGGCAGATATAAAATCATTTATTCACAAGACAGTGACATGAACAATTTTACATCGAACAGAACAAGTTAAACAAGCTTAATTAACCATAAGCCGTTTACTAATGTGTATATATTTTATAACTCAGGAAAATTGGAATTTTCTAGAACTTATTATGACATATTTTTTTGGATAAAATGAATTATAGATATTTTGTGTTTAAACCAATTGTCCTAGACGTTAATAGAGTCTTAAGATACATTTTTAAAAATATATGGTACCTACCCAGACAAAAACATTTCCCCCCATCCATTATTATGTAACTCTTTTTTACATGTCCTATTGAGTGTAAAAATTAAAACAATAATTTTTCAAAACGTAAAATATAATATTATTTACATTTTTCAACTTTTGACATTTTACTTTAAAGCCCTGAGGCAATCGTACAATATTTATATATGTTTTTTATTTGTGACCTTAATTAACAATATAGTTAACAGTTTTATAGATATTATGACTCAAAATATGTATATGTGTATAATTTACTTGTGTACTTTTCTACGTACAATATGTAAAATTCAAACACACAAATCGATATTCTATTTCAGTTGATTTGTAACAAAACGTATCCGTACAATATCGTTTCATTACATAACTCATAAAAAATAAAACCGATAATTAGAACAAATATTTGTTTTAATTAACTAATTAATGGAGTGTTTTGCAGGTTTTTTATGAACATAATCGAATATCTCTTATTTGTAATAAGTCGGAAAAATAAGTTTTTCTGAGATAAGAACATTTTTGGTATAATTATATTTTAAACAATTTCATAATTTATTATTAAAATCATTAAAATAAATATTTAAGTTTATATTTTCAACTTGCGTTATTGAAAAAAAAATTCAAATTTTTAAGTTTTGATTGATCGAACGAGTCTTGTAAATGGATCACCTTAGCTACGCATTGGTGATTGAGGAATCGATTTATAAAATATATTTATTGTTCACTATAAAAATAAACATCCATTGACTCTTGAGATTAATATTTAATCAATTAACAAGATTGCAGAGAAAAATACATTCGAGCGATAACGGAAAACGATTCTTACCTTATCGTGGAAAACATCTTAATACTACCTACGAAGTGTAATAAAAAATACACAATACAATTTCGCGATGTATTTCTTTTTTCATTCAATGTTTTTGGACTCGTAAAATAAGTGAAAAATGTTCGTTCGGCGTAAGTATTCGACTAAAAATCTCGATAATTTACGGGTGAACCCTACTCTGACCCTAAATGTCCGGTTTTCCCGTAACGTTTGGTTGTATATTTGATTTTAAGTTCGTCATGGCATTTAACATGACAATATAATAATATGTGATTAGTTTTTTTACAAACATCCGCGGTGCTATATAGACACGCACGCACGGTAAGTTGTTGTGTATTTTATACCTTACATCTGGTTCTGGTAATAATATTATTATATAATGGCCGCGAGAGCCACGTGATTTATCGCTCGTCCAAAGCGCGCAATCCTCATATAAATATATTATTATAATACGTATCGCATGCGCGTATACATTATATTATAGTCTTAGACTTTTAATAAAAAATATATATTCGCATTTGCATTTTGCGATATTTCATAGCCACCATGGCACCACGCTCGCATACCTCCTTATGCATACATATCTATAATAGGTACAACACCACACTTACTATACTTTTATTATGTTATTAACAAGTCAACTGCCCTTCCAAGTTCCAACTGATCTTGCCACGGACGCCGCGAGTATCATAATATAATACTCGGATTGACACTCGGATTTTTATTAGAGTTTCTGGCATATTATGGGCAATAACTGAACATTTTACGTGTATCCCATATATACCTACATATTATGATACACAATATGCAGTCAACTTGTAGTGCAACTGAGTGTTCTACTGAAATACTATTATAGCTATTCTACGCAAGTAAACCATGCCGATCAACTCCTAAGCTGATTGTCGGTGGAGTCTCGGCTTATAGGCATAGATTTTGGCAAATATATTAGAGTAGGGGTGCATAAATTGTCGGCAGCCCCACACGCCACCGACAAATTTACAGAGACAAACATTTTTCACAGTTCTATACGCATAGGTACTCAGTGACTGTAGTCGTTTATTACAAATATATAATAAAACGTGTATTTATTGATAGCATAATATGACATAGTTACTGATTTAAGGTAATATTTATAATTTGTTTAGTGAAAATATTTTTATATTATCGACAACAAATCCGGGGTAGCCTTTTAGATTTTTTCCGACAGTCTGCTATGCTTACAGGTTTTATACGACTTTAATCGATTAAAAAATATTATAACCGTGCATATTTCTCAATAGATGTTGTTACAAGTATTCATTTAATATTTAAAAATATATTAATAATGATTATAACTATAGTGTACCTACCTATGATTATTTTATTATAATAATAAAAGTTATGTTTATATTAATAATATTGGGATAATCATATTATATGGGTACATTATGCACGTCCAATCATAATTTACACTTAACACTTTTACAGTAGTCATTATTTGAGAACGATAACTTTTATGCCTTGTAAATGAATTGCAAACATAACATTAAATAGGTACCGTTCACAAATATAAACTATGATAATTATACCTACAGTATACAATTCTATTCTGAAAAAAATAAAAAATACGTTGAAAATATGTATTTAAACGTAATTATTATTGCATGGTCTACAAAATAATAAATATTATTATTGTACTTTATAAAGTTACAAGTAAGATATAACTTTGGAGTTCTCTGTGTATGTAAAAATTAAACGTCTGGTTATATAAGTTACAAAGTACCTATCTAAACCCATCAACCCAGCTAAAGATTTACAAAACTTTTAAAAGTCTACAACATATGTTACGAACTATATAATATAATATATATAGGTGTACGAGTCTTTACTCATACATAGACCAGTTCATCTGTCCAGGACCAGTGTTCCACCATGCGTAATGATAAGTACAAACTTTGATAACCCCTAAAATAATGACGTTGGTTTAAGTAATAACGTAATGCTCAAAACTTATTTGAGCATGCCTTAACCCTCTTAAAACTGTTTTCGTATCAACGCGGTGATAAGAACATCTGCTAAGGGAAGTTTTTGGTAAACACATCACGCAATCACGTTAATAATAATAACTGTATTAATTACGACTATTAATTATAATTCGATAATTTTTTTAACAATCGTTTAAAATCGTAATAAGACTCATATAAAAAGAGAAAGTGCAATTTGATGTATGAATTTATATTGTGATATGAAACCACTGAACATATTACTGAAGCATGCGAATCAAAGTGATTTGTTCAGATTCAATATTAAGAGCTAATAAATTAAAACATATTATACTATGACGAGACATGTAGAGATAAACGTGAGGGAATGGGTCTATGAGAAAAACAAGAACTCGATAGTCTTCGAGATTTGTATTCGTTGTTTTATTTTTAAATAATAATATAATGTAATATTATGTTTTATTCGCCATCGCTATTGTTTTGCTCTGCGTGCTCGTCTTTCATTAACAATTTTACTGGCGATACTTGAGAAACGTTTGAGATTGAGATGTCATTTAATATTGTATTGGTCTTCTCCGATATATATCAAACGGAGAATAATAACCCTATGGCAACTGATATATAGGTACCATAGTGTGTATGGTGACACTCAACGTTTTTCTCACAATATGTACATATTAGATATATATAAACACCATGTGTGTACGTATTTTATTATTGTTACAACGAACAAAGAAAAACTAACCCGAGAGAGCACAGAAAACCATATAAATGTGTCTTTTATATATATATATATGTATTTAATGTAATGATACTTTCGCTTACCACCGCTGCAACAAGAGCAATATTCTACCTCTGTCAAAAAAAAAAAAAATCCCTATAAACAGTTTTTCCTGCAATCGAAACCGATTTTCCGTTTAATAATACAAATTAAATCATCTTTTCATACATCGGATATTATAAAACATAATATTTTACAAAATATTACGGCGGGAATAAGCGCGGTCACTGTTCACAAAGAGTGCTGTATAAAGTTGACCACTGGCGCGTCTTTGGAGGTATTTTTGCGTTGATTAATTAAATACCTGACGTTTATTATTCATTGGTAATGTACAACGGACAGTCCATTCATATATCAATAACATAGCGGGTAGTGTTTCAGAAAAAATAAGAGAGACGATAATACGAAATGCACATTGTCTTCCATCTTACTCAGCAAAAAAAAAAAGATTTTTCTTACATTATTTGATTGTTATTTGATTTCTTTGAATATTTTGTGAGCGAAACAGACAATTCGTGAATGCTCGATAAGGAATATGCTTTATACAGAATGATCTATTTAAGTGTCTACACTCCTTATTTCGATATGAAACTTTTTTGAAAATATCTTTTTTAGATAATTTAATGTCATTTAAAAAAAAAACAATTCTGTAGATAAATTATAATTTTTACTATTTTTTATAGTTATTATTTTTTAAGGTTTTACTTTTTTGAATTACCTACCTACACCATCATTTTTTAATCCTATACAGAATATTATTTGGAGTGTTTCAATGTATAAAGATCAAATTTTGGACAAATAGTTCATTAGTCATAAGCATTTCAAGTGTAGATGAGCGGAGTTGTGGACAACATTTTGCGAGGTAGGTACTCCTGGCCACTCTACTCCTCTCACCTAAATTTTAAATGCTTTAGGTTAAAACTAATGAACTACTTTTCAGAAATTCAATCTTTATAGATTGATATACTCCGAATAACATTCTGCTTAGGAATATGAAATTAAAAGTGTATGGTCGCGGTGTCATTCAGAACAGTAAGAACTTAAAAATTCTAATTATAAAAAATCCACAAAAATATGATTTTTTCTTCAGAAACATTGTTTTTAAATGTCAATCAAATTATCTAAAAATAATATTTTCAAAAAAGTCGAAACTTCGTAATAACGAGTGTAGACGCTTTAGTGGATCGCCTGTTATATATTTTATATTTTGACTGTCCGTTATATATATATATATATATATATATATTATTACCTATCTATAAGATATTATTGTTAAATTCAAAAACGGTCACGGGCGACGCCAACACGAGGACGACAAGGATCGGTGTTGTGTACTATTTTTTTTTTACTATTTTTCACTAGGACATAACGAACGTAATAACAATAATGTAATACAGGGCCAGCGGCAGCACAACGCAATGCCCGCGGCCTCAACGCGTAGAATTCCCCGAAGACATTTATCCGCCGGCGGCAATATAGGAGAGCGTTTTGTGTTTGCCGCTCGCACCGTTGGTCGAAATTTATGTTATTGCTCGTCGCCGTTCGTTCTCGCGAAATTCCGACCGACGCAATTTCGGCGTGTGTACCTGTCGTTCTGATTTACGCCGCCGCCGCTACCGTCGTCCCGCAAACGCTTATTTGTAGTTTTAGATTATTTATTTGTTTATTTTTTTTTATTTTTTTTTTTTACAGTCGCCCGCCGACTTCGATCCGCGAAAACGAAATTTATTTACACGCCACACGAAATATTTTGACCGCTATCCACAAACGTGATTTAATATATTATAATTGTAATGCTATATTGTTGTATCGTCCGTCATACTCGCGCGTGCTACTCCAAAGTGACGCTGTTTGATATACTATTATATTATAATCGAATTGGACCGTCGAGGTTGGTGGCGGTTATGAAATAGTTTTTGATTTTTAGTTGTTCGCCCTAATTTCACCCAAAATATCGTATTCCGCAGAACATATTTAATTTTTAAACCTATGGTGTGCATAAAAGGTAATGTGATTTTACCAGAAAACAATTTCATGTTTCACAAAAACTAATGAATTCAAATTTTTTTTTAATTTAAACAAGGCTGGTAATATTGGTATAGACTAAAGTGTATAGTTATTAGCACCAGAAGAATTGGGTTTTGCAGATATTGGCACCTAATCTGTTCCATCACGGCATCAAATTGCAAATAAAATCATAATACAAAGATTGGTAGTAAAACAGTATCAATGTAACCATAAAAGAAAATATCCTTAAAATTCATATTCAAACATTATCTACACGAAAAACAAAATTACTTGAAGCTAATAACTGTACACTTTACCCCATTTCATTTTTTAGTAAAAAGATTATTATTATATTTTGAAAGCGGTACAATAGTATAGCTGATATACTCGTATTTGAGAAGATGGGATATGCAAATTATTCTTATTATTTTTATTATATTGATTAGTTCATCCACTTATTCACTTTGACCAATGAATGTACGCATATTAATTTTTCCCATCAGACCTAAACCGTTGGTCCTTTGGCGATGCGATGCTAAACATTTCACATATTTCTTCGATAGTGAAAAATTAAAATAATTAATATATTGATGTATTTTAAACTTTCTAAAAATGTATTATATGAAAAACTAAATTTTGAATATATTTTTCTTGTGATTCTTTTAAACTTTCTAAAAACAAGGTTAGACTTTAAGTTGGAATTAAAAAAATCGAATAAATTTAAAAGACTTTAAATAAATAATAATTTCTTAGAACCAATGGATGTGGAGATTTCTGTTCAACTTTATTTTAAGAAAAAAATTTAATTTTAAACATCATTATCTTTTTTTTGTGTTTATTTTAAACTCTTTTAAATACCAAACCTCGAGTTTCTCATACAAATGTATTTAAAAAAATGTTATCTTTTAAAAAATCAAATAAATTTAAAATACTTCAAGACTGGTATTTCCTAGTACTATCATAGTTGATAAAATGTAGAATATTATGGGGAAAGTCAAATTATTAAAACAAAGAGAGTGAAGAAAATAAAATATATTATAATCGTCATAAAATATTACTTTAACAATTAATAACTGATTTTAAGAATATGTTATAAAACCACATAGCATACATTTTCTATACATTTTAATTTTGATTGTCTTATGACTCGTATAAATTATACGTTTAATTACTACCAAGGATGTTTTATATTTGTGGTTGTATCTGAAAATAAGTATAATATATTTTTATGTTTTTATAAATAAAATATTGTATTAAAATGTTTCTTGCAATATTATGATATGTTTAAAATAATAAATATTACTCACGGACATTTAAAATGATTAAAAATAATATTATATTTTCATGTCACATAAATATTAATAATATAATAATGATTTTTTTCTTTTTTAGTTTGCGATTAAGTTAAAATAAAAGTGATGGAAATCAAAATAAATACACATGTAGTTTTAAATGCAACATTTCATTTTTTTTCTTATTAAATAAAACCCGCTGGCTTTTTAGTCTGGACAAGATTATTATGAATTTATTACAAAAGGGTTTTTTATGCTGCAGCATAAAAAAAAAGTGGCAAACCCAAAATTAAGCTTTTTGTAGATAAGAATAACCATGGACCTGCGTTAATTAAGGGCCACCGTCGGTGTTTCTGTTAATTATTTTATTTTATTATTATTATTATTATTTTCATTTGGAGGTTTTTTTTTCTGTAGTCCGTTTGAAATACACGGTAAAAACTCGGTCTCTGTAACTTAATTTTAACCTTTGAAATATACAAAAAAAATTTTTTTAAAAATGATAGCCACAGTCGGAAACCGCGCTGTGTAATGAAATAATAAATTTAAATATAAAACTTCCTCTGTTGTCCTCTCCCGGCCACGGGTAAATACCAGTGCACTGCGATGTAATGAATTTAGGGCCAATTTCGCCTTTTCTGGTGTTGAAATTAATTTTGTAAAACCGACAAAAACAGTATTGGTGTATACCCGCAGAATTTTCATATAATGCTTTTTAAGTGAAACCGATGGCGAGGCCTGCAGTTAAATATATATTTGTTAGCGACACTATATAAACTACCTCTGCCATTCTATTTTTTCTTTCGTGCCTATCAATCTCTAAACCAACCCCCCGACTGACCTTTAACATAATTTTATAAATCTTCTGTATTTTATATTTTTTTTTATTGTTATGATAAAATTAAATATTAAAATATGTGCATTCATTGAAAACTGTATAGTAGCTTACTATTTAATATTATAATATTTCGGAAACATATTGCACTTGATATATTTTAAGCAATTTCTGGTTATTGATGGTCGAGTGATTTTAAAACGTTAAATATAATTGTTGGGTTTTATCACCGGATGGTATTCCTCCTCATATCATTTGTATTAAACTTGTACATATTCTATCATTATATTTTTTTATTATGCCATATAAGCATGGTTGTACATTTTCTAAATAAAAAAAAATATACATACATATAATTTCATCTTCACAATTATGTATATATATGTCAAAGGGCCATATAGGAATGTATTATTTATATGTAATAATCTAAAATTATGAAAATAATTAGTATAGCTTACAGACTAAAACTTATTTCCCAAATATGTAATTATTATTAAGTAATTTACATGATTTATAGTTATTTTATATTTTTTAGATTGTACTCCCATAGCACCCTTAGTCAGTTATGTGCGATAAACTGATAAAAAAAAGGTTTTTAATAAATTTAGTTGTGATACACTAAGCCATAAATATCAAGTCAAGGCAGGCTTTATAAATACTGGACCTTTGAAGACAAAACTATGACCACGGTATTGCATAGAGTGCAAAATAATGTAATACACTATCACGCCAAAAACGTTTCCAAATAGAATCCGCATCTTGTTCACAAAGGAAATAAGTACTGCGCAAACACAGAGAACGATATTTATTGTGCCATAATAACTTAAAGACCCTTTCGTTTTTATTTTCATCTATCTTAGAATAAACTAGTTAACTTGATTTACGCACCTAATAAACTTAATAATTATAATAACTATTAAAAATGCAACGTCACAAACTAATGTTATTTTAATGACTTAAAAGGCCATAGCACGTATGTACCTACATAGATTATAATTGTTAAATAAATATCAATTTATATTTAAAAAAATATTTTTAAACGATTGATTCCAATAAAAACCATCTATTTAAACAAAGAGTAGAACATTTTTTATTCTGTAATTAATTGGTATAATTTCTTATAGATATAAACATTTACAAATCTGTGAATACAATATATCTATGAGTATCGTGAGCTACAATAGATTGATAATACCTCACAGGTTATAATTCATGTTATGTAAGTTGTATATATAAATATATAAAAAATGTATTCCTTGCTCGTAAATACCTGCTGTTTAGAAAATACACAAATAAGAATATTTTATTAATTATGCAAATGTGTCTACTTTCCATAAAATGTATTAAGATTATTATAACTGATATTAAAAGTGAGATTACAAAAAAAGGAATTATAGACTAGGTATCTCTACTACGCATTTTAATATTTTCTTTGTTCTCAATAAACGAGTTTTAATCAGTCCGCTCATTAAGAATCTAGTTAAAAAGTTTAAATGCTTTTTAACAGAGGGCATGAAAATGCTTAACAATATCCATAAAACTCACTCATTCTGTTCACAAAAAACCCAAGTAAAAAACTATTTTCATGAAACAGTAGAAATATTTTAATTTAAGAGTGCAATAATATGGGACAAATAACAACTAACTTAAACAAAATATTTTTTTTATTAAAAAAATGTTACATTTTTAATTCTGTTTATAAGTAAATATTTGAAACATTCACTTATATTAACACTTTATGTCGGGTGACATGCAATCATTGTAAAGTTTACTTACACAGTTATACTTTGCTGTTCATGTTTTTGCAAAGATATTTAAATAAGAGACAGCTTCTATTTTTTTCCAATTTTTCCTGTATTTCGTTTTCAATTTAAACTTTGTCAAGCTTTTCACTTAAAAATATTTCAAATTAAATTATAAATATTATTAAATCCAAACAGTAACTGAAAAAATGTATAAAAAGCTTGTGAATACAGTTCCAAACAACTGTAAATTTGTAAATGAAATCTACTTAAAATTGAATTGAATTTTTACGAATCGAATCGTACAACTTATTCTCATGTAGAAAACGTTATAAATTGCAAATGTATCATCAATAGATTTTTAACTTACATAGGTTAGGTTATACATACAAAAATAAATAAATAATTATGTTATGTTCGTTACATTTAAGAACAAAAAAACTGTACGATTAATGCAATCGTGTGTATAATGCGTACAATAATATGTTATAATTAAGTAACTTTGTTATGTAATTTCATATAAGTTATTAATAATTAGGTGCCATATATATTTTATATTATTATTAAATAATTGTTATTATTTATTCATTTTCTAAAGTATTAGTTTCCAATATACGATACATAGTTATCTAAAATAAAAGTAGAACCAATAAAAAGAGTTAACTCAAGTAAAAATTTAAAAAAAAACATTAAGTAATTAGGTATGTATTTGAATTTAAGCATTAATATTTCAAATAATAATAGTAACAACTACAAAGTATTCGTGTAAAAAAAATAAATGCTTGTTAAAAACCTGAGGCTATAAGTATGTAAATAATAGTGTTTAAAATAAATTATAAAAATATAGTGTTATTACATTTCTGCATGATTATCTTTCTACTAAAAAAACATTTTAATAAATTCATTCAATAAAAACACTGAACAACTGTCACTTTTTGTTGAAGAAGTTTCTACCAATTAACTTGTAAAGGGTGTTATGGATAATAAGCTTGATTTAACAACCCCTTTTCTGTTGGGCGCCTAATGTGTAAACGAACAGAAAAGTAAACATGGCAAATAGTAAGTTCCCACTTTCCTAGAATTTGTATTACCGTTAAACAAAGGCCATTACCAATTAACCCACTAACTAGATCATATCTGTAAAATCTAAAAAGGCAAAATAACTTTAATAAAATATACCTTTTACAGCTTTACTACGATAAACAAAAATTTTAAGTAAACAAATATTACGTAACACTCAGATTTTATTTTAAACTATAACATTTTGTCCATGACAATCTTAAAATTAAGTTTATTCAAACAGTTTATTTATGCTAAAAATGTATCAGATTCAATAATGCAAATTATTAATTGATATAAAATAAATAATAATTTATCATATATTGGCGTATTACTTTTTTCTTTAAGATGTAATTAAATTATAATTTGTATTTTAAATACCAATTTGTTTAATTGATTTATTCGATTTTTAGGTAAGTAATTTTTTATTTGACTAGAACATACAAGTACATTTATTTAAAACGCCATTGATATACGTTTATTTGAATTCGAGAAATAATCGTTATTACTATTTAGAAGCTAATGCCTTAGATTCTCTACTGATCTCTTAAAACAAAACATTAATATTACAGATTTATTTTTAAATTTGTAAGTTGATCCCCTAAAAATTACTTAACTAAAAATGAGCCTAAATAATAACTTACAAGTTCAGTTAGTAAAGAGTTCTATCATTTTATAGCCTCTTTTTTTGGTATTTTTTTGTCAATTTCTATTATAGTATATATTATTTTTACTATACATTTTTGTTTTTGTGCGTATTTCTATCAAATCTGCTTGATAAGCATTAACAGCACAATGCACAATGGTTTTAGCATAGATTGTAAATACTCGGTTAAACGATGTAACTAGTTTTAACTCAGTAAAGAAACTTTTATTTTTTTAACTTTTATGTGTTCTTTAAACTTAACATATAATATATTGTAACATGTTAACTTATTTTAATGAGTTTAAAAAAAGAAATAGTTAACTTCGTTAGCTTATAAAGTGTGACGTAATTTTGGAAGAAAGGTGTTCGACCTTCTAACTCGTTAAGGTTTTGCAATAAGGTATTTGGATGAAACTTTGAACACGTCATTATTAGCTCCCAAGTGGCACGAACTTTATTTTTAAATGATTCAATACGAAACTCTAGCAAGGGTGAATTTCGCGTATGTCTTTTACGAATCGCTTTTTTTTTTTTTTAATTAACTTTCGGTACGTCAGAAGGCAAATAAGTGTCTAACTAATGCTTATGGTTTAATACGGTATTGGTCCATTAGTATAAATAATATTATTTTGACAGTCATGTAAATATTGACTAGATGGGGATTTTCGAAAACCCTAAAACATATCAAACCATCAAAATTCTTCGTAATGCATTTAAATTTTTTTATCAAATGAAGTATCTTATGCCTCCCACTCGCGACACGAAGGAGCCGATAGAGTGATTTATACAAAAGCATTGTTTGAGGTGCACCTAGTAAAAAATACGGAGGATTTCAAGGATGTGGGATGGCGGGGGGTGGGTGGATATTCGAACCACTTCATCCGTTTCTCCGGTCGACCAACAACATTCAATATATATATATATATATAATGCGTACAAACTAATGACGGCGGTGGGTGGCGTAATGCACTATAACGTTGAGACGTTTTGGAGATTCGGGTGTTAGCAGAAGGAAACAAACAGAAGGCGGATATTAACTCGCTCGCCGCCGCCACCGTCCGTCCGTCCACCGCAAGACGACGATGGTTTCGTAATTAGCGCAGGCCGACCGTAGTAAATGCAAAATAAGAATCGTTTAAAACGAGAGACGGCAGAAAGTGGCAACGTCAGTGGCGGTGGCCGCGGAGAGAGGTTTTAAAGCTGCTGGCTTATATATTATATTATATATATAAATAATAATGTCCTCTCGGTTGAGTTCTAATTCAGTAATGAAGTTTAGACGCATAAAACTGGCCGACCGAAAAGAAACTTGATTACGCGCGCCCGCAGAAATCCCCACCGCTGCCACCAATTTCCGTCGTCATCATTTCCGTACTGCGAAATACTAGCGGCAAGCCAATTTTATGTTTGCCCCGTCTATCAAACCGAGACCAATGATGTCTTCATCTCCAGTCAAACGTTCAAGCCACGACAGGTCGAATGAATGGCTAATAAATTGAATTATTCCTATCACGCGATTCTTCTGGGAATTTCCCCCTGACCGGACAAACAAACGTAATGCCAGTGCGTAAACCTTTATATTGTATGAGACCAACAACTGCAGGATATAAATAATGAGATAATCATTTTTTTTTTGCCAATAAAGGTGTATAAGGTTAAATTAACCAAATGTATAATTATATTATACGTACCTACTACGTAGAGGTATGTACGTCTGTGTGTGAGAACCGTAAAAGCTCTTTTGCAAGTTTAATTAGAAAACTTTCGTCGTTCTTAATATTCAGTGAGATTTCAAGAGACGACAGTTAAAAAGGGAGTGAGAGATGGGTAAGACTCACAAAATTTAGCTGACGTGAAACGTGATGAATACATTTCTGTAGAAATGGAAGCCGGTCCGAACAAATTAATAATTTACAGAGGTTGAGTTGGAAATCAGAAGAATGAAGGCAATGTTATAAATATACATATAATACTGCCACGAGTGTCAACAAACTTTGTCATTGTGACATTGATAAAATTGAGAATAATTATAATTTTTTTAATAATTTATTAATGATTGTAATATCATAGACGAGATGGGTCATCACGAAAATTCAACCCTTCGAGTCGAATAAAAATATATATATTACGTTTACGGATAAAAATGTAACATCGTGTACAAAGTATTCACACAGAAACAATTTTTAAAACTTTTCAAAATACTTGTCTAGATATTTTCTACAAACAATTTTGATACAATACAAAAAAAGCAAAATAACATCAAAAACAATTTTTTTTTTTTGTATAACAGGTGTTTCTAGGTAGGTACGTTTTTAGTCTTGTATTTAAAGTTTAAACTTGAAGTTTATGAGCATAATATTAATTTTATAAGAACTAAAAATTGAGGTGCGTACAGTATATAATAATAAATGTTTTGTTTGTCTGTGTAAATATTTTTGTCATTCTATTATATTATAATAATATAAATCATCCAGAAAAAAATGTATTATTTCAAAATGGTTTTTTTAAATTGTATTTATATAACTAACTAAAATTATTCTTAGTTATACCTTACTTCGTCTGCTGTTAACATGAAGTAAAAAAAATTCAAAACACTAATCTAACTAGCACAGAATGATTTTATTGCATATGCATGCGTTATTTATTCTTAACAAAAAACTGATTTTTTTAACATTGGACATTTTGACCTTAAATATCGAGTGACTATTGGTTCTTTTACTAGTAAAACACTATTTTATGTATTATCAACAAGCTAATAATTTTAATTAAACTCAATATAGAACTATAGAACATATACTTTCAAATATTAGTGTTACACACGAATGGTTTTATTTACATCTTACAATAGATTGTATGTGTTGAAACATATTTTAAATTTTAATACATATTTTCAATTTACCCTCGACTCCTGTAGGTACCATATAATTACAAAACTCTTTCATCAATTCTGGTTTATAATATTCATCAAATATCAACAAAAAAAAGACCAGAATCCTTTTATGAGTAGAATCTTATCATTATTTTAAGTATCGAAAAAAATGTTAATATTAATTATTATTACAAAGATCTAATAATGTGTCTCAAATATAATACAAATAATACAATGCAAATTCATGTATAAAAAAAACAACAGTTATTCATGAAATGTATTTTACTGAGTTTATTTATAAGAAAACCAAATATTGTTTATAATGTATGCGTTCTGTGTTTAACGTGTGAAGTGTAAAAACTTCAAAGTTCAAATAAACCACTGCTTGGATATTTGCGAGTTCTGATTAAGTGAAAAACTTTTAAGATATTACAAAAAAACCGCTAAATATAAAAAAACAGCGTTAACACTTCTAAGGTGGAAAAATATATATTTAAAAAAATCCACGGAAAAGGAACTTTTTGAATATCGTTATCGCATCATTATTCACGCTTTACGCTCTTCGGATTCGTTGTAACACGGTTATTAAATTCGAACGACAGTCTAAACTTTTCCCTAAACTTTTTTTTCCCCATCGTTGCTGCCGCTGCCGATATAGAGTTCACTTGGTGTCGCACAATTATCGGTTTAACGGTTCAACGGGCCCAAGTTGAATGGGAAAAACGGTGGAAATACGGAAAAGATTTAAAAAAATAAAAATTTACACGAATAATGGTTTATAAGCATATAAATTTAATGATGGAAGAAAAAACATGGCACTCGGCTTCCGTGAATGTTTTTTAATTATACAACTCAATGTCTTTGATTCGCCTGAAATCGATAACAAATAATGCGAATGAAATAAATTGAGAGAACATTTTAAGAAATGTATAAGTTTCATAATATACACTCTACAAGTTGGTTAAGACCACAAGTGCGATTTTTTTTGTCTTTTTTAAACTATTAAACTGTAAGTGACAAAAAATGTATAGAAGTACATGGTATAAAATATAAATACACTATCGCTGCCTTTTAATGTTACTGGCGACAAAATGTAATGCCAACTCCATCACAAGTATTATTTTAACTTTATTTTAACGTTGAATAATTATTGTGTATGTTATTTTACACTAATTAAGACTTTGTATATTTTATTTGGTATTTATATTATGAAATATATTTCTATCATACTTTGTTCGATACATTTGTAAGCCTATCATTTTCATTTTGGTTTCAAAACAAAAACAAATTTTTACATAATATTTAAATCAACGCTAGAGTCTTGATGACTTGAAAAGTAGAATTAATGTTCAATATTTTTTTTAATATCTTCTAAATTCCAATACGTTTTCAAAAATATTACTAATACTTAGACACATAAATCGACAGTTTGGACAAGCTGATACTAAAAATTGACAAATAATTCATCAATAGTTTCAGAAGATGTGACTCTAATAGTCTAAGTATTTCCTAATAATTTTTACAATATAAGGTACTTGTAAATACTACTTATCCTCGACCATATAACGACATACAGGATGATCCACCAAGCATGAATTCTGATTTTTGGAACTTTTAAATAACACACTTAGTGTCATATTTACAAATAGTTTGATTTTTAATACCATTTGAGGAGTGTTCTCTGGCGGTACAAACTTATTTTTTCAAACGAGAATCACTCTTGTTACCTTTCAATTGTTAATCTAATGAAGTTTTTTCAAATATTGATGTAACTAAAATCGAAATTGAAACTAAAGAGTGGTATTTAAGTTATTTAATTTTGTATAAATAAACCTAATAACACGTCTATGATAATGTGTTTGAAAAGTATATTGCTAAGATGATTTTAAAATGCAATCGAACTATTTTAATTAAACGTTCAAAATAATTTGTAAAAATATGTTTGTATAATAAATACAAAATCGAATATTACATGTGTTTTATATTTTTGTAAAACCAATTTTGAAGATTATTATCCTTAATATATGTACATATTAATAAGTCAGAAACTTCATAAAAAATTTTGATTTAGATACATAATTATTTTCAAAAAAATCATCTGCATAATAATTTACAAATAAAAATTATTATTTTCAGTTAAAAAAACGTATATACAGTGTGTAAACGGTAATTGAGAACACTCAATATCTTTGCGAAGAGCCATGCGATTTGAATTCTGTTTTTTCGGATGTTGTTATGACATAAAAATACACATTTTTATGGTCTTTGAATTTTTTCTACGCATGTCAACTTTTTTTTTTTAATGGCAACCACCTGTTTTAACCGCTCATTATTTTTCGCCTAATTTTTTAATTAATTTTGGTAGTTTGATACACTTTCTAAGTCCAAAATTGACCAAGTTACAGCAATTCAAAAAACGTCATACGCTTGTGCCGCATGACGTTTGAACAATGGAAAATATCGAAATGTTCAGTCATTTCATTTATTTTATCGTATTTAATTTTGAATCAAATTGACATACAGATAAAAGTTTACTTTAAAGTAAATCTAATGTTCAATTTTATAATGACCGATAAAATACGATAAGTATTAGATTATAGCATAAGTAATTACCTAATTTATTTGGACGAATTACAGCAATTCAAAAAAACAAAAATATAAAAAAGGAGCATAATTCTTAGCTTTTTGACTGCAATTAAAATTTTACAACTAAAATTTTATGACAGAACATTTCGATATTTTTCATCGTTCAAACGTCATGCGGCACAAGCGTATGACGTTTTTTGAATTGCTTTAACTTGGTCCATTTTGGACTTAGAAAGTTTATTAAACTACCAAAATTAATTAAAAATTTAGGCAAAAAATAATGAGCGGTTAAAACAGGTGGTTGCCATTTAAAAAAAAAAGTTGACATGCGTGTAAAAAATTCAAAGACAATAAAAATGTGTATTTTTATGTCATAACAATACCCGAAAAAACAGAATTCAAATCGCATGGCTCTACGCAAAGATATTGAGTGTTCTCAATTATCGTTTACACACTGTATATCATCACAAAACACTTCTTACTTTGAATAAAAATCTAAATAGAAAATATAGTCTTTAAGTATTCTTAAAAATTTCGGAATTCGGGATTTGAATAAATTCATTATGAAAGAAAAAATTAAGATGAAGATGCTTAGTTAATTACCCAGTACATTCAATTATATAGATAATACCTACATACAATTATAAGTTAGGAACTAGGTACGTATAGTTTGTAGTATGGTTATGAATATCTATTAATATATTAAATCATTACATTAAACACAATAACGATATTACAGATAGTATACTTAGTGAGAATAAGTTATGTTTATGATTATATATTTATGTCGTATGTATTGTAGCATCATAACCTAACACCAAACATAATTCTTTTTATTCAATAAAGTATGAATATAATACAAGTAACTCTTTTTTTCTGAAAAAGGCTTTGTTATTTTTTGTACAAAATTAAACCTTTTCCTGTCTTCTCATTATTTCGTACAACGCAGTTCCACCCTCACCGCACGGTAGAAAAATAATGAAATCTTGTTCTGTCGACAACAACGAATTTCCCGAGGGCACAAGAATATAATATTTCCTTGGACCCAACAACTACTATAGAACCTCAATCGCCATCTCCAGATGCATTTTCTAAAGTGAGTGCTTTACGACCTTTTGAAATTGATTATATTTCATTTGTAAGAAATCCAAAAATTTAATTTAATTTGATTTAATTTAAAACACTTTTATGACTTTATACTTTTCTTTGAAAATACAGCGAATTCGTTTAAATACTAATTGTGATTAATAAAAATCAGTATTTATAATTAACCATGATAAGTTTTTAGTCGATGCTCTCCCTTGCCTACATTTATTCAGCACTTGTGCATGCTCGTGCCTACTAAAATCAAATTAATTTTTAATTTCCATAATTTAATTTAGCAATGCACTGCTATATATTAAATTATCATGAGCTAACTATACTAACAACGACTATAACAATCACTATATTATTTTTTAGTTAATAGGCAACTACATAAGTATATTGTATTGTGATTTTTTTCTAGGGTTAAAAATAAATAAATACTAACTCTTTTGAAAAGTATTAACGTCTTTGAAAATATATTTTTTACACAATTTTAAATCAACATAATATTTGAAAAAATGTGTTTAACTTTTTAGAATGACAGTATACATTTATGACTCCATAACCCGAACCTGGATATTATTCAAAGAATTTCATTAAATAAAAATTTAATTCAAACGACTAGGTATACTCAATTAATTATATGTATTTAAAGTTGAATAAGCTGAGTTGAGTGGCACAGAGCAAAATTTTGATCTACTCACTACTCTGCCATCAAAACTTAAATGCTTATAATACTAATGTTCTGGTTCAAAATGTGATTTTTATGTTATATTGAAATTCTCAGTTAAATATTCTGAAATAGTGTATGAAATTAAAAATGTATAATATCGTTCAAAGAGTAAATACTTTAAAAGCGATTACGATTTTTTCATTAAAAAATGACGTTTCCGCGATGACTTGAAATTTTTTACCAAAGGACATTTGTCAAAAATAAAGCCTGTGTTAACCTTTTCGAAGGAATTGCCTTGGTTAATAACTCTGTAACGTTTCGGGAAACTGTCGATCGTTAACTTGCCCCACACAGTCTAGTGTATAGCACGGTTATATACCGTCGCAAACACAGTCGTCTCCCTGCAGGACAATAATGTCTAAGTATACGCGGGTCGTCGTAACAACTCCGTTGCTGAAACACGGTGCAGCAGCTGCGACCACCGGGGACCACGATGAAAACGTGCGTGCATACCACGTACCGGGTACCTGTCGCAGGCGGAGATCGAGAGGACCACCGGCACGGCCGTCGGATACGCGGACGGCGTTGCCCGCGGTTAGCGCCGGAAAACGGTCGGTCGGTCGGAGGGTGTGAAATGCGGTCGTATGTAATAGGATGACCGGTGGGGGGGGAGGGGGAATTCGGATCGATAATTATTACCGAATGTATATGGCGGCGGCGGCGGCGGCGACGTATTATTATATTACACAGGTACCACCTATAACCACCTATGTACGGCCGGAGGAGTATCATTATAATAATATATTATGCGGTCTGACCGGTCGGAGAACAGTTTTTGGCACGCGGCGAAAGGACTCCGCGCGAAAAACTGTGCGGCGGCGTCACAGTTTATTTAGATGCGGTAAACTGCACCTCATACCCCGGACACACGTATACATATATTAATATATACATCCACCGACGCCACCGGACCGGAAGATTCGTCGGAATATTCAATCTTAATTAAGACGGGGAGTTGCTCGAACAAACGGTATAGAACGACTTCGACGACGTATAACCCTTTTGTGCACACATAATAATTGTATAAATACGTATAGGTATATATTATCCGGTATATATCACCGCGATTACTATATACCTATATGTATACAGAGTGCGCCATAATAAAGGGATAGATTTGGATCGCTTGCTACCCGTCGATGGGTGAGTGTAGATTAGTGGGCCTGTGACCGCTGTTGTGTCGGTAGACAGATGCAGTTTCTACAGTTGCCGTCTGAGGTCTCGATCAGAACAGGCACACCATGCGTTAGGAGACATTTTTTTTTTCAAACCAGCTATCAGTCAATCTGTATTCCACGCGATATCACTACTGCACACAAACGCTCCAAAACTTCGGAAAACCCTTTAAGCCAAGTTTACCTACCCGTAGAGATGGCGACCATATTATATGGCTGATGTTGTGATTCACACATAAACTGCAGCATATTGTCATGTTATACGGAATTTTGTAAATACAACAAAGATTTAATTCCATCAATTTTATGTGCTTTTTAAAAATCCATTCGTTTTTATGGCGGCCCTGTTTAACACGCCGAGTATAATAATACAATAATAATAATATATACACTGCTCCGACGACGACGACGCTATACGAACCGCGCGTCGGTGATGACGGAATTAAATTCAATTCACGGAGGGGTTGCGATGTTTGCCTCTGCGAACAATATCGACACTGATGAACGTTATTATTATTATTATCATCATCATCATCGTCGGGCGACGGCGACCGGACGACGACCAAAGTTTACCACGACCGTAATCAGCGCGTGGTTCGCAACCACCCCTCCCGTGGTGATTTTGCGCGACCACGGTAACCATAATATTATATTATACGCGTGGCTAGCGGCTGTTTCAAAGGAAAGTTTCGTCGTCGGGAAAACGGTGAACGATTGGCCGTCGGACTTGCCAGTTGTAATTACTATACGCGTCTGTCGTCCATCTGTTCGACGCGTGCGGTTTGAAAGGAATGAAAAAACCGTTGCCGCTATTCCGCGTAGTCCGACGAAATTGATAATCTTCAAGCCCTATGCGCGTGTCCCACGAGTCCGCGGCGGGGTTGCGGGGACGGATGTCATCGCAGCTAGCACGATAACTGCTGCAGTCGTTTACGACAAAAACATGCGAACGGATCGATATTCACGTTTATAATAAAAATAAATTACAAACACAATATAATGTTCTAAAAAGCTATACAAAACGATTATTGCCAATCCACATGACTCCACCGACGTTTTTCGATATTTTATGTTTTTATTTTCTATTTTTACCAACCCCCTCCCTCTTTTCCACCCCACCCCCATGTATGGTTAGTTATGGTTTTTCGAACATAAATTTTGTCAAATAATATATTATTATAAAAACAAAAATTCATATTCCACTATAATATCGATTAACATCTTGTATAGGTTCGTTTTTTAATTGAAGATTATTATTTTATTCCTCTGTTTTTGATATTACCTATATAGTGTATTATTAACATTAACAATATTATTAACTTTTGTAAACTATTGTCGTTTAATGATTTGTACATCAACGTTCATGTTATTGTATATGATGATATCATAATCAATAATAATATGAATTATAAACACGTCAATTGGCTGATTCTAATACATTGTCAATTAAATTGGAATTTCTTTTCATTATAATATTCAGACACAATTTAAATTAGCCGATTAAGCATTACCTATTATACAGCTTTGAAGCTCACCTTTTCGTTCGATTAGAAAATATATTATCTGCTTTTATGGGGGAAAAAATGTTTGAAAATTCACTTTACCCATTTTGACCCGTCAACAGTCAACACGGTGATTTGAAAAATCGTAAATAGATTTAGGAAACCGTTCGTCGAAAAGTTATTGATGGTAATCTCGTGACTGGGATACACGCGAAAAAGAACTGAAGCGTAAACTACGCCTGAAGGTTGTGGCGGGAGACAACTATCCCATTTTACTCTCGTAAATTCAATTGTAGCTATCATTGCATAAGGGCGAGCGCGTGGAGCAGGGGCGAGGCGGAGGGCACCTGTAGAAGAGACGGGAAAAAAGATCTCTTACAGAATGGAAACTAAAATTCATTCACGTTTTAAGAGGGCTATTGTTTTGTTAAGCATTCGGCAGAGCGGCATTACCGATGGTAGCAAACAAATCGATACCTACTTCAATGGACGTCGGTCTTAAATAAAAATAATATATAAGATAATATTTCAACGTATTATCGTGTATCAGTTTTTTTGTTGCTTAACATTATGCTTTAGACGTTAAACAGTTAACCAAATTATTGTAAGGTGTTCGTTTAACATTTTAAATCCAGGATTTCTGGATATGAATATAATTGATTAAAATAATTGTAATAACGATATAAAATAATTAAAATTGATAATATTGATACCTAGGTTGAAATATCAAAATTAATTATTATTATTTATATTAACATTAGAGTAAACAAATAAACTATTATGTTGATTAAAAACAGTCTGGTATATTACATTTTTTTCGTATTTGTATAATATGTAACCTTATATTTTAATTTTTAATTAATTAATTAAATTTAATGTTAGTAGGTACGACTTGTGTTACACATTTAAAATAACCAACGAAATTGATGAAATATAAAAAGTTTATGATTATTGTGCATTGCATTCCTAAAATAAAATACATGGTTGAACATAAAATAATCAACCAACGTATATTCATTTTTAATTATTCTAAAAAATGCACATGCGTGAAACTGCTAATAGTTAAATGTATAAAAAAAATATAGCTTTTAAAGAAAAAATGTTTAAATAATTGTTCTTAATAATTTGTTTTGTACAACCATGTATACCTATCTACTTTCTTCTCATAAAACAAAAAAGTAAAATCAATTCTCAAAAAAGTTTAATCTTAAACAACCCTTATTTACCTTTATGACTTGTATATTTGGGAAACTTCCCAAAAAAAAGTAATTTATCTATATGAGGAAAGAAGGAAAGTTTAACTTACATTACAGACGCTTGTTACTAAAACAAAAGTTGGGTCGGTCGTAGTGTTGTTGTATGTAACACATTTAAATTTATAAAGTTTTTATATCACCACGAAAACTCTATAAAAATAGTTAAAACAATTTTTCAGTAAATATTAATTTGTACATAATAATTATGCTGCAGTACTATTTTTGATACTGTTTTAACTTTAAGAAAGTAAGTCATGTTAGTGAAATGTACCGTTTTCAATACAATTTTTCAAGTTCAATTGATCCACAAAACAACCAACCACACTTACGGTCTCGAAACACACGAAACAATTTTGAGCATGGTTCGTATGCATATATTATTATACCGTTTCATCCTCAAATGCCATAACCCAACAACATTATAATCGGTTTCGCGTTCCAATGTGATTAGCGGAACTCGTAAGTTCATGCATTTGCATATCAATTTCGTCAATCCCCAGGGCGGACGGACGGAGCGAGGATATAAAATCGTTTCACTGTATACTGTCGTCGCACCAATCAAAACACCAATAGCGTTTATTTTGCATATATTTTATTTGCGTTTTCCCCCGGTATTGCTTTTAATTATTATTTTAATTTTCAATATGTATACAATACACGTTTCTAAAATAAATATGACTACCTAGCTGTATGTTTTGTTTATATATGGATTTTAGAGCATAAACTGGATCTGTCAAACGAAAACAATTATTACCTACTTATAAAAAAAATATTTATACGGGAAAACGTCATATGATCAGTATTTTGATGTCTGTGCGAATCCATTAAAAATGAGATATTAATCATCATATCATACCATAAAATAAAAAACTTATTAACTTGTATAGATACTTAACTATTTTTAATAATTACCATTTATTTATTTATTTATAAAAAAATCATCAAATGTAGGGTGATTTTCCTTTTATAATTTTTTTCTAAAGTAATTGTTTACATAATTATATAATGAAAAGTGTTATATTTAATAAGCCTCGTATATGTAAAAACTCTAGTATTACAAATCCAAAAATACTAATAACTACTATTCTAGTGAATTTCTTTCTACAATATTTTCGAGTAAATTTCAAGATGAATTATAAAGCTAAATATTGTATAATACGCAGTATTATAAAATTGGTCTTTCTCGAAAGTTCAAGACACTCAATTTCACCGTAATTGAAAATGTGAAATGTAATATATAAGAGCCCCGTCATTAATACGGATACATTCCTCGATAATAGTGGAATATTACTAAACCTTCTTTCATATTCTATTGTCCAAATAAAAAACAATCTCAGTCACTTTTGAACTCAATTATCTGAGCTGAATATTTTCCTACTTATCGATAAATTTAATTTTCGACGTCCATATTATACAAAATCGAACTTAACTTAACACGTTTACATTTATCACTAAACAACTAATAAAGTATGACTTTAACAAGGAGAATTTTCTAATTTCCACTCACCCCTAATTAATTATAATACGTATTAATATATAATATCCATGTACATTGTACTATTGGTTATACATAATATTATATACATCATTTATACGAGAATTTCGAATAAAAATAATATTTTATACCTTAGCGCCAGAGTAAACAAAGAACCACTCATAATCGTGTTGCAAATACAACGATTGTGTGAATAATAATTTCGCTGATGTAAGCGAAACAACGAGAAGAGTGAACAATACCCGCTGTCTCTATCCGGTTGTTTATATTATTTTTTTTAGAAAAATCTGTGCGTGATCGCACACACACAATACATTAAGAATATTTCATATTTGTATAGGTTCTATACATATATAATACATACCTATATTAATATATAACATGATTTATTTGATAAAATAAATACTGTAGTAATTTTTAAACAAATCAATAAATTGATGAGCCAAATTTTTAAAAATTCTTATTGTGATCAAAATAGATTAATGATTTGTTTTATCAGCTTGATTTAAATTTTTATAAATACCGTATTAAATTGATGCTAATGATACATGCATTAAACGATTTCTTACGAATAGTCGAGGTTCATCCCGATATCAATTTCTACAAATTTTAAAAAGCACCGTTAATGTGTATTGGTCACTCACCTGAAGCAAATAAAATATAACATAATTAATACAACTCACATAAATATGTATTTATACATATGATCTTGATAAGTATTTTTAACAACCATATAATTATGATACGAATAAAAATAAATAAATATTAATATTTTATTGATCCGTATAATATTATTTGTTTTGTATTGAATGACATCAGACATACGTCATTTAGTTTTTATCAATACTATTTATTAATTTATTATAAGTGTTTTGTTTTATTTTATTTTAAATTATATTCAGTAAAAAACTAATGCTCAACATTTAATTATTTTACTTTATTAAACGTCAAAGTATTGTAGTAATGATCTTTAAATCATTCAAGCGCACATTGCATATCAATTTGATTGGGAAAATGCTCATAAAAAATAGTGCCATGTGACTGTCAATATCATGCAGATGTGGGCCCCTCATGAAATATTAGTGGATAAATATTAAATGCCATTGTGCAGTGTGCACTCTATGTTTGTACATATTATAATATTATTGTAACAGACCTTAAAATTTGCAAGGCCCAGAGCAAAAAATAATTTTTGAAACCTATTTTTTCTATTTTTTTTTTCAAACGCGAGGCCCAGGGTCTGAGATCTTCCCATCTCCCCCCACCCCATCCTCCTAAGAGTGACCCTGGCCTACCTATTAAAGCTATTCTTTTAATTTCAATTGAAAAATAGTGTGAAAATGCATGTAAAGACACTGTCAAATATTTATTGTACACAATGCTTATAATATAATCTACTAAAAGAACTGCGCAATGAATTACACCAGACTTCAAATATATTTAATTTAAGTGCATACAATTATAATATACGTATAAGTACAAAGTGAAACAAGTCTGCAATATGACGATAAATTAACAAAATGATTACCCAAGTGATATACTGCATTTCCGTCCCTATTTCGTGCAACAGCGCTAAGTAATTTATAGATTATGCCAGTATCCGCGATAATACTCTTCAAATTATCTCCAACGTATTTCAGACGATTCAATTGATTTTTAATCAACAATTTAAAGGAGACGTCTCAATAAAACTACACACACTATTTTTTTTATTTAAAAATATAATATGTAACATAATATTATTATATTACTTGTAATTATTGTAATCAGCATAATATGCATTTAAAAATTATTATTTGTACTTAACACTCAAACCTTACATTTATTCTCAACTGTTAGTTAGTTTTATTCACATTTATTAACTTCATAAGATATATTTAAAATGCGATAGATGTCCTATTTAAAGTCGTGTATGTAATAGTAACAAAAGATACCATCCATGCGTCCGTAAGATCGTATACGAGTAAAAAAATTAGATACATCATGTTAGTTTCCAAACCACATAAAAATTCAAGACATTATTTACTAAAGATAATTTGACAAAATATTGCCTTTATTCAGACTTGGGATTGATAACTTATGCTATGGTCGTGTTTAAAATCAGTTTGATTTCATGTGCTTAATTTATATTATGTAAAATAATATCTATGTATGAGTATAAATATATTTATATTTTGTCACAAATGAATCAATATTTAAAAATAATTATAATAATTATAATAGACTAAAAAAAGTAGTAGAAAAATATAACTGTTTTGTATAAATATTCGTATAAATCTGTGACGACATATATATATATATTTATTTTCATTCTATTATCCCCCCAGGTCTATTTAAGCACGCGAAAACAAACAAATTTTAAACACAATCATAATATTACTAATAAGTCATAACTCATAAGTTGTCAGTCATAACTTTGAACAAAAAAAGGAAATTATAGTCAAATGTTGTGTAGGAACTGTCAATTTTAACGGCGTGTAGGAACAAACAAATATCATCTAATTTTTACTCGTATAGGTAAGGTTGCTATTTTCCGTGTAGGAATGCTAAATTAAACTGTTTAGGTTTTAACCAATATTGAAACTCCTAGGAATCTATTTTGTGTTTACTAAATTATAATGTAATAAAATATATTGATTTAAAAAAAATATGGAAGCAGTTGCGTTTGTATTTTATTTGATAAACATGATTTCCCAATAAAATAAATAAATATATTATTACTTATAATACAATTACACAACGATTAGCATAAAATATTTTTTTAACCATTTAGTAGAAAATATTAATATTATTTTTTGAAGAATTAATTTATACAAGAAAATGTCTTGGAAAACCAAAGAAGCCACAAAATCGAAACACCGGAAACTTTAAGATTTATAAAATATAATAATATACATTATATTAGGTATATTAGTATATTACATCAATTTATATTTCAATACTACCTATATATCTTACTATCTTCAATCTTATTAATGTTTTCAATACAACATTACTACTAATGTTTACATTTAAGCGAAATTTAAAAATTTTAATTTAACGATGAGCATATTTTTTTTACGAAGTTACGTTGCTCTAATGAATAAATATTAATCACTCGAATCAAGAGAGGGTCAACACAAGACCAACAATGGTGCGTGTTTTGCACACGGGTGTCAGTTTATTCACTTAAAAAATCAAACAAAAATATGGAAATGTTCGATACACTTGGAATTTCTTGCTCTGAAATAAACCTAGGCTATAGATTTTTATTGGAAAACAGCCGTACTCCCTGGAGACCTCGGATACCTGCAGGGTGTCCATCAGCTACCCAGGGGTCTTTAGGGCCGTTTGTTGCGGTTCCCGAACTTGAGGTCATTAAAACGGGTCCGGCTTTAAGCGCAATTGGGGTAAACACACGAAAGCTAACCTCAACCACGGTAGACCATTTGAAAACTGTACGGGTAGAGGGAGGTCGCGTGTGTTGAACTATGTGTCCCATGACGGCAATTTCCAAGCTCTAGCCCCGATAAATATCAACAAAAGGACCGCAAACCGAGGCCAAATAATGTTGTGTAATTCTTGTGACATGTAAAAAAATAAAGCAGATAAATAACCACACATAGCCCATCAATCTGCGATGACATTTAAATGTATTAAGTATTAAGATCAAATAACAAAGCTTGTACAGTGTACACTGTACACATTTAAAATAAAAAATCAAATTACACATTTAATTTAAAAACTAATATATTTGTATTTTAATGGAAAAATATCAAAGTATATCATTATGGATAATTGTTACTGAACCTAATATACTATTGTAGAAACTAGAAACATTTTTCAATATAAGTTAAATGAAATATATCAGATATATTTTAGAAACAAAATTGATTTCAATTGCCAAAATTAAACATTTATATTCTAAAGCTAAAGTTTATTCCAGTATGATTTATGATACATTATAGTCATAATATTTATTATTTAATTAATATAAAAATATTAATATTTGTTTATTTTTTAGGTTTTTATTAGATATTAACCAATATTGATCAATTTCTATTTTTTTTTTTAGTGTTTATATAATATATTATATACGATTGCATCAAAATAATATCCATGAATATTCAATATTTATACATAATATATGTATGTAAACATAAAACACTGAAAATAAAAGTTAAATAAAACTAAACTTTAAATTCTGAAAAATACCTATTATATTATGTGCGTTTATTGAAAAATCAAAATGACTAAAAAATGTAAAACTAAATTTTGTTTCATGTACAGTTTTACGGAATAATATTAATGTAGGACAAAAAACTTGGTATCGGGATTTATCAGAAGAGCTGATTATTTCACGAACCATGATAATAATATTATATTTGTTATTTGTTATTCATATGAAGGTCCGTAGTTAAAATTAATACCTACTTAGTAAATTCAAGCATTAATTTTCGTTTTTCATTATGTCAGGCTAGCCGTAAAATTAATTTTTAGTTTGAATATTTTATAATAATTATTTTGTATTATTCATAATTTATTTATCGTTTTTACCAAGAAATGCGGTCGGATTTATTGAGTAATTGTTTATATATTTATAATCTGACAATTAAATACTCGCTATGCAATGTGTGGTATTATTTTACAACTAATGTGACTTCCCGTTCAGTATAATAATTTCCACTATGAAAAACATAATTACCAAACACTTTGACCAGGATTGGGATGACTATAATTGTGCTGGTGAAAGAATACGAGTGATACTATTATACGATATATAATATTTTAAAGGTATAATATTATTATGTTTGCAAAGACTACATTTTGGAAATACTGGAAGATTCAGTAAAAGGCAAATACGACTCTAAAATATACCATCATCGTCATTGTCCTCAGTTTAAGCTTCAATTCGCTTTCTCCCTTTGCATAGTCTGTTCTGTGTACGACGAAAATCATCGGCTATTATACGCATCAAGTAGTCCGTACTTTTGTGTAAGGGGATCTGAGTCAATGCCTCTTCGCTTATGATTGATTAAAAGTTAAAAGCATTAACTTCACCGCTATGCCACCACGATATTTGCGGATAATCTCTGTGCCACTCAAATGAATATAATCTGCTTGTGTACGCAATCAAAGTTCACAGACATCTTACGAAACGTATTTTTCTGCTTCATTCCCCCGACTCAGTCGACATTAACTTAATGAAAGTCTAAAATTACTACAAGATAAATAAAATAGATCTCCCAAAGATCCGTTTTTCATTAAATTCATTAACAAGACAGGGACCTGATGCTTCGATTGAATTCTCGATCAAATAATAAGTTGTGAGTTGTCCAAACATCAAAGATGTATAATTCATAGTCATATGATATTATAACACTATATTTAGCAGATTATATTATGTCCTCCATGCCACTATAAATGACTCTAATCTCGTTAGAAAAAAAAATGTTATTTAACGAGTAAGTCAATTACAAAACCTATCAGCCGTACGAATATTTAAAAAAAAACTGTATTCATAACTGAATCATCGAATACTCAAATAAAAAATTATAAAGCCAGTCGCCAAAGTTACACCAAATGAATCGGTACAATATTTCTCGTATTGAATAAATCAAAATAAAAAAATATTTCTCTAATTTATTCAGCAGCATATTATTTTAGGTATTGAAAAATAAATACGAATATTATTCTTGATTTTCCATCAGTCGATGACGAAGCAAAAACCGTGTATTAAATCAGATATTACATGCGCCACGCGGTTATATTATTATTTGACAGTGTTGGATGTCCGAGAAACGCGCGCTGCTGAGGGATGTATAATAGAAAGAACTGACGGAGGACATAAACTGGTACGAATGGACATGATAATAATATATAATATATTATATAAACGTATATATTATACTGTACCTGCAAAACGCGTGTATTTTTATAAAGAGGGATTGAAATAACAGAACGACCGGAGAAAAGACTGCCGCTCGGAGTCGATTTGTCATTCGGGCGTAGGTCGTTGGTCTCCTCCGCAGGTTGTTAAAAGTTTGATTTTTTTTTCGCTCGTTGGCGTCGGCGGCGGGTGGAGGTGGAGGAGAACGCGTGACATCATATTGTTTTCTGGGACTTTGGGCAAAACAAATTGCCAGCGGCGGCGGCGGTCCTGAGGGACACGGTGTCGCGACAATCCCCGGGGATAACATCTTCGCGGCGGCGGTAGGTGAGGCGTGGGTGTGCTAGGGGTCGGAGAGCCGGCAAAAAGCCGATGTAAATCAATCATTGTCACGCGTCCCACCTTTTACCGACGACACCACCTCCTGCGGAGACCGCGCCATCGACGTGACATCTACCTGCCCATATTATTGTATTATATTATTATGTACCAGCGACAACGACGATATATTATTATATTATCGTCCTGCTGCTTCTGTTGCTGCTCCCGCATCGTTTTCAAGGAGAGATGAGCCGGTATAGGTACTGCGGTTATTGCAGAAGCGGTCGGCGGGGATGAAGGGATAGGTTGCGCGCGTGATCACCGTCGTCATATTATTACTCTATGGGCCGCCCCCGCTTGACACAATAATCTGAGTTTGCCGTGCTTTCCATGACGTGCGCACGTCATTAACAATGACTGCACCAACAAACGCACTGCACTGTCGTGCGACACTCACACTCACACGGACAACTACGCTGCAGGCGATGACTGCGATCCTTGGCGAGGGGTGAAACACACGGCAATGTACTCGGCCGGCCAGCACCCGTCATCGTTTTAAAAGCGATAAGTATTATAATAATATAAAATCTGCCGCCGCCTCCGATGACGTATATGCACGCACCCACACGCCACCCACTCTTCTGTCGACTCAATGACTACCGGGTCCTGCAATGGTCTTTGGAGTCGCGGACGACGACTGATCTGTTACAAGAATAGGTTCGACCTACTGCAGCACAAGGTCTATAGATCCTATCGCTTAGGTACAACTGAGTATTAAATGCACCTTTACGCGGTTAAAATATAATAACGAATATTTAGAGGATATATATATGCGACACGTTCGCGGATGAGCCTAACAACGGTTTTCGTCGTGTTATGAAATTATTTTGTTTTTTTCGTTCGTACAATAATATTGTGTGCACCTATAATAAGCATGCGTACACAGCGACTGTTCTTCTACATTTCTCATTACGTACACCTATAATGTTGCTCAGCTAAAGTTTGAAATCAAATGAACAAATGAACAAAACTCGAAAGAACCCGGCTATGTTTATTAGTTTATTAACGTCTTGTTTTATTAGTATTTTAAGTAAAGGAACCCGAGTTTTGCGATAGTTCAAAAGCAACTCACGTATTTATATATATACACGAAAAATTACTCTTGTTTGTTCACTTTTGATTAAAACTCTTGTGTTTCAGGTAGGACAATATTGCTATCATACCGCTGTCAACTATTCATCTGGGTTGCTAATTAAAACCTGAGGGTGATACAGGTTATGCGGGGTGTAAAAAAATCCAACCATTATGGTGAAAGTACTAGAAATAACACCGTAATATTTCGATTAAACTATGCGGGTAAAAGTTTGCCACATGTTTCTTCACAAAGCTTAATATCTTTAGAAAAACTTTAAATCATCCTTATTATAAGAACTACTATGAACAGACGACGGGAATTAAATACGGGTACCTTCATAATAGTAATCTAAATCCCAACCAACTTTGTAGTGTTACGAGGCGAAAACATATGAATAATAAACTATAGGTAGGTATTGCATTGCTGCACTATAGAGATATGGGATTAGGTAATTTTATTAGTAAACTGGATCTTATGAAATAACCTAAACTGAAAAAAGTTTTTAGTTATTGCTATTGAATACAGAGTAAAATGGTAAAAAAAATTAATTTTGAATACTTAAGTCGCCTTAGTGATGCATATTATATTGAATAATAAGCATTGCTGTATTCGTTTTTAAATCTTAAATAAACACTAGGTATTATCAATCTAAACAACCTATCTAATAATTCAATTGGTTTTTTATGTTTTTAGTCGATAATAAACTAAAATGTACGCGAGCACTTAAATAATAAACATATATTTCAACGCGCAAATCCGATAACGATTATTTAAAAACCATTGAACTTGAAAGTGTATATGCGCAATGCATACCCCGCGTGCGTATATTAAAAATGCTAGAACAACGAGACAGAATTATTAACTTTTTAATCCTGACAGTCAGGTCGGTTAAAAGGTAGAGCCGATATATATTATTATATTATATAGTGCTCAAATCGAGTTTCACCGGGATAATACAGAACGTGTATAATATTTCCGTTGAATAAAAAGTAATTCATGCAAGAACAAATTAGCATTTGTGGGTATATATTCATTAGGAAACCATAAATTATGCGGCGTGTCTCTGTTATTTATACGCGATAATAAAATATCGATAACTGAAATACAACCAGCTCGTTCACTCAAACATTAATAACATCATCGTCCAGTGGAATAATATTAAAACGATCGGCCGTGTTCGTTTTACGGGTGGAAAAAAATAAAACGCTAAACCTATAAATATAATATATTATTACATATACCTACCTATACCTACGTTCAGTATATTAAAATCGTTATTCGCTCCATGTACGACCGAATGTTATTTATATTGTAGACATGATGATGTTTTACGATGTTTACACTTTACTATGTCATCTTATTGTGTCATCACAGCGAGGAGTGTAATATTATTATATTATATTGCACGTGCCACAGCTGCAAGGATACCACAAATTGTGGCGATATTTTCCGATTGTCAGGTACATCGTGTTATTCGTTTTGCAAGGTAGCGATAAAATTGATATGAAAAATACTAACATTATGTAAAGCCTAAATGTGAGTGCCTACTCACCACGCTTCACGTACATCGGAGCTCAAATGCAATTACCATCTTAAACCTTCTTATAATTACCTTTTACCGTAGTATTCTAATAACTGAATCTGATCAGAACTAGACTTACTCGGGTGTTCATATAATCATATGACTATTTGAGAATTTGTTATGATATTTATAAACGTAACTAAATGGTTAATTACCTTGAACATTTATTGAGTATACGAGAAACATATTGTACTTAAAACAATAAATTGCATATCGTGTGATAATAAACGGAAAGAAAACCAAGCAATATTTAAAACTTGGTCGAATTAGTTTAAAAATTGATTCATACAAACAGAAGTATAGAACTAACTTTAATACAAAACATACCTATCATAATGCAAAATGAACACATTTATCCATACAATCAGTACTTAAAACAATAAAACGTATGATGTGGTCGGATGACGAGCGGACTAAAAACGTGTAACGTTACACGTGCGTAATGATAGCTTGAACTTCTCAAGGACCAATAATAACACGGGACCAATCTTTTATCAATAAACATTTCAACACATCACTTCCAATTTTTCAAATCTAAATTTATACTACATACCTAATAAGTCACTTTTGAAGTTTTCCCTGAATGTCCGTGTTGATTACGAGAGAAACAGTAAACACTGACGTTTCGGACACATTTCCGAGGCCATCTTAGAAGGGTGAATCTAAAAGGATTATGAGTTCACTTTAGCGTAAAAGTCTATACGCGTTTTTGGGAACGCGAACCTTTGCGTTTCTTTTCAGCACCACCGCCCCTACTTGTCGTCGCACGTATGCAGTCGTATCCTCGCATTCGTTAAATCGAAGTGACAGACTGTGGAATGACGTCCACATAAAGATACAGTACCTACCCTATTTATGAGTCCCACATTGGCGATGATACACGTGGACGAAAACCACCACCACCGCCACCGCCGCTGCCGACCCACCAACCCTCCTCCAATTACCGTCTTCCGTGTAAACACAACGTCGCCCCGCACTGCCCCGCGGGTTGGGGTTGTTTTCACAGGAGTTGTGTTTGGGGTGTATTGCGGATGGGGTGTACGTGGTGTAATAATTGCACCCGTCGCCGCCACGGTTGCGTCGCGAGCGCGAGGGATTATTGACGACCAGTGCGACGTTGGCGTGTGTCACGCGAATCCGTCGTCGTCGCTGTCGTCGGGACGTCGGGCACGGACTAATTAACAGCTGTGTATATATTAATATAATATGACACTGTATCCTCTTCGGCTGTCAAATTTACACGCTACGTACCCGATGTGTACTACACCAACCGAGGACATGGTATCTGGTATGTGCAGGTGTGTTGTACGAATGCCGCACGTATAGGTACATCAGTGCCCCCGGCCCGAGAAACGGGAATTCTCCTTAAGATTAGCTGAGGGTCTAAGTCTTCTAGTATAGAATGGTTCTCGGTCAATGGGATAGTAAATATTTTATTTCCGCTTAATTTTCACTCTGATGGTAACAGTTGCAGGCAGCTTTCGACGTCTAATACTGTCCCAATTTCAATAGACAGTTTCACCGAGAACGTAAATTAGTATCTTTAATTTTTAACAAAAACGATAGCTCAACTGAGTTAAATCGTCGAAAACCGGGTCACACTAATTTCACAAACTGAATCAATCGCCAAAACAAAGGACAAGAAATAAATGAAACAGGTACTCGAAAGCAAAACTTCAAAGAGGCGTGACCGACTAGATTGCCAATTATCACGAATGACGTGACAAGTAATAGAGTGATAAACTCTTGTCACTAGTGCTAATTATTTCTATTTTAGTTTAAAATTAAAATTAAAACTGTATTGATTGAAAACATTTTACTTACTTACTTACTTACTTAATTATATAAATAATTACTTTAGAATGACTTTCGCTGAACTTAGGTAGGTGCGTGTACATTAAATTAATAAGTTAATAGATTAGAGAAATCTATAATATAATTTAAAACATACATAAATAATAAATATATTATATTTTACTCCTTAAGTCCTGAACACAAACATATACATGTATTTTGTATAGTCATAAATCATAACTTATAACCCATGTGTTGATAGAATATATGTTTACATCAAACATGTTATTACAAATACATATTCACATAAAAAGTGTATTTACGACGAATGCTGAATGTAATTAAAAAATGTCTATATGTTTTTCACACAATCAATCGTTATACATTGTATTGCAAAAACAACTTGTTAAATAATTGTATCAATTGTCAAAAAAAAAAAACACTTAAAAATGTTTTTCAGTAGTATTCATTTGAAATTAAAAAGCATTTTTCTATAGATTGTATTAATTTCTTAATGGATTTTTTTTTTCATTGTTTCGTTAAAATGCGCGTTACTAAAATATTCAACTTCTTAAAATTAATACGAAAAAAATAATCTCTTAAGTCATTTTTTAACTATATTAAAAATAACTTAATACAATATTTTAATTGAAAAACTTCTTATATTACTATAGCTTGTGATTAAAAAACAATAACGAATATTTTTTTTATTCATAACAATGATAAGTAGTTAAATTAATGTTTATAATAATTATTCTAAAACTCTGTGTCAGTTTATTTTTGAACCCATTGAATAAAACTCGTATACGTCAATATTTTTAGTTGTCTAACTAAACAAGTTTTTACAATTGCTGGCTATACGATATACATCAACATTAAACCTTCACAAAGACCAAAAACTCCAACTCATAATATTCTAAACCAGCTGCCAAATATAGAAATTTATTGTTTGAGTAATGGTGAAAAGTTTCAAGTCTCTGCGGTTAAATTTTTGTTATAACAAGAAAATAACTAACAACGTCTGAAGAAATCGTTATTTTTCGTTGAATTTCGTTAACTTTTTAAATTTAAGAGCTCTTATGTACATATAATATACAAACAAATAACTTCAATAATGGAAAAAATTAAAAATTAAAAAAAAAATCAGTCATATTTAGAAAATGCTATTTTAAAAAATATTATTAGTTATTAGTATTATTAATAATTTCAAGTCTCTACGATTATTCGTTTTTGAATGTAAACAATAAAACCAAATTGATTTTTCAAAAAATTTTGTGGCTCGAATGTTTCAATTTTCCATAGCTCGAAACCTATCTGTTGTTCATAATATTAATTAATTGTATTAATTTTAAATAAAACGTATTTAATAAAAGATGTGAGCATAAAACAAACAAAAAAAATTCCTGTGTATCACAGAATAACTTTGATAAGGGTTTCATATTGATTATATTAAAACGGGTAATTTCAATACCATCGAAGTGTTGCTTTCACGAAAAAACGTTTAAACCATTCTTTTGATTCTTATTGCACAAATGCAAAGGTGGGCATTAACTAGTTAAAAAGTTAAAGTTAAGTTAAAAAGTTAATTTTTTTTTAACTTTTTAACTTATCTAGTTAGTTTGTTTTATAATCAACTTATGAACTTAACTAGTTTAATTTACAGTTGAAATAACTTAGCTTTTCTCAGTTGATTTAAAAAAAAAAACCAATAAGTTAAAAACATTTTGAAATTTTTCGTTTATACGTAAATATTACTATAATAGTAATATTTACGTATAAACGAAATATTATCTGATATTATCAGTATAAAAATAAAACTTAAATTGGAAAGAAAATTTTAAAAATAACTTGAAAACTAAATTATCGTTTAAAGTATATAGTTATAGTTGTGTATACATACATGATAATATTATGCCGGTCTATACTTGTAGACAATATTATTAATTATAGTACGCTTGCATCGACCAGTCCCTTACGTTGTTTGTAAATCGTAATCGTACTTTATCATAATCGTCATTCGTTTACCTACCGTGTGCGATATTTATTTAGTCCATTCGTTATATTGACATATTGTTATAATATTATATGGTAGACATTTTATATTTCAGATTTCTTAATATTATTTATTACATTATTACTTAAAAAATAGATCAACTTTTTTTAAACTGAGTTAAGTTAATTATTTTTTCTATATTAACTTTTAACTTATTGAGTTAAATTTATAATTTGTTAACTGTTAACTTTTAACTTATCGATCTTGTGTCCTCTTAACTTAACTTAACTTGAGTTAATTATTTTCATTAACTTGCCCACCTTTGCACAAATGTCAGTAAGCACTCTTAACCTTTATTTTTGAATGCTACTTTAACACAACAAAATACAATTTTTGCCGTGTATTCTTATAAGATACACATATTTTTTTTTACTTGTATGTACACACTATAGTTTACAACATTTTAACTGACATTATAGGAGACCCGAGGGCCGAGAGGAGTTCTCGAACTAAAGTATAACAACAAATGTATTTGTGTATAAATTATAGTACGCTGATGTAATTTTAAGAATTGTATTTATTACAATACGAAATTCAATAATGTTATTGCAAATATAGTATGCAGTGTGTTATTATATTATATAACTCAATATAAGTATGTACATAACTGAGGAATAAAATATTCTATACTACATAATATGAATACATAATATTACTTACAATCTACATACTTAAAATAAAACCATAAATTGTGTTCGCACATAATGTAACAATTAATTGGCTGAAAATCTAATTTCATTTTTGTCAAAAAAAACAAAATTAAATAAACAAAAGTATCGATTCTAATAGATAAGTACTACGAAAAAAAAGGTTGCTGTGAATCGGCCACTCAGAACATCTCAAATGTCTTCTATATCTCATTAAACCGTCAATTCGAAGTACCTAAACCAAATTCGTTTTTCTATATTCGTTTGAAATGAACGGTCTGGAATAGAAATTATCTCTCAAGTATTACAAAGCGGCTGGGGAAAAGGGGTGAAATATTCCCTGGAGTAAAAATTGAAATGAAAAAAATATATTTGTTCGTTCCTATATTATAGCACTACCAAATGGGGCTATAAGGTAAAGAAACAATTAACAGGGTACAGTGGTGCACAGAGTTAAGGGCGATGCGGAAGCGTTACGCCGTAACTGTGTTTGCGCTGGGTCGTATCTACCACACCCTTTCCAAAGTCGCAACAGATGCTTCTGGTCAACGTGTTCAGAATACCATATACATTGCTGTGTACAAGTGCACAAAACACATTCACGCCGGGTGGTAACTCACCCTTAGACTGGAAGGGGAGGTGACACGCTGGTTATACCATCTCCACTGTGAGGGGGCGCCCGACATGTCCAGAATTATTTAAAGGCATCGCGGCCTGCTGTAGTTTGGTACACATTATCGAATATATTTTCCATTTTCATTCTCATGTTTGTCTGAACCAAGCTACCGTAACCGAGTTGTTTGTTTAGGATATAATATGTTTTTCCCTTTCCTTCTTTATTTTTTCCTTCCTCTCTCTCTTATAGACTCCCCATGAGAGTTAGTTGATTTTTCAGCCAAAACAAATATTGAATCAAATACAAACTCAATACTTGTAGTGATTTGGGAAAAAGGTATTTTTTAATTCCTTGCAATTCGAAAGACATTTTTATGATCAAATGTTTTTTCGGGGGATATATTATTTTATAATAATAAAATATAGCTATCATACATCATACCCATACGTTTGATGATTTATTCATTATTACGAAATAAACCTACGATTATTTATAGATCTATTATCAAAAACTGTAATTTAATGGTCAATTTTTTTTTTTCATTGATTTTCAGATTAATTTTATTAGAAATTATGAATCAATCTATGTTTTAAATGTTAAAAAATCATTAATAATTACTGAACTACACATTTTTTTGTAGTTCCAAAAAACTGATAGAACTTAACACATTTTTTAAATCTCAATTGTTTTCTATAATCTGAATTGCTATGAAAACGATGACTGTCTTTTAATTGAATGATAATATAAAAATAAAAACCAATACAAATTATTATAGGTTTAAATGTATAATTTCTATTGATTTGTACTATCTATATTGAGTGATTTTTAATTGTATATTATTATTCTATTAAAAGACAGTCATAATTATTATTGATACTCAGATTATATAAAACATTTTTAAAAATGTATAGAATTCTATCAGTTTTGTGGAATTACAAAAAAAATGTATTTTACAATAAATATTAATAATCTTTCAATATATACCAACTTACATTGTTTCATAATTTCTGATAAAAGTTAAAATCAATTAATTAAAAAAAAAAAATACTAGGAATATTGAACCATTTAGGTATGTTAGCATACATATTATAATAGGTATAAATGTATAATATGTATATATATATAATATATGTATGAACACCTATATGGTTAAGTATTTACAGAATCGACAAACTTTTGGTTAACTGATATTAGATCAACATTTTGTTATTAATGTGATGCTTGTTAGTTGTCACGTTTAAATAAAAAAAAATAACATATTTATATCATGCACATAGACACATCTACGACATGGGTCATTATATATTATTTATTTTTGAAGATGTTTATGATGAACTAATTAATTTATACTACAAAAAAAATGTTATAAATGTTTTGACTGATATTTAAAGGAACTTCTTCTCTATTAATCTATTTTTAAACTGTTTATAGAAAAAAACAATAAACATAAATGGAAATTTTATTTAATTTACACAAAATTATTAACTTTCTATACAAGTCTTTTTAGTATAATAACACTTAAGTCTACACAATATTGTTTATGGAGTTTTTTCATTGCTTTTTTCTACATGTAATAAAAACAGTTTTTATGAGTTAATTTTCCATCGTTCGCGTATCGATAACAAGTTTCCATTGCTTAAATCGAACAAAACAACAAACAGAGTAAAATAAAATTCTACAAATACTTAACATTTACCTGTAACTACTTATACTCGTTATAATAAATGTTACAAAATATAGCGGTTATTCATAATGTCTTTCTTATTTTAAATATTATTTTGCTGAAAATAGAGTTATTAAAATAGAATGTTCGTAAGTATATTTTAGATCCAACAATAAGAAAATTTAAATAAATAAAAACTATAACCAATAATAAAAAAAAATATTTAAAGTAAGAACTAGGTGCAAATACAAGTTTGAAGAAAGTTTAAATGCAATTCACACTTATAGTTGAAAAAGTTAAAAGAAAGATTAAAGAAAATTGATAGATTAATTGATTAGAAGTTAAGAAATAATTTAAAAGAGGTGTTTAATTGAAAAAAACAGAATCACTCTCTTGTATTAATTACAATAGCTAGAACATCATTATTTTACTAATGGTATCGTAGCAACATAATATTATAATATTATGTATTACCCGATAAAAAGTATAATGCTCCTAAATGTAATAAATATACGTACTATGGGGTTTTGTTTTGGAATCAGAAGGAATATTTTATTAGTTTATACTTTATATATATTATGTTATATTTTAATCATTATTTATGCTAAATTTGTGTGATTTTGATTGTAATTTATTGATGGTTTTTAATTTGGTAATTTTTAAATTATAAATTTTTCTTTTTGCCTTTACGTTTTTTGGCTACCATTTCTATTGTTTATCTCTTTTTGAAACATTTAATTTTTTTAATTTTATTCAACATATTATAGAGTTAACCTCAAAAAAAAAGTTACTAAAAACATAAATTCTATATCAAAACTCTTTTCTTTTGGTTTAGACTTGGACATTTATTTTATAAAGCTTAAAATGTAAGTACTCATCTCTTCGTAGAAACAAACGAATTCCTTAAGTCAACAGAAACGAGAAAACATTTCGGAATTCTGTCTTTTGTAAGCTATTGTTAAAATATATTGCTTTTACATGCTCCTGTGGAATTTTGTTTACTACTGACACGGTCATTCTTAACGTTGACTTGGGAAAAGACATTTTTTTTATAAAACTCTAAACAATTATGTTAAAAGTAGGTTTTTAAAATATTTCTATTTTTTCTAAAAAACTGTGTTTATATATTGAAAATGTAATTTAAACATATTTTATTTATTGCATGGTACTGCACGAACCTGTTTGTGATTTAGACGTTAAAACAAATAATAATTATGAGTCAATGATATTTTATAAAAATGGCGTACACATAGAATATAATTCATATAAAAAACTTTACTACGGTAAAATTAATTTTTTAAAAGCTTCCCTAAATCTAAAAGTAAACAATTTTTTGCAATAGTAGTTTATACCATATGCCTATTAAAAAAAATTGAACAATTACTTTAGAGTCCTATTTGATTAACCAAATCACTTTAATTGATGACACAATGAGTCAGCGACACACTCATAAATCAACGCGTAAAAATTCCCTTTCAAGTTGACGCTTCGAAAACAATATCATAAAATATGGGTTAATAAACTTGTGTATAATATCATATAATTTTGTTTCGAGGAATTAAAGTCGTTGTAAATTAAGATCATCAAAAATACAAATGTTACTAAGACAAATAATTACAATCAAATCGCAAAAGAGTTTATTCGTATAATCGTGATTGATAAATTTAATCATTTTAATAAAAACGTTTAGACTCTATCAAAATGCTGTAGACAAAAATATAATATTATGTAAAGTAATATGATCACGTCTGGATTAATTATCAAATAAAATATTTTAAACATAACACATAACGTGATGAACGACTATTTAAACCGAAGATATTGTTTATTAATTACTTTTACGAAACGTAAAATACGCGATAAGTATGAGATGAACAATCAGTCCCTATACTGTTCCGAGACTATACACACTAAAATATATAAGAGAGTACCTACATAGGGAATTCATATAATATAACGAGGCTATACGACGAAGCCAATGTTTATCCATCTGACTCTATATTATACTATATGAAGTCAAGTATACATACACAAGAGCCGACGCACTATAACCACCACTACTCCGTTTCGTAGACGTTTAAAGGGGTGGTTTTTCTTGTATACACACGTGCTTGTTGGGGTCTAAAAACTGTTCCTACTCTTCAGTCGGTATACTTCACTTGATTGTCCCAAGCACAGACAAAAAACCAATGAAAAAGACAAACAGTAATAGTTGCACAATGTCCATACGGTATCTGGAGATATTAAATTACGTAAATTAAATTATTTCTATCAACAATACTCGGGATCAGATCTAAGAGCGTGGAGGGCGATTAAGTGTGTTTTGATTAATATATTAAATAAGTAACAGTAAAAATGAAACCTTTCGATAATTTTTTTTTTTATTATTATTATTATTATTATTATCATTATGAAAGCGAATATTTACAATATATAAACAGTTAACGCAATAAGCGATACTGACTTATAAAATAAGATACATGGACAGGATGGTTTGAGTGAAACCATGTAGTGTCCATTATCACATTCCACTTTACACCTTCTATACTAACAGTATTATTAATAAACTATAATGAGCATTGGGTTGACAAAATCTTTGTTTCATTATTAAGTATTCGGAAATCTAATGAAACGTTTTAATACTGAAAATGCAATACTTATTACAACAATACTATTCTAAAAATACCACTATAAATAACTGCTTAAAAAATAAAATGATTACAGTAGGTACCTATTTACTTAATGCTTATCATATTTTTAATGTATAAAATATTTCAATTTAAACAAATAAAAGTCGAAACTACGCGAGTGAATAATATTAAAATATCCTCATTCCTCAATAACATTAAATCAGCTTCATAAATTAAATTGTTGTTTCTATTTATTTCTGTGTTATAACGTAACTTTTAATATACCACATTATGTTAAGGAGCTTTTTCCCTTATAAGTTATAACGATGATTATTATTATTGTTTTACTATAACTTTGTTTTATTCTTATAACTTATACTTAGGTGTGTACATTTTGTGATTGATCATTGTGTGACGACTTAAAATTACTGTTAATGATTTAATTAAATTTGTTATTATTTAACTCTTAAGAACTATTTTTAAACGATGTACATTAATTAATTGTGGTTTGTTATCTTAATCACCTTTATGTCACATAATATTGCAAAGTTTTTTCGGTTCCATAAGATTAGAACAGAATAGTCATGTCTAAAACACTACAATTAATCAACCCATCGAGTAACGAACACGGAACCCTTAAAATTCTACATTATTTCTGTATATTTCTATAACCTATCTGTAATCGACTGTCGTCACGCTAATTTGAAAATAACTTTCAGTTAAATGCAACACTAATATACACTCTGGGTAGAGGGGAATTATTGAGTTAGTGGTACCTACAACAAAGAGAAACTAATTTAAACCCATCCATTAAAAAAATAATAATCATTGAGAAATAATTGAAAATTCAAACTAAGTATTTATGTTAGAAAACTGCATTATTATGAATAGGTATTTAAAATGTGTGATAGCTATCTATAGGCAATATTTAATAGTTAAAAATTGCAACTACAGAAACCATCTGAACAAAATATGTAATATTTACAAAAAGAAAAAAAAGTTGGGACCAAATTCTATAAAATTGGGAGCGTGTCCGACTTCTGGCAAGTTTCTAGCGCATATTACATAATAGCGGTTTTTATGCTCTTTATTATACTGTATGCATCTATGTTTTTTCCAGTGATAGTTGAAGCAGACAAATTAATAAGTATGGGGTAGGTCATAGAAAAAAGTTATTGTTTCGTTTTACAGGCAAAGGTAAACAAGAATGGATTGTTAGCAGCGTAAGTTGGTATAGGTATAGTAAAATATTTTTACATGACGTGGTTAATGAATAATAATGCCCTAGGTAGGTAAAATACTAAGTAGTTCTGATTATATTTTATAATTTTGGTTCACTTTGTTTGATATATTAGTGTAACACGATTGACGTTACGTGTTTAATTCTTCGTCATTTCAATTCAAACAACATGATTACTTAGTTGACATTTATCGTGCTTGTATATAAGTACTTAGATATCTATACATCTGATGTTTATACTCACATAGATTTTTGCATAATACTAAATATTACAGTGATGTGACTATCCCTTGATACGAATTGATTGATGCACTGCGCCAATGCTATTTTTGTATTTAACTAATTATATTTATGATAATATTATATTAATATGTACAAGTATTATTAGTACCTATTAGTTTAGCATATTATTATTGTTCGAACGCGGATGCGATCCCCTCCATCAAGTCTGTCAACCGGTCCCCCTAATGTGGCGCGACTGTAAAAGTTCGCAAAGTTATCAACGCCGCCGCTCTGTCGAACCGGCACGACTCACCGGGTTCGTTCCGCTGTTGTTGTCCGGCGTTCAGACCTCGCGGACCCTTTTTCCACGCGTTCGTCTTCGTCAAATTTGTTAAGTGCCTCTATAATAGTGTGTCGTTAGGGAAAGCTGCGCTCTTACCGTCTTACGCGCACAGTCGCGTGGTCCGACGACAGTATTATATAAGTCACCGGTGTTTATATTTGTCGAAGTGCTAGCAGCCGCCGTTTCTGCGTGTGCCATCTACGCCCTGGACGCGATTGTCACGAGGCGCATCGTATCAAGCCGCTGTCACGTTACCAGAGTGGAGGATAGCAGTCCAGCCGCATTCTCCAGCAACCGTCGACCGTCGTGTCGTCATTGTAGTCGTGGTCTTTGGTAATGTGTTGCCTATTCTTGTATATTGATACTTGTAATCTCCCTCGTAAGGACGGAGCATTTCGTTAGGTAAAATATTATTATTTGCAAGATTGTGTATATTTAGGGCGCCCATTATTAATATTGAGTATTTATTCAAATATGTACTAATTGATTGATTACTTCTTATAACCTTGTGCGCATGGTGTTTTAAATCGGTGTATTATAATTTATAGTTTATACGAACCGGTGAGTATTCTTACATTCCAACACACAACCGCCAAATTTGTAGGAGCAGTCGTGGCGCAACAATTATATAAGTTCAAAATATCTGAGAGAATATTATTTGTGAAAAAAAGTTTATTTCCATATGTTCTTTTTTTTAAATTATTGAGTAAGATTATCGTTTTTTGTAGATTAAATATATTATGTATATATTTAATAATAAATCATTTAATTAATATTATTTTTTTTTAATAACACGTATAATATTATAAACGTACTTAAAATAATATAACTGATACAATATTATGAATTATTAGTTTAATAGATCTAGTATATATAAATATTTTTACTGTTTTTATTTTTAGCTGGCATTTATCTTTACAATTAAAATTAGGCAAATATAAAATAATTAAAACAGTAATAAATTCTATAAAGATAATAGTTATAATTTGGGTGTGTATTAGCGTTAGAAATGAATTCAATAATTGGACTTTGAATTTACACGCGTTGGTACTATATCCATAAGTACGTTATTGTTATTAAGGATATCATTATGGGTTCGGCTATCATGTAGAAATGATATTTTTTTTAGTTATCCTCTCTCCCTCTCCTTTTTAGAGTGTACGACATCAACGAAAAAGATATGCCTCGTTAAAATGGAAATCTTCCTTGGATATTTTTTTTCTTACTCACGTTCAGTCATTGTATCATTATTATTAACATCTGTGTAACATTTTCCCTCGTATTTTGCTATTATGTACAATGTACATCCATATAAAGTAAAATATTATGCATGCTTATCTACTTATAATTATCAATAAAAATACATAAAAAAAAATACGACAATAAAAACAAAGATAAATAATATAAGATGAATTCAATTTTTCAAAAATCCTATACGAGTGTAATATCTGCCCATAATTTCAAAATACAACAGCGTAATAATATGGTGTGTCATTGTGTCAATACAAAATAAAACAAAAAAAAAGTAAAAAAAAGTTTACTATTTTAGATTTTGGGGGAAGCAATGAATGCGTATTGTTTTTACTATGACATGTGTGGTTTTGGTTTTTTGCGTGTTTGTCTGACGTGTGTGTTTCGTCTTAAAAATACTCCAATTTTCCAATTTGAGGGTGGTTTCTGGTAGCAAATTAGATCTAGTTGGTACTTGGATGAGTCAAAGTTTTTTTGTTGTAATTCAAAAATGAATAACTATAGAGGCTTGAAATTTTCACCAAATATTAATGATAGCATTAGTATACATGATATAAAATTAAAATTATTATTGATTTTTTAATGCTATTCAAAGGCATTTTAAATTTTAGCCTTTTTTAAATGTAATTTTTGATTTATGTATGATAAGATTTTTGTTTATTTATAAAATAAGCTCTAATTTAGTATATATAAGGTTTCTCTCAACGGTTGTTCTTGACGTAATTAAACAATATCGAAAATACATATTCAGGTTTTTTATAATCGTTGAAAGTTCAAATGTTAACAAAATACGTCAAAATCATGAAAACATGTAAATTGTTTTGAAGTTAAAAATGTACAACATTTTCAATTGTAATAGCTCAATCTTGAAAATATAAAATAATTTATCATTTAATGCAAATAAAATAAAATACAAAGTGCCTCGTATTTTTTTTAACAAAAACCTAAAAATCTAAAAAAGAAATACATAATTTCTATGTCCAATTTTTTTATAGACATTTCAAGTTTTTTTCTTCAAAATTTGATATTCAAATAAAAAATAATGATTTTAATTATTTTGTTTTGATTTAAAAAATGTTATTTGTTGGCACTTGAAACTTTTCGCTCCAACGTATAATATAAATAGTACCTAAGTATATTATAATTATTTATTACTATGAAAATTCATTTTCAAAATAATTGGATTAATTTGAAGTTAGTTATGCCATGGACTTATTCACACCGCTATCCAGAGTACAACGGTATTAACTTAACTTAATGAAATATAATAATATTAAAGTAATTATAAATTACTATACCTCACAATATAACATATTATAGATATGTTATTGGAAAAAAATGTTCAACCTACCGTCTACAATTTAAGTATGTAGGCTTAACTTTTTTTTGGTGATCAACGTTTTTCATTTATAGGAGAGGGCGTTAGATTTTTGAAAATCTACAAAATGGGGCTTAGATCAGAAAAGTTTTGGAACCACTAATCTAAATAAAATAAATATACATTTTTTTTTGCTTAAACTTAATTATTTTATGTACCTTGGTATATTATTTCAATCTCATAAATGTAAATAATAGTTTTCAGATTTCAGTTACAAATTACAAAGTTATGCAAATATAGTGATCATTTTTTTGACCTTTAAACCCTTACACATTCAGATCAGAAGGGGAGGTTGGTCTGTTGGTAATTGGCGGTTTCTGGATAACCTGATAACATTTTTCCGTTTGCTAAAAATAGTATTATGTATGTACATTAAATTAAAAATAGTAAACATACATTGCATAAACTAAAAACGCAATTCCCGATTATATAGTATTAAAATCCTGGATATCTGTAGACTCTTCATACTATATTTTAACTGCCCAATCAGACGTAACATATTACTTTGAGTCTGACACTAGCGATATTATTTTTCTGTGTGTCTAACCCCTTGCCAATTCCCTTCACCGGAAATTACCAATGACAGCTGCACCAGTAAATGCAAAGGGATAATTCGCCACCATCCGCGTTACCACAGAGATGCATTAAAAATAAATGAGCAACTGGTTAATGATATTTTATTACAAAACACAGATAACTCATGTCCAAAATATTTTTGTAGTTTTATTACGCTATTATATAATACGAAATATAACAAAAACTAAGACTTCGTTGAGATAGTAAAATTATAAAATTATAATACTAAAATATCATTAAAAAAGTAATCATATTTTAATAATACTTTATAGTAGTTAGTGAACCGATAAGCTCATCTTTGTTATCTTAAATTTATAATTGACAAATTAATTTCGTTCTTAAAACATTTTAAACGAACTATTTTTCTAATACTTAAATTAAATCATAACAAATTGAATTTAAAGGCTTCTCAGCATATATTTAATTAAATACCTATGTCCATGACTTTTTTAAATAATAATGATAATTTGGAATAGTATGTTCACCATTCTCACTTATCAATGGAATCCACAACACCAGCCAGATGTTTATTACAATTAACGCTACATTTTTAATTTTAATTATTAATAAATAGCTGCATACACACAAAATTCTTATTTCTAAGCAAAAATTGTTGGTTTATCCAAAACAGTTACAATTTTTTTTAAACTTCACTCACTGCTTAAAATATTTAAATCTAATTTATCATTAAGTCTAGAAATCTAACAGAAAAATTACCTGTCATCATACACGAAGCCAGCTTTTAACGTATTGTAGTTGACCAAAAACGCCAAAGCCACGCAAGCCGAACTACCGGCTTCCATAGCTAAATCTTGATTAAGAATGTACAGATAATAACCTGAAAAAAAGGTACAGTCATCAATATAACAATATTATTATTAAAAACAATTATAATTTTAAATGGTTATATATGTAATAAATATAAGTATAATAATCCGAAAAAAGCAGATATTCTATGCTGTTTGAGTACACCGCTATTTTTGTTGAATTAAATAAATCATTTCATGTTTTTCTAAAAGTTAAATTTATCTATGTTCTAAGTGATATTTACATCGTAATAAGATGAAACATATAATTGTGACCATTTTTCATTAGTACATATATGAGTTGCAGTTAGTATACTATGAATTTCCAATCGAATGATACAGATTATAGACACTATAAATTAAGAGTATAACTACATTAACTACATTTCAGTGCAATATTGAAAGAAATGAAAATAACATTATTAATAAAATCAATATTATATTTTATTATTTTAATGTTCACTTGGAAATAAAAATATTTATTATGATGTTTAAGGTAGGTAAAAGTAATTTAAGTTACAATTAAATTGATATCCATAAACTCAATGAAAATCATATTTTTTAACATTTATATTGTTACAGCACAAAAATGCAATTGTAAAAAAAAAGTTTCTCTAAAAAATTAATTAATCCATTGATTTTTACTATTTTGCATTGAAAATAAGGATTTCAGAACATGACTTCTAGGGTGTAAGTCTCGCCTCCGACGTGGACAACCACACGACCTACTTGCATAAACAAATATTTAAGCTAAGCCACCTACTCCACGTATGGTACACTACGTACAAAATTAATTGTTAATTAATCTTATTATCTGTCTTCTTCTTTTTTTTCTTTTTAATCGTTATCTTGTTATAAAAGTCAAAAATAAAAATTGTAAATATTATCACTAGATATAGATAGCCTACTGTTGGCTAGGAATGTCTTTAAAAATAAAAATAATAAAAAAAAAAAGGATGTAAGTACTTCCAGAGCAACTACTCGACTATAATCAAGTTGTCTAGCTACTGAAGTTAGTATTGACAAACCTACATTCTCAAAAAGTAAAAATAAATAAATAAACAAGGGGACAAATGAGGATAACAAACATCTGGTCTGGATTATTTAAAATAATGAGTATCTCTCTTTTTTCCGCGTTCCTTCACTAATTACTTAATTTGAATAAAAAACAAGCAGAGACGTTAGAAATCTTCTCAAATAACGTTATTATAAGGAAACTGCAGGCAAACAGAGTTTAAGATCAGATTTCGGCGAAACCTTTTGTTCCTTTGAAACGGTTTCCAACGGTTGTATCTAGACAAGAGGCTCCAGTTACTCTATAACTTATTCATATCAAAGACGGACTTAACAAAATATAATAATCTTTAGTCTGTTTGTAGATATTTCATAATAACACTAACACTTTAAAATACCAATTCTTTAAGACTCAAATTATAAAAACTATTCCTAGGAAACATAAATAATAATTATTTACTATTATTTTAAATTGTTTCAAGCTCATTATTTACAATTACTCGTATAGGATTACTTAATCGTGCCCAACAAATAATATATATAAATAATCATTTACATGTTCTAGAATACATACGAGGATACACCTACACTTAACTACCTCCAAATATATGACTTTACAAACTTGTGAAGTACAATATTGATGATTTAATTGTACATGTTTTACATATTATAAATAGTTATATATACTGTTTTAATTTAAAGTAACTGCATTGTTCATCAAATATATAAAGCATGAAAATTATTTTTTAAATATCAAAAATATAATACGCATTTTTATTTTTATTTATTTGATTCAACTGTGATAATATACATTATAATTTACAAATTACAAGCCTACTATAATTGGTATTCACAAAAATGCATGACCTGAAAGTATGCCAATTTTAAAAATAATATTTAATCATAATTTAGTAAAAAAAATAATACAAATTACAATACAAAAATGTATGTTTGTATTGTTAAGTAGGAGTACCTTTTAAATTATATTATAATTTAAACATACACGATAGAAAAAGAAGGGCATTCGTCTCACTTTGTTCATATTAGCGCAAAATGCAGATAGTTGATTATTATTATAATTCTTAATTTAATCGTGAATCACGATTTGAAGCCAACTTGGATTTTCCAATAATTGTTAAAAAGTAAGTACCTAAGAGTTTAATAATTTCCTGAACATCTATCTAATACTTACCTCTTAAATTGTAGGTAGTGTTTAGTTTAATATAAATTAATTGTTGGCAATAAATTTGTAGATAATAAATATAATTAATACCCTCTTTATCACTACAATTTGTGTTTATATATTGATATTAATTGTTCAAGATCAATCCATTGTTTTTTTGGGGCTTTTCCCATATTTATGTACAAAATAAAATAAATTTGTTTTTAAAATTCTATAAATGAATAGGAATAGTGAAGATAAATGGAGGAAATATGGTGAAGTCTAAAGAGAAACTTGTAAACGTTGAGTTACGATTGAGAAAAAAATAGTAGCAGTGGGTACTCGAGTGTAATTATACGTATAATACGTGAATATAACCAGATAAGTAATAAGATATTAAGTAACTATGAGCACCGAACAGTTTGATTAAACGAACAATTAATTATCGCATGAATAAAAATTGAAACACTGAGCCATATTTTTGTACAAAACAAAATACATTTTCATAAATCATATACCTGTGTTTTTACAATGTTAAATACGAATTTTGTAAAGACCCTCGACAAACGCGAAAGAAATTAGTATTCAGCCACTATTTGTTTTCAAAGTAATGACCCGTCTCGGCCGGGGTGATAAAAAATAACTTGGACGTTAGCTTTATTTTCATATTAAGAATAACGACGACTATTGGTCGTTTAAAATTCCACAATGACACTGAGTGTTGTTAATATTATTATTATTATCATCATCATTAGTTTATTATAATTTAATATGATAATATATGGGCTAGACTATATAGACGACCGCGAGCTTGTTACTGCGATACTCGACTCGATTGAGGTGGCGGCGGCGGTGCAGAGAGGCGCTTATTGTGTTACCTCCACGCACACATTCGACGGTCACATATTATTATTATAATATTCTATTGTTATAGCGCGCTGGTTGCCGACGGGGCGCGATAACAATATTAGGCAGCTTCGTCGTCGTAGTCGTCGTCATCGGTAAAGGCCGCCCGTGGCAGTAGCAAGCGAATAGTAATCAACTTTTATCGGGTCCGACCGACCCCCGTCAAGAATTCTCGTTCCGTTTTGTCCTCCGCCCTCTCATCCACCCTCACTCCCTCGCTTCGTATATCGTTCGTCGCACGGGATGAAACGTACGCAACGGATAAACGGGCCTTTACCTCCGACGTGGAGCTATAACACTGCCAGCTAGTATGCTATACACGCTGCACCGTCAATGGCGCTTTTACGCAGAAAGGGGGGTTGTAGGGGGGATAAAGAGCAATTTTGATACACCCCCCCCCCCATATTAGCCATATCAGCTACTATATTATTTCTACCGGGTGATCCGTTTAATGTCAAACGCTCTCGCTATTTCAAAAACTTATAACGTTTTTGAAAATAGTTTTAAGTTGGTAAAAACGAAGTTTTTTTTCTAAAAAACATTGTTTTTTATTCTTTTGATCGTTAGGAATTTCTTCATAATTTTTTCACTATTTTTAATGACAGGGTGCATTTTGAATTGCTTATTCCAAAGCAGAATATTTTCCGGATTACCTACTTCGATCTATACATATTAAAATTTGGATGAGTTGTATACCTATTTAATATGAGTTAGAAGTATTTGAAGTTTAAATGACAGGAATGGAATTATGGTACAGGGGTACCCCAAAAAATGTTGGTCCTCTTCTAAGCTCATCCGAACTTTAAATATACGTATAACAGCTAATAAACTACTTGTCAGAATTTTAGTAGATCTCTAGGCTAATGTCTTATTATTCTTCTATGTACATTATCGGGAAGTGAGATATAGTATAATTGTTTAGTTAGAGGATCACTATGATAGTTTAAATGAATGTGCAATTTAGAGTACTATAATTTGGCTCATTGAATAAGTGTAGGAATTTTTAGATCTTAATAGAGATTTTTGTTGGAAAATACCAAAGAGAGGATGTTATTTATCGCAAGCAGATAGATTGAAACGCCTAAAGACTTTTATGAATTTTATGGACCGAAATACTTCTGATATTATTCTGCTTCGGTATATGAAATTAAACATTTATGTTGTCATTCAAACGAGTAAAAACATAAAAAATAAAAACGATAAAAAATAATAAGAATACATTTTTGTTCAAAAATGTTGTTTTGTAACGACTTTAAACTGTGTAAAAGAAATATTTTCAGAAACGTTAGTATTTCCTAAAATAACGAGTGTCTTACGTTAAATGGATCGTTCCTCATACATATTATGTTAACTTTGAATGAGTCTTATTAATTCTTATAATAATATGATTCAGTTTTGATTTTTATCTTTATCGCTGTCAAATAATACGATTCCAATGACACCCCTCCACAACCCACTGAAGAATCCTAAATACGCTTTACACCACCCAAGCTAATTTCTATAACGTAGTCGTGCGACGCACAGATAACGTGATTTTAAATAGCAATGCGCCGCCGACTTACACCACCCCCCCCCTACCATCGACATTAACGAAAGCGTATACTATTATATAGGGGTGGTTGAGCTTAGGCATAAATACTCTTTCTCCGTCCACCAAACTTTCGATCCATGTCTCTCTCTCTCTCTCTTCTCTCTCTCTCTCTCTAGAGCGCGCGCTCCCAACTCCTCACTGCAGCCTCTTTCCTGTCATGATTTTGCCTCCGTAAAATGACAACTATAATCCGTTAAAGGGGACGATATACTGTGCTATACACTGGCCGGAGGGCTGACAAAGAGGGTAGGTATGTAGACCACCCCAATGTAAACAATTTCCCAAACGATTCGCGTATAATAATATTATGTGAAAAAGAAAGCAAAACCAAATAATTTATAACAGTTTTCCATATAAAGTCGAGTTTCCAAATAACGTTTATTGCTGGACTACGTAGAGGGCCCTAGTATAATACAAATCGGTATTTTAATACGACCATTTATACGAGTCAGCCTATATAATATCGAAACTGCATAAATATTATACATTTTTCATACGAATATTGTCCGATATTGTTTGACTAAACATGTTAAGCTAACTCTCAAAACATTAGGTCCACCATAAATGTTAACAACAAACATTTCAGATAGAATTGAAAACATTAAATGTTTACCAGACTTCATTCTGGAAAAGCGTGAAAAATTAAATGATAGAAATTTTAAACATTTTAGCTAAAGCCAGAGTATGCTTAATGATTACTACAATTGATTTTTAAAAATTAACTGTATAAAAAAAACCAAAAGTTCTACATATTAATTAATGATCCATCACATCAATGCTTAATAACTTAATATAGGTGCCTGTATTATTTACCATTGTATCATATGATATCACAATTTTATATAATTCAAATAAAATAACGCAATTAAATATTTTTGATGAATGAAAAGTCTTACTAAAATATTTTTATTCATCATCTAAAAATGTAATGCACTTAATAGATGTATACATGTAATATTATTTATTAATTTTACAAAATGACAATTTCTTATTATTATTATTGAGGTAATCTCGTAATGATTATACTTTAGTAAAATTGTATTAAGTACCTACTAAATAAAATGATAATGTATCCCGGAAACACAAAAAAATAAATGTCATTATACACGACATACAGTCAATTACTTTACCAAAGATCTTATTCATTGATTAAATATGTAAATAAAACTAAAAAAAAAACTATTATATTACCTAAATATTATACTATGCAGCGTATTATCTTCTAGATATTAATTTAATTTAAATTACTGTTTATGGATCTAGAGTGTTATTTTAGTTTTAAATTAGATTTAAAGTTACTCTACTTCTACCACAAATATTCATTTCAGTCTTGTTTTGTTTTTATTTCAAAAAGTTTTTTAATATATTTTGAGACTGCTATATAATACACAAAGTATTACAAATTTCTAAATAAATTGAGATTAATAGAGTTGTTAAATAATCGTTACGTGGCTTTGTTTTGAAAAATAATTGTAGTTACATTGACTTTAATTTATTTTTTTCTTCAAATGGCATCCGTCTTGTCAATGTATATAACATATTATTACTCTAATTTATTAATAAAATACAAATAACTGACTATAAATATTTTTGGAATATAAATAAAATAAAACTTTAAATGATCGAGGGCGATTTAGGCACAGGCATGTAACGGGCACATTTTGAGGGTGGAAAATAAAATAAGCATTTTCAATAGAATGCTTCTATATACATTTTAAATCTTATTTACAATCTTCAAACAAAGAAATTAAATGCAATTCTCCTCGATAAATAATATATATATATATATATATTAAATATTAATAATATAAAATTATCTTACGGATTTGTATTCTAATATAGATAGGGGATTTCAAATACATGTCCTTACACCAATTTCTAACTGTACTACTGAACATTCTTTTTCTTGTATCAAATGAATAAAAAATTACATTCGGTTGACTATAATAATGAGTACCAAAAAATTTAATGAATTTTGAAACTAATTATTTGTTTACTTGAAATTGTGGAAATTTTTTATGCTGATGAAAAAGTAGAGAAAAAAGTTATAATTTTTAATTAGGAATTCATAGTTAATTTCTAAATTACACAAATAAAATATATTATATTTATTGTTTATTAGATATTAGTATCTAGTGACAGATTACTGTATATGAAGTATAATTTAATACATATTTTACTAATGATGTTCCTTTTTTACAGATGATAATAATATATCAGATTTTATATTGATATGTATTTTATAAGCGTATTTATTTTTATTATATAAATTTGATAGAGATGGGGTTTAAGGTGGTGAATTGAGAAGTGCTAAAACATAAACGAGCCACTGTATATTATGTTATAAATAAATTGTACTTAAAATTAATATTTTCCATCGTTGATATGATAAGCTAAAAGTTAAAAATAATTTCAAATATAATACGCAGTCAATAAACTTTAGTCTATTAGCCACACATTATTTTACGCATACTAGGTACGTTCATTAGATCCCTTTGTTTGAAATTCAAATTCCCTAAACTAACAATTCCCAAAGCAATAACTTAACTTAGTTGTACGTTACAGTAATATTACGTTGTTCTTCATATAAAATTAGAAACCAAATATTTTTATCATAGAAGTCAAGAATAGATAATCACATTTTTTAAAAATAAAACAGGTGTTTATTTATTAATCTTCATTTGTGTAACTAAAATATTCATTATATTATTATGTATATACAATGTTATAATATAGGTCATAGGACATAGGAACATAATATTTTAAACACATGTTTTTTATTCAAAAATAACTTTTATAACTTTTTTAAATACAAAAAAAATTAATGATTCAAATGTAATACCAATAAATTGTAATAAAAAAATTATAATAATTGAATGGGTTCGTGCAAAACCAAGACAATCACATTTTTCAAAACTTTAAGAAAATAAAAATTAATTTAATTTTTGGAGTTAATATTTCGACCAGAACTTGGTATTCATTATATCATTCTCTTTGGAGCTTTCTCGTTTTTCCATACAAAACCGGACAGCTCCAAGTACATTATATTTCCTATACGGGTTGTTAGATCCATCTCGTCCTTGCAAAAAAATACTCGTAATTTATTTTCCTCAAATCAAATATTATGTAAACAGGATTTTTGATAAAAATGGATTTGTCTTGTTTTCGCACGAACACTTTCATTTGGTTGGCCATATTTGCGATTAAAATCGCATATTATATAATTACTATTCAAAACAAAGCGTATCGTGTAGTATTATAATATCATATAGTTGTTGAAAACAACGTGTTTAATAACACGACGATAGCAGTATTATGGGTAAGCGCACTATTTCGACTTTCATTTGGGAAATGAGCATTTCAATAAATCACCGCCGTTCAATTGGAATGCGATCGACAGATTTTCGCGTGGGGTTTTTAAAATAAAATTTTAACCGATCAGGACCCTTTACAGATTCCGTACACTGCACTCGTCCTATATATACATTTAATATATATATATACATTTACACACATACAGCATTTAACACTTACACGGAAAACGCAGATTTCCGGTATACGACGGGTTACCGGACCGGCGGTCTAATCAAATCCATCGCGAAACCAGACGCACATGGAGACTAATAATTCTAAACGTTCTTCTAATTCTAAACACGGGTGGTTTGCGCGCGAGTGTTCGTCGGACCGCGGGAGACACAGAACGCGAAGACGCGCTCGGGACTTTTGGGAGTACGGTGCCCCCGACAGAACGCCGGGAATGCGAACGGAACCGATGCGGAAAAAATACGAAATCGGAGGTAATATGATGATGACGACGATGACGATATAATATTATCGCCAATCGACAGAGACGTGTTCGGGAGCGAAACACACGAGACGATTACGGAGCGAGTGTCGAAGTGTCCGCGAGCGTCTGTATTGTCCTCGGTAAAATGACGACGTCGGCGTCGTCGTCGTCAGCGGCGGCGGCGGCGGCGTCGGGTTGCGCGCGGTAGCGATACCGAAACGTTACTAAAGCGCGCGGTCGTGTCGTAACGGCGGTGGCGTGGTGGCGGCGACGACGACGACGATCCTTCTGCGAGCGCGCCACGGCTGTTGCCGGCACACGGCGCGCGCGAGTTGCGTCGTTATTATACGCGTGTATAATATGGGGATCATGCGTGGACGGCGGACGAGGACCCACCCACCCCCAACTCTTTCACACTAAATATTTTTGCGTTCAGAAAACGTACGACTGTGGGTGGAGTGCGTTGTGCGTGCGATTGTGTGTGTATGTGTGTGTGTGTGTGTGCGTCTGGAGGGGGGTGTGTTTGTTTGGGTGTGTGAGAGAGCAATATGACGTTTCGCGAGGGTAGAGGTGGTCATAGGGGGCGGTGAGCGACAGAGGAAGCAGTCGTCAATGCTCTTTCAATTAAAAATTCTAACATAAAAGGGAGCATGCTAAACGGTGTAATCCGAGCCCCTATTGTACGCGTGCACTCAGTATTTGTACTCACACACACACAATATGTACCTAAGTATACACCACGGGCTCGGCTAATAATATGTACACGCACGTATTCATACCACCCCATCACCGCACATCCCGCGGGCTCGTTTCGGCGTAAACAACGCAATGTTAATATTATGTATAGAAAAAGTATTTATTTTTTTTTTAAGTTAGCGGTTTAATGAGCCGCGCACTGCAACCACCGTCAACTACAAATTGTGCGTCGTCGTACTTACATATTATGGTATTTCATGACGGTCTTGTCGACTACGATACGGTGTGACCGAAAGGAAGAACGGTGCAGCCGACCGGAGTCGATTTCGAGCCTCGAGCATGCAGGGCTGCAGCAGGACATATTTGCGGTATAAGTGAGCGGTATTAAGTAGACATTTGGAAAAGACTGCAAGCATAATATTATGTATATTGAGAGCGATGCACAAGACATCTGATACGATCATAATAATATTATAACAATACGTAACATGCGTATTATGCGTGCAGATAGTGCAACTGCAGACGCTAGCAGAAGACTATAATACGATATCGGATATCCGACCCGTACCGACCCCGTTACGAGCACACCTATCCGATTTTTCGTGACTAATTTTGCATAATGACTAATATTCCGGTCTCTTCGGCATTAATTAAGATCGATAAGGCGAGCTGAATCCGAGAAAAATAAACGCACAGTTGTGGATCAAATATAATACTATGTTCCGACGCATATCGGAAGTTTTTCGAAGAAACAAAGGCTCGGGAGACAAAGACTGTAAAGTCAAATGTTTACAAATCTCTCTTTAAACGAAAACGAAAATACAACGTGAACACCACACCAACTGGGTGTAACGAGAAAACCCGTGGGTAATCGCATTCATGAGGACATTTGGAATACAATGCAATGCCTTTTTCAGTTTTGAATAACGATATAATAATATTACAACATACGGTAATATTATATACAATTGATCTTAGTTATTTATTAAAAATAATTTGATAACAATCTATGTTAAATGTTTGTGACTTTGTGTGATGAATATTATTTGAATTGAAGAAATTTACTACCAGTGTTCGATATTTGGATAAACATAGAACATTAAAGATTTATAAAATAATAACACATGACAGTACTGACCGAAACGTAGAGACGGTTTTGACGAGATGAGTCATGGATGCCTTACATCCAGAATCCAGATACTATATTATTAATTTAATTATATAACATTATTATTATATCGCATAATTTTATTTTAATTGAGGTTTTAAAATATATTTTATGTGTTTTATTTGCAACATTAATTTGTATACACATTAATAACCTAACCACAATCGGTAATACAATATATTGTTAGTATTGGCATACCGTATACATCCCTTTTTTCATTCTTGTAATAATACCTAACTAAAATTGATTTTCATATTTGGAGGAAAACGAATAATGCGTATTGTTTTTACAATGATATATGTGGTATTTTTGTGTATGTTTAAATTGTATGTTTTAAAAGTGAGAAACCCTGGCATAACAACCCAAACTTTTTCCTTCAAAATACATACCATGCTTTAGTAACCAATTCGTAACCACAAATTTGGAATTTGTAGCATAAACCCCTTACTGAAAAAAACGATGATCAATATATTTTTTTTTATATAGTTATCTCGCATGAATGAGAACAATTTATTAGAAATTTAATTTATTATTTAAACCCTATCTTCAGTAAAAAAAATCTATTGAAAAACTATGATTTCCTGGTTAGTGCACTACCCTAAATCGACCAATTTGCTTTCATACCATTCTGTTGGGGAGCGGACAGAGCATTGTTCACGGTTTATTGATCGACCCGTGAGTATTTGCCCTGTTTCACACAAAACGCAATTACAATGGTCCTCTAAACTGATTTTTGACCTAGGGGTCTTTTAACAAAGGTTAGTTAAAGTCATGTTCTGTCGAAAAAAACATATTTTATACAGCTACAGATATCTGACCTGTACTTTAAGTTAGCATATAAGTTTAAAAAAGTTTGGTAAGAAATTGTAGTTACAATATACTACTAAATTACCTAAATATAATAAAATATTGTACATTTTTACATCAATTAAAAAAATATTCATAACATGTATTTTATTTTCTATAAAAAAAAATCTAATTTGTTTACCTATACCTAATAATACAATTTGTACTTGTTTGATGTCACCCCGCTACCACACTGCATACAATGTCAGATCACCGAGCGACTACCCGTTAAACTTGGATATTTTTTATAAACCGTTACAAAACTTTCAAATAAAAGTAAATAAATAAATTGTTTACAGTGAATTACAAGTAGCATATTTAATTAATAATTAACATAAATATTAACATCAATTATTATTATTAATTCAAAGTATGCAAGTAAATTACCACAAAAAATATGATCCTAAAATGTCGTACAATTGATTTGTTTAACTTTATGTTTTTGTTATAAAAATTTAATTCCTGTATACAGATTATAGTTCCTGTTTAACAATATTTTTAAAAAAGTTAATAACGTTTGTGAGATAAGCACGCACTTGAAATTACGCATACAACATACTAACATAATCATAATATAATAAAATACAACTTCAAACATTATAAGTATTACTCTTTTTCCATAAAAAGATCACATAATCGACAAATCTATGTTGATTGACAAATCTAATTTGGACCTTCCGGTCCAAACACTTCATCCACAAAAAACCTACAGGCGTTCCTCAAATACGAAAATGTACAAACTAAGTTAACCAAATTGTAAATGTTTATTGATGAAATGTAATCTTTTAGGTATTAGAAATTTTAGAAAATTGTTGTGATTGTCAATGACCATAGTTTCCACTTCTTTTTCTGAATAAACAAAAATATAAATAGTGTAAGAAATTATAGTTCTTTAGTCTATTCACAAAAAGAAAAAAAAGAAAAAAAAACACAAACATCAAATTATCATGTTATAAACAATAGCACTATACAATCAATATGAATAACTTCGGGCAAGTATTAATATGAAAGACATTGAAAGACATTATTATTCCAGATAAACTATTCCAAAAGTGTATCCAAATAACAATAAATAAAACTCACTGTTATGTTAAAACTATACGAACGAACACAGATTTACCACAATTTACTACTAGTAAGTTTTGGAACACTGGCTACTTTGAATGTCTCGTATATTATGTACATAAATAGCTGTACCTATTAAGGCTACTTAAATTATTATTTGTATTTTTATCAATTTTCAAAATTATTTAAAAAAAAAAAATAATAATCATAATAATAACTACGTTCTTTGGTCTTCCTTAATAATGATGATTTCCACAAAAACATAAGAAAAAACTCGAAAGAAGTTTTTGAATAATATAAATTGTACGGAATTTTAGCACGTACAATATAGTTTATTTTTATTTAATATCACATGAAAAATGTATTTACGGGACATGACGTTGTACCGTTATAGTACAATATTATTACAATTATGTTCAACACAGATTACCTTTTGTTATCATCTGTTTTATTGATGTGGGTGAAAATTTAATTTTCATTAATTTTTACTGTCCATCGTATTGAAATATATTATCAAAATTCTTATAACGTATTTATGAAATTTTCACGTGACATAAATTCCAGGATATTCCCTGAGTATAACATTGTGTTGTACAACTTCATTACTTCAAAATATTAGATATTTTGGAACGTATTAGTAGGTAATTCGTTTAAGCTGACTGCAAAATTTCAACCACTTTGTACAACCCAGTCACGACGCAGGAAAAGTTTACAAACTACGATTCCTCTAAACGAACCGTTTACAACGGCTGGCCAGCGTTAATTAGCCGGAAACCACAATTGATTAATGCTCACACTATGTTAGGCGATCCTCACAAGAACTAAAGGGTTGTTAGGTGATTATAATTATTATTACATCGTAACCTCTAAAGTCACCTGCCAAAAACTTCCGGCATTTTGAATATTAAAGGATATGCTATTGAACAATGGAAACACATTTCACTCCTGTAGTTCTGTTTCACTGAAAATAATCATCGAAAAGCCATTTACCAAATAAAAATATTATATTTGCAGTAAACTATTATGTTATTTAATATTAAAAATAATTTTCATTTTGCTAGGTAATAAAATATATCATACTAAATTCTATTCCTAATTAAAAATGCAGTTTTCGTAATCTTCGCTCTATACAGAATAAATTAAGTAACTTTTTCAATAAATGTCACGATGGTTTTATTACAATTGTAAAACTATTATCTATGCTAAAATAATAAACAAACTTACATTCGTCGATATTAACAATATTTAACAATATTATAATTTTCTAAATGTACATTACTGAAATCAGCTAAATGCAATTTTTTTATGCATTAATTAACTAATACAATCGTTTATTCCGATTATTTTTGCTACAAAATAATACAATAGAAATTGCTTTTAATGAATGACTAGTTATAACTTGTAAGAGCCTACGTCATACCTACCCGTTACTAATTAATTTAATTTATTATAACATGAGATTTTCAAAGAAGATACAAAGATTAACGAATAATGAAGAATAGAGTTACTACAGCAGTACGGCGAACATTCCTACCCCTGTCATGTCATATGGTCTCACAATATATTGTCATCTGAATCAACAATCCGACGATCCTTTTTCCCTCGTCAACAACGTATCACAACTAAGAGCTCATCGGGGAATCGATAAGAGAAAAATGCCAACCTTTGATATTAATGGATGAATACTAACCTATGTATCTAAATCTTAACCGTATTGAGATTGATTAATTTGAATGCAATTCAAATGTCAGAAACGATTAATACGAGACTTTATAAATAATAATTATATAAAATGTATACCTACATACCTGAATATTAGCATTGAGTAGGTTTATAATATTGTAATGTATAATTTATACTCAATGATGATAATATGTAAGATTTATAGTACTGATACTACTTATTTAGTATACCTAATAAGTAGAGATTTGTGAAATATATTTCATAGAGACTTATGGTTTTAAATAGATATCGTATTTGATATTTATCAATTAAAGTAGGTATATATATTATATTTTTTAATACTACCGTTATTAAACATGTAATATCGGGGTATTATACCGTTGTTCGACGCGTAATACAAAAACGGTAAATACCTTACAAAACCTGGCAACATTGTGTGCTACTGTTGGCCGGTTGCCCTTATCCCATTGAAAATTATCTTTATATTGTACAAACTCTAAAAACCTATACAAATTGCATTACATAAGATATTATTTAATGCCAAGTAAAAATAATTCGTACATAATTTCAGTAAATACCTTACTAATATAATATAATATTAATATTACAAATTCTGAACACAATTATTAATGTATTTAATTCAATTTGAATATATCAAATGAAAATACTATACATTTTATATCTTAATAGCGTACACCTCCGAGTTTGCAAAATGGCGTATAAACTGACATCCGTAATGATAACCGGAAGGAATAATTTTATTATGATTTGTAAAATCTCATTTGCTAAATCTTATTACCATCTACTGGAAGTATTACAAAATGTGTTACAAATAAAATTATAATATTTAGTTTGCTCCAATTTATTATGTATAATATTTAGTATAAACTATATTATACTCTATGAATATAGTTTCATCTATATTTTTTATTTTGGTAAGAATATATATTTTGACATTTATCATTTACGTGTCAAAACGTTTGAATAATATGTAATTTATTTTTTACAGCCATAAAGTTTGACACTTTCGCATAGGATGATACCGTAGATAGGGATAAGCAATTCCCAGAAACACGCCAAAATTCAAGGTAATCATAAAAAAAACACTGTAACGAATTATAATGTTCGCATTAAGAGCCTAAAAAATAGTGTATTTAATTCCAATGTTGAAGTTTTTGCTAAATTTAATTTTAAAAATGCACTTATACTGTTTAAAAGTTATAAGTATAAAAACGGTTGGCAAGTGGGTACCACTCTGCTATACAGTTGGTGTCGAGTAGGTCACTGTAACGGATGTGTTAAATTTAAATTAAATGCTATAAAATCGTTGTATACAAAAAACGATTCTGAGCGAAGACGGTCTGTCAGCCTACGGGTTATCGAAGCTTGATAATATTCAAATGATCAAAACAATAAAACTTCTAAAAATAGTACAATAAACTAAAGGCTACAACTCTATGATCATATATCCTAAACTGGAAGTTAAGCCGGAGACTATTTAAGCACATTTAACCCATCTCGAGTACCAATAAAAATAACAGACTCGGCTAAAACCTAATTACAACTTTTATACTATGCGACAACTTATCACTCCACAACTTCATCAAGAAATACGAATAAAGCAATCTATAAATAATACGGTTTTTTTAAATACAAAACATCTTATAATTTATGCCATTTAAACCATCTATACATTTAAACACATAATGAGGTACATAATAATATATTGGATTTCGGCTGATGGTAAAACTTCTATACCGATGATAGAATGCATAGAATTCAACAAACCGGATAGTGATAACGATAAAATCTTACATAATAAATCTGTTAAATCGACGTTCAGTAGGTTTTTAATCTGGGTTTTACAATTTGCTCATTTTTGTTGGTCGTAGTTCAATTGAAACGGACAGATACTTATTTTTATATTATGTAATCCATTCAATCGGAACCGGGAACAGTTATTGAAAACTATACTCGAGCTATACAAAATATATAGTAAATATGTTTATATTTCATGCAATATATTTGGGTAATGGTTTATAGAGCAAACACTTTGTGACAGTTCGACAAATCGCCAAAACAGACGCTGGAGTGTCAAAAGTTATGTGGACGCCTGCCTTTTTTTCAAGGTCACCAACCAAGAGCCGAGACTCGAAAGGGTAAGAGCACTGTGAATTTTTATATGTGTATTTACTATTTAGAAACATGAAAACAAATAATAATAATAATAATTAAACGTATGACACGATATAATATATAGAAAAAAAATGAGTTTATATTTTCATGTTTTTAATTTTGTGCTGAGAAAGCTACGGGCATAAAACTCGGACAAAATCCAAAATCAAAGAAGATCCATTCATAACAATACCGACGACGAGACACGAGATAATAATATTATATCAATAATAATTTTAATAACGTGTATAATATTACATTAAATGTATCCATAACTCCACTGGATGGTTACTACCAAATATATATATATAAATATATATATAATTAACATAATAACATGTACCAGCCGGTCAGCCAGATACTCAAAAATAATAATAATACATACATACATACATACATACATACATACATACATACATACATACATACATACATACATACATACATACGGACCAGATAACCATCTGTATCGTTCTTCTCCTCAGACATCGCCGGGGAAGACTTTAGTGGATCGCTCTCCATTAATATGGCGTTATCTGTTTGTCGTACCGTATTTGGTTCTCCGTGTAGGGTAAATAAAGATAGGACAGACGGAGCAGACAGGCTGGCGCGAGCCGGTCGTCGCCCGCTAGATGTTACAACTCTACATTTATATTGGCCTCGAAAATGTAAGAAAATTATTTAAAGTGGACCAACAGTTAACATCATAAACTTATTAAAATAAACAAAATCATACAACTAAATTTAAGTTAAGAAAATATTTAGAATATAGCTGTGTAGATAAGACTTTTAAACTAATACCGATGTTATTTAGTTTAATAAAATAATCGTATAAGTTTCTATGTTATTCCAAATTAATATACCTACTTATTAAATGATTTTTAATATGTGTTTTTCAAAAAAATCTAGACTAACGCGTACAGTTAAGCTTTGAAACCAAAACTAATATAATATTTTTTTAATAATTGAAAAAGCAACTTTTTGAACTTGCTTACATATGCTTATAAATTACTAAAATAAATAAAATATATATTTGTGGTAATTTTATATAAGATACGTCACATTTACAATTCGACTTCATTGGTGGTGCATAATTGCTAGGTTGGTATTGAAAATATTTATAATTTATTAAAGACATTAATAAATTATCATCTGCAATAATAAAACTCGTACAATAAATGTACAATAATCTACAACTTAATTTCCAATAAACCAATAGGTTTATCAGTTTCCGATCAACAATAAAACTTTATTTTGTCCATGACCCAACAAAACGTCATTATCTGTTATGCAGTCTTTGGTAAAAAGAATCCTTTTTCTTTTGGTTTGTTTATTTTAGAAAATTATTATTCAGGGTGGCTCCATGCCAATATCCATACAGCTTTTTCTTCTTTACATTTACCCTCTTCACTGCTTCCTGCGGTATTGTTTTATTGGAGTCTTAATAATGAAAATTGTCTTGACGTTCTTTTATTCTTTTATTCTTGTATTATATTATTATTGTTATGGGTATATAGCCTCTTTTAAGATTGTATCTGATTCCCGTTATTCTCATCTAAACCGTATAAATATATATATTATTATTTCGTACAGTATAAAAACAAATATACACCATATTGTTTGTCGAACAATTTTATTTAGCCATCTGACGACGTATTTCTGCTGTTGTGTTATGCATGCTCCGGAATTGGACCGAGGGGAATGACGAATGAACTTGATAAATGGTTCGAAACAGATCTAATAAGACTGCCACCCATGCCTCTTCAGCGAACAACCAGCTGCTTATATACCTCTCCCCCTCCAAGGTAATTGTGTACTCAGACGAAAAACAAAACTTCATTCATTTTAAACAAATTTCCATTTCAAATACCTAACGTTATTCCAACATTTATCAAATTGCTGTACAAATAAATGCAAGACAACATAATTTAATTAAATTAAAAAGACAAAAACGTGCTCATTCAATTCGAAGTACCTACCGACGCTCAAAATAAAACACTTGATAGACATAGGTACTTTAAAATATATAATGAAAATGCCTTATTAATTACTATTGGTATACATAAGCTTTTGAATAGGTTACCTATAGAAAAAGTTTAATTTGTTTTAGATTCTGAGCGGTTTTACAATGTTGTGTGGTTTTTTAGTGGCTGTCTTTGAATTTTGGATCGGAATATTTGATTAATTCTTCAATTTCAACAGTTATTTCTGGTAAAAATATGATCTGATTGATTCTTTGTTGTGTAACAAGTAAAAAAGTCCAGTATTTTTCTTAGTAATTAGGAAAAAAATAACAAAAGCGGAATGATTGTGGCAACACTAGTTTTTGACAAAAACAATTTGGGTTTCTTGTTGTACTTTGTAATTAAAAAAAAAATGATAGCAAAGACTATGACATTTACATCAAATACTTATATTAGCATTAGGAAATTATTTAATTTTCAAAATATTTCAACTTATTATAGATTGAAATTGTTTCCTTAATTTCGATTTTTTTAGTGCATATACTGTTAAATTTTTTTATCGGCCCAAGAGCTTGAAAATGTAGTACAAAGTTCCTCAAAAGTTTTTATTGCATCAGTTAAAAAGTATCAAAAGTAGATCTTTATTATATGGTTTTATAAGGGTTAGGTGAACTTTCATTTTGACGAAATTGGATAAGTACCTACCTATAATTCATATTATGTAAAGAAATGATTTTTCATCGAACGATTTTGTTTAATTCGTTATAATTCAGAAACTATTGAACGCTTATTATTGAAATATTCCATTAAATTACTTACATTATCATTTTCATTACTCAATGAAATTTAAAAATTATTAAGACAAATTGAAAGATTTTTAATATTAATGGGTTATACCATAAACTTCTTTTAACCATTATTCGGTATGTCTAATTGACTTTTACAAATTATTTATATGCAATATTTTTTGACAAAAATTAGTTCAACTTAAAAAATTAATAAATAAGTCAAATTAATGATAGTATTATTATAAATATAACACCTATAATATTAACATTATAATTAGAAATAGTTGCTTATCTATCCATCTCCTTCACTCAGAACTGTAATTTTGTAAACAATGATTTATCATTGAATTAAAATTTAACACATCCATTACAGCGATTACTCGATGACGGGGTGTATTTACCTTCTGTACAGCAGAGTGAGTTTTCAGGTTTTTATAACTTAAATACCATTTTTTAAATACACATATTCAAATATTTACTATGCATGGCTACCTATATATTGACTTAATTCCGTAAAGTTATAGGTCAGTTGCTACAAAATATTTAAAACCATGCATTTCCGGACCAGGTGGACTGCGATTGTACTAAATATTGGTGACGAATATCAACCTACCAAATTATTGGTAACCATTCGTAACCATTAAAAATAAAAATAAAACAATATTAACTAAACTAAAATGCCAAAAACAACAAATGTTAGATCTGATTTAATAGGTTCGTTATAGGAATAGATCATGTTTAATAATAATGTAATAAACGTACTATTTCTATAATATTATAATGTATAACAATTATTATACTATGATTATTATTATCTGATATTGTAACAGTAAAATTCGAAGTATAACAATGATTGTATTGCCTAAACACAGAGAGATTGATAAGTATTATAATAGTATTAAAACAATTAGCCAGCTGCAAGCTTAATAAAAATTGAAGGCAGAGGGTTCACAATAAATCCTACGTAAAGCGTTGAGACGCCCAAGTCTCTCTGTAATAATTCATTTAACGATCGAGTTTCCAACGTCTTTCCCTATAAAGCTAAATCGGATCATTTACCCTTTTGACAGGAAACTAGGAGATGGGACTGATTTAATTTATAAGCTATTAGTGTTTTATAAATTATAATGGACTGTGTCATAAAAAAAATTTATCTTATATACCAGCATTCGAAACATTTACCTATGCGTATTAAATATATATGTGTATAACTAAAAATATATACTATAGAATAGAGATCATAGAATGTTATTGATATTATTATTTCTTAGATAAGAAAAAACAGAGCTCTAATTTGATAACAGTATAATAATAATACTAAATATGTGTTATACTATTAATAAGATTAATAAGAAATAAAGCACGAAATTGATTAAAATAAAAGTTAAATCATTTTTATCAATTGTATGTTTGAGTTTGTTAAGTGAAATCATTATTATGAATGGAAAACGCTATAATTCCCTTATTTGACAATAATGATGTATTTATTACAATTTAGTTTTTTTTTTAATAAGAAAACTTGTTTAAAATCTACAGTACTAAATAATTACGAGACAATTTGATAAGTATACAATTATATAGACAAAAGATGTTTGTCCCAAGTCGGCAGGTTGCATAATAATGAAATTATAGCGATATCAGCAACTACAAGTAACAAAAACATAAATGATAAATAATTTAATTTAATGAACTCATATCATCCAACTAAATTATAATAATACGTTTTATAATACCTATTATTTTATAAATATGATTAAAACTAATGAAAAAAACAGTTGAAACCATTTAAATATTATAGTAAAATTTTAATTTTTCGGAGTGGTAAAATAAATTTGCGCATCACTTTTTATGTCATGAAAAAAAAATGATTTGTGTTGTACCTTGGCGTTTTAATATTATATTATTGTATGTACAAACATTATAAACTGAAAACTCATTTGGTTAATGTTAAGAACACTGAACATTTTCATCTCGTTCTACATTTTATAAAAATTAACTTAAAATCCTCATGGAACCAGACAAATTTCCACTATTTTGGAAAGATTAATAAACAACTTTATGAATAACTTAATTACTTAATCACCTATGTGTGAAATATTATTCTTTTTACTTATATTAAAATATGGTAGATAAACTAATTGTATTATTAACAAAATTAATCCTTAATGAATTCTATAAATATCCTCGTATAGTCACGTATTATCTTCTTGGGCTTATTTTTCGACTCATAAGAATATTATAGCCAATAGCCATATTATATTGTAGGTATGTTATATACGTATGAACATAATATTATTATTATATTATATGAAAAGCTAGAAATATACAGTTCTATTCTGCCAGAAGACTAATATTGATAATAAATTACAAATTTATGACGACAGTGCCATTTCTAATTTGTTCCGGACTTCCGGTTTAATGAAATACGTATAGTGTATACCTAATGTAAAATATAGAATATTATCTTGTATATTTGTATATTTATATATAAATACACATTATCCGTAAATGTTTTTAGTTATAGGTAGAACTGATAAGAAACTTCATGATGGTCAATACTCTCCAACTTTCTGAATGTGAATACACGTAAATTGTACGAGGACAATACATGTATTATATTGTGTATATATATGTATACATAGCTATTTAAAATGGCACAACTTTCGAGCGGAACAATATAGGGCGAGGACGAAAGGTCTTGGATATGTATAAATCACTGTTGGGCGATTTCAGCTTTAAGCCCGTTAAGTAGAAACTCTAGTAGAAACATATGTCCTTTCCTGGGACAAAAAGTTTACAATCGCCCTTGTCTTGGGAAAAAATTATTAGACTTTCCACCTTTATAATCAGTTTTTACTAAGTTTTCACTGTCTTCACCGTTATGGCGTTATGAAAAAGTTCTCCAAACACGACTTTATTTTTTCTAACATCAAGACGTCTACTTTATAGGTTTTAAATACGTTGCTTTTTAATTATAATTTACAAAACATATTATTACAACAATTTATTGAACACAATATTTACAATAATATTTATCGCTTCAATATTGCAGAATAATAGTTATAGATAAATAGCTACGCATTAATTTGCTGGGCATTGAACGCTACGTCATCCAATTTTTGTAATCTTACATCATATTTACTTATTGTTTTTAATTTTTCAGAATTAAAATTGTTATTTCCCGATTAAAACAAAAAAGGCCTTAGTATAGCTTTTTTAAGCATATTCACAAAAATTACATACTCAAATTCTGATTTTTGTAATTTTTAAAAACTTACATTTGCTATTACCAACTTTTTATGCCATGTTAGGCCCTGTTCGGTTTATTTTGTTACTTAGGTAATGTAACATTTTTCTAGACAAATACATCTCATTTTTTTCTACACATTGTGAAGTTGATGATTTTGTTGGTAGGTATTGAAATTGATATTTTAACGATTAGGTAGTTTTTGAGTTAATTAACTTTATATACTTAAAACAATAGTATGTTGAATATTATTATATTATAAATTTGATTTAAATCATATTATACATACACATAACACATAAAAATGAAAAATAAATTTTACTAACTTGGCTTTATATTACTGATTTATATATGTTTATGTTCGATCTATAACGAGTATAACCACTGCAGGTTCTAAACCCAAACTTATTACTATTAATATTAAGTATTGGCTGTATAATACGAAACATATTATTAGTCATATGAAACGTCAGATATAATTAATTTTATGTCAATAAGACCCAAGGTGTATTTAAGATAATAATATTATACCTCTGAGAATTCATGCCAAAAATTAATTCAACAACGGAACAGCAACCATGGCAACGAAAGTCACACGAGTGACACATACCGGGCATACCCAGTTACATACATATTATATAAGTACCTAGTGTTATGAACACCACATTTTATGTACTGCGATGCTCCTCTATAACCTCCTCTATCAAGTCTTCGGATGTTTCCAAACAACCAATGTTGTGTTGATCCGTTCTATTGAGTAGGTGGTTGTTATTTGTCAAATAAGATTTGATAGATTGTTTAATATATCATGGAAAATAATACTCGTTTTTTAAGAAAATAAATTATATTTACAATATTTACACCTACTTTATTAACACTTTGAAATATTGTAATCTTACATATTCTACATTTTGCACGCTACATAACACGAATGAGTTGCAATGTGGATCAAGGTTTTGTTTGTGGGAGGGGGACAAATTTTTCAAATGAATACTAAATAAATATTTATGTAAACATTTATACAAATTATTAATAAAAAGGAATTTTATACTATTAATTTTATAATTTTCAATAAGTTTACGTCCGTATAAGTATAAAAGTTTAAAAGTATTAGTATAAATGTACACATATTTATAAAAGTATTAACATTTAAAAATGACAAATTAAATATAAATTGAATACAATATTATGTAAATGTAGAGGAAAAATAGGCATTCTTTTTATATAAAATTGAACTTTCAGATACATTATTTTTAGTGCTTAACTCCTTTATAGTATAGCATTTTGATTAAGGTGTAGAATTATTTCAAAACCTTCTCAAAACATAAAATATATCAAATTGTTTTCTACACTTAACTGTCAAAATATTTCTGTTATTATTCAGCTCAATGAGTCGACTAATGCCACTTGACAGACAACCTGTCAACCTTGTCCCTCGACTATCCATTCGTGCGCGTTCTTCTGTAAACTAGACTCAACTTTTAAAATACCATAAATTCCAATAACCAGACGACTGAAGTACCTACGTAGATATTGTATAATATCCAATTCAGTTATGAGTTATTATAACTGCTTTAAAAATGAGTATACATCATTTTCTATATTTATAGGTATAATATTTTATAATAAACCTATAAGATATATTTGAATATTGCAATTTAATATTGATTTTTCATTAGTAATAAACAATTAATGTAATTAATGTAATTAACAATTTAAATTTTGACAATCGACATTATAATAAAACAGTTATGTTAATAATAAGTCAAAGCAAGTGCTTATGCATGAATAATTCTAGACGAAGTTATAAAAATAAAATAAATTATTAAATAAATAAAATAGGTTTACTAGTGTATTAATTTGTTATACTTTATTCATAGGTTGTGCCTATTTTCAATTTAATCAAATTTACTAAAGATGATAAATTTATAAAATTGGTTCATACTTCAAAAAAATACTGTAGCTATGTATATTAGACATGTCCGTCAAGTTACCACCGGCACATTATGCTAGGTCTACGTATATCCAAATAGATGGTTTGGTATGCTAGTCGTGTGGATTTGCTAAGTTTAGGGGCCAAGAAAAATCCAAAACTGCCCTACCAAAATCTAGCAAATTCGTCTGAATAACATGCCGAACCATCTATGTGGATATACGAAGACCTACCATAATGTGCCGGTACCAACTTGACAGTCATATATTAGACTGTATTACTATATTATACCAACGTCCTACTATGATGGATAAATTTGCTTAAAGCATAGAGGGAAAGTTTATAAATGCAATCAAATAAATTATTAAAATTTAACATTTTTTTACCTTCTGATTTTGATAGTTTTAACAATTTTTATATTAACTTATTTAAAGTTAGAAGCTTTTACGCTAATGGCTTCTAACAATAAAATATTCATTACTATGGATTCTTTAAAATTATCAAACAACTGAAAAATAAAAGTAAATCAATTCATAGGGAGCTTAGCTATGTGTCAGATGTTTTTTAAGTAAACCCTTTGAAATAATCATATTAATTAATTTTAAAACATTCAGTATTACCTACCTACATTTCTGTATTTAAATGCGAAGTTATAGGTCTTAAATAAATTTATAACTTATAACTTTGTTTCTTAATTAGTATATTATACATTTATACAGTCGACCTCTTGCTATCGAAGAATATTTAATTTACTAAAAAAAAAATTGTTGTGAGTCGCTTCGATTTTTATTTCCCGGAACGAAAGCCCCATTAATCAGCCCCTGCATATTATATTATTATATTATTACCTATTATTCGCAGAGACGTCGACCATATATTGACATATTAACTGTGAAGTTTTGTTCGAAAAGTATTCGTTGAGCCTTTTGAAACGTTTCGTTAACGGTCCACGATGAACGAATGTTTTAAAAATGTTCAAATACAAAATGAAAATGTTAAACTAATAATTAGATATCACCGAAACCGTTATTCTGTTTGGTAGAAAACATAATATTGAATTTAAAATTTTATTTTGCGGTGGAAGTAGTATAATACTATGTCTATAGGTAATAGGTACAAATGATAAAATGGTAAATAATTAATCTGGAATAACAAATATATAGCGGTACCCGCGTTACTAATATCACATACTAACATATTGCATGTTACACAAACTTCATTTTACAATTTTATCTCCAGTGCACTCAATATCTCAGTCAATAACTGTTTAATCAAATTTATTGCTTAAAGTTAATAAATAATAGCTATAATATGCAGAGGTATGTACCCACTAAAATAATATAAGAGCGAATGATCAAATCAATGAAAAATGTAAAGCTATTTCAATTCAAAGTTGTTAACTGTATACCTAAAAATAACCTTTGCGTTTAATATAATATATATAGTGGTCAATTAAAACTATTTACAATAAGCACTAGGTGACATTCTTTTTCATACAATAGTATCTTAATAATTGTATATATAGTGTATATAGCTTAATAGTATATATAGTTTTTTAACTGAACTATACATCTGCTGACTGATATTTATTATTGAACGTTATTATAGCACAATAAAGCGGTATGTTAAAGTAGATATAAGAAAAATAATATTTGTACACGAGACAAACACAAAGTGTGATTAGCCTATTTGAAATAAATGATTATAATCCATTCAAATAAATAAGATTGTAGTGTTTGTGTTCAAAATGGCTAAACCAATTTTAACCGGATTTTAACAGGTAAGTAGATGACTTTATAAATAGTGATCTATATAGGTTAACTTTTATTCTGAAAATGTGTGTGTTTTGTTAACTTGTGTAAAAGTAGAAATAATAATGAAATTAGGATCAACATTTTAACTAGTTATGTACAGCTGACATTAAGCTTAAATGTGTATTTATGATATGGATTAGCTCTGGAACCACTAATCCAACGTTTTTTTAATTTTAAATTTTTAGAGACTTACGGAGCAGGTTTCAGGTATAATTGTAGACACAATTCCTGTCCCCAGACCCCGGAAAATTGAGCCATGAATTAATTATACATCCATGGCGCCATCTATCCGGTTTTTATAGAGACTTTAAAAAAAACGTAACCTTAGAAAATTGTCCGTGGCAATACCTTTTTATTTTAAGACAAAAAGTAAATTTGAGACCCAAAAGAATATGAAAAAAACTTACCGTTAAGCATCGACTCCGGTGAAACCTATAGCTGTGTCATATCTAGCATGCAGTCACCACCACCGATGTAATAGCTTTCTTCATCTTGCTCCGAACCTGAATAAGTATTTAGAAATATTCGTTTACATGTTACATAAGTACTAATTGTTTAACAACTTGACCGCCTATCGATGGTCTATATTAAAGTCATTAAAATAATTACAGTTGTAAATCGTGTCCGACGAATGGTGACAATTGGAGTTTGCCATAGACGATATATTATAATATTGTTCCGTACAGAAGATGAATTGAGTGGACTGTAAATTAATTCTGCTCCGCTTTGGTAAAAGTGTGTTCTGTTAACGGAGTGTTTGGTTTAACGGAAGGTTCGCACCACGCAAGTCTACCCTGGGTGGGAGTGGTGGGACTATTGCTATGGAGTGGTAGGATGGAAAAACACACTTTTTTCCCGTGTTCTTTTTTACTGATTACCGGCGTGCACAAATATTATAATATAATACATCCATAGACCTTATACTCGGTCGCCATCAGTGCAGCCTAATCTGATATCCAAACCCAAAAGTTATGATCAATAATCAATATCAGGTTCAATACTGAATGGTAATTCAGTAATCACCGCCAACAATTATTATTAACAATCATTTAATAAACTAGGGTTTATGCGTTAGGTAGGTAGGATACCGCATGTCCAGGGTTCAATTCCTTCCGACGGCCAAATAAATAAGACAACACTGTATTTATTTTTACTTTTCTATTTTTTTTTTAACATTTAATTAAATAGTTTTAAGAATACCGTCAGTTTATTTAATTGTATGTTGTATGTTGTATTATCATATTTACATCATTTTATTTGTTATGATATATTAAACACTATTTTGGTTGTCTTAAAATCAACTGATGTTTCAACCACTAATCATCAAGAGTCTTACCATAGCAGCAAGTACCTAGTAATTATTTTAACTATCGAAATAAACATCAAGATCCGCCCAGCTCAAAATCAACACACAACTGTGAATAACATTGACACCAATGCGTGTAGAATCAACTACAGATTTCTAACTGTGCGAAACCATTTATTTGACTGTGTCAAAAATCTATATTGTTTACATTATATATACTGTTGAATATTTTGGAGGGCAGAGGAAGGTACACTTAAACCAGCTAATCCGATTTGCTCTTGAAGTTATTAAACTTAAACCGAAATTCATCGCTGAGAGGCGAGTACCATGTGCGAATTTTATAAAAGATCATACTGTTTTCCTGGTCGAAGTCTGATATAATACAGTTAACACAATATAATAATTTATTATTAAAAATTAAAAAAAAAATATATAATTTATTTGCATTAGCAACCGCTCGACTGTAGTGGATATGTATAACTGTTTTAAAATTCCAGCAAAGAAAACTTAACAAGATTTCTGAATTGGAAAAAAAAATAAAAAGTCATCAAAAATGTCTTTAAATAACTCAAAAAGGAGCGAAATATTTTGGAAATAATATGTATAGGAAATGCTACATAATAAATTAGATTCTATATTACGATGATGGGTCCTATTAAAATAACTAATAATTAATACAATGAAAGCTATCGACTTTATTATATGGATTTTTTAAAAACTGTCTAATTCTATTATAACAATAGGTAGATTATTAAAACAGAGTACATTGTACATTATAATTATTTATTCACTATCACAATTTCTAAAGAAGTGGTTTTTATTAGTAAATAATATTATATTTTATAATCATTCTTATTTTATTTTGCACAAACACGATGGAATTATTATAGGTATATTATACAACATTTTCGCTTACTGTACAATTATTATATACATATTATATATACATAAATATATATATATATGTATATATATTATACGTATAGAAGTCAATATACAACTATAGCCGTATAGGTAATATCGATGGATTCAACACTTTGATTTATTAGTTTCGAAATCATCCGTTCAGGACAAAACAAACGGGCCCCGAGCCAGAACTTTTATAGGTGATTTACTATTGGTGCACCGTAAGTGACACAGAGGGTGGTCGCCGTCAAACTATATAGGTTCCATGCGATGCCAAATTGAACCGAGATTTGTTAACAAAAGAAACGTCCCCTTCAAGCTGTGCCGACATATAGGTCAATGTACAATCATAATGTTAGACTACTGAGTATTTTATATAATGTCATAATACGGTTTGCTAAACAGAAATAATTAACCATATGCAATCTATGAACAATCATTTATGTTTGATTATGTTTAACGTATTCATAGATTTTATTCATTTTGTTGAGAAACGGTTAAACTTGCTAAGTATTATTTTTTATTTTTTTAACTATTTACTATACCTGCAGACATTTATCAAATCATTCATCTTAAGTTCATTTTATTCGAGTGCATCATCTCCACGACTTACTTTTATAAAAAAATATTATCTGCAGCAAACTAAAAAAAAAAATATACCTATAAACAGTAAATTTATAAACTCGTAAATCCATGATAGTACCTACCCGCTTTTCACAAAATATTGACCAATTTTGGTTAAACCTAGTATTGTTGAGTATTGTTTTTAATTTGATTTATTATATTAAGCATCACTATCAATTTGGACATATTCTATTTTGAAACACGTAAATTAAAATACAAGAATGAGTTAAACTAATAAAATAAGTAAACAATTTATAAATGCTAAATTAAATAACCTAAAGCCGGATTTCTGGATTTAATCGGGTTCTTAAATATTTAATAAAACGTATCCTAAACCATAATATCAGCATATTTACTTTGTTAGTTCTGTTTTCCACGTATGTTCACTCGGGTCCACTCGGGTATTAACTTATCCTTTAAACATTTTCAGTGACGCATCATGTTCAAAGTTAAAATGATTTAAACGCAAATAAAATGAACAAATAATAGAAGTTAGAACTCTAATATGAACATAAATTGTATGGTATAGGTATATCATAAGCATTACCTATAGGGAAATTATCTATTCAAGTTCTTAATCTAGCTATATCCTTTGTTTATAGACCAAAGGATTTTTTCAAACATTTCATATTGATTTTAAAAAAATAAAATATTTTATAATTTATAAATGATGATTTGGAAAAAATTACCTATGAGAACAAATTATGTTTTTAATAACTAAATTATTTTAACTAAGAAGTTATGAAAATCATTACCATACATATGTAAAGAAACATTATCATTATTTTAAAAACATTTAGTATACAAATGTTCAACTTTAAACATTAAAGTACGGGGATAAAGCAATCATATAATAAATAACGCCATACATTTAAATTTAGTTTAAAATCATTAATCAGTGTAATCACATAAATTATAAGTGTTATCTGTTTTTAGATAAATACATTTTTTATATTTAAAATACGTATTTTTCCCTAATTTATGTTTGGTCACTGTTCATCATAAAATAGTTTCATGCAGTGCAAATTCAGATTAATGTCCACTGTGGTTAATGCTGCGAGTCCGAAGCGGTTTGTTAACTTGCACATTTATAAAATCGCGTCCGTTATTCCAACGAACGAGAAAGGGGAAAGAAGATTAAAAAAAAACTTAAAATTGGTATAAGGATTTACGTTTCAAGTATTGTGGTACTTTTTATATGAATTTTTTATGCAGCTTTTTTTAACTGCGCGGAAGTCAACTTAACAAAAGTTACTTAAAACCCGCTGCCGAGGCTCATATTCTTGGGAAGATTTTGAACGATGAAAATGTTTATTATTTAAATGTCAACTAAGAGGAAATTGCTCATTATGGGGACGTCTTCTATTAACGCTACTTTACGTTTTTGATAACATCGTCATTCGTTGTAGTTAAGAAATAACTTTTGAAAATGTTTCATAGTTGTAATTTATAAATTACATTTATTTTTTAATAATACGCTGTAGTACTCTATTAAATAATAATTAACCAAAATAACAATGGCAAAATTTTTTTAACGTGATTAAGTTAGGGCATTTTTAATGATTATTTTTGGATGTCACTACTCTGTTATCTTTGGACGATATAGTTATTACATCTTTTAATGATATATATATATATATATTTTTTTTTTATCGAAATATTATAATATATAATGGTATGTACATAAACATCTGATCAATATTTTAAATTAAATATACCTATCCCACAAACTACAAATTTTAGCCTTTTAAAATAATGTTTAGTCATAGTTTTTTTTTTTTAATTTAAGATTTAAAAAAAAAAAAAATTCTTAATATAAAGATAACAATACGGATATTATAAAAATTATAAACAACTATAAAAAATTAATTTCTTAATAAGTTCTATACAACTATTGAAGGAGGTATCACAATTTATTTGTACGAACTTGTGTACAAAAGTTTCTTCCCACTCTAGAGAATGTATGGATTTCTCTTAGTTTGCATATTTCAATCATCACCAACGGTACCTATTTTTATTATACGATTGATACTATAAAAAAAAAACGTGTTTTTAAAATTCCGTTGACCAGCCTAAAACCAAATGTCTACTGCTCCAGAGCCTGTATAACATAATTTTTTCTTAAGATTTTGAGGTGCGTTACCCTGGCACCACAACTTTAAATTTTTTTATGAAATTTGTTCTAGGGGTTAGTAACCAATTCGTAACCATTTATAAAACTAACAAGTCTAATGTTATTAATATTATTATTACTATCATAATTTTATAGTTTCTAGATTTAACCTATCTGCATGTCTATTACACCTTCTCACCTGCTGCCCCCCCCCCCCGTGGAAGGAGGAAGCAGACATTCTTAACTAATACATAACGATACAATTAACAATTATATTACCATTGAGTCGCGAAACGTGAATAAGTACGTGATTAATAAAATAATAACCAATGGCGGTGGGCCATGACAATATTTTATTGAATTTATTATTATTCTACCGATGCAACGTTGACAAAAACAGTTAACATGTAATTTATTTATTTATCAAATGTTACAATTCTTACAGATATAAAATGTTGAGTTTGGACCTTGATTTTTATTTTGTGTTGACTTGATTTTCATTAATACGATAGTATTACTTACTGGATACTATGTATCATGTCCGTATTGATCGCAGATCGTCTCACATTGAATAATTTTACAAAAATAACTGTTTGAAATAAGTAAGTATAGTACCTGTATGACTATATACATTAAAATAACATTACACGTGTTATAAATGAATGTAATATTTATAATATTATGTTAATACCTACATAACACATACATGTGCAAGTACCTACATTATGATAATTAACTAACAAAAAACTTGCACTTCTTCGTATATTTTTGCAATATAACAAAAATTCACGATTGTCTATTACGTAGATACAAAAATTGATTTTTGTAATTGTTGTTGTTTAATGAATGTGGCAGAAAACAGAAATAGACTTATTGATTCTGGATATAAAAAGCTAGCAATGAAGAAAGAAACTAAGTTACCCAAAGTTAAACACTGCAGACATTTAAAAATTAAACTTTTTAGTCTTATAAGAGGATCTTTGAAGTTGTTTTTAGTGATTACACTTCACTGCATTGATACAAGTTTAATTCGTCCATAAATATGTGATAGGAATTAAATGATAACGACGTTATCTAAATCAGGTTAATTTAAACCTGATTTATAATTTCGATTTACCGAAAACTGCAGTTAATTTAGAATAATATAATACTTTCAGACTATGCACTACTTATTAATTATATCAAATAATACTTCTCAATATTATCTAATAAGATATTTAATTATTGCTTCAATTATGATTCATTTTTGTTTTATTTTTTATTTTCATTTAATTATAAAAATATATGAAATATATTTTAATCCATCCCTACGACAGTTAATAAAATCATAGTTTGAATTCAATTTTGGTTTTAATATACCTACCGATAATAATTATTAAAAATAAAGATATTTGAAAACGATCAATTATACAGTTACACACATTTGGCAAATTCACTTTCAGGTCAAAGTTATAATTAATAGCCTTGGAGAGACTAGAAGAGAGAGAGGGGGCAGAACTGCACTGGAAAAAGGATTACGGACTTTATTCCGGAGTCCGTTTTCTAATTAAATTTGATTAAAACTTGTGACGGTATAAAGCATAATCCTCTTATGTATACGACTTAGTGAGAAGGATGGAAATTTGTATTTTATATTATTACTCGTATGTATAAATCTGGTATCCCTCTCTCGATTACATCTCCATTATGTAGGTACGTCCTTTGGATAGTCGACAAAAAAGTTTTGTGCGATGGGAAACTTGTACACAACTGCTGAAAATATTTTGCAGCTAGATAGATATTATTAATGTACAACATGAGAATATATGAAATGGTGGACCTAAGATATATTTAACTCTCGGTACAAGGAGTAGACACTAAAGCAGAATAGTTTATTCATTCACTGTATAAGTGTATTTACAACTTTCTGTGAAAGTGACGATACTGTTTTACTGTTGTTTACTTACCGCGTGTGGTTATCTCATTTAACAGAACAAAATAAAACGTGTTTTATCAATTTACCAGAAAAACACGTTGTTTATAATAAAGACCTAGCAACCAATAAAAACGGTAACATTATTTATAAATTAAATATAATAGATGACAATGGATACTAAAAAAGACAACTTAGGCCTACTTTAGACTACTTGTCTATGAAAATTCCAAAAAAAATATGCAAGTCAAAAATTCACCATTTAAAGAGATTGCCATTATTTAGAACTACGAAAGGCGCAAGCAAAATACAGAAACTTATCATGTTCTAGAAATAAGACTTAAAATAACTTTATATATTGTTAGAAAATTATAATTGGGATTTGTTTTAAATAGAGTTGGAAACTAAAGTTTTCCAACACTGCACATGGGTACTTTCATTTCGTAATAAAATATTATTTTCGTAAATTAATATAAAAATATAAGATTTCTATAATTATTTAATATTAAGTTTGGTTAAGAATAATTTATTATGGCTAAATGTATATTACCAAATACATAGTATATTTCTATTAATTAGTCGTATGAGATTGTGTTCCATTGGCATTCTAAGTTTTAAAATTGTTTTTTTTTTAATTAATTCGTTCCAACCCACTAAAGAATCTTCAAAATCGTTCTGCCCTGCAGAAAAGCACAATTCACCTTTTTTTGCAGATTTTCCATGAGCCTTTAAGATTATGCAATTTTATTATTTTACACAGTTAAAATTTTTTTAGCAATGTTGACCTGACGTTATTTTATATTACATACTATTCCTTATGAATTGTTATTAATCGTTAGGTAATACTGAATTTCACAGTTTTCAATTATTTAAAGAACATTTCAATATCGAATATGAAATTAACTTTATAAAAAACATTTCATAATGTAAATTTAATTAATAAAACTATTTACATTTTGCAATATTTCATTAAACAATTTTTCCCAGATTTTTTTCTCACTGCTTTCTAAAAATCTTTACAAATTTTTGACATTCGTAATAACGTAGCAACTTTTTTCCCTTTTAACATGCCCGAGGTCTTAAAGGAGCAGACTCCAAATAGAGGGGGGATGTAATATTAAGAGAATTCTTTGGACAATGCTTTTCGCCTGTACTTTTCAAGAATTTTCCGGTCGACGTTTAATTAATAGTGATAAAATTTATGGAGCAAAGAAAGAGAGGAATATAATAGTGTGTATATGTATATACTTTATATACATAGATATATAAATACTTATCAGCAACAAAATAAGAGAAACAGCTTGATGATTGGAATACGAAACTGTTCGCAACCAACGTCAAATATTTAACAGCTTAAAGCTACACATAAATAAAAACCAAATACATTATACATTTTCATAATTATATTAATTTACAACAAATAAATAATAGCAAAATGTATTGATCATCATTTTTTTAAGCTATTTTACAACTCTTCCTAAATATTAAACATTTCGTGTTCTTACAGTTCAGGGTACAGTACAAAGTTTAAGTGTATTAAAAAGTATGTCTTCATATCTTAAGGCCACTTAAAATAATGTGTGTAATTTTTTATTACTATATTTAAAATCTTAAAAAATAAAAATGGTTAACTTTTTTACAAAACACAGATATCCTACAAACAAAATCATAAAATAATTGTTTATTAAATATATAATATAATATAGGAATAGTACTACCTAATTACTTTTTCAGTTATTATCTCATTTTAAAAAAAAACTTTCATTGAAAAATCCTAAATAATCTTCCAGTAAATATAAAATTTAATTAATTTTGTTAAGTGAGTAATTAAAAACTTCAGTTACCATGTGAAATATAACTATAAGCAAGTAGAATAAAAATGTACGTGATATTTTACTATAGGTAACTTTAGTGATACTAGTGATGACTGATGACTTAATACTAAAAATTGACAGACAAAGCTAAAATATTTTTTTTCTTAATGCTATAAAAATATTTGTATACTCTACCTAAGTGACTTAACGCCATGTGCACTTTCAATTATTATATTTGATTAAAATCAATAATTTATATTTAATTAATTAGTATAATGTAGAATTTTAGTCGAAAAAAATACCAAACATTATAAACTATAATAATATAGTAATCCCGTCATTGTAGCACCATCTAGTTGTGCATGACAACTTGGAAACGAAGTGGACCTAGCGGACTAAGTACAGATATTATGTTTTATACGTATTTATTATTTGTAAAATATAGAAGGATTATTCAGATAGAAACAGGCTCTTTGTTTTTGTATGTTTACCCAACTACCTAGTATAACTACGATAGTGTTATAATTAAAAGAGAAAATATTTTTTTTTTATAATGTATTGCATTGTCGATTGTTTAGTGTGCAATTTAAAAATGTTAGTGTATTATGTGTGTTCTATGTATAAATATTTTATTATAAAGTGTATTATGTGGTATGTTCTATGGTAATTGTCAGCTGTAACTTATTACGCTACAAGTTATAATACAACATCATCGTCATATTAATATGTTTAATGCAATAAAATATTAATATATTTCAATCATTTCATTTTATTTTACTTAACTTTAACATAATATTTTGTTGTTCTTAGTTTTATCAATAACAGCCCTCGTCTGATACCTTTTCATAAATGAATTAATATTCACGTTAAAATCACGACTTTTAAGCTTTAACTGTGGTTATATATTTTTAACATATAGGTAAGCTTCTTTCAAATTGAAATTATGGGTGGGTCTGATTAAATTTCTTGAAATTAGGGTTTTTATACCTTTATGTAATGATTTAAAAATGACTGAATTTAAATGTATTATTTAATATGGTATAAAATGGTAATACAGTGAGTTCCGCTTAATGTGATCACTTTGATGCAGGTCATTTTGATTCTATTAACCGGTTGATTCTAAAAAGCATTTACAACAATTTTTTTATAATTCAATCTTTTAATACAATTATTTATTTATAATTAGATATTTAATAATTTCTAATACATATGTCATATATACATAATTATATTTTTTTAATAAAATTATTGATTTTTACATTTTTTTTTTATTTAATGATTCTACATTTATGCTTGAAATAAAATTAAATTTTGAATAAAATAAAATAATATTAATATATAAAAATTAAATTAAATAAATGCATTTAAAATAAATTAAAAAAGCCATCTATTTTTGTTTGAACTTGACAATCTACCAATTTAGTATTCATATTAGCCTGCAATTAAATTAAATTAAAAATCATATTCATGTTTTTTATTTATTTGTTTACAATATACATTGTACATACCTGTAGTTTTTGAAACAATTGAAAAGTATCGTTATCGCCGTATTTTTGAACAGCTCCTTTTAGCTTTTCCAAAATAATTCTGGTATCTTTTTGAGTGATATCCTCGTTGGTCTCTTCGTTATCGTCATCTTCATCATCGTCAATATTGATTTCTTCTTTTTTTGTTTGCAAATCAGTTATGTCTTTATCAGACAATGCTCCAAAAGTAGGTAAATCTTGATCAATTAAAATCCAATTTTCAAAGTTTGTATCTATGAATTCGACCTCCTGTGGTTCTTCTTCGTCTGACTCAATTTGTGAAAACCCAGCTTTTCGAAAACAATTAATAATGCATTTGGAAGTCACCTTATCCCAAGCATTAACCACCATATGTATAGCTTCTAGCACAGTTATTTTACGAGCTATTTGTGATGCAGGAATTTCAGATACATCTATAGTTTCAACAATAAAATTCCGCTTTGCTTTTCTATAGTAAGTTTTCATTGTTTTTATGATTCCCTGATCAAGAGGCTGAATAAGTGACGTAGTGTTTGGCGGTAAAAATTTCAAATCTATGTTTTCTAAATTTCGTAAATTCGGATGTGCTGTACAGTTATCAAGAAGTAGTAAAATACGTCTTGGTTTTTTTATTTCTCTGTCCCATTTTCGTAAAAATTCGGTAAAAATTAGACTAGTCATCCAAGCGTTTGAATTAGCGTAATAATCGACGGGCAATGTTTTAACGCCTCGAAAACAGCGTGAATTTTTACTTTTACCAATAATTAAAGGACGTCTTTTATCCGTACCTGTCATGTTGCAAACCAGCAGAATCGTAAGTCTTTGCATTTGTTTTTTACATCCATTAACCGTAGTCCCTTTAAAATCAAAAGTAGAATCTGGTAGAGCTCGATAATACAAACCAGTTTCGTCTGCATTATATACGTCATCAGGTGCATAATTAGACGATGCAATAAAATTCTTTAAGTAATCTTCTGCAGCCTGAAAATCTGCATCTTTTTTTTCTCCACATGTTTTTTTAAAAACAATATTGTTTCTGTTTTTCCAACGAGTCAACCACCCGATCGTTGGACTAAAATTGTCTACACCTAATTGCAAAGCTAAATTTATAGATTTTTCTTGTAAAATAGAATTACTGACCGGTACATTTAAATTTCTAGCTTGCTGAAACCATCGTAATAAAGATTCTTCTACATCAACATTTTGTCCATTTCGTTTTTGTTTTCGAGAAAGAGACAAATTTTGTTCTTCGTGTTCAACAATTTCCTTACGATTTTTTAAAATTTTGTTTAACGTTGGTTGAGGAATTTTCAGAGCTAATGCGGCTTCTCTTTGAGAACATTTATCCAATTTATCAAAACGAACGAGTATATCTTTTTTTTCTTTCATAGTTAAATCATTTCGTTTGGTCGACATTTCAAAAAATACGTCTGATCATGAACAATAAACCGAATAAACTAAATGACACAAGTACATGACGCCGCGACGTACAAAGATAATTGATTGACATAATGTACAACGATATACAATAATACTGATAAATTAAAAAATAAAATGGTTTTTATAAATTAATCAGTTTGAGATACCATAAAAACGATAAGATTGTTCATAAAAGTGATTCAATTATCCGGTACTTAGTGATTCTAATAAAAGGTCAATTTAACATTAGTAGCATACAATTTGGTTTGGGATTTTCATTTTTGATTCTAATAAACGGTTGATTCTATAAACCAGTGATCACATTAAGCGGAACTCACTGTAATACCTCTCCGATCCTTATTGAGACTTGTTCGTGATTGGAGCCTAGGATATCAGGTGAGGTGACCAAAAATAATAAGACTTTTTTCTGTTTATTACTGTTGATTTCATTTAATATTATTAATAATGGTTGATAAATGTATTTTAAGTTATTTTTAGTTATGTTTTACTGCATAGACGATCTGCGTAGTCTCTTACACTCGCCTTTGACCGTCTGTACAGTAAAACGATAGTGACGCGTGTGGGGGGGTGTGTGTACAACTGATGTCCTTATATAGAATATTGTGTATGTGTGTGCGTGTATGGTTTGTCTGTGTGTATGTGTGTGTATGATGTCTTATCTTTATATTTTATCATATTCAACTTATTCTTATCCTTAATGGCTAATGATTATTATAATTATTTTATGATACATTTAATTTTAAAAAGGGAAACATGATTGCTTAGGCACACATCATTACATTTATATATTATACGTCATTTAATTTGATTAACAATGGGTGGAGACTCTAAAAGAGGCACAAAATTATTTAAGTACCTGTGGGTGCTAAAATTCTAAATAAGGCTCAGGATTCAAACCTAAATATTTAATAATTAATACCTAGGCCCTAGGATATTGGTATACTAATCTGTTAACGTAACATACCTTTTATACTATTATCAATACAGGTTAGTGTCCATACTCTGTAATACATTAATACTTAACAGTTTACTCAGCAAAAGTTTTAACTTCAAGTAATACAAATTAGAAAAAAAAATATAAAGGGTACAATCACCAAGTCTTGGCCACTCACGCATCGTCTTGATTCTCCCACTTTTAGCGCTGGGTAGTGGTGTGCTATAAATTATTGGCATATAAAATTTGAAATGTGATTTGTGAGTGGAGCTCACTTGCTCAGTATACCCACAGCAAATGTCTATTTCTTTATATTTTATAAGCTTGGGTAGGTAATGATTAAATTCATCATGATTTTTAAGAATTTGTTTTTAAAACCACAGTTGTAGTTGTTCTTCTGAAATTTTAAAATAATATATACTATGTTGCAAAATCAGAAATAGAGATAAAATAAAATTTATTAAAGCACTATATTAGTTACATACTTATACTACAGGTACTTAATAATAGTTATTACTACTATGTGGTTAAAAGTTTCAACAACATAAAAATAAAAATAAAGTTCCTAAGATGTATCATTGCTGGTTTGTTTTTTAAAAAATCTTTTGTGAATACAACTTCTAAATAACACTGCGACTATTAAATATAATATTATAAGTATTAAAACTTGTAGCTTTGTTCGAATGTCTTATATCATGCTTATTGCTTATATGAAACTGCATTAAATTATAATAACTGTAATGCAATTTTTGGTAGTAACTAAACCGTATATTTTAAATTTAAAATACTGTTGATATAAAGACACTAGTAGGTATACACTCGAATAGTTGAATGGCTTATAATTTATTTATGACCTCAAAAAACTAGTGCACATATTGAAGTAATTCTCTATACCATAGAAATAAAATCCACTTGTTGTGTTTTTTTAATAGTTTTTGTTCAACAAAACTTTAATACGAAACCAGCTATATAGATAGATACATTTAACTTTTCAACTTTGTAAAATAATAAAATATGTTTATTATTAATAATATAGTTAGGTATGTAGAAAATACTATTGAACAAATGCTATTAATAAAATTAAAATCTCACTTATATAAAAATAAATATTGATTAAACTTCCTAAAAATACCAAAAGGTACCAACAATTTTACATTTTTGTAAAAAATTATATTTTAGAATAAAACTGTTGGAGGTAAGATAACGTGTGTGTGTGTGTGTGTGAGTAAAACGATTTAAGAATAAAAATACTCATGTATAACTCATAGGTATTTTAATATTTTATACGAACCATAAACGATAGTTGCTTATGAGTATGGTTTTTATAATTTTAGCTGTTCATAATGCCATTATGAAGTCGTATTGTGATTTGAATTTATTATCAACATTTAAAACATTATATATCACGATGAATTTATTTAAAAGTCGTAAATGCATTCGATGCATTTTTAACGAACGAACGCTATTGTCGTTTATTGTTGAGCCATTGTCGAATTATTATACTGTGAAATACGAAAAAAATATATCTTTGACCATAACAATTATTATTATAGTATTATAATATAATATATCGGTTGTCGTTGTCGTGTCACATAATAGTTTTCAAATGTATTGCGTCCGATCGCGAACGTGTAATATTATTATGCGTGGATCCTAGAACATCTGCAATGCTTCGATTGTCCGCATAATATATTCTTTTTAAATATGACATATCCGTCAGACATAATATATATATATTATATTATAATGCCCTATACCGCTAAAACCGTCGATGTAAGCACAAATGTATTGTGTGTAATTAAATAGTAAATTAATCCACGGATATGTGGTCAATTTCTACCCCCCCCCCCACCCACTCACACCCACACTACCGATCAAACCAAACCTGCACATCGCACACATGCCGTCGTACATCCGTGCAAACAAAATATCGTGTCGTCGAAAACAAATACAACACAGCTAGAGGTACCTACGCACGCATATATTAATATGATGATATATGACGACGTAGGTATTATACGCAGAGCTTGTAATGGTCGGTATTATTGTGCGTGGTTTTAATTAGGTGTACCTGAGAACAAAGGCTCGAAAACGGAATGGCGTGCTGTGTATAATACTTGTACACACATACCTATATGTGCCGCGGCGGCCGGGGTATGGGGTGTCTGACGGTCTCTGAAGGGGCGGCGGCGGCGGTGGTGGTGGTGATGGGTTTGAATGCGGGGGGGTTGTAGTTTTTGTGGGGGGGAGGGTCGCAGTGCAGAAGGAGTGCTATATAATATCGTGTGTATATACCGTGTTACACGCGAACACAAAGGAGCGAACGCAGTCGCAAAAGTCGACGCAAAAGCGTTTCCCCGGCAACGGAAATCGTTCGGCCTCCCCGTGAATCGATTTGTCCGCGGCCCGTTTTAGGTGTTTTCCAGAAGTCTCTCCGTCGTCGTCGTGGTCGTCGTGCCGTAAACGAACGGCGCTTAAAATAATTTCTGGTGACGTTTTCGACTGAAAAAATGCCGAACAGGTACGTTCTTTTTTTACGTCGTCGGTGGCCCGCGAGCCCCAATCGTGATATATTATGCGCTAAACCGTCGGGAACGATAATATCATAATAATAACGTCCGAGAGAGGGTGCGCGCGTGCGCGAGTCAGTTTATTGTAATAGCCTGCAGGGGTGTTGCGGCCCGGGATCCTGTGACCGACATGTTTTCCTGCGCGATAGCCCACTGCGTTTTCGTCGCATCCAAATCCACATACTCCGTCAACGTTTGTCATGGTGTGATTTGCCACTAAAAATGCTTTTTTCCCTTTTCGCATTCGTTTTCAGATGAACGCAAACGCCGTCCATTGAGCTCAATACCATTGTCTGAGGAGCTTACGCCGTCCAAGATAGCACGATGCATTTCCCTAGCACCGGACTGCTGGTCACCTTGATCTTGCAAATTGGTTTGTATCGATGCGGTCTGCCGCCACCATCGAACGAAATCACTCAAAACTTTCTGTGGAATACTGGTAAATACCTAAACCGATTTTCCATAATTCCGTCCCCGCTCTGCCCCGCGTATAGTATACAGTTTTACTTATCCATGTATTATCAAAAACCCGCACAGATGCGGTAGAGTGGAGAATCGGCGAATGGGAACCATGCACTAGGTCTGAAGACACCGGGCTAGATGACAACCAGGGTATACGCCGCAGAAAGATCACGTGTGTCATGGTTATACACGACGGGATAAAACTCGAGGTAAATTGTCATTGAAATTACACTAGATGAAAAATGTTTAAATCGATTTTATTTATAGAAAATTATTTGTAATTAAAATAGTTTGTCCTGTGATTTACTTGAATTACGATTACCGTGGAATTAATAAAAACAAATTATAAATCCGTTAACAACTATTAAAAAAAAAAAATTTTTTTACTATAGATTAATATTATATTTTATATTTTTTCTTTATTATTCGTGCATAATATACATTATACATGTACAAACAAACCATTCCCAGTAACCAAAAACCAAAAAGTAGGAAACTTGTGTAAATAAGACGGTATATATATACAGAAGATAAGAAAAAATTAACCTAGGCAAGAGTGATTAAAAATAAAAAATGAATATACTGAATACTTATTTGCCGTGCATGCTAGTATAACTATAATAGTTAAATTACCAAACATAATTATTTACATTCAAGTGTGCAATAAATTATTTCGAATAAATTTATATTACGAACAGGAACCAGTCAAAACTGAAGACTCAAGTTGCCAAAATTTATCCCCCGGAACACCTCCCGTGGAAGTATGTTCACTTGAACAAAACCAAGACTGTGTAGTCACTGAGTACTCAAACTGGACAATCTGCTGTGGAGGAACACAACGTAGGACGAGAAGTATAGTAATTGAGCAAAAAAACGATGGAGCTAAATGCCCGCCGGTACAGTTTTTTATTTTATTATTAAAGCATGCTTATTGAATCTTATCAAAATTGATAAAAAAAACATTTTAAATAAACATAATTCACATGATTTTATTTCATTTAATTTCATTTATTTCATTGCACGTATATTAATAATAACTTGTAATGAGACGATTCAATTTTAATTTAATAGTACTGATAATAATTTTGTATAAAACTCAAAATGGGTATAAAATTATTATCTTTCGTGATTGTGCATTCCAAAATAACTACATAAGTCATAATCATATTATTCAAGCATATTTTTAGCTTTGGTTTATTTTGGTTTAGTTGACAGAATCGCGCGTCTGTGTACCGGACGAACCAACGTGTTCGAACTACTATCCATTTGGGTTATACCAACTGAAGGTCAATCAATGGCAACAGTGTGTCCCATTTTCCGAACATACCATGGGCGATAATGATGGCATACTTAATTCTGGCTCACATTCAGATACTTTTTATAAGCACTGGCCTCAAGTGGGCACACAAAAGCGGTCTATGAGCTGTTTTGACGAGTCCGGCATACTTGTTTCTCTCAGCTTTTGCGAAGACAAACAGTTGCCTACCAATACCAGGGCCTGTATCATTGCTCAAGATTGCGTTGTGAGCGATTGGACAGATTGGGAGGTTACACAAGGCGGATGCATTAGCGCTGGCGGAAAAGTATGTGAAAATAAATTTCAAATTTAATTTGGTTTGGTTTTTGTAAATTCATTTCACTACAGATCCGAGCCGAAGAAGCAATTAGAAAACGCCAAATTCTCCGTTTACACGAAGGGCAGGGTTCACCATGTCCTCATCTCGTAGAAACAAGAACTACAAAAGAAAATTTAGCACTGTGTGCTGATAAGTATGATTATACAATATAAATATACTAATCTCTAATGACTTAGTGTTATCTCCGTACAACGCGCGCGCACACCTAGGAGTGAATCCAGGATAGATATGAATTTTTAATTTATTAATTTAGCACTTTAGCAGTATAGGAGTTATTTACATAATAAATATTCTACTAATATTACACTACATGGTCAATCACTAAACATAAAAAAAAACAATATAGTAATAGTACATAATATTAACTACATAATTATAGTAAACTAATTTATTTCTTAATGCATAACGAGAAATAATGTTATAATTGAATGAGTCTAAAAATCCTTAAATATTAATAAATTGACTATATGAAAAAATATTTGTATTGGTTTCATTATTTTATGCAGATAAGTCTAGTTAAGTAGAAAATTGTATTTCTTTATTAAGATTTAAAGTTGTAATTTTATCATTTATAACAATATAAATACATCGTACAATTAAATCTGTGAGTGAAAGTGAAATCTCAATTGAAATGTAACTTTAACAAATCTATATGTTTATAACATGCTATTATGTTTATTGTATTACTTAATTAATAATTTTGGTAGTACATAATAGATAAATCATAAAGTTAAGCATTTTTTTTTGTTATTTTTTGGTATAACTAATATTTCAGATATAAATGGCTAATATCAAGTTGGAGCAAATGTTCACAACCAATTTCTAATTCATCAGTTCAATGTGGTGGTGGACTTCAATATAGAAACATCACTTGTATTGAATTTATGACTGGTAAATTTATGGATCCGTCAGTTTGTCGTATTCTGGATACACCACCAACAATCCAAAGGTCAATAATAAATACCTATACGTACAAATAAATAATCAATTTTTAAACCATAATCAAATCACACACTTAATAAGAATCATACAATTGATAAATAAAATAACTAAAACAATAATATATTAATTGTACTTATAGATGCGAAATACCATGTCCAAGAGATTGTCAAGTTGGACCTTGGAGTAAATGGGGTCCTTGTAAGCCATCAAAATGTCCCTCTGAACTTGAAAATGAATCACAAGAAGGTTAAACATATTTTTACTTTTTTCATTATATATAAATTCATAATATCTAACAATGAAAGATTTTTACTAGAATTTGAAAATATCGGATACAGAAAAAGAACCCGAATAGCTATTGTACCACCTAGTGAATATGGTGTACAATGTCCCAGTCTAAATGAAGTACAACCTTGTCAAAATCCACAATGTTACGTTTGGGATTACGATCATTGGGGAAGTTGCACGCTTGATGAACCTACTGAAAAATGCGGGGCCGGGCAAAGGATTAGACAGGTGTATTGCACTACACACGAAAAGGTAAATATTTGGAAACATAAACCGTACTTGTGTTATGATTTTATATATATATATTTTATATATATTCTAAATAACTATGTTTATAGGAAGTAGTACACAATTCATTGTGTTCTAAACTCAAACCGTCAGAATCTGAACCATGTTCTGTACCATGCCCAGAAGATTGTGTAGTATCTGGATGGTCAGACTGGAGTGAATGTTCAATGGGGTGTTCCATCGAATCTGATATAGGTGTTAGATATAGAAACCGTACTGTGATTGGACCTCCAGGAAAAACTGGGCACCCTTGTCCGTCCAAAGATGATATGGTTCAGTTTGAAAATTGTAATACGCACGGATGCTATGGATTAAGCTGGTTAGTTTTACCATGGACAGACTGCAACGGAACATGTGGCCATGGAACACAGACAAGAGATGTTTGGTGCATGAAAGGAAATGATAAAAAAGTCAAAGATGAAAAGTAAAAATATATATTGTTTTGTAAAATATGTATAATCGCTAAAACAAAACTAACATTAATATTATAATTTATAGTTGCAAAGAATTACCGAAACCTGTCACTTCAAGAGATTGTTCAAAAGATTGTAAAAGTAAAATATGTGTTCTTTCGGACTGGAGTGATTGGTCAGAATGTCCTCAAGATTCGTGTATAGATGGTAATAAATAATAATATACTGTATAGTGTTAATCAAAATAAATTAAATTAAATACTTACCTACTAAGAAACAACTAAACCATTGCGTATTTATCATACGAGTAAATTATAATATATGTATTTTACCTTATTAAAATTTGTATACCTAGTTATTTAATAACAATGAAACTCATATAATCAACTAAGTTATTTTGCGTACAAATATATAGGTACTAGATAGGAAATTTAAGGCTTCATATAAACCACAAAATACTTAAATATTTTACAGAACAAACAGATTTAACCAAATTCAAACGGCAACGGAACCGAGTTATTCTTGGTGGTGAATCGTGTGGTCCAATATTCGAAGAAGAATCTTGTCAAATTCCAAATAAAATATGTCCTAAATTTAATTTGGTTTTCGGCGCTTGGTCTCACTGTGAACTAGCAGAAGGTGTCACTTGTGGCCATGGTCTAAGAACAAGAGGTACCTATTTCACTACATTTTCATTTCTGATAATGATAATATAAGGTATTTTAATTAATTTGTTTACAAATATTATTTTAATAGATTTCCGGTGTAAAGATAACGATTCACTTGTTCACGTTGAACTGAAAAACTGTCTGCAAACCTTAAACACTACACCAAGTAGTGTCGAACGGTGCCATGTTGATTGCCAAACTCCGTGCCAGATGACTGAGTGGTCCCATTGGTCATCGTGCCCTCAGCCATGTTCGGGTTTACGTACCAGAACCCGAGAGCTTATTGGAGATTCTATATCGCATCCGGCTTGCAAAGGAGTTCGTCTTGTTGAAACAACGAAATGCCCGTGCTCTGAATATTTCCCACAGCCTACTTCCGATTGGTCGTTTTGCTTAACAAACGAAACTGAAGGGTGTGGAGCTGGCACGCGATATAGGTCGTTGGGATGTTACAACGTGGATAATCATCTAGTCGATCCAGCGTAAGGGAGACAATATTATATTCTCGTACATGTGATATAATTGTATTACTTATGATTTCCTTTTGTACAGGTTGTGTGGTGGAAGTACAGGAATCGAAGAAGAACCGTGTTTAGTACCGTGTTCGATTGATTGCCAAATGTCTGATTGGAACGAATGGGGTGTATGCAATAAGTTGTGCGGACCGGGGATACATCACCGCTATAGAACCGTAAATTATTTTAACTTGATTGTATTTTAATTTTTTCAATAATAAAATATATTGTTAAATAGATCGAACGAAACGCAGCTAACGGCGGGAGACCATGTGGTGAAACGGTACAAACAAAAGTCTGTAACACACCATGTAACAGTTTCCAATGGATTACCGAACCATGGAGCCAGTGTAAATTACCGGATAAAGATAAGCTGAAAGGTTGCGGTGAAGGAGAAAAGTTTAGATTAGTGCGGTAAATAAATAATGTATTTAAAATATCATAAATATTTTTTCACGATAAAATCATATTAATTGTATATTTTTTTATAATTATATTTATGTTATAATTATTTCAAGTCATACAATTTGACAATTTGATAACATGTGATTAAAGTTTAATTCATATTTATTCATCAAATTAATGTTTATTTTTATTTAACTTTTGTAACAGATGTATTCACATAAATACTGGAATAGAGTTGTCAGAAGAATACTGCGATTGGACCACACGACCAGATGGAGTAAACCTATGTACAATCTCTTGTCCTGGGGATTGTGTGTTAAGTAGCTGGTCGGATTGGTCACTTTGCCCAAAAGTAAATAATATATTTAAACTATTTATTATTAAATCCTAATATTATCTTAATAGTATAATCAAAGTTTTGTGTAAGCATTTAAGAAAATATATTGTCACACTTAAAAATGATTTCTTTATCAATTTTTTCAAAAATTTTAAATAATACAACTTTGTATTTTAACCAATAGTTATTAAAAATTGAAAAAAAATTGAAAAAAAATGACTAAGTATTACACGCGCTTGTTTACTATCGTATCTAAAGATAAAAATAATTATTTTTTTAAGGATTGCCTATCATCACAAGAACAACAACGAACCAGGTTATTGCTTAGAAGCCAGAGCCCTACCGGAGCAAATTGTCCAATAGCCATACAAACACAACCGTGTCATTTGAACTTCACTTGCTTTAAATACTCGTGGAAAACAATAACAAATGTATCATGTCTGCCTTTGGGCGGCAGTCCATGTGGTGAAGGTATGACCGTCGGAGCGGTGTATTGCGAGAGGAGCGATGGTAGAACTGTTTTGGACCGGTAATGAGCTCTCTTTATATAACTTAGAAAAATGCTTGAAAGTTCTAGCATTAGCATTTTTTTTCCAAGTAAGATACAAATTTGCTAGGTACATACTTCCTTGATGTCGCGTATATATTTTTTTCTGATTTTTGCATATTTACCGTTTTAACGCTATTTTGCTTAATCAGAACCGTTGGTGCTATTTTTAGGTATAGGTACTCATCAGTTAATGAGATTAAACATATTTTAAGAGTTATTTTTTCATTCGCTCATCAAGAATGTTTAAAATTTGAATTATTGAAAACTCGTAGAACGGGACCATTAATATAATGAAGTGATTTTTTTTTTGTGATAGCGTATTTGTATTATTATTTCTATTAATAAATATAAATTAATACAAATTAAAAGTCAATAAAGAACATAAATATATTTATTTAATTTTTAACATTTTACTTTGCATTTTTTTCAACTTTTAGCACATATTTTTGTGCCTTTAAGTGCATATTAAAGCTCAAAAGTAACATTTTTAGTACTATAACTTTCGAGCCCAGCTTTCCCACACACCTATTATATACTTATATTAATATGATGACGCTTATTCGCCCCAATAGGTTTTGTGCCGATCAGCCCAGACCAAATCCGTTAGACAAATGGTGCTATATCGATTGCCCAGTCGATTGCGCTCTTGAAGGCTGGTCACCGTGGAATTCGAGTTGCTCTTGCAACGACACAGGTGATTGTTACAGTGATAATTAATGTGCCATCTGTTAACCTTTAGTGACGCGTTTAGGGTGTAGCATCATACCAAATAGTTGCGGTGTAAATGTTTTCCGTTCAAATTAAAATAATTGTTTTGATTGAATTTCATTAATAACTATTATATATTATGTAATATTATTTTTTTTTACGTTATTAAAATGTATTAATTATTACACAAACAAATTATTTAATTTTTAAATTTCGTGTTGTACTAATTTCGGGAATGATGTTTTGACATTTTTGTTGTTGAATGATAATAAATATTGAGACTTTAAGGTCCACAAAATGATTTACGGCATGTTCAAAATAAATTAGGGTAAGTAATTATCTCACACGCGTCACCAAAGGTTAATCAACACAACGAACGAAGAACAAGCGTTAAAATAATTGTGATTCGTCGGTTTTAAAGGAGTGTCGCGCAGAGCTTATACGGCTATGAACCCGAGTGCAACGGGCAGACAATGTCCCATGACCGTCGAACAATGGAAACCTTGTCCAGCCGTACCGTGTTATACCTGGTCGCTCGGACCGTGGTCAGCATGTCAACTTCATGTACGTATTTTGAAATATGGACGAACAACGTCCAATTATCACGTGCTTATAATAAAGCAACTAAAATTGTATTTCATATACAGGCAAGCACATAATCAGGATTTTTTTTCAGAAATGTTTTGATTTTATATTTAAATATAACTTGTTAGAGGCTTTACGCGCTCTATTTTTGTAGTCATCAATCTTCATATTGATACAATTACAATTATCAAATATGAAATAGAACCATATGACCACATATTATAACAAATTTTATAGAAATATAAAGCATACAGCAAATATAATTTTTGCATAAACACGATTGTTAGTAGGGGGGGGGGGTATTTCAACATCTAAAACACCTATCCTGGCTACGCCACTAATACTTATAGGTAATAGAAAATATAATATCGGTGATGAAGTCATCGATGGGCGTAGCAATCGTCTTTATAGTGCATGTACAAAACAATTTGGCAGTCATCCTCCCCCCCCCCAACAAGAAATTTTACTTAATTTCCACTTATTCCGGCCATATGATATAATATAAGTATTATCGACTCATGGTAGTACTTCATCGATGGCACAAAAGTGTTTGGTGTACTACCTTTTAGGTATTTGATGAATATTTAATTCCGAGTGTTTCGTGATATAGGGAGCCGCTTGTGGACATGGTGTGACCACCAGGAACGTGACTTGCGTGAGGACCAATGACGGAGAAACAGTCGAGTCTACATTCTGCGGCTCTTTGGGGCAACAAAAACCGTTGTCCTGGCAGAATTGTTACGTATCCTGCGGTCCTGGATGTACCCTGTCCGAGTGGAGCCAATGGTCGCACTGTCACGGGGATTGCGAGAGGGAGACCATTGGCTACGAGACGAGATCCCGTACGGTAATATCGCAATCTCCGGCTGGCACTACGGCTTGTACCGATCCTCTGTGGGAGACCCGTGATTGCCGCATACCACCTTGCATGACCTACGATTGGGCACTGACTCCAAACGCCGATGTCATATGCCGCAGATCTGACGGACTCGTGGTTTTGGAATGTGAGTGAAAATACTTAAGTGTTTTTTTAACGTCCAGCTAATAATTGAGCTAATTGCTTTGATTAAATAATATTATTTTGTTTATAAGTATAATGTATCGACGCGTTAACCCGACGTATTAAACCTTTCAGCTTCATGCAACCAATCGGAAAAACCAAAATCGATGTGCAGTACCTTGCAAGGCAGCTATATATGCACTAAGGACATCTGCATGCCAGACGACAAATTGCAATGCGACCAGATGACCACTTGGGAACAGCTTAAACATGATCCACGCGTCGTCGAGTACATATTTTGCTTTGGATTTGTTGTGAAGATGGTTATCATAATTGGTGTGATCCTCTATTTCTTGCGGTGAGTACAAATATTTACTTTATTTGCTTACAATCCAAAACTCCAAATGGTATTGTTTACAATGTATAAACAATTATTTTTTATTATTTCAATTAATTTCAGTTAATGTATCCTAATAAACTCAATAACAACGTTTACTTTATTATTTTTTTAGTCGTTCCAAGAAACAAAACGAGTGCAAATACCACAAACAACCGGATTTAGCGTAAACTATAAGCAACATGGCAAAACCGAAAATATTTACATATAAACTATAATATAATACCACATTTTTCAAATTATACAATTTACTTACAATTAAGATATTCCCCATCATTAGTTAGGTCTCGTATATTATCTATAACTAACATAATTTAATGATTGAATGATAATAATTATTTGCTAAACTTTAGATATTATGGGTCAATGAATTTTTTTATTTTTTTTTATTATTTTTTTTTTTTACTTTAGAATATTAATCATAATATATATTACACGTATTAAGTATTACGAGGAACTTGAATGTTTTGTAGTTTCTTAGAATTTTACTTGAAAACGCAAATCAAATTTACTTACCTTATCTTTTCATATATATTATTACTATGGTTATGAAAACTTGTTCAACTGTTTGTTTTAATTCTTGTTCATGTTTTTGAATTTATGTTTTTGTTATATGTTATGTTAGCATGTATTACATTTTTTTTTTTTATTTGATCATACATAAATATTACATAATACGTTGAAAAATAAGTGATCTAAATTATTCAAGACATATGGATTGTATTAAATATTTATTTGTATACAAGTTCATCAAAAAAATATCCTTTAATGAATATGGTTAATTAAAATACATTTTTATTGTATAGATAATATTTTTTTTTAAATATACAACTTATAAATTATAGATATTAATCATATAGATACTCATAGACATTAATTAAAAATATACAATTAAAGTATATTTAATAATAAAAGCCAAAAATATTCATTATAATCAACAAATAAGTAACTATACTTTTTTTTAATAATAGGATTAGATATAAATATAATTAAAAATACCTTTATTTATAAATTTATAAAAATATAAGAGTTATAAAAGAGCAAAAATCGATACGAATAATAATATAAAAAAAAATTGTTCCTTAATAGAAACTAGTAGATAGATACATAAATAATTGATCTTTGGTGAAATGTTCTCATCATATTCACTTCAGAAAATAAATCACCATAGCGATGAACAAAAATAAGTAAACAATAAACATCGTTCTGTCTAAAATCAGAGCCAGATAATACCATTGACTTTCTTTCAGTTGAGGATGTTGTGATTTATCTTCATTCGATTCATCTAAAATCTTATCCCCGTCATCGTCCTATAATCAAATGTAAATCATGTAGAATTAATTTCAAAATATTGTCAAACTTCAGTTATTGATCATGATTAAATATGAATTATATTATATGTTATTAAGTTGAAATTCTTTTTTTTTTTTTTGTTTGTTTATTATAATTTATTAGTCAAACCCCAATATGATACCCTGGGAATGGGTGTCGGCGCTCGTCTCGCTTCACCCATATCTAAGTTAAGTTATTAAATTTAAAGGTAAAAATACAACATTGCATTCTGAAAACGATGTGAAGCGGAGCTTGATTAAACCTCTTATGCTGACATTTCATCAAACATTTTTTCAGTTATTTTCTCTTCCATGTAGAGAAACTATGGCTGAAACAACCAAGAAATGTCGTCTTATAACTTAAATTTATTAAGAACGTCGGATCTCCATTCTCCAACTAAGACCTACACTTGTGTCGCTTGAAATTATTTTAAACTAGAAGTACTAAATTCATTCACTGGTCAAAATACAGTGTATGAATTGGTTTCCGATAAAAATTTATCATCACCGTTAAACTGTTTGAATTAATTTCCAAACGCACAACATATTATTAAGATCTGGTGACTGTGATTTTTCACAAAAAATGTAAGCAGCATTTTCATCTACTTCAGAACGAACAACATGTAATTGCGAATCGATTGACGGGAAACTTAATTCAAAATTGAATTTCACCCGCCCAAATATATTTTTATTACCTAACGTCCTAAAGAGATCCAACGTGAAACATATCTACTCTAAACAGTCTCACTTAAAGCCAAGAAAAACAGAAGAAAAGCAAAAGTTAATAATTAGTGAATAAAATAAATGAAAACATTGAACTCCGAAATTACAATATTCGTAGAAACTGTGTTGTTAATATATAGGTACCATATCCGTATACATTGGAAGGAGGGGGAGGTTCACCCTGATATTTTAAAGAAGGTATATAATATATAATATTACAAATATGTATAAAATTATGTATTAAAAATATGAAAAAACCTCCCCTTGTAAATTTATCCTGAATACCTTGCCAGCTAGGTACCTATTATTTAATTTAATGAACTTTGACTTCTTTGATATTGAGATAGACTATTATTATTATTTATTAGTATTGACAAATACATATTAATGTAGTTTGTTGTGTATTATAGATTAACTAACAATACAAATTGATTAACAATACCTAGGATATTCTATACACTTCTAAGTCAGCGTAAAATGGGAAGGAAACAGTTGTCAGTTGAGTGTACTATCATTTTCAACCATAGTTGAAAAAGTTAATTTTAACGTTTTTCTATTATTAAAACAGAAGTTTCATCGACGTCTTAGGCGTCTTTTAAAACACTCCTACCCCAAATAAATGTTCTCAAAACACATTAATGAAAAAAAAACCATTGAAAACTAATACCTACCTATTATACATTGCTCGATTATTTATTTTGGATAGCACAATACTTACTTGAGATGATCGTACGAATAAGAACGTTAAGACATTTATACAATACACATATTATAATCGTTGAAGTGAAAACCATTATCACTTTGTACATTGTACATTTCGAGTATAATATAATACGAACTATAGTCATATTATATAAATATACATATAATAGCAAGATATCTGCTGCAATGTTTGCGATAAACGAGGAAAATAAGGCAAGCATATTATATTATAATACAGTTAAAAAATTAAGTGCTATAATATTATAATCTCGTCTTAGTTATATAATATATACATACGATTATACCTACAATACCTACCACCATTATGAATAATTATTTACCTTTAATGATGTAAACCTCATAACAGTTCCGAATTTCGTGTTCAACAGCTGGGTGATGTATTTAGGTACTTTGTGGTCGGGTTGTTTGGATTTAGCTAAGTTATGTAACAGCACGGAGAATACCATCGATAGAGTGATCATGCCCAGTGAGTTTGAATAGAACATTACTGCAAAGCAAACGGTTAGCAAAAAGTGGAATAGCTAATGTAAAAAATGTAATTAATTTTCTTATGCAATATTATATTAGATTACTATTTCTTATACCTACTTACTGTTTACAAATATTATTAAAATGTATTTAGTCAATACAAACATTGTGCACACTACAATAATAATTAGTTAATTACTACTATTTACACTTAACAATAATTTTAATTTTATAGGTATAAGAAATAATTATCAAATACTATATTGGATAAAAATATAAATACTTATTTCAATAAATAGTAGTTTTATGTTTTCGGACTTTTAATCTGACAATAAAAACGTGTTTGGGCTTTTTATCCGACTTTTTAAAAATGTACTTTTTGGCCGATTTCCATATTATATATAGGTACTATAGTCGTTTCTCGATAACTTGATTTTTTTTCTTGCCCCTCTATTTGTTTTTAAGTTGTGTTTGAGATACAGGTATAACTCGAAAAATACATAAATCGAATTTATTTTTGATTATTGCGATTTGAGTTATTGAGAGTCAACTGTATGATAATATATTCGATTAAACACGCAACTTACCTATTAACGGGATACGGTCGCTCATGATTGGTACGTTGCTGGAAATCATCATCAACAGTATGCATACTATGACCAGCGTGACGCCGCTCAACATAAATTTCTCCGTCGATTCTGGAGGTAGCCAAAAGACGGACAGTGTCAAGAACACGACGACTAAAATTTGACACAATAATATGAATAATGACCACCACAAACGTGTAGGTACCTACGTTAGATCCATTAATTAATCGGAACTTGAATTAGAAGAAAAAAATTCGTTTTACGTTATTTACAATCCAGACGTTACACAATTTTTGAGTTTATCGTTATTTAGAAGTAAAACGTTATACAACTTTTTCGTTGTTCGTGTATCGTTCAAAATAATATCTAATGCGGGGAATGTCCCGAATACGGAATATAATTAACTATTGCATTGATTGCTAAGTTATATTACAGACAGCGGACGAAAACTTGTATTCGCTTGAAAATAAGTACCTATTGATACTAAAATCATTTTTTATATTGTTTAATATGCAACCATAAAATAAGCATTCTGCGGAAAGTGACTATTATTTTACAAATTAAAAATATACTATATGTTCAACAAATATGTTGCATTAGTGCTGTGGTTCATGAGTAAATCGAGCGGCCTTTCGTGATGTGGCGCGGTTTTGCAATAATTTCATGTGTGGCCTCATAAGCATTTTCCCATAACAAAAAAAAGTGCCTGCACTCCCATTGGGTAATACCTATACTGAGTCATGTTTTTGGGGTGGAAGACAATAATTTTGGTATTTTATTTAGTCCTGGCATAGTGGAAATGTCTAGTTTCACCTATGCTGATACGTATATAATTATGTATAGGTACCTAACGCTGGTATGACAACTATGCTGTGGTAGGCTGGTATTTTCCTCTTCACTGTGATGCTGTAATGAATGTCCTCGTAAATGTCATTGGAATTGCAAGAGTAGCTCTCAACTCTTCGTCTTTGCGTCACCTTTGTGATGTCCCATTTACAGCCTTCGTCCAAGTTAATCATGTCGGCAGTCTAAAAACAGGATAATCATCACATGATTCTTAGGTAACTAACCTCACTTAATCTAACCTTAACTATATAAGATCATCGTATCTTTATCTTAACTAGATAAATTATAAAATTGGTATCAAACTGCCATATTTAAGATAGAAATTAAAGCTATCTAGATTCATTTACACGACAATTTAAATTGTTTAACATTTATAAATGATTATTAGTGATTTAGACTAAGCTAATGGATATCAGTATTGATATTTCCTATGTAACAAGATGAATATATGTTACGCAATTATTTTTTGAAAAAACTATGTAAAAAATAAAATATCTATTTTCTATTTAAATGTATTACATTTTTTTATTATCTATCTATCTCTAGACCATTTTCGACTTCGGATATCTTACTATATACAAATGCGTCCATCTATGCAAAACTGTGTGTATGATGTAACGCATAAAAGGTAAAATAATAATAATAAAACAATAAATTTAAAAAAAAATTCGTACGTTTATTTTCTGATTGATTTGCATGCTAACAGAATTGCCGTCGTACGTCCAAGAGCCGAGTCTCAACGAACAGGTGTGCTCTCCAAACGGCCAATTGGTCAAGTCTACGTCGCAAAATACACGGTACTTGGCTGGTGGTATCCAATGAACCATTCCATCCGAACGGACTACACAGTTGATCTTCCCATACGTCTCGTCGTGATACCCGTCAGCACTGTGCAACAGAAAACAGATCAATAATATTCGATTCGTTCGTTGTCGAATGATTCGTCAATGAAATCGCTGAAATAGTGTAAGCGAAATTCGATCAATTGCTAAACTGGAAAATTTTGCTCGTTATTGTGTTTAGTTTGTAAATAAATTAACCGTTAAATGATGCATGAAATTCTATATGTATATATATATTCCCCAGAAACATTTTTCTGGTCACGAAGCCGATCGATTAAACTAGAACTAAAAACTTCCGCCGACTTTACCCATAATTTAGTTAGGTAGCCTAAAAGCAATAGTGTACGTGCGCTTCGAATAAAACTAAAAAGTATTTAAATTTATTTCAAAATGTAGGTATTACGATTAAAATGTGACAATAACTTGGTTTTCAAAAAAAAACTGTCGATGAACTCACCGTAAACAATTAAATGACAAAAACTGATAGAGCCCCATTTGTAATAATAATTGTGTTAATAAAAAAAAAACCTTTTAAAATAAATAGTTCTGAGATATTATTTGGATAATGTGTAGCCAATACCTGATTTCTGCTTATGTATAGTTAAGATGTTTAATTTTTATAACACCCATATCGACCAAAACGAATTCTGTAGCCGAAAATCGTTTTACAACTTTGTAGGTACATTAATGTGAGATACCTACCACGAAAACATCGGCAAAAAAATGATATTTATACGTTTATTATCCAGTTTTGCAATATTCAACTATAGACGATTCCTACCTGTTGTAGGCCACAATATCGGGCATCCATATTTCATCATAAGCCATGTTTACAACTTTTGTGCCTCCGTAATCTGATATATTCCACAGAAGTTTTTCATCTTGCCAAGTCTACGAAAGTAGGAGTACGAAAGCAACATTTTAGCAACAGTTTACCGGTAAAAATGGCAAGCTTTAAAGACCGTTTTGGTCAAATGTATAATTTTTTTTTTCCGAGTAAATCCAAAAACATTTTATTAACAATTTACACGTAATAAGATCAAAAATTTAAAAAACTTTCTAGGTTCATGCGAAACCGTATTAGTATACATTAAGATCGATTTTCGATCCATAACCATTGAACTTTTGTGTTTTGAATATTTAAATACAACATAATTCGATGGATACATGGCAAAGTTGGCTAAGTGACATTTTTCAGAGTTTTTGGGAGAATCAAAAAACATATAGTTGTGATTTTAATTTTTTTGATAAGTAATTACTTTTTTTACGTATGATTTTGCATCTTTTTTGTAGAGTTTTTTTTAGTTTGTACGTCCTTTATATAAATTTACATTTTTGATTGGCTTTTGATTATTATATTCGTGAATACGATAATTAATTATGACGTTTATTCTCTATTATTGTCGTTTAGCTCCCTGTTTGAGAAAAAAAATATAAAAAAGTGTAATTTATATAACGCATGCCTACTCAAAATTTATACCGTTCGTTAAATAATGGTCATGGCTGTTTTTACACATGTGCATTGAAAAAAAATTTTTTTTCTCCATCCAATTATTTAAGCCGTGTCGCTATTTTGGACCCTAAGTGTCACTTAACCGCTTAATTGCCGTGTAACCATCGATATTAGGTATATTATATACTTACCATCGATACCCAGGCGTTAATGGTCATAATTGAATTTTGGTAGTCCTGCGAACATATACATTTCACGAATGATTATAATATACAATGTTTACAAGCAGATGTTATATTATGACTGTGGTGTTTAAATTTATACAAGCAATGTCGTTTTCCACGATAATTGACAGACTAAAAATTGGCTGAGTGGAGCATACTATTCCAACGTTACATTATTGTACGTGAAACATAGACATTATATACCGTCTTAAACTAGGTAGGTTTTGAGGATGCAGGATTTATATAATATTATGGTTTTCATTCGACAAAAAATCTTGATAATTTTTATTACTTTTGCTACCTATAGCATAACTTAATATTTTTTTTGTTATTTCACAGTTAATCTACATTGTACATTTGTACGTACAGACATTAACTATTTAAAATTATCATAGTTTTTATAGGGGGGCGGGGGGAGGGCTAGATTTATATATTTGTTCAACACATTAATCTATTTGCTTAAGAGGAATGAGCAGGTGGTGTAGTGGTGGGAGGGGGCATACGGGGGTATACGGCACATACCAACTACTCTAGTTTTTTTTTAGCGTATACTCTCTAAATTAACAACGATACGCCAGTATACGGCCGTATAGCCCCGAATACCCATTAGAATTGTCGGTAATAAAAACAAAATATTCTGTATATTCTTCACATTAGCCAAAAATATTTTCACAACCTGCAATTACCAATATCAGATGGAAGATACCGATATAAATATATTATGTCTATTTTGGTTTTATAGGCTATAATATATTTAATTTTAAGATTATATTTTAAATAAAAATGTATTGTGTAGTTTCACTGTTTTTATGTTTTTCATTGAGTTAGTTGTTGAAAAATACTTGTATAGTTATAATCTGATAGTTATAATATGGGTTGTAATTATATTCGAGCGTAGCGATAACATTTTTTTTTTTATTTAATGTTAAGGTTATATTATTGATACCTAAGATCTAACCTCGTCAAAAAGGCGTATACCCACAAATATTTGTAGCAATACACCACTGGGAATGAGGACAAAACACTGAACAAATTCGTGTGAGGGCCCATAAGCTCAATAAATAAGGTACAATAAAATATGTAATTATTTGTTAAGTCTTAAAGTTACAATAATAGAACATAATTTAAATAAATATTTTATGCAAACAACAGGTTAAAATGTATTATCTCAAATATTTATATTTTGTTCTTCCATTAGCCAAATTGATATTTTGTTTTTAAAAACCTTAAAAAATTACAATATCGAACGTCTAAAGGTAAGATATTATATATTTTGGACCTATGTGACTTTATGCTATGCATAAATAAGCGGATTGTGTTAGTTTTCTACGCGTAAGAGTTACATTAATGCCTACCTAGCATTTTATTAGTGCTTTATTTATTTATTTATTTATTTTATGCTTGAAATTGGATTATTTTTGATAATTAAAAGTATCAAGACTTAGTAAAATAATTGTTTACTGGTCAAACGTTTTGGAGTGACATTATTAAATACTCTTAGGTACATAAATTATACCAACAGTATAATAATAAAAACCGTCAGGTATCTACAATCTACATACTACTTTTATTATTTAAATACATTTTTCCGAACAACAGCTTTTATTTTATTTACAAGTTTTTCAGGCCAATGATTTTTTTCGGGCTTATTGTTTAATTTAGACACCTGTTTGTACAACACTTAATATATTTCACAAAATTGTTACTCACCAGATCGACATATTTTAAAACGGTGTTGACCGTGACATTAGTCAGATTGTCACTGATAACCGGTCTCGAGTGTCTATCGTAAAACATTAATAAATTTCTTCTCAGCTTATCCGTCCACGTGATGTCGTTCCAATTTTGTTTCCCATTAATGTCTTTAACAAAATTTCGGGTACCTACAATATGTATTCATTAATTATTCACGTATTTCAGTATTTGGTATAATGTACATATATTATACGCATCTTAATTTTAAATCGTAAATAAAATACAGTGGTTGATATCAGGGAGGGGGGGGGGGTATTTAGAGGGAATAAAGGCTTTAAGACAAAATAAAAGAAGTCCAACGGCCAACATTAGCTTGATGCAGTGTCGCTTATAAACCATCGTAATTTTTCACTCGGTACAATAATAATTGTAACATTTTTAGAAATTAAAACTAACAACATTTGTATATTTTTAGTGCCGAATACAGTAATAAATTTCCAAAAAAAAATAAAGATATTATTTTTTTGGGGAATTTCAAATTTGCCCCTCCCCCTCAGAACTAGAGTATATCCGCCACCAATACAATGTCACCTTATTTATTATTAGCATTTTAATAATAATGATAATATATTATTTACATATGAATTATATCGATTAGTATGTACAGTAATTCGATGTCAGTACCTATGTAATGCTTTCCGGGGTCAATAGCTTTCAGAACCTCGCGAGTTCGATTATCAGTGAGATATAGTTCCAACGACGATTATAATTGATACTTTTACATTGAGTTCGTTGTTTACGTATGAAACGAGTACGATACGATTGAATAACTAAAATATATTTATTTTACGCGATCATTTAAAATTTAAATTATACACAAGGTGCCTGTAGAATGTGCATATAAGTCCTGAGTTGTATAGAAGTTTCCCTAGTTCAGTGAGATATTTACACAGAAGTAATACGAATAAAAAGTACTTTACTCTGTGCGCATAAATAATCGATGGGTTTATAATAATATTTTTTGTAATATAATTGTTAATTTGATTGGTAATATCATGCGAATATTCAATAAATAAATTATCTAAGGCTTATAACAACGAACCTAACTACATTAATACACTTTGTTTTACTACCATTTGATTTTATTGGATAAAAGTACCTATATTTCATGAGCTAAAACAATAAACTAATAAATAAAATGTAACAAAATACATTCATAAATATTCCTGAATACAATTTTTTTTTGAATAATTCGTGTCTGTATTTGATATTTTAAGTAATAATTTCAATTTAATATAATATATTAACGATTATTTAGTACAAAATGATATACAAATAATGGACCATTTATAGTGGACCGAATATTACTCGATCCTATTGATCCCAAAGGTGTTTTCCAATATTGTTACCAAGGGGAAGGGGATATGCACATTGAGCGTTACTAAATCTTATCAGTTATCATTTTTTTTATCGCAACAATTAAATATAATTATTAATAATATACCAAAAATGCCTATGTATACATCACTTTAAAAAATATATTTAGCCATATTATGGGTAATAAGAGTACATTAAAGTAATCCATAACAAGATAATATAATATACAGTTAATTGTAGCCAATATTATACTTCATTTATTGATCTTATAAATATATTAAATACGCCAAACACAGAAGTGTACATATACATTTATAAAGCTTTATTAGATGACATTCAATTCATAATAGTATTAATAGTACTATTAAAATATCATCTTAGATTGGGTATTCATTCCTACATATTTCTTAAATCGCCTAACTGTGCATTGAGCAGTATCAAGAAAAACTTCAGAAAAAACTTCAGTTCTATAAGATAATTAACAAAGAGTATGAACTACGAAGGTACTTTACGCATACCAATACTTCATTAAATACATTATAATACCTATAAAATGTTTCGAATATCGTATTAGAGTCTTTCGAATATAATATATATTATATTAATATAATTTAATATATTATAATAAATAGATCTTTTCCTTAATATTTATTTAGTAATATTAGTTTTTACTTATTAGATAAAAGATTTTTTTAATTTCATATAGATTTGAGTGCACTTGACATTTAAAATGTATTAATAGGTACTCGAACCTATATCTACAATAATAACTATGTTCCGTATGTTATCAGAAACAAACAAAATTAAAACTCAATTATGAAATTGAACTTGATCTCAAATAACCTCAATGCTTCAAATGGAAATTATTAGTAATTGTTAACATTGTTTTGTACGTTCTCAATTTTGTGTAAAATGAACATTTTATTACATAAAATACTTGTTTAGCTTTCTTCAAGTTTTTTGTTTTTTTAATTGAATTGTATTTTTACTATCAAATTAAAACAAAGTTACGATATATTAATTTATAACAAAAACCTACCTATCTCTTAAAGTTGAATTTGTGGTGGGGTAAGGACTAGGGAGTTACTAATAATTAATGTACATTTTACCAAATGGGTAAGAAATGTTAATATAGTTCAATACTTATATATTGATTCAGTGGATGCTTCTATTGAGTCTTGCTTACATTGTAATATTGAAATAAATTTGTTTATCTTTAAAACTAATCCGTACCTACTCGTGCGTCGATTAATAATTTATAGCATTTAATAGCATTATATTTATCACCACCGTGAACCACCTGCATCAATTATTTATTTCATAATTTGTGTACAGAAGCAATAATTGTTATGCCTACTGTTTATAAACAATAATATAATTGGCAGTTAACGGATTTTAAAAAAACAAATGAACGAAGACGGACACGGTGAGAGTGTGAGACGCTGTCAATTATTCTGTATTCAATTTTGGACACTACATTTTTAATGGTCTCATATTATGTTGAATGAAAATGTTTAAATAGTTGTATATGTTTTAATATGGTGATCTACCTCAAAATTATAATTTTACATAATATGATTATTATATTTTACTCTGTGAACGTTATATTATATTACGTGCTGTTAGTGAACCGATTAAAAAAATATTATTTTAAGCGAAGTTCAAGTTTCATTACCTATGATTCCTATACTCTCTGTTTCACTTATAGATATGAACCATGACTATCATTATTGATGATTGGAACAATAAGCTAATTTCTAATAAATAAAAAGCATGAAAAAATGCTGTTAATAATTTACGTTATTACTACTGTTAATAGATTTAAAATGTTTTGAATAGCGTATCTATTATTAATTATGATTATATAATTTTGTTTTCTAGTGATTACAAATATAAATGTATCGAATTTATACACGAAATATTTCGTTAAGAGCATTAATAGTTAGTTAGTTCAACCATTTACTATTGAAGAAAGTTATTTCGGACTATTAATAATTATCATTGTTCAATTCTAAATAAGACATATTTTTTATTTATTTAAAAGAATATTTATAATCTATACTAATAATAGCACAATAAATGATTTAAATAAAAATAATGAACAGAAACAAATATACATCAAGACATGATAGGGGGAGCAACCCATTAGTATAGCACCTCTGAAGAATACAATATTAATTTTTTGTTTATTATTACTAAAATAATTTTTTTATTTTTTTGAGATGTGGTTTTCCAAATTCTACACTATGTTTATTAAGGTCTCTTGGTTACTTTCTTTTTAGCCATCCCACGGGATTTCATAGAATAGTTAAAGAGGACATTGGAGAGATAAACGAATTTTTGTGATTTTGTAAGTTTATTATAAAATCTAATAAAATATTGTTGTTTATTGAATGTGAATCATTGTGTACATTTCGTAAACTAATCGCCTGAAATTGGAAGCTATATTATAGATAAGAATTTTATTTTTTGGCTAAATTTGGACTTTAGGAATGACTTAATTAACTTTTATTGTTTCAGCTTTCATACAAGAGACTGAGAACGACGTTAATATTATAAATAAACCCTGATGTCCAGATATTATAAAAACAAAATGTATTGAGTATTAAAATAGGACATTTTTACATTTTTAATTACAAAATAAGTACCTATTATTGTTAAATCTTAAATTATGGTTTTCATTTTCTAGCTAATGGTTCGTTTCAATAATTTATGAGTCTAAAAAACTAATTTGTATTCATTTAATTTCATAACATTGTTTTATAATAACTGTGATTTTTTGTGAAAATATTAATTATCACGAGCTATTTTTCATTTCGTTTTTACACATTTCAATAAAAATCCAAGAACGCAGCAATGTTTGATAAGTTTAAAAATACATCGTTGTGTTATCTGCACTGTCAACCATAAACTTATAAATTTATAAATTTAATTTATTTATTCATTATAAATATATAATGTTCAAATCAACTTCTTTTGAAACGAATACAAATATTTACTAACAAACAAATTTTTTATGATAAATATTGGTTTGAGCTCTATCGTCGTAGGTATTATGGTCAAAAACACTGTTTTACATATTTTTTTAATGGTAGTTGGGTGGACATTATTTAAAAAACAGTCGGCTATAAAGTACATTCATCATAACAAACATTGTTCAGAAAAAAATGTATCATTCATTGCTCGGTGAATCTACATAAAAACATTAAATATAAAAGATTTTCTTTTCTATTCATTGTTCTTTACGACTCACCGCAGAACTAAACTAATATGTCATCTTACTACTAAAATTACTATAAATTATTACAAATTAATAAAACCAAGTATAATAATACTAAACAAGTAGTTTAAAGTCGTTGCCAATATATTATTTTTATATTTAAAATACTAGTTATCTATTGAATTTTATGTAAAGTACATATTTTAAATATTATTTTGTTTTTTTGAATGTTAAATAATTATATAAATTATAACTATAAGAGAATATTTAAATTATGGACATAATTTAGAGTATCTGACATTTTAAAAATCACTTTTTTGTTCTAAACAAAATAAATTCAAACCAAATATGCATCTAAACAAATAGTATTTAGATAAAAAAAAACCCCACACACACTAATATGTGTAATACTTCCGGTTAAATTATCATACATTGTTTTTTCTTCTTTTGTGCTATCAATTAAATGTCATTTGAGTTAAAATTGAAATTATATTTTATTAGTATTAAAAATGAATTGGTACGTTTATTGTTCAAATGAAATATATTTATTTTAATACTTTCAATACAAATGTAACTAAACATATAGAATCAAACTTAAAGTGAAAACGAATATTAAAAAATAACTTTAATACAAAAACCTTTATTTTTTTTTCGAACACGTACCTGTCATTGAAGCATCTATATTCACGAATTTGATGAAGATAATTAAACATAAAACTTTTTTTAAAAAACAGTTCAACATAATTGTTATTTGAAGAAGTTTTGAATACTACAAGTAAAGTAACGTATTAAAAAATTGAAATATTATGTAGTGTATGTATCGGTAATCTGTATTAAATTGTTAACTATTTTAAACTGAGAAAATAATAATGAAATTATAGGTAATCACATCGGTATACATAGTTGTTAATCCTCTCAGTGCAATCAGAATACTATGCGTTGTTTAAAAAACGGTTTTGACACAACTGAGTGCTGATAATTTTTTTTTTAATAGTTGTTAGATTAAGCGGCCGCATGATAAGATGGTATTTTGTTTAAAATAAATCTTTTTTTTTTCCCCAACCGATAACAGTTGCTTTACCAATTAGTTATTGGAATAATAAATCGATGCAGTGGTCAAAATGCTTAAAGAACGAAAATCCTGTGCAATACATTTTGAATAAACCTTGTGTAAATAATATATGATTATCAATGAACATTAGCGTATTATGTTTAATCTTCGAGTAGTTGACCTAAGGCATAATAATGCTCGTGATGTTGACTTTAAATTAAAATTATAAACTGTCAATAATTTGTAGCATTCGCTAAACGAGTTACACTGAAAACAAAATACACCTATAATATTATAAGTTATTACAAATTTAATTTTAGAACTGCATAGTATGATAACAATACTGCATAATGCCTACGATCGGGTGACCACTGCAACTGCAATTGCTTACGCTGTGACGAGTTTAATCATAAGAACGTTTCTTTAATTTACCGTATTATAGTTTCACGGTTATTGTTGATAACCGCCTTAGTAACATTTTGACTTATAAGCATGCGGCAGACGTTTATATTTTTACAACGATTGCCTAGGTTTTACACGATTTTGTTTTTCTGTTCAAATAATAGGTACAAGTAAAATCTGCCATGTTCAATAGTGTTATAAAACATTTTACAATATAATATATACCAATACCGTATAAATTAGTATGTTTAATATTTTCAAAGACAGTACAGATTTACGAATTATGTACCTACGTTTATGTTGTGACTGTCTATACACCACAATCAGTTAGTATCGATTGCTCGTCAAAATGCTCGTGTGCATAGTAAGTTTCCAACCAATAAATGGTTCACGGTGTATATTGCGCTATGGATCAGTAAGTTCAAATAAAATATTCTTAACATGTAAACATGATAAAGTACAACTATACCTGACATAATAGTACGCAATATCGTTTAGAAATTTAATTTATGCACAATCAACCTATTAATGAAGTTCAAAAATGAATTATTATTTAAGTTACGTTATTTTTTTTTATATTATGTACATTAATAAAATATGTATGATATATTTAATAGCTGTAATCAGTAAATAAGGAGGAGGGATGTGGTGGTCTGATCCGCCATGGCGTTTTTAACAAATAAATAAATGTAATGAAATATAAACAATATGTTGTACATTTTGTTAAAAAACGCTTAAAAATAAAATAATATTGTAATTCATATTAAAAAAAAAAAGTGGTTTTTATTTTTTTATAACATATAAGTACGCTGCAACAATATATGAATTTAATTTATACAGTAGGTACAACTTACTATTATATTCGATATAGTATAGTATACGGGGTATCCATTAAACATGAGACAGTCATTATTTCAAAAATTGCTAACGTTTTTCAAATTATATTTTTAACTATGTTTAACGAGATCATTTTTTAAGTTTTTTTTTGCTTTTTTAAATTACATTATACATTTTTAATTTTATATTCCGAAGCAAAATATTATTCAGTATATTCGATCTATAAAAATCAAATTACGGATAACTTGTTAATTAATTATAAAAACTTGATGAGTATTTAAAGTTTTGATAAGCGGAGTATTGTAGAAGGGTACATTTTGTGGGGTACTCATGTTGTACCACCCTACTCCACACATCCTAACTTTAAAATTTAAGTACTCATAACCCATATACTACTAGTCCAAAATTCGATTTTTATGCATAGAAGTACCCCAAACAATATTCTTCTTTGAAATAAGGAATTCAAAATATGTATGTTCCCTTGTAAAACCGGATCCACACGCTGATAGTAAAACGTAATATTCCTATAATCACTGCTAAAGAATAAAAAACGAATTGGTAAAAAAAAAAATTTTAAAATTGTGTCTTATAATTAAATTATTTTGGTGTACAACTAAATTAAGTTTATTAAATATGTTACGTATTTTACGGCTTTGGTACGATCCATGGGTGATTTATATAACTACCTATATATTATTTTGGATTTGTTCTACTTAAGTTTCACTTAAGATTATTTTTTCATACACTAATGACTTTTTTTTTACACATTCATAAATGCATTAAAATGAAAAGCCTATTTTTGTGAAGATAGGTTAGGTTTTTTTCCACACAAAAGTTACTTTACTATATAATTTATACGCCATTCCTTGTAATAAACAAATAACATACATAAACAGTAACCGAGATTAAGGAGAATTGGTTTAATATATTTAATACAAAATATTCAATAAAAGTCTAATAATATACAACTAATCTATCTCAAAAAAACTATAAGCTTGATTAAAAATCATTACCCATACATTTATAAATGGATGATGAACACAACATTGAGATACCTATTTAAGTTATATATTATTTTACTCGACATTTCTTCCGTCAATATTCAGGGTCGCTTCGAGTATTCTCCATATGAACTTTGAATTATTGTGAATATATCAGATAATTAGTATGGCTATATTATTATAGTATATTAGTATATTATTGTCTATTATGTTATTAACAGTTAATACTTTAGAGTTTCGTATTCTGATAGTAAATTTGTAATAAAAAATATGTACAATATTATAATAATATATTTATTATTATAATTTTAATAACTTTGATTAGGTATTATAGATTTATTTTATAATTATCTTACTATTAATATTATTTAGACTTAAATGAATAAAAAAAAACATTAAATTAGGTACCCAACAAAAAACCGATGAGAAACACAAAATAAAACAAAACATGAACTTCATTATACAATATACAAGTTTTATATTAAAATATTTACAATAAAGTTAAAAATATATATATAACTTTACATAGATATTAATTGAGTTTCGAACAGTAAATCAATATTCATAGTTATGATCGATTTGGTTGTATCAACTTTAGTATAGGTACATAAGAAATATATCTGTAGATTGCATCCTTATTGCATTTTAAGAGACAGTGTAATATTTAATAAAAAAAAATTTAAAACAACTTATAATTGATAACCAATCGATATGTAATTGCTACTAATCAATCACAAAATGTATACAGTATGTTCCTCAAATATTTATTATTTTAAACTTTTAAAACAGTGAATCTCTATACTCTATTCAGGGAAAAAACACGCCTTGGACCGATGAAAATAAGTTCTTCTGCGCATCCCCCCGCGGCATTCTGCATAAGAGGAACCTGTTTCGATGTTAGGGTTACGCGGTGGGATGGGCAGAATAGGCGTGTTCACTTGCTGAACAGAGTATAATTAATGTTTACCTACCACTTAAGATTTGGTTGCATTCAGAGATGTAATAGAAATTTTCAAACTTCAACTTTCAAGTATACATAATCTCAATACCTACGTACGTTATTGTGTAAACATTAATGATTCGCAACTTATTGAATACTAAACGTAAATATCATTATTGGGCTTCTTGAATTTCCAAAGTATGTATTTTTGATATGTTTTAATTTCTGTAAGATTACTAGTGGAATCTTGTATTAAGTTATTTTAAACTTTCTGACTTCAAAATAACTAAATTGATTTTGATGAAAACTAGTATTGCGTAAATATTTCAGATTTTTTTGAACTCCCAAATTACTAACTAAATCTAAATTTCTACCAAAAACCCCCTTCGTAGTTGAAGATTGAAACATTTTTAGTTGTTACTGCTCAAAAAGATAATGACCAATGAAAACACACATCTCTATAATAATGATGTTCCTTAATAAGCTCCGGTCAGTTTATAAAATGCCAACATTTTTTCAATAATCAGACAATATTACGTTGATAAATTTTATTTTTTACTGAAATTTAAATTAAATTAATAAGATATAGTTTTTTTACAAATGAATAAGTACCTAATTGAAAACCATTGTCTAAACTCTAAGTGATTTGATAAATTTTATGAAAATAATTATCTTTCAAGGTTAGAGTACCTACATAACGTATGTAAAATTGACTAGTTTTATACGAGAAAAAGAGGTTTTAACTTATAAAAAATGGAAACAACAACAAAATATTTAGAAATAAAGAAATTGGCTTACTACATTAAATTCCTAATATTTGTAAGCAAATATTATGTTAAAAATAAAATGAAGTTCGATTATGATTAAATGTACTGTATTGTATTAGCCAATAGGTATTTTTATTAGTGCATTAAATTGTATAGCTTGAAAAAATTCTTCTAAAATAATGTCGTTAAATTATTAGGTTTGCGTCTATTCAGTTGTCTCTATACTATTATGGTTTAATTTCAAATATAAAATATTTACTTAGGTTATGAAATATTTTTAATTTAATCAACATTCTTCGGTGTTGAGAAAGTAACTTTAGAAAAGTAATAAAGTAGGTAGGTAACTTTCATTAGTTCATGATGATAAATATAAAGAAATAATTACTTTATCATGTATATATATATCATACGAAAATCTACTTTGTGCATTTTTACATTTCGTTGGTTATTTTCCACGGGAGTAAAATGAGATAACGAATTTTTAATTAGTAACCCAGAACCCTGAACAATTCTGATAAGTGGACTTAGCCGGTTGTTACAGGGAGTCATTCAATTTTAATGTTTGAGCATATTATAAATGCATATTTTCATAGTTCAGCATACATAGTTTATGCGAGTTTAAAATTTGTATAGGCACTCACCACTCGCATAGCCGGATTAAGAGGGCCTAATCATCGAGTCTAATAATATCTATTTTTAGCTATTTAAAGGGGGCCCACCTTAAAGTTTCGCCCCGGGCCCGGTGGACTCTTAAATGGGTACCATAACAAGTTTGCTCCTCTATACAAAACAAGTCATCAGCCCCATCCCAACAAAATCTCTGCTCGGCAACCACAACTTTAACTCATGCAAAAATGAAACGCGAAACGCCACTGCAGCGCACACATGATCGAAAATGCTTAAATAAAACCCAAAAAACCAGTCGCGTTCTTCAGTATACTTGCGTGTTTGTACATTGTGTCTTCAGTCGCTATAAGTATATTATATTAGATATTTGTCTACAAGCAAATTACGTGTCCTTCAAAGTTCTCGAGAGACGGTAATATTGTTACAATATCATTGTTATAATTTATAAACGAGTTGAGCGGCAGTCACAATGAAAATATCTACATTGTATGTCATACATGTACAGTATAATAAGTACACTATACAGTATACGTACACCATATTATACTGTATGTCGTAACTGTCGACAATAAAACACACAATTTTATTCGCCCGGGCTTTGCAGCGCTCGCTGTACATGGAAGTGACGACGAAAACAAAACAATTAAGTCGTATTGAAATTTGGGATATATTATATTATATACAACAACGCGCTGTATTCGAACATCCAACAACTGAACAAGTACTAATATATTTATATATATATATATAAGCTTTAGAATTTTTAACACCATAAAAATAAATGGTAAATTTTACAATAATTATTATTGTATATCTATATAATATGTCTATATGCGGAAAACGGGTAGGGATTATCGTCACTCTGTACGAGACATTTCTCGCCGCCGTTCATATATTTTTTTGTTTTATTTCATTATATTATAACTATTTAGCTATCGACGTCGAGTCACCGACCTCCAAAAACTCGTTATTGTAGTTGATTATTGATTTGCTGTTTTTTTATTTCTGGTGTGATATTGTCCAAATATGAGTGTCAATAATATGGTCATCGTGCCTGTAAAATTACTTCTTTTCGACGTCTTGACGACCTAAAGACTCGCGTCTCGCCACTGTACAATGCGTTATGTTACACTAATTACAATTTCAAAATCTACCAGAATTTGAGTTATACCGTGATATTAATTTATTTAGCCAACAATGCCGCGGTACACGTGGTTTTCGACAAAAATATGACATACCGAAGTACATAGTATCACAGTACCGTAGTATATTATTATTGTAGACGTCACGTGGTTAGCTACACAGTCACTGATATTATATTATTGTGTACGACAGACGCATACCATAATATTATACTAACCCGACACAACAATGCCTGTGCGTCTAATAAAATCGACAATTGCGCACACGACTATTACGATGATTGGATTCAATTGAAATACATACTATATTTATATAGGTACAATAGGTATGATAATATGATCATATCCTGTGTTCGGATTTAATAATCTAGATTTATGCATAAAAAAAACCCGTCTATATAGACTCGTAAAACTGAACGCTGTACCCATTCGAGATCATTTTGCAGTCTCGGAATCGTCGACTACGGTCCACCTAATATTTTTCCATTGCGGTTACCAGTATCGATTGAGCGGACACGATGGACGGTCTACGGTCGGGATTGTTCCTGATAACTTTGGCCGCGTGCTGTGCGGCCGGCGGCGCAAGTAAATCTCGACAAATAAATCATTATGACATTGCACTGTATTATAGACGAACGGAAAACTTTAAGAAAATGCACCACGCGCCCGATGAATCAAATCTGACAGAGTGGTGTGTGATTTGGTGATGTGTTTGGTCTGCCCCTCGGTGCCGCATCCCTTATCTGCAGCCACTCAGTCTGGTTCCGAGGTCGGGAACCTGTCAGTCTAGTCGTACCTATCTATATACGGCTAAACTATCTGTTCAGCGAGAAAACACGAAGCTGCCCGATGGAAATCGGTTCTTCTGTGCATCCTCACGTGACACCCAGAGGAAACGGTCTCGATGGCAGCGTGTCCCGTGCTGTTGGAGAATAGGCGTGTTCTCTCGCTGGACAGACAGCTTATTTAACGATGTACCTAGGTTTTTATTATACTTTCAGACAAACGCTTGTTACCTTGGAAAACATTTAACACTCGTCGTTTAAGCACAACCGACCGTGACTTGCGACATTTTGCAAAGTGTTAAATAATAATAATAATATTATGTAGAGATTATTTTAGTTTTAAATTTCTTTATTTCATTTTGTTGACAAAATCGGAACAATATTAATCCCTTACAATAGATTATCAACAGGCGTTTCTGTTAATATCTTTTAAAATAAAAATATTATTTAAATAATTATTATCATGCGAAGTGATATAGTGCTAACCTGTCGTGGTTGGAATGTTTTTAAAATAATTCCACACCTTACGAAGTTCCTAAATCGTAATCGAAGGCTATGCATCTTTAATGAACATTTAGTATATTTTTTGATAGAATGGACATTTTTTTGCACATGAAAATCTAGTGATTTATTAATTTTTTTAAAAAATTCGACAGAGCAAATATAAATTGAAAAATTTACAAAATTTCAGGCTGTATAACGTTATAGAAATCTGAAAAATTTTAAATAATCACTATCAAAATTGTATCCCAAATTAGTATTGCATATGCAATGCAAGTAGTTAAGAAGTTACCTATAGCCTGTAGCAATATGCACCGAAAATTAGATTTTTAATAAACACTAACTTATCCATAACTTGAACAATATTTGAACAAGGCAATAAAATATTATTGTAATTCACAAAATAAATTTAAAACTTAAACAATGTTCACAAACTATTTACTCACGCTATACGTACATCACTTAATTATGTAGTCAATAGTCAACGCTTTAATAAAATATGATCAACAGACAATTCAAGACTTCCAGACGAAAACATCACAGCTGGACACGAGTTGAGAAAACAACTGTTGAAAAATTACGACAAAGTAGTGGTGCCTGCTACAAATAAAAAACTTGTTCATTTGAAAGTTAATACTGTATTCAACAGCATAGAATTGGTTAAGTTCATACTCTAGTGTATATATATAGAAAGAGACATTTAGTCTATACTTTACAAAACTTTACCTAACTAATACAGTCTTGATTTCGGTTGAAATTTCACAGAATTATGAAACGTCTCACATGATCATTTACGCCTGGTTAAAAGTGGTAAGTATTTTACCAATATCGTTTATGCGGGATATATGTGTTATGGTTTATGAAGCGTATCGCTCTAAATTATAGTGTATTTATCATTCAGAAATTAGGATGTATAATCGTTGTAACGGTGTAAGTAATCCACTCTGTTCCGCAGGCGTGGAATGACGATCGACTGGCATGGGAGCCGAACGATTACGATCAAATCAATAACATAATAGTCGAACACAATGAAATTTGGCATCCAGACATCATGGCCTACAACAAGTATGTCCAGTGTCCAATGAACGGCAATATGCATATGCGCAATTATGTGCATGAGAGGGGAGGCTTAGAGAGGCTAAGTCACTCCAATATTAAAATTAGATCATTCAGTAAACTCAGTGATAGTTTCTAAATAAATAATTATAAAAAAACTAATCAATTTATGAATTTCTGTAAAAAAAATTATATTTTTAACTTAAACAATTTCTTTACAAATTCAAAATTTAAATAACGTTTTGTATTTTTAAACATTTTATACAAACATCCACCAGTTGGTCCCAGAACTATACCTACCTACTAATAAAACGATAAATTATGGAAAAACACAGAAACTTTACGCATACAATGTTATTCACTGGAAAACCATATCGTATAAGCCATCGTTTTACTACGTTGTATAGGTGCTTAAAAATATGTTAATCGTGCCAACTATAATTTTGATGGTTATTATCCATATATAGATCATTAGGGATCTCCAAAGTCCAAACTACTGGCCCCGAACAAGTTTTAACCGCCTAAAGGACATCGAATAGTCTAAAAATATGTATAATTATTAAGATAAACACTTTATTTAAGTTCTTCTATAATATATTATAAGCATTATCTTATTAACTATTTAATACGCCACAATCTTAGTATTTTATGAAAAATGATGCATCAAAAATATATTCTAACATTTATTATATTTCTATAAAATTAAAAATATATATGTTAAAAACTTTTGGCCCGCTAAAAACTTTTTATATTTTTTCGGCACTTGAATAAATAAGTTTTGAGATCCCTGGTATATACTGCACACAAATATACACAACAAATTCAATAAAACCGTAAGATAATAATATGATTATACCCACCGCCGCAATAGTGCGATCTCGTCCACTCGGTAGCAGTATAAAACCGTGTTTTTTTATCATAATAATATTATCGTTCCAGCATCGAGGCCAACACCATAGTGTACGGACACACACAAAGCCTCGTGAACAGCACCGGAGACGTGTTGTGGGTGCAGCCCGTGCAGTACAGGATATACTGCCAGGCCGACATGACCCGTTGGCCGTACGATACGCAGACAGGGGTGTTGAAAGTCGGGTCGTGGGTGTACAGCACGAAAGTGTTAAATATGACGGACACCGCGCACGAGGTCATTCGAGTGATCATTTTCCAAATAGAAACCCAGACAGCGCGTGCGCGGCGTGGTTGAAATGCACTTTACCGGCCACCTCACTATTTTCAATTTTTTTTTATGCTCAGAACGATGATACGAAAAAAAATATTGGAAACTATTGTTTTAAAAGTTATAGCTGATTCAAATAATTTGCGGGTTTACGATAAATATAGTACCTACGTATTGCGCGCAGCGCGCTCAACGCATAACACTGCAGCTGTGGTTACACTTTTATACTATTTTTAATTTGTTAACGAGCGTAATAATATTATGGGTCGCTCCCTCCTTTCAGGCTTACTATTTTCACTCCCGACCAAGACATCCCAGGACCTCGAGTTTTGTACCGGAGATGGTATATGAAGTGACTACTTGTTATACTTTAACTTTCCCCCTATAGGTTGGGTCACAAATTCAAAATTTCAAGCGCCTATCAGTAACACAGTTCACAGCAGTGTTATATGCGCTCAGCGCTCCGCGCGCACTACGTACTATTTCCATACAACAGGAAATTTTAATCAGCTATAACTTCTAAAATAATAATTTGCGAAAAAAAAATATTTGTATCATTGTTCTAAACCCAAAAAACAAGTCGTTTAAAAATAAAAATTGAAATTCGTGAGGGGGCCGGTAAAGTGCATATTTTGTTCCCACGGTGGCGTCACACAAAAACAAATATTAAATTCTGGTTTATTATTTTTAGATCGTAGTCCTCACCCCTCACTCGGAATGGCAAATATTACGAATTTCCAGCGAGAAAATATCAAAACTCTATTCGTGTTGCCCGAACGAACCTTACGAGCACGTCGAGTACAACATCACCATCAATCGAAAGTCCAATCATTATCATCCAGTTGTTTTCGTACCGGCCGTATGCAAGTGCATTTTTGTCTCATAAAAATCATCGGTTTTAACTCCCCCGTGGCAATAATAATTTGTGGTTGTTGTTATACCGAATGATTCCCTAATGGCGATATGAACATTATTTTCCTATTCGCTATGTTAATATAACTCTTCAATAACGCGCACGACGTCCATCGCTTATATTTTCGTTACCTCGAATATGAATATATTATAATGCATAAATAGGTACCTGAGTACCTACTACCTAAGTATATTAATTGTTGAGAATGTACGTTATTGTTGTTATTAATTTTTTTTTTTCACACACACAGGTACAGCTCTGTTGAATTTACTGGTGTTTTGTCTTGCGCTAGATGACAAATACAAATTGATAATTAGCCTATTCGACGCATTGGTTGTTGTCGTCATTCTACAGGTGTTGTACTCGAAAATACCTCTGATACTATCCACTGTTCCATTAATTGGTACGTATAATATATTATCACGTGACACGATCCGGTGGTAAATGGTAATCTTCTCACCCAAACGAAATATGATTTTAATTGATTTCAAAAATGAAATTAAGTTTGGTATAAGAGTAAATAAACATGTCTAATTGTTGTCTTAACGGTTATAGCTTTATACTACACGTACAGTCTGGGGCTGATAGTTTTGACGGCTATAATATCAGTGGTGGTAAAAAATATAACAATAACGAGAAAACCACTTTCAAAACCGATTTCAAGCATCGTTCAGTCCAGGTTTATAGAATTTCTGGCAATGCAAGTGAACGTAAGTCACTGCCAATATAATAACTATAAACATATTGTATAGTCCAATAATAATTCTAAACTATATAATATATATTAAATATGTTACGGGCAAAGTAGGAAATCCGGCCATCGTATTACAATGCCCAGGCACTGTGCACAATGCCCGAACATTTTGGGCAATGTAAGAATGATCGTTTTAATACTCTAATTTTTCACACATTGGCCGGGCATTGTACGAGAGAGCTCGGACAAAGTGTACCCTGCCCAACAAATACATTACACTGTGCACACTTATATCAAAATTTCAAATGGCATTCATACTACATAAGAAGTGCCAACATCTACATAATATTGTATTTGTTTGATACCCCGACTTATGAGATACCAGATACCTATCTAATTTAGGAACAATTAATATACTCTTTCATTTATACTATTATTGTGTAAAATTACAATTTATTAATAACTAGTTAAAATCGCTAAAATCAAATAATAAATAATATTAATTTCATTCGTGTCAAACCACCTTGCATTGGTAATAAGTAAATAACATTAGTTCTTCAATAAAAAGGTACCAGACAATGATTCAACGGATAATAATATATTTAAAAACTATATTAATAGGTAACTATAGTATTTAAGGCGTCTATTTTCAAGTATTTTTTATACTAAATAAAGTACCCCCCAGTAAGATGTTTTGTTTAATTTTCAATATTTAATCTACAATGCCCAATTATACTTGGGCACTGCAGCATACAATACCCGGACAATTTAAACTTTTTTTACTTTGCCATCGAAAATCGAGCATTGTGAACCATGCTGGTTTCCTTCTTTGCCCAAAACATATAATTAGGTAATAAATATGTGTGTACAGTGTAGTGTACCTACATGATATGACTGATTATGACAAATTTTCATACGAACAAATGTTGTTTAATGTTCACAGGAACTATCGTCGAATATTCAAACTCAAAACGAAGACGAAGAAATAGATTTACATTATATAGAGTTCAACAAAAGACAGGCGTTCGCTAAAATAATCGATAAAATATGTTTTTTTATATTTTCAATTATTTATGTTATTCTTCTATCACGTTTTGTGTTTTAGTTGATAGAAATAATGATATGTTTAAGTATATTTAAAGTAGTTGCAGCATTATCTTATTCTCAGAAACTAAATACCAATACAAAACTAATTTATCTTATAAAATATTATACAATTTGGAGAAATTAAAGTACGATAACATTTAATTAGGTATTAAAATTTGCCCTCGTCACTACGTATTTGAAAATATATGCTCCAGACATCCTGGCAGTATTGTAATACATCCCCAGCTATACCTAGTATATACCTAGTTCATTATTATTTCAGATGAATTATAATTATATTTGTAAATCAAAGCACATGCTGATTGTATCAACAAATAACAACACAACTTAAGAACAGGACTTGTATTTAAAGAAAAAAATTCGTTTTCCGTTATTTATTATTAAACCGTTGTAGATACAACTTTTGTGTTTATTATTATTTAGAATTAAAACATTTTGGATTTTTCCATCCAAATTTTTATCAAAATCAATGACAAAAATATTATTTAGGGAAGCTTGAATGTTTTTTTTAATTTAATTTTAAACCAAGTAATGAACATTTTAAAACTGTAAATTGTTTTGTTATTTGTTAATGCACATAACTTGTTTCAAAATTAAAATATCAAAAATACCTCTCGAGGTGCCTTAGATAATATTTTTACCTTATAATTTGATAATATAGTTCAATTTACTCGAATATTTAAAATAACAGGGTTAAGCGGATTCTTCTTCGCGTGAAATTTGTAATGTTGTGCATTAGTAAGACGGAAATAACAAATGATGTGATGGGTATAATGTCCCCAACTAAAGTCTATTAAGCAATAAGCGTAATTTTATGTACTGAGACCACGAGGATCAGGATGTTATGTCAAATTTAAAATTACTACAAATAATATTATTTTTATAAGCACAATAATATTTAGTTAGTTATTACCAGGATTTGGTAAATTATGCTTGGATAGATTTTTGGCTAAACTAATAATTAGAAAAATATTTCCATAAACGAATATAAATGGAAAAATACATTTTATTTTTATGATACAAAAAATATATACAATATACATTGGCATTAATTATTTCGTCTTGCGTTGTTTTTTGTTTAATAATATTCTGTATAATATTTAATTAACTATTGTGTTTTGTTTTGCAATATTTTATTTTTTTAATTTATTGTTTTTGTCGTGCATTACGTTATTATAACGTTTTATATCCCTGCAATTAATATTGATTCAAATAGTTTGTACATTGCTGGTGTATGTACTGGTGTTCACTATATCTGCATCATAGCTATTAAGCGTTTAATTAAAATCACTAAATATTGTCTACTAACCTCAAAAGTGATCAGTTCATTCCTAAATTTAATCAAAATCCAGTAAATAATACATATAATCCTCAACTATGAGACTATGAGCATTCCATTATCACGTGAGCTATCTTTATCCAAACACATATTCCATTACAGTATTTAGTTCTTGAACTTCATAACTCCAGATTTATATAAAGAAAAATTTACTGCACATAATAAATTAGTTTTAAGCAAGAATTTAATTTCACAACACGCTCCAAACCTCATTTACATATTTTAAACTATGCTTGAAAGTTAAAATGATATAAAGATGTTTTGTCTAAAAATAATTGCATTCAGTACAACTAATAATAAGCATAATAAAAATTATAATTGTCCAGTAGAGCCACAATCAACATAACCCAATTGAACACACTAACCCTTCATTCTAAAATACAACGATGACCAAATTATTTCTTATAAATTCGTTTCTATATGGTTTATATGGGTATGGTACATATTTTGATATAGATATTTTGGTTTGGTCACAGAAATTAAAATATATTTTTGTAACTCCTCTATTAAGAGGAATTATCCATTTCGTTTAAATATTGCTTGTACAACTATTTTAATTATTATTTTTCTTTCTATACTTCAACAAAATCATCTTATATTACCAACTATATTTTCAAATACACTGTTCACAAATACGCTAATCAGTGTGTAAATAAAACACGAGGCCAACATTACTTGAATCATAACGATCTACTCCCTGATCGAAATAAATGTACATAAATGTCAACTAAATTTAATATGCAATCTAATAATTTGAGAGAATTTAATTTAATTGTTTTAGAAAAAGCTATAAGAAATAAGGTAGGTACATATTTAAAATTTTGAGAGAGGTAAAATATAAAAGACAGCAAAATATATAAATCACCACATAAGAACAGCCGATTAAAAAGTCAGAATATCGTTTAGTTTAATACATAATATGAGTAAGACAGTATATAATTTTATTCATCAGAGATAATTCTGTCTTATATTATAACATTAAATTGTACTGCCAACACATTATAATATTATAAAGGTATCAAAATATGCAAAATATTAATGGCATGAACCTTAACTTCACATTCAGCGTTTCAATTTGGGATACACCGTAAGTGAACTTCGATAAAATTAAAGTTCTGAAATGAACCAGTATAAATGAACCGTATTCGAGTTGACTTTAATAACCGTTGCTCGTTGGTCGGGCGCATCACCGGTTTTTGAATATAGAGAATCGCTGCTGATCATTTGCGTTTATGGCGTGTGGTTATGCCTTATTGTTACTCTGTTCATTCCTTTGGCCTTCCCGATCGTGTAGAAGACCTAGTGGTGAATTTTTCCAGTGGCGTGATCGTTTGTGCGAGGTGTTAATGATTGCCCAGCTTCTGGGGTTTGTTTTGTATTGAAGGACCATTTTCCTGATGTGTGAACAGACGTGCGAACTGCGAGTGTCGCGTTTCTAGCCATAACAACACTATCTAATAAGACACACATATTTAGTCAAGTACAGTGATTGCACCAAGAAACATCAATTACTTGTATTTATGAGTGAAGACATTTTGTAGTTTTAAATTATTAAAAATCATACTTATTATTGTCTTTAGGCGCGTGAGTGAAAAATCTTACAAACAAAATTTTAAGATGTTGCAATATCATAAAAAAAATACATATTATATATATACATTTAATGTTATTTATATAAAAATTTATCTAACATATTTTAAAAAATTAAATTTATTAATGTATAGTTTGGATTGTGTACTAGCTAATATGTAAAAAATACAACAATTATTATATAAGACCACAAAGAGAGATTAAGTCTTCAATCAACGTGATATCTTGTAAATCATAATAAATTAATTAATGTCAAAATAAAATTCAACGCCAGAGATAGCATGTATACAATTGAAGAATATCACTAAAGGAATTACCATTTACCAAGTTATAAATTAAACAACAACAAGAATAACACTGCGCGTCGCAAGGTCTCTATTTAATGAGAAGTCCAAGTTAACTGGTGAAGACATTATATCAAATTATGTAACATTTTACTGCCACTATACAATAGTAAATTCGTTTTAACTCTTTCAATTAAAATTACAATTTCGCTATCTTATTTTCAATTTTTTTTAAATAAAAACTTATATTTTTGATTTCCTCAACATAAGTGACATAACAGATACAAGACAGATGAAAGTATCAATACTTTTACTTTAAAAAAATTCTCCAAATGCCAATATAATCTTTTCAATAAAACATAGATTTGATCTAGTTATTTTATTTCAATTCTTCATCTTGTCTCGGATTCAAAAAAGCAGTAATACCAATGCCAATACGTGTACAAATTTACTAAGATACAAGACTGTTATTGTTCGAATTTAAGACTGTAATTTGTAATACGACAGCAATTATTTTTAATTATTTTCTTGTCCATTGCACTTCAGTGGTGAAAAGCTATTAAATCCCACTATAATGTGTTTGAACTTTTGATAGGTATCATATAAACTTCAAAAATTGTCCAGTACAAGTAGGTACATGTATCGAGTTGGAAATGTTTGTTCTTCACAATACAGTCGATGAAGAAAAAAAAATTTATTATGATCCCCAAGGACAATATTCTGAGTTACACTGATCACATTTAATTGAATAATATGTTGTATCCTGTACTCAAGTGGACTGAGTATAATCACGGACGTTCGTAACTAAATTGTCCAGTATTCCGCACAACGTGCTGCTACTCACAACCAAGTTGTTTTTACTTCGGTCTATTTTGTTGTTGCTCATGATTTTTGAATTCTCTTAATAATGTTGGGCACTCGTCATATTGGATTATTCATATTTATAGCTACACAGATTACACAGTCGTGGGCAAATTTTCTTACCTTTACAGGTAAGGCAATGTCCATATTATGCATATCATACAATTAAAAACAAAAGATAATTCAGCAAACTATATATTTTTGACTGTATATAATGTTATGTTAACAAAAATATATAAAGATAATAATGATAAACAGCAATTGAAAATAGTTTCTAATTTTCTATACTTCTATAAAAATAATAATTTTCGATTTTACACAGTTTAAACTTAAAAGTAGGTATAACTGTGACTACGATTCTCGTATTAATGAATACTATATTTTTACTGATGCATTAGATCAACATTATAATTCATAGATTTATGAGGAATTTAAAACAATTAATGTTGAATTAATTAAATAAGTTATTCATTTTTACTATTTGTTATTAAAAAAATAAGATAACAATACATTTTTATTTTTATCAGTTTAATTTTATATAGACTTCCTACTACCCAGAAGTGCCTAAACAATAAATTATTTATGTTTACAAATGATTATTACGACTATACCTACTTACTACTATAGACAAACAAAATTATATCATTCTAAAAATATAAATAGAAACAATTCAAATTGAAGAAACCAAATATGAATAAGTAATTTTTAATTTTGCCTGTGGTACATATTTTATAATTATTATGTATTATTTAAATCAAGAAATGAACCTATGTAAAATAATTATTATATGTAATCTTATTATTCTCATCAATGATAATTTTTATTTGATTGTTTTAAATCAACTGTAAATACAGAAAATTATTATTAGTTATATTAAAATTATATTTTTTATTTCAAGACGACCAGGAATATAATCACAATGTAACAGTAGAACATGTCTTAAGAAAAAATATCTTTAAAAACTATGACAAAGTAGTGAAACCTTACGCCGAGGATAACACTTCCTTAAAAGTGAGCATGAAAATGTTGGTAAAAAGTGCAGAGCTGGTAAATATTTTTTTTGCGTTTCATATTAAGTGGTTAATGCTTCAATTAGTAATAATGCATATTTAATGTCTTATAGAATTATGAAAAATCTCAAATGATACTCAGCACATGGTTCATAGCGGTAAGTGTTTTTAATTAAAGAATATCTAAATTATAATTTTCAATGTAAGATTAAACTACTTATTTTAACGAGAAAAGCTATCGATTAAGTGGTATTAAATTGTTATCGTCTTATTTAAAAAATAATTAATATTTAATATTGTACATTTGTACCTAAACAGTATACACATATGTCAAAGTGATAATTCTGACTTGCAAAAAGAGATAAAAAAAACCTGTAAACCTGTATAATACCAACAACCCGCATGATAATATATGTTGAAAATATTATATAAAGTATTAAACCATTTTTGCTACCTACACATATTTATGTTGTGTTAAACCTATAATTGTGATTTTATTATAGTTTATAGTTATAATTATTTTGACTTACAATTTGTTTTTTTAAATCTATCTACATACCTACTCGCATGTACACTATTTACACGCTTTATGATAGGTATATTGGTGTATACGCCTTGTACCTAAATATATAGTCTAGCCGAGATAATAATATAATTTCAATATTGTTCGATCAATTTAAAAACATAAACATTTTTCCCAGATACTTGTTTACTTAAATGAACAGTGTATTATTATTTGTGTAGAACTGGATCGACGCTCGGTTAGCTTGGAATCCGAGCGATTACGGACACGTAAATTCCATGATAGTCGACCACCGTGAAATCTGGCACCCGGACATCATGGCGTTCAACAAGTAGGTATATTAGAAAATGACTCCTGTAATTCTGTCGGTCAAAACAGATTTTTTTTTTAAACAAACATTCAAAAACGGAATTTTACCAAACTTTTAGCGTCGACGCCAACATGGAAGACGATCGGACTCACGTCAACAGCGTGGTGAACAGTAGCGGTGGGGTGATCTGGGTTGAACCAGTGCAGTACATCATACACTGCAAGACAGACACAACGAACTGGCCTCACGACACGCAGACCGGAGTCTTGAAACTCGGGTCGTGGTTGTACTTGGGCAGAGACCTGAACTTGACCATCGACGAGGGACACGAAGTCGGTGATCCCTGTTTAACTATTCCTACCTTTGTGTATCGCATGACAGTCATCAGTGGCGCCCAGATTGCGTATGTTTAATCCCGGCCAAGCGGTGACGGGGGGTACTTCCTAGTCCTAAAAAATCAGTATTTTCCCTATTCTCGTATTGGTATGGACTCTAGACCTCTGTGCATTTCCAAAAAGGTGGAGAGTCGACACTGCACATTTGGGATAAATGATAATGGACTCGATTCTATACTAGAACGGGGTTCTACTCTAATAAACGACCGCTAAGGAATATTCAATTGCATGCGCGTGGTTCAGGAATCAAAGGTGTAGACCGGTGGTCTGGTAATATTATTGGAGTAATATAAAGCAAATCATATGAAAATAAACAGTTAATTGATTAAAATATAAATAATTTTGAGGTATACACATACCTATAGGTACCTATGATATTAGTCATTACAGTTTTATTTTCGAGTGATTTCAAAATCAAAGACGAGAAAGTAAAATTTTAGTAAGTTGCCATATAACGTACTCTCAAAAATTCTCTGGGCGCCCCTTTATCACATTAGTATAGCGCATTGTAGATTATACAATATATAACGTTACAAACACCTAGTGCGTCTTAACCACGGTCGCGGTTCCATAAAATAATTTTTTCTGCAGGTGGAAGTGTCCAGCACTCACACAGAATGGGACATTACTAACGTTTCCAGGGAGAGAAACATCAGGTACTATGACTGCTGTCCCGACGAACAGTATATCGACATCGAGTACAACATCACCGTCAGGCGGAAAGTCCATCCCTATAAATCAGTCCTCTATATCCCCGCGTTATGTGAGTACCTATTTCGAGTTTTCGATTTCCGTTTGTAGACTATAAGTCTATTGGATATTTCTTATTTCTGAGATCGATCTATAGACGTGAGATGATCAAATATTATGTTGGGCTATAAGCCACCCCATTTGTTGTATACCTTCGTTGATATGCAATTTTTTATGTAGATGGACTAAAATTCTCTCTAGAGGCTTATCCTATCAAGTTGCCACCCTTTAATAAACCCACGTAAATTTGTAAATATAAAATGTATACAAATTTACACAATATAATATACACCTACCTATACTATAATGATTTAGGTACTTGCGACGATATTGTATTAATTGCGCGTTCCATAGATTACCTATAGAGCTATAGAAAGTTCGATCTCCAATAACCGCGAGAAAGCATGGAATACAACCTATGTTTACTAACTTAACTTAATATAATATAAACTGAATCCGCGGGGTGTGCACAATGTTTCGTACCCTTGTTTGCTGAATAATTATTATTTGTTCACTTTGTATTCTCAAAAACAATATTTAGCTCTCATTGCACGATTCAATTTGTACGATTTCAGTAGGTATGTATGATATATATGCACATAATTACACCTATATATTATATACGTAGGTCAGGTCAATAATAAGCACAGAGAAAACAGTTGTATATGGCTTGTGCTCATTTGCCTAAAATATTACATGACATATGATCAATTATTAGGGGTGAAGTGTGGACCACTTATAAGTCATGTGCCCAAGATGGTAATTAAAGACTGCCTAATAGTGAATCTGCATTGTACAACAATATACCTCCCATCTGCCTTAAAAAAAAAAAACTTGTCACAGATTACTGCAGGTCCGTCTAAGTTAAAGGTTTTACTGGTTCTAGTGCTATTATTGCATAGGTACATATAATGGTATTATCATTTATAACAGTTTGATCTGAACAGATCATCGTATTTTATAAACATTGAACATTTAAAATGTTAATTATGTTACTAACCGACATAATACTATTATCAATTGGGAAGAAACGAGTGCATTTTATCATCTATAGGTACCTACTTACCTACCTATATATTTGCAGTTTGTTGGATGATGTAAAATTCTACTTATGTGTTTGAATATAATGTAATATGTGATATTTTGATCACGATAAATGTTCTAGGTCATTGATTATATTATTGTTATTATTTTAATAATATAATAACGTCATACTAGTTTATGTACGTGTATATAATAAAATTATTTACTAAGCATTTATTTAGAAGTTAAAATATCTATACATTTTTTTTTTGTTTTTTGGGCACAATTAGTAAATGTATTAAGGGTAAGGTGCTTATTACATGCATATATTTATATTAGTTTAGGTATCATTTAATGAACTAATAATAAGAAAATAGAAATACATAATATTTTCACGATAAGCTTTGATGTGAGTAGTCATCGATTATAATTGACACTCACGGTCAGTGTAGAATAAAATATATGAAACCAATTCAGACCTAATTAGTAGACCACTTAACCCCTCTACGTATACAAAAGTATTTACGTACCTACCTAACTCATTTAAATTATAATTTTAAACACGGGCCTACGTCTACCTAAATTATAATAAAATGAATACACGATTCATTATTATTGTGCAGCGTTGTGAACTATTTAAAAAAAATAATAAAAACATGCCGCAGTTAACAGTACTTGTGGTTGTGAAAATGTGCAATGGTTTACCTAGTCGAGAAGTTTACTATGAGTATCTATAAATCCATATATTGTATAACTCGTATTCGGGTGATTTTATAAATTAATTTTTGGATAAACTATAATAACATTTTGTTGCTAATTTTTGTTTTCCACAGGCAGCATTTCGTTTAATTTACTAACATTTTGGCTCCCGTACACCGACAATCATTGTAAATTATTTGTGAACCTGTTCAACGCTCTGTTCGTCACTCTGGCCATTACGATCGTGTACACAAAAGTGCCGATTGTTACTTCCACTGTTCCACTGATTAGTACGTATACACTGCAATAAATCATATTTAAAAAAATAAATAAAAATTACCTACTCAACTATAATATAATACCTATCTCAAAGCTATGTGATTTGTAATAACTAATAATAGTTATTAACATGCATATTATTATATCAATATATTATGTACAGGACAATTCACCAAACACACTCGTCCCAGTTTTTTTTTAAATTGTGCATTTATTCAAATTTTGATTTTTGGATATTTTAAGTTGTTATAGTTGAGACTATGTTTTCAAATATTTACATTTTTATGCCATTTAGGGATTAGTTTTATATCTTATGGCGATACAAACTTTTTTTCAAACGAGAACTACCCTTTTTTGTAAATTGTTATGCAGATGATGTTGAAAATGTTAATGATAATAGATTCAAATGTGGGCAATGGTTATTTGAAAACTATACAAATTAAAACTAACCTATGAACGTTTTCTTTTGTAAAAATTATCCGAGTATTATAGACGTATTAATCAAATATTACATTTATTTTCTAGTATATACAAAACCATTATTAAGGATTAATATCCTGAAGATATAAAGTTGAATTAATAATAAATAACACAGAAACTACTCATTTGAACTTCGATTTATATACATCAACATTTCAACAACAAAAAAGGTGAACAAATGTTTACCGCTCTGCTGTAAATTAGGTGTCATGATGCCATGTTATGGGTCACTTTAATAATAGATGAGTAAAAAATTATTGTACCTATACGAAAAATGATTCAAAGCGAAGACCGTCTGCCTGTCCATTATACTAATAATATTTTACTGTATTAAAGTAATATTTATTTCACTAGTAGTAATACAATAAAATTTTTATTTTCCGAAAACATTGAGTAATTAAAAATATCATTGTGTGTATAAAATATAAAAATATTCTTTAAAAGTTTAAAGTACCCACAAATATAAATTTTAAATTTCAACAAAATAACTAAAAATGTTACTCTTTGTTTAAATAGCTCAAAAAGAGAAAATATTTTTAAAATGTTATCAAGTATGGAAAATGGTCATCTCAACATTTTTTGAAAACATAAAGTATTTACGGTTTTTTGTTTTAAATTAATACAAAAATCAAAATATTTTGATAGTTTTTCGTAAAAATGCCAGTTTTTTTTTATTTTTTTGGTTTTCTCTGACGCTTTTGAAAACTAATTTCTTACTTTTGAGCCACTAAAGTACTTACTAAATTCACTTTCTTACTATAAAAGATGCTGAAAATCGAAATGTTTCTACTACCACAAAAGATGATGACAGATAGAAAAATAACACTCATCATTGTACACTCATCGCTCAGCTCAGTTTAAAAAATCATCTGCTGAACAATAAATTTACAGTGAAATTGAAGGTTCTCACTTAAAAATAAAAACCTTAGAATACACTATTGAGTTATTACTAATTCGACTTTTTGAGTAAGTCACTGTAATGGATATGTACAATTTGAGTTTAATGATAAGTCATTAAATACAAAACATGATTCTAAGCAAAAACTGTCTAAACTGGTCTTTCAGCAACTATTTTTTAGGATATTTTATAATTTATTTTTATTAGTTATAGGTAGGTACTATAATAAGTAATACGATAGGTTGAACTGTTTTCACAGTGGTTTATGTTTTCCATATTATATATCTATATTTTCCTTATGTTTTTTATGTTACTTATTTCATATTATAAAACTATACCGAAATTTTGAAAAGTACTAGACATTTTTTACTTTTGAGTTTTTACCCTAAAGTACAAACTAGATTCAATTTACTGCCAAAAACCACCATAAATATTAAAGATGGAAGCGTTTTTCCACATTTACCGAAATGCCATTAAATAGTTTGCCAATGACGACATTTCGTTTTTTTTCCAGTCGTTTACTACACTTACAGTTTGGCACTGATCGCCGTGACCGCGGTGCTGTCTTTGGCTGTGAAAGCCATGTCCACGGTGAGCAAACCACTACCGCACGGGATTACTTGGTTTCTTCATTCCGGTTACCTGGTGTACTTGGGGATCGAGATAAACGTACGTACCAGCTACGGCACACGCGACCACGTCGGTTTTCGATGTTTTAGATCGCCGGGGATGTGCCGGCAAACGGTATACGGCGACGTCCGAAATAATAATATCAGCGATGCGTTTGTCGTTACAGGAATCTCCGGCCGATTGTCACATGCTCTGCGAGTCCGAAGAGACGATCGCCCAGACCGCCGATTTGAACGAGAGACACAAACTGGCCAAGGTAATCGACAGGATATGTTTCGTGGTGTTCGCATTCGTCTATTTGGTTCTTCTCTTGCGGTTCATGCCGTAGACAGACGCTGTATCGCTATGATATTCCTTATATCCATCATGTTCAATAAAGGCACATGCGCCTCATCAATTATACATTATTAACGATTTATTTTCAAAACTATTTACTTAGGTACCTACATATACGCACTATAGACGAATAGTGTGGTTGGACGGATGTAAGTACACTGCACTGACCGGAAGGTCAAAATAATGCCAGGTGGTGTCATTGATAGGCTAAGTCTAAAAATATAGAAAGTTGGATTTTGTTTTATAGATATATTAATATGACTATGACTACCTATGTATATATAAATAATATAATAAAGTTCAAATTCCAAAAAATACTTGTAATAGCTGGTAATTTGGTTTTAACGAAAACATTTAAGATTTAACGATACCTATCGATTAACGAGTTATATTTTGTAATGTATTTTGTGTATTACTAAGTTATCATTGTTTTAAAGCAACTTGAGGGTGGGGTGCAGGATAGAATATAAATACATATGCTTCCCCCCTCCCCGCAAGACAAAATCTTAAATACGCTATTGCAGAGTGGTGCATTTACATCTCATACTGATATTCTTTATACATTTTACAGAGGCCAATGGCCAATAGGTAACCTAACCTATTTACTTATAGTTATAATAACTCTGATTACGGATGGCTATAAGTAATTATTTATTCAACAATCAACGTAAAATTCAGCTGAAATTACGCCCCTGATGACTGATGTAATGACGTCTCACGTAGTCACGTCTACATATATACCTAGCTACCTAGCTACTTTATATAATATTAATATGTTTATTTAAGACATTTAAATCCATTGGATTTATACAAGTGTACTAGCTCAGAAGCTCAGTCTAACTGTATAAGTGGTATAACCCGACTTCACAATTAAAAAAATAAGCAAATAGGCATAAAATACAGCGCTATGTTATATAGACGCAAGGGCGCATCTGTCAAAACCTAGGGGTCGACAATCATAAAAATAAAACTAAGAACCAACAAAATTGATTTTATTATAATTAATAAAACAATCATGTAAAATGTATATCGATATAAAATAATCGCAAAACAAAACTGTGTCCTATATTTTTATAATATTAATAAACAATATTTAATAAGCGCCATAATCAAAAAAAAACAAGTTTATCTTTTTACTCGCGTTGGTAGTCATGTCTATTTGTAAAATAATATAATCATTAATAGGTTCCGCAGCTTCCTCTATATCGTTCAAACAGATAATAATTGGCGAAACAAATAATATTCTTATCGAGGTGGATTTATATATCCCCCTTGAATCCTATTATGATACGTCCTACAAGTTACAAACGATTGCGAACATTACTGTCTTGACTTATCCCAGTACCCTGCTGATAACTTTTAGCAACATTGATGATTTCTTTTTTTCTTTTACGTTAGGTACCTAACAATTTAATAAAATTCGTACCTTACTATAAAGTGACGATGATAATATAATAATATGATTGTAAAGAAAACGGTTAACAAGGTGTAACTCGGTCGCATTGTTGGTATATTCGGGCCAATTAAATTATAATATGTCAATACCCACACGACACGTGCATAATATTATATTGATATAATAATTAGTAACCCCGAACAAAAGTCCAATGAAAAAAAACCAATGGAATAAAATGTCCACAAAGGTACCTAACGAATTGCTTTTATAGTTGATAAAAGACATAGGTAGGTACATAATATACAGTCGTGGTATCATCTAAAATGACACTGGTATAGTAACGACGTTCATTTCAAGGTCCCGGCAAAATTCCATACATTTGTATGTAGGTACAACATGTCTGGTTGTAACCATAGTATTGCATAGGCGCAATTTAAGTTGTAAGTTTGGGGGCTTAACTCCCCCTAATTACGCTTATGCAACATCGTCTAATTATACGACAAAAGAAATTATAAACTCCCCCTAATTACGCCTATACATATATTACATATTTGAAAATATAAATATAATGTACACTTATAACGACCGCATAATTTTTATCGCATGCATTAGTCTAATATTATCTTTTATAATTATCTATAATTCCATGCATCTTTAAAACAGTACCTATCACTATATTATCTACATTCTACGTCACTAAAATACCTGTAATATTTTACTATTGTCGATGCCGTAAACGGTGTTTGGTGTAAGTGTACTTAACGTACCTATTTGATTAAAATGAAAAAAAAAATCAATTTTGGGTATAACGACTTCTGGTTAAAACAAAGTATTAAAAATACGATCCCTTCGCTGTCGTTAGAGATCAGGGATGGGCAACAGCCGGCACGTAACCTTTTTTATCTGGCCCGTGCTACATTTTCTAATACGAATCATATATAATTAAAACAAAGAAATCGTTTAACAGATATCACACTAGCATAGGCAGAAATCCATTAAAATTTCGGGGGGAGGGCCTAACATTTTTAACATCAATGTGAGATATTTTTCAGATTCCACACAACTAAAAACGGTCTATTTTAGAGGGACTTATAGGATATTTGGAGGGTTAAATTAAATCTTAAGGACATTGTTTTAATAAAGTCAAAGGTAGGTAATCCAAACAACCACTTTCCCCAATTCCATTTGGATTAGCAAGACCCTACTGTTTTTAGATAACTAATTTTTGGAAACAGTGTTCTTAAATCTGACGATGTGCTTGATCGGATACTCGATCATTAAAAATGCATGTGCAGTGGCATTCACATGAGTATATAGTGCAGCGGAAAATAATATCACAACCTAAATATATACATAACATCAATGCACTTGAATATACCTACTTGATTATAATTCATTATATACATTTTATCATTTAAGGGGTTATCGGTCAAATTCTATATTGTAACACACAACAGACACATGCTCTTATTATGCTTTATTATTTTAGCTGCTATAATAAAAATAAAAACAAAGTACATCATAATATTTTATCAGTACAAATTACACATTAAACAATACCAACACCACACTTTGAAGATATGGGTTGCCAATTACAATTTACAACAGTCGTCTATTATTCTATTTGAGTAACAAAATGTAGTATTTCCCTCAAACAATGAAAAAAATGTATTTAACTGACACAATTTTATATAATATTTTAAATGAAACATAAAAATTATAATTATTTTTGTTATCTGTGTTTTTTGTTTTTTGGAGTCTTATTTTGACCCGATGAATTTTGCTGTTCCACCATCACAGAACCGTTAACAATGTCTTCCCGGTCTACACTTTTGTCAATTGTATTCTGAGCTTCTAAAAAAAACATGAGATCACGAACTTGCTCTTTCAGTTCACCAATTTCCTAAAAAAAAAAAACAATTAAATAATATGTTTTATTATTACTTCTTATGTTTGGAGAGTGAACGGACAAGTAATGAAAGAAGTGCTAGTTAATAAAATAAACAAAAAGCATCCGATAGGAAGGCCAAGGACCCGATGGGTGGATGTCGTGGTTTAAGACACCAAAGATATAAAAGAGGACTCGACATTTGATGACGCATATGACAGAGTTAAGTGGAGAGGTTTCATGATGGCAGCGATGGCCCTTAATGGGCTGACAATAAAAGAAAATTACTTCTTAATACCATAAGCTCAATAGTAGCTTTTAAATTACAAATATGTTTATTTTTAAGCATAAAAACAGTAAATTAAACACAAAATATTTACTTGATCTTTAGTAGTTTTGTAATTACTAAAATCTTTTTCCAAATTTGAAAATTTAATATGCCATTCATTTTGATTTGTTTGTAATGCTGAGTTAATTTGACATTCTTCGTCTAACTTGGTTTTTGTTTGGTCTAGCTTGATTGTTAAATTATGAACCTAAATAACCACAACAATATTAGTAATAATATTTATGATTTGTATGTGTTTATTATTCTTATTATTTATGTTTAATATAATCTTAATAATTATCTAAACTCAATAAATAACATTTAAGGAATACATTTTTATTTTATTTATCACTGTTAAATTTAAAATGTCAAAATACCTTTTTTTCCAAAAGATTTTTTTCTTTTGTGAATGTGTTTACACGTTCTAAGAGCTTTTTATTTTCTTCAATTTTCTGTTCCAGTATATTACTGTCCTTAGAAGTACTACTGACAACTTTCTGTAATTTTTCATTGTCATCAAGTGCAGCTTTAGCCTTAGCTTTTACATTATTTATCTAAATAAATTATAAAATAACAAATGAAATTAAAATATTAAATAAGATATTAAAATAATTTATATTTATCTATTAAGCATTAAACATTTAAACCAAAAGATGTAACGAATAGTTATTTAATCAAATAGCATTTTTATTCTATACTCTCTCATATAAGAGTTACTTCAAACAACAACTGATTTTTATCCAGCTTAGTCAACCAATTAAACCTGTTTTTGTTGAATATTTTTGTCTGCTTCCATTTTTGTATAGAAGCAACTAGGGGGAGGTGCATTTAGAGGCTAAGCCCCCTTCCCAACCATAACCTAGATTTTTTAATAGCTTATTACTTCCATAAATGCTTTATTTAGTAGCTAAGGCTTCAGCCACCCCTCCCCCAAATTGTTATTTGTGCCTAAGCATTTCCAACAAACAGCTGGGACAGAAAAATTACTTTACTATGTTTAAAATGCAAACTAGGAGGTTATTGTTATAATAAAATGATGCTCCCAAGAATGCCTAAAGCCTGCCAGCTGGGGTTATTCTTATATGAGACAGAATAGTTTTTCTTTTTTGCTCTTTATTGGTTATATAGGACTATTTCTCAAGACTCTATAACTTATGTAATATTTAAATAACCCATAACTGATTGTAGACCATATTATATCCAGGAATATTTTAGATTTAAACTGTCCGAGCAAACAAGTAACCCCATCTGGTCTATCTTTAAATTGTAATCAAACATGGATATTTACTTCAACCAGTGTATTTTCTTCAAATAGTTTCATTTGGCTTTCAAAATATTTCCTTTGCGATTCTAATTGAGTGGTCAAAAGGTAGGTAAATTCAAGTTGTACGGATTCAATTTTTTGATCTGTATCCTAGAATAATTATATTTTTTAGGTTTATGTTGTCTTGATTAATTATTAATTAAATATAAAATGTACATCAAGTTTTCCCGGTGATCTTCCTTCTACTAATTTTCCATCTCCTTTGTTTTGGACCAAACGATGAACAAAATTATCACCAACATAATCCCACACACGATTATTTCCCAAGTTCATAGAATAACAGTGTGATGTTTCTAAATAATGACTATTAATATTTTTTATTAATACATCAGTTAAAAGTTACTTAGAGAATACTAAAATTACTTATAAGCGTGACCTTGTACATATCGACCACATCCAACATAACCACAAATCAAACATATCCATAATGACTCAGAAGAATAACATTCCTGACATTGGTTGTCTGGAATTGTTTCAGGCGTTTGAACGTATCGACATACTGGGCAACTGAAATGATAAGATACAATTGATTTTTACTTTAAAATTCAAAAACAAATTATATATTTGTTACCTGGTATCACCCCATTTAGTCAAGCAATTTCCATGAAATGAATGATTGCAGAGTATAGTTAAGATTCCATCCACTGATTCATCCATACGCTCTAAACAAACAGCACACACAGGAAGTTCAGTATGTTGAGATGGAGGAGCACTACAACCCGGTTCATCTTCTTTTATCACTTCAACTTTGGATACAAAAACCAAATTGCAACAGCATTCTGGCTCCAGTGAATTGAAAGGCATACCATTGAACGAATGAAAGAAATCCATTGTTGCTTCCTATGGTAATACAACATGATTTAAATTGTTATTTATGACCAGATAATATGTTAGGCTTACTTGGGTTCTGAATGAAATAAGGGTCATATATTGATTAAGTGATGCAGCATCCCGGATTATTCGTATGTGATGAATATTCTCTTGGCAAGCAGCTATGAAGGTAAGTAAATCATGGCAGTTCATGTTTGAAGGAACAGACAAAATACATATCATTTGACTACGATTACTTGCATTGTCAACTGGCGTTAACTTGCTACGAAAAACAATAAATCCAATACATAAAAATACAGTGTTATTTACAATGCAGGCTTAATTATATTCAGTCTACTTGTAATTTTAGGTTAAAAATTTAAAAATTTTAGTTGCTAATTACTAAATGTGCAGTTTTTACTTTTCTTTATAAACATGTAGAACACCTTTGGTAACTTCAACAAATGGATTTCCTGAAATGAAATTGATCTGTTCTGCAGCATTTGACGTGTTTTCACCATGACTTCGTTTATTTTTTTTACTTTTCTTTGATCCTTTAGAATTTAATACTTTGACATTTGGCTTTTTAAGAAATTCTAATTTTTTAGAGTTTTCTTCAATTAATGGTTCGACGGGTGCTGTACCGTCAACACGACCATATGTCTCTACTGTTAGTTCTCTGGATTTACGTTGTCCGCGACAAGACATGATTTTTCTTTTATCTACAACAAAAACAATTTAAACCTTTAAATCTACACATATTATTATTGCTTGAACTTATATTCAGACATCTGAGCAGTATTAATTCAATTCTTGTTAACTATTTGTTAACGACTACTAGCTAATAACAAGTCAGGGTTAATTTAAGTTTATTTAATAGAAAATTGCATATACCAATAATGACAAATCAACCTTGCAGCGCAGGTTCCTTAACGTCACAAAAACAAAACTTATTAACAAATGATACATTTAGACAGCGGTCAGCGGGTGTTTACATCCCCAATAACATAATAAAGCCAGTTATGTGCACATAGTAAATGTTAAAAATGTTACGTCAACGGCAAAACCTGTTGTGCGCAGAGCGAGCAGTGTAATAATAATTGTATAGAACCACCCAACGTCAATGTCATAGCCTGTATTACGTCTCTGAAGGTACATACCCCAATTGGTAAATGTCTGCTGCTGCGCTTCAGCCGGTCGAGTATCGTTTTCAGTCAGTTCGAATCTCAGCACACAAAGAGACACAGACATTGCATAACAAACAAATTTATCACGCTAATGCGTTGGTTCCAATGAAATTTTGAACTTCAACGATTCCGTACTTGAATGATCACTATTGTTGAGTTGAGAATCCTTCGTTAGAAACAACCGTGGTAGTTAGTATTAAATATTTAAATAAATACTGTGGTAGTACAGTTTGCGACGACAAGGTTCAAGCATTAATCGTTAAAGTTAAATTACATTAAAATTTGGTAAATGATGGTTATTGGTTACTATTGTTAATACCAATTTACTTTTTGTATAGTATTTTTGTCTGTCTTTGTTGTATTATTTCTCCTACAGTGCAGTCTTGTCACAGAACCATAGAACTACAGAACATAATAATTCTGTGATAGAAGGATAGAAGATAGAACAGAATCGAACAAATTGTAATTTGCAATACTCTTATCACCCGTAGTCCGTATCGTTATCACCATAGAAGAGAATCGACAGTCAATCAGCTGATCAATTTGCTTACATTTCGCTGGTGGCCCAGCGGTAACAACATCCGGAGGGAGGAAATGAGGAATCACTGGGGCCATAGAACCTGGAGGCTGGGGGCCAGTGGGCCCACTAATTTCATCTACTTTCTGGGATCGGCATGACAGTATTGAATATTATATAATGTGTCATCACTTCAAAACCCGAATACAAACTATTCATAAAATATTAAAATATCTGTAATATCTAGAAATGACCACTGAAATCATTTTTATATAATATTACAACTGTTATAACAATAATATTTACAAAGTGCTCATTAACATGATAAATTAATATCGCACAGCTACTAGTCCGCATGTCATGTAGTGGCATGTCCTAGACTTGACTGCATGCTTGTTTTAACGGTTGTTTCACCAACTTTATGAAAATATATTAAATTTAGTCTATGGAATGTGAATGTGAAACAAGTTCTAGGATTAAAGATAATGAAAATGTTCAAATATGAACAAGCGATTCGTAAGAATTATTATTGGACTTCATATAATTTTCCAGGCTTTTGAATTTCATTTCTTTTGCAAATATTGATTTCAATTTTCAACAGTATCCAATGCTTGGTAAGAGCTAGGAACTAAATTTAATTATTTGCATTCCGTAATGAAATCAAACTTGCGAAGTAAATGCGCAATTTTATTTATACATTGTTACAACACTAAAATAGTTAGATGAGTAAAAACATTTAATACTTCCAAAAAAATTAAAATCGAGTTTAATAATTTTAAATTATATTATTCATATAGTTTATAATATCAACATAATGTTGTTAAATCTTTTTAAAATCATTAATTACAATATTTTTTTTTTTTTGTTACATTTTGAACAAAATCTTTGTTTTTACATTAATTACAATAAAGTTTTACATAAATTGACTAGAAATTATAAAAACGAATACATCACTCTAACTTAAGTTAATTAATGGACACATATAATACAACTCTTACAAGTAAACTGTAAATTTAGTCTTGTTTACAAAATTATTTGACTAAAATCTTAAATTTACTTAAAGATGGTTGATCTTACATTCCTCAATTTCTTGGCTAGAATCTGGAAAAATATGTATTTTATAGTTATAAGATAAAAATAATTATTTTATTCATATAAATTAACAGAAGGTAAGTTTTATCATTAAAAATGTAAGCTAAATTAAACTAATATACCAGTACTTCGCTAATCAATAGATCACATAAATACATAATTGAATAATACTATATACATACCTATTACATAGATATAAAAATAAAAAAAAGATTTTTCATAAGTTGTTAAAATAGTAGATCAAAAATAATAAAATTACATATTACCAATTTTTTTTTATACACATTTAAACTTTAAATTTTGACCGAAATTCATCATCGAACATTTTCAAATTGTATTGTAGTTAAAAGTGTATAAAAAGATCAGCTTTGATAGCTAAAGATTGAAAATTTAAAACAAGATTTTTTGTAAGTATTCAATAGTGTAACTAAATAATCGAAAAAAATTTATAAAAAAAATATTTTTTATAGACATTTTAAATTAAAATTTAGATGAAATTAGATATCTAAATGAAGAATAACCATGTTATTTATTTCGTTGTAATTCAAAAATATTTTTCTGGGTACTCGAAACTTTTTTTTTTTTAAGTACTTATATTTTATACACATGATTAAATTTTCTAATGCAATGTTTTCTGCAAAAATTAATTCAACCTCCTACTGTGTTATTAATAGAAAAATAATTATTTTAATATCAATAATATCATAAAATACATTTAGTTATGTAGGCTGACAGACCGTCTTCGCTCAGAATAGTTTTTCGTACAGGTACAATGATTGTGTACCATTGAATTAAAATTTAACAAATTCATATAACATTGAACCCACCGACACCCACTGTACAGCAGAGCGGTACCCGCTTGCCGACCTTTTTTCCTTGGTATTGTTTTACACTTTTACCGATTACTGTATAATGTATATATCTACATTCAGGGGCGACGCAGGGGGGTGTTTTGAGGGTTCCCCCTAACCTACCCCCCCCCCGAAATATCAGGAACAAAATATAAATTATCTCACCTGACTAACCTACAAATGTATTACTAATAAAAAAAATTTCAAACTCCCCCCCCCCGAAATTTTTTCCTGCGTTCGCCCCTGCCTACATTTAATACATATAAGCAACAAAACAAACTCAATTTGGATTTGTGGTTCGGTGATTGTAAGCAATATAATAGAAATTCTATAATGGTGTAAGCATAACATATCGATCTAGTGCCAAAATTAAAAAAATAGTCAATGTCTTTAGGAAAAAAGTTTGTATCTTTATGGACAAAAAAAAACTATCATCAACTGAGAAAATGGTAATTAAAATAATTACTTATTTGTAAGATTTAAAACTAAATTATTTTTTTTCAAACAAAAATCTTTGAATGTTACTTAAAACTTACTTCATTCTCCTTAATAATGTCTTTATTCTTTCTCTCCCGGTTAATTGTCGATGTAGCTTTAACTAATGATGTAGAAGGTTTTAGCCTCGTATAAGTAGGTTTCACTCCATTAGTAATTTTGTTATGTAAGATTTGATTAACCCTATTAATTTCCCAAAGTTTTTCATTTGAAAATGATATGTTTTTTTGATTTTTATTTGTTGTTTTCAGGTGAACATTTTTATTATTGTCTGTTTTAATATGAATTTCACTAATTTCAATGTTTTTACAAGTATCAGTTTGATTATCTGTGGTATAATCGTAATTGCTTAAATTACTTTTACTTTTAATTGTGTTGTTCTTACATATAACAGGAGCACTAATAACATTGCAAAAGTTGTTATTAGTGTTTTCAGACTGTATACCTGGATTTTTTTTTAATGTACGTTTTTTAAAATTAGTAAAAATTGTTTCATTTGCAGATAGAATCATTTTTGTTGTGTACTTATTTACTCCGTTCTCAATGGTCTTACTTTTAGTTGAATATAAAGCCAGATCAATATTTGAATACATTGTGTCCATTATATGGTGTATAATTTTTGATGTACAATTGTTTAGGTACCTACCTATTAACTAAAGAAATAGAATATTTGCAAAGAAAAGAAAAATAAGCACAATTATTACACAACTATAAAAAATTTAATTAACAAACTTGAACAATATCGTGATTGCTTCACAGACATCAGTATTTTATATTGATATCAAAAAAATAATTGAATATCGAATATTACAATAGCATACGGATTACAATAAATAATAATATTATAAACTTATAATAAACCTTTAGTTATAGGTATACTTCTATAGTTCTATATGGTTTTATTACGATTCGACTGAATCGCGGTCTTATATAAGTTCCAAGAAACGATGTATATGGATCCCACAATTACGTTGAATTTAAAGATGTATATATACAGCCATACAGGCAAAGACAGCGTGACTCGTGTGATTGTTCAATTGTTGTGAGTTGTAAACTAGTAACCATGACAAAATGATTCGTTTTAAGTTGTGGTTGTTGTAACCATAGAAAAAGAATGTAACCACGTCAGAAGTCAGAAAATACACAAGAAAAAAACTTTTGACAAATGTGAATTTTATTGTGAATGTGACAGAGTGAGAGTGTAGAAATGTATTACCTCCACTGCCTACTTGAATACAATACCCCATAGTGACCAGTATCATAGTATCAATACTATCATATAATATCATTAATCGTATAGAACGTTCATCCCCTGTCAATTGTCATGTTTGGTGTGTTTACAATAATTCAGGGATAGGGATTAATGTAAACTATCCATCGATATCTAATCTATTCGTGCATACTATACATAACAGTTATTCAGTATACTCTGTGTAAGAACTAAGAAGTAAGAAACACAGACAAAAAATCCTGATAATAAATAAATAAATACCATGAACTAAGATAGTATGGACTGGAAACGATGGATAAATCCAAGGTTTATAGATAATAGATAATAATACTATTATCTATAAACCTTGGGATAAATCGTGTGGGTCAGGGCCTGATGGCATTGATACAGCGCTCCTGTTCACTGTATGTAAGATCCATCCAGGGTGGATCCTCAATTTGTTTAACATATGACTTTCAACTGGCGTTTATCCCAGAGGATGGAAGGTCGCGAGATTGGTCTTGTTGAGGAAGGGCACTAAGTCGGTAAGTGAACCTTCGTCTTACCGTCCACTCTGTTTACTCGACGATGTAGGCAAATTGTTCGAATATCTCCTGGTCCGGAAGCTCGAAGCTCAGGTTAACAGCGTGGGTGGACTATCCTCGAGAGTCGAGACAGTTTAGCTTCAGGCGCGGTCGCTCTTGTGGAATCTCACCTATGATCGTGTGTTAAGAGTTCAACTAAAAACAACTGTAGCTTTCATTGTTCTGTCATCTGCTTACGACACAGTTTGGTGAAAAGGCCTACTACCTAATTCCTCGATGTATTCCCCTGTAAAACTTTACTCACACTACTCAACAATATGATCAGTAATAGACTATACTAACCGTCTGGCGTCTACATTGGAGATGAGAAAAGTAAGACAAGAGTGCTATAATAACGGCCTACCACAAGGCTCGGTCCTAGCCCCACTACTATTTAATTTATATACAAAAGATTTGCATCCAACATAGCAACATCCTCCAAAAAGTTTATCTATGCGGATGATTTTGTCCGTGCTAGTCAGAGTACATGTATATTTAATCTATGCTTCGAGGGACTAGAAGAGCCCCTAACAGGGCCGTGCCTAGGGGGGTGCAAGAGGTGCGCGTGCACTGGGCGCCATTGACCACCGGGGCGCCAAAAGCATTTTTATAATCTAATTAATATTACTAAAATACTCAATATTAATTTATATTTTTTTTCTCGTCGATTATCACCTATTTTAATAACATGTTTATACTATTTCATACTTATAAGTTACAACTATTATATTATAAATACAGATTTGGTGAATTTCTGAGTTCAATTAATAAAATGTATAATAATTATTAATACTATTGCATTTGTCAATATTATTCACAAAATTTATTTTAAAAAGGCTCTCTCCCTGTTTACATATCATCTTTAGAAGTATTTGTACTCGACAAAAATGTTTAATGTGAAAAATAAGGTTAATCTGACGATTCTATCTCCGCCTCTACCCAATGTTTTTACAAGTATAAAAATATTTAGTAGAGGGGGTGGGGGCGCTAGAAATGATTCTTGGCACCGGGCGCTGATTATGCTAGGCACGGCACTGGCCCCTAACCAACGACCTCAGTAAGTTAGACTCATATTTTAAACGGTGGAGACTAAACAGTGTACAAACATAATTATATTTAAAAAAAATTATCTTTTTGAGCCATATTCATATATAATATGAAATTATGAAAGCTTAATCAGGTGAAATGTTCAATATAATTGCTTAAACAACATATAATTTCAGTAGAAACATAGCTAAACAAATAACATAACTCTAAGAAAACACCTTTAAAAAGTATAAATTATATATTCACTCTTGAACGAGCTATAGATAAGTTTCTGGTAAGTAAGATTAGGTTAGTTTTTGATAGGATTAATCAAAAAAAAAATGAAAGGTCATGATCAACCATGTATTTATCTTCACGACAGGAAGATATTGTAACCTTTCATTTTTTTTATATAGTTTAATCTATTCTGTTTCTGTGTATACTGTATAGTGCAGGGGTCGCCAACCAGTCGATCGCGATCGGACTGGTCGATCTTTTTAGGAATATAAGTCGATCGTTATAAAAATTAATTTTACCATTATCGATCGATCGCGTAATAAATAATCGGATAATGAGGATTGCTATATTGTATTCTATGAATTTACCATTGTCGGTCAATCGTAATAGTCATTTATTCTATAGAGCTTAGACCTTTTTTTTTTTTGCTCATAAAACAAATTTTTACCTAAATTCTCCTGGATGTCGATCACCTGGGATTAAAAATTTCAAATGTAGCTCACTTGTTTGAAAAGGTTGGCGAACCCTGGTATAGTGTATTGGATTACCTAATACCACGGTTTAACCTTATATAGTTATATATTATTATATCTTAACCGTAAATCGTGCCTATATGTACAGTCTATGGCGTATTTATGTTTTCTCTGCCTATGCATTTTACAATTCGCCGACTCTTCTACCCTTCCCTTCTAAAACTATAGGTACATAAAATATGTTTGATTGTACAATTTGCTCTATTATTTTTCATAACAATAGATGCATTATTAATAATTTAAATGCTTAATAAACAATTTCTAATTAAAAAGTTAGTAAAATTTAATTTCATTAAATCAAAAACACTTTTTGCCAAAAAATTATAAAATTTGCTGCCATAAAAATGTCGCAGCTATATCGTACTCCTGTGCCTAAATACGCCTCTCAAGTACATTGTAAATAAAGCGTAAGTACCAAATTTGAAATTTTCGTTTGTTGTTTGGTTTCAACATCTAATAAGGAAACGTATGTGATACATGAGCATGACTCATGTTATGTAACTCATCAATGGACTGGGCTGGCAGCACGGCAGCACCGCGACTTGTTTTGTAACTCGATAATAAAAAAAGCCTAACGGCAAACAATACCTAATACGTATTAATACTTGATAACACTTTCATAATTTTCTGACTTCTGTTGTTAAATCATAGATTTGATCCAAAAACCATGCCAAAGCGTATATCACTATATCATATTATTGTATATATATCATATTATACAATAATATTATATCGTATTATAAATTCGTATATAATTTGTTTACATATTTTCACATAATAAATTGTTTGATATTAACATTTTCAATGATTAAAATATTAATTGTAATTAATATTGAGTAAATAAATAGTTTGACAGATTACAGATTTAGTTGGCTGTAATAAATGCTGAATTTAATCACTGATTTGGACCGCCACAATTATTATTGTTGATGAGATTTTTTTGTGACAAGTCACAAGTGGCAACTGGCAAGTGAAATCGTGAGACAAGTCTTGAGAATCATAATAGATAATAGTCCATAACCAAAGAACTCAAGTGTCTAGTCAGACTTAGCGTCTCAGTCAGAGTACTGTATACAGTGATGTGTACAGTGTACTTGTGTTGTTGTATAATATACTATATTGAATAGATCTTTGTTTTCATTATTTCAGTGCCTATTTAAGCTTTGGTATTTCACAAAAAATTAGCGTAATTTGTCAGTTGTCACTTGTCATGTCTTGTCACTGTCTGTTGTCGTTAAGAATGTGATAAGAAAACACGCGATAAGATTAAATGATTAAACAATAAATATTGCCACAGCAGACTAAACAGCTTCTATGTATTTTTGTCATAAACAACATACCTATATATTAACTAAGATTTAAGAATAATATTTGTCTTGTGTCAGCATAAATAGTTAATACCTACACTATGAAATGTTAATATAACAATTTCCTTAATTGGTTATGGATTTAAACAACAAATATCAAAATATGAGTTCAGATTCAGATTCCAAATCAAGTTCTTTGAATTCAAAAGTCGAACAAGAAGAATCGGTAAGTTATGATGATTTTGTATTTAAATATAAATTACCATGTAATCATAATAATATGGGTTATTTTTCTCTAAATAATTGCTCAATTTATTTCATGTGAATTTTTGCATATACTTTTGTATATTTTACTTTCTAAATGTATGTAAAGTATATAATCTAATTAATGATATTTAAATTATTTATAGGTGTATTACCTATCTAATATAACTATTATTTTTATTAGGAATCAAATTCACCTACTAAAAGCCGTCGATCAACAAGTTCTACATCAAATGAAATTCCAACTGTAGGAGATATAAAATTACGAAATAAGGTAATTAAAATTTTTAAAAAAAACTTGGATATTAACATAGTTTAATACTTATTTGATGATTTACTTTTATTTAAGCTATCAGAAAATGTTGCTTCTGGTCGTTCAGATGATCCACCATTATTACTAGGAGAGAAGGTACAAGGTGTGGCTCGAGATGTTACTTATTTATGTCCATTTAGTGGTCCAGCAAGAGGTTGGTTATCTGTCACCAACTATAAATTATACTTTAAGAGTTTAGAACGTGATACTCAGCTAGTAATTGAAGTACCATTGGGTGTGGTTAGTATTTACCTTATTCAAATATATTAAGACCCATTCTTACAATGTTCGGTTAATGCTAACCGACTGATAACAGATTTTATTACTGGCAGAATTCTGCCGGTAAAGTGTCCGTTAACTTTAACCGGATATTGTAAGAACGGGCTTAAAAGTATAAAACCTCATAAATTTGCAATACAAATATTAAAAAAATTCTAATCTTTTTATTCAATATTGTATGCTATTAATGCTATTAAGTAATACAATTGACTAAATACTAGTAACCAAATACAGAGCTTTTCTATGTTTTTTAGTTCGGATGATATATTTTTTTAAATAATATAATATAACTTAATAATTAGGTGAGTAGAGTAGAAAAAGTTGGTGGTCAATCAAGCCGAGGAGAAAATTCATATGGCATTGAATTATTTTGTAAAGATATGAGAAATTTACGCTTTGGTCATAAACAAGAGAATCATTCAAGACGTAATGTGTTTGAAAAACTTCAACAATATGCATTTCCTCTATCTCACAGTATTCCAATGTTTGCTTTTGAATATACTGAAACATTCCCAGAAAATGGTTGGAATGTTTATGAACCTATGGCTGAACTCAAAAGAATGGTAAATTATTAAACTTTACTCTAGGGTATTGTTTTTAATAACTATAAATAATATATATTTGTATATTTTTAGGGTGTGCCAAATGATACATGGCACATTACTAAACTGAATGATGGTCATGATCTTTGCGAGACATACCCTGCTATTTTAGCTGTCCCAGCTGGAGCAACAGATGAAATTATAAGAAATGCAGCAGCTTTTAGGAGTAGAGGTCGAATACCAGTATTAAGCTGGTTACATTCTGAATCTCAAGCCACCATAACTAGGGCATCTCAACCATTAGTAGGTGTTGGTGGGAAGAGGTGTCGTGATGATGAGAGATATACTCAACTTATAATTGATGCAAATGCACAGTCACATAAACTTTATATTATGGATGCAAGACCCAGGTAAAGCTGTTATAATTTATCAACTATTGTTGTGGTTCTTATTAAAATCTATATGTTATAGTGCCAATGCAATTGCCAACAAGGCCAAAGGAGGAGGTTATGAACCAGAAGATGCTTATCAAAATGCAGAATTAATATTTCTCGATATACATAACATTCATGTAATGAGGGAATCCCTGAGAAAACTAAAAGGTCTGTTGGTTATATTTTTAGTTGTAGTAATTTTATTTTTAACTGTAAATACTTTACCATAGAAATATGTTTTCCAAATATTGATGAAACAAAATGGTTGTCGGGAATTGAATCTACATATTGGTTAAAACATATCAAATGTATACTAGCTGGAGCTTGTCGTATTGTCGATAAAGTAGAAAATCATAAAACTTCAGTTTTAGTTCATTGCTCTGATGGATGGGATCGTACAGCACAGGTAAATACAAAATAAAATCTGTATTATATTATTTATGTACACTAGTAAACTATATATTTGATGTTTAATTCCATTAATATTGTTATGTATCAGCTGACCGCATTGGCCATGGTACTTTTAGACCCATATTATAGAACAATAAAAGGATTTGAAGTATTAATTGAAAAGGAATGGCTTAGTTTTGGTCACAAATTTCAACATGTAAGTAAATGTATAGAGATATTGTTTATTTGTTAGATTAAGTAATTAATTAAAACCTTAGTACCTAGTACCTACCTTACAATATCTATATCAAGAAAAAAAAAACTGTCTGTAATACTCTTTAAAACATTTTTATCACATAAAGTTAAGTTGCACTAATGTACTCACTTCTCGCCACAACGGCACCATTTGATTTGGGTTAGGCTGCTGAATTATTCCCAGAACTTTTGACCCCTTAAATACCAACTAGATGCAATTTGCGACCGAAAGCTAGGGGCAAAGTTGAAAATCAGAGCATTTTACTGCTCCAAAACGTGGTGACAAACACACAAAAAAAAAACACAACATTGTAAAATCAATACATTCATCGCTCCGTTCAGAATCTAAATTATGGAGGTACCTGGTTATTAGAATCTAGGAAAATAAATCTCTAAAGCTTCTACTTAGTAAAATAATTATAGTCAGTCACTTAATTATAATAAAAGCCAGCACTAACTTAGTTTTATACTGACTGACAATATTATGAGTAGCTATTACCTATTAATATTTTAATATACTTTTTTTATTTAGGTATTATAATATAGGTACCTATTTCCTTTTAAAATTTGAATTATAATTAGTCGCTTTGGGGATTTTATTTCCAAGAACTTTTTTTCCAGACTACCGGTTATTACACAAATATGAAAATTGAACTCTTTTCAACTTAATTTGTTTTGATTTATCATAATAGATATGAAAAACACATGGAGATACCCCTTTGTAACATCAAACTAACTACATTATATACTAGATATCACCATTTGTATGATATTAGCTTATTTAGCAGACAAAAATGTATTGTTATTGCCAGTGGCGTGTTTAGGATTTTGTGAAGGGGGGGTTTTTAATTAAATTAGCAAACATTTAATTTTCCTAGGGGAAGTTCACTTTCCATCGACATTACAATTTTATAAATAAGTAACAAATAAGAGACCAATGGGGAGATCTACCCTCCCCCCCCCTAAATACTCCACTAATTATTGCATATAATTGATATAGACATCAATTTTCTTTATCAGAAAATATAAAAACATGAATTTCAAATGGAGATACCCAGTTTTTGCATTATAGTCCAGTGGTTCCCAAACCGGCGCAACTCCCTTTTGAGGCACAAATACTTTATAGGGGAGATATGGAGTAAATATACTATATGCACTTAGAATACTATTTTTAGATCATATGCTGGTGGCAACCATTTCCTAATTTTGATACTTTAATAGACGGAAAACAAGCACATTGTCCTCATTAACTATTTTGTATTATATCATTTTTAGTAAGTCCTGTTTCTCTAGTCATAAATACCTACAGATTTATACATGGAAAATTAAAGTATAAAAAATTTAATAATTTTTAACTTAATTTGTTATATTATTATTATAATTATTCATAGGAACTATGAGAAATTTATTTTTATTTTTAATAGGGAAGATCAAATAAAAAAAAATTGGGGAACCACTGCACTAGACCCTTTAAATGAGCTAATACCCTAAAAATAGTCATATATAGTTACTAAAAAAATTGTATTAATTTACCAGTACCACTGATCACTTTATTTAAAAATTAATAACATATAGTATATGGATCTCTAGACTTGCGGTGTAATAGAAGTACTAAATTACTGAACCTTACTTAAAATTGTTGTACGTCCATGATCATTAATTATATGTTTTAAGAATTAGAAGTTTTCAATTAAATTAATATTATGGTGTAATATAGTTTTATTCGTACAATAACAAATCCTATTTAGCTCAGCTAAATAATGCTGTATTGAGATCTAATCTTCAGTATGGTTTTTATAATTAGAGAATTGGCCACGGAGATGATCACCATTCAGATGCCGATCGATCACCTGTTTTTCTACAGTTTATAGACTGCGTCTGGCAAGTGACATGCATGTTCCCCAATGCATTTGAATTCAATGAGTTATTCTTAATAACTATTATAGATCATTTATATTCTTGTAGATTTGGAACATTTCTCTTCAACAGGTATTAGAACTGTTTGTGATATTTAATTATTTAAGAAAAATTAACAAATTAAGTAAAATTAACTATTCAATAAATGTTTAACATGGAGTAATAGTTACTTAAAATAAATTATTTATTGATTCATACAATAGTTTATCAACCAAAAATACAACATTGAATGAGTGTATGAAACAAAGTTAAATAGTTGTCACCATTCAATTAAAGTCAATTTGTAGCTTTAATAACAACATCTCATACACACATAAACATTATTATATTGTATCAAATTACAACTATGTAAACCTTCGTAATATTATTTTTTTTAATTAGTGAAAAAGAGCGCTTACAAAAAGAAGTGAAACAAAAAACTGTTTCACTTTGGTCTTACATTAACAGTGATCAAGATTTATATAAAAATCCTTTATACTGGCCCCAGCAACATGCTCTTGAACCAGTTGCTTCATTGCGCTACATTAAAATGTGGAAAGGACTATATTGCCGATGGAATCCAAGCATGAGACCACAAGTAACTACTTGGTTATAGCCAATGGTGTTTTTGTAATTAGTATTAAAATATTTTCAGGAACCAATTCATCAAAGAACAAGAGAACTTCTACATATGAAAATACAATTAATGAAAATATCAGATGATTATCGAAGAGAACTCAGACATAAAGCATCTAGAAACACTTCTAGCAACCGTTTAACATCTCCCATACACATTTAAACTACATAATTATGATTACTGCATTACATCTCATTAATTTGTTAAACCTATTTATTTTATATATTTTATTGTTATCGAAGAAAATTATAAACCATATATGTTATTTATTTTAATGAATTTAATGTATATTATACAATAATGAATTATGTTCAATTAGTTATTAAGTTTATACATTATACATGATAGAAATATTCAATTCACAAGCATTTTTCATTGGTTGTGTATTTATTAAAAAAAAATGAAAATGTCTTAAATCTTTAAATCCATTTAAATTATCTAAATGTTTACAAAATATTAAAACACATCATTGTAAAATCAAATATCAATACATTCTTGACTCCATTCATAATCTAATACATAATAATCACAAATTAATATTGTGTAATTTACCATTTTTACAAAGTGAAATCCTAACCATTATGAGCTTATTCCAAAGTACATACACTATACACGGACCATACAAAATTAAATTTAGAAAAAAAAGCTCCAAAAGAATCACCAGAGCCAAAAAACCTCTTAATTAATATTGAAATATTAGTAGTTGAAGGGTATGCCAACAGGATGTCTTGTTACCAAAACATTGAGAATTACTGACACGATATCACCAATAAATATCGCCACTAAAATATCAAGAAAATAATATATTGTAAAGAAATAGTAGCTATATTAATATTGACTATATTTTTCCTATGTGATATATTTTTTTCTTGATTTTTAGTGGCAATATTTATCAGTGATTTTTTGTCAGTAATTTGTAATTGAAGTAATGTATACTATTATATTACAGTATAACTGTATAAGTGAGGACTTAATGTCAAAGTGTTTAATTTTTTATTTTGATTCTAAGTGGAGCGATAAATATATTTATTTTTTTTTGGGTGGGGGGGGGGGTAAAGTACAAAACAATTTACAACATTAATGTTATAGCTTGCAATTAGTACAATTAATAAAATAATAACTGCTATAATAAGTTAATTAAGTGATTTGAGAAATAAATAGTAAATTTAAAGTCCATAGTCCATACTAATTAGTAATTATATTATTATGAAATCTGGTATATACATACATTAAAGTTAACACCTTTTAGCATAAGCATTACTATATAATATGTGCAGGGCTCATGACTAGCGCTTAAAATCATCAAATTGTATCAACATTTATAAATTCATAAATCATAAAATCAAGCAAACATATTTAATCTTAAAAAAATAATGACTTAAATTAGGAAAAGTTTCTAAATTTGATTTTTACATAATTAAGTACCTACTAGACTACTAGAGGAGAGTAATACCATGCAGATTATATTAAATAATAAATATATTAAAATATATAACTGTTATATTACCACATTTATTAATAAAACATTATTTATATACTACACAGAACAGATTAACCCATAATGATGTAGGTATACCAAAATTAACAACAATTATATGTTTAATTTTATTACTTATAACCAAAACGGGACAGGAGTTATGGAGCGATGAAAGTATTCGTTTTACAATGATGCTGTTTAGAATTTGGGCAAAGAATAATAGATAATTTGATTTTACAATAATGTGTTTTTATTTTTATTTTTTTCTATATGTTAAAATTATTTCATTAAAAAAATGTTTCTTTTTTCTTGATCAGCATCTTTTTTGGTGAGAAAATGAATCTATACCTAATAGTTGATTCTTTTAGGAGGTCAAAATTGAAAATTCTCAATAGATTTCAAAAGCGTCGGGAAAACCGAAATGAATAATCATAGATACTTGAAATGTTCACCTAATGTTAATATTAGCATTTTCTATACATTATTAAATTTTCAAAATATTTTAACTCACATTTATCATTTGGCGAAATTAGTTTATCATGTCATAGTGAAAACCCAGATTATATGAAAATTATATTATTCAAATAATCTATGGTGAAAATATTTGAATAGGTATGTATTATTCAATATATATAAATCCGAGCCCTGCTTATGAATTATTCTCAATATAGTTTACGTTATGAAGATTTCCGTTATAATTTCGGTTTTATGTAGAGCAATAAGTAATAACTTGGCATTTTTAAATAAATATAGAAAACAAATATGAATGCACCCCAATAGATATAAACAATTGTATTCACAATAAACATCAATATAGAAAAAAAAATATTTAAGCCACGTCTTAACCAAGGCTGCAGTGGTTATTATAATTGATTATTTAAAATCGTATTGGAAACAATAGAATATGAAAATTGAAATGTTGGTTGAGTATAATATATTATTAGAATTAGAATTCTATCCATAATCGCCAATCTGGTTATTATTTTATATCATGTTTATGCGGGTTGCCGACCCCTGATAGGTATACAGACTACAGAGTGTAACAGAAAGACTTGACAAATTAAATAGGTAACTTTTGTTCAAATTAATATATTTATTTTTTTTAAATATAATTTAGTGATGCTTGCGTTACACGTATAATATTACATTATTTTATTTTATTTTAAAACTGATTTAATTTTTGTTTTTGAAAAATGCATACTATAGCAAATTTGTACATCCATCTGGTTTTTAGAAAAGTTAACTGTAAAAGACTGTAAAAAAAATTATCTAGTTAAGTGGTTTATTTTTTATATTTTAAAGTGTAAACATTTATTAATGTTTAAAATTAATTAAAACTTTTTTTTAATTTAAAACAATTAAATTTTGACAAGTAACTATTTAAAAATTCTCATATAAAATATTGAAACAAGTTTATACTTTTTTAATTAAAATGTGTCTTATAATAGTATATATATTTAATTGAATCAACATTTACTAAACATAAAAATACTGAGATTTTAAAAATTGTTGCGCAAAATGTGTAGCGCAAGGGTCTGTATAATTTAAACAAAAAAAAAACAAAATTCAATGAATCTTCCTTCCTTGTAATTGTCATAGCCCATAGGAACAAAAAAGAATTTCGTTAAATAGAATTTAAAAAAATTTGGTTCTAATTTGGCTGGTAGTTGGTTCTCAAAAATATTTTGTTAAACAGAAAATGTTATTAAATGCAGGATTCTCGTTATACGGATATTTCACTCTTCGCTGAAAAAAATATTGATTAGAACATAAGTTATTTAATTTGTCAAGTCTTTCTGCTGTTACACCGTGTCACCCTGTATAGCTATATTGTAAATTCTTGCTTTATTTATAATATTATACTGAGTATGTATGTTCATGGTGCAAATTAAGATAATATCTTAATCCGGAACTAGATTATATTGACTATAATGGTCTATGGTTGTAGTCTGATTATAATTTACACTTTATAGTTTATAGTGCCTTACTGGAAGTCTGGGACAGTCGCAGAACACTAGAACGTCTAGAACCCACGGGCCACGGAAAATATCACAGAACAAAATCTATAACTATTATCTTGGGCCTTGGGCTGCATCCAATATTATTAATCGGTATAACGACATAATAATCTATTTCGTCTATTCTGTGGTAGTGTGGTGGATATATTTCTTATTTTCTTTGGCAGTTTGGATAACTCTGTTCTGTGGTTTGCCGCCAAAGTGAGTAAAGTGACGGGCCATATGTTGTCACCAGAAGCGCTAGTAAGCAGTTAATACAATTTTTTGGACGAGTTGACGCGATGACCGCGTTTCCCTATCTGTGATTGGCCGATGATGTTCTACCGTATTTCAGGCATTGTAATCAATTTTCGTCTACCGTAGAATATGTACCGATTGTACCGATTGTGCCGAGTACCGACTACCGAGTACAGGTCTACAGGTCTACACATCTACAGAGTTGTCACTTCGCGTTGTCAACACTCACGCGTGATGTAGGAATTGTTTACTGTTAAGTATTTTAAAATAACTTTAACAATAATCGTGTGTGGTTTGTTTTATCGACAACCCTGTGCGGTATCGCGAAGGCAAACCTTTTGAGCGATTAGACGGTTTAAAGAATATTTTTAAATTTTACTTATGCATTATTATATGAAGTTAGAGGAACTCCACTAGTGTTTGTAATACGTTACGTTAGTTTACGGTCGGTACATAATGGTAAACGTAGCTAGTCTAGTGAACTCCATTTTGGCTGACGATGGCTACAATGGACTGTCTGATGACACCAAAAGCAAGTTTGAGCAGTATTTACGCAACCCTACCACAAGCCGCAATGAAATCGGGACAAATACTTCAAGTGGTAAGTATTTTTGATTTGTTGTTTGTCTAATGGAGAAGATAGTTTTGATTTCACGTCTGATTTGTGCACTAGAAACCAAAAACCAACCGGAAATTGATTTTGATATGCTCAACAACAGCACTAGCATTCGAGAAGCCAAGTTTTTGGAATTGCAAAAAGAAATCGAAGCAGTTAATGAACAGTTTAAAAACACGTTGAAACAAAAACATGATTTAATGTTACACAACGATTCACTATTAAAGAATTTACATGAAGCTGAAGTTCAGTAAGATGTGATAAAAATGGTTAGAATATAAGTTTATTTGTATTGATTTCTAATATTTTTTTCCAGGGAAAGAATTACTAAAATGGATGACGGAATCTTACAACTAAAAATTGATACCTTAACTGAAAGTTTATTACAATGCACAAACAAATTCTCAAATCTTCATTCAAAGTATCATAAAGAAATAAATGGATTAAAACCAGATTTAGATGAAAAAAAAGCAGAGGTAAAATCAACACGTTTTTAGAATTGTAATATGTAATTGGAAATTAATGATAAAAAATAACAGTGCTATCTACAATTTATTTTTAGAATTATAAAATGATTTGTAAAAAAAAAATTTTAATTAGTTTTTAAGTAATTCATAATATATATGTTAAAGGTTTTGGTGTTAAAGAATGATGTTAATTTGTTACAAATAAAATCTAAAAACCAAGAAGATACTATAAACATAATGAAACGTGAATTTGAAGAGTTAAGTCATATACATACTAGTGAAATGGAACAAACTAAAAAAGAGTTAACCAATAATCAAAGTTTGATGAAACATTATAAGGGTAATATTTTTTAAGTTAATGCCAAGAATTTTTACTTTAATATTTTTGTTTTTAGAATGCTATGAAAATGAACTTGAGCAAACTAAAAAACTTACGATTGATATAATGGAGAATAGAGACTATGTAAGCTCTTTGACCTCATCTTTAAATGATGTTGAAAAAACATTCTCAACACTTTCAAATGAATATCAACAATACAAAATTGACTCTGAAAATACAATCTGTGTATTAAGGAACAAGTTAAATGCTTCAGAGGAAATAGTTAAACAATTACTTCCTAGTAAGTTATTTTTATTTATCATTAACTTAATTTCCTAAAATTAAAAATTTGGGTTATAATTTGCTTTCTTGGATATTGTTACATCTATATTGAACAATTCATAATTATATGCTTCCAGAAAAGTTGTTTACCAAATATTCAACACAGTGTTAGAAACTTGTTAATACTTTTTGAATATGCATGGCAACAACTTAATTTAAAAGAGAGCTACTTATCAAATATTTTACTTTTTGATCATCCTATGAATAATCCTTGGGTTATGATGTTTAAGCACTAAAAAATGAAAAAGCGCATATGCACTAATACTCCTAAAAATGGCTAATTATACATGAAAAAAAAGTAAAACAGGCATTAAATTTGTTATGTATTAAATTAAAATAGATGTTTAAAAAATATATATATAATTACAAGTACATATAAATTACACATATATTTTTTAAGTAATTTGGACAAAATTAGATATCTAAACAAAAAATAACAATTTTAGTTTTTTTGTTGTAATTTAAAAACATTATTCTTGGGTTCTTGAAACTTTTAAAGTGTATAATAATATTTTATACACACAACAAAAATGTTAAATGTAATGTTTTTGGTAAAAAATTAATTTAATCTACTGTATTATTAATAGTAATATAAATTACTTAAATAGCAATAGTATCACAAAATTAAAAATATACTTAATAATTAGACTGAAAGAATCGTTTTTCATGTACAATAATTTTATATCATTTAATCAAATTTAATACATCCATTACAAGATCCAATTTATACCTACTGAAGAGCTGATTAGTACCCACTTGCCTAATTTTTATTATTTGATATTTATTCTATATCATTTTTGTTTATTTAAATCAGTGTTTCCCAACCTTTTTTTACTCAACGCCCCTTTTAGATTTTAAAAATCTCATACCCCCCCCCCCCCCCCAATCAATTTAATATTTTCTACATTTTTTGTTTTCGGACATTTTATAGTATTTACGAATATAACTTTTACGTACAAGCACAATAATAACGTCAAGTACCTACCTAGTACCAAATACGACTACACATAACATTGTCGAAATCGACTATTTACAGCTAATCGGAATCTATACGATAAGTCCGATAAGACAATTATTGTCACCCACCGGCTAGTACCTAAAATCTATAGTCCGATAAGATAATTATTTAGAATTTAGATGTTATTTAAGTGTCTATAAATAGTATACCTACATAATTCTGTATATTACATTTGGTATTTTAAATTAGTTTTTATTTTCAATAAATTATAAACAATAAAAACGTAAATGATAGATGAGCGAGCGCTCCCCTTAAAAATTAAAAATGCCCACGCCCACGTTGGGAATCACTGATTTAAATGAATATGTTTAGCGCTTTTCATATGCTGTTCAACAGTAAACCAAGGACCGCTAGTGACTTTAACTTCACAACTTCACATAATTTGCAATAGATAATTATTTTATCAATACATTTATTGTACTCTCCAATTGTTTTACAAAACCCTTTAATTGGGAAATACAAGAGGTTTTTTGAGGCAATTAAAATACGACAACTATTAAACAAACACTATACAGTATACATTACTGGTTTTAGAATAAACATTCTATTAAAATTAAAACATTAAACAATTTTGAATTGTACATATAACCTGTACATTTTAATGTCTTTTAAGATATAGATGATTGTTACAAATTACATTCAAAAAACTCTTTTGAACATGTTATGTAAGTAACTGTACTCCAAATAGTAATATAGACTTCCCGACAATAAATAAACAATCATTTTTATATCTATTTAAAATAAAGATAGTCAAATTTAGTAGTTCCATACTAGTTGGTTTTTTTTATTTATATAATTTGAACAAAAAACCATAAAATAAATTCAGAGTCAGTAAAAGGCCAAAATATCAGAATATATGCAAAATACAATTTTTAAATTTGAATATAGACATGAAACAAATTTCTATTTAAGAATATATGCTATAGGATAACCTAAAAAAACATGCAATATCATAAAAATTGTAACCTTAACAATAATATTGTCAAACATATTATTTAATTCTACTAGATTAGCAGAAAAAATGTCTGGACCCCTATTAAATTTACATTTTGTTCGCTTCGTTTAATTATTTTTTTTTTACATTGTGTACCTACTTATATACTAACTATGATATTTTAATCATTTAGTTAATATGGAAAAATAATTATGTTTTAGTTAATCCAAATGATTCAAACTACCTTATACAGAAAGGAACAACAATTACTGATGTTTATGCTATTTATAAGGAGACGTGTATAAGTTTACAAGATAAAACATTAGAACTTGAACACTGCAAGAGAAACTTTAATATTTTAGAAGAAGTAAATACTTAATATAAAATATATGTATTTAATTCTTGTTCAAATTATACTATTCTTTTATTTTATCAACTATTAGAATTTGTCAAATCATATTTTAATTTTATTGTCTAATAACCTAAATATTAACTAAATAATTATAAATTAAATGTATCTACTCTAATTTAAATATTACAATGTTCACTGTAGCAAATTAGGAATGCTGCGCCCGAAGTTGATCAAATGGAGAAAGATTTGATTGAATCAAATGATAAAGTTAAACAATTATGTGAAACTATTTCAAGATTGGAGTTAAAGTTAAAGGATGTTATTAATAAATTAGAGCTGTCTAATACTAAATGTGAACAGTTATCAAAAGATAACGAAAAACTTCATTGTGCTGAAGAAGATTTGAGCAAACAAGTAATATTTTAAAAATTTAGTTTTTTATTCATATCTTAATTTTGTATTTAATACTGTTAGGTATGTTTCTTATTAAGAAATAACCAATGTAATACACGTTTTGAAAATCGTAATGTTGGAATGGATATGAGTCCCCAATCAGTATGTATTAATTAACTATAATTATTAATATGAACTTTTATAATATAAAAATGTTTTTAGATTATTTCCAACAATTATGTTACTTTTGAAAACATACAAGGCTTACAAAAACAAAACAAGAAGCTACTAGAAATTGTTCGTTCTTTATCCAAAAAAAATGATGACCAAGATATAAAACTAATAAAAGATTTAAAGGCTAGTACTTAATAGTTTCCTAGAAAGATTTTAATTTAAATTATTTTTATGGCTGAGGTGTATAACCAATTAAATCAAATTGTTTTTAATAGTTGTGCCTAAAATAATTTATGTAGTGTGTTTTTTGACGTATGTTATTTATAACGTTTACGTTTCAGGATACAATTCAAACCTTGGAAGATAAATTAGAAACACAGGCATTATTAATTGAGCAACAAAAGGTTAGTTGTAAACTATTTTATTACTTCAGAATGAAACATAGTTTATAGAATAAATTCTAACAATTACACAAATATATAAATATATAATACTATAAATTACTGTATTAAACAATTTTTTGTAATATAACACAAATTAAATAAATCATTTTTAATGTGTGTTATTTTATGTTTAGGAAAAAATATCTCAAATGCAATCTTTGGCATTAAAGTCTAAGAAAACTATACAGCTAAATGAGAATGAACAAAAAAAAGTTCAAAGTCCTGTAAGTAAATTACTTTTTTTCAAACAATTAAAACTGAATAATATTTTCTTCAAAATGTTAAAAAATATATATATATATTTTTTAGATTAAAACAAAATTAGAAAATAATGATGAAGAATCTATTCAGTATGATGAAAATATAGAATATTTCTCTGTAGTTCGTGAACTTAATACTGCCAATACAACGATTCATCAACTTAAACAGAAACTTGAATCTGATAGTGTTGCTCGTAACCGGTTGGACCAACATGTACAAGAGTTAAATCTCCAAATAAATGAATTACTAAAAAAAATAAAAAACTCCAACATGAAGCATTCTGAAAATGCAGAAACCATAGACAAGTTGCACGACAAAATATTATCTTTGGAAACAGTAAGTTACTTGTAATTTCTGAAAGTGTTAATTTCTACAAAAGTTTTGTTTATTAACTATATTTGTAATTACTAGGAAAATCAAGAAGTGAAAATTGAAATAGACAAAATAAAAAGTCAATGTAACATTTTAAAAAAAGATAACGATAGTATGTATATTTCAAACATGAATTATTCTCGCGAATTGAGACAAAAAGCAGAGTTACAAAAGGAATTTGAGAAAACTTTAATTTCCCAATTAGATTCACTAATTATAAATTGGAATTTTACATTAGCGTATATTCATGAAACTGATTATGATAAAGTTAAATTCAAAGAGGAATATAAAAAATTGACTAAAACATTTAAGGTAACTTAATCAATTTTGATTTTTTTTTTTTGTATATTTTATTTAACCATAAATTTTAAAATAAATTAAAGGATGTCAGAGATACTTTACTTCTAAAACTGGAAGCTATAGATGACTTAAGTACATTTAAAGAAATGTCTCGATCCAGAACAAATTCTTTCAGTTTGTGTACAGATGAACGTTCTAACTTCCAGAGTGTTGTTAATAAGCTTGAGCATGAAGTAAAAAATCTGAAATCAAAACTTAATGAAAGTGGTAATTATTATTTACTTGTTTTAGAATATTTTATAAAATGTATCAATTATTGAATCATTATATTTTATCTTCTTTTTTTATTAACTGGCATAACTCAGAGGTTCTCAATCATAGTGTGGCTGACTTGAATTGAGGGTGCCACAAAATTATTTCAAATAACATAAAGACATAAAGCAATCAAACATATTATTCACAATTTAAAAAATATATATATATACATATGTGTCTTATTTAATGATACAGATTATGTAAAACCTAATGTGTTTTATTATATAATCTGTGGTAATACGACTAATACCTAGCTGTCTTTGCTAAAGATAACTAAAGTTCTAAAATATAAATATAAATGCACAATATACTACAATAGGGTACTTCCAGATTTTTAAAAAATACTTTAAGGTGCTATGCTTTAAAGAGGTTGAGAACCTCTGGCATAACTACTCTCCAATATTTTTTGCTACCTGTCTATTCTCTGTCTTAAACTATCTCTAGTTCCCAACCACTAAACTTTTTAAAATTTCTTATCATTCTTTTTCTACAACATTGATTCATATTTTTCTGGGTCTTCCATTAAGTCTTTCTCTTGGGATTTCCATCATACCACTGCAACTGATCTTACTATTTAATTTTCTTCTCTCCCCATTATGCGTCCTAACCATTGTAGCTTTTTTGCCTTAACAAACATTGTCATGGATGCTAACTCTATTATATTGTACAGTTCTCTATTGAATTATCTTTAAATTATATTATACACTTATAAATTGTTATTCTTTTTATTATAGACCAATTGAAAAATCAGTTAAAATCTGAATTAAATGTGACCAAACAACTTTACAAATCTTTAGAGGAAAATTTAAAAAAAATGAGTGAATATTCTTCACAATTAGAAAATGAACGTGAAATTAAAAAGAAAGAATACTTAGAAAAAGATCAACAACTAAGTCATGCGTAAGTTGTTTGATTATACATATATATTTTTCGAAATATTCCTTTATTTTGATAAATAAAAATTATCCAATTATAGTCAACTGTTTAGTAATAGGTATGTATTAATTACATTTAACTATTTTTGTGAAATTAATTAATTTAAAATTATTTATCTTACTATGCTATAAAATTAAGTGTAAACAGAATCTGTCTGTTCTGTCATTATTTATAAGCTCTTCATGAAAAATACAAAAAATATTATATTGTAATCAACAAATTCTCTACATAGAGATTTTCATTCTCTAACATAAATACTACATGTAAGTTTCCTTTCATTCAATTTGAATTAAAGATAATAATTAATAGTGTTTCGTATAAGTTATTAGCTTTGCTTAGGGCAAAAACAAGTCAAAATGTTATTGGTGTTTACTAATCACATAGTAAGTTAAATTATGCATAATTAAAAGCTGACATAGTTGCATATAGTATCATTGATTATAAATATTATTTAAAATCTATGATAGTATCTTTGAATGCGATTGTGTGTTTAAATTAACCATACAAAATGTACTTATCCAATACGCTATTCATTTAAATTTTCAAAAGTCCATGTAACATCTCTTCTTCCGTGTTTAATTAGGCTAAATATTAATAATAGATTTTTAGATTCTGAGCAGAGTGATGTATGTATTGATTTTACATGTGGGATTTTTTTTCTATTTGTCATCACCTTTTGGAACAATAATAAAAATGGTTTGATTTTCTACCTCAGCATCATTTCTGGTTGTGAATCTTGATGTTACTTCGGGGGATTAAAAGGGGCTTTCAAGAGGGTTCTCAGTTGTTTTCAAAAGCATTAGCTAAGAAAAATCTTAAATTTTTACACAAAATCAATTTTGTTTTTTTTTTTTGTATAACTTAAAAATTAATTTCTTTAGATGCTTAAATTTTCATAACATTTTCTATGACTATTTTCTATACATGTTAAAATGTATTCAAGATGTTTTGGCACTTTTTGAGCTATTTTTAGCCATGAAAAACATTAGTTTTGTTTTAGTTTTTTTCAACTATTGCATACATTTTTTTTGCTTGATCAAAAATCTTGAAAATTTAATACAAAGTTCCTCGTAAGTTTTTATTAGTGAAATTAAAAAAAAAGTTGAGCATAAATCCCACAGTTATTTTTTATGATTGCCGGAAGTTAAAAATTTGATAATATTTATCAAAATGCAAAAATTTGCAAAATATTTTTCAATTAAAAGTCCATAAAAAAAAATTTATTTTCAAAGCTAATGTTCGATTCATACTTTCCTACCTTTTTAATTATTTAATATATTTTTTTAATATTTTGTTCTAGTGTGCAAGAATTAAGTGAGTTTAACTTATCTCAAAAAGATAACATCAATAAACTACAGGGTCAATTGTTAGAGTATGAGCAGAAACATAGTACAATTTTAGAAGAACTGGAAACAGCAAAAGACAATAGTGATGAACTATTAAAAAATATTTCAAAACAAAATAATACCATATTAACACTTGAGGAAGAATTGAAAAAGTCTGTTAATGATAAAGATAGATTGGAAAAAGGCCTTAATCATAAATTAGAACATTATAAATTTAAATTGGAAGTTAGTTTTTAGAAAGCATAACAATAAAATATAACTTATTCATTATAATTTTTTTTTTGTTGACTTTCAGAGTTTAGATGCTTTAGAATTATTTAATAGAACCAAATCTGCAGAAATAGATCATTTAAAAAATCAAAAAGCTGCTTTGGAAAAGTCTATTGTAGAAATAAAAGAGATGCATGTAATACAATTAAAAAAATCAGATGATGAAATAAATTGTCTAAAAGAAACAATTGAACGCTGGAAATTTGAAAATGAACTATTATCAGAACAATTTAAAACAATAACTTTTGAACTTTTGAACCAGGAACGATTGGTAATAAAATAAACCAAACTATACTGAAAATTAAACTAATTATTTATTTTAATTGTAGAATAACAGTAAAACATCAGACAAAGACGATGATAGCTTTAACAACACTTCTTTAGGCACAAATAATATTGATAAACAGTTCATGAAAATGGCAAATTTGATCAATATTTTGAAAGATGAAAAAAAATCAATAATTTTAGAGTTAAATGATACAATTGCTGAATGCAATAAGTAATGTATTTTATTATTATTATTACTTATTTATAGATTCTAATTTTTTATATTGTATTAATTAGATTGAAGTCTGAATTACATTACAAATCTAAAGTTGTTGATGATATGCAAACCCAAATGAAAGAATTAAGACAGCTACACACATCTGGTTTAGTTACAAATAATGATCATTCTAAAATTTTAGAAAAGGTATGTATGTATTTAAGTGTAATGAATAATATTATATTATTATATATTTTATATATTATAAATACATTATTTTTTTTTAAATTTAATAAGCTGATTAAATTGTTTTTGATATAAAACATATTAATTTTAATTTTAATCTTTTTACATGTTTAGATAGAGCTGAGCAATCAAATAGTTGAAAAAAGTAAGATGTTAGAAGAAGAAAATGTACTATTATCCAGCCAACTTAAAGAATTACAAGAATTAGATGCAAAAAAAACTGCTGATATTTGTGCTTTAAAAGATGATATGTTAGGAATGCAATCTGAAATTGATCAAAAATGTGCAGAGGTACTTATTATTTTGATAATATTTTATAATGTTTTTATGTGAGAAATGAATAATTGTTAGAACTTAGTGTAATAAGATATTTTTGATCAAAGTTACTAACATACATGAGAATAAACATGACATTGATCACACGTCGTCAGTTTTTATGGAACTCATATTTATTATTTAACTACAATCATGTTCACTAGAAGATTGGTTCCCAACAATGATTATTTAATAACAATTATCAAAATCAAATGGCACACTTTTTCAAATTTTTGATTGATCATATTTTATTTTTTATACACTATGTTGCCGAGAAATAGTACAATATTAAAAATGAGAAAATCTTGGCGCTGATAATACTTGAACAGTTGAGCTCCATCTATTAGCAGCTACTCACTTTTCACAAAAAAAAAAATATATAATATACAAACCTAAATAAACGTGTTTTTCTTTGAATGCATTTTTAAACAGTTTTATTTTTTACTTAGGTTATAACTGTAACAAAGAACTTGTCAAGATGGAAAGAACGATCAAATGGTACTCATTCTGATGCTGAGTTTAAACAACTGTTAAATACATTAGAACGAGAAAAAGTCAAAATGACTACTGCTCTTGATCAATTAAAATCTATGAAATCAGATAAATCATGTCTTGAAGAATTGGTAATATGTCAAATAAATTACTTTGAACTAGCAAAATAGAAATAATTATTAACCTCGTCATAATAAAATTATTTTACTTTGCATGTTAAGTTAAAGAAACTAGAAACTGATCATTCAGAAGAAATAAATACTGCAAAACAAGAAATAATTAAATTAAAAACTAAAATAGTTGCTACCAATAAATCTATGGAGACGTTTAAAACTATTATTAAATCCTACAGACAAAAGTTATCAGATGTTGCATCAGAAATATATAAAGTTAGTATTTAAGAGTTGTATTTATTTTAATTCTAGATATTGTACTCATTTTAACATTTCTAACATTTTCTTTTAACTTTTTAGGTAAAGGTATTGGCTAGACGTTATAAACACCAAAGTGAAGAGTTGAATAATTCATTAAGTACTGAAAGAAGCTCATGGCAGACTAAATTTGATGAACTACAGCAAGGAGGAAGTAAAATATCTTTAGATCTTGATGAGCGCAAAAAACTAATAGAACAAGGGAAACAAGAACAAAAAGCTGAATGTGAATCTATCATAAATGAACACAAAGCTAAAGTTAGTATTAACTATTTTGTTTCAGTATGTTTTATAAAATAACATAACTTTAAATTATAAATTAATTAATGTATATCATAATTATTTTAAAACGAAACAATATTATATACTAATTGTTTTATTGATTTTTTACTCTTCCTAAAAAGTTTTATATGCTATATATTTTGTAGAGATTATTTTCCTCAAATGTTAATGATTACCAGGTAAATCATCAATTTAACCAATATTTTGTATGAGGCAAATTGAGGGGATTTTGTACTGGGAGAAGACAAAAAAATGTATATGGTATTTATAGATTTATAAAACGTGTATAAGTTTCAAGAGAGGTATCGGGATAGACGTTGAGGTAAAAAAAACTGAGGGTTTATGTTAAAATAATATAAGATATGTATAAAGGACAAAACAGATAATTTTATTTTATGAGTACGTATACACCAGGGTTCAGTGTTGAGCCATACCAGTTATATTTAGTAATGGACTAGATTTCAAAAGAGTAATGTGCCATGGTGGTTAATGTTTGCAGATGATGTAGTGCTAAAAATCCCGGTTGAAGCTGGAAAGGACTGGAAGAGTGGAGAGCTGTGATGTGGAAGAAAATGACCAAGGATTTAGTCAGAGTAAAACAGGCTATGGTTTATGATTTTGGAGGTAGATATTAAGGAATTTATAGGGGAAAGCATGTTATGAAGATGAAGGATGATAAAGTGTGAGAGTGTATTTGAGGAAAAAAATCAACCTCTATGGGGTTATAACTATTGACTGACCCCATATATTTGGTAGTGTGTAGTGAGATAAAATAAATTTTTTTTGATTTTCCGCTAGTCGGTGACCCTTGATCTAGAATTACTGCAACTTTTTTTGAATTGTGGCCTTACGCATATTCTACACTGACATTTTTGTTAAATATGCAAATTACTGAGACAAAATCAACGACAATTCTGAAATGGGTAGAGTACTACAATTATGTGAACTTATATGGAACGAATGTAAAATGGCACACTAAAAAAGATTTGAGAGGAAATTAAAAGCTTTTTGGTGGTTCACTCAGTTTATTGGCTGTCTAAAATCTATGCTTCTAGCATAGTCAGCTATATGTGACCTGCTCACACGTCAGAAAATCTTCTGATTTAATCGTTTAAACACCAGACGTAAAAACAAAAAGTTAAATTATCACAATTTTTTCAGAAATGAAAATAAACCTAAAGACACAAGAAAATGTTCTAAAACAAATTAAATGCCGTTGTAAAAGGTTTCCTTTAAATTATATTTCTGGTGGGTGGTATAACAACGAGCGCAAGGTATAGCTAAAAATAATAATGTGTACTAATATAAATATCTAATTTTAACTAAATACAATAATTGATATCAAACTTTCAATGATTTCCATTTAATCTTTTTATAATATATATACTAAAATCTAGCAATAGTGAAGCATTGCCAGGTCAACTAGATAATTTATATAATTTATACTAATTTAAAATTCACACAATATATTATATTTTAGATATGATAAATGTTATTTATATGTTAAAAATAGGATTTAGGATCTTAGGATTTATTTTGTGTAATTTCAGCAACAGTTGATAACTTATATTAATTGTTCATTTTTTAATTTGATTTTTCTGTATTTAATTAAATTAAACAGTTTGTGTAATTCTACATTAATATATATTTTCTTATAGGTTCTGGAAGCTGAAGCTGGTTTAAATGCTGCAAGATCTGAGGTCAAAGATACAAAAGCTAAAAGTGAAGATAAAGAAATGCGTGCTAAACAGCTTTTACAACATGTTAGAAGTAGAATTCAAAATCTTACAAAAGAACTTGATACCACTAAAAAGCAACGTGATGGCTTAATTGCCCGATTAGATCAAGCAGAAATTGGTAAGAGCCTTTTATTCATTATACAATATATTTATAATTATAATATTTGTAACTTTTTGGTTAACCTAGGTTGTATTGTATTTTTTAACATGCTAAAATAAATAAATTTAAATAATAATTTTTATGTTTATGTTAGGTGGCCAAATGCAGGAATTTCAAGTTGAAATCTCTCGTTTAGAAGCAGAAAATCGCAAATTAACTACAGAAAAAGAACAGATTACCGCAGAAAAAGATCGTTTGTCTCATGATATACAAATGTTAAATCATAGAGTTACAGCTTTAATGAGACAATTTTCAAATCAACAGGTATGTTATGTATATTGTATGCTGTAATTTATTTATTTTTCCTTTTAGTTTATGAGGTTATTCGTTTTAAAGCTTTAATTAACAACAGAATATTTATTAATATTATATTAATGGTTTTGGTTTTAAAAAAATTACAACAATTTACTTATTTTGTGTCTTATGCTTACCTGACGGAATCTTTTTGATTTAGGTGAAACCATCTACTAGTACCGGTCCTGATAAACTTGCCACTGAACCTCCTACAGCTAACATTAAACCCTTAGGACCTGCAGTTAATAAGCCACAAACTGTAATTATACTTAATATTATATTATAAAATATATTTTTTGATTAAATTAAACTAATCAATGCATTTAACTTGCATGAACTATTAACAGGTACACCAGTCTGTTACAGTTAACCCATGGCGATCTGCAGCTGCAGAAACACCTTTGGCTAGTATTAAGCCAATGACAATGCAACCTAGAAGTGTGGTAGTATTACCTACTAGTCAAACATCATCTACTTCAAGCCAGAGGTACAATTTATTATAATTACTAAAGTTCTCTTTTTATAAAAAGGTTATTATTTATAATTAAAATAATTAATATATTATTTTATTAGTTAAGTTATACTTATCTAGAAATTAAAAACAGATGTCATACTTAAATTTACACATATTATAAAAATAACATTTTAATATTTCAGTTCAATGAGTGGAACTAGTAGTAGTACAACTATTACTGTTCATCCACAACAACCACAGTCCGTTGATATCAGTAGCAGTGGAGGTAATGCTTTAGATTCTTCAGAAGCTAATAGCACAGCACAAAGCCGTCATTTAACAAGCAGTACTTTAGTACAACACGTTGAGGTACATTGTTAATTTAAAAATATATAATACAATACAATAACAATAATATTATAATATGTATGTATGTATGTATTACACATTTGATAATTTTGAATGTTTTAGGGTTCAGAATCAACACCAACTGTTTCTGATTCTAACGAGACTACTGCTGCTACACCCCCATCAATCTTACCACTTCAACAGCTGATAGGAAATGCAGCAGCTCCAAGTGTTACTGCTGTACAAGCAAGTCCAGCTATCAGTATAGCTTTAGTGGTACCTCAAGGCAGGGAGCAGGTACAAACAACTGTGTCACAACCAACTACAGTGTCTGTATCAACAGTATCTCCATCACAAAGTCAAATAGACAGGTGAAAGATATTTAATAACAAAATAAATGTATATTGAATTTCATTTAATGTAATAATGTATTTTAGATACAGTGTGCAAAATGAAAATGGTCAAGCAATGGAAAGTAGTAACAGCAATATTGCTAGTTCTTCAGCTCCAGGTCCTTCAACAGAATCAGAACCATCTGTTGTCACTGCTTGTACTAGTGGACCTAGCTGTTCCTCTCTAGACACTACAACACACTCTAACAGCACTCAAAGAAAACGTAAAGCTGATCTCCTAGTGACTTCATATGTAAGTATTAAATTACTGTTACATTCAAAAAAATATTATGCAAATCAATAATTCCATTAAAAGATTAATGCAAGTTGATAATTACTAGTTGATAATTGATAATCTTAGCTAAATGTATCATGGCTATTCCTAAGAAATAAATAACTACTTTTTAAAATTCATTTTAAGTTAATATATAGTTGAATATTACAAATTAATTTGAATTCAAAAAAGAATAAAAGCAACATTTTGTGAGAAAAATATATTTTATTTTAAAAAGATTATCGTTATTCATAGCATTGAATGGCAATTATACTGTCTCACGAGAGAACATGCCTTGCTAAAACAAAGGCATCTCCACCAAATTCTAGACAGGTGGCACACTATTGTAGCGGTGTTGCTCTTAGTTGGCAGCAGCTGATTATATTTGTTTCGTCTACTACGGTCGGTTGTTGTTGGTGACATTTAACTGGAAGGAATATGACGAACAGGTCAGTCAACAGACCTCATTCTATATGCACATATCAGGCATGTTCTTTCGTGGGACAGAGTATTTTAAGGAATTTATGTACAGTAGAACATTTTATGTTGATAGACTATTTTTACTTGATTTATTATCTATCATGTGCTCTATAGCTACACCTTAAAATTTATTTTATATTTCAGATGAAAAGATCTAAATCTTTTATGCCTAGAGAAGAAAACCGTAGAGAAATGGAATATGAAGCACCAACATCCTCTCAAAGAGATTCAGAAGTTAGCAATTCATATACTGGACCAGAGAGTAATCCACAAGATAATAATAAAGTATGTACAGTTCTAACTTTTTTTAAATTGATTAGACTCTTATAGTTACGAAGGACTAAAAATAACACTCACAAACCGATGAAAGGTGGATTAAATTTTATATGTTTAATGTGTTTATTATATTAATCATTAATATGCAAGTAAAAATATACCTATAAAATATAATAACACAAAATTTGAACAAGAATGTATTTGTCAAGCAGGTCAATGCACTTGGCATTTAAAATTTCAATTAGATGTACATTTCTTAAAATAATACTTTAAATGTTATGAATATAATATAGTTTTATATTTAAGAGAACGTTATACCTGTGTGTGTTGTCTCAGTCTTACAAGTGCTTAACATAGCAAATTTTACGCTCAGCAGATCATGTTTAGCTCCGTTAGTTTAAAAATTAAATGAATTAACTTTATATAAAAATTAAAGTAAGATTATTATCTAGAGCATCTCATGGGCTTTTTATTATATTTGAATTTTAAAGCGAGTTATGAGTATTTTAAGATAAACAATTTACAATTTTAAAATACTCATAACTAGCTTTAAAATTAAAATACAATAAAAAGCCCATGATGATAATCTTACCTTTAATTTTTATAAGAGATCAATTCACTCTGAAATTTAAACTAAAGGAGCTAAATGTGATCTTCTGAGCGTAAAATTTGCTATGTTACTCACTTGTAATACGGAGACAACACTGCGGGTATAACGTCCTCTTAATACAATTTAATATCATGATTATAGTCTGTTCACAATAAGAATAGTAGCCGGTCATAGCCACGCCCATTCTTCCTCCCGCTTGGTCAACCACTTGCTCAGCTGCAATATTAGCGACTGCAGCGCGCAGCGGCTGGCGACTGTAATCGACAGTTCGACACATAGTCGCAATTTGCAATTATGCAATTTAAGTTATTTGTGCTAGTCGGATGTCTATGATAGACTAATTGGTCGCTCTCGAGAGTGGCAGTGTCGGCGAAGCGCGCGCGTAGAGAAGCCACATGCTATGTGCCCATGCGCACAACTCGGCCGCCGACTACTATTCTTATTGTGAACGGACTATAGTTAATGAAAATAATACAATTTTACGGGCTATTTTAGTATTTTATTTAACAAACTATAAAACCAATAGATTTTTGAGCTTTTATTATAACTAAAAATTAAATATTACTTATATTTTTCATTATTATTCATGTTTTTAGGAAGTTGAAGCAAGTACAGATATGGAAGTAACAAGTGAGGCAACCCATGAAAATAATGAGGTTGACCTAACAAGCCAAGAATGTACTGCTGACACAAATAATATGAACGAAACAAATGATATTCAAAATGAAGAAACAGAACAAAGTACCTTTTCAATTTTATTTAGTATTTACAGTATATATTATTATTTTCTTTACTCTCTAAATTAAATTTTAAAGTCCCTCCCCGTTTCATACAGTTCTAAATTCCATTTATTGTACATGTTCATTCTACTAATTACAGTTACAACCATCCTACAGTTAAAATGTTGTGTCTGACCCATGTATTCAGTCATAAATTTTTCTAGCTACATTATTTTGTTTTTGAGTTTGTATTCCCACTTACCTAGTTAAGCTTATTTCTGTAATTCATTATTAATGGAACTAACACTGTATATGTATATACATATGTTATCCATGTAATGTACTATAAAATATATGGTTTCATTTTTTTTTTAGTAACCGGGGAAAATACACCAGAACATTCATCAAATGCTGAAGCCACTGCTATGGCTATTGTTGAAGAAGACTCACCAGAAATTATTCACTTTCAAGAATTTCAAAACACACCTGTTTCTTCGGCGGTAATAATTTGTTATTCTTGACATAGCTTTGATTTTTGTTCTGATCAATAATTATTGTTTTTAAAAATATATGTAGAGTTGCGAAGAGACTAAGAGTACTGGTAATGTAACATCAGATGCAGAATCAAGACCAAGACAGAATGAAAGTGATTCAACGCCAATTGAACCTCAAGCGGGTATATATATTGTATTTGTAACACTATTTACCCAGAAAGTTGATTAATTTAAAATAAAAACAACTATAATCTACTAAAATGACTAAATACTAAGTGATTTTTTTTTTTATCAAGGACCCTCAAGCGATGCTATGGACACAGTTGGAGTTTCTCAATCAACTGAAACTGCAGAAACAGACACGCTTGATTTAGGTAATTTTTGGATTTTAAGTATATTTCATTTAACTTAAATTTGATAAACTATTTTTATAAATATTTAAGTTTTTTAATAACTTAATAAATTATTACATTATTTATGAATCACAATGTATTATTTTACATTTAATTCCTTAAAAATATGTACCTTGAAATTAAAATGTTTAATTAATTATTTAGAACAAGAAACTATCGAAATTTTATCATCTGAAAATGAAGAAGAAGATGTTGAAATTAAATCAATTCATGGTACAAAAATCTAAACATATACTTGATATAAAGATTGACTTAATTCGCTTATTTCATTGTTCAGATATTGAAGAAACTCAAAATGATGATAGCCCTGATCAAGATCATGATCAGGAAATAATTTCAGTCACCTCTTCGCCCAGCAAAGATAATGAAGCTGTTCGTGAGGAATCTCCTGTTGCTGGACCAAGTGGTGTAACTAGTGATTCATCAGCAAATGAACGCAAGCCTATAACATGGAATGAATCACCTTGAAAAAAAACAATTTTTTTAAAGTTATTAGAAATGTGTGTTGGTCTGTCATACTACAAATTATATGCATATTAACCAATTTTTTTTTAATAGTCCTTTTTATATTAAGTTATAACAAAATACAAATGTTTCCCAAATTGAATTAAGGTTTTAATTAAAATATTATTATATAAATTGTAATTTACTTTTAATCTATTATTCTTGTTTTAACTAAATAAAACTAAGAAAAGACTAAAGAATATAATATTTAAGTATTATTATTAAAAACATTGTTTTTATCTTATTTTTAACTATGAATACAGTAAAGAAACTATTATAACTTCTTTACTATAATATTAATTACTTCCGAATTATATGTATTTGTTCTACAAACTACTTCATTAAATGAAAATATATGAAATTTATTGAGAATTACTGCTTTAAATGTCGTAAAATCAAAACCTACAAGACATGCATTTTTTCAGCTTCCGCCACCCAGTTCAAGAATTATTTTGGCACCTGTGACCCCTCTCAAATTTTAACTTAGAGAAGCCTCTATCTTATCTTTCTGATTTTGGCTTCCTGTGCCATCGGCTTTATGAATTTCAAAAACAATTATAAAATTTTAAAATATTCACGATTTTGACGAATTTCATCATAATTCTAACTTTAAAAGCTTATAAAAAAATATTGTGACTATGTACTTACGATATTTTTTAGATGGTACCTAAATTAAGAAATGATCAAATAAAATTATTTTTTGATCAAGCAAAAATATTTTTATACTTATTGGGGCTGGTTATTATTATGCCCCACCATATCAAATATTGAAATGACGATCCTGTGGGGGGGGGGGGCTAATATTCACATTGCCTAAGCCCAATCACCCCTAGGTAAACCTATGTGCACGCAACTACGCAAGCTCAGTTTTTAAAGCATGTGATGAATCAAAAATTAAGATTAATGACGAATAAGTATGTTCAAAGCCTCAAAGGTTCAATAAAATATAATATTTTAAATAGGTACTCAACGAGCTATTACAAATAATTTAGAATCAGTTCTAAATAAATGCAGTAGCTTGGAAATAATACTTGTATATTTATGTACGTCAATTGCCTTAAAGCGTAAAAAAAATTACATAGGTAAATAGGTAATGGAACTTACATGATGTACTCGTATTTTTTACGACTGGCTTCTGGTGAACAACGTGAGTACCAAAGATGCGTTTTAAAAGGATGCCAAACATTCCAGTCTCTTCGTCAAGACAATAAATTTTTTACTTATACGGATTTGAATAATAAATATAATTCTAAATTGTCGCTGGGACAAATTTTAGAGTTTTAAAATTTTTAAATGATACTAAAAACGTTTACTGTAATTGAAATTATTATTATATTTAGCTAATTATTTTTTATTTTTATATTTGACGAATATTTGTATGATATGGCGTACTCGTAATAAAAAATATAATGTGTTTTTATACTATTAAAACATAGATCACTCGTCCTGAATTCGCAGATCACCCCTCCGCGGTAGATCACCTGCTACACGAATGCCAAAATCTCAAGAATTTGAGTTATAGTATATAGTACACTACTACACTAGTACAGTCTATAAGTACATTTAAAAATCCCAAAAATCATATTTTGAACAACTGCAGAAAGAACCGCGGGACGTCAATATTTCCTGGCATAAACGATGAACTTTATTTTACTCCATGAACACTCAAAAATGTTTCATTCTTGTTGCTGGTATAGTGGTATACCATATTACCATTTACCATTAAATACTGTAATGTTAAGCCATCGCCGCGTGCTGTAAACAAACCCCCCTCTGTTGAGTTTCAACCTAACCTATTATACGTTAGCGGTTAACATCTCGTTGTCACAACTCGTTAGCGCGATATTCGTAAATCGTAACGTAATCGTAAATTATTATATCGTCCGATCTCCGATTTGATTCCAGCCAGCCAACGTACGCGAATTTCTCTAAGTAAGTACGCACGCCGACGGTAATTGCCATCCTTTTGTTTCTGACTTCTAGATTGATTCCAATCAAAGGCTGAAATTCGGATTTACACGTGCGAGCGGAACGCACGTGTCGGCGGTCAAGCAACAATATTGCCGGTTTACTTGCTTGTCCTGAGGTCGCGATGGCCATCGCAGGAAAATCCATCTATCCAAGAGGCGTCCAAATTTTGTTTTTCTGGCCGCCCGTTTCGCTCCGATCTCATGACCCGCTCTGGATAAAAGGCGGGTGTGTCATACCGGTGGTTGTTGTTATTGTCATGTGTACGATCAACAAAGGTCTCCGTTGAAACACAATTACTGCTGTCGTGAGGTTTCTTCTCGAAACATAAAGCTCGGTTTTCGCCTCTCGACTATCTAGTTGGTGTACCTTTTGGCTAGGGAAAAACGCCGACATCGTATGATATGATATCTTTGGATTTTTTTTGCTCCTGTAAGCAGACAGAAAACGGCGTTTTCAATCAACATCTTTGTTTAGAATCAAAATTAATTTACTCAATACAACGTGTGTGAATGCCAAAGTCGATGTGTAGGGTGTATTCTTAATTGTTTCAACAGTCACTAATTAGTGTTGCAGCAAACCAGTAAATAATATAATATTTGTCTTACATTTTAGAATGGACGACCAGAGCATCACGTTAGATGTTAACCCTAAAGCATATCCTTTGGCTGATCAACAGATGACCACAAAAATTTTGAACTTGGTTCAACAAGCAATGAACTATAAACAATTACGTAAAGGAGCAAATGAAGGTTAATATTGTCATAAGTGTATATATTATTTGATAATATGCTAAATGTCCATGTTATGGTTTTCAGCCACTAAAACCCTAAACAGAGGAATTTCGGAATTCATAGTTTGTGCAGCAGATGCAGAACCTTTAGAAATTTTGTTACATTTGCCATTGTTATGTGAAGACAAAAATGTGCCGTATGTTTTTATTAGATCAAAACAAGGTTTGTATTGTGATTTGTGAATTAATCATGTGTATTGTATTTATCACATTAATACAATTTTACTTTTTACAGCATTAGGCCGAGCATGTGGTGTTTCAAGGCCAGTCATAGCGTGCTCAATTACCACTGATGAAGGTTCACAATTACGACCACAAATACAACAAGTTCAGACTGAAATTGAAAGACTATTGGTTTAATTTTGTACACATTTTTACATTTATAATACTGAATTGGAAATATTAATAATAATACTACATCATTCAAATGTTATAAGTATGTTATTATTTTGTAATCATTACGTTTATCAATATGATTTATTAATTAAATACATTTCCTTCTAAAAGATTTTTACTTTACATTAAGTGATTTTACAAAAATGAAATTATATTGATAACTTATAAAATTAAAATTCCTTTCCCGATAACTCATTAAATACACTATATACCTACAATATAACATGTGTTTTTCTAATTTTTTTTTTTGTTCATCAAATGTAATGTTTTTAAATTTATTACATTATTGAAAACCACCATAATCAACCTAAAATTACAAAAATTATCTTTCAATTACTGATGGAAAAATAATAATATTTCAATTGGAGTTAAATATTGTGGATATTGATTTGTGGGTACTGTATAAAACTAAGCAAAATTATACAGTATCAGTTTGTATCAGTCGGACAATATATACTATCCTAGTGTTCAGGATAACGCAATGGTGCAATTGCAACCCCTATTATTATGTAGCAGGTGCAAATATATGCTTTGCACCTGTTGAAGCTAAACTAAATTCCTTTTCAAATATAATATTATTTGATCTTTATGTTGAATTGTTTTTAAATGTGATTATGTACGTTCTTATGTAATATTTATGACTAAGCTAGTTAACCATTTAAAGTTGAATTTATTTGTTTTAATGGAATGTTTCCTGCTGAGTTACCTATGATATGTTTACTCAACATATATGATGACAATTAATAAAGTAAATTCAGTAATATTTAGTCGAAAGTGACCACAATTTAATAATCATATTAGTCCTTGTTAGTTGTTACTATATTAAAACTTATTTTATATGTAAATCTATGCTCAATAGATTGTGCAATCTGCACAAAAAAAAACAAATTCTATAGTTAAACTAGGCGTCAGTTGTCTACTAAAATATCGCCATAACCAATTAAACTGTTGACAGTGTATAGACAAATTTAAAATTATTTATTATTACTTTTGTTTAGTATGTTGTATGTTAGAAGAAAATACTTTCTAATTGTATGTATTTATTCTATTTCAAAAGGAGAAAATATTTTTCTAAAATTAAATTAAAATATATTAATATGCTATTAGCTTTATAATGATTGGACACATAATAAATTATAATAAAGATAAATCTTTACTAGTTCACTATATATTATAGAAAAAAAATCTATTCAAACATTGTAGTTAAATGTTTGATTTAGATTAGTATTATCAAACTCTTATAGTCCCCAATGGAAGGACTACATAGGTAGTTTGAATGTGTATTAAAACATGTTCAAACTTACCATAGGTGCAACTAGACCTAAATTTTAGGAGGTGCTATAATTATATATACCTATCTCACTAACCTGTGTGCTCACAAAGTAAATAATTTTCTTCTTATGATAATATAATATTTATATACATAATATTTTACAACATATAACAACTATAATTATATAATTTAAATTAATTTCAAAACTATTTTTCTTGTTTTTGTGCTGTACTTATTCAACACTAATTCTATTTTCATGTTGTATGCAAGTATGTAACATCCCTTTAAAATTTAAATATTTAAAATAGATCTTAACCAATTATTAATTTGTTGCATACTTGGAAAATTGCTTTCACATGTTACAGAACTTATTGGACTTGTAACTCCAATTTTAACTAACTTGTTAAAGTTAGGAAAATCCTCTTTTTAAAAATTTTTTTTAAATAAAAACGTCAATTACAAAAAAAATCTTATTTAAAATAAAGTAACCGTTGTTTTCTAACATTATTTTTGGTGGCCACAGGAGCCAAGGGGTGGTAAAATAGAGCTGAAGATGCTTCAGCATCTCCCTAGTTGTGCCTATGAGTCCACTACTCTAATATAATTTTATAGTAGTTTATATAATTATATAGTATGTACTAGTCAAACATTTGTCATCAAAATGTCTATACCACAGAAAACCTATTGAATTGTGATGTATTTGCATTAGTTCAGCCAATCACTGATTTTTAACAAATGTATGATACATAACCTATACTACGACCCACAAGAGTCCGACAGTAAACACTTGTCCGTTGCTGCGCATTGTCTATAGTGTCAGTAGTGAGAATAGAACTATGGTGGGAGAAAATCCGGCTTGCAAGAGTCACGTCGGATGCGCGGTTTACGATCGGACTCTCGAGGGCCTGGAGTATAGTTTCAAAAGATCATGATATAAAACATATCCTTAAATTGAATATTTAAAAAAAGTAAAATAAAAATAACTATATTATTTAACTGTAGATAGTAATAAATTTCTAATTATTTATACATACTTGATTATGAAATAAATTGAAAAAACAAAAAATTCATTAGCTTATAAGTCATATTTATAACCAGGCTTGTCTTAAATTATGATCCTAGGTCAATCTCTGGCCTTCGTTAATGTTAGAAATTATTAAAAAAGATTAAAAACAAAATTTTTTATTTAATTTATACATATAAACTTTTTTCTTACATTTATAATTTTCAGAAATAATTTTTTTATTACTATCATTTATTTTACTTTTGAGTCTAAATAGTTTAGAAGTTTTTCTTCACGGACTTTTTTCTTTTCTTCTCTGACTTTTTTCTTCTCTTCTTTTTCCCTCTTGACCAGCATTTCTTTAAATCTGTCATCTTTTGGATCTATCTTATAACCAAAATGTTTTTTCACTTCTTCAATGAGTTTTTCTTTCTTATCTTTAGCTTGTTGGGCCTCAAATAATTTTTTTGCTGACTTTTCTTTGACTTCCTTTAACCAACCGTTTAATTTTTTCATATTTTCATCAATTCTTTGCTGATTCATTTGAATTTCTTGACGTTCACTTTCTAAAACCTTTAATGCATTTTGTTGCATCTCTTGAATGGTCAATGGATAGGCTAAACTTTCATACTCTCTTATGTCCTCCAAGTCTTCGGCTGTTGGCCATGCCAAACCAGGGTTAACATTACTGGCATCACCATACCGGCCATACATTTTTCTTTTGTATTTTACTGTGTTGTGGTATCTATGCACAGGCTTGTCATAAGGTAGTCGACCATTCACCATATTTCGATGTCCATGGTTCAAGCGTGATTTGTCACAAATTACATTCACCTCCTGTTCTGACAACATTTTTTCCGGGATGGCTGTGACAACATCGACGTCTTGTAATTCATTTTTAATGGATGCATTTCGCGCTAAAAAACACTGAACAATCGGTACTTTAACAATTTTACCAGCATAACTAAATCCTTTAAACGATATGATTGACATTATAAATAATAAACAACAATTTAAGATATACTTAGGCTACCTTAAATGTAAATCCTAATTTCTTAAAACGCGTGTGAAACAATATTATACTAAATAGTAAATTTTCACGTCTTGCCCGGTCTGAAACTCTGAAATGTCTGATACTGTGATTTGTCGTAAAAGTAATAGATGATAGTATCACAGAACAAATTTTTGTTCTGTGATAGTATATCAATATTGATAAATGCCACAAGACCGTGATAAGTGCTAAAGATATAATCACAGAACAATATTATAATATGATAATATACCAAGATTTCCCGCATAAATTTAAATAATATTATAATGATTATTAATTGTACACAATTATTGGTCCTAAAATTTTAGATTCTGAGCTGAGCGATTTTACAACGATATGTATACATTTTGACTCTTTTTGAGCTATTTGTAGACATTTTCCATTTCAATTTTTTTTTTCTATAAAATATTGATTAGATTTGGCTACAACAAATATTTGACTAAAATAATATTTATAATGTATGAATTATGTAGGTAACTTTATATTTTACTTGATTTCATACTTTTCAATACAAACATCTTACATCACCTGTATAAAAAACATCTTGGTACCTAATTTATATTACAGTTATTTTCGTTAAAAGTATCCTGTTTTTTGACTATTACTTATTAGACCAAATTAAAGTGGAGATAAATTGCTAGTCAAAACATACAAATATATATAGCCATATCTGCAGAAAGGTAAATCAAACGTTCAAACAAATAAATTAGATGTTTTTATATTTACACCAGATCAGTTTTTGTCAGAAATATATCGAATAGAAAATATCTTTTCTGAAAATTTACAAATCCCTATAAAATGTAATGATGATAATATACAAGAAATATACAAAATAGTGCATATACTTAGACCTCCATCCAATGAACAATAGAATAATATTTTCAATAAAAATGCCACTATGTATTACCGAAATTTTCAAATTATACTACATTCCACCAATATACGTCCACGATGTATGAATGTACGTTTCTACAATATATTATGGTAACCATCATTTTTCAAAAATAATTAGTATTTTGTATGTGAAAAGCCTACTACAATACAATAATTTGTAATAATCGATCTTTTATTCATAAACTAACATTATACAGTTCTGGTAAATTATTTCTGAAAGCTGGGTGACAGCTCATACGACTAAAAGTGTAATAATAACAGAGCAAACGGTAGAATCTTCATTTGCAACACTACCTTTAGAGTTAAGTACTTTAAATGATTCATGTTGCAATATTATACTTAATCAACGCTATCCAAAACCAATTCATTAAATGAAATTAAAAATTAAAAATTCGACAAAGAATCGTTTAATGAAATCAATTCAAAATTAAATACTCAAAAAAAATTACTAAATTCAATGTTATTAAATAAGACTTATGAATTAATATATACAAACAAATATTTAATTATTATTATAGTTGTTATAATATTATACGTCAGTATAAAATTCTGTATAAAAAAAAAAGAGCGCAGCTTTAGAAAATATAAATTTAGGTTATTTTCCTGTGGCACCAAAACAATCACAACCTAACAACCACAACTTAAACTAACCTAACAATTAACTTAACTTTATAATTTAAAACTACATATTATTATACATTTATACATGTAAATGTTTAAGTCTCTTAATACATTTATATTTATTCATATTAAATACCTAATTATATTTTAAAGAATACATACTTTCTAAGCGCATTTGTTAAATATAAGTTTTTGAAATTTAAATTATGATTTATGTGTATTTACTATTTAATGTATAGATATTTAATGCATTTCATATTTTAATATTTATATACTAATTTATAGATATTTGAACAATTAATAATTATGTTATAATCATAGCCGTATAGCTGGAACAAATTTTCGGGGGTGGTTTTAAGCTAAAAAAATTGTGTTTTGATTAAAACAGAGATTGAAATAGTTATTTTACCTACTACAACATAATATAACCCGAACAAATTTCGGGGGGGGGGGTTGAACCCCCCCCCCCCCAGATACAGCCTTGGTTATAATTATTTAGTAATTTAAAAATTTTAATGTGACATTTCGTTTGTAATAATTATATATCCATAATTTGTGTATAATATATTATTATAATGTATTAATGTATACCTGCAATACATGTTATAACATTTGATTAAATTTTGTTTTTTTTCTTGCAATAATTATTTCGATATCATAATTGTTATTTTAATTATTGTTATAATAATTAAAACGATTATACTATATTATTGACATTTTATTTGTACAAATTTTATATTTGTATATACAATATATTTTAATGTAAGTACAATAAATGTTATAACATTTGATTTTTTTTTTATATAATTATTCCGATATCGTTCTTGATATTTTAATTAGTATTTTTTTCATTGTCAAATAGTTGAAAACAAAAATTGTAATAGGTAACTAAAATATACTTCCTATATGGCTATATTACCAACCAATATTACGTTATGATTAAATAAGTTTTCCTGGAAGATTACCTAATATTCTATAATATTTAAAATTTTGAATGTTACATTGTAATCGTATGTATTTCACCAATTTTTAACAACTTTACTAAGATATTTGAAATTTAAAATGTTTGTAAAATACGGTATTCAATAGTCATTACTCATTAGTCAGGTACTCAGGTATACGACGAGTTCAATAATTGAATAATAGGAAAATATAAAACAATATTCATTATTATTTTATGATCCTGTTTTTTCTTTTAGCTTTTTCCATTTATTATTTTTGGCTATTTTTAGAGTAATATGTTTTGATAGTTTTTAAGGGATTTATTTCTTATACTAATGATTTTTGTTTTTTTAATGCATTTTAAATTCATTAAAATACATTTTGTTTGTATACATAGATTAAATTTTTCCCACTGATCCCCCTAATGATGGCCTGACCTAACTCATATATACATAAGAATACGCCACTGATCTCAAATCAAATATTTTATTCTTAAATACCTATAATATGAGTATAAACGATTGTTATTTTTGTATCAACTATTTGAAATTCTGTTTGAAAAAAAATCATAAAATTACTGAATGATTTAATGTGTTGTAGTATATGTAGGTCATTTACAAAATCACAAAATGGTTACACAGGTACTACCCATATAATCAAATAGGTACTTATTCAAGTCAATCTTACAAAAAATCTTGAAGAGACTCGAAGATTCTTTTGTAATATACTTATGACTTAAAATAATTGCGTACTGATTTAAATTAAACATTTTTATAAAAAATCAAATTCATAATTTTATAGAAAAATGTTCTACAATTTAAAAAAAAAAAAAATTAAAATCATACTTTTTCCAGTTGAAGTATAACAACTTTACGATACGTGTTTTTATATGTGTAAAACTCGGTGTCACAAATACGAATATAATTAAAATTAAATATTATTCATCGCGAAAATAATTATTTTCTCATCGGGGGGTATAGGTATTTTCAAATTTTTTGTGGGAAGGTTTTAATATTAAAAATACATAATATAAATTAATATTCTCTTTCTCTATAGTCTATACCTATACGTAGCAAGTTATTTATGACTTTTAACCTTTTTTTTTCTTTCTGGTGGGGGGGGGGGGTCGAGACTCAGGACCTCCCCCCATAAATACGCCACTATGGGTATTTATAAACGGCAATGCACGGCTACGATAGAAAACCGGTTTTGAACTTTGGTGCAGTACTGTCGTTATCGCTCGCGGGGTGGTGATGGTGGTATGAACACCGTGTATCGAAGGCTGCCGCTGGTTACGGGCGCAGCACATGTCGAACGTAATTAAACATTTTTTTTTACCGAAAAACATGGTTTCGTAATTCCAGTAATACGGCTTATTGAAGCGGTTTAGAGTAAAAATACCTACTATAAAAATTGTAGAGGAGAATTTCATCTAGAAACATAAGAAGCCCAATTTTTGATATCGTATTCCAATCGTTCAATATTGCATGGTAAATTATCAAGTTTTTTTAACTTTTTATCGATTGTTTATTTCAACTAATTAATAAAAATATCGAAAATCAGGCTTCTAAAGTTTCTAGATAAAATTCTCCTCTACAATTTTTATAATAAGTATTTTTACTCTAAACCACTTCAATAAGCCGTATTACTGGAATTACGAAACCATGTTTTTATGACGTATTTTGTTCACAATTATTGTACCCTCTTAACAAAATAAAACTAGAAATCGTTAATAAATCTAAAGAATAATAAAACATATTTTAGGATATGTATGATGATCATTGATCATCATCTCATGACCTCAGGCAAAGAAGGCTAGTACTGATGATTCTAAAATGATGGCATCAAAATTTATAACAAAAAACTATAAAAAAAAAGCACATTTAAAGATATTTATAAAATCATAATTTGAACACATCAAAGTCACCAACCCCGAATGTTTAAGTAAAAAGTTATATGAAAAAACCGATGTTACATTAACATTTTAAAAATTAATTAAAATGCAATTTTTTACTAGGACAAAGAAATGCAATGTACATTTTCAGTGTCCTGAAGTATTGATTATTGATGTATCTACGTTTTTTTTTATTACAACTGAAAAAATAAAAATTAATTATAAGTGACGTTATATTCAACATAATTTTTTTGTTGTTTTCAAAATGACTATGAATTATGATGGTTGGCCGTTATGGCCTATGTGAGGACGTTGGGTTTTGTCTTCTCACAAAAGTGAAAATAAAGAAATAAAGAATATGTATCAAACATGACTCAACATTCAAGAATAAAAAATGCAGGTATTATGGCAGACAAGATGTTACGATAAAAATGTTTGAACAATTTCCAGATTCTCAAATTTAAGTTTGTATTTTCCATTACTTACAGTCAATCGTAAATGTCCCGCCAAATAACATGTGAAAAATTAAAATAAACTCCGATAATAAGGAAAAAGTATTTTAAAACCTAAATGGACTAAATGTATTAATTTTTATAGTAGAAGAAAGAATGTTGTGTTTACAAAATCATTTAAAGTATATAGTATTTGCAAAAAATGAAACAAACTATATGATGAAATCCATACAAAACTTGAAGATAAAAATTATTAAAACGATTAATGCAACAAAAATTTGTATGATATTCGAACAGAATAGGTAGTTTATTTTCAATAAAAATGCATGTCTCTAGACTCTAAGTATAATTTTTACTTTATATTAATATTGTCATGTTTAAGATTAGGTTTCAGTTATCTATGTATACTTGTTGCTTTATTGTTTTTGGAAATCTTACAAATAACCAACTTGAGACTATAAATCAAAAAATTACCCAAGGTAGCAAGGTATTTCAAATTGCCTGGACTTATTAACTATAGGTAATAGGTCTATGTCTAGACTAGATTAATTATTTCAAGTTATATATAAAAAAAACACAATAGTATAACATTTTTATCTAGGTAGGTACTCATAATTCATATGACAATTGACAATTATTAAAATGTATCATAATTCATAATGGTATAAGTATAATATAATAGGAAGTGTTTTAGTGTTGACACCTTTATGATATTATATCCACTTTATTGGGCCCATCCTATTATCCAATGTTAGCAGAACGTGCTTGCAGAAGGAGCGTAGACCGTTTTGGCGAATCACCCCAAATAGTGGTCTGTTAGGGAGAATAGAATATTTATATACCGTTTTGCCGAGTGTTTATTCCACCAAAAATACCGTTTGGCGAATAAGTAAGAATAGGTTTTTATATGTAAATTAATTTATATAGTGAAAACTTAACATTAAAAAAATATTGGTACTACCTACTTGGTATACCTTGTAAAATAAATATCACAGTAATATTGTAATATCCAGTCAACATTTAATCAAAGTCACCTAGTTTGTAACCTCACACAGGTAATCTTGCCCAAACGGTATATAAATGATAGTCGCCCAATCATAAGCGTTTTAAGTATATAAATACTGACCAAAATTCATCAAAATATCGAAAATATGAAAATTATTTTGTAGTTAAAAATTTCAAAAATATTCAATTTTCATAGCTAAGAATTTAAATTTTAAAACAAGATTTCTCGTAAGTACTTAATATTGTAACCAACAAATCTTAAAAATATATTACCATGGTTAGTTTTTATACACATTTTAAGTTCAAATGTGAACATCTAAATATCAAAAATTTGCAAATTATTTTGTAGTTAAAAATTTCTAAAATATTCAAATTTCATATCTTAGGACTGAAATTTTAAAATAAGGTTTCTCGTACGTAGTTAGTAGTGTAATCAAAAAATCTAAAAGATATATTAGCATGGTTGTTTTTTATAGACATTTTAAGTTCAAATTTGGAATTGGAAGAAATTAGATATTTAAATGAAGAATAACGATGTTAGTTATGTCGTTGCAATTTAAAAATGTTTGTAATTTAAAATATTTTTCGTGGTACTTGAAATTTTTAAAGTATACCTATTAGGTAGTATATTTTATACACTCAATGACATTTTCAAATGTTTTCGGTAAAAATTAATTTAACATATACTGTATAATAATAGTAAAATAAATTACTTTAATATCAATAATATCATAAAATATACTTAGTAACGCGTAGGTTGACCGTCTTCGATCAGAATCGTTTTTCGTATACATAATACAATAATACATATACATTGATATTTGATCATTGAATTCAAATGTAATACCTACATATATTACAGTGACCCACTCGAGTACTCGACACCTATGTATACGGTATACCGTATAGCAAAACGGTACCCACTGGCCGACCTTTTTTAACATAGGTAAACGTTTAAATTTAATGATAAACATATTGAAAAAATAATTCGATACTTATTACAGTTGAAGTTATTTTAATACTGTTACTTAAATATGTAATTTACAACTTAAAGCTTATCTGTTATTGTATTGTATATTACAAGTACCTACCTTAATGCTTAATGACTTAGTACCTATACAGCTATACACTATTAAAATATAATAAAAAATGGTGTAAAACAGAAACAGAAATAAACATTTATCAGCTTTTAGTAGATAGTTATATCTTATATCTTATATTATATCATATGAACACTATGGTAGGTACCAATTAATAAATATATATAATACACTATACACCATATGAGTACCTATATGTATTACATACAAATATAGTTATATAATATTATAATATTATACATGACCCAATAATATTATTATGTTTGTTAAAAATTGTCTGTAGCCAAGATGAAAAAAATAGGTTAATACAATTTAAGAATGTTTTGTTTGGTAATAATAAGCAGAGCTAAAAATACTTTTAAGCTGTTTGCATAAAACAAATGTAATAAAATTCTAAAATATTATATATTGTGCCTATAAATTAAAATAAGAACAACTTTTTGTATTTGGTCGTCTGGGAGAGTATAGAGACTAGAAATACTTATACTAAATACTAGGTAGGTATATGTACAATATTTATTATTATTTATTAGGGATGGGTTATGGGTACGACCAATTACAATGTACGATGTACCTAGCTACACCATTGATGAATTCTAAAATACTTGTAAGTTGTAATTATTAATCTGTATAATAATTAGGAAAGTATCTAATTAAAATAATCCATAAATTATCACTATATATTCATATTTAATTTTATGCGTACAATATAAGCAATTAGGTTTAGGACGTTTAGGTATATATAGTTATAGGCAGATCGATCATACATGATCGTTGACCATTTCGTCATTACCATATATATTGATATTGATTGTCGATTGACAATTATTATACATATTATTTTAGAATAGGTACTATAACTTCTAATCTTCACAATTTCACATAGTCATTCTTAAGAAGTTACAGTAAGTATTTAAACTTTAAAGTAGATATAGGTATGGTCGTATGGGCTGTATCAATATATTATATATCATAATGATATAATCAAGCATTCAAGCGGAAAATGATATCACCTATACACAATATACCTAATATAGGTATCCACATTTATGATTTATATTTAAACAATATATCTTTCATAATTTTTTTAATGCTTTAATAACAACTTATGAGGAATCTTGTAGTAAATTTCCAAACTTTTTGACTCAGCGAACAGTTTTAATCAAAATTTGTAGAAAAAAAAATAAAAAATATTGAAAACTTCAAAAGTCTACAAAAATTATCTCAAAAAGATACAAAATATTTTGAAAATTGTATAATGTATAGAAGATAATAAAATAGAAATTTGGTGAATTAAATATGGTTATTTATTTTTGTATTACAACAAAATAAGAAAATTGTTCGACGAGAAATCGTTATTTTACGTGTAATATCAAAAGTCGTAAAAATTTTCAAATTTTCGCATTTGATGATTTTTGTTAAAAATTCAAAGTTTATACCGATTATAAAAAAATATTGTCACTGTATTTTTGATATTTAAATGTTAGGTGAAAAAAATATGAGGAACAGTGTATACAATTTTCAAACTTTTTGATCGAATCAAAATATTTTTATCTACATTTAATGAAAAAAAACTAAAATTGTAAATGTCTATAAATAGCGTCTCTGCTTGTAATTTCCCTCTCCAGCACAAGTTGGTGTGGTTTTGGGGTGTCATTCGTCTCATTTATTATTTTAGTAAAGCTAATCAAGATAGCAAAGCATGCTGCCTGCATTCTTCTATTATTTATTAAAAAACTCCAAGTTATTAAAAAATATTTTCTCCGGTGGTCTCTGATTTTTAGGATGTTTGGCCAAGGATCTAGCTTCGTTTTGGTATGTTTCTAGAAAACATAACACATCGAATTTGTATTTTTCACATAATCTAACGTGGATTAAGGATTTACTTATAAAAATAGTATAAAAAAAACTTCGATATTTTATGTTATGATAGTTATTGCAGAAGAAGAGTGTTCTAAAAAGGACCATTTTTAATTTGAATATAAAAACATATTCTATCACTGATTTTGTAATGATTGCGGTTGGCGGAATGCTAACTGATGGTTAACAAACGTTGTTCTAGGATGCGCCCGATTGTTAATTATACAATCAAAATCTTCACAGAGACTCTTTATATGCCATCCAAGTTAGGGCTCGGAAGTTGTAAGAGCCGAAAAAGACAAAATATGCCCAAAATAAATATCAAAATATGCATTAAAAATGTAAAAATGTTCAATTTTTTAACTAGCCATTGTATATAGTTCAGATTTCTAGCTATAAATTGAGAGCATACAGAACATAATATTATGCATATTATGCAGTTCCTACAACTTCCGAGCTCTAATAATGATTAACATGAACAATGAAAACATTAAGTGTACTTATTAATCATATATTTATTATTTTAATGACAAACTATTGATTACATAAAAAGCATACAGAAAAATAATATTCACAATCAAGAATAAAGCTTTTGAAAAAATATACCTAAATGTATAGTAACTTTCAATGAATCAGAGCTTATCATACAGGATATGCCATATGGAGGGGGTAAAATAAAAATGTCTTCCTATAAAATGTCAGGGAGCAACCCCGCATATGTAAGCACCTACTCATTGATTAATGATTAGTTGAAAAACGACTCAACAGGAAACCCTTCAGACTAGCCACCAGCTATAGGAGCAGCGAAAACGTTGCAAAAGCTGACACGCTGTGATAGGCGTTGATTATGAGTACTGGCTATACTCTGTCCAGCGAGAGAGCGCATCTAGGCGGCGACCAAAACTCGTATTTTTTCGAGCATCCCCAGCCCGAGCGTCACCTGTCCTATGCCATCGTATTCCACCGTCGTTGTCGTCGTCACCGTGGAATTCACAGTATTGTGGGGAAAATTAGACCTCGAGACGACGGAGCCCCGTCATTTGGATGCGTTATCTCACTGGACAGATTATAGCTTTCATAAAGCTGTCCCCAATAAAATTTCGGACGATGCCTTACACCTTCATGTTTACAGTCCCCTTTCATTGAAAGAACTCAAAGAAGTTAATGTCTCACGCGAAAGGGAAACCTAGCCTAGACCGTCTCGACACCCCAATGATGTGCTGTCTGTGATCACCACATGACAAAACACTTGAGATTTAAATTCAGTGTTGTCACTAGTTAACCTTTCTCGTGTAAGGTGGCGTCGGCTTGTTATACTTCACAAGAGTCCCGACAAGCCAATTAGGTACACTATTTCATTTTTGGCCCTTGTGCTCATGCTATGACGCGGAAACTTCTAAAGCATATCCTCTTGCAGAGACTCTACTGCTGGTGCATCAGCATGATGACTGAGGTTGTGTTTGTGTTATGCTCATTCATAAGTTTGCATATACACTGACCCTGACCGCTGACCTGTCAGTGAAACGTTTCACTATGTCTCTCAAAAGAAGCATGATAGGCACCTACTTGTAGGTCGTCCTTGACTTTCCCCTGACCTATATAATATTATATCCACTCGTACATAGATCCTTTGTACGGACTATGGCTTTACATCATTCTACACCGACATCTACGAGTAGACAATATAGTCACAATATATGGAAATGTCGAGTTGGGTACCTAAAAATCGGGCGTAAGGGCGTTATAATATAGTCTCCACTATTTGAAATTAAGTTTAAACACCCAGGCAAGTATTTATGCTTTTTTTATATGAGATGGGGCCATGGGGGAGTGAATTTATAAATGTAATATTAGTTTTTATATTTTATTATATTAATTACCTAATTAAAACTATTATCATATAATATATTGAAAATAACAAATACATTTTTCTTATGTATTTATTTCGTTATTACTTAAATAGAAAAGATGGATTCTGGTATAACTTCATTAAATAATAGAGTATATAACTGTATAAGACAAAATAATTAAGTATTACGCCACTATTACCTATTAATAATTATTATAGGCTAATAGGCTATAATAATATTGTGTTGGTTTAAAAATCGAGTAGACCATTTCCGAGGAACAACGTTGCAGCTGATATCAGTCATCAGCTGCTGCGAACCGAACCAATCAAAATTGTTGCAAGGACGACCGGAACCCTACTTACTATTCGGCTGTGCGCGAGAGGCCGAGAGCCGTGAATTCTTATCAGTGTGACAGTGTCCATTCCGCTTTCATATTTGTAATTTCGGTCCGTCGTGATTTTTTATTTTTTTACATTCGTCTTAAATATAATATTTTTTTTTTCGTCCGCGGATCGGGATCGTTGTTTTTTTTCCCATACTTTGCGCTTTTACCCGTCGTCGTGTTCTGTAACAATAGTATTATTGTCTGTCTATCGTACGACGGAGCCCCCGACTTTAATGATAATCGCGATTTGCGGGCGCTTCTCCGTGAGTTGAGCCGACGGAATTCGCGGTGCCGTGATGTAATCGCGACGGCAATCGAACGAGATTCACACTATAGAAACGCCGTAACAATTTCATTCAGAAAACAATAATAATCGTCCAACATCGCCCGTTTTCCAATCATGTGCTCAAAACCGTCGCTACTGCTGTTACTATGGAGTAGTGCAATGTTAACGTTGGTGCTTCCTGCATTCTGTGAATCTAGTTTTAATTCGGCCAAAGTCCGGGTCACGGAACCGACTGATTCTGGTTAGTAAACTGTACCTACGATATTACACAATCGGAAAAACAGTGTATTATGAATTACCTATGCGCTTTTGTTGTTTATTATTTTGTTATCTAATGTACCTCTACTGTATTGTTAAGAAATACTTTTTCACTGCTTGAATAGGTTTAGTAATGCCTACATAGTATAAACTTAGTAATCAACTGTTGAAAAATATTGTAAAACTTCTTTTTTTTAAATTTTGCTCTGTACAATAGAGATAAAATGAAATCCTACTTAAATAATATCACCTAACTATCAAACATATGTACTTGGCAAATTTTAATTTTTTCATTCAAATTATTTAGACTTGTTTTACTTTGATCTGGAATTTGATCATATTCTCTCCTTTTTTTTTCTGCAATCATTACAATTTAATATAGTATGTTAAATATTTAATTACCTAGATAAATACCAGACCACAATTAGGAGTAGTAAAATTACACAATTTCTTGCCCGCCCAGATAAACAATTGTTTGGAATATGTATATTTTACATGTTTATTTTTAAATTATAGATAAGTAACAGTATTAAAAAAACTTAATTTTCATTGATGTTGTTTAAGTACATTACCTAAGTGCTTAATTTTTGTATACATTAAAATATCTAGATATCCTCAAACATATAAAATACCCAATAGGTAAATTTAAATATTGAGATTAATATACATAAAGTTTGTATTTATTTGGTATTTACTTACTTCTACTTCGTCACTTTGAATAATACTGAGTTTCTACCTAATTTACTTTAGGTTTAACACAGTTATTAAAAAAGTTCCTATTTTTAAAATTATTATTGAATTAATATATAGATATTTAATTTTAAAACTAGGATTAGCGATCAATTTGAAAAAAAAATGTTTCCAATAAATTATGTTGTATTGTATACTTATCTCATTCACTCATTGTATTGCCTTCCAAAAGATATAATTTAATTATAAAAAAAAACCAGATTACCAGATACATGGGTATAATGTTCCACACACATATTTCCTTTTAAATATTCTTAACTGTTTAACTTACTTATTATTTAACCATATGAATTAGATATTTTAACCTAATAAAAATAATTAAATTATCTAAAAACTTCAGTGTGGACCTGTATTTAATTACAACAATATAATAATGATTTAAATATATCTATTCATCTTGTATATTTTCTATTAATACAACTGTTAGTTTCATTTAGATTATATAGTTTCTATAATTAAATAGGTACTTTACATTTTTTTATTTTTTTTTAAACATTTATTTAAATATTTAAATTAGGTACCTACCTAATTCTTGAAAAATTATATTTCTTCTTAAAATCGAAAATGTGAAAAATATTTCTGTGTTTAGATAAAAAATTGTTTATTATGATTTAATGAATTATTATGTTTCTTGTTTTTTTAATTTATGATATTTACTCTTAACTATTAAAATTTAATTCAAGAATAATGTTTATTTAGGATTGCTTAGTAGGTAATTATAGATAAGTAATGAGTTTAAAATAATGTATTTACTCGTGTGTTTCTTAATATCAATGCACTTTACATTTAATATTATTTCTTGGTACCTACATTTAATTTTGTAAATTGTTTTTTATTTCTTTTAATTCTTTATTTTAAGGTGGTGTTAATGATTCGTGTAACGATGATATTGCATGTTTGACAATGGCTACTCAAGACAGATTAGGTTTAGATGCAATTCGATCTTTACATCGACAACTAGATGATGATGCAGATGGTGCTATTGATCTTTCAGAATCTGATGATGTAAGTTTAAAAATATTTGAAAACTTCAAAAATAAAATATTTTGTATTATTTATTAGTAATTGGTTATTACTTATTAGTGATTATTGTCAATAATAATTACATTAACATTCTAATAAACCGCAAATATTGAGCCCTCTGCACTTTTATACCTAATGTTAAGTTAAATTGTTGCTAATTAAAATTGAGGTGATGACTACCCTGTCGTATTCTATGAAATTGAAGACAGAGGGCAAATTGCCAGATAGGTGCAACAGATGTCACATTAGTGAGTTTTTAGTAATAATTGATTTTTTAATGACACAGTTGATACCCAAGTGGCCAAATATATATTATATTTTTTTGTTGGAGCAAAGCCCATTGTTTTTGTATATATTTTTAACATAATGTTTACATCAGTAAAATTTCTTGAGCTGATGTATTTATTATTTATTATATTAAGTTTTGATACCAGAATACTTTCTCAAAATGTGATCGATGAAACTTTATTGTATCACTTTCAAAATAGGTAATTTAATAAATTAATAAAAAAAAGGAAGATTCTATAGTTATATTATAATAATATAAACGTTGAAAATATATATAGTTAATTTGTATACTATTTTAAGAATATTTAAAAAATATTGGAAATAAAATTGTATAATTTGTGTTGTAGATTATCATTAGGTAAATCTAGATGGTGTATCTATAATTTTTCTGTTCAAAAGAGGAACACTCTAAAAATTGTTAAAAATTACTGATAAGATAAAATTATCAAATGCTTACTACTTAATTTCTTTGCTTATAAATTTGACTTCTAAATAATATTTATATTTATAAGTAAACTAACATTTGAATACTGCTTTTTATAAGACATATTATGTACACATTATGCATTTATAAATTTTTAATAAAGTAATAATTTATGATTGAATAATAGGAGGCAATATTGTTACATAATTAATTTCTCTATCATGTAAATGTCTTAACTAAGCTACTCACCGTAAATAATAAAATATTTATTTTTTATCACACAAATTTTATAAAATAAAAACTTGTTATTTTGAATTTTCATGAATGCGTAATAAAATAGAACACAGATCTCAAAAGCGGGATAATTCCTCTCCCTCGAATAAGATGTGGACAAGGGATGTGTAGTCACATTTAGGTATAGGCAGTATAAAATAATTTTTATAATTCACTCAAATTTTTATTTTAAACATTATTAAGATATTTCAAAATATATTCAATATTATGTTTACATTTAATACATGAGTTATTAAAATACATTTTCTAACTAAGAACCATTATGAAAATATAAACTAACATATTCATGAATAATGAACTATACATATTTTGATAAGCTATTACTTACCTACATTAAAATAATTAATAATTAAATTGATACAAATATAAAATAGCTGCTTCCATTATTTGTTCAAGTATTTTATTATCTTTACATTATTTTGATGTTCTTATGTATTTGTATTAGTGTATTACTATTTTTAAAAAAAAGTAAAAATTAAATACATACAACTTTAAAATGGCCTTCACTTTCATGGACAAAACTCAATTATGACAGTCTGTTGTTGACTCATTTCACTTAAAGATAAGTTAAACAATAATTTTAAATATTTAATTATTTAGAAAATGATATTTTTAGTTTTTGTCACTTTAATTATTATTTTATTTAAAAAGAATTGGTTTCCAATTTTAAAGTGGAAGTAAATAAATGTTATTCATTCATTGTTCAAAAATAATTTTATGTCACAAAATTATTTAATTATTATATTAATGACATTATAATATTTGAATATTTAATAAATTATAATAGAAATATTTTCATTATGCATTAATTTCCTTGTATTTAATTTGTACCTTGTACCTATGTTAAATTATTTTATTTAACACAATAATATATTATATGTAAAGAACATTTTCTAAATAGAATCAAATAAGCAATTAGGTAATTTTACAAAAATGTGTTTTTTTTATTAAAAAGAAACAATTAAATAAGATTTAGCATTCATAAAATCATTAATATTTTAAATTGGTAGTACATTATTTCAGAATAGTTAAGATTGTTTTAAAATTAAAACTTGATTTGGCTCTGACAGTAATTTGAAAATGTAGAATGATTAACAAAGTATTTTTTGGTGTTATTGGGGGGGGGAATAACTGTACAAATGTTATTTTATAATTAAAATGTCAATAAAGGCCCCAGATATGCTCTAAATGATTATCTTACCTTTAAATTGTATAATAGATCAATTCACTCTAATTTTAAAAATAACAGAGAAAAATGATTATTGTTAACAAACAATTTTCCATGTTGTACGTATATAAGACAAAGACAACACATGCGGGTGTGGCTCATTAACCCTTGCTTATTTAGTAATTGCACATAAACAAAAGTGACATGATTTATATTTTATTATTGTAGTGCTGGAGATGAACTTAATTGTGCTACTGACTAAACAATTTGTGGTTATTAATTGAATTGATCGTTGTACTCGTGGATATTGGATATGCTATGTCAATGACCCCATACAAATACATTATATTCCAATAAAAACATTTATATAGGTGCATTATAAAAATAATATTTAATTTTGTTTTTTTTTTATTATTTCCTACCATTTTTATTTTATACTAGTGTTCTAAATTACTTAAAGATGATACTTAAATATTCTATAGTTTTATAGTTTTCATACATGTTGATGAGTAGTGTACTCAGTATACTCATAATATAATATATTATTTTTACTCATTTATATGCTTAAATATTGCACTGCAGTGACAGTGTACACACCTATACCGTTACACTACAATAATTACTAGGTACCTTACAATATTGGTGTTAAGATTTTAAAACACAATGCAAGGGTAATTTTATTTTAAAAACTGACCAACAATTTAAAAATTTATTTTATTCAAATATTTATACGTAAGTATACATTTTTGATTAAATAATGTAAAAGTTTAGTGTCTTAACAGTTAACACTACTTAATACTTATATTATTGTCTCTACAGTTTCGTTACTACATAGGAATCTTATTATTTTCGCAATACACTGTTTGTGGGGATCCAATTATCTGATATCATATATTTATACATTTTTGTACCAGTTAATTTCGTTATTTTTGTTCCTACGTTATTATTGTTATCCCGATTCCCAGGTCCCGGAAAATATGTAAATATACTCAATGAGCGATTGTAAACTCTTACGAGTCTGTAATCAGGGCCGGCGTAAGGGCGGTGCAAAATGTGAGGCCCCGCGGAAGCCGGCTTACTCCAGAAAAACAAAATCATTACTAACTCAATATTATAATTTAAAAAAGATAACATTTTTAATAATAATATTATAGTTGATAGTATTAAATATTATAATTATAAGTTTTGTAATTTGTTTACAATAAAATATATAATTATGGGCATTTTCGTGGTATCGATAATCGATTGTCGGATTGTAGAGATTTTCGGTTTGTCGATTATTATTTTAGTATCTCAGTACTTATTTGTCCCTACTGATATATTATTCTAAATTCTTTCATTTATGATTTATCTGTCATTTTTATACACTCGTTACGAGAGTACGAGACACCCAAATATTATAATATGTATCATTTTATTTAAACTATTTTGCATAGGGCCCCGGCGGCCCCGCAATTTGTAGCCCCGGCCCTGTCTGTAATAACTTCGTTTGTACATTATCATTGACCATTGTATAGAATATAATATGAACATAGACATTTCAAAAAAGTCAGTATTTAAATTATAATATTTAATAAAAATAATATAGACCCTTCAGGTGAACATAATGTTGAATTGTTGACCCAAAAGAGCTTACTTGATTTAAAAAAACGCGAGAGTTTACCACCGTCCTATACTCAATATTCAATAAGCCGTAATCGTATAATAATATACTAATATGTAGTTGTAATCACAACTCGCATGGCCGTATAGATAATCTTAAAAATGATATAGTAATTAGTGGTGCAAAGGGGGGGGGGGTGCTAACGGGCATTAGTTCCCACCCCTTAAAATAGTCAGCCCCTTACATTTGGTAATTTTATTAGGTACTGACTTTAAATTATGACGTAGAAAAAATTATCAACTATCGAAATTGAAGCATATATTTTAACATAATATTATATATTTAAACCTGCCATACCGGTAACCGAAAACTTCTATTCTTTAAAAATAATTTTATTTAGCCCCCCACAAAAAAAAAATCCTGGGTGCTCTATGCGCCTCTGTATTGTCGCGTACAAGTAGTACGCGAAAAAAAAATGTTTGTTAACCACTGGATTGGGGGATAAAAATAAAAATAAAATTATGAAATAAAGAAACCGCGGATTCGATGCAAGAAGTCACTTATTTATTAAGGTAGACTGTGATGCTACTAAGTATGGGTGAGACACATAGGCGCACCTATATATAATTGTAACGAAATATTTCTATAACTTATGACCAAGATAAATTAAATTTTTTTTCGATAAATATTTCATAATTTAAAAACATAAAATTGATGGTAATCACTAAAGTAATAGTTAGACCTAAAAAAAAAGGGGTGCTAAATTTGAACTCGGGGGTGCTATAAACTCCTTTTCTGCTCCCTAGTTGCACCAATGGGGAGACACGTAAGGGTTAATATTGTGGCAGAAGATGATGGATGTCAAGTGGGAGTAAAGCAGTTCGAAAGGTCAAAAAGGAACGCAAAATCATGTTATAAATCTTCGGTATGCATTTGTTTGCCTATTTAAATATAAGGTTTTAGCTGTGTCATGACTCATGACTCGTGTTCGATATATTTAATACTTGGATAACACGTTACCTACAAATTCAATATATTCTGACCTACTAGAAACAGTGTAATGTAGGTACTAATGTGAACCCGGTTTTATTAACTAATAAATAAATCCCCGCATATGGGTATAATATTTGTATTTTAAATATGTACGTCTCTGTAATGATAATTTAAAACATTTACTCCAAAACAATAGCCTAAAAATCTATACATAATATGAAGAATTATCATAATTTTTTGAGCTATGTAAATAATTGTCTTTATAGTTGTTATGTGATTGCTGCTGTAACGCCAACAGTTGGTTGTGTCTTTTTAAGACGAATCGTATTCATTAACCAACGTGTAGTGTAATTTTAACTTTTTTTAAATGAATTTGCTCTTTGACTATAATAACTAATAAGTTATGAATTTATGACCAATTTATGGTAATATGAAATAAAATTAAAATTTTAAGTAGAAATTCTTTATATTATCTTAATGTATATCATTTATCATTTTTAACCTCTACAAAAAATTAAATAAGACGTAGAATCAGGGCAATTTGTATTTACTTTGAAATTTTAAAATCTTATAAGTTTTCAACTGCTATGTCAATCCATAGTTTGTTTTGACTACATTTGCCTCGATTAAAAGTTAATATTTTTTGTAAATAATTGTATAATTACTTTAGTAGGTATATAGTAATTTCATTATCAAACATATAATACATTCGGGTGTTTCAGTAACGTTTCTAAGTATGATTTTTCCCAATTGAGTCAATATTAATAGGATCAATGAAAATAAGTCACAAATTAATTTATATTCCCCCTCACAATATTGTTAGTAGTTTATTTATACATATGGTTGTGCGAAAAAATGTACTGAATATTTCCGCTTCAAATTAAAATTATACTCCCAGGCAACCTAGATTTTGGCAGTTTGCTCTTAGGAATATTATAGGTGAAGCATTTTTCGTATTTCTTATAAATAGTGTGTTGAACGAATTTGGCACTTAAAACATTCCTACGTGAATACATAAAAAAAATACAATTGAGTGCGCCTGCGGGAAGTATTTAAAAAATGAGATTTAAATTTACGTCTCATTTGAAGTCATAAATCAGAAAGTAAATTATGTTAATAAATCTGTTACTATGCTTATCATCCGTTTAAATAAGCTGTGTAAAAAATCAGTAAATGGACATCTCAATTACAATTTTAAGGGTGGAAGGCTAATATTTTTTCTAACAATATTGGTAGTAACTAATAATTAATAATATACACTATTAATCGTAATAGTCATTTTACCTCATCACTCATCCGTTTGGTATTACTATTACACTTATTAGCAATCTCTTATTAAATTTAATATCGTATAGGTATAACTGGAGTCAAACAGTAAATTCACTGTATTTTAAGAGGATTTGTCCCAGTCGTTCAAATATTTATGATTTCGTAATATTGCAGATAGGTCCTTTTTTCCTTTAAGTCGAGTTTAGGTACATCAAAATTTTCAGAATAATTATCCGCCTAATAATCTACAGTAGGGCTGGCGGTATTTCAAATTTTGATACCGGTATCCGGTATTTGTTTACCACCGGTATCTACGGTATTACCGGTTATACGGTATTAACCGAAAATACCGTATATCTCGGTATTTACCGAAAATATTGTACCCGGTAAATTAGGGCTGGCGGTATTTCAAATTTTGATACCGGTATCCGGTATTTGTTTACCACCGGTATCTACGGTATTACCGGTTATACGGTAGCACTAGTGCGTGCAGGTCTCAGGTCCTGACAAATCGATATTTACAATTGGCCATTTAAAAATAATCAAAACCATATTATTATAATATTATCGTCATCAAATGGGGATTCTAAAAATAGTTGGTTTGGTCCCGAGCAATGCCCTGAGTGATATGATATGAGATAACAGATAACGAAAATTCCAATATTATATTTTAAGATAATAATAAATGCAAGTATATAAGCGTACACGATATTTACTATAATTACTAATTTCCATGACACAATATTTTCGGTAATTACCGTACCTCGGTATTTTCGGTAACTTCGATAATTACCGAATCACGGTATACCGGTAGTCTGAAAGACCGGAAATATCGGATACCGGTATTTTCCAAATACCGGTAATTACCGGTATACCGAAAATACCGCCAGCCCTAATCTACAGTATAGATAAGGGGTGGGGTTCTCCTTTGAAAAATAAGTTTGTATAGTAAGGTCTTTAACAAGTATATTGAAAATATAATTTGTACAATTTTAAATATAGTTTATGATAAATGAACTATGTGGTCTTTAAGTGTATTTAAAAATTCCAAAAATCAAAATTTGAATAAAATCATTATTAAAGGAAAAAATTGGAAAAGCGCTATATATATACATTAGGCGTCATGTGGATTGTGGGTCAGTGTAATGGATGTGTTAAACATGAATTCAATGGTATAAAATCGACGGCCTGTCAACCTATATTATTAAGTAGGTAGATTTTATGATATTGCTATTATAGCATTTATATTTACCATATTTTTATACTTTATTCACACAATGACATTTTCAAATGCAATGTTTTCGGCAATTAATCACTTAAAAAATCCAAGTACCCATCGATTAATAATTTTAAATTACAACAAAATAACTAAAATTCTTCGTTTGAATATCTAATTTCATCCAAATTTGAACTTAAAATAACTGCTTACGAGAAACCTTGTTTTAAATATTCAATCCTTATCTATAATTGAACATTTTATACATTTGTAACTACAAAATAATTTGCAAATGTTCGTGATTTAAATCAATGTCAAAATTTGAACTGAAAATAATTTTAAAAAAAAATTGTGATATGTACTATTTTTAACGTTTTAGAGCTGCTTTTAAGATAACTTATGAGAAACTTCTATTCAATTTTCAACTTTTTGACCCAGCAAAAAAATTGTTTATTGAAAATGTCATATGTCTATAAATAGCTCAAAAAGAGTCGAAATATTTTGAAACTTTATCATGTCCAGAAAATGCTAGTACCTATAAACATTTGGTGAAAATGTCTACGGTTATTCATTTATTCGTTTTTGAATTACAACAAAATAAGAAAATTGTTCTATGAGAAATCGTTAATTTACGGGTGAAAAATATCAAACAAATTTTAACTTCAAAAGCTTATCAATAAAAATGTATTCCCTTTTCAGTAAATTTTTTTTTTTTGAAGGTAAACAATCGTATGGTTAATCAGGTATTCAAATCTTAGATATAAAAAGAAAATTTACTATGAATTTTTAACTCAAAATAATTTGCCAATTTTTGTGATTTTGACGAATATTGTCAAAATTTAAATTTCAGACGCTCATAAAAAAATATTGTGAATTTACAGTAATTTATTATTGAATTACATTAATTACAGCTTATGAGCAACCTTGTTTTCAATTTTCAAGTTTTTTGACCAAGCAAAATATTATTTACCGATGATAATTTAAATAAATGAGGGTGAATCATGTTATCGCAGAAATGATGTATTATTATATTATATTATATTAGTTTAATACTTCTTATTACGTTTTAAACTTTTTATGACTTATAAGTCATAGCATTGACTATACATATTATAATATGTATAATACACTATGGACTATATATACCCTAATAAGTAACATGTTAAAAATGCCCTAACTATTTATTTTCAATAGAATTTTGCCACTTCTCCAAAGTTGTCCGCCCTATATGCGGCCGCATAGTTCACAGTGCCTTAAATCCGCCACTGGAAATTCTGGTGAACTGTATCCAATATGTCTTCTGTATCAATTTTCTTGGTGCAGTTTAATAACATGTACCACACCAGATCTAGATACTGTTTAGTGGTAATTTTCAAAATTACTCCGTAATTTAAAACTTACACTCGAAAATCTATAAAATGAAATATCTAAACTTATGTTCTATACTTGCTTTAAAACAAAATCTTGACCAATTTTGAGCAGTAAACTGAGTCAAAATTATTTTTCTAATACAACGACTAATCATAGGTTATCAAATTAAAATTGTGATATTTTCGTAAAAAAAATAGTAGATTTTTTAAAAAATGTTCATAGACTAATTTTACTCCGTTTGTAGTAGTTATACTCTATACACTTATCTATCTATTTTAAAACATTAACGAGAATCATCAACTTTTGATTCAACATTTCCTAATCATGATGTTTCTCTGATTTGTGGATAAATTGCTATTTATATGTATTATAATACATCTTTAATGCTGACTACTACATCAACCCTTCATTTTTATAATGACCTTTGCTACTTTTGTATTTTGGTGCATTGCAATAAACTGAATGACACATTAAGATGAAGATCCTATTGTATCTACATTCTACTTGTCATGGTAGGCCAAGGTTGACACTTGAGTAATTTAATAACAGTTGATCAATATACAGTACTCTATATGCAATACGTTAGGTTTTACTAGGTTAATCTAAACCATACGACTATTGAAAAGTATATCTATCATCAACAATTTATTGATTCAACGACGAACTACACTACCGAAGAAATGAAACTTATTATCTCAACATACAAATTTTTCATTTTTTTTCAATAAAAAATATAATTATTTTTTATGTCCCTCCATAGAAAACGTTGTTCATTGTTCACACATTTTGTGTCCAATAAACAAATATTTTAATTATATAAATTAATTAAATGTGATTAATGTGAATAAAACCTTGAACTAAACTGCCTATAAAAGTATGCCGACATTTTGAAGTTCTACCAAATATGAAATTGTATTTTAATTGGCATCTTGTGTTTTGTATTCTACAGTTTCTTCGCGAAGAATTAAAATACGAAAAAGGCTCGGAAAAACGTCAAAAGGCATTTCATCAAAATGATGATATGTATATATCTGTTAAAGACTTGTGGGATGCTTGGGTAAAGTCTGAAGTAAGTATTTGAATTTTTGTGTGCATATATAAATCATCATTTTAAATACCTAGATATCTGTACTAAATATAATATATTGAAGAAATTCATGAATACAATTGATTTTTTATATTATGTTTTAGGTACATAATTGGACCGTCGAGCAAACTTGTGATTGGCTTTCTACATCAGTGGAACTGCCCCAATATGTTCCTAATTTTATACAACATAGAGTGACCGGAGCACATCTCCCTAGGTTAGTAACAATTGCATAATGACTATGCTATACTATTTACATTCTATTGACTATACGAGTATTTAGGCGTGTGTCTAGTTCGAATCAGTTTGACTTGCAAAGGGAGGGGAATTAATAAACATAATAAGAATATGAAAATCACAAGGCTTTATTTTAAACCGTAGTTGAACACGTTTTATTGAGTTGGGAAAGCGTATGCTTACAGTTACGTAGATAATTGAAAATCAATTATTCCGTAGTCTATGTTTGTTTATAGTGCAATGATGGAAATGCAGTTAGATAAAATCTTTACTAATGTTTTGTCTTTTGTTACAATTATAATAGTTAGTAAACTATGAATTATGAAGTACGAAAAACACAAATAACACAATACCGGAAAACTTGTGTAATATACGAATACGAATATTTTTACGGGTGTTTTGTGAATTAATAATAACTAATAATAATTAGACACCAATAATTTGTCATCGAAGTTTTTAGTTTTTCTTAATCGAGGCTAACCTCACTTATGTTCGTTAAATTACAATGAAATAGCTGACATCGATTTCAAACGTTTAGGAAATTCTATCGTCAGTGAATTAAACAATTTTTCGGTAGTTTCCATTAACCTTTTCTGCTTTTGGAACTAATGACGAACACAAAATCAAAACATTACTAAATGTAGAAATCATTCTTAATCGATAGGTGTAGGAAGGTAGGATCACACGAAAGATGAACATTTTGAAGCACCACTATAAAAAGTGATAACAATTCGTTTATCTAAATTAATTTCACAAGTTGGTACTAGGTATATTATATCAATATTTTCGACATTAATATTCATTAATATCTTAATATTTTCATTATGTTCATTATGATCCTTATGACCTTATAGACTTTTCACTATAGTGGCATGCTGACATATCAGCATTCAGAAATAATATTTATATATTTTATTTCATACTATTCGTCATTAAACATAATCTATTCAACATTTCAACTTCTAATAAAAATAATATGCATTTGACTGTACAATATCTTATTTTATTACCTATTTCTACACGCATAATATACAGAGGAGTGGAACAACATGTTTTCTATACGCGAGAAAAGGTGAAATTTTGGGGGATGGGGCTTTAGCCACCTATCCTATCATATGCATAGAACTACCGAATATAACAATTAGTACTAATTACTAGCTTCTGAACTAAGGAATAGTGGCCGATATTTGGGGGACTGAACTCCCCCCCCCTATTTACGCCTATAGTGTTTTCATATTTTCTACAAAAAAATTGCATCAAAATGGAAAACTTATCGATCTATACGCCGCAATTTTTTTGTTTTTCAACTATTTGTGGAATGAAAATTTTATTGTACGGTATTATTGAGTAATAAATGTGTACAAGAGTACAAAATAATATAGTATATAGGGCATATCCATGATTTTTAATTGTATGTGTGTGTGGGGGTGGGGGGTGAATACTTTTGATTGTGTCATGGACATAGGTAATGTTGGATTCTGGAGTTCGCCCCCAGCCCACCAAATTTAGAAAAGTACTCGTATTTATGGAGTGCTATAGCCTCTTAGTCCCCCAGGCTAACCTTCTTCTAATAAGCATGTACTTTGAATTTTTAAATTGGTCATAGTTTTTGTTTTATAGTTTATTTATTATTTTTTTTTTTAACTGTGTTTTCCAAATTAAAATCTTGAAAATGGTCTGTTTTAGATTTGTTTTGATAACTAACTTTGAATTTTGAACGTAATTTTTGTATATTTATAACAGGTTTATTTTGATAAAAAAATACTCTTTAACGTCTTAAGTGTATTATTTTAAAATTTTATTTTTAACAGCAAGCTATTTAATATTTGAATATGTGTTTGCTATCTGTCTTCTAGTTCTTGTTAATAATATTTAATAATTATGAACTAATAATAATCATTATTACATTATAATTATTACAATTTCAGACTAGCTGTTACTAATATGCAAATTTTGACTAATGTACTTGGGATCAAAGATCCAATTCATAAGCAAAAAATCGCATTGAAAGCTATGGATGTTGTTCTATTTGGACCCCCTAAAGGTCAGTGACTTATTTTTACAATTTGAGAAAATAAATCGCATACCTAACTTCTAATTTTAAATATTCCATGTTTGTTTTAAATATTTTAATTTTATTAATAGATTCAGTCACACATTTGAAAGATTTAGTTTTAATAACATTATTGCTAGGAGCATTGATTGGTTTTTGGTATGTTTACAACCTAAATAAAAGCTCAACACTACATTTAAAACGTATGATGAGAGATATGGAAGGTTTGCAAAAAGCTGAAACAGCTTATGAAGATTTACAGGTATAAACTGTTTACATTGTGTCTCTTGTTAAAATATTTATATTTTATTGTCTTCTGGTCAATTCAATTTTAGAAAGAACTAGAAAAAGCAAAACAAGTACAAGAGAATGTTATTACTGAAAAAGCAAATTTAGAAAAACAATTACAAGAACAACAAATTAAAGATGAAAATTCATCAGTACTGAAATCGTCTTATTCCAATTTGGAAATTTCCCAGCTCAAAACTGAAATTGAAGTAATCCAAATTATATAAAAATATGTAAATATAAGTATGTATATGGTAACAAATAATAACTTAAATTATTTAGTCATTAAGAGGAGAGTTGGCAAGAGCAGAAGGTGAATTAGATGACCGCTGTTGGACACCTCCACATGGATTACAGCAATGGTTACAACTAACACATGAAATTGAAAATAAATCTTATATTAAAAAGAAATTAAGCGCTGAAAAACAATTACAGCAAGCAAGAGAAGCGGTAATACTATACTTAATATAGAGTTTAAATATTGATAATGCATATTATAATGTTAAAGGTAACATAATATATACAATTTTCTTTACAGTGTGAAAAATTACGTAAAAAAAGATCCAGTTTAGTGGGTGCATTTGTGTCAACTCATGGAAAATCAATCGACGATGTTGACCGCAGTATTGTTGAAGCGAGGTAATATTTTATAACATAATGTAAATTAACAATATACAAACAATATTAATGCTGTTTGGTATTTTAGAACATCGTTAAATGAAGTTACTCAAGAACTCGCAGAGAGGGTGCATCGATGGAAGCAAATTGAAACATTATGCGGATTCAATATCATAAATAATAATGGTCTGTCACATTTAGAGAACATGTTATATAGAAATGTAGTGAATGGGCGAAACTTCTCACTGCGAGGTTAGCGCAAATTCAAGGTATTGGTTATAATAGGTAATGACTTTTTGGTTTTTTTTTGGTTTCAGGGCGCATGAGTAGCCAAGATGATCTTGAAGATGATTCTAGCCAGTATTCAGTTTGCGTGGGTCCAGGTAAGGGAAGGGACGATGAATCTATTGGTTGAAATTTACCACCGCTTTTTTGTATTATACTGTTTCTTCGAGTGTTTCCTATTGCTTGCAATAATATTTAATTATTGTTCAATTAATTTGAAATAAAATATAAATTTTTACTTGTTATTTACTAGATATTTCTATTTTTTATTCTTTTACATTAGAATTTGATTTAATACAATGGATTTTAACCAAAAATAACTACTATTGATGTCTATAATTTTATCTATATACCTATTGAAGAATTATTATTTTATTGTGTTTATAATAGATAAATTATTTTTATATCACCTACTATTTAAAAAGAAAGTATTTTATTGTAATCCATTATTACATTAATTGTGTATTATAGCTAATGAGCCTTATTTACATTATTATTATAAATATTAAAGTTATCCAGTTTATTTAACAATGAGATTAACAAGTCTATCTAATAATTATTAATTATTATACCTTAATTTAAATCAACTTTATTTGTTTTAAATTAACTATATTATATACCAATGAAAAAGAGAAATATTATATTCATTTTTATCTCCAAAATATTTAATAAAAATTATTTATCAAAACTAAAAATATTGTAAATTAGTATTTTTCTTAATTTGTTTTGTTGGAATATTTTTGAATTTTTTATCTGTAATAATTGAAATAGCTTATAAATTATTTGATATTTTAAGTTTAAAAATTGCTTGTATGATTTTTATTTATAATACCACATATTATTTGCTTACCTCGTCTTATGTATATTTGTTTTTTTAGATTTTAATTTTAATTTATATATTTTTAGTTTACAAGTTATTAGCTGTTTTAATTTTAAAGTATTAGATATTATTTGGCCTATACATTAATATGTTAAGATATTATAACTTGGTGCATTTTAATAATTTAATTATTTTTTTATCTTTACTGCTGCATGAAGATGAGTTTTTGTGGTAAGCAAATTATAACAATAATATTATTTCAAAACAAAATTACTGGTGTTAAAACAATAAAAAGTCAAATTTTAGTCAAATTGGCAATAACATTTATTTTCATCATTATATGTATACTTACAATACTATTTTTTTTAAATAAATTTAATATTTCTTCTATTCAAATGGCTCTTTTATACATAAATATGAAATCTTTGTAGGAGGTTGTACTTAGCTTGGTTATAATACATTTGTAAAAGTATCAAACAATGATATTATATATGGTATACATCAATTTGTTAAACAATTTAGATTTATTATTTAGTATAAGGCATTGTAAAATTTAAAAAAATATTTATAAATGTTACCTTTTCTAAAAAACAATATGTTAATTGATATTTTTAATATTTATAATAATTATGAATATAAACATAATTAAAATAAAAATTTTGTTGTATTGTACTAATGCTCATAAATACATGTGACTTAACTCAAATTTATATGAAAAATGTAGTTTTATTTAATTAATTTAATTTAATATATATGTATGTATGTGTATATATGATATACATATATTTAATATACTAATATATCATATTATAATATTAATACTTCCATTTGCTTTGTGTGTTTTAATAAACATTTTAACTACATTTTAATTTTTTTTAACGGTCATTTATATATTTACAGGGACGTCGTATCAAGACCTTGGTGCTTGTGAAAATTCCGGACAATGGCGGGACAACGGCCAGGATTCTTCAGGGAGCGATCAATTAGAATGCGTGGAAGAAGAGCAACAAACCCGTTCCTTGGATACAAAACCTTGTTTCATACTCGGCGAAGACATATGTGATCTAAAACAACCACAGCAATCTGTTCAAACATCAGATCCAATGCTGAAATCACATAATATTGATAATAACCAATATACATCTGAGCAAGTTGTAAGACTATTATTTCAATATATTATTATATATTCCCATATCTATTTGTGATTTATTTAATATTATATTTATTGAAACAAATTATCTTTACTTTTCATAATTTTATAATAGATAAAATACTGATAAAAAAACGGCTTAATTCTTTATTCTTATACAATCCACTATTTTTTATTGATAATATTCAAAAACTTTATTTAAAAACTAACTAATAATTATAACGTAGCAGTTATAAATAAAAATAATAATAATTTTTAAAATGTATCTGTCTATAGTTATTTTATGTAATTTACTAAAAATTCAAAAGATTAACCTATAGTAAAGATTATTGAATTTCCAGACTTAATGTAATATGTATGCTATAGTAAAATCAATAAAGTACCTTGTTTCATTCACCATTTAGAATCTAAAAAATATAATTTGTTAAAAAAGTACATAATATATTAACTAACTTTTATATTAAATTAATTAGGAAAATAATATATTTTAATATTTATTACAATTTAACATATTTATGTTATAGGTCGTTCCTGGTACGTTCCGTCATTCAAATTCGGATTCTAGTTTGGATCCAAAATATCGAAAGATATCTAAAGTATCTAGCCGTACAGATATTATTTTAGTATCTCCAACACCTAGTGAAGTGTCTGTAAAACGCATTAAACGACACAAATTATTCCCAATATTTTTATCTGCTAAAAGTAAAGCAGCTAAATCTTATCAAAACTCAGAAAACCCTAATGTAAATACAGATAAGCCAATTAAGTCATCTAAACAAAAATCATGATTCTGCTCATTCCTTTTTATCTGTTGCTTGTAAATAATAATGATTGTGATAAACATGATTTAAGAATGTTGAAAAATAAGTGATTTATTATTTGTAATTGTAATATATTATATGTATTTATGTATCTAGTTATAGATTGAAATTTGCACAAAACAAGAAATTCCAGTTATTGTTTTAATAATGTTACAAACTTTAAATGTATGTAAATTAATTGTTTATTTTAATTCATACATATTATAGAAGGTGCCTTAAAAGTACTTAGAGCTGTTAAATGGTACTTAATTTATAAAGACAAAAAAAAATATATATATATATATATATATATACATTTTTTTTCAACCCTTTTGATGTGATTGTTGAACTCAAGAACATTATTTATAGGACTGAACAATGTAAAAACTATATTAGACGATTAACTGCAATAATAAATGTAATAATATTATTTTTAATAAGTGTTTACATTTTTAAGTAAACACAAGTTATTTAAAGACATTGTTTTTATTATTAAGTTAACTAATCTTAAGTTTGTGTTAATTTCCATTCTTAATCGTATAGATTTATACTTATTGTTCATTGTTAAAATGTATACCAAAATATAAAATTAGTCATTTTTTTTCATTTGAGATTATGATTAGAAGTTAAAATCCTTGTAGTATGAAAAATTTTTAATTGTATTTATGAAAGGTTCTTGACAACATTGAATAACTCTACTTTTTTTAAAAAAAATGTTTTATTATAATAACAATCAATGTAGAAAAATGCAAGTAAACTATTTGATATAATATTATAAATTATTGTAACCTTCAAAATTATTTAATCATCAACTTATCAGTAAAAAAATTATCTAAAATATATGAAAAATACATCATAAAATAAAATATAATTTAATTTAACATTTTACTACTTTCTGTATATTTTATACATTTATTCATGATCGTTGATCAAATAGGAATTTAAAAAAAAATTTATAAATATATATCATAATATTTTAGTGCAAAGAAATGCAATATATAAAATGCAAGATGTATTATTTTGTCTATTCTATTTACTCATAGTCATAACTTTCTTAATTTATAAGAATAAATATGTTTTTAAAGATCTTATGAAAGAAAATATGGTATAGTGTAAATTGTTTTGTTTCTGAATTGTATTTATTATACATAGTTTATTTTTATTTTTTCTTTATTTCCTAATAATTTGTCATAACTCATAAGATAGAAATAAAAGTTTTTATAGCACAGCATTGAAGTGGTGGTTATTTAAAGGTTTGATGTTGTATTAAACATGAGTATTTTTACAATTATGACTTTCAGACTATTATATAAATATAATTATAAATAATTTCTTTTTTTAGAAAGCTCTAATTAATATGATTCTGTATTTACAAAAATAAAATATAAAAAATGAAATTTTTAAATTATATCAAATAAAATATTTTTGTCAAAAATTAGTTCAACCTATTATTGTTTTACTAATAGTTAAATCAATTACTTAAGAGCAATAATATATACTTAGTTATATAAGGGTCTTTGCTCAGAATTGATATTGGTATACAATGATTTTATATCATTCAATTCAAATTTAACAAATAATATTGTTAATATATAGTTTTAGATTCTGAGCAGAGCGATGATTATTTTTTTAAGATGGGTACAATGGTTGTAAAGGGCAGCATTTTAAGATCTGGCCCTAGGCTGCATATTCCTTAACTCAGCACTGTTGGTAACTCGGTGTATGTATTTTGTTAGTGTTTGTATTAAATTGTTGGCCATCGACGGTATTAATAATAATACAATATAGTTGAAAATATATTATGTGTAAATTGTAAATTCTAATATTGTGGTGCATGATTATAATATATCAATAATTATAGGCATGCTCAGAGTTTCAGGTCAGGTGCAACAAACACCAATTTCAGCCCATTATTTTTTCTTAATATCCCACAAATAATTTTTTCTATCTTCTATATTATTATTATAAATATAACCCCTCAAATTAATTATTTTGATTAGGTGGTTTAGACTGTTTAGAGATTACTTTAACCATTGTTCCGTGATTTAACTAGAAATACATTATATTATAATCTTTATAATATGACATTATTTTATGAACCTTTAATGAATATTAATAAAATACTGTGAAAACTAGATAGACCTTTAAACACAGGATAGATTAACATGGGAATTGAATACACTTTTTGAATACTAATCTAAATAATTTAATTTGAGCATTTTAACAAGCACGACCGCCCATCTTGAACCCGTTCGGCCCTTTAACATCAATCTGAGCCGTTCAAGGGCAGCACGAGCCAAGATCACACGCCCTGCTGCCCCTGTGAGCACGCCTATGTTAATAATATATTAATATGTCGTGAGTGACTGTGGGAGTAACTATTATTTTTTTTAAAATATAAACCGCGGTTTAAATTTTTTCAGTTGGATCACGGACGTTGTGAACGTGAACGCGGTGCACAACATCTTTGGCGGTGGAACAGTGGTCGCCACGCCATTGGCTAATACGCGTCCATTGTTATCGACGGATACCGTGGGAAACGGGCGATCGCCGAACAGTCGTTAAGGTTACGTTTCTGTCGTTCACTTCGATCCCGCGCCTCCTTTACGCCGCACTTTGTTGAATTTTTGTTCTCCCGAAGTTGTGTACTTGTATATACGACATTCGCCGTATTTTTGTCGTTCGTGCCCTGTGAACGGATCGACCAGCGCGTATTCGTGGCGATTCACCAAACAAGCAGCTATTCTCCACAGACGGTTTTTTCGACATCCGCCAGGTAAGAAGAACGCACTTTGTCCGGTTATTACTATTATTATCGGTGACGAGCCCGCGCTCCACGCGCCGACGACCATGTGCTTCCAACGACTCCCGTTCCACGGTCTGTCAAATAATTGAATGCCGCCATGCGGCCTTGACGTTGACCGCCGTATTAAGGCCGCGTATTCGTTTTTCCAATATTATTATTTAACACTAAACTAAGGTCTACGATTCTAAGCAGTTTTGGTCGGCGTGACACAGTGATAAGATGGTGAGAGGTTAGGCACCAGGGCGGCCGTTCGCCCGCCGCCTGCGATCAAACGAGGTTTCCAAAGTGTCCCTTTGAATACTTGCGTTTTCCGCTCAAAATCACGAAATTCCCTTGTGTGATTCCGAGTTCTCGGTTAAAATGACACCATCGAAATATTGAGGTTATCAATATGACGTAGGTACCCTTTATTCATTTTAGCCGTCCGCCGTCGTCGTTTATTACGTCTTATATTATTATTTTAATTGTATTTTCGTGAAACGCACCGCCACACCAACCGCGTGTAAACGGTCTTAAGCCGACAATCTAGGCACGGTATATTAAGTAACCTTATATTTTTCAGAGTTTAATATTTTATGTCATAAATTATAATATGATAGAATGAACATTTTTTAAGTAGGTATTTATTATTTTTGTCCAGTCTAATACACTAGGTAGAGTAAACTTTGTTATGATTCTGTAATTTGACCCATCATTATACTATGTGACCTTGTTTTAAATTAGTCTTAAGTATACTTAATTTAATCGACTGATATTTTTAATTTAACATTATTCTTAACAGAATGTCAGCAGAAAACGACAATGCTGATTCTTCATCCTCCGGTTCCGATATGGAACAGGACACCCCACAAAAACATAAATTTGGTTTTAAAGAGGAAGGTGATGATATAATGCCGGTAAGATATTTGTTTACAAAGTTACCCTATTAATTCTTAGATAAAATAATTAAAATTTATTCTTCATCGACTTAAATACACTTGTGGTAATTTTAACCATTTATTTCAGTTTGGTATTTTGTATTTAGTTTGAATTTGAATTTAATTTTAATGTATTGAATTTTTTTTTATATAAAAAAAAATTTACAGTTGACATAGCTGTGTACTATATTTATAAAAGTTCTTATATTAATTTGTATAAATTAATTTCCCCCCCCCCCCCAAAAAAAAATACCTATGTAATTATAACTTAGGTAATTGGTTTCTAAATCTGAATAATATAGGTCAATTTATTACCTAAAATAACTATCCTTATATTTTTATATGTGTCTGTTCTCTTGATCTAAAATTATTTTTTAATGATATTAAAGTTGGCAATATAGGAAATACACCAAATTGAGAAATATTTTTAAAGAAAAGCCAACTTTTGTTTATTTGTTATTTTATTTTATTTAATAAATACAAATGTTTATACTCCTTTAGACTCTTCCGCCAATAATCAAGAAACGTGTAAAGGCCTTAAAAAAATTACTTGTATCGCAGACTGATGTTGATACAAAATTCTACACTGAGCTTCATGTTCTTGAATGTAAATACCACAAAGAGTATTTGGCATATTACAATAAGGTAAAATACATGATAATATATTCTCCGTATTTTAGTTTAATATTTTATACATTTTAGCGAAGTGACATAGTTCAAGGAAACTATGAGCCTACTGAAGAAGAATGTGATTTTCCTTCAGATGATGAAGATGATGTAAAGGATCTCTCTACAGATATGGAAGGAAAAATTAAACTCGAAGAATCTAAAGCGTGAGCATATTATACTCATATTTTGTAATAACTTTTTTCTTCCACATTTTTATGAATAATTGTAAATATTGTATACAGTGATACTGTAATAGACAGTACTAACGACAAACTCAAAGGCATTCCAGACTTTTGGCTAACTATTTTAAAGAACACAAGTCTCATCAGTGATATGATTCAAATCCACGATGAACCTATTCTTAGTCATTTGACAGATATTAAAGTTTATCTATTAGAAGAACCCATGGTATATTATTTTAGGCACTAATCATTTTTATATTAGTAGTTGTATTTATTTATTTATTATTATTATTATAGGGTTTTGCTTTGGAATTCCATTTCTCTCCTAACGAATGGTTTACCAATACTGTATTAACCAAGGAATATGAAATGAAATGTGTACCCGATAAGATCAATCCATTAAGTTTTGAGGGACCTGAAATTTTCAAGTGTAAAGTATGTGTTAATAATTATTTAATCTATTAGAAAAATCTTTGATTATAATATAAATTAAAATCTAGGGCTGCACTATTCAATGGAATAAAGGAAAGAATGTGACAGTGAAAGTAGTTAAAAAGAAACAAAAACATAAGGTTAAGGGTGCCGTTCGATTTGTTAACAAGACTGTACAAAATGTATCATTCTTCCATTTCTTCAGTCCTCCTACTGGTGAGTTATCAAATTATACAATAAATATTGAATTAAATATATTTTATATAATTAATATTACTTATTTACATATTTTATTGTTTAAATTTTGTTTCATTAGCCAATATATTTTTTTAGAAAAGCATTTTAGATCAATTATATGACAAATTATTTAAATTTTGTGATTTGTCCTTCCGTAGTGCTGATAATAACTGGCTTCAACAACTACCACTTTGACAAACTGTAACTGTGGCTTTAATTGAGCCTATAAAACTAAAATAAATAATTTAATAACCTTAGTTAAACTACGACAATGTACATTTTCACTGATGTGTCTTATAAATAATGATTTATTGTAATTAAGAGTTGAAGTTTTTAATTCATTAGTAAATCAATTGGATTTTATAATGTTACATTATTATGACATTTTAGTACCAGATGATCCAGAAACTGAAGTAGACGAAGAAATTGACAATTTGTTGACAACAGATTTTGAAATTGGCCATTACATCCGTGAAAGAATAATTCCTAGAGCTGTGTTGTACTACACAGGTATGAATTGGTTATATTTTTTTTCTTAAATATATGTATATTTTTGATTTTTAATTTTATGATAGGTGAAGCATTATTAGAAGAAAATGATTTTGATGAAGAAGATGAAGAGGAAGAGTCTGAGAATGACGAAGATGATGAAGATGATGATGAAGATGAAGGAACTGTTAAAGATCCTGAGTACAACCCACGCCAAGATAAACTGTTGAATAAACAGGTCAACCCAGCTGAATGTAAACAGCAGTAAATTGTAATAGCTTTAAAACCTCATGTGTACTCAACTCGTTTAACAAATAAAAAAAAAAAAAATACTTCACTCATAATAAGTAAGTCTACACATTTTTGAGATTAAGCCTTCATTAATTGGTATGTGATCAGTTGAATATGAAGTATTCAGTGTGTTTTAAACATTTCTTAACTTTATACACCAATAAAATTATTTTTATATCATCATATATATTTTTTTTTTAATACATAAAGTTTGTACTGGTAGAATACAGATTATGAGTATTCCGTTATTTACGGCTAATATATTTTGTTTTATATATGGCATAATGTTTTTTATTTTTTTTGGTAAAATGTTGATAGTAGGTAATAGTAAGATCAATGACACCTGGGAAATAAGTTTTTAATACATTTAAAAGGTATGCATTAACATATAGGTTTAAATGTTCAATATCTTAATTTTGAAAATTTTCCATATATTTAAGTCTTAAAAGTATTGAAAAATACATGAGATGCAGGTATAGAATGTATAGTGTCTTAAACTTATTTCAACTAATTTCTAAGTTATAAAAAAAAAAACACCAATTTGTTGGAAATGCTCAACAATACATTTTTTATATTATACTGTACAATTGGTCTCTTGAACCCTTAGGCATTTCCTAATCCCAGAAAAAACTAATTTAAATGAATCAATGTGTTTTGTTGACAGTTGGGGTTCTTACTATTATATTTAAACATTTCTCACATGTTTCTCTCAGGATCCCAACCAAAACTGATTGTATTGTATTTTAGTACTTTGAAATTTTATGCCAAGGGGCCACCAAAATAAAATTAACTTCAATATACAATTTGTATAATAAAATAAACTTCATATGTTGTAAAAATAGGAATTAAAAAATTAGTACTTTGTTATTGACCTGTCACCAGGCGACCTTACATCAGCAATTAAATCTAAGATGTTAATATTCATGATCGGTATTTCTATGATATCTAATGTGTAGATTAGTCTAGTATATATTATATTTATGGAAAAAGGGTAAATACTTCTTATAGCATTTGAAATTGTATTTTAACCATGTTTAGTACGTTGTTGACTTGTAAGTTTATATGTTATTTATAGTGAGTACTTATCTTACAAGCTGTTATTAGCTTATTCTAAAATATTGTTAAAAATTAAATTTAATGAAATGTCTCAATATTTAATACCGGCATTCAATTTTACACCAAAGTATATTGTTTAAAAAATTTAAATGTGTCACAATATTAAGGATCTTAATGAAACTGTCTTATTTTTTTACATGTAATTACGGCATATTAATAAATTAACTATACTACTATTAATTGTAATCAATTTATTATTATTATTTAAAAATGTAACTGTAAATAAAAAATATAGTACAGAGAATGGTCAACTTAGATGCGTGTCAATAATGAACAAATACTTTAATATTAAATGTTCTTCCCGCATTGTGACTCAGAAATTCTTAAATTTTATTATCATAATAAAGATGAAGAGGTTAGATCACTTTTGAAGAACTAATGCATGTATGAAAATATAAATTATGGAAACAAAATATAAAAGTATAATATTAACTGTACGAAATAAGACCGTGGACAACTGTGTCCTAAAGACTAATCAAGGTATCAACAAAACTATACTTTTAATTTTAAAAATAAGGTCTTAAACTCATAAATATTGAAATTTGTAACATTATTTAATACATAGTAGTTATGTATGTACCGACTAATATCAAGGGATGATACTACAGGTCTGTTGAGTTGCACTGGTAATTGGTATATCTGACATGTTACTTCCTGAACATCGATACACTCAAATTTCTTTCTTAAAAATGTCATGATTTGCACTTATAATAGAAAAAATGTACGGACGTAACTTATTATTTCTTGTAGGGTGTTACCACTAGGTATCCTCCATAATCTTATGATTCATGTCAATTAACTTTTTTGTCTCTTATCAAACCTACTCATTGTACAAAGAATATGTATAGATTGTAGATTTTTCAATAAAATAATAAAAAAAAAACTTATCATATATCATTTAATTCTACATTTTTTTTAAATTTCATTCTAACCGATCTATAGTCAACTGTTTTCATGTTATTTGATTTACGCCTGTTTTCTAACGAATAAAAATAATTCGATACTGGCGTAACTTGAATATTATACATTAATAATTAAAAGTGGCAGAAGACAGTCATATGAACAATTGATATAGCATTAGTTCACATACCTACTATGAAAATAAGACCTATAGGTTAATAAAATATTTTAAACTGACCATTTTTAAGGGGTTGAATAGTGCTGTGCGAGTCTGTATAGTAACTGACCATTAGAACCATACTGTGGTATTCGAGGGACGAGGGTGCGCGGGTTCCCCGAAAGTTCTATGTCATTATTACCCCTGATCATTTTAACTGTTGATTTAAAGGATAATGATAATTGTACTACCGTCACCCCGTGTTCTACCTAACATATTGAATAGGCCAGTGGTTCCCAAACTTTTAGTTCACGCATCCCTAAAAATAAATAATCGCACCTCCCATGTATAAATGAATTACGATTTCGTATTATTTAGGTATTCAAATATTTTTAATTTAACGACAAAAATCCAGCTATAAATATTATTTAGTATTGCAAAAATTATTTAAAAATAACAATGACTGTTTATATATAAATCATTTTTGTTAATTTTGGTACACATCATTAAGGGTTAATATATTTAAACCATTAATTTTATAATATCAACAGTCCGTTAATTAGTGCTTGAATTTTTGTAGTGATGACTCGGGGGGACGGAGTCCCTCTTCTTTTTAGAAAATATTTATGCGTACCCTTCTAATCTAATACATATAAATAATCAGGTACGCACATTATTTTTACACTTTTGCATCCCCCTTCTAGTTTTTTTTCTAAATTCAAGCACTGTTTAGTGTCTACAATTAAACATCCTTTTGTCGTCATAACTTATAAGGGGTAGATCCGTCCCCCTTCTGCATTTGTTCAACACCAATTTTATTTCTTGTGTCATCACTTTTTGGAGCCGTAAAAATGCTACAATAGGGTTGCCAGATTTTAAAATCACCAAACCGGGACAACATATTGAATAACCTTTTTTTTATATTGAAATAATAATATCCATTATTTTATTTTATATTTATTATTTTATAATTAGAAATACAACAAAAAGTAATAATATAGGTAGTAGGTATAGTTATTATTCTCTTATGTAGGTATATATATACAATTTAAAATAATTTATAATACTTAAATTAAAAAGTTATTTTAAATTTATATTAATATTCACTGAAATCTTACTTATTTACTAATATGTTTTTTGTTAATGTATGCATCATCAATCATCATCGATTTCATCAAACTCTTAATTTTCCGAATCTCTTGATATTTGAGATCCAGAAGCTTCTGTTACTGGTTTTTGATTTGTGGATGAATATTTTGCAGTTTTATGAACTCGAATAAGCAGATCTTTATTCTTCGTAATTTCTTCATAGAATTTTTGGCAGGGCTTATTTTCCAAATTTGTCTTAATAACTAAAGAAGCTTCTACACTTTTGATACATAAATTACCTCGTGACTTTGTCGAACAACCTATTCATTAATGAAAATATTCTCTCCACTGTATCGTTAGATCCAGGCAATGCAAATGCAAATTCTACAAATTTTAAGAAACCGGTAAATATCCATGTCCCGGCCGGGAGTTAAAATATATCGGGACTGTGTAGTGAAAACCGGTAGTGTCCCGGCGAAATCGGGACGAATGGCAACCCTATGCTACAATCTACGTTGAAGGTGGTTCTGGTAGCAAATTTGTTCTATAGGTGGTACTTTGGTGAAAAAAATTAACGATACTGCTCAAAATATTAAATTAGAAAATTACAAAAAAACAGTCAACGTTTTTTTTTTTAAGTATTAATTTTTTCTAAATTCATCAAAACCAAGAAAATATTAAAACTTTTTTGTAGTTGTAAAACATTTTTAATTTTTATACCCAACTACCTAAGGCTGAAACTAAAAACAACGTTGAAATAGGTAGGTAGTTAAAAAAATTGTAGAATTTTTCTGATATCAACGTTGATAAAAAAACGTCTCCAATGTTTTCTGCTATAATATGATTGAGTTATTAGTTATACCACGGCTTTAGATATTTCTATCTAAAGCTGTCGTTATTACAATATTACATATTATAGTCAATATATTCGAGTATTTGAAAAATTATATCTATTCTGCGAATTGTGATTATAAAATACCATAAATTTAGCATCTTTAGCACAATCACAGATTAAATTAAACAGTTTAATTTAATCTGTGGCACAATCATAAATTACAATACAAATTACAATGCGTATTTTTTTTTATAAAGTTAATCGCATATTATACAAAAAAAGATAATAATAGTGATAATTATCACAAACAACTATTTTCTTTATCTATACCAACGACACAATAACATTGTCAATTTACTTTACACTATTGAACTACTACAGTATTTTACAAACGTCAAGTTCTTAACAGTGGAAATTTGAAAGTTGAAACTTACAGTCTATACTATTGAAATAACTTCTTTAAAAAACGTTCGTACAAAAATGGACACATCATTCCTGCCAGAATATTTAGAATTACTGGTGAAAAATTGGCTTTCGTGGAATCAAGTATGAGCTTTATAGTTAGAACTGTTTTGTTGTAAAACAAATTGCATTGTGTACTTATATAGCTGTTATTTTCAGTCCCAACAGTACTCTGTTGAACTAGCAGAAATATTTTCACAAAAAAATATGGATAAAATAAAAAATATGTTTGATGGTCGTCTGTCATTTGGAACAGCTGGCCTGAGGGCAGCGATGGGTCCTGGTTTCAAACGTATGAATGATCTAGTGGTCGTACAATCTGCTCAAGGGCTCTTGTATTACATGTTTAGCATCTTTGGGGATTCGTTGAAAACATTTGGTATTATTATTGGATATGACGGAAGATACAATAGTAAAAGGTTGCAGAAAAAAATGGTATTTTTGCATATTATATGAAGCTTATTAATCGTTTAAAATCAATTTAGATTTGCCGAATTGACATCACAAGTTTTCTTAAGACATTCCGTCAAAGTATATCTAATGAATGAAGTTTGTCCAACTCCATTTGTGGCTTTCGGTATTAGGTTATACAAATGTTGTGGTGGGGTAATGGTGACTGCATCACATAACCCAAAAGATGATAATGGTTATAAAGTATTCTGGAAAAATGGTGCTCAAGTTAGTAAGTTTTAAGGAATACTAGTGATTCCACTAGTCACCTTATAACTTGAATACATTTTCAAATATATTTCCAGATCATATCTCCGGTTGATAAAAATATTGAAAAAAGTATTACTGAACATTTAGAGCCTGAAGGTGTTTGGAATACTGAAGACATTTATAATAATAGTTTGTTAGTAAATCCATTGGTCGACCTGCAGAGACATTACAACTGTTTTGTTGACAAAATGTTGTTTCCTAATTTGGATAAAAAGAAAACAAATATAATTTTTACATATACTCCTATGCATGGGGTAGGCTATCCTTACATAAAAAATGTATTTGAAAATGCAAAATTCAATGTGAGTATCTATGAACAAATTTCATGAAAATGAACAAATTTCTGTATTCAATGCATTTATATCATGAATATACAGTGTGATCCATCTAACGTAAGACACTCAATATTTCAAAAAGTATTTACGTTTTTGATAATATTTTTATTACATGGTATCAAGTTGTTATAAAAGACCATTTTTAAAAAATAATATTTTTTAACCTTATTACTTTTACTTTTTTGAATTACAACATAGTTTTAATTTCATAATCCAAAGCAAATTATTTTTTGAAGTATTTTGATACATTAAAATCAAATTTTTGACGAGTTGTTTATAAGTTATAAGTATTCAAAGTTAAGTTAAGCGGAGTAGTGGACCAACAGTTTGCGAGGTACCCCCACGCAGCTCATCTAAACTTTAAATACTTATAACAGTTATAACTCATTAACTACTCGTCCAAAATTCGATTTTAATGTATCAAAATAGTCAGAAAAATATTCTGCTTTGGATTATAAAATTAAAACTGTAGTAATTCAAAAAAGTAAGAAACTTAAAAAATTTTTTTTTTGAAAAATGTTGTTTTGTAATGACTTCATACCATGTATCAAAAATATTTCCAAAAACGTGAATACTTTTTGAAATAATGAGTGTCTTAAGTTAAATGGATCACCCTGTTATGTGTTTATAAATTATTTGTTGTGGTAGCTAATATAATTTATGAATTACACTATTTAGCCAGTGATAGTTGTTGAGCAACAAAAAGATCCTAACCCAGAGTTTCCAACTGTGCCATTTCCAAACCCAGAAGAAGGCAAAAGTGCATTAAAATTGGCAATAGAAACAGCTGAAAACAACTGTAGTCGTATTATTCTTGCTAATGATCCTGATGCCGATAGACTGGCTGTGGCTGAACATCCGTAACATCATTATTATAAAATATTCTTAACTAGAATGTATGATTAGGCAGATTTTATTTTTAGGATAGGTAGCGAGGGCTGGAAAATATTTACTGGAAATGAACTTGGTGCTTTGTTAGGATGGTGGGTGATACATTCGTACAAAAAAATACACGGTAAAACACATTCTAAATTGGTTGTACTATCAAGCACAGTATCATCTGCTATACTTAAATCTATGGCTAAAATTGAAGGCATCAGATTTGAAGTAAGTTACTTATATTACTTTTCATCACCAACCAAGATAAATATCTTTAGTTTAGTTATCTTGGTTCATACTCTAAACCATTGATCTTCAACCGGTGGGTCACGACAGGTCCTCTTTAAAAAAAAGTTGTTTTTTATCACATACATATTATTGATAATAAAAATTCCTACATGAATTAAAATGTGTATTTTTTTAGTTATAATTATTACAGTACATTTACAATGATATATTTAGCTATTTTATCTTCATTTTTTTTTCTCACATGGGTCACAGACATTTTTAAAAACAAATTATGGGTTGCGAGTCAAAAAGGTTGAAGATCACTGCTCTAAACAAATAAGTTATAATTAATTTTAATTCCTAGGAAACTCTCACTGGGTTCAAGTGGATGGGTAATAGAGCCGATCAGCTTTCTGCCGAAGGTTATAAAGTAATTTATGCCTTTGAAGAGTCTATTGGTTACATGTGCGGCAGTGAGGTCTTGGATAAAGATGGGATATCTGCTGCTGTTAAAATTGCAGAACTAGCTATATATTTAGAAAAAGAAAATAGAACATTATCCTCAGCTTTAGAATTTATATACAAACAGTAACAGTTTTATTTAAAATCCAATGTTTACATTGTAAGTAAAACCATTTTATTTTGTTTCAGATATGGTTGGCATTTATCTGTAAACTCATATTTTATATGCAATGATAGCCTGACGATAAAGAAAATATTTGAATCGATAAGGCAAAATAATAACCAGCCAAACAATGTAACTTTTAATCACATTTCACTTTTGTATTATGGTTTTAATTGCTTGTTTCATTTTTACAGTATCCAAAATCCATTCTTGGAGGACGATATTCAATCAAATCAGTTCGAGACATGACAACTGGATATGATTCCAGTACAATAGATCACAAACCAGTATTATCTGTATCAAAATCGTCTCAAATGATAACATTTAACTTTGATAATGGTTTAATTGCTACATTACGAACAAGTGGGACAGAACCCAAAATAAAGTATTATGCTGAATTATGCACTGAACCTGAAAATTCTGCGTAAGTCAAATTTAACTAAATATAATTTAATTAATAATGATGAAAAAATTAATTTTTTTTTTTTAGTGATGTTAACAGATTAAAAAGTGTGTTGAATGAAATGGTTGAAGCAATAATTGAAGAATTTCTAAAACCACAAGAAAATTCTCTAATTTTTCGCAACAACTAGTTAAAGATAAACTTAAAGATATTGCTCAGATATCTTCTACATTCATTTATGTCTTACTTATTTGTTATTTATATATTCCTACTATATAATTTATGTGTTATCATTTATTTGATTTAAAATAGATTCAAGGTTGTTATAAATTTAATTTTAAAATTAAACTAAACTGATACTAGTACCTAGTTATGTAATCAAAGTAAACAGTAGTCATACTTCATCATTCCAATCAAAATAATTTAATCCAATTCTTTCAATTATTTATTGTTAGTAAATATATGTTATAAGTATTGGTATAAAAATGTATTTTGACTTTACAACTTTCAGAAATTAACGACAACTTGCCATAACCCCCAAAATATTTTCGTAATCAATTTTCTCAGTAATATTTTTTGTTTTGATATTTTCGTCTTGATTTGCTACAAACACGAATTTGTTATCCAGTTCCTTCCAATTGTATTTTAGTATCCAGTGTTTCAAAGCAGCATCTGTTGAAAAGTATAAATATTAATTATTATATTGAATTCAGTTTGAATATAATCACATACCGTCAACACCACCCAGTAATTCCATAAGATGATGTTTTTCAATAGACTGAAATGTTATACCAATCACATGACACACAAACTTGCGTACAGAATCCAAAAACCCATTAACTTTAGCATACAATTCAGGAGTGGAATGAACATTATACCAAAATTCTTTGAAGTTGCAGTTTTCCAATAGATCAGCCAAGAATAATACTTGACTTAATGGAGCTTCTTGACACTAAATAATTATAAAAACTCAATATTAAAAAAAAAAAAAAATAGCTAGTAGTCAGTACATACAACCAAAATATGTTAATATATATTATACAATTATTATAATTTATACACAAATATTTGTTATATTAATTTCTATTTTTTAAACTTAAACTAAAATTTGATGAATTATTTAAAAAAAATGTTATTAAGTTATGACTTAGCAATTGGTATTATAAAAAGTTTGGAATTAAAATTAATTGAATGATCAACATTAATATTACATCATACCTTATTAATGTCTTTTAAGTTTAGTAACGCACCGAGTAGCAGTCAAAAACCAGTCTTGAATGTGCCAGTTTATTTATTTATTCATTTTTTTTTCTAACTGAATTACCCAAGCCACAATTGTTGGCAGCATATGGGAGCAGATAAAATCAGTTTATGGCCACCACTCGGTATGATTTCAAACTCAATAGACTATGGTATTCTAATTACTACATATCAACATTTAAAAAACAATTGAATTTTACTGAATTGTTTAACCTTAAAATCTAAAAGCGTTCTACTCCCCGCGAACAGTAAATATTATTGTAAAATAAAAATATGGATGAACGTAACTGAAATATTACTTACCAATTTTTCATTCAACAGACATTTGCACAGCACGAAATCGGAATGAGGAAAGTTGGTGATCGCTTTCAGCAAGATTTGTACAGTGATATCCAAATTATAATCGTGATGAAATTGATATATTTTGAGAACTGCAAGGTTCGCTTCTAGATCGTACGTGTTCTCTTGGGACTGTACTTCCACGTAGTGTTCAAGTGTAGACAAATGTTGGGGATTGTATCTAAAAATGAACAATAAGATGCATGTGCAATTTGCGGAGCAACAGGAAAAGAGCCGAATCAATGATCAAATGATTTTACATACCTTTCGATGCCCTGCAAAAGCGACGCTACCGTTTGTCTCATTGCTTCGGCCATGGTTTAGTTCGATTAAAACAAACGTTAAAACTCAATGCTCACAATTCAGATATGATTTAAATGCTACTGACACACGGACACGAAAGACCGGAAAAAGTCGTAAGAGGCGTCTTGATCGTATGACTTTTTGTTGTGATTAAGAAATAAGATTCAATAGCAGGATTCACTGCATGTCTGCTTCAGAAAATCAGTAGACGTGCGGAAATGCGGAATAGTGGTGCGATAAGCAAATGGAAAATGCGGCACAATTTCACAAACGTGAACCGGTGTGGCCAACAAGTGCGTTAAGATATGGTACTGCAACTGCACCGAGGACTTGTGTCGGCGACCAGACTGTAGAGTTTTGTACCGTACCGTACCTTACCCCACCACGTCGTGAAGACTAGAGATATCTCCAGCCCAATGAAAATCAGTAGTTTCAGCACAATCAGATAACAGTATCAGCAATAATTAGCAATCAAAAATCAAAATACCAAAATAAGTTGTATTGAAAAATGTATTTGAAAATAAAATCATCAACTGAACCACTCACGAAATGAAAATATTAAACTTTCCCTAACTAAAACTGTAGTGCTCATATCCTCCTTACGTTTTTCATTTCAATTTTGGTTAATACTGTTTTTGAGTGGTAAGTATTGCCATTAATTATAAATAGGTACCAATGTACCATAGGTAATAAAATATAATAATCAACGATAATATGACCACCGAAATAACTAAAACGTCTAAAACTGTTTAATTTTTTCATTGATACAATTTGGCCTTGGTTCTTAGATATGCATGTATTTACTATTTAGATACGAAATTACGAAAATTAATACAATTTAATTAAAAGTATTAGTGTAAATGTTTTAGTTATTTAGTTATGTGTATATTTAACTATTGATACGTAATAAAGTATACCTAGTTTACTAGTAATTAAAAAACTGCTAGTTATTATTATTTTTTGATTAATATATGTAGGTTATGTATTTTTTGTTTGAACACTGATCTACTTTATTGCGAGATAACTAGCTTAACTTTTAGATGTATAAGACCTTGGTTAATATGTTTAGCCCTCTTATATTTTTAAAATTTTAACCCATACTCAAACACTGAATTGACTGCCAAATACAGTATAATAATTATTTATATATTATTATTTTATATCAAATAAAAAGAACAAACCAAAGTATACAGCTATAAATTTATTTATATAATAACATCAAGTAATGAATTGAGTTAATTTTCTGGACAAACCGCTGATGCTAGGACTGCTGCACCTCTTCCACTGCCATCTTCGGATAGCATAATACCAAATTTAATACCACTATTTACTAATTCACTAATCTTGCTCTCCAGCAATGCATGATAAAATGGATGAAATCTGTACACCGACCCATCCACTCCAATTTCCACATCTTTCTCATTCATCTTATTCAATATGGCTGTAAGACCAGCTGCCACTAAATATGCAGACCTTCTTGTAATGCACTCTGCTGCATATCTAATATTCATACAGTCACCATCTGTAGGATTCGTCACACCAATTTTTTGAAGGAACTTTCTAGTGCCTGCATAAGTTCCAGGTGGATCATTTTCAATAAGAGATATCACATCACTAGTCAATGATTTGGGAATAGAAAGCATTGATGGCATTATGCCGTCAAATATTAATTCTTTTTCGACCATGTCTAATAATACTAATCTTAACAATTCTCCAAGGTAAAGTCCAGATATCATTTTTTCAAAAATTTGTTGGCCACGATTTTCAGAGTTTTCATCAATAAATTTGTCGTACTTAGTATGAAAATCTTCAAGTTCATTGTTATCTCCAAATGCACCCCACTCTAGATTTATAACCATTTCTTCTTTTGTTGGGTCGCCATTGTACAACTGGATATATTTTACCTAAAAATACAAATTATACTGTAATTAACTATTATGAATATGATTACATTGGTTTTTTCAAATTTACTTTTTCGACGTAACAGCAGTTACATCCTGTACCAACAATCAAGCCTATTCTGGTTTTCGGATTCAACCAAGCACAGGACATTAAAGTGCCAACGGTGTCATTTAAAATTGCACAAATGTTTACTTTTAAATCTGGGATATTATTTATTGACTTTGTCAACAGCTGAACTACATCTTCACCAACTACACCTTCACATGTAAAACCTTTTGTCCATCTAACAAGTTCTCCTGAGTTAAGGCTTGATTGTGACATTGGGAAACTAAATGTGAAACCCAAAGGAAGTAAGCTATTGTTTTTTAATCCTTGTGTGGTCACAAATTCGTTCAAACAATTGGCTATGTAATCAAACAATATTGTTCCTGATCCAGTCATCAACTCCTTAGAACACTCATATGTCTTTTGATTCATTTTAAAATATTTATTTTCTCCTAATTCTAGTTTAATTACTCGGAAATTTGAACCACCCAAATCCAGAGCTAAGAATTCGCCTTTTTCTTTACCAGTAGGCATGTCTTGGACATATGTCTGCCAGCATTTTATTGTTGCTTTTGGATGTGTTTCCTTGCTAAGTCCTTCATCAATGCAGGAACTTATCCGGTTCATAAATTCCCGTAATTTGTTATTTGGCAGTACAAAATTTCTGCATAAACGTCTGACTCTAACATGATTTCGCCATGTCGATAAATTATTCAAATGTCCTTTACAACTTTTCTTCGTGTCTGACATTTTTAAGAATTATGAGAAATACTTTGAATAAAATAATGATATCCTAAACAATATTTATAGCAGTGTATTATATTTTGAATGTTTATTTTATGTTACCGAGGTACTGTGTTTATATTTACATTAGCCAACAATTATTTTTATGAACAACTAAAATATTGTACTTGTGACATAGAATTTTTAATAAAAAGATCTATAATTTATAGAAAATTTTAATTTATTTTTTCTATGATTATTAGTTTATTTGGAATATGGTACTTTTTTTTTTAAATCTTTATAATATAACATTTTACATATTATGTAATTTTGATTTTTAATTGCCTCTGCATTTAAGACTGAATAAATAACAATTTTAAACCATTGAATACAATATTGTTGAATTATGTTAACTGTTAAGTATTTATCAATTTATTTTACCTTATTATATTTATTTAGGTTTTATAGTTGATAATGGCAGATTTCCGAATGTCATCGAATATATTGACAAAAGAATGTATAAGAACACAAATTTGTGGTAAAAATAGTTTTATTAGATCCTTTTATCATGTTTTCATCTCATTATTATATAGGTGAAGGTGACTGGCCTAAAACCACAGTTATGTACCAGCCTTATGAAACAGAACAAATCCTATTACCTGATAACTCAAAATGTTTATCTGTTAAAACATTTTTAAAAATGGCTGGATTGGAATTCATTGTGGAAGCAAGAGAAAATGCCGAATATATGTCACCACATCGAGGTAAAGTGCCTTTTATCAAAGCAGGCCAGTTTTTAGTCGCTGACTTTGAACCAATCGTCAGTTTTGCTCAATCTAAAGTGAGATAAAACATTATTTCAAGTATTCAATTCAATGTTAATACATTTATATTTAGGGCTACTCGTTATCAACAAATCTAGATGAAGCTCAAAAGTGGGATCTTAGAGTATACATGGCGCTAGTGAATAATGTTCTTTTAAATGCTGAGGTTTGTTTACATCTTATTAATTTTAAAACTATTTCATAATTTTAATTATACTTAGATTTATGTAACATGGAACCACGAGCTTACTTACAAAGAACTCACTAAGCCAAGATACAGTTCTGTTTATCCTTTCCCATTGAACCACTGGGCTACATATTTTAAACGCCGCGAAATGTTATCACATTTAGATGTGCTAGGTTGGAAAAAAAAAACCTTGGACGAAGTATTTAAGGAGGTAGAAAGAATCTGCGAGTCATTGTCAAACTTTTTGGCGGACAAGAAATATTTTTTTCATGAAAAGTATATTATCTATTTGTGTATAAAACTATGAAATATTAATTTTATTAATTAAATATTTTTCAGGCCAACCGAGCTAGACGCTTTAGTATTTGGTCATTTGTTTTCTATCATAACAACACCACTACTAAACAATCGTTTTGCTGCAACTGTCAGAGCTTATGACAATCTAGTTCAATTATGTGTACGCATTGAAACAGAATTTTATCAGTCTAGAATTCTATGATACAAATAATTGTATATTTGATTGAATATTAGTTAGTATTTATTATTATTTTTAATTATACCAAAATTGGCGAAATGAAATAATAACTGAACTGTTTGTATAGAAATATTTAATGTAATCTATTTATGTTAAGAAATGTTAATAAAATTAATGATAAAACATAATAAGTTTGTTGTTATATTTTTTTAATAAAATTACCTTTTTATACTCAACTTATAATAATCTAATTTACATTAATTCAACAGGATAGATTTATATTTGATTTAAAATAAAAATATGTTCAACTTCAAAGCACAATGTCATACAATTTATTTTATCAAGAATATGTATAATTAATGTTATTTAACAATAATAATAAAACAAACAATAAAGCAAAAAAAAAAAAAAAACTATGGAGAACAATACATTGAAGTAAATATACCCAATCCTAAATAAACATAGACAAGATTTTTCATAACAAATATTCATAATAACTCGTTTAACGTTTCCATATAATACTGAAAACTTAACCAAATACTGAAACAAAGTTATTTATGAAAAATAAAATATTTTCAAAAGCAACATAATTACTATAATTTTTAACTATCATGAATGAAAATTAAAAATTGTAAAATTAAATCAACTTAAGTTTAAAATGTGTAATAGTTCTTATTAATAATAATAGGGCTTTTAACATTGTGATGTGTATAATTTAACATAAAAAAAGTTATATACATTTAAAATATATAAAACATATTGTTGTTTTTACCTGTAATGTTATATTGCGGAATTTTATAATGTACCTAAAACTTGATTTAATAGAAATAAAAATATATTATTGACAATTTGTTATCAACTTAATACTTTAAATAAATTAATACATACAAATTATATACGGAAGACAATTAAAATATTGGATACTGTTAACAATTGCAACTAAAAAATATTTTTATTTTAATTATTTAATATATGTTACAAAAAAAATACTGTATACAATATGCTGTATATATGTTATAATATAACAAATAGAAGTTAAACAAGAATAAAATAACTAATGTGTTTTGTATGTAAAGAAATAAATCAACTGGCCATCAATCCTTTAAATTTTAAATGTTGGGCTATCAAATATGTAATGCTATGCATGGCGACAGCTATTGGGGTGCTGCAGGAGTGACATGTCCCATTCCATAGAATGCAAAAAATGAATGAAACATCACATAATATTTATACGTAAGTACCCCATGAAATTGTACAGTCCGCGATGATGCATGTTATAGACATATAAATTCAAGAAAGGTTGGTTTTTTTTTAAAAGAAAGGACTTTATGATACGAAGAACATAACATATTTAATTATTAATCATTTTATATTTATATTTTAATTTTTATACAATAGCAATTCATATTTTTTAATTTAAAATTTAAAAGAAGAACGTTTTTTTGTGAATTTCAATGAATATTAATAATGATATAAAGATAAGATGAGATAAGACATAGACAAACATTTTATTTTTTAGGATTATGTCAGCACAAGTATTTTTAAGATTTGAAAGTCAATTTTAAAAATTTTAGAATAAATTATATGTAAGTTAATACTATTTTAAAGGAATTTACAAGATGTCTCATGTCTGTACTACTATAAGTTGTTGGGTAAATACAGAATTATATAAAACAAAATCAATTTTAAAAGTGAAAATTAAAAGAAAACATATTTTTAAATATTGGGAGAACTAACATTTTTTATCATTTTAGATAATACTTAAAGTAACTTATTAGAGATAACTTTCAACATTAAATTAAGAAATCTTATTACTGCTAGAAAATATTAATAATAAAGATATGCGTTCCTATTACCTAAATAAAATAATTTAAATCAAAGCTTAGTTTAAATACTATTTACTTTACTGTTTTTAATATTAGTTATTGTATATTTATATATCAGTACAGCTCAATGATTATATTTTATAAATACAATTATTATTAATATTTTAATGGTAAAAATTGTATTTGAATTACATAAAATATAGAACAAATCACTAGATTTTTTAATAGCCTATGGCTATTGTCATGAAATAAAACATTTAAAAATATTTAACAAATGGTTTTAGGTAATGTTATGATATATTTTTCACAAATAATGGTAAACAAAAAATTTGGGATTCAAGTTAAATAATAATTGCAAGGACTAGGTTCAAAAATTCATCATACAAAAATATATATTATAAATTAATCATATGTATTTAAAATTAAGTATTAACATTAAAAAAAAAAGTTAAAACATAACAATGATACGCCAACACTAGACAATAAACAAATTATTGGGTACAACATTGTCATAGAAGAATTAAAAATTTCAATTATCTTCAAAGGTGAACAAAAATAAGAAAATTGTTTGAATTGTTGGCATAGCAAAATAAAAACTAAAAAATATAGAATGTCTATAGATTTCAGGGGCGGGTTTAAAAGGAAGAGCAATGACTCCAGGCCTAATTTTTTCATCCAAAAACTACACTTTAACCATATAATTTTTATAAATATAAGTAAAATGCAAGTGGCAGAACAAATGATTAATAGTTATATAAACAGTTACATGTTTATACACAGGGTTATTTACCAAGCACATTCAGTGCTCACATCTTTTTCAACTTTTAATAATCAATTATTTAAATTATAATTTTACGAGTTCATAAGTATATTTTAGGACCAACTTTGTTTTTCCAAATGAAAACCACCATTTTTTCCTGTAAATTGTTAATCAAATGAAATTTTTGAGTAATTTAACTTTTTGTACTATGGATAATAGGTTTAAACATATGAGAGCTATATGAAAGCATATATGAAAATTATAGTAATTATTATTAATCTAATAACATTTTATAATTTGTAAAATTATCTAAGTATAATACTATAATAAATACTAGATCCAACTTTACATCTATTTTAGATACATCAACATTTTTTAAAAAAATAATTTGTTTTTGTTTTTATTAATAGTAAAAAAGCTTGGTTCTCATTTGAAAAATAGAAGTTTCTAACATCATAAGACACTCCTTAAATTGTATAAAAAATCCATGCTTAAGAAACTTAAAAATTTCAAAAATCATAATTTGAATTAATTTATTATTGAAGAAAAATAAGGGCATATAGGGTGAGTATACTTGGCTTGCACGTAATACAAAATATTATTGACTATTTATTATAGCTATGAATGATTGTTGTTATATTATTAGATATTACATTAGATTTGGATATATGATATAACCAGCTAAATTTTAGAACCTCAAATTGACCCCCTCCTCTTTAACCACAAACAAGGTGAATGATAAAACTCACCCCAACTAGATTGGGATTTAAGAAGCTACAGGTTAATTATTACACTGTAATATGTTAGTTTGACTAGTTCCTATAAACTTAAGATACTATTAATAAATTATAAATTATTTTCAAAAACCAAAAGAGAAACAAGAATATTTATGAATTATAAATATAACAGTAAGAAATAAGAAATAAACAATAATTAGAAAGATAAAGAATTATTCAACAAAGTAAATTTAAGAAAGATAAAAAAAAGATAAGATGAGGAGATATTGTATACAATTACATTTGGGCAAATTATAAAATGTAGAATAATGTAAAAATATTTATAAATACAAATTATAAAATGGTTATTTCATTATCACAGGTTACTAAACGCTTACAAACATAGTGATCTCATTAATAATTAAAGATCATATTTTAAGATTGCTTATAAGTCATAAGCATAACTTTAACAGTTATGTCACATTTTCAGTATAGTAAATTCAAAACGTATAATGCAAACCCTGTAATATTAATACTAATTTGGGAGTTGGAATGATTAAAATTACTTTTTATAGTTTAACACACTTCCCTATATTTATAGGAGTGGCTATATAATTATTAAAAAGGGGAGGCAAATTATTTCTAATTTCATTGTTTTGAAAGTCCACAATATTCGTACATTTTGTGAAGACTAAGGTAGGAATTAGAGCAGTCAAAGCAGAATCTTAGTTATGCCTATGACTATTTTTTTTATAAAAAACTTACTACACTAAATATTAAATACAAATTGGAACTTATTAGAAAGTAAACACAAACAACAATAATTTCATAAAAATGTTATGGTAATATATTTATAGTTTAGTACTATATAGTTTTCAAACTTTTTTGTCCTCAGATAAATACAATAATTGTGGATAAATAATAATAAATCATTTATGCATTAAAAAATGTATGATAATAAAATCAGAAATCACTTAAATTTTTAGAAATATAATTTTTTTTTTTTTGTGTCATACAACCACAATAGTAACAGGTTGTCTCAAGAATACTCCAATTTTTAAACCAACTCGCTGGTATTGCCTCACTGAACATCCGCCCTGAGGTCGCAGCAGACTGGGAAAGGAACAAAGCAGAAACTGATGATTACGACACAAATTACATGGACAAAACCTACCTATTTTCAAACTTAAATCCAGAAAGAATTTCCTTAAAACGACAAAACCTCTAAAAAAACACCCTGAAGAGGTACAAAGAGAAAGGTGGAAACTCTCTCTCTCTCCAAGGGAAAAAATTAACAAGAGTCCGAACCAGCAGGACACGGACTAGACTGGCCAACCTGGAGATCCCTCAATAGACTTAGAGTAGGAGCGGGCAGATCTAAAAACAACCTAAAGAAATGGTTCATCCTTCAAGACATCTCCATAAAATGTGAGTATGGAATAGAAGAAGACATGGAACACCTACTGAATGTCCAAAGCTGCCCATCTGCCTGTTCGAAGAAAGACCTCCTGTCAGCAAATCCTAATGCTATTGAAGTAGCAAGATTCTGGTCAAGGGTAATCTAAAACTAAAACAAACTTACCAACTCTGATAATTATGCTACCATAAAGTTAAATCCATTCCAAATTCTATTTATATTTCTAACTATATTTATTATTAACCAATTTATCTATTTTATTAAATTTTTATTTATTTATATCCATATAGACTGAATTGTATATATTTATTTTACTTATAATTTATTAATTATTACCATTAGTTCGTACTTCGTATTCATCTAACTGTGATTATATGACACGAAAAAAAAAGAAATATAATTAATTTACGTTTTTATTAAACTTGTGTTTTTTTTTTATCAGTTTATCACACTAAATTGTTGGACAAGTATTGTAATAATATTGTATTTATCTTGTAAACTTAATTAAATTAATTTTTTTTTTAAAGTACTAAATATTATTACACTTTATGCCCATTGCTATAGTTCTAAATCAAACAAAAATTCAAGGTACTATTGTATACTATAATATTGTAAATGTAATTATAATTTTACAACGGTGACTTAAGAGTCATAAGATTTTTAAATAGAAGTACCTAAAAGTAAACAACAGTATACAATGCGAACATTTGGAAATTCTACAAGTGTAAATAGCGCAACCAGACATTTTTAAGGAGGGTGTCAGATTGAATTAAGTACTATTGATTTAAACAATATATATATATTTAATAAAGAAAAAGTTTTTTTTAACATTGATATTATGACATTGTTGTATCACAGAATAATAATACATTTTGTAATCAATGCTAATATCATATAAATTATGTGAAATATTTAAGCATTTAACAGGGATCACTGAAAACAAAATAAAATTGTCTTATTTTATAATCTAAAACTCATCAGAGGGAGTATGATGATTAAAGGTCTAAATGGGTACTGGCTTGGAAAATAAAATGGAGGACTGAGGAGTAGCGGTATAGGCAGTGGCATCATTTGGGGGGTGGCAACTTGGACATTTGCCCCAGTCTAACATTTACAACAACCTTAGGTCGGCACATATCAAAATTATAAGAAGTCGTATTTTTAACTCGTTAAGGCCATTATAATAAATCATAATATTGATATTTTTTGATAAATAAGCAAATTTATAATTATTATATCAACTAATTACTGATAACTGAAAAGCCGCCGTGTCCAAATTGGTACTTGGCGCTCACACATTTAGATTTTAGACACTAGAACTCTGCAATGGCTTTATGCTGTGGGAATCTGCGTGAAAAAAATGTTAAGTCGGCAAATCAGTGAGTAGTTGCCCTAGTCTAACAAAAACTGAAATGACGCCACTGGGTATAGGCGAAGTTTGTAGTTAGTTCGTTGAGATGATTAATGTTATTTTAATTTATAGGCAATATTTAATAGGTACAATAATGTCAAGTCTATAATTTACTTAATATGATAAATGTACAAAATAAACAATTTTGTTTTTTCATAGTAAAGATATCACCAACTACACAACAGCAAGTACCTAAAAGAACTTCACGAGTAAAATGAATTTCTAATTTTTATTTTCACTTTTATCTTAAATTAAGCTGCATAGATGTTTGGACAAAAATGCATCGGAAATAATTGAATTTTAAAAAACCAAAATAATTTGTAGCTTTTCTACATTTTTTAAACTAAATCATTGCAATATAATATCCTTATCGCTTGGTTGTGCTACTGTACAATTTGTATCAAATAGGCAATACTACAGCACTGTTTAGTGTTACACCTTAAATTTATAATTTTGTCATGAAAAATAAAAAGTTAAATTTTAAATCACAAAAATTTAGGATATTACTAATTTTAAGTTTAGTATTTTTGTATACTTATATATATATATTTTATGGTAACACTAATTAATCACTTTGTCAAATTCAACATTTTATCATTATCATCTAATTTTTCTGTTAAATTATTAACATTATTATTATAATTTTTAATATTATTAATACCTATGTTTTTTTTAAATTTATATATGTATATAGATTAAGTATCTTAAATAAGAGATTCTAAATAAAATACTGGGCTCAACTATGAGTCATTGTAAAGAATTTAAACTCCTAAAATATAAGTAACATATTAATAGTCTTACAATAAAAAATAAAGTAAATTATTTTTGAAAGAAAAAATTGCACTTACGTTTAATGCATTTTAGTATACATTTATTAGGTGTTATTTCTTCTACTTCGCCTGGATATTGGTTCTGCAGTATCTCTAGGTGCATGGCGTTTTCCACCTTGTGACTGAGCACTCATTTGTAAACTTATTGCTTGTGTATTCAATTTCTTTGCAATTAGTAGATCCTTCATGCTTCTCATCTTCTTACTTTTCAATACAATTTTAGTTTCAGGTTCATCATCTTTTAATGTTGTTTCTAAAATAGGTGCTTGAGGTGTAGTAGTAGGAGTAGGTAATGAATCAGAACTACCCACAAAAGGTTCTCCACCACCTTGTAATAAGAACTCTCGATTCAATATTCGCTCACTACAAGCTGCAGTTAGTGCTTCAATGCCAGGGTGGAGTTCTGATTTAGTTTCTTCTTCTATGCCAGGTATAGTATTTAAAATGTCTTTAGGCAATGGACGATTATTATTATTCATATTATTATCATGATTATCTTGTATTAGACCACTATCATTTTCAGAATCCTAAAACCATTATAGTAAAATTAAATATAAAATAAAAAATAAACTCCTATTTAAATTGTACAGAAAAACTTTTTTTTAATGTGATTCTATTGTTACAAAATAATTATAATTTAGATAATTTAGGAATAATATACCATACTTTTGGTTCTAATATGATAAGTCTTGTTCTCACACTATCATCAAACTTAGAAATGGAATTTATAAAATGTTTTGCCCATTTAATGTGTAATACTGGGGTTGTTCCATCTTCTTCCCAAAGACAAAGACCATCATAAATTAATAACACATATGCATAACATTGTGGATTATTCAATATTGACCGACTTTTACCACACGTCATTTCTTTCAATGAGTATGGTATTAATTCATAAGCAATATCCATCATTTCTTTATATAATTCTTCATCGTCTTTACTAAAACTATATCTGAAATGTTATCAATAAAAAAACAACTGAATTAATCAATTATTCAGGAAGTTTGAATTAATAGTGTATTTATAATTTATCTTACTTGCTTATAACTTGACTAGCATTGGCCCAACTTGCAAAAGCGTCTTTAATCATGTTGTGTCTATAGAAATATCCACCTTGGTAAGTATATGGATAGACAAACATATCACTATAGTATATTCGAGCAGCTGAAATAGCTTCTTCAAATAGAGCTGTACAAGGAGGTCTTCCAGGTGTTGCATTTAACTCTTCCAAATCACCTAAGTTACCTGGAAATCAGTAATTTATATGCTAAATACTGTACCAGTAAATTCAAGTTTGAAATTACCTAAAGCAAGTGGAAATTTTGATAAGTGTCCTTCATCATAAAGAAGCCACAAAAGATTTTTTTGAAGAGTCGCAACTTCCAAAGCATCATTAGATTGATTAATACTTGGGTTAATAGAACTAACTAATGCTGATACTTCCATATGCCTATTACAAACTACAGGGTGGCCATTAACATATAGCCACGACCTATGACCAGGTCCTGAATCTTTAATTTTTTGTCCACGTTTATCTTCATTTCCTTTTCCTGAAATTAAAAACTTAGTCAATTTAATTATTCCATATTTTAAAAAATTCATAACATACTTCTGAAAAATAAATTAACATTGCAAGTCTAAATAGAACAGTTTATGCACATTTTCTGACCAACTAGTATATTTAATTTTAAATAATATTAACACAAAGCTACTAACGTATCTCGCACAATAGTGAAGGCCATCTACTACTTAGATCCCATACAAGATAGCGAGTAGCTGCCACCAACCCAATGTCTGGTAGAGTTATTATGTGTAAGATAAATATGATGATTAACTGTTTTATAACTTATAGAAGTCCATCATAATATGACGATAAAAAAGCATTATATAACTTTATTTTGAGCTTATAATTTTAAAAATAAAGTTTTTTCATACTAAGAAGAAATTTTTGTAAGTTTCAAGCGCAACTTAAAACACTTCAAAGGACAAGAAAAAATTTGAGTTATTAAGACTTGACTGTACTAAATATTCAAAATATAAAGGAAAAATGTTTCTCATAATACCTAAATTGAATATTGGTATTATAAAAATTTACCATGCCACGTAACTTCTGCATTTTCACTACCATCTGGACCAAATACAACCCATGCGTGGTCTTCAGATAAAGCCAAATGAACATCATTGTATCCGAGTATTTGACAAGCAGCTACTACAGCAAACGCAACACCAAAACAGTCCAATTTTGAACCTAAACAAAAATATTTTACATGATAACATATTGGTTGGGGATAGTGCCTATGGTCTATGTTTAAAAGATTTTTACTTACCGGTTAAATAGCTATACATGCTTTGCAAGTGCGCTCTGTCCTTATAGTAACTTCTAGTAAGTGTGTTCCATATGACGTCAGACACTCTTTTCACCAGTTCTCGGCTGGCGTGTCCGTCTCGTTCATCAAAATGCAGTGGGTCGACACTGCTCTTGATGACCGAGTAGAATTTTGTGTACAGAGCTTCCACAATGTGCATCTCGACGTCAGGCAGCCTCAGTGGTACTTGATCAAAGTCAAAGTTGGTTTCGGCTGTTACTGCGACTGGCACTTCGGTGGTCGGTCGGACGCAAGTCATTGTGTTCTCGATGGCGCCAGCCACCAGCGACAGCAGCAACAGGTCCGGTTCTTTTTTTTCAAGCTCTCTGCGGAACACGTCAACCACAGCGGGTACGTCACGGATCGGAAACAACTCGGCGTGCTCTTTGAACACCTTCAGGGACATAATAACCGCCTGTACCTACCCCACAAGGTGCACCCGCAGCACTGCAACCACCACTGCTCTTGTTGTAGAACGGCGACCGCGTTAATACGAAAAACATTCACCCGAGGTCGACTGCAGCGCGTCTCCAGTATGACCGTTAAAAAGCGTTGCGGCGTTTTGTATAGTTACGGACGGTCGTGTCGCGTCGTTTCGTGTTTTGTTGTTTTTGTTGTTTTTTTTTTGTTTGTTTACTTTACCGCGTTTTAATCTCGGAGTCCGAATCGTGCGAATCTGCCGAGCTGCCGCCGGACCAACGTTTTCGGGCGGCTCGGCGTTGCGAATCGGTTGCCCTACTGCCGGCGCCACCGGTGCGCACAGACACACAGCCACACAGGTCGTCGTGGTCCGTAGTTTGTTGTCTACGATAACACAATTTAACGCAGAATACCTATAACAATATTATTATAGTTGATACCACCGCTAGTCGATGATAGTACTCGTGACGTACGCGGTCACGATGACGTCATTTAAAATTTAAATTGCAATATTATTCCGTAGCCAGCGAGCAGTGTGATGAGAAATGTCAATATGTAATGTACACACTACACACACAAGTCCCAAACTCCCCAAGACTGTTTGGTAACGAGACTTGTTCTTTGTATTTGGATGACGATAATAAATAATAATAATAACATAGGTAATATCCTACTCGTCACCTACTCGTTAGTTAATAATTCATAACGTAGTGGCCCCAACAAACGCGATTCATGTAGGTGCTTATCTACTCTGCTTTGGAGTATAATTAAAGCTTGCATCGTATGGGGGTGAATGGGTTGAACACAAAACTCTGAAGGAAAAAAATAAGTTAAACACAAACTAAATGATTAAAAAACGTTTTAAATATTAACATTATAATTTACCGGAATTCTATGTCTTTATGTCAGTTTTGTAATCTTAAATAATTTTTCCGCGCATTTGTTACTTACCTAGGTACTTAGCTAATACTAGTAACTAACGAGGTCACCTAAATAGGTAGGTACCTACCCGACCTACATTATTCAAACCAAAAAACAAAAACAATTTATATTTATTGAATTTTGTGCAGCAAATAAATTACAATATTAATAATAATTATGTTATTATATTTATATAAAAATAGATCTTATTTATGTTATTATTTTGCTTATTTTATACCTATATTTGTATTGTGTAGGCTACAAATACGATTTATTATTATAGTTATTAGCTTATTAGTTATTACCTATATAGTCAGGCCCGTATTTAAGGGAGGGCTCGAAGGGGCAATTGCCCCTGGTGGCAATATTAAAATTAGGTTTAGGGGCGGCAAAATATTGAAATGGTCGAAAATGTAATAACATATTGGTTATTACTGAGTTTTATTTTATATTGATGTAACTATTTACTACTAAAATTGTGTAATATCAATAAAGTAAAATATTTTTAAAAATTTTTTTGGGGTGGGGAGGAGGCAAATTGTATGTTGTCCCCGGCGGTAATTTTTGTAAATACAGGCCTGGGTATAGCTCCAACTTTGCTAGGTAATATATGAAACGATATAAATCTGTCCATTCTGGGAGAAACTGTCTATTTTGAGATTTTACTATTCTTTTTTTTCCATTTTATTACTAATACATTATACACGTTACTTGAACTAATGCATACAAAAAAAAATTTTAAAAAGGTGTGCAAGTGGGTACCACTCTGCTGCAAGTATAATACCTACTTTATGAAATCACAAATAGATTAATTAAAGTCCATCATGAATCCGCCGCTCCTCGCAATAAAACTAATAATATATTAGCTCCGGAGTCACCCCCGGCTATCGTCCTTTTTTTTTTTTTTTTATTTATATAATCATAAAATGTTTCAGCACAAAAAGTGCTATTACAAGTAATTTTTACATTTAAATTAAATTAGGTGCATACATTTTTATATTGGTATTGATAGTTGACTAAATTATAGTTATAGTTTAAGTGTAACATGTATTCTTCTATTAGTCTTCTGCACGGTTATCTAGTAGATAACCGTGGTCTTCTGTTGATGAATCTTCATTATTTGTTAAGGGAATGTCCTGTGCGAGTCGAGGTCGCAGACGTCTGTTGGGTGTTTTTTTCCTAAGTTGTAGTGACGGACTCCGTCCAAATTTTTTAGATTGGCGTGGAAGTTTTTGAATTGCATCTTTATCCATGCGTTAATGAATGGTATGCCCGTGTCGTTGTGGATTTGATTGTTCCTCATGAACCATGGATCTTTGAGGCATAGTTTCAAAAATTTGTTTTGTAAGGTTTGCATCTTTTTTATTTTAGTGGGTGACGCAGCTGCCCATACAGGACAGGCGTAGGATATCAATGGCCTAATTATTGATGTGTACAGAAGGAGTGGCTATTGTCCTAATCTAACCTAACCGTCGAGTTTTTGCATATACACTACCACAGATAGTACTAGATCAGTAACTATATTGTATTATTTTTAGATCTGTAATTTATATTTGGTCAAAAACAACCAAATTAATATGTAAAATGGTGGGAAAGTGGGCGGTTCCTGCTGTACAGTGCAGGTGTCTAGAAAAGTAAAATAAAAATGAAAATGATTTTCAATCGATTATTTAATTTTCTGTACCCAATGACAACCCTCTATTTATTTAAACAAAAAATTTTCTTGTGCTTATAAAAATTTTATGTGTGAGCCAACATTTAAGGGTTGGATTTTGGGGTGAAAAATAGCATACGATCCGTCCGGGGGCCCAAAGAATAAATTTACTAATAATAACTTATAAAAATAACCGAGAAAACTAAAAAATAAAATTGAGGAAAATAGGGAATTTTCACAAAAAACGCTTTTGTGACAAAATTGAATATGTTTTTGTGTTGTAACTCAAAAATTAATAACTATGTAGACTTAAAATATTTTAGACGTGAAATAATTTTGTTTTTTTGTGAAATTTAAAAGTATTTTAAATTTTTGAATTTTTTGACTTATGTATGATACAATTTTAGATTCTGAGCGGAGCGAGGAATGTATTGATTTTGCAATGTCGTGTATTTTTTTTTGTGTGCCATCACTTTTTAATGCAGCAAATGTGCTCCGATTTTCTTCATGAGCATCTTTTCTGATAGGAAAGTGAATTTAGTTTCTACTTTAGCCCTTTAGGGGTACTTTACCAACGTGAAGCTTTGCTCCCAATTGATGGTAGTATAGAAAACGTACAAAAAAATTTGATAAAGGTATGGTAGAAAATTCATTTGACCAACATGAATTTGATAAAACTTTAAACAAAATGATAAGTATGAGGAACGTCATGGAAAACCATGCAAAACATAACATTGGAGAGGCTCAAAAACGACAACGGTTGTCATATGCGCAAAGCGGCACAACACCAGTTATAATAGTTATATATTTGAAGAAAATGACAAAGTTTTAGTAAGACATTTAAGAAGAAATGACAGAAAAGATGGTTGGAAATATGTACCTTGGGAAGGACCTTGGGAAAAGAATACATTTATTTCTTCTACATTTTCTATATACTACCATCAACATTAATTGGGAGCAAAGATTCGCGTTGGTAAAACGAGCATATCAAGTGGTGAAACTTTTGATATTTAAATTTAATTTAGTCGTAACGACATATCACTACATTTGAGTATATGCATAGGTTCTTTGGTATCTAATTAAATAACAGTTATATTTTAATGTTTAATTTACAGTAGTACAGACGTACAGTACCTAACCTATACCACATTTACCGATATAATTAGAAGCTACCATATGCAAAGTGGACTTTTGCATATAAAATTTTTTACGCTAGGCGATTTTTACCCCTACGGTAGGGTGACCATATTTAAAAAAATAAAATACAGGACGAAAATATTATCCATAATATTTTTTAATTAATAAGTATTTATTATATATTTTTTTCTTGATTTTTAATCGTACAGTTTACGTCGCCGACAACAATGTGATGCAGCAATAGTTATGGTAAAAACCAAAATCCAAAAATATAGATTTTATATTATTATTCTATTCAATAATGGCATACAAAAATATATTAAAAAACCATTTTTTTATAAAATTAATTTCAAAAATTATAAATTAACAGTAAGTACGGCTAAACGGGTTAATATGGGACAGACTTGAAATTACGGGATAAAACGCGTCCTGAGAGAAGTTTGTCAGGACAACAGGACACAAAGCCGAAATAAAGGACAATCCTGTAGTATGGTCACCCTACACAGCTACACTCTATCAGTCCATCATAATATAATATTAATTCAATAATGAAAAAATATTTAATTATTTTTTTTAATTTTGACTTAATAAATTATATATTGGTAATACGATTTAAAAAAAAATCTATAGGTAGGTAATGCTTTTAATACCTATACTGCTATATGCAGGTACTTTCGATTTATTTGCACGTGAAAAAAAAATGAATTTTTAATTATATTATAAACACTCTACGTATAACCAAATAAAAAATATACTTAAACTAAAAAACTACTTAACTATATTCAAAAATCCCTATGACGTATTTTTTTCTGCACACCTATATCGCATTAAATTATTTATTCGAAGTCCTCGAAGTTTGGGTAACACTTATTAATTTATTTCGTCTGCATGTTTGAGATTCTGTCTAGAGTGCACTCTCGCCTCTCACGAGAGAGCGACATTATTTTTTTTCATCTACAACAACGATCAAACAACATCAACGATATCACTGACTTAACTTCACTTCACTGATATGACTGAATATACGACGTAAGGCGTTAAATTATTTACACAGTTGTTATTTTTTCGGCACCCAATTAATTTTTCCAAACAAAGTATACACTAAAACCTTCACCGAACCTATTTAATAGTGAACACTGCACTAAAATCCGTCGAGTACTTTTTGAGATTTTTGCGAACAAACCAACAAACGCTGTCTCTTTATATAATATAGTGAGATAAGAAATGTATAAATATAAGATAGATGCATATTGATTTGTTACAATAAAATACTCGTTTAAATAATGATTAACAATTGGCAATAATTTTATTCTTAACAACAATAACAACATAAACAATAACTACAAAAACAATAATAATTTAATAATCGCTGACAACTGTCAGTTCTTTTCGAAATGTCCACATAAACAATAACTACAAAAATAATAATAATTTAATAATCGCTGACAACTGTCAGTTCTTTTCGAAATGTCCATAAAAAGCTGTGCTTGAATTCAGCCTTCCATTAATATTATTCTGCTGTATTTCCACCTTGCCAATATCATTTGCCAACCACATACACTGAAAAATTATAAATTCGTATTAATATAATGGTTAGTTTAAATTTAACACTATGAGTGTCCATAAACCTATATGGGTGCCTTACTTCTAATATATTGGTGGTTTTCGGCATATGAAATGCAATATTCGGAGCAATAGTCTTAGCGATTTCAAAAATCCTAAGACCTCCCCCGACGTCACTGTCGCACATTGACTGTAAGCTATAGCTTTTGTACTTCGAATAGCCTGGTCCTCCCCACGGCGGTGACATGAATAGTACGTCTGCCTTTAAAGAAGGGTAAATTTCAAAAAAGTCTCCTACGATGAACTCTATCTTATCGGCAACGCCATATATCTCGGCGTTATGGCGTGCCAATTCTATCTTGATCGGATCGATGTCAACCGCTATAATTGAACACGAATAGTTTTATTAAAATGCATATTTCAATATATTTTTCTTTTCGAGTAAAAAATAGTATGTATCATTGTAACAACTATAATTATACCTTTTTTGCACGTAAACGCTAACTGGATAATGTTTCCGCCGGCTCCGCAGAAAGGGTCCACCACTGTGTTATTCTTACATCGTTTTGCTATATGGCAACTCAAGACTTCGGGACAAACGGAATAGAAGCTTTCTATAAACAAAAAAACGTGGTTTCAAAAAATGAGATTTAAACCTAAAATAGTTAAATTACCAATGTCCATAATAATACCACGATCAAACTTTGAAAATAACATGTGTCTCATTGCCCAATATTTAGCAGGAATGCGTGTATTTTTATAAAACGTTTTGGCTTTTTTTGAGAAGCCCAAAGGATTTGAGTTCTTTTGAATTATTGCATTTTGTTGACGATTCTAACGTATACATATAAATAACAAAATGTATTTAACTTGTACACAAGTTTTTTTTCCATAGTTAATTTTAATAATATATACTATAATATTAAAATTTTTAAATGGGTACATAATTAAATTTAATGTATATATATATATATATAGACGATAAAGCTTAATTTTAGACATATTAATCCTGTTAATTCTTAGTCAAAATAAAATTCCTAAAAGTTCTAAATATTATGAATTTTACAAAAACTATTGTACAACATAATGTACATACAATTTCAGCTATTATAATATGTAAAATGTAAAGATTGTTCTTTAATTTATTTATGAAATAGTTGACAATTATTTGTACAGCGTGTGGAATTGAAATTTTTAAATTATACACATAAGTTAACTAGAACAGTCTTAAGACTATAGTATTAATTAAAATTATTATCTTACTTCATTTTTTTCATTTTGGTTGTAACGATTGTTTTCCGGGTAATATGTCTTAGAAGGAATTGGCTTTTGTTTTCCTTTTTGATTACATCCATCAGAATTACCTATTGAATTCTACAACACAGCAAATATCGTTAAAAATTGTTATATAAAAATGTATATTTATATTTTGATATTAGAAAGTAACAGAGATAATGATAAAAATATTGATGAGATATTGTTGTATTGTAATTAAACTATAACCCTTTTTTAATTTAAATCAGATTAACTAAACCCTTATAAATGTCGTAGTATTAACATAAAATAACAAACTCCATAGCTAAATAACTTACAAATTAAAACATTAAGTTTGTCCTAAACTTCTATTTTTTTCATATAAATAACAATTTTTTTAATTAGTTGAGTACCTTAAAACACACCGCCCTTAATATTTCTCTATCACTAACCCAAACATTTTTTTTACAGTTAACTTAAGACTTGTGATTTAATGTGAAAAAATGTTCTTTCTAGTCACTAATATATTTTAGCAAACAAGCAAAAATATATTTACCTGTGGTTTCAGTAAAGTATGTTTTTTAGACCATATCCAGTATTATAATGGTTATGGCCGTTATAATGGGTTTTCCGTGATTGTTTTTCTGAATATCTTCTCATTGATTCTTTCATTTCTTCTGTATTACACACATAATCTAGATCCTCAAGAACCTCGTTCATTTTTCTCGATTCTTCGTCACAGTTTAGGCTGTAACTAATAAATTAAAACATCCATTAATACGAGTATATCGATACTTGTTTTTAATGGTTTACGTATCATAATATTTAATAATAATGCCGTTAAAAATGTCATATATTTTTATTTTCGACTTTTCCGTAATATTAAAATAATTTATAATATAGTAAAGTAAGTGAGTGTATGTGCATGGACTTCAAAATTATAATGTAGTACAGTGAAAATGCTGCAGTGTAAGGCGGACCCCAAAGAAAACGGAAAACTGTATTATTCAATTTGGAACTTTTCTTTGATCCTAGTGTAGTGTTACTACCTATATACCCACTATATATAGTAGTTTTATATGCACGTCGAACTTCCGAATAAAAAGGAACCTGCCTAACGCGGAAACGGAACGATTTCATTGCAAATAAAAACCTTGCATAAACCCGAATCATGGCACGCACGTAATAAAAGCCAAAAATCCGAAATTTTCTGGTAGCTGTGTGAAACAGCTTATAATATAAACATGTTATATCACGAACAGTCGTATACTTAACAGTTTAGCAGTTACATAGTAACTACTGAACAGTTTGTTTAGTAGTTATTACGTAGTAACTGAAAAGCTTATACATTGTATTTTTAACATAATTTTATGGTTCAATTATTTTAATGAAATATTTTGATTTATTCGTAACTTTTTAAGTCTACAATTAATCAAAAATAATTATTAGGTAAATTATTAGGCAGGTACTTACGTTTTGTGGTAAGTTTGTGGTACGTTCTCGACCACTGTAGTATGTGACTGTTGTCTGTAGTTCCTATAAAAATGTATAACAAATGTAATACTGAGAAAAAGATGTAAATCAGTGGTGTAGTTCTATAGGTGGGTGGAAGAATTTAGGGGGCCTAGCTCGCTTCTAAAGTCCAAATTTATTCAAAACCACTAAAACTGTAAATACATTTTTATCGACATAATATTTCTACGTGGCTAACTGTTATATTTAAAGAACACGTATCAATCGTTTGCGAAAAAATCTCCCCTAAATAAAATTATTAAAAAAGTCAGTTTTCTCAACAGTTTTGATTACACGGACCCAGGAGCCTGCTCGCACCTACATCTCTATGAGGTATTGAGAATAATGAAAATGAATTCCTGTTAAGAATAATATTATTATGTACCTTTTATTGGCATCGAAAATTGTGCACAAAAGCACATAGGGTACATCGTGCACATTGGGTACATCGTGTACATTGGGTACATCGTGCACATTGGGTACATCGTGTACATTGGGTACATGGTGTACATAGGGTACATCGTGCACATTGGGTACATCGTGCACATTGGGTACATCGTGTACATTGGGTACATGGTGTACATAGGGTACATCGTGCACATTGGGCACATTTATATTCCTGTTTGTGCGGCAGTAGTGGCGTCCACACAACATTTGTAAAATCTCTCCTGCCCATGACCAAAAGCTCGGTTTTTCTTCTACTTTGTTGCTCATGTTAGGATCGTATGATATGCGCATGGATTTGGAAAAATTTGCCGTTATAAAACGTTTTCTCGAGTACACCACGTAGAGGTTTTTTCCTTGTACCCGATGTTGGATAATTATTCCGATTCATTTTTATAGTTAAGCTAATACTGTGAGTACTAATGACAAATTAATGTGTTTTCTTCTACAGTCTTGTTAGCGATTTGGTTAATATACTGCAGTAGTTTTCCCGGAGTATATAATATAATGATGTTAGTGCCATAAAAATTAAAAGTACATAAACAACGTACTCGGCCGTCGTCATGCGCACATTTTTTTTTGTGTACAACAACGCCTAGGTAACCAATATTTGGCCAGAAAAAAATAAAATGTGAAATACATTGTGATACATCGTTTTTAAGTAAAATAAAATACTTCTAAATTAAAAAAATATATATATTGTTTTTTTTTATAATATGGTTTATATTTTGGCATATTTACATATTTACAGTCTAAATATTTATTATTTTTTCTCGTCAATATGTGGATACACATTGTCATACATTTAAATGATATGAGCTGTACTGTTTAGATAAGTTTTGTTGCAAATGATTCATTTCCGCAGAGAATCTATTGTCTTAATAGGATTTTAAATTTGCGAGCCCCACTTGGGGGGAGGTGTGTACACTAGGGTGACCATATTTAAAAAAATAAAATACAGGACGAAAATATTATCTATAATATTTTTTAATTAATAGGTATTTATTATATATTTTTTTTGTTGATTTTTAATACATTTTTAATACAGTTTACGTCGCCGACAACAATGTGGTGCAACAATAGTTATGGTAAAAACAAAAATCCAAAAACACAACTGAAAAATATAGATTTTATATTATTATTATATTCAATAATGTCATCAAATATATTAAAAAACCATTTTTTTTATAAAATGAATTTCCAAAATTATAAATTAACAGTAAGTACGGCAAAAAAACGGGTTAATATGGGACAGACTTGAAATTACGGGACAAAACGCGTCCTGGGAGAAGTTTCTCAGGACAACAGGACACAAAGCCGAAATTAAGGACAATCCTGTATAAAACAGGACGTATACCCTACCCTACGGTAAAATTTATAATTTAAATCAAAAGTTATATAGTATCACTACACATAAATATATTTTAAATATCTGTTTAATCCATTTATTATACTTTGTTATAAAATGTTATTAGTTTATTACAAGGTATAACATCTGTATATTATGTATTATAGTTATAATAAATTAATACTATAATAGGTGGATTTCTGTACGTATAAAATGCTCTATAAACAAAAATATGTAGGTACCTACCTACATACTTTTATCATAACATTCATAAGTCATAACCATACCTATATATTTAGTATTCACTATAATATAATAAAATAATATTATGTATTGCATATTTAGCAGGTTAGGTACATCGAGCCATATAGTATATAGAGGTAGGTAAAGGTATGTCGTATATGTATGTGGTTGCAGGCGTGTACGTTGTAGTAAACCGACGGAGTCGTTTTACATTTTCTTATTTTATTTTTTTGTGAAATAGTTACTATCATAACTATTTGCATATAAACGACGACCACCTTGTCCGTCGATTCCTAGAAACCCTAATACACAATGTTAGTATGTAACGACTAGTTTGACATTTCGAGTTACCGAAATTAACCCGTTCTCGGACGAGAGTCACCAGTCACACTCCAATTCCTAGAACTATCTTAGCACCTAATACCTAAATGCCAGGTGCATAACCGAAGGACGTTGGAGACAACAACTCCTTTTGATCCACCTCCCAGTCTCTATATCGTGTAGCTAGGCGAGACTGTATAAATACAAGTCTCACTACGACAGCACGACTACGCCATACATTTAGAATTAGTTAGAAGTACTGTACTGCGTCACATACTGCGTAGGATTTATAGTCTGGTTGTTGGGCTATGCCTAGCTCTGACGCCGCTCTAAGTTCATTTATACTTATAATTAACTCCTCAGATAGAGTTTTACACTCTGTCCAGTGTCCAAACAAATGTATAATATGTTATATAACATTTTAATACACATAATACATCTACATTACTATTCAAAAAATTGTTCTTCATCAAACTTCAATCGATTACTGTAATCAGAGGACGAGAGACACCAAGACAACGTGTGTTTTTTAACTTTATAACAATTATAAGCGCAGTGAGAGATTACTGCAACGCGTATCACCGCGAATTGAAACCGGGTCTATGTGAAGGTCCCCAACCCAAATTATTCAAGGCCCATTTTAAATATATTTTTTTAGAAGTAGTTGTTTTTAGTAATTTGTATATACTTTTAAAGATGTTACTAGCTGTTATGTGTGTTATTACAAAAGGATCTTGAGTTTCATAATAAACTAAAGCATTAGACTGTGCAATACGACATATTGTTTCATGCTTATCGCTAGCAACTTGACGCTCGTTCCACGAAAACTGTTGTTTATAAGTTATAACTTTGGTTTCAGTGTAAAACCATAAAAAAATTATTTTGATGACTAGAATTCAATCGTACATTTTTAAACGTGCCATATTTTACTCTAGAAGCAATTTCCTTTCTTTATAACTTACCACCGTCAAAATTACAGCCGTTTTGAGACTATCAACAAAATGGTTATGAATTGTAATAGTAAGTATTAAACATTTTGAATTCTTTTACCAAAATATTTTTTATCGGAAATTAATTTTGTTTAAGTAATTTTATTGTTTTGATGTGTATTTTGTATTTGTTTTTAGGGCTGTAAACGAGTTGTGTCCCAAATACTGAATTGCGTCCCTATGTTTTTTTCGCGTTACACGAATTGTGTCCTTAAGTTTTTTTCGGGTTACACGAATTGTGTCCTTAAGTTTTTATCGGGTTACACGAATTGTGTCCACCAGTTTTTTTCGGATTACACACAAGTTTGGTCTAACTAATATAAATAAAAAGCAAAAATAACTACACAAATAATTTTAATAATATTTCATATAAGGCAAACACTTAGATAAAACAATTTTTATAAATTCACAATGAGTAATTTTTTTATTAAAATATTAAAAGTAGGTAAGTTAGGTATATCTTATATAATATTATATTTAACACGAAAAATGAGTATAAAAAACGTCATATTATTATAGTAAAAATTTTAATCCAACAATAATTTATGTTGTTTCGTCCAATTGATAAAATATAAAGAAAAAGCAAAAATAACTACATTAATAGTTTTTATAAAATTACATACTAGGCAAAAATTTAAATGATACCGTTTTTATAAATTCAAATCGTGAAATTTGTCCATTTTTATATGCATTTAATTTTTGACTTAGAAATAAATGTTTTTCACGAGTTGTCTTTGATAATTGTCCAGAACTTCTAATTTTAATGTACACATCACATTGCAAATTCTTAATGACTTCAGTAAATTGAAATATATTAGGATGGCTTGAATAAAACATAGAATTAAACTTTGAATGAAATGCTTCGCAACTATTAGTTGTGCGTAGCATTGAATTTGATGATTCTGCCCATACACGAGGAGGAAATAAAGCATAATTCATGACATAGTTATACATTAAGTAAGTTGCAAATTTTAGAACATCGGAATTATTTGAAACACTACAAGACATTAGATCAAAAACAAATGCATTTTCTACTTCATCTGGATCGAGAAAAGGTAAACCAAAAACGTACTTTAAAAATTTGCTTATTTCGGAGGATTGATCCTTATATTCTACAGATAAACCGAGTTCTTGAATTTTTCGCCACCAGCTCTGACCAAGATGGAAGCGACAGCCTTTAATTTCTATTTTTGGCCACACATCAGTGATAGCAGAGTGTATTGCTATTTCGAAATCCACAAGGATACGCTGTACATTTAATGTTACATTTAAATCAAAAAAATATTTGTTTATATGTTCAAAAGCTACGAAATATGATTCTTGTCTTTTATTTGGCAATAATATAAATAATAATGGTATATATTGTTCATTTTTAATAGTATGTATTGTGAACATTTGGTAAAAAAATTTTGGGGCACTCTTAAATGTGCCATCAATGAACCACATTTCTGATTTAGCCAGTAATTCTAAATTCGTAGAACAAGAAAATCCAATAATATTATTTTTACGATCATTAATAAATATCATATTTTCCCCTCGGTTTGATATAATTTGTAGATTTTCAATTATTTCATGTACATCAAAAATGGATTTTGGTAGGTTTGGTAAAATATGAGTTCGAGCTTGATACATATTGTCACGAATACGAGAAATGTCATAAGAAGTTAGTGTTTCTACGTCACCCTTGCGTAACTCATTGTGAATTAGTTTACATGGTCTCTCGCACACGTCTTCTATAGCTTTTCTTTTTAAAACATTACTAATTTTTTGTCTGTTTAGAACAGATGTTTCAAGTTTTTCATGATTATGATTAATTTTGCGTTCAATTATTTCATTGACGTTATTAATTTTTATAAAAGACTTACATTTCGTTTTAGTACATCTCCATCTTTGCAATTCGGACTTTAATAATTTATAAAAACAAAACTTGTAACCATCAATTACCAAAAGCATTTTGTTGTTCTCACTTATCATTTGCTCCATAGTGGACGGTTGGTGTTTGACTGACTAGTAAATTAATCGTATAATATTGTATTACTATTATTATATCTCGTCGAAAATTCAAGTGTGATATTGGAATATCCGAGTATAGTTATATGTATATAATATATAGTTCGTTATCTTAATATAGTAGAGGATCAAGACACATATGTACATGTACAATGACAATCGTTGTAGCTCCATGCACACCTTATCTCCACGCGATAATAATAATCGACAGAATCGAATTTTATTCAGTACCTAAATATCTTATAAAATATATGTTGGTATATTTTATACAACATTGAAATGGAAAAATTTATCGAATCGAATTTAGAAAAACTTTTGTTTCAATTAACGAAATAGCATATTTTTAAACTTCATAAAACAGTTAGAATACAATTCGTGTTATCGGGACACAACTCGTGTACCCCACTTTTATCATTGGGACACAACTCGTATACGAGAAATTTGGTAGGGACACAACTCGTTAACTGCGGTTTTTAGTTATTATGCCTACTTTTTTGTTTTCTGTATTCACTGTACTATTTGCCTTCGGAGCGTTAAATAAATAAATAAATAAATTGTAAACAATATTTACTAATCTCTATCACCATATGAATAAACTATTGAATTAAAATAAATAATACATGTTATATTATTTTACCGTGTCAATGTTAATAATATGACTTGAAATGTATCAATACGCAGTAATGAATTTTACTCTTCAGTGGGGAAATTAAAAGAATAATTTGGAAAGTCAAGGATTATTATTTATTTTGTACTCAATAAATTTCTAGATAAATTTATTGACATTGGTGTAAAGTTGTAGTAGTTGGCTGTCCCCTCAACAATGGTAAATTAAAAATTAAGAATGTCTCCCGTTGCAGTATATATAAAACGATATTTCTACTGTACTTGTTATTTTATTTATAAAATAAATTGGGTTGACAAATCTTATCTGCAGATGACCATTTATTGACACACAATAGCTTGACAGTTTCACTTTCACACCAGCTGATCGTACACAGGAACTTATATCATATGTATTCAGTTTCAAATTATGCTACTAGTTGTTCGCGAGTGTTTAAACTTTAAGCCATGGAAGTTCTTAAATAAAATAAGGAAATGATAAAATTGAACTGTATAGTGTATGGGTATAATACTCATACTATAAACAAGGAATTCCAATGTTTAATTCGATGGAAATGTTAAAAAAAATCGTCAATGATATGTGCAACAATATTAATTACATATTTGAACTGTATGAAAGTCGTATGATTTGAAGTTTGAACACGAACATTGTTATTTTGCTAATTAATGTTCTGTTCAATACAGGAGCCATGAAAATCAAACAAGTTATTGGAATGTTCACTTCAGACTTGTAAAAATTCATGAAAAAAATTTGCTCAAACCGTACTAAATGTAACAAAAGAAATATTAATTGAATTAACATCTGAAAAGTCTATAAAAAGAAGTATTCAAAACCAAAGAAGCACTTTAAACCCGACTAATCAAAAAAGTCTACAAGAACTTACTTATTATTGAAGTTAATTTTTATTCTTATTATAATTTATAAGTGTATTATCATAATTACTATTAGTACAGTGAAACCTTTGAATTGCGGACACCCAGTCACCAATATTTCGTCCGTCATTCGGAAGTGTCCGATATTCAGAGGGTGTACAATTTTGAAATACATAAAGGGGGGAATGGTAAAGGGTAAAAGGTTTCCATTTTTTTATGTTTTTAAAATCTGTAAGTTTTTACTGAAGTTTAGATACTCCTAATTTCTTAACTCAAATAGGTCAAAATATAAGAAAGAGACTTTTTATTGGAATAAATAGATTTTTATGTTTTTTAAATAATATTATAAGATATTTTTTTTCATTTAAATATAGGCATTTTATACATTTTATTTTATACAGTGAAAATATCGTTTTATTTAAACTGCAACCGGAAACTTTTTTCCGGGGACTTTCTTTAAAGAAAGGCGTAAGAGTTTAGGAACATGCTTTATTTGGTTACTAGTAAATGGCCCAATGGATGCTCCGCGTATTCTAGAACGACTCATAATGATTTAGTTTTAGCCATTTGGGTACTTACCTAGTAACTCTCGGATATAGGACACTTTGTTTTTTCCCTCAAGTCAGACAAATTTCGAGAGTTATGTATGCCTCTGACCAAGATGATGCGAAATTAAACAATGCTTCTCTTTAGTACCGAGACTATTATTATTTATCTTTTGTTCCATTATGTCTTTGTTTCTTTTTGTAATTTTATTGTTAATAATATAAATTCAAAGCCATACGAGCTTATAATGTTAAAATATAAAAACGCATGCCAATTTTTAAAATTGTTGATGCAAAACGTCCCGCACCCTTTCAAGCCCATTAATGTTAGGTAGGACATATCAAAGCGATGTATCCACATATCGACTCCCGTTTGTCCGCTTCGGCTTCCACCTTTCACTTGGAGGTAGCCGTATCGGCTCCAAATCGATGCCAGCTGTATGGTGCCCTTAGACGTATCGGCTACCAATCAACAACATTTTCCTTCCCATTTACATGCTAAGAACTGGCTTCAGTTAGAGAAAATTCTCTGTAGGCATGGTTAAATGTTGTTGACGTTTAAAATAAATAAATTAAATAAATCTAAAAAAATTGTGTTGACTTTTAAAAAATATAAATAAAATAAATCTAAAGAAATTGAACTGAATGAGTACTAAACAACTTGTAGTTTTAAACTTGAAGGAAACTTTTTTTTACATACTCCGCTCTAGTAATTTTTCCTTGTTTAAATTGATGAATTCATTTTTGGTTGGTTTTTAAATTTTTTCCTAATATTCTTGCTGCGGAAGGCGGAACTATATATACGTGTCAACCTTCAAAATGTCCATGAAATGGAAAATTTTAGGATGAGCAAACTTGAATTCAGCATTAAATTTTACGTGGATGCAATCTGGCCATTTAATTGACGGCAAGGTTACACATCCGGTCCCCGGAGCCGATATGGACTCATTGACGTCTAGTAGGAGCTGATATGGTATCATCCATATAAAAGACCTTTTTTTTTCTCAAAATGTTACCATAATTGGTAAACACAACTGGTGAACATTTTAAGCTGTTGAATGTGTTACCAGTCGAGATTGTATATAGAAAGGTATCTATTATACAGGGTGTCCCAGGTCTATTTGACTAATGCAATAACTTTTACAGCAGTAACAGTGATTAGCAAGAAATAATTTTGAATTTTAACACACTTTGAAAATTGTTTACAAATTAACGGCTTAACCAAATTAAAAGTTTTAAACGCCAAAATGGTTTTTAAATACTTATTTATAAAATAGCTATCTTGGATTATTAGAAAAATATTAAATACAAAATTTAAATTATTTATTTTTGTTGTAAAAAAATAAAATAAAATATAAGATATACAAATTATAGCGCAGAGCTCTACAAATCATTACTAAAAAAAAAACTTAAAAATATTGAATAAAAAAAAAGTTATTGCATTAGTCAAATAGAACCTGGGACACCCTGTATATATAATAAAAAATTATGAAAATTTTTTTGTTGTGGAAAATATAAGAAAAAAAAGGGAATTGATGGCTTTTGATGTCAAAGTATTTTATTGTAAAAAAACTTTTGGTCAAAAATTCGTTGATTATTTAGGTCCTAATTATTATAATTCAATGCCTTTACGAGTACATTTAAAAAAACTCATTTGCTACTCAATTGGGAATCTTAGAATTACGTACATTAAAGAACAACTTAACTCGTGGTTATTTTCACTAATAGTTTAAAAAATACATAAATACATTTTTCAATATTATAATAATTATAATATGGAATAAGTTTTGAAATATTTTGAATGTTATTTATGAAATGTATTATGTTACTCTATCTTTTTATTTATGTTAATTTGTAATTAGGTTTATTTAAATGTAATTTCGTTTATTATTATGTAATGTAACTCTCTACCACCATCACAAGCATTGCGCTTAAAGGAGGTAGATACTTTATTGTAAAAATTTTTAATAAGATGATTTACATATTATTAAAATGTTTACAATAAATTAAAAAAAAAAAAATTAATTTTTGTGGTAATAAATGTTTATAATTTAAATTTATTTTCTATATCGTGTAAAATGAATACATACATATTTTTACTTGTACAGTTGTACGTGTACCTATAATATAATATAACCTATATAAATCGTATTTTATAGTTTTTAGTCACTTTTTACGTGATTTTTTGGACTTGAAAGTTGAAAGTGTTAATAATGAATGAATGGATTTATTTCAATTTTGTTCATAATTATTAAATAAATAGAAAAATTATTTCTATACTTTAGAGCATTTGTCAGTAATTTTAATTGCATATTCGCGTGCATATTTTGAACATTATTAATGCTTTAGTCCAGACTCCTGAATCTAGAGTCTAGACTCACACACTCACATGTCATATTGGTTGCAATTCACTATACATATATAATCATTTTTTTTTTATTCAATATTTTACAGTAGGTATAGATAATATAATATTGCATAGGTAAAATGATTTTATAAATTTATAAATTTTATCATATTATACAATTTATCAAATTGTTATGTTTAAATGTTTTGTTTTAATGTTAATTAATATAAATTGTGCACCAAAATACTATTTTTTGATTTAAATAATTTAATGGTATATTGAAAATATTGATTTTAAACACTAAACCAGATAATGATTCAAGTTAAGAGAGAACTGATCATTAGATACTAAGAAGATAATAAGGTATTTTACCATAGTAGATTCAAGCGACAAATTGACTGTACACCTTAATGCTGTGTTAACTAGACACCACATATATGTGATAATAATATAAACTATTTTATATGTCATAATATTGTAAACATATTTGAGGGGAAGGACTAAACTCTAACCACCCCAACTCCCAAAATTGTGTTTATGAAACAGGATCCACTATCCACTATGTACCCATTATTAGATTTCGAGGTTTGTACACATTAAATGTTATTTTATTCCTACGTTTGATCTATGATTTAAAACATAATGTGATAATATATTAATATTATTCTGAATACATCACTAGCAACTATAACATTAATAAGTAGCTATATTTATTTCACTGGAGCTTCGATCAGAATCGTTTAACTGAATGATTTAAATAATGATTATTAATGGTATTAACTATAAATAGTATTATCTATATTATCCATTACAGTGACATCCGTGACATTTAAATATAATTAATACATAATACATAATATAGGATGTAACAGAAAGAACTGACTAATGAAGTAAATCTTAAATTATTTAGTATCCGTATAATTTTCTTACGTTTAACTTTTATAAATTTTCTATTTTTATTCGTCAGTTTTTTCTGTTACACCCTGCATATATTATGTATATAAATACATAAAATTGTGATACTTTACATACTACAATCACTTATTCAAGCATAAATATTTTTACAATTTTACCTTTAAGTTTGATGTTAGGTTTATTTACTGTATAGTATATGTATAATTAAAACATAAAATGGATTCTACTGAAGACGGAACACAAATTCGCATAATAATATTATTTTGTATTTTTTGTATACCTACTTAATAGTAAATAGTCACATATTTTGTTAATTATATTTTAGATTATGAGCGGAGCGATGAATGTATTGGTTTTACAATGATAGGTTTTTTAAATTATTTGTGACTGTTATCACTTTTGAAGCAGTAAAAATACTTTGATTAATGATTTTTGACTTAGGTAAAGATTGATTTCTGGTAGCAAATTGGATCTTGTTATTAAGGTTCCATATCAGTTTTTAGAGAGTAAAAAGAAAAGTTGAGCTGAATTCCACAAATATTTGTATGAACGTTTAATGTTAATAATTAGTGAATATAACAACAAAAAAATCATTCATATTAGATAGCTTATGCAATTTATTTGTAATCCCTATTAATAGTTTGTTAATAGTTACAATAATATGGTACCTTATAAGTTATAATATATTATTTTTTGATAGTAATTTTAATAGTTATTTGTTTTTATTTTATGTACCCATATTAAGTATTAAAACCATATATTATGTCATATGTGTAGCCATGAACTCGTATAGGTAATTAGGTATATATGCGATAAACCTAAAGAGGTACAAATAGGTATACGTAGCTATAAATGTATAATAGTATATTGTATACAGAATAGTCTATTGGCTTATTATATTATTTTAACAATAATGTAGTTATTTTTTATTAGTTTTTTATGCTACCAAGTACCAACTAGTTATTAATATAATATACAGCAGTGAAGTATTTATGTGGAATATGGCGATTTATCTTGTCTTCTTTTTTTATGATTTTGTGCATTCCTAGAAAATATTTGTTGAAAGATGGATAATTTTTAAATAAAGAAAATACAAGTGTCTGTAGTAGTTGTTCTTAAAATGTTTTGACACCAAATAATGAATCTTATATATATATATATAAATTATTATTATTTATTATACCTATCTCAAAAATCAAATAACAACAATAATTAAGAGGACGTCGCGCCCGTCGCGGTCGTACTCGGTAGTAGCATGTGATTTCTTCGTACTAACGCATGTCGCATAATATAGACAATTTTACGTTCTGCAGAATACATTTTAGGTCTAAAAGTAAAAAATTAAATTTTGAGTTGTATAGATGTTAATGCGATGGTAATGTTTTGATATATACAATAATATAATAAAGTAATAAATAAGTAAATATTTTAATATTTGTAATAATATAATATAGGATTAGCATTAGTATAAAATTGTACCCACTACTAATTATACTGTATTAAATACATTTATAGATATAATCAATGGAAATCAATATTATATTTTGTTTAGTGGAAAATATTTAACCTATCAGGTAACGGATTAAGTATAGTTTTACCGGTAGATACCGGTAATAAACAAATACTGGATACCGGTATCAACATTTTAAATACCGCCAGCCTTAGTTTTGGCAACGTAGTTTGTGTTTATAACATCATCAATTAAGTTATCATAATTTTAAGGTAACTTGGGAGGTGTGAGAGACGGAACCCTTCGATTCAATGAGCTCTGAATAAATACATTTCCCCATTCCCAAGATATAGGTAATCCTAAATATGCCAGTACTATACACAGTGAATAACCATGCTTGTTAACTCCTTTCTTATCCTTTAATAAAACATTGTATTAATGTGAGGTTATATACACACATTATGAACTCAATAAATTTAATAATGTAATAGCGTTGATTTTTAATACTAGTATTTATAATCAATGGTAATAATAGGTAATGTAATATAATGCGTTTATTTAAATTCTGATTTTTTTTACAATTTAAGGAGAGTATTGTCTTCTCTTGCGATACATACCTTCTTTATTCTGTCTGTTGTTCTGTTTAATTGTTGTTTAAAATGTTTTACTTTTTATGATTGATTTTTTATAAATTATATTTTGATATATGGGTGAATATAGCTTTTAACGGTTATAAGAACGACATCGGAATAAATAGTCAGTTTTGGTTAGTTGGTATAATATGTGTATCCTTATTTCTATAAATTATAATTATTAACATTAAGGCAATTTCCAAAAATCAACAAACATTTATTTAAAATAAAAACACAAATATTAAATATTACATATACGTAATTAGTAATTACTATTACACAATATTATATAATCTCGGTTTATATAAACTATAAACTATTAACTACTATTTTAGTTTAGTATTGTACCTTTAGGTTTTAGTTTATTATTTTCATAGTTTATATATTATACCGAGTACACAGTTCCAAATAGTACATTTTATAAACAAAACACTCATGTCATATTATTATTGTTATTAAAAAATAAATTGTCTTATAAAAATAAGTAAATATAATTAGGTATTTATTCAGTGAATCGGCAATAGAAATAGGTATAGAATAATACATAAAAGTATAAAATTATTATTGCAATACACTTGTATTTTGTATAGATACCTCGTGTCCTCGTACCTATAGATTTGCTTAAAATCGTTTTTATAAAAAACTCACAGTAGGTACAGTTTTTTTTGTTTAAAAATGTTGTTCAATATTTTTTAAATATCAAATAGGCAATGTAGAAAAATGATAAAAATATGTGAATATAATCTAAATTAAATATATATTAGTCATTGAAATGCAAATGAATAATTTAGTAAATACTTAACTTTATATTGCTTAACTTATTTTAAAAACATATTACTTATAGGTTATAGGTATCATATACACCGATATATTAAAGTGTAAACTGTATACTACTTCTTACTGATTAAAATTAAACAAAATAAAATTCATTTCTTTATTATAAATAATACGTCATAACTCATAGGTAATTGTATATATTTTTGATAGTATATTTCTTTATTCTAAATTTGTTCGTTCCTTTAATTTTAATCATTTTTAACTTTGATATATTTTTATTTATCGAACTGCGATCTGTGTTTACAATGCACTTTCACCCATTTAGTCGCTTAGAGATAAAACAATCCTCCCTAAGCAGAGAGTTTATGACTAACTATGATTTAGGTATGCTGACCCATACAAATAAGGGACCAATAAATAGAATACTTTAATAAAAAATGTCGTAAGAATTAAATACCTATGAATAATATATGGAATATAAATGTGAACCAATCTGATGAAGTGGATCCCTAATTGATAAATATTTAAGTAGGTGCTGTTTTAATGTAATTATATACGTCCGAGTGATAAGATATGATTTTGATTCTATTGGCAATATCATTTGAATATTAAATGCATATTTAATCAAGAAGGTAATTAGTCAATTATTTCAAGTTTCAATCTTTCTCTAGTAAAGTAATCTTTTAAAATTTTAATTGATCACGTGTTATAGGTATATTATAGTATATTTATTTAGAGGTATATTTTGTTCTGTTAATTGTTATAATAAGACTTATTATTTCATTACGACTATTTGTTAGCCGTAAGCCTCAGGTATTTTCACATTTTACTATCCTTCATGATGTATATAATATATTAATATACTACTATCATATGTATAATAATATATATATCATACGTCCAATTGGTAATTATTTAGGCAGGTAGGTAAATGGACAAATGGACATGATATAGTCATATATATATAACTATCTAACAAAAATAGATACATTCATCCGTTCAGGTCCGTGTAAATTAGTTGAGAAAATGTTAATCGGATTCGGATATTAGCAATTGAATGGAAAGCATTGATACAAAACCAATAGCAATAAATATTAGTCGTAATATTCTTTGTTTAATTTGTAAATTTCCAACAGACGGTTTGAGCACTTCAAAGAACACCACGTACATCAACGTGCCGGTAGCCAATCCTTGTAGGACGACTGAAAATAGGACCACAGTGTTTGTTTCTTCGAGATTGCTGACCAGAGCGCCTACGCCAATACCTATCGGAGACGTGACAGCAAAAAGCAGTATTGAACAGTGAGCCAGCAATGGCTTCGTCCTGTCCGAAAGCATCTGTAATCCGACGTAAAATGCGATGACCAGCTTATGGCATGCAACCGCCACAGTAAGTGACCAAACCTGTTAAATGAAAATTAAAACTATTATTCAATTCTGTGTAAAATATACAATATATATTATTTGGGTAAGGAGTATATGGATAATATTATTGCAGTTTTATTTAAGCTAAACTTTTGTAATTATTCAGTGTTTAATCGTATATTATGTATCACCAACTTTACATAAAAAACGATTTATAAACAGGAAAATATATTTAATATATATCAAATATTTTAGAAAGGATAAAACGTTAATCCTTAAATCCTATATTAGTCAAATTTTCTAAATTTAGTATTTTTTTTAACTGTACCTATGCATATATAAATTATATATAATTTGTAGTCAACATTTCTCGTTATTGAATCTGCAGTTGAGCATTGCAACTACACAAGGAGAAATTAAGGAGATAAAAGAAAAAAATACAAGATTTCTATTCATTATTAAAACAAAATTTTGAACTAACGCTATTGAAAAAAGTAGAACAATATACAGTAGAACGAGTTTTATATTGAAAAATTAAGACAAAATATCAAAAGGAAAGTAAATTGTGAAATATGTCTATACTGTAGTACGATTAAAGATCCAGCCCCGTAGGATCCATTTTGCATACCTATAACATAGTATATTATTTATAAATTATTTTTTGTTGTGACCCACGATGTCATAGGTCATTGGTCAAAGGTTTTTTTTTAAAATTATTTAAATAATCTGTAGGTAATATAAAATAAAATTTAGTTTAAATAACATACTATCACAAGTGTGATACATTTTTTTATATTTTGTGTACTTATCAGTTATGCGTACTAAAGAAATTTTAAATTTTAAACGCAATAATTCGTTTAGATGACATATTATGTAGTTTATCAAGACATTTTCAGATAACATTACAATTAAATTTATGAATGAATGTTTAGATTTCAAAGTTCACAATTTTAAAAGATATTTAGGTTTTCGGCTTATAGGATAGGTAGATTTGAGTAGGTAGAGTAACTTTTTTGAAACTAAATGTTTTGATCTGTATTTCAAGTATAATATCATGAGAGTAATTAATTAATTCTTTCAACAAATCTCTACACTCTAATACATTATACAGTAGCCGGCAAATGTAAATATTAATTTTAAGATAGGGACATACAAATATTTAAAATGTATGCTGGATTATTCAATGTTTGATACTTAGTAAATATTTTTTATAAATAATAAACAAGTTTTTGTTACCTATATTATTTTAAAATTGTTTCTGCAATCTATATACTATAGCCCACAGTGGCATAGTCTATACTACAATATGTAGAATAAGTAACAAATGTACGACGTCATACCAAGGGGTGAAAATGGAGCTCACATCAGGGTCTCCAGAACATAAGTTATTGTGGAAATAAAGGGTCATTGAATGATACTTTATTTATATTTTATATTATATGTTTATGTCCAAGATTACAACACATTGAAAACATGCTGTAAAGCGCTCTAAGTTCTTGACTTTATCCAACACATGTGCACCGATTTTAAACTAAGTTCTTTATTAAAAACTACATTTTGTTCATTAGTTTGCCCTCTAATTCAATACGGTTCTGTTGTATGGAATCAATCTACCATTAGACAGTGACTCAAAACTTTTGAATGTTGGAAAGAGTTCATCGTAAATTCTTACGTTTTGCATTATATACCTGTCCGCAAAATTGATTTGTCTCCTCATGACTACTCCTCTTGTCTAAAAAGCTTTAAACTTATCTTCTGTTTCAGATCAAAGACAAGCTTTCATTTTCATGTTACCTTTTCGTCTACCAGCTATTTATTGCACTCCCCCTTAACACGTATTATGCCACTTGCAAATGAATACCAGTTTTTATTTTTTAAATTTTAAAATATTTGCTGTATCGGGTTATATTGTTTACTTATTATGTATTACCTATTTATTCACTGGGTTTGTACTATTATAAAATAAAATGAAATATTTAGTTTTCAAGAAAATATTTAAATTAAATTTACAAAAATAGAACAAAGAATTTAATAATATCTAATATTTTTTGACTAATAGTTTTGATCTAAATATTATGTGATTAAAAGTCTACACAAAATTATTATTTTGTGTAACTAACCTTCAACAACATGAAAGTCAGTATTATTCTAAACTGTTGTTCACATGCGTATAGATACTTTAAATAATTATAAGAATAATTACTGTAAATTATTTTTGAGTGATAAATGATAATAATTATTTGGTTTTTGCTTCACGGGAATATTGCGGTTGTACTTAAAAAGTTATCGTACTCGTTATCGTACTTTTTATATATACTAAAAATGTATAGCTTAAACCACTCATTCAAATTGTCAACTACTTAAACATTAACAATTGTTTAGATACCTATAGTTAATATGATAATATAATTGTGTAAGTGTTATATCCTAACAGGAGCCAATTAATAATATATAGCTATAAATTATAATACCTATTTATAGCTAGAATAAATGGATATAATGGGATTTGTCTGGTACATTTTTAACAAAATTGACGAATAGTCGGTAGATAATAGGTACTTCAATCGGAATGTAAGTTAAAAATGGTGGGTAAGGTTAAGTTAGAAACTACTACGCACAAAATATGCGTTCCAAACGAAAAATGTTGTAGGTACACTGAATTGAAAATTAAAAAATATCGGCGAGTGGGTACCGCTGCTGTACAGTAGGTGTCTAGACTCTAGAATCTAGAGGAATCACTGTAAATGATAATATAATATATAAAATCATTGTATACCAAAAACGATTCTAAACGAAGACGGTTTGTTAGCTTATATTACTAAGTATTTTTATGGTATTATTGCTATTAAAATATTTATTTTACTACAGTACATAAGTAATAAGAACAGTAGGTTGAGTTAATTTTTACAGAAAAATTGAATTTGAAAACGTCAGTATGAATATAAAATATAATAATATAGGTACTTTAAATGTTTTAAGTAGGTAATCATGAATAATATTTTTAAATTACAATACAAAATAACTAAAATCGTTATTCTTTGACATCTTTGTCTAGATACCTAATAGCTACCTAATCTAATTTCAAAAAAATTTGAGCATAAAATATCTAAAAAAAAAACCTGCTTAAACTTTATATATATTTTAGATTTTTCGGTAACATTATGAACTATTTTTGAGAAACCTTGGTTTAAATTGTAATCCTAAGCTAAAAAAATTGAAAATTTAAAAAATTTTTAATAACAAAATAATTTAAAATTTTCAAGATTTTGATGAGTTTTATCAAAATTTAAAACTTTAAATGCCTAGAAAAAAATAACAATTTAGTGATGGGTAAATATGTTATTGGGAATTGTGTGTGTTAAATTTTAAAATCTTATGTAGAAACTGAATTTTTTTTATGAATTTCTAAATCACAAAAAAATTGCGAGTTTTTGTGATTTTGACGTATTTTGTTGAAATTCTAACTTATAAATAATTACCGTGGATTTACGCTCAACTTTTTTTGTTATTTTCAATAACAAAAAATGTTGAGGAACCTTGTTTTAAATTTTTAAATTTTTGACAAACAAAAGAATTAACGACAGTAAAAAAAAATCCTTCTTATGCCTATAAATAGCTCACAAAAAATTAAATTTGTATGGTCTGTAGAAAATGGTAATCTCAATATTCGGTGAACATTTTAAGGACCTATCTATGTTTATTATTTTTTGTGTTACACTAGAAAACAAAATCAATTTAGTTTTACATAAAAATTCCCGTTTTTTATATTTGTTTGTTGTTTTTCCCGACAATTTTGAAAATGATTGGACATTTTTTTCTTTTGCTCCCTAAAATATTAACTAGTTTTGCGTTCCTACCAGAAAAGATGCCGATGAAGAAAATCGAAGCATTTTTACTGCCTAAAAAGTAGATGATTGATGACTGCAGACACAAAAAATTAACCACACCATTGTAAAATCAATACATAGCTCCACTTAGGAAAAATTGACTCTATAATAATAGGTGAGGAGGTGATGCTTATACCGCTTTCAAGACTGAATAAAAACTTAGTTAGGTACATGACGCCGTACATCTTATAGATTTATTGTTATATAGATAACATACGTAAGCTGATTTCAATACCACTTATTTTTTCATTACCCATGGCCCATGGTTATTGGTATTTGATATACCTATTTATACAATATATATATACAAAATATTTGTAAGAACATTAAAAATTCATAAAATAAAAAATAGAAGTTATAACTTACAACATTATTATTTATTAATAAAACTATATGTAATAGTATTATTAAAACTGCTAAATGTGCATGAGTTTCCGACTGCAGTATACTACCCTAAATCTTGAATTATGTTTGGAGTGTATTAAAATATAAAGTCCTTTTGAAATCAAAAATTACAAAAAAAATGTTCAGTATACATCGATGGTGAATATCAAGAGTAGTAGTTGATATTAGGAATAAATTCATTAACATCGTGGAGTCTATTTCAGGAATAGTAGTTGTATCAGGAATAAATTCATCAACATCTTGGAGTTTATTTCATGAACGATGGGCGTATTATGTATAACTAAGAGGCCTCTTGAAATATAAAGCAGGCCCGAGCGTCACAACATATGCAGGCATGCGAAATAGTTTTTTATATCTTAAATAAGATTCCATTATAATGCATTGTTTTGTAATTAAACACTCTTAAAGATAAACATTAAAATTAATCTTTTTTTTTTATCTAGAAACAATAATATTTTACAAGAGGGTTTAATACAAGTATTTCACTTTTTAATCAAGTTTCAACATGTTTTAAATATTATAATCATACATTTTTAAGTTTTAATATCCGTAATAAACTATTTAATAAGTAGGCACTTGAATTGTTATATTATATATTATTGAATATGGAACTGGACCTGTACATTGTACAATACAAAGATTATAATATAAAATATATTATATATAAATATATAATGCTTAAAATAAATTAAAATTATCGTTTATATAGGTACCTATAATTGTTTATTTTCCATAAATTCAAGCATTAGGTTTAAATTTGGCTCTTATACATATATATATTATAGAAACAATGGGTAGAAAAACTTAGTATCTTAATACATAAATTACAAAAGAATTTGCAAATTTTCGAGATTTTGATGACTTTTGGTCAAATTTTGAACTTAAAATGTTTATAAAAAAAAGTTGTTCCAAAGTATTTTCAATATTTCTGAACTACTATATAAAAACTTATGAGGAACCTTGTATTAAATTTCAAGTTTTTTGACTGAGCAAAAATTTTTTTATTGATAGTAAAAAATTTGAAAACTTCTTATGCCCAAAATTAGCTCAAAAAGAGTCAAAATATCTTGAAAATGTTATGGTGTATATAAAATACTTGTATAAACATTTGGTGAAAATTTCATATGATATTATCTATTGTTATTATTTTTGGCGTTACACCAAAAACAAAATCGATTTTGTTAAGAATTGGCTTTCCGTAATAATTTTCCCTGTTTTTCCCTTGATTGCTTTGTTGTTTATCCCAACGCGTTTGAAAACTATTGGGATATTTTAATTTTTCACCGCCTAAGGTATTAACTAGATTCACTTTCCTATCGGGAAAGACGCTGATGAAGAAAATCAAAGCTTTTTTACTGCCCCAAAACGTGATTACAGTAACAAAAGAATTTTAAGAAAAAAACACATTGTAAAATCAATACATTCATCGCTCCTCTCAGAATCTAAAAATAAAGAGTAAATAACATTATTTGATACTTTCTGTAAATATATTTGTACGAATAATTTATTACAATAAAAACTGTTTTAAATATAAGTACCTGGCTTGGAATAGCATTATAAGTATCAGGAAAAACAGGTCTTAAAAAACAATAGTTATATGAGTTTATGAATCTAAAGATATGACTCATTAGGAGTTTTTCAGAACTTTCAATCATAGGTCTACAAATTCAAAACAACTTGTTGTATCACTGCAACCTTAACAACTCTTATACTCGTTTGCCAAGAAAATGTTAGAAAACTTGACTGGAACCTAGGAGTGGGGATTTTGGTGGTTGTTTTGGAGACGTGGGGGTACACTGTGTTTTAGTTTGTTCGCCATTACATTATTTATCTCGCCGAACAGAGTATAAATAATATACATGCAATTTCTATTTCCTATATTTTAAATATTTTGAAAAAATACAGTAGAGGGGTTTATTTGTTTGGACGGTTTTAGGGTTGGAGGTTTAAACGTTTAATTAATAATAGCTAGGTATATAATGATGAATAGTACCACAGTAGCAATAGTATATGATTTTTATATTCAAAATAAGAATTAATAATACATGAAATATAAATATGTTATAATTTTCAAAAATACTTTAAGAATGTAAAAAAGATCAAAACATTGTATGCTTAATTTCTATATAGATTAAATATTGAATACAATTTATTCTATTGGAGTATAATAGTTGAAAAAATATACATGCAATACTGCAATAGTAATAATAATACACACATGCTTTGACAAACTTTGACACATTTTGATAAACCAGCTGACAGCTGTTCTTAGAAACTATTTCCATTATTATAATTTTTGGATTCGACCTCATTTAATTCTACCAAAACAAATTTATCGACTATGAAAGAATTATAAAAAGTTTATAAAACTTTAGTATATAAAACTTTAACCTCTATTTTTAACAGCTCTTTTAAATTACTGTTAATACGTCTATGGGTTAGGATTAAATAATTATTGTTCCTATTCAATTACTTTTCAACTGTACAATACATTCAATCTAATCAACATTTTTCATCCAAAACTTGATTACATTTTAAATAGGTAATATATTTTGTAAGTGTTACGAGCTATACAAAAAAAAAAATTATTTAGATTGTAACGATATTTTTTAATTTTTTAAATTCTGATAATTATGTTTACTCCGTACAACGTTCTGTTGTTTTCCAATCAACCGTAGATTAATGTTTGTGTAGATAAAGTGCATTTAGTATAATATATACCTATATTTACATTTCACATATATTTGATAGATAATTGTGAGGTACTGAGGTACCTATAAATTATAATGTATAAAGAAGCACTGAACCAGTTTTATTTTTAAAATAATTATACATTTTATTAAAAAAATTAATTTTCATCGACAATACCAATATACCTAACCAAATTAAAATTATAGACAGAGCTTTTGCTCTCGGAATATATTTCATTGATATAAACGTACTTTTTACGTTTAACGTACCAATTTTAAATGGTATTGACTTGCAGAAAACAGACAAACCGAAAACTATTAATAATTAGACGTAAGTACGTACATAAAATACAAAATGAAAAAAAAAATTTCGTTGGGCCGATCACTAACAACTATGACCGTGAAAATAAAATAATCTAACACATAATTTTATATTGATAATGGGGGTCGCCTCACCAAAAGAGTTCAATATACATACTACCACCAGGCTTGTAATAGTTGTAAAGTACTTTAGCAATAGTATTCAAATACTTTTTAAGTACCTACTTAAATACAAATTTAATATATTTTTGAAAAAAGTACTCTGTAAGTAAGCGATATTTTAAATGCATTTTCAAAGTAAAAAAACAGTAAAATCAATGATCACATTAAAAAAACGATATGGGACATGTGCAATGTGCATATAAGTCATAAAATATAATCATTAATCTATATAAAACAATACAGTTTGGCTAGTAGCTTAATTTTAATTTATACCTATACGGCTATATTTACATATTAACCTCAGTTTTAATTTTACAGATAATTATTTTCAGAGGCAAAACCATCCATTTGATTCCAAATAGCAGTATATACAATATACTATATATAAAAATAATAGTAGCAGGTAATAGGTATACTAAAACTAGATAGGTATACCCTCAGGTCGTATATATATTATTGCCCATCAATTTTGTAATAAAATAGGAAATACCCTTGTAGATCTTAACATAATATCATTCACACGATCGCAATATAGTTTGTCTGAGCGAGTGTGTGTCAGTGACTTATAGTTTATACTTAATCGAACTTTCAAACAAAGACAACAAATGAGAAAAGTATAGTTACACCAAACTATGTTGCGGTACACAATTTTTAACAAATTTAATGCAAAAAAAAACTTAAATTGATTTTAAAGTAAAAAAAAATTAAAGTATTTGTAAGTACTTATCTAAAAAATGCTTTTCTTATGGAATATTGAAATACTTTTCAAAGCTGCAAGTACCCGCAGTATTTGAATACTTATACCTATATTGTTATGTACAAGACTGTAGCTGACAATGTCTCCGGATAAACTATGTAACTTATGCGTTAGCATTCTAATACAATGTATTCTACTAAAAAATTGAAAATTTCTTATAAAATGCAGTGACTTACCTGCGTGGGATTTTTCTCCAGACCGACGGCCAGGCCCTCGAACAGTTCGTGTATGCTGAGCGCGCCAACGACCAAGAAGCCGCGGAGGACCGACTCGGACGGCGATGACGCTTCGGCAGGCGGTGGTTTCTTGACGGCCGGCCCAGGTTTCTTGTCGGCCGCCGCCAGCTCGACCGTTGACATGCACGAATTGTAGTTGGCCACCCGCCCAGCCGCGTCAACCTTGTCGTACCCAGCGGCGTTCGGTTGACCGGCCACCGCGTCGTTGCGGCGCTGTTGCGAAACCGGGACGTCGTCGGCTCCGCATCCGCGGTCCGCGGTGCTGTGACCGCTGCCGCTGCCGCTGTGGCTGTGGTGCGCGTGACAGTCTTTGCCCGCGAACCCGTGAACCAGCTCCTCGATCGAGTACATAAAGAAGAAGCCCGCGCACATAACGAGCTCGGCGAGCAGGCCGGCCAGGGGCGATTTCGGGTTGAGCGTCCCTTCGGCGGTCAGCCGCTCGACACCCTCCCGGACCTCGGGCAACAGGTGCAAGAACGTGGTGCACAGCAGCACGCCGCCGCCAAAGTTGAGTATCAACCGGAGCGCGGTGTTCGCGGCGCCCCGGGCCCGCCGCCGGATGCCCAGCCGCTCAAACACGCACACGGGCGTGCTGCCGGCCACGAACGACGACACGCCCAGGAACGCCATGGCCAATATTTTCGCCAGCACCGCGGACGAAGCGTTTCCTTCCGCCTCCGCCGCCATCGAGAGCACCGTCGCAACACTACACGTCTATATTATATTATGTAAATATTGATTATCTGTACTATTGTATGGTTGATGTCACTATTTTCGTCGTCTTGTATTTCTATGACACGGCCCGGCACCACCGCGACCACGACCCGTTCGCTGCAGCTAGCCCGCTGTGCAACCACACGACAGACGTTGAACGCGCGCCGCCGAACAGACACTGCCTGCGCGTGTGTGGGTCTATTTGTGCGAGTGTGGGTATATCGCGCCGCGCACACACGCACACACGCAGACACTATGGTGGCCGCGAGATAAGGCGACCGCGCGCGCCCGACAGATCTAATCGCGTCCGCGTACCTTCACGTTGTCGCACTCCGGCACTCTACGATATTGTATTATTATTATCGGCGTTCAGTCAGATAATATAACTGCAGCTGTACCGGCGCGCTCAGTGCTCACGGCTCGTATACGACCACTGCAACCAACACGCCTATAATACCTATATTGTATTATTTACAGTCGAATATTATTTACAAGCAATAATAATAATAATAATAATAATAATAATAATATTGTAATGCTACCGCGTGCGTCCGTCGTGTATATTATTGTCTCTCGTTGGTGTTGTTGTTACTATTATTATTACTCTTTTCCGCCATATATATTATAATATTATATATACACACACGTGCCATTGAATCGAAATGCGTAAGAACACGTTCGGAGATTTTTCAAACACGACATAATAGGTTTTATTTTTTAATTATTCCGGTACGACATATTATTTTAACCTAGCTCATCATGACAGTATTTTATATTTCACCATAAATCGGTCGTCCAACCATCGATATGACGGAACACTTAAAACTCTAAAACGATTGTACAATTGTATAAGTTAGCCTCATATTATTGGTTTTGAGGACATTTTAATTTAAAAACTCACAATAATAATGACTATTTTCAGCACAAAAAAAAAGTCATCATGATAAATTGAATTAGCAATAAAATAGCTATACAAGTTACAACACTCGTAAGTTCGTGACCCCTGTAAGCTCAGCTTGTATTGTACATTTAGAATAGTTAAATTCTAAACAGAATATTATGATTTATATAAAAATTTTACAACATCAAATAATAACATTTTAAATTCAGTGGCGTATCTAGAACTTTGTTTTGAGGGAGGTCCTGAAAAAGGATTTACAAAATATGTAGTCGATAGGTTAAGTATACATAAACCTAAAGACCACATGGCACAATGCAACATAGCTATACACTCACACCTTTACCTAATATTCAGAAATCTGGCACGCAGTTGTCTAGAATAACTTATCAAGTTTATTTTGGTGAAAAAGTAATGTTTCTAGTTTCTATAATCAACTAGGATGATCGAACAGATTGTGGGGGGGGAGGTAAACCCCCGGCCCACCCACTGAATACGCTACCACTGATTAAAATTTAATTTAATGATTTTACTACCTATATTTTATAATAAAGAAAAACAAAGCTAAAATAATTATATTAGAAATAAGAAAAATATTAATAAAAATTATAAAAAAAAAAATTATCAAAAATATTGATTAGCAATGTTTAATTTATAAAGTTTTATTGTAAACAATTATTAGTAAGTATTCTAATTAAAATATAAAAATGTTGAATACTTTACCTATTAATATTACGTGAACTAAACTCAAACGTATATAGCTACCTTCCACCACAAGCAACATAAGAGAAGAATAGCAAAAAAAAAAAAATGGTTATTTTTATTTATTTTTATTTACATTTACATGTTTACTATTTTGTTTTTGCTAAATAAATTATTATTATTATTATGTCTTGGCTCGTATAAATATAGGTACACGTCGTGCGCGTTACAACATGCGCGTCAAACGGAATCCGTCGCAAGCAAAGGGTGTTCCGCGAACATTATATATTTTTATTTAATTTTCTTATGCATGTGTATTGTGTACGACCGACTACCGAGCGCTAATTCGATTTTAATATTATATTATTATTGTTTAATAATATATTTAACCCGCCACTACAACTTGTCAACTTACTGTTCTCGATGTGGGTAAATAAATCCTTGCTGGAAACCCTGTGACCTGCGTCCTGGTCCTGCATTGCGCGTGCACCGATTTTACGCCGTTTTAGTTTAACTACTCGTCAACTGGACGATCACTTATGATTAGTAAACAAGCACACTCATTGAACAATATTATAATATTATTAATTTATTATGAATATTATGACACAGTTGTTGTTGCGTATTGGTCGTCCAATAGCAGATTATGACTATTATTATTATTATATTATTGAATTATATAGTAGTGTTTAGCTATTTAATATTTTTCCATTTTTTTGCGCGTTGCGATTGCGAGTGACTCGAAAAAACTTATAGATTTCTATCTATAATATTATAGATATTGTAATACGTAATAATAATAATATGCGTACTCGGATTATATTAATAATAAAATTGTCGACTTTGATTGTTTACCAACTGATATGTATTTTATTTTTTTCCGCAGCGTTCGCATAATACGACGCGTCTATCTAAACACGACCTGTGGCCTGTGCATATCTTCAAAGAAAATATTATCTGTGAAATCTATCCAGGCGTGCGAGTTTTTTTTTTAACGATTAATACTATACATGGTTCGTGTTAATTTCTGTATGTAACAGCGGTTCGAATAGTTCAGTTTGATGTTATGCAACACTACGCATTCTGTCAACAAAGAGAACCCTTTTAGCGCCAATAATTGTCTACTAAGTACTAAAACATAAATCTAAGATTTAGTTTTCAACTAATCTACAAGTGGGTAGGTAGGTAGGTAGGTATGTAAAACAAATTGATAACACGTCATGACGTTATCGAGTAGGTTAATCGAGTGTCTTTATACGCTCTATACGTATACGCAGGTAGGTAGGAGCTACCTAGATAAAAGTTTTTCTAGTACCTACATAACACTTTTTTTGACGAATTTGATAAATAGATAATGATAAAAAAAAACTCTCCTTACATAAATATCATGAAATATAGGATTATACGTGCATATAATAGGTACTTGGTCCCGACTGCAATAATATGTTATTCACTTGATCATACCAAGATTAATAATTCATTATTAATTAGCTAGGTAATATTCAATTTTGATGTAATATTCTCTTGTGTAACCACTTATATTATATTATTGCAAAAATGTCACAGATTAATTAATAACTTAAATGAATTTATTCAATAATAGTCACTGATTAAATATTTAAACATACACTGATGTTAGACGTTTATTCAAGTATACTTAATCAGTGGAAGAGTACATAATATAATATAGAATCAATTAAATAAATGAACTCGGTCAACAAAATGTATGTCCACTGTTTTATTCGTATGAAAACCAATTTTTTTTTGTTTAATTAAATTAAGTGTATTACATTTTAAAAATATAATCTATAAGACGTTTTAAACTTTAGGTATTTGTATCTGTAATATAAAAAAATGTTTATTTAAAAAATACAGGCGCATTTAATATGTACCTATTAATTATAAATTTATCGATTTCTGAATGGTTTTTTTCATCATAATTACACAATAATAAATGCACAAGCTATTAATTTATAAGCCAACAGTCAAAAGTCATTAAATTCTAGTAATATTACAATATGACGATTAGGGAAATTAGTAAAATATAATTTATTATTAGGTATATTAATTATATATATTATTATGGAGAGATAATATTTTATATTATGATATTACAGTGAGTACCGCTTAATGTGATCACATAGGTTCAGGCCATTTTGATTCTAATAACCAGTTGATTCCATAAAGCATTTTTTTTTCAATATAATATGTAATTTGGGATTTTCAATTTTGGTTCCAATAAACGGTTGATTCGATAAACCAGTGATCACATTAAGCAGAACTCACTGTATAAACTGTTGGATTTATTCTTATCGGTTCTTATAAATATAACATGGAATATGCAATCTAATTCTAATATAAAAAAAACTGTATATTTGCAAATTTTAAAACTGTATTATATTTATAATAGATATGATTATAAAATTATGAGTATTTTTTGGTAGGCATATAAATATAAAATATAAATCCATATTGCAAATAATTTCAGTAACACTTGAAATCTAATCTTGTTCAACCAATGCATGGCATTTAATATTGCAATTATAAATTATAAGTTATAACTTTATATAAGTAACAATTTTTAATTGTAAATATTTTTTACCGAATCTTTATGATTTTTTTTTTGATTTAATTTAAATATTTTGTATACAATATAATTCAAATACTCAATAGCATGGTAAACATACCTACCTACCTAATATTTTAGAAATTGTGATCATAATGAACACATTTAAGATAATTATAATATAATTTATTACCAACCTACCTTTCAACAAACGTAAAATGACAATTACATTATTAGGTACAGTCCTCCTGCTTATGTGAGATCACCTTTTGCTGTAACGATGGCCTATTTAAAAACAGAAATGTTGCTCTTAAATAAAATAAAACAATTTCTTTCCCAATGTTGATTAATACATTTTTATCTGTATAACTGACTAGCTATACATATACTAACTATACATCTCGCGGAAAATTGTAGGTAGGTCACTATGTGACCAGTGATGGCTAAACAAGTGAACTGTGGTTATAACTATAGACAGGTAATAATAGTAACCAATTATTATTCTGAATCAAAATATTAAGTACTAATGAATAATGATAAACATACATGATAATATTATAATTGTATTTCTACAACGGTTAAAGCTTGTCGACTGTAGTACTCATTAAATTAATACAGAGGAAATAAAAAGAATAGGATAATTAATACTTACTATAGAAAATAAAAATATTGTATTTCGTTATACATAATTATAATAATACTATCTATAATCTTTTATCATTAATTACCTAATTTTTTTTTTTTAACCATTGCCAATATTATTTTATACTTAACCATTAAAACAAACAAACAGTTATCTTGAGTTTATGGGTTTTATTTAAAACGTATTCTGAATTAATTACATTAGATTTAAAACATTTTAAATTAACTATTTTCATTAAAATAAATGTATTATTTTCTCAGGTGAGTATTTCATCAAAATGTTATTTGGATTTTACGATTTGGTTTTAAGCCTTCAACGCAATCAGGGCATCGATCTGCAGATTAAACCTATACAAATTCTTAAGTATAAAGTTGTAGGTAATATTGTATAATAATGTATAGTGATGACAAAAATCTCAAGGGTGGAATCCATAAATTACCCCCATCCCCCTGATATCCACCACTGATTTCGTCAGACTTAAAGTGACGAGGCTCTTTTCCCCAGAATTTCGTAGCAGTGATCGCAATATTCACATGACAAAATAAGTTTAATCACTCACAAACGGCGATGCGAATACCGGAATACAATAAAATGATCCTGAATAGTTGTCCATTTAAAATCGGAAGGTGAAAACCCACTGCCACTTTCCTTGACTGACCCACGGGAAACATCGTGGTTATAGAGCGTTTGTTTGTGAATAACATAAATCCATAATATAGATCAGGGGTCTCCAAACTACGGCCCGCGGGCTGGATACATCCCGCGAACAAGTTTTAACCAGCCCGCAGCACCCATAGGGTGGTAATAAAAATATAGATATATAAAGATATATAATAATATATATAATAAACTTTTGGCCCGCTAAGAGCATTTGATATTTTTTGTGGCTCTTGAATAACAAAGTTTGGAGACCCCTGATGGCTGATATAGATGAGTGAAAGCCTCCACAAGGTAGGGGGAAGGGGGAGGATCAGCAACAGTGTGACACTTTTGGTCCTGGAGTCCGTACACCCAAGAGGTGCCCGAGCAAAAGTAATAAATAAATTATCTGCAAATTACTATGAAAAAATATACATAATATATAAATAATTTAATGTTAAAATAAATATACATTTTTTTCTGTACGAAATAAGGGTACATTTTAGAAAACCAATTTAGATACAAACTTTATTAATTAAATTGTTATCAACTATTATTATATTATTAGTAATATTTCGTAATGTAACTATTTTTGGTTTTGAACGGAGCTATGAATGTAATGATTTTACAATTATGTGTTTTTTTTTCATTTTTTCATTTTTTTATTTACTTTAGAGACAGTAAAAATGCTTTGACTTTCAACTTGTGGAATGATTTTTGGTATCAAATCGGATCTAGTTTGTACTTAGAGGATCTCAAATTTCTCAGTACTTTTCAAAATAAACGAGAAAAACCAAAAAAAAATAAATTAAGGTAGAACGAAAATTTTTACCCAAAATTAGTATTCAAAAATTCAATTTTGGTTATTTTAAGTAACTCAATTAATAATTGTAGGTACTTGAAATTTTCATTAATGTTTATTTCATAATTTTCTATACATGATAAAATGTACAAAATATTTTGAGTTATTCATAGACATTTTCTATTTGTTCTAGATTTTTTAATTGTCGATAAAAAGTTTTTGCTGGATCAAAAAGTTTAAAAATTTAACTTAAGGTTCCTTATAAGTTTTTTTTTTTAGCAATTTAAAAATATTTAAGACACATAATAGGCATCATTTTTTTTTATAAGCATTTTAAGTTAAAATGTTGACAAAATTCGTCATATATCACGAAATTTGTAGTTAATACTTAAAAATGTATAAAATTGCTATTTTTATAGCTAAGGGTTGAAAAATAAATTTAAGGTTTCCCAAAAGTACTTCATACTGTAAAAAAATTTAAAAAATACATAAATACTATTTTTTTTTTTAATGGAGATTTTGAGTTCAAAGTATGACAAAATCGGATTCTTTTTTGTAATTTAAAAATATTATTCGTGTCACTTGATAAATTTGACTTATATGGTAGGTATATCATTGTATTTTATACACGTAATGACACTTCAAATGCAATGTTTTCGGCAAAAATGTAGTCAACCTTCTGTATTACTACCTATTAGTAAAATAAATACCTAATCTTAATAGCAATATTCATATAATATATAATATCATAAAATATACTTATAGTTATTACCAGTGGTGTATATGAGGGGGAGGCATCAGTTGTATTCGAGCTCAGAATCTGCTTATTAATTTTAGTCTCTGATTGGAATTCAGATTTCCAACTCGATTTGAATTACCACGAAAAATTACTATCGTTATCATTACCACCAGAAAATACAAATTTACAAATTAAATTACTTTGAATAATAATAATTAATAATACTTCTAAAAAAAATTACAACATTCACCTAGATATGAGCGTAGAATATGACTATAGGATGCTAATAATATGCCACACGAGGCTGCCACCCCCTCACTAAAACACACCACTTAATACTTCTCTGTAATCCGCTGCAGGGAATATGTATTGTGTATAATATATATTTATAGGTTTGTAAAATCCAAGTGAAATCTCGTTAAAACACTCGGTTCTAGGATTTATTTTATAGATATTACGCGCAATCATGGTCGTATTAAATACATTTGAATATAATTTATTGTGGTCGTTTTGAATTATTTATAAAAGTACATCCGATATTTTGTTTTAATGGTTTTATATCATATAGCCGACGAAGGTTTAATATTGTAATTGCATGGTAGAGACGTTTGTAAAATGCCAAAGACTGCAAAAGCGCCGCGTGACGATCAGCTCGAAAAACGAAGATTTTACGCCGTGCTTGATAGCAAAATGTTGCTTATTTCAACATAAGTACACATAACCGTGGTTTCTACATTGATACTATATTGTTTAATGTATTATTATGTAAACATGTAAGTACCCACTGCCCATCCCACTTGAGCTCTACGTATACAGGTTGTATCGTGCATCGGTGTACTCGTGGTTTTTTTAGCAATAATACGGAATTTAAAAAAAAAAAATGATGTATTTCTTTATTTAAACCTGGCGTTTTTTTAACCCAAATTTTTAAAATGTTAAGTTGTACCAATAGAAAAATCTACTTTGTTTTTTTAAATGGTAACAACCATATTTTTTTAATAAACTCTGGTATGTAGAGCATTTTTTTCTCAAAATGTTAATGGTAAAATTATCAATTTTTCGTTCACTAGTTAACTAACTACGATTCTCTAAAGTTTTAGTAAATTCATTAATAGTTTTAATTGTAATAATTAAATTACATTTACTATAGAGTTAAATAACTTTTTTTAACCATCTTTTTGTACAGTTTCATATTTTTTATACACTTAAATCGTCACCTAAATACCAGCCCAAACATTTATTTTTTAGGCCATCGAGTACTCAAACATTTGTAGGTACGTAATAATATGTACTTCTCGTGTCAAAACATGGGGATTAGAGTCGGATATGAGAATTAAAAGTATTAATTCGTTAATACTTTAGACTAGTTTCGAGTTTAGAGGATCGTATTAATAAGCCAGTGAACCAGAATTGATAATTTATTTTACCATCAATATTTTAAGAAAAAAAAAAGCTCTAACAGAATCTATATTTAATAATATAGATGTTATACAATTAAAAAAAACAAAATTGATGTTGTGGTTGGTACAACTGCATGTTTGAAAGTTTTGAAATTGGGATAAAAGAACTTGACAGGTTAAAATAAAGGAACGTTTTTGTTTGTTTTGAAATTCCATATTATCGATTTGTAATCATTAAAAAATCACGTGTACAATGACACAAGATAATACACTCTGTATATTCTGTTTACCTATAGGTACTACTTGAACAACGATTACCTAATATAATAAATGTAATATACTAACAATACTACTAATAACTATACTAATAATATGCTTGAGACGCAAGTCGACGATTATCGTTCTCTTATTGGCATCAGGTTCACAGAATAGATTTACTATAAATTGATTCTGTGTCAGGTCTGTACTACTCAGGTCGTTTTCATGTATTTTTTTTTTTTTGGTTTTTAGTCTTAATAGATATTGAAAGTTTAGTTTACCTATATTTTGTAATATACTATTGTCTTAATGATTGATTTTGGACGATGAACATACCTGTAACATATAGGTATCAAACAAACTTATTTTTCTTTGTAAGATAACATTGGTCGTGAAATTATGTGGACTATCTATCGTTATTCGGGCGCGAATTAAACGTTGGACAATAATTTATTATTCGTTTGGAACCGTATGTTTTTATGGAAAAATACACCGTTGTAACTAAATCGACTCTATTTTAATCGTATATTTAATCAGAAACTTATTTAATTGGAAATGTTTATTATCAGATTATATACAGTAATAGTTTAGCGTTTCCTCAAAATATGTTTCTGAGCGACTGAGCTAAAACTAATTCAATAAAATACGTTTCGAAATAAATACGATTCCAAACGATATTTTCCTTTTTCCAATGATTTTATTTCAAAAACGTATAGATTTTTACATTTTCGAGTAAATACTTTTCAAGCAAAAATACGAAATACGTTACCGAGCAAATACTTTTCAAACAAAATATGTTTCATAGTTGCAGATAAATACAATTTCAAACAAATATTTTTTGAACTCTTACGTTCCAACCAATTATTTTCCATTAACATAAAAAATGTACGATCTGCATTCATTTAGGTATACAAATATCATTATATCAATATTCAATATGCAAATCTAATGCACAACCGTCGCGTGGGATAAACGAGAGCGTCCTGCAATAACACTTAATATAAATAGATCCGATTTAACTGTTTTTTTAAATTATTATATAGTTATAAGTATTAAGTGTTATATCAGTATTAAACATTTTCAAACAATGTATTTAAAAACTTTTTTTAAATCACAAAAAGTTTTCGTGGTTATGGGGGTTTCCTGTTGATATTTTAATAGAACTACACTGCATATACAGTATGTGTTTTGTACACTATTAAAATATTTATGGTTGGCATCAACGTTCAGTATTGAAACTTTTAATTTAAAAATTAAATACAAATTTTAATAGCCTACAATCTACATGTTGTAGAAGCATATAAAAACGATTTTGAAAATTGTGGAATTCACCTTTCTATTATATCCTCACCTTCAACATTTACATTTATATATTTATCTAAAAATTGAATGATTTAAAAAAAGGTTAATGTAAAATATGGTTATATCTTATATGTATCGTATGTGTTTAATACATTTCTTTTACTTTCAAAATTAAAAAATAACGATATTTTGTTTTGTTTAGTAAGCACAGAAAATCAATACTTTGATGGGACGCAGTATTATGAAAATTGAATTAGGCTCGTAAAAGAGTCTTGTGAGTGGAAAACCATCGTTTGAAAGCAGTCGATCGCTATATATCGGTGTCGTAAACGATATTTTATTACAATTGCAGTTATTATAGGTATTTGACGACGTGTTGACATAAAAATCGCATTATACATACACATTTATTGGGTAAATCCCGCCGAGGAGGAAAGTTTTGTTAGTCACTATTTTAGTTGTATATTGGATACGTTCACAGAAACGGAAGAATCTACAGTAAGTGAATTCCCGTGTATAAAGTATATTATAATATACATCATCATTATGTTACTACTCAATACCTAAGTATTAAAAAAAAAAAAAAAAACCCAACCGTGATTTAAGGTAGTATTAAAAACCGTTAAGACGTGTGGTTCATTAATTCACGAGGAAATGAGATAAAAAATAATAAATAACAGAGTAAGGTCGGCTGTAATAACCAACAATTAAATTTAGTGAATCGTACTATGATGCTGTATTAAAACATATTTTAAAGTGTGTTGGCGCTCGACATTGGTCGCCGGATGAGTATCCAACGTAAATAATATCACATTGAGAATTGAGATTGTGCCAGGAATATATTATATGCACTCCACGACAGCGTCACTACGCCGTTCAAATCATTGGACATTCAACGGGCACATAAAAATATTGTATTTTATTAGTAATATATTGTAATATTTTATAAGAGTTATATACTGTATTATTGAATTAATTTTTCTCGCTCGCGGCAGGTGGCTGCATTAAAAAACTGCCACCGTTCGTTGGTCTATCGTGGGTAACATAATAATATTATTATGCGACATTACAATATTGTATTTATAGTAAAATATTCTGAACATTAATCATTCGATCGTCTATAGTTTTCGTACGTCTGGATAATTTTTTAGTGAATAATGGTAATAATATTAAGATTTTGATGATTCTAAAATTGTTGAATAAACTTGTTTTATCTGATTGACCTCTAATAGACACACGAAAACGGTCATTTTCAAGTTTAAATAATTCAAATCTAAAATGTGTTTATATCTATATAATAAAATGATTTATATGTTACCAGCTTATAGTATTACTATATACACCTAAATAAAATAAATCGTTTTAGCTAAAACGATTATTGATACCTAGTGGAAAAATAATAAATATAATTAATAACAGGAAATCGTGTTTTCGAAAGTACAATTTTGACTAAGAATATAGAGATAAAATATTATGAATTTGAATTAATTAAAATTACAAAAATATTTTTGATTATATATGTATTTACCATTTTTGATCTACCTATTTTTTAAATACAAATAATATAATCAATGATTAAAACAGTGTAGGAATAACGGCAAGGTGAAGAACAAACAATACGAATCGTATATGATAATGTCTACCGGAAATGAACTCTGCGGGGTCCTCATTTTAGTTTTTATCATCTGCTCAAATGACCGTGGTACTTGAAAATTTTGAACCTCGATAATGCAATATTTTCTTTGTTTGGATAATAAGGAGTAACTTAAAAAAAAAGAAGATTCTCAATTTGTTAATTATTCTAAACCTCATTTTTTTAATAACATAAATATAATATAATATAAACCATCCTTAGACATTTATGCTGATCCACTCCCCCCCTCGTCTCCTTCGATCAGAATCGTTTTTTATTATACGATGAATTAAAATTTAATACATCATTACATTGATCTAATCAATGACTAGGCACATATATCTGGTCGTGTAATAAGTATAAAAATTATCTCTAGTTCAAACAATACATATTACATTTTTATAAGGTTTTTTTGACTCCACATTTTAGAAACCCTGGCTACAATTTTTGACAAGTAAATTAGGAATTTGACAAGAAAATCATTATTTTTAGTGTAAGTATCAAATTTTGTCAACATTGAAACTTCAAATGTGAAAAGAATGACCATGTATACATTATACTTCTTAATTTTTGTAGGAACATATATGAGGAACCTTAATGATACATTTTTAAGCCTATAAGGATTACAATTTTTTAATTTTTAACTACAAAATAATTTTGCAAATATTCGTGATTTTGTCAAAATTTGAACATAAAAAGTTTATAAAAAAAATTGTACACATGTATTTTTAAATTGTTATAACAGCTCAATTAAATTTGGCATTTTCTACCAGGCACCAACCGCAAATTTAAAAAAAAAACCACAAATTATTGTAAAATAAATACATACTTACACTATATGCTCAGAAATATTTAAGCTTATAACTGCATAAGCTTATATAATCAATAGCTTATTACTTACCCATTTTTACACTGGTTATTTTGCTGTAATTTAAAAGTCAATGTTTATGGACTTGATATTCATCAAACATGAGATTCAATTAAAAAAAAACCTTTCATATAATTTTATAATTTATGAATTTAATGATAGTTGATATCATGAATGATTTTGTTTTAAACAACAAAATATTAGCCTCATAAACGTAACACTTGTACCTACCTACCACGTGTCTACAATAATATACTAATATATACATTATTATTTATTATATCATACATATAGATCAGTATTCAGTATAACTATTTATTAGTTATTATTGCATCATACGAATAATGAATGATAGTGTTGTTCTAAATAATTTATTATTGTATATTATTGTATATTGTTTGTTTATTACGGAATAAATTCCAATTACATTTTAAATAAATATATAAGAGTTAAAATATATAAGTTACATTAGTAGCTACTTTGGGGAAAAAGAAGAGAGAAAAAAAAATACATAAATATAAATCAAGTTATGTGTAAACTGAATAAATTAATGTATAATATAATATAAATAGAAAAAAAGACATAAGAGTTGAAAATTAATGAATATATGAAGAGAGATCATTAAGTGAACAGTGAAATAAATCTATATTATGTATGGAGTTTCCTATAGCCATTAGAGTATTAGAAGGAGAGAATGACATATATTTGGATGAAATGTTTGGTGGATAGAAAAGTTGTTTTTGTCTAGAGTTTAGGGGATTTATTTTGAAACATAAGCGTTTGACAAGTTCTGGACAATCTATAATATTGTGTAATAATTTATAAAGGAATTTTAAATTTAGTTGTGTAAATCTTTTTTCAAGTGGTAATATAGAGAAAAGTCTATTTATAATATTATAATCAGAATGAGGAGCTCTATATAAATGTGACATTGAAAGCTTAAAAATCTTAAAAAATTATTTTGAATTTGAGAGAGGTCTTTATTTTGGGTTATAGAGTTAGTATGCCAAATCAAATTTGCATATTCCAGTTGAGAGCGTACTAATGAGAAATATAGCAATTTAAGAGCATGCGCATCGTGGAAGTCTTTACAAGTGCGCTTGATAAATCCTAGTTTGGATGATGATTTTTTAATAATATTATTAGTATGTAGTTTGAAATTAAGTTTTGAGTCAAACGTAACTCCAAGATCATTAATTTCATTAACTCGTGGGATTTTAATATTTTTAATTTATAATCAGAGGTGATTGGTTCTTTTTTTAAGGAAAAGGAAATAGTTGCACATTTTTCTATATTTAGAGACATACCATTTACATCACACCATTTTTGAAATGAATTTAAATCATTTTGAAGTAGTATAATATCATTTTGATAGCGAATTGTATTAAATAATTTGAAATCGTCTGCTAGTAATAGAAATTTAGAATGTTTTAATTCATAAGTAATATCATTAATAAAAAGTAAAAAAAGTAGTGGTGATAAGTGATCTCCTTGTGGGACACCAGACACAACATTGATATTATCCGAAATAAAGTTTTCATATTTAACAAATTGAGTGCGATTTGTTAAAAAAGATTCGAACCAAGAAAGAAGTGGATCATAAAATCCATAGGCTTTTAGTTTTAATATTAATAATTTGTGAATTACTCTGTCGAAAGCTTTTTCAATATCTGTGTAAATCACATCAATTTGGAATCCGTTTTTAAAAGAATCTAGAATTGATTGTTGATTTGTAGTAAATATCAAGCGTAAAACAAATCAGAAAAAAGTATTATCAACGACACGCTGAAAAATGATAATTTATTTTATACAAACAAAGTCCATCTCTTTAATATATATTTATGTTTTTATATTTATTTGTGTTTTTTCTGTCACTTTTTGGAGCATTAAAAATGCGTAATTTTTCCCCTGTTTTACATTTTATTTGTTTTTTTTGTTAGTTTATTAATCAAAAATAAATCACTTTAGAGACTTAATTTTTTAAAAATTAAATTAAATTAATTAATTATTAATAATATAATAAATGCATGTTTTCGACAAAAAATTAATCGACCTTAATACTAATTGTAAAATTAATTACATTAATAAAAAGGTCGGAAAGTGCGTACTCTGCTGTATAATGGGAGTCGAGTGGGTCACTGAAATGGATGTGTTAATTTTGAATTCAATGATAAAAAATCGATTCTGAGCGAAGACAGTCTTTCAGTTTACATTACTAAGTGTATTTTATGATATATTATTGCTATTAAAGTAATTAATTTTATTATTATAACACAGTAAGTTGAATTAATTTTTGGCGAAAACTTTGCATTTGGAAATGTTTTTGAGGTCATATAAAATAAGGTCAGAATTGTTTTTCGTATGATATTTCATTGAATTCAAATTTAACACATCCTTACGGTGACCTGCTCAACTTCTACTGGATATAATATCAGAGCGGTACTCACTCTTCACTTTCCGACCATGTCTACCTTTTGATTTTTGATTTTGCGAAAGTAGAGTTGACTGATCTTAAAAACTAGGCTTGATAATTTACGGCTAAGGTAGTATAAGTAAAATATTCTCTAAAAAAAATTTTGAAAATGTTAATTTTTACAAGAAAAGGGATGGGACATGGAAAGGCATATTCTACATCGTCATTTCTGACATTGTCCATGTAACTTAGTTGTTAAGGGTGAAAGAGTGAAGTGAAAATGTTAAAACTTGGCTTGCAAATTCACGTATACTTTAATATTGGCAAAAAAAAAAAATTTAGAAACATCTATTTTTAATTTTGGCTCTTTCTTTTTTTTTAAATGTATATTTGATAAAGTGGTTTCGAGTGAATTTCAAAACTAGGCTTGTACAGTAAAGGGAATGTGAGTAAATAATTCGTAAAAAAAATGTCAATAATGCTAATTTTTTTATTACAGTCTGGCAAAACTTAATTATGCTGTTCCTTTTCATGTTTTTTTATTGTTTGACGAAATTTTTAGGCTTGGTTAAAAAACTTGAAAATTGTATACACGCATTTGTATAGACTTGGAACTTTTCAAAATATTTAGATAAGTTTAAAAAATTTTTACAACGAACATATTTACACCTTTCTACTGTACTCTATAGTTTTCGGTATTGTTATCTAAAAAGTTAAATCGTTTTTTGAATAATATAAAAATATAGTGATAGGTAAGTACATTTTGTCAAATAATCATTTTGTTAGTTATTAGTTCTTACAATGTGTATTATATTATTTTAAAAAATAATCATGTACCAGCACAGTTAGAAGTTATTGCAAAAATAATAAATGCGATACCTAAATAATATTCAATTTAAATAAAATATCAGTACCTAAATGGTTACACCACAATACAATTTGTCATATGTTATGCAAAATTCAATTCCTAAAAAACGTTTTATTCACATTTCATTCCACGCCCGTCGCACTGGTATTTATTATAGTATTATACCATCACCACATGTATTATTATTAATAGGTACATGATGATATAATATAAAATAATTTAAAAATATTACTATCTTTTATGTGAATTCTTCAAAGTCCAATAAAAGCTTAGTGGGGGTACACACTCATTACAGAAATAGAATAACTATTACTATTGCTGGATTCTAGACACTCTAGACATAACAATATAACATATTAACATAATATATAGGCGTGTTACATATAAGTTACAACTGATACATACAAAGAAAAAGTCTTGTGGTCATCGTGCAACGGTTTAACCCACAAACGTAAGTTATTGTGGTCATGGACGTCATTAAAATAATCGTTTCTGAAAAGATTTAAATGACTTGTATTTTAAATTGTTATTTTTAATAATTTCTTCTGTTACCAACTAAGAGTTGGTAAAAATTGATTTAGTTTTTTTGTTTTAAAATAAACTAGTATGATTTATATAATTTAAAGTTTAAAATACTAAAGCGATGATATTCACAAGACGTTTTTAGATAGTTATTATATATTCAATTTATTATTTTTCCTTTATTTACTATAGTAAAAACCAGAGCGACCACGGTTGAAATATACATGGTTGTATGCCCCTTCTCCATCAAATATTTGATAATAAAAACGAAAATGTCAGCGTAAAGGGAGCCAATAATATTCGAGTATATGTATAAAATAATATATGGTACTCAAAATTGGTATGTGAGATACCCCGTTACGCACTTACGCAGCCATTATGTTTTTGAATTTCTGATTATACCAATTCGAGTCAATAGACTGCTCCGTTGAAAATCTAAAAAATTATATTATTACTATTATTATTATTACAACATTATCTACTATCCAGTGTATAAAATATAAATATATGCAATATTAAGTATAAATATTAAACATTTTGGTTTGTTCAGAATTCAGATTATTATCACTAAGCATTATATTATTTATGTATATTAATACAGGTAAGTAAATTTAAATTCAAATTTAAAGAAGAAATAAAATATTGTATATTTTACACGTTTATAGCCGAATATATATGGTTGTACTTATAGTATTTATTTTATATTAAAAAAAATTAATAATAATTCAAGGCAAAATATAAATTATTGATTTCGTATTAATAATGGTCTTTTAAATATTATAGAAAATAAAATGAATTATTACCTTTCGAGCATTTTTTTTACAGTTTATATTATGTAGGTACTCATTTATAAATATAAGTAACTACCACCATTTTTTAAGTGTGGACGATTTCAAAATAACTCTTAGACGTCTGAATTTATTAACTTTCTTATTAGTAATGTAGACTTGGGACAGATATGTCTGTACAATTATTACAAATCTATAGGTCAATGTCCAACAAACGCGCATTTATATTTTAATCATTTTTTATAGATCGGAATTGGAACACGAAAGCCATGGATGACGGTTTGATAATATATTATATATGTACACATCACGCACGTTTGTCTACCGAGTACCGATGAGAAAGGACCTGTTTGCGGTGAGCAGGTTTATCCGTTATCAATAAATCGTCATAGTACTCATAATATAAATATAAGGTACCTAATGGCTAGTGGCATATTGTGGTAAGTGCCCGCACTTTTTTAGCAGGGTGAATTCACGTGTGCCCACTGAGGGTTAAAAAAAAATACTTATTATTGTACATATTTAAAATACTAAGTAAAACACATTTTCCCTGTTTTTCTATCGATTTTTTTTATTATATCGAAGAACTTTCAGTTAACTATTTCTGAATATTGAGTGTTTACTATTTTCGGCATAGATGTAGTTATATCAGCCCCATTGTTCTTCTTAAAAATATATGTTTAAAGACACTGAATTTGCAAGTGATGCTCCACGTGGTGAAACAAGAGGGTTAGGTTTGCTATGTGCTACATTTCTTCTTGTTTTTAAAAAAATACAAAAACAAAAAAGTATGGAATTGTTTTTAATGGTCCAAGTTGTAGTACCTATATTATATAATATATTATTAGTAATAGATAGCTTTTACAGAAAGATACAAACTATAACAAACGGTCAAGATTTCGTTGTAAATCGGGAGCGGCTTTCCTTCTGAAATATGCGGCGATGAGAATAATTATGTATTGCAAAAAACAAACAATACGATCGAATGATGTCAGATTTGGGAAAACTGAAATCAAGAAAGAAGTTTTAATGTCGGTAGTTATTTTTTAACCCGAATCATAATTAATTTGATTATTATATTTAATATTAAAATAAAACTTTTTTTTATTCCTTTTGAGGGCCTCGTCGACTTGTTGAAAAGTTCGACCTTAGGCATTTAAATGTCTTAATCCGGGCTTACAAGTTACATTAGGTTACGTATCATAACATTCACAAAATCACAACCAACCTATGAATGCACAATCGTGAAAAATGCAATTACCTATAGTATTTTATTCGTCGGATGATGCGTCATCTCCAACACGCGCGCAAACATTTTACTCGGTTCATCCGGTCCGATCGATTCTCCTCTCACATGATCGACAACAACAACGACAACAGCAACGGCAGTAACACGCGCGTATGTAATTTATCATGTGCACGTGAGCGATGGTGAGCGAAAGACGCGGAAACCACCTACTCGGTATGGTGTGGTATAAAATAATAATAATATAATATTATATTATAATATTATTATTTTCGTGCGTGTTGTTGTTGTTGTTGTTGTTGTAGTAGTAGTAGTAGTGGTACACGGTGTAGCAGGCGGTGGCAGTGGTAGTGGTAGTGACTAGTGGCGGCGGCGGTGGTGGTGGTGGTGGTTCGCTCACCGCCGTCGTAGACGCCACCACGACGGTTCTCCACGTTCGTATCACTAGTCGGCAGTCGCACACGGTACACACGCAGTAATCGGCGTCCGCGTTCGAAGTGTGTCCGCTCAGTGCTGTGAATGGTGCTGTGCTATGCGTTCGCCGACGGTCATCGTTTCGGGTGGTGCACGGGATCGTCATCGGTGCTGCAGTGACGGAGTTTGATCGCTGCGAAGTCGACCGTGTTTCACAGCTCGGAGTAGTAGGCGCGCGCGCCCGCGCACAAGCACGCTACAACTATTATTAAAATATTTCGTATTTTTGCGCGTTACGCGCGCGGCTTGCTCGCACGTATTATAATAATAAACATAATATAGTACGCGTCATATTCGAACTAGAAAATAACAACAACGACGAAGACGTGGTTTTTATATTAAAGCGCGGCGGTAGTATTAATTATAACAATATAATACTCGCAACAGAGCTTATAAACGATATAATATAGCTCGGAGCGACATCATGGCCGAGACTGTGATAGTGTCGGACGACGCTACGGCGACTAGCACATCGGCGCTCGTCGACCAGATAATAGTGGCCAAGACGTTCGCCATGCTCGTCCTGGGCCTGGGCTCGTTCGTGCTGGGAGTCGTGCCCCTGAAGCTGACCAAGTGGTGGCGCAAGGACCCCGCGGCCACCGTGCCGTCACACCAAGTCGGAGGTCACTCTCACGGAGGCGACTCGGCCACCGGCTCGCCGGCGGTGTCAATGCTGCTGTGCTTCGGTGGCGGTGTGCTGCTGTTCACCACACTGCTGCACCTGCAGCCCGAAGTCCGGGAGGGGGTCGGCCGGTTGCAGAAGACCGGACAGCTGCCCAACGGACAGGGCACCGAGCACCTGGGAGACCTGATATTCTGCGCCGGGTTCTTCATGGTGTTCATCGTGGACGAGATCGTGCACTCGGTGTTGGACCGGTGCGCGGCCAGCCACGTGGACCGCAGCTCAGCCGAGGAGGTGCTACACCGGTCGATGAGTCTGAGGCGGCGGACCATGTCCATTCCGAGGGCCTCGCTGGCCGGCAGCGGTGGCTCCCCCAGCTCCGTTCCGTCGGTAACGGGCGGCATGTCGGTGGCCAGCAACAAGGAGCTGCTGCAGACCGACATCAAGCCACTCGACAAGCGTTACCGGCCGACGGCCTGGGAGTGCGGTGGCACGGCGCCGTCGTCCGCGCGGTTCGCGCACCAGCAACGAGTCAGCGGCGGCGACGATGACACCGAGAAACAGATGAAGCTGGAAAGCAGCGGAGGCGACGTTGGGCCCGGCGACGGCAGCCACTCGTTCCGCGGCCTGTTCGCCGTGCTAGCGCTGTCATTTCACGAGGTGTTCGAGGGCTTGGCCATAGGGCTGGAGGAGCGCGTCGACAACATGTGGTACCTGTTCATCGCCGTGGCCACGCACAAGCTGGTCATCGCCTTCTGCATCGGCTTGGAACTGGCCTGGTCTAAGACCCGGCGGCCCGTGCTCGTCATGTACGTGGCCACGTTCGCCGTCGTAACGCCCGTGGGCATCGTGATCGGCATGGTGCTGGTGCAGTGCGGCACCGGCGGCACCGTGGACGGGTCTCCCGGACGCGTGGCCGTCATCCTGCAGGGACTGGCCGCCGGCACTCTGTTGTACGTCGTGTTCTTCGAGGTGCTCGCCAGGCATAAACAGTCGGGATTCTTGCACCTGTTGTCCATAATGTTCGGATTTAGTATTCTGCTCGTATTGCAAATGATGAGTGAGTATAATATCTTAACATCTATGTATTACCTTAGTAGGTATTGTATAATATAATAGTTAGTAATAAGTAATAACTATAAGACTGTGGGAAATTGAACGCATTCAAAAATCTTATAAACGCATTAAAATCTCAAAAATACAGTATAAAATGCACTGCAGTAAGTGCCGACACAGCTATACTTAAGATTCATAATTTCAATAATACAGAAATCTCTTAATGAAAAATATTTTAAATTAAATATAATATTATTAATCAAAGGTAACCACGTGCGTAAAGATCGTGTAAAACCGAAAGTGAAAATAATAATATTCTTAAATGTGTGTAAATTATTATTAAAAATTTCGAAAAAAAGACCTAAAAAACTCCAAAAACGTCCTAATAAATCCAAAATTTAAAAATTGAATTAAGTTGTACCTAATTCAATTTTGTGATCAATACCTAACTATGTTTTTCAGAAATCTAATGAAAATGCATTTTTCTTCAAATTTATATCCTTAATAATTATCATAGGACTAGAAATTAGGATTTAAATCTGTTGGAATGTTTTTGTTCTCAGCGTCCTTTTACAAATGTGCAGATAAATCATGTCCACAAATCGACTCATGATATTATTTCGATATAAATTATTTATTATTTATTTTGAGTTTTTGTTAAACTATATACAGACGGAAAATGCATGTATTTATATAATATATACTCAAACGTGAGTAGTGAAGAAATGTAGATGACGCGTTGTGTCATATATTATAATACGCTCTAAACGTCGATTTTATAAAATCATTGTGATTTGTCGTATTGACGAAAAAAATTTCAAAATGATGTGGATATATTTAAAAGTATAAGACTACCAAAATAGATTTAGCTTGTACACATAAAAAGTAACATTATTCGATCTGTTTAGAAATTATTCGATTATAATGATTGTTTTGAATATATTTGTAATAGCTCGTCGTATGTTTTCATCGCATATCTCAGCATATTTTGCCATTTTATATCACATATAATATATAAATCTTAGCCCGTATACTTATCATAATATACCCACAAAGGTACTATTATGACGATTTTAAGCGAGTCCCCCATTCGTCTCTCTTTCTCTCGTATTCGTGAGAACCACACTACAATAATACTTCAATATAACGTACCAACAATGTAAAATATAATATCGACAATCGTCGTGAAGCGCATTGTAAACTATTACGGCGGTGTTTACGTTTTTCGAATCCCCTATTGGGCGGCGGGATGGCAGGGGTGTTCTCTGTATACGCCATATTATTATTATAGACATGTCTTGAGATTATAATAACACTTATCGCCAGCAGTTCGATAACGATATACAAATACATTACGAAGGTACACAATATACCCGTATAATGTACATTACGCACGCTGTATACAATTAATACGTTCACTTTATTTCGAAACCCTTTCAGCAAGGAGGTGTCGTTCTCGCCGAATTTATACGCATCGCATATATTAATTTATCACTAACAGCTCGCCCGCAAATATTTACACAATATTCTAGGCGCCGATGTCTTTTGATACGCCTACCCCATAATATGTCACAATTATATATTGTAAAGCATAATCCTAAAGATTACGCGTCCACCCACAAGTGCTATCGAAAAAATTCTCCAACTATTAATTTATCTATATTTGCTCATATTTTGTCATAGGCAAAACCTGCAACTTTCGACGCCTCTGCTGATGTCGTCCGTTCCTTTGTTTGTAATATATTTATCATTTGTACGACTATTTTGTTTCTATAATAATTTCACCGTATATATTATATAATGCTATCAAGTTGATAGTTTTTTTTCTATTCGAGAATTTCGAATTACTTTTTGGTTGATACTTAATATAATATTGATGTATAATTTTATAACTTTGTTATCTTCGATCGAAACAATCTGGGGTAGCTTATGTAATTTACAAGCTAAAGTGTATAAACGTTGAGCCAAAAAGTCATCAATTAAAATATAGCAGTATAACGATTAATGGTCTATATTATAATAGTGGTTATCAAACTTTTTAGATCCCTTAAATGGCTAAAAGGTTAGGTTAGGTTAGGTTAAATTAGGAATATAAAATTTAAACCTATAAAATGATACATCATGATTTAATTCTGATGTATTCGAGGAGCTCCTATTCATAATTGCGTCTCTGTGAAGCACAGATTGAGAACCGCTAGTCTATGAAGTGTGACCTGAAAGTTATTTACACTACTATCAATATTACCATCCTACCTTGACTTGAGTTACAAAATACAATCTAATCACTTTTTATTGTTTTGTTAAAAAATTAAAATGAAGCTAACCAAAATAAAAGAAATATAGATGATACTATACAATGCGTGTAATTATATTTTTTAAATATAAATTATAATTGTAGACTAAGTATATATTATAGAGATAAGAGCTTATTATTAAAAAAATTAAAATTTTATACAACTAAATAACACACGACATCAACAATTTATTGTAATTATTTTAACTGTATATAATAATATAACTAGAGTAAGTCAAAAGGGTCTAAATGTTATTAGTTGCAATGAAATTGATTAGCATTATGAACAGTAATACAGTAGGTAGTTAAATAAACAACCTATAATAAACAAATTAGTGTATTGTATATAATTACACAAACAATAAGGACCTTGCAAAATAGCTTATCATTATAAGTTCTACTTCTACAATAATTAGGTCAAAAATTGGTGACCCTTTAACGGATTGAACTTACATTTTAAATACATATGGCCACAAGAATTTCAAGACTTTCACGTCTTGTTATTCATTTTAATTATTAAAAACAAACCGGTTCGTTTCAAAAACAACATATTTAAAACGTCCTATAGGCCTCATACCATAAGTACGATAGGTCAAAAAAAAATGTTCCCTACGTATACTTAGTTAGTAGGTTAGTAGAAATCTCAGAATATTAATTTGGCTAATATGCATGAGACATCGATAACCCATAACGAACTTAAGTAATTTATGTTCAATTAAAATTTATATTCGTAAAATATTTATATTTTGCCGTATAGTAAATTCAGGTCAATCTCCCAAAGAATTATCTCAGTAACTCCAAAAGTGTAAAATGCAAATATAATTTGTTACTAAAAATCTATACACATTTATCATTTAAAATTAAAACACAAAAACCAAATTATTTTAAAGTAGAACTTAATTATTGTAGTAAAATGTACAATTTTATTAACATGGTGAAAGAGACAAAGTGTATATCAATAAATTGTCTTTTAAGTACCTATAGTTATAGTATAATTTGAACTGTAATTACAAACATTAATAAAGAATTACTTTTAATGGAGAAGTGAATGTTGACCGATAACGGATACTTTCATATTTTAAAATATGAATTAAGAGTAAATTAAAGATTAGACTACTAGTATAATTATATACCTATAGATTAATTTTTACTTTATAGTAGCATTACAAATACTAATAATTTTCTACTATCAAATTTTATAACAATAATGTTAAAATACATTTTTACGTAAAGACGAACCTTCGAAATGGATGGAACGAAACACTCCATAATAAGGATACTTCCTCGTCCGCTATAAATGAAGTAGGAAACTTACAATAGTATAAATGATTTAGAAATCGATTCTAAAAGCACGTAAATCCACTAGTCATGGACTTATCAGTTATCACACAATAACCTTCCCGGTATTTCTAAATAAAAATATTATATTTACTGCATTCTATGTTTACTGTTTAGAATGTTTTATTTATATTTTACAAGGAATTAAATTTAAAAAAAAAATAATAATTATAATATAACCATGTATTGTCTTAATATAATTTTTGTTTTATCTAAGTATCTTATATCTACTTAATTTTTATTTTATTGTTTCATAAATTTATTTCTACTTCTATAAGCAGCGATATAATACTTATAATAGTTTCCTAATAAATATAGGTTTTATCATTTTATATTCTGATTAATGAACGGAATGTTATAGGAATGTATTGATTTTACAATTATATAATATGGTCTATTATTGATTTTTTTTAACTAGCAAAAAATGTACTTCGGTCCATTTTCAATCATTAAAATTGTATCTACATAGTAATAGAAATAAATTTATTAATAGAAAAGCCCAGTTTAAATAATTGAGAAAAATTAACAAAAAACAGTGGGAATACTGCAGTATTTACGCAACACCAGTTTTCGACATAATCGAAGTTTTTTTGATTTAATTCGGAAAGGATTAGTGGAGACTTAAAATGTTCACCAATATTTAAATTAGTATCATCTGAACATGATATAATTTTTTTTATAAAATATATAAGCTCTTTCTGAGTTTATTAATCATTTGAAATATCAATTTTTTTTTTATTGTTTTTGATTTATGTTGAAAATTATTTTGTTTTTCGGTCAAAATTAAATTAAATACAAGGTAAACTCCTTTATTTGTTCTTATAACAATTTTAAAATATAAAATATAATATCACAATTTTTTTTTTTATAAGTGTTGTTAACATGAAATTTTAATTTTTCCCGTTTTATTTTTATAATTTAAAATATATACCTACTCAGTCAATAGCATTAAAGCTTCACCGTCACTTACCTACATTGTTTTGTTTGTGTAAACAAAGAAATTTAATAAAATATTTATACTTATTTTATAGCTACATTTGTTTTTACCTATATGGTTTTTAATTTGTATTGGCTTATAAGTTATATTGCATATAATGAGCTTGGAAAAAATTAGTTCAACCTAACAAATTAGAAAAATACTAATTTTAACATAAATATAATATAAGATGAAGTGGCAGTGTGCGGCGATGATGAACGCCGCTGATACTTAGAAATAGATGCGGATCCACCAGTTTTCATCGCGTAGAACAGTCTATTCGCATAGCTACTATGATTTATAAATTTATGATAAAAGCATAAGAAATAAATCTTTTTTTTGCATAGATGGTTTTACATTTTGGCAATCTAAAGTATTAAAAAAAAAAAATCGTACGTCCATCTTATTGCATTAAAAAACAACTAGATAACTAGAAACAATTTATGATTAAAAATTGAATGCATATACGTATTGTTATCGTGGTTATTTTTATCTTATAAAAAAGATTGGCGGATTAGCTCGGTCCTCGGTGACGGAAACCACAGTGGAAGAATAGATGATACTGTCAAAAATCACAGAATGGGTGGTAAATCCATTTCTATCGAATATATTATTATTATTACTCGCATCACGTCCATAACACGTAAGAACTAAGAAGAGTCACGGTCACGGCGGTCACGTTTGGCTTGCATACATCTGTGGCGGGTGGACGAATCGAAACAAAGAACTATGACATAATGGTGAATTCACAAACAATCAGGTGTCCATCAAAATGATAATAAAACATGAATTCGTTCTTTGAACACATGCTTCTCGTGTTATTGACCACTATAATATATAATAAGGAAGTACCTATCTATAAAATAGAGATGTTTGTGACGGATATATTTTTGAACGTTTCCTTTTCATAATATTATAATATACTCATCGACTTTCTATGCATTTTCTGTTTTTACCGAGCACTTGAAAACACATTCGGTCTTAATAAGTCTTATCGAAAAAAAAGCGAACACTACAGCCATCATTATATTATATGATATGTGATACCTATACAGAATCCGAGATTGGCCGATGTGATTTTTACATAGGCTAAAACAACAATACCTACTGAAATTATTCTCGTGTGTTTCTTTTGTGAATGTATTCGGTTTAATAACACACGCGTATTGCGTATAATACTGTACCTACATATTATAATATCTGAAGCGAACTAATTTTCATACGCAATACAGACTCCACAACCTCAACCATTGAGGTTAAGGATATTGGGGTATTGACAACAATTCGCAACGGACACGCAGGAACTATGCGAAAGACAAAGACAATATCCGATAGTCAGTGTTCCATGAAAACCATTAAAAATTGTATAGGTACTGCTGTTTAAATTTTTCAATTTCATAACGCAGTTGGTTTTGCATGTACAGTACAATTTACATATATAGGCTTCATTCTCATTTCGCGATAGTAACAAATATCAATAACTAAATCGAACTAAATATGTTATCTACCATTATGAAACTATAACTATTTCACAATCTCTCTACTAGTTTGCTATATAAAAAAAATTTTGTTTAAACATTTTTACGCCTTCCACATAGTATAAAAAAATATTATTATTATTATTACAGCTAACACACAAAATACTGAGACTAAAAAAATTGAGTGTTATACAATTTTAAAGCAAAGAGCTTTAATATGTATATTATTTTAAATTATAGAATATTATATTAAATTTAAAGATTCAAGGGCAAGGATTCTATGTTCACGGCGAAGTGCCCGGGTGAGAGGGTCTGGGTTTGCTGATGGGTGGTTGGACAGGAAGCGAGCAGAGGGAAGAGCCCCCTATAGTTACTAATAATACAATAATTTTTTTAAAAAATTTATATTTTATTTATTATATATACGATAGGTACGTTTCTGAAAAGAAAATATTAAATTATTCCTGGACAGTTCGTTAAATGTGTTTGAGGTATTGTTTTTTTTTATTTAAAAATTCACATTGTGATTATTGAATATGGATATGTATTTAGTATTTACATTTTACACACTTGTGATTATTCCATAGATGAATACTTTGGATGGCATATTAAATATGTTGTTTACAAAAAATTAGTGTAATTGTTTTTACTCTTTCCTGTTATCTGCACCTGACCAGACATGCATTTATTGTCATTTTGTTATTTTATCTGTTATTACGCATGTTGACTATTTCCTATAATTTTTTTTTCGAATATTTAGGACTTATTTCAACAGTAATCTTCTTTTGCTAATTACAGTTTACAGACTAACAATTTGACTTAAAAATTTAAATCTTAGTAAAATTACTCACTAAGTACCTACTTAATTGATTTAATTTTGTACATTTTTACGAATAGCAATAATTAGCCGTAATTAATATAGGTAGGTACTTTAAAATATGAACCCATAATTGTTAAATACACTAACTATATTTTATTTTAATGGCAATTCATTACTTTTAAATACCATTGTTATAATGTTCTTTCAAAAAATAAAGCTATAAAATGTCGAAAATAATATTTTGAGGTTGTATAATGTATATAGTATAATATTTTTGAATTAAAAAATGTGTAGAGGATTTCAGACAAAATAATACGTTATTATAATAGTTATTAATTATTACCATTTTCATGTGAAAAACTAGCAATTAATTAATTTTATGTAAAATATTATAACTAAAAAAATATGAACAAACAATATTAGTCGGATGTATAAAAAATGAGTACAAATGTACACTCAACTGAACGTGGAATTTGAAAAAAAAATTACTTTAATGTATATAAACATGAAACAGCAGTACAATACTTCTTTTAAAGTGATTTATATTTTTTGTTTTAACTAACCGTATTAAAACCTGAGGACGTTAGGGTTATTGACCATTTTATAGATATTTAAAAATTCAACGTGCGTAGACTTATGAGTAATATATTAAACTTAATATTATAATACCATTTGATATGATATAATATATATAATATGTTTGTTATATTCTCATGTAATCATGTAGAAATCATAAAGTCAAAATTAATTTCGACACAATACACGTACACACCTTCTGTAATTAAGGACATTTATATCCTTATTAACTAAAGACAGCGTATATCATTTAAGTATAATAAAAAAACTATTTAATTTAAACACCAACATACGGAAATGGATATAACTATACTGAAGGAAGATAAATAACTAATAAAGTCAATTAACATATTTATGAATGTTGCCAATGTTGGACATTGGTGTTTTGTTTTATTCTGTACCTTTCAAAAATATTAATATCAATACTCACTAGAATCTAGATTTATCTGACATAAATATTAAACACTACCTATGGGTTTATAAATTATATTTAATAATAAAAATATCATACATGTTGTGTGATTGTATAGATAATAATAATAATTTTAGTTTTAATGATTTTTTTCGAGAAAACAAATTTTAGCTTGGTAACAGGAAATTTGGAAATTTGGAGATAAAGTAACTTTGTGTCAAGTTGTATTTGATATAAGGCATTTCCTTGTAATTTCCTGAAAATCAAAATCAAATTGGTGATAATGTTAAGGTAAACACCAATTTAATATAGACTATTTTTTCGTTCGTCGATGTCTACTTAAAATTATTTATGGAATGCAATAAACCATATATTTTTCAAATTTATATTCATCAATCTCAGACTCCGATCATGGACTATCCGAATTTTGTGTTATAACTGTTTGTATTTACAATTTAAAATAATCTATACATTTTTTTTAGATATTAATCCATTGATTACTAATTTATTTGTGTATAAATGTAGGTATGCATAATAGTTTGTACCAACATATTTTATAATAAATTATGGCGAGTCAAGTGAATGTAAATTACATACTTATTGTCTGCAGTCTGCAATGATGAACAACTAAAGATTTTTAATAAATAACGTATACATACCTATACCTATCTAATCTAACCTATACGGCTGTACTAACTACACAAGTGGTAAGTGGGCAGTGTCCTTGGCATTTAGGTTGATTGTTTTCAAAGAATTGTTATTAATATAACAGTCATATTATTGGTAGCTCATCAGTCATCACTCATAAGTTTTAATTACAGTCATTGTACATTTTCAAATCACTTGTAACTTTTTTGTTTCAATCTATACCTAGTCGTTAAGGCACTTTAAGAATATGTGATATGTGAATATAAATATTGTAATGAACTGCTTGATGGACAAAACACCTAGTAGTTAAGTTTCGTGTTTGTTTTTGTTATTATTATTATTTATTAGGTTAACAAGTCACTACACTATTTTCGCTTCAGATGTCTTGGTAGAATTACGTTGATTGATAAGTCATGGATTAAGAAGAGGTTAGGGCAAGTGCCAATAGGTGAACGTGGAGCCTCTCATAGTATTTTTTGGTTTCTCAAATTGTAAATCAATGTTTATGAGTGAGTTAAAGGGTGTGATTATATATTTATATATGACGCGTGGAAGGGAATTCGTTTATTTTATCAGGAAAATATTTTAAAATGACTATTTGTTCAGATTGAAGATTTTGGCAATTCCCCATAATTGGAGGCCATAGATTGAAGATTCAGATTATTTTTAGAAGGGATTTGTTTATGAGTAGTTTAATGTTTAATGTTTAAGTTAGTTTGTTTATTATTAATGAGTAATATTTTAAGCATACGAAGCAGAAAGTTTAGTTGTTGTCTTTTGGATTGTATATGGTGACCCAAGTAAGTCGGTGGTCGAATGTTAATCCGAGATATTTTACAGTTAGAGATGATGGGATTTGGGTATCATAGAGAGCTACACAGCTGAATAAATTTAAATTGAATAAGTGAATAAATATCCACTATGTTATTTACTATAAAAATGACCCAAAAACTTTAATCACGTTCATAATATTTTAAAAACTTTTAACTATTAAGACAAACAATGATAAGCTATTTTTACTTGTCAACGATCAAGATTCGAAATTTTTATTATTTTCGTGTACCATCAAATTGACAACTTATGTGTTTGAGTAAATGTTATGTTGTATATAAACAGGTAGTCATTTATATAATATATATAGTTGATATCCACTAGAGACTCAACTGCAGTTACAGTCAGTTTTATTTATTATGAGAATCAATTAATAGATCTTTTATTTATTAAATTAATTAATATATGGATATATTGATCTAGAATCCACTACATATCTCCTACTTCAACGACTGTAAAACTTGCTATTAAATTGTGTAATATCATGTGGTATGCAAATTGAACAGACGCTGAATAAATTAGCTGGACGAGCCTCGCCATTACATATGCAACTAATATAGTAATATACTTAGGTACAAGCGTATAACGTATACATTCTATATAAACATATTTAATAGATTTAGAAAGTTTAGTAATAATAGACTGCAGTTTTTGAGGATGGAGTGACTAGTGAGTCAGTGAATATTATATTGAAAGTGAAAATTGAAAACTATCTCATTTCGAAGACAATCCAACTAGAATTTTATATGACTAATACATGTTGTACAATATACTGTACGTATAATATGTAATGTTTAACACTTGTTTTACAGTGAACAAACAAAATAAAAATCGTTTGATTTATTATAAACCAACGAGTTTTATGGCAGTATATTGCACTCTAAATTATTTATTCTGAAAATAAAATGATATTATAAAAATATAAACAATAGATGAGTTAATGTATATGTTACATTTTGTTTAGTTATGAATTATGATTTTTATCAAATTCAATAATACTTGCGGTGTACCCCAATGGTGACTATAATGAGTAATTACTAATGAGTAGTAGAGTAGTTATTACCAAAGTATAGTTAAAGCTAACTTAAAAATAAAACTAAAAATTGTTCTATACTAAAATATAAATTCTACCTTTTAGGAAAGTAGATAGCAACTGTTTATTGCTTATAACTTATAAGTCATTGTATTTAGTTGAAACATTATCGTTATCTCGTGTATACATAAATACATTGAATCAGTTTTCGTAAATGGCACTATAAAATACTAAGTACATATAATACTATACTTCCTTTTTATTTTTTTATTCATATTTGCGGGCGAGAATTTAAATTTTACCGATTACCACCTTTTTTATAATAAGTACTACATAATACGGATTATTTGGTAAATAAATTCATATTAAAATGTTCATAACTTGAACTTCATATTTATAAAGTTTTATTATTTTTTAGATTGGAAACTAATTTCTTATATTTTTCAAAGATAAAATTATTTTCTAGTTCAACGCTAATTCTAATCGAGTTAAATTGTCTACCGTAACCTGGACAATTTAACTATCTACCATTAATAGTAGTAACTAGTAGTTAACTAGTTTGTAGGTCTATATCATTATATGGATATATTATTTATAGCGATATACCATATACTCGTACAGTAAGACATTCATTGACAATTTGACATAATTTATAATACTTTTTTACGAAATTAAGATATCTTACGTTAGACCTGATAAAACTTAAATTGATATATTATGTTTAACATAGCATTATACATTTTAAAAATATTTCTCCCCGCTCTTCGTCTACGGGTATATTTTTAGTAACTGATAAATCAGAATATGTCAAAACACGAAATTTAAATTTATTCATATTAGTTTTTGTGTCAAACATATTTAGAAACGTGTATATTCTTTACAGTTTACATAATATGATTCGATGTTAACTGATTTTATTAGTTTTCTAAACATTTATTAATTTAATATAAAATAATAATAATATGTAATATTAGGTGCCTGGTATAAGGTAGGTCATGATATGCACACGCGTTCAAGCTCTTTATACCACTGTGCATTGGTATTCCGGTCACCTAGAATATTATTGCAGAACAAAATTCGTTTAGCACATAAATTCCATATAAACATCGATCGTTTTATGTTTGAAATACCTTTGTACCTACTTTTTGTTCATTGACCATTAGAATAGCTATTAACGTAAAGCTCTGTAATCGACCCATAAGTTAATGGGGCGATGGGGACATTCTATATTATGGGATTATTTAGTTTTTAAAATAAAAAATATTATTGTGCTGTAGCTGTAAATCATCTTAAAACAGTTAAAATGACCAGCAGGCTGCAAGCGCACGAGTATTACATACCACACCAAATGATCCAACAATAACGCACCTATATAGTCAAGTCAGATGGCTGTACTGCGATATACGTTTTTTTAATTAATGTCATGATTAAAGCTTATATTTTTCAAAAGGTCTGAATAGGAAGAAAAAGAAGGGCCCAATTGCCAGGTTTGTGTCGCAATAGCTCGTGCAGTTTAATACACGTAACGCGTACCATTGTACTACAAAAACTAAATTATATTCTAAATGTAAGTACCTGCAATGTGTTACATAACCGGTATAAATATTGTATTATTCAAAGAAAACAATTAATTTTGATTGATGTTAAAATATTTTCATTTTTTACTTCCTAATTGCTCTTGATGGACATTAACAGGACAACGTAGACAACGTACCCAGTAGTGTCTCTCATAAACAATTTTAGAATTTAAATATAAATATAAGAAATTACAAGATGCATTAAATAGATGAGATTGATGGGAAAATAGATATTTGCTACGTATTTAACATTTTTAGTATTATTATAACAAAATCTACTCCGAAGACATATCTAATTATTACAAATGTACACGGATAAATGCATAGATTGACAACATTGTTAGCAAGATCTTATTCGAAAAGGATCACTGTGTTTCTATTAAAACATTATAACGTAAAAAATACCGTACAATGTCCATTGATAACCTACAGCTATTGATAGTTATTAGTTATTAGTTTCATAATATGATGTACTATAATAATTATGCAATAAAAAATTACGTTTAAAAAAAATAGTAAAATATGTTATTTTACCTACATGTATTCAGGTACTGAATATATATAAATAATATTCTCTTATATATAATAAAAAAAAAATACTAAAAATAAAAACAGTAATAACGATTCACTGGGTTTTAATGTATAACATTTTAGGAAGGCTCTTCTTAAAATTAAAATCTTTCTTTTTTAGTGTAAACATAAGGAAACAAGCTGCCCTAGGGTGTTTTTGGAGATTTACGAGCTTTTCTGTTTTAAGTAATCCGTAAAATATTGGATTTAAAACAAAAGTATTTAATACCAGACACCAGAATTAAAAAAATATATAGCTGTTTAATTTATTTTGAAATTAAACACAAATGTGCCATAAAATAGTAAATTAAAAAATTCTTACTAGTTACCACTTATCAGTATTACTGAATCTTTGAAGTTAGAATATTATGGGTTTATTGATTATTTTTTTTGTTCTAAAATATATTTCACAATTTAAATACGTGTTAACATGATTAATAATTATTGAAACGGTTGATGTCTGGTATGATACATTTAAATTACATTATTTACCATTTACCACGGTACGGTGTATTTAAATTTTAAATTATGTGCTTAATGTACGTAATACTTACTTGTTCATAAAATAAAATCACACTTGAAAATTCAACTAAGAGTTATTAGTTATAATATATAAATTATAATGTACATAATATTTTATATTATGCAGTTTATAGTTTATAGTTAACTATAAATGACTAAATGTATTAGTAGTTGAACAATATCCAAACCCGTATGCCGTAGTGTTACTTAAAAGGTGGGTCACATCACACATGTGATCCTTGTTTAATTATTTGTATTGTTTTATGGTACTTGGTATAACCTTGTCGTAAAAATAACAAAATTGTTAACAATTTTGAATTATAGCTAAATTAAGACAATTAAAACGCTGTAACTTGTTTGAAGTATCCTTGTGATGTGATACGTTTTACATTACTATTTACACATTAGTACATTACACATTCATATAAAATTCAGAAAGAAGGACTAATGTATAAAAAATAAAACGTAAGAAATAAATAGAATTTTAATTTTCTTAGAAACACTGTTGTTCTAAAGAATAAATAATTTCTAGTTTGGAAACAAATTTAAAAAAGGTATGCCGGAATTTATTAAAAATGGTGTTATTCCTAATGGCTAATGCAATAGAAAGAAATTCTCAGAATACAATCAAGTATGAAAATACTTTATAAACGTTGAATAATCCTGACAAAATTCCAAAATGTTTCAAATCCTAGTAAATATTTTTTTAAGAATATTATAAAATCAGATTTAATAAATAAATACTTATTGATCATTAGTATTATGAATGCGTACTCAAATTACAACATCTAATCGTTCGTAATAGGTACCTACTACCTATATTGTAAGTATACTTTTTTATGGATTACGAGTAAAATGAAAATACCAATAATTTTTGATTAGTAAATTATAATATAGTCAATAGGTAAACGACGTGTTTGAAATACATTAACTATTTTCTATTACTATCCAAACAGCGTTTTAAAGTAAAAATAAAGTTCACGTGCCTACCTATATACCTAATAATATGGTGTACAATGGGTAGTATGTAGGTAATAATGAATTATTCACCGAATAAACCAACCAATTTAAACAATAATTAATAAATGTATTACGTTTTCAATAATAATAGCAAATAACATGTTGTCAGATAATCATGACTCATTTATGATATTGTTTTTAGTTTACAATGTTGTCTTACCCATATGTTTTGATCGGAAACCATATATGGATGTAACAGTAGGTTGTAGGTATCACGTTTTGGTAAGCGCTCAAATTGATTTGTAAACAATATTTTATAGAAATTCATATTTTATATTCTAATGCTCAATGTTTGCACGATTGATAAGCTGTCTACCTAAATACAGTGGATAAACAATAACCTTGTAATTAATAACTAATACGTTTAAACGATTGTGATGAACAATAATCTTTTTGTTTATTATTTTAAATTATTACTTATTCTAAATATTTTTGATGATTGATGGTATTATTCGGTACAATATTAAAAAAAAGAGACTTAATTAAAGAGTAAATTCTGAGTTATGTCCAGTGCATTGTAAATAGTATTATTAAACGATATAACTACTAAACTACCTATGACTATTAAAGTATAATTAAAAACTAAGTACCAAACCCTTTTTTTTATTCAATTTAAATACATTAAAATATTAAATTCCAAGTAATAACAGTGTACATGACTTTAGATGGATTTTAAAACCCATCGTTATTTTTTCTGTAGGTATGTCAACTTGAAATGTTAATCGATTTGTATGTTACATATAAATATATAATGTGTAAAGGTGTTGATTATAATTGTTATTCATTTATCATTAACCATTAGTTAGTACTTGGTGTTTATAATACATAGGTATTATTTAATTAGTATAATCATAGAATATGAATTAAAAAATGTAATATTCAATATAATATATTATTTGTTTATAATCAACTTATTTTGTTTAAACATTTATAAATTATATTTAATTTATTCTCCTTATTAAAAAATAAATTATATTAGCTAGTACCTATTAGTTTACTAATACAATTTTGTATTAGGTACTTTTATTTTATATCAAAGAATCAACATTATGGAATAGTGTGTAGAATGTGCAAAATAAAATCTCGTACCTATAGTTATACGTTTTCATAATTTAATATTATTTAATCAAAATCACGTTTCATACACTTATAAGTTATAACTATTGCTTAACTCTTCATTATTACAGTTTTACATCAGTTTGTAGTTTATTTGATAAATAATATATTTTGATATTTTTCAGCTCATCAACACAGTCACGCCCCAATTGACAACAATCAACATTCGGATCACGATCATTCATTACACGAACACGAACACGAACACGATCACGTACACTTACACGATCATTAGAATTTCCCAATTCTTTGAGTTACCAAGTATTTTACTAAGCCCATCGTGATCTAAGTTTGATGTAGATTGTATTTCGTTATTAAGTTAAGCTATCAACTATTTTGTATTGTTTATTTATATTTATATACAACACATATATATATATATAAATATATCTGTATAGGAGATTTTGTGAATGTGAAACACTCGTTTTATGTATAGGCTTTCGAATTTTAAATTTGCTTACTCAACATTTTGAAGCGCCTCAAACTTAAGTTGTAAACTTATATGTTATAACACTTTTTTGCAAAAATGTATTTTCTATTATTTTTATACTAATGGATTTTTTTTTATTTAACATATCTGTCATATTTTTACTTTTATATCCAAGACAGACATTTTTTATTTACAAATACATCGAACATTAAACCAATATTCTATTATTTATTATTTATGATTTATGAGCATTTAAGGATTTGATAATAAGCGTAGAGCGTGGCGAGGAATTACCACAATCTGTTGATCCACTATTTCGCTCATCAAAACATTAAATGCATAAGTACTAATAAATTACAATAAATTATTGGTTTAAAAAAAGCAAACTACTAAAAAATTATTATGAAAATGTTTTTAGTCATTATTTATTTTTTTGAGTACTTAGTGTTATAGATATATTAAAAAATTATACAGCATAATATAATATAATACAATTTTTTTTTTCAAAATCAGAACAATTGACTGAAAATATAAGTTTTTAATATAATGTTAAACAATAACTATTTGGTATGTATATTATATATGTATATGTGTGTGATATAGTGTATATATTATTATATAAAAGAAAATAATAAATTATTTTTTCATAAAGTGACTACCATTAGAACCTACATCCTACTCATCTACTCAAAAAAAAAAGGTTATTTCAACGATTCTCTATTCTAGAATTATTGATAGAATGTGCATTATAGTAATTATTTTAGATTCTGAACTGGAAAATAGGTAAACTAAATGGAAATTTAAATTTTAAAGTTAATTAAAGCAAATAAGTACACACTACTTTCACACTTACGCAAGCCTCTTGTCAAAATGTACTACTTTATGGTATCCCTATCCCTTCATCACCCATAGTAAAATACCTTGGTCGATCACTTGATAGACGCTTAAAAAATAAAAAATAAATAAAAACTAATTAAATCACACAAGATTTAAAACAAATTGAAAGTGTCATCAGTGGGTGGCTTCTTTCCCCAAATTATGTAACTCGTGTTTTTCTCTCTTAACGCACATATTATTAACTCATTGTGTTATATAAGTAATACAGATTGTATATTTTCTTCTAAAAATAAAAATAAAAAGATTCTGAACGAAGGGATTAATGTATATATACTATATAGGTTTTAAAATAATTGATTTTTTGCGTGTCTGATTCATAATTCACGTTTGCTCCTCTAGGGAAAAACAGACATTTTGAAGCATAAACAATTTTTACGGCAATTCAAAAATTAATATGTGTAGAGACTTAAAATTTTCATAGCAAAATATTAATATTAAAATTTTCTAAAATCTTTTTTCGTAATTGTATATTTTATTATGTAGGTACAATGGTTTATCACTGAATTCAAATTGAACACATCCATATTACAGTGACCTTCTCACAAGAAAAGATATAAACGAGGTATAAACATACTCGATAGATACTCAATAAATACCATAAAGCAAAGTAAATTACTGATTTTAAAAAAAATTTAACATCATGTCATAATTTAGTAATGTATTTATAATTTATGTAATAAACATTTGTACATTTATATAGTCTCGAAAAAATGAATTCAACTGTATCTATACAGAGTGTAGTCTGCGTCAGTCATATAATCACTTGGTGTCAAGGGAAAGAGGCATAGGAGCATATTTTCGGGTTATTACAAATTAAATCAAATATTATTGTTACAGTGTTACGATTTTCGATCTCTCCTTTTTATATGTTCAATCAATTTATGTATTGTTTGCGTTATTTCTATATTTACGTACATTTTTGACAACAAATCGTTGTGTTCTCATACCGATACTATACATACTTACTTTCACCAATCACCACGCGTTTGTGGTAGATAACAAACAACACAGGTGACAACGTAACATAATATAATTTGATATTGTTAAATATTATATATATTATATATATATAATATGTATGTTACCCCGTCGAGGCGGAGTTCACGTTAATCACTGTTAATCAATAACAATACTTCCGATCAAATTAGACTGTATATACGATACTGACTAGGAAATATGTGACGCTAATGGCCATCATTATTTTCAGGCCATGATGGACTTATCAATATTTTCCAAGCAATGACGTTACTTCCAGCCCTTTTCAGCCATAATCGATGAAAATGTTTATTGAATTAGAAACGGGCCTGCATTTTATAAATTGATTTACTAACAATAACATACCTACTTTCGGGCTTCGTAATATGTCGACGACCGTACTAATATATATAAAGTGTAAAAGATGACCATAGCCGTTAGTCGGATACATCTATATGCTAGGTACAGCATAAATCGCGATAACCGACAACTTATATGCTAAATTTGGTACTTACCAAATACCTATATATTATAGTCAACCGATTTTTCTGTGCATCACGCAACTCGTCATTTCAAATTTCTAACCAATTTAAATATTTTGTTAAAAAAAATTATCAACATTACCCACTAGTAATGGAGGTAATCATCATTAAAGTAATAATTTTTTAGTCATAGTTGTAAATGTATATTAACAAAATATTTGATTTTTACAACATTGTCTACAGATATTGTCTCTGTTAATGCCTATAATAAGCATTGACGATGTCGTCTATTATTATTAGGCATTAGTGATATTGGCTAGCAAAGGCGTACTCAGGAGTGTGGGTGGGTTAAGGGGACGTCAGCCACCCCCCATTGGACGTGCTATGGTATAAATCAGTGGTTCTCAACCGCCGGTCCGCGATAAAAAAGGTACCAGTCCGTGTTATATTGGAAAAAAATTATATTTCCAGTGTAGTGGTTAAACGATAAAAGTTAAACCTTGTTTTTGTAATCAGATTTCACCCTTGGAAATATTTATCTGTAAGTATTTATTATTAGATTCCGACATCATTGATTACCAACGAGTACCTAGTACGAATTACAAAATTACAAACTAAATGGACAGCAGAACGAGATGCCGAAGCTGTTAAAATTTTAACTGATGACGCTTCTATAAATAAAGATAGACGGTATTATCATGTCCGTGAGAAATTTGATTTAATCGAGGTAGCTGGTTCGACGAGTGCGGCGAAAGCGCGTTCAACGTATTATGGCAGTATTCGAGGGTTTTCCTAGTATTATCCGTGACATGAATGTGGCCAGTGGACATAATGGTGAGACAAAAACACACAAAAAGATAATGGAGCACTACTCTAATATTATAATGGCTGCTGTAAAAGCTTACATTGCTAATAATTGTGAAAGGTGTGCAGAAAAATAAAAATAAAATGTTTGCAAGGCGTTGTTGTGCGGCCTATTTTATCTTCTTTAAATGAACGTGGGCAAGTGGACCTTATTGACTTTCAAAGTTTACCCGACGGAGATATTAAATTAATTCTTCATTACAAAGAACATTTGACAAAGTTTTCATTTTTCCGGCCTCTGAAGTGCAAAAAGGCTTCGGAAGTGGCGAAAGAACTGCTACACATATTTTTGACGTTTGGTGCCCCCCATGTTCTGCATTCCGATAATGGTCGCGAATTTACTGCCGCTATTAAAACAGAATAAGAGTCATTATGACCCGATCTAATACTAGTTACCGGTCGGTCACGTTATCCACAAAGCCAAGGATCTGTAGAGAGAGGTAATTGTACTCTGAAGGATTCACTGATGGTGTGGATGTGAGACAACAAAACTGTCGCGTGGAGTTACGGCCTCGACTTTGTACAATGGGGCGTTAATACCACATATACGAAGCTATAAAGATGACTCCATATGAAGCAGTTGGTCAAAAAGCACGAATGAGACTGGCAACAAAAGTACCTCGAGAATTGTTGGAGAATATAATGACAGGAACGTTAGAAGAGGATATGTTGGAAATGCTTTTTGATCCACATACTACATCAGCTACTACAATACCTCCTCCTACCTAGTTCGGCTACTACAAAGTACTGTTCCCTAACGACTGCAGACGTTCAACCAAATGACAAGGATATCGATGTTGTACCTGCCGTACGAATTGCACATCAAAAAAGTGCACATATAGGAAAAATTACATGATGTGTAATTCGGCGTGCCTTCCCGACCGTAGTTGCTAAAATGTATAAATATTAATATATAAACTAAAAAACTAAATATATTTTTATAACTTTCAAATTTTTTTTTTCACTTTTTTGTACACATAATTTCTTATTACAATTAGATTTTATTATATTTTAAGAGTTTTATGTAAGATCATGAATATAACACATTCGTTTGTATTGAATTTAGTATTTTTATTAAGAAGGGTCTTGCCGATTTCACTCAATCGGCAGTATTATATGCACTTCAAGTTGCCGATTTCAGGTTGTCGGCAACAACGTTGCTGATTTCATGAAATCGGCAATTTTTCTGCCGATTTTATGTAATAGGCAATTTCATAAATTCGGCGTAACATATATATAAAATTATGATTTACTTTGTTTAGCCTCTCTCCTCTCCCACTGAAAAATCCTTGGTACGCCACTGTTGGCTAGACATTCACGTTATTACCCAAATTACAATATAATTGACGATAACATAATTGTATATTATGCATATAATATACGTGTCCTCTCAGGTTGTCAACGATAGAACTGTGCGTGAGTGTACGACGTCAACCTAACCAGCGATCAGTGCCGTGCTAACTAACATTGGCGCCCTAGGGTCATAATATTTGTTATCCCTATTCGACATGCATATTTAAACCTCAAAATTAGCTCACTGTGCTTTGGTGCCCCTAAAGTTTGTGGCGCTTTCGGCCCCCTAAGGAACTTGCCCCATTTGCCCCCCTTCCGGTACCACGGCCCTGTCAACGATCCTATAAATGTTCAAATGGTTTAATTAAAAGTTGTTTTTACGAGGAAAAAAGCTGTTGATTAAAGCATTACACAGGTATTAATAAATTATTAGGTTGGATTTGTTCACTGTATATACAGGTTGGTTTCAGAAATAACAGCATTTTATAAATCGTCATAAATAATAAATATAATAATGTTTGTGGTAAAATCATTTTTTACTCCAATTATTTACATTCAATTAAGTTCGGACAAAATAATAAAGGTACATACAACGAAAACGTGAGTACTAAAAACCACGTACGGAAAACAAACATGCACGACCCTTAAAACGAATATCTGTATAAATATTAAATATTTATTTTAATGACAAGAATATCAAGGATAAACCTATATTAACGTCAAATTGACATGAATCGGGGTTTTTTTTTATCATCATATTAAAAGTATCATCATTATCCATCGTTAAAATGTTGATGATATTGTTAAAAATTAAATCAATTCGAAATTACGTATGTTAGGACCAGTGGCGTCTAACCCTATGACTAGGTGTATTATAGTAATGGCTACTACAGTGCTACACATCGAAAATAAGGGGAGAAGAATATTCAAAGAAAAATATAATAGAATTCTGGGACACAAGTAGTATGCACTGGTCGTTTGTGTGTTTGGTTACTGTTCAATATACGTACATTTCGATGTACCGATACAAAATTAACGTTCAATCATAGCACCATTACAGAAACCAATTTATTGGTCTATAGCCACAAAGACCAAATGCCCATAAATATAATAATTGTATAGTATTGTATGATTTCTGTTTTTTTTTTTGTCAAGTATGTGGGCTGGTCAAAACTTTTTCCACTGTAATATGTTTAACACTTATAAATTGTAGGCATAGGATAGGTAGATATATAATAATAATATATTATAAAATAAATAAGTTTTTAAATATTGGAGAATTTGATTGAATTATTCTTACATTTTAACCACAATAGAACAAGTATTATAGTGTTGACGTGTTGATATTAATATTCAGACATGAATTATAATTCGTTCTCAATAATGATTAATAATTAAATGGTTTTAATTTCTCGTAAGCGTATACAAGTTCGTATACACTACAGGCCAGACGCAGACAGTGAGCGCTTGGAACGCATGCAATAATTCAAAAAGTACTATAACATTTTTATAGGTAAATTATGCAATACTCTCTTTTTTTACTGTTAAAAATTATTTCTTTACGCTGTATTAATATTCAGAGCATCTGAGTTCGGAAGTCATAGGCTGATATGAATATTTATAATTTAATTAATTAAAGTAAAAATAGTTATCTCTATGTCTTGGCCAGCTCCTGTAGAAGGCTGAAGTACTATAGTACGTATTTCTATTAGTTTTTGGCGACTAATCAAACCACAGTACATGAAGTTGACTAATGATGATCAAGCCCTTGAATAACAAATAATATTAGTTAGGTAGTTTAAAATAATACATTTTGCATTATTGTTTATTTTCTGTGTCTATTTTTGTAAAAGCTTACTAACTTGATCATAATAATGCTGAGTATACAATATGTTTAATAATTTTTTGATAGAGCGTCATTAGTTAATGTGTATAAATATATATTCACATGTCATGACGTTTTGCTTTTAAATTTTATTTTTTTATACCTTTCTATTGTTCAGAATATTGATGTGCATTTGATGTACGATATAATTGTCTGCAACTTGTTTGCGCACAATCTATAATATTTACCTGAAAAATCGGAACTCGTTTGGGCATGATATCAAATGTATTATTGGATTGCGCACACGACAATTATAATTATATTTTATCTCGGCAGATAGATGGGCACTGATAATCATCGATAAAGAACACGGAAATATTATTAAATAATAAATTCCCTGCCAACAGTACATTTCAAGAACGTATAATGTGCGTACATATACAATTTGTGAAACTGTAATTACGGAAAATAATAGACACTTAATTCTCACGACCAAATTTTCATATTTTTCATATTAAAATTAAAATTAACAATTATTAACATGCATTTTTAACTGAAATAAGTATTAAATATTAAAAATAAGCAAGTATTAACATGCATTTTTAACCACACCTTAGAATAAATTCTACTTTTAAATAAGTATTATCAATTACAATTATTAATAAACAAGTATTAATATGTAAGGTAATTAAAGTCTAAAAGGTAACTGTGCGCAAACCATGTGTATGGTTTAAGGCTTAACTGTTCCCAAACGAGTGGTAATTTTATGCGCAAACTTGTTGTCTTTTTGGTATTTGTGCGTAAACCAGTACCACCCCGATAATTTGGTGATATACAGCCGTTAGGAGTATGGCAATAGTATATTTTTCAATTTTTTACCCATCATAATATTATGTGTACCTACATACTTTAGTCTCTAAAAGTCACAAATCATTTTTGCACTCCCGAATTCTTTCAAAAAGTAAGGCATTTGCTTTTTCTGGTATCATAGAAGTACTTTTTCAATTTGATCATTTGTATTATTTTTTGAAGGGAAATGTGGAAGATGGCATCAAAATATCTCATATTTCTTTTCACCACCTTCGTAGTCCGTATTTATGTAGTAGGTATCTATCTGGCTATCTGCATTCTGCGCAGTATTCCACTGAGTGTTAAGTGTTAAATGTGTATATATTTTTATAACATTTCAATACGTGACAACTATGGCAATTCAACAACCGACAACTTCTTCACGCTTAATGTCGAAACTCGAAACAAAAGTCACGATACAATATTAATTTATAACTGACGATTGTTACTATCGTGATTCATAAGTTTATTATGAAAACCAAACAATGGAAATGATAGACACGAATTATTGCGATCTCTTTATGGACTGTGCAAAATTAAAATGATTAACTAATTCAAAATACAAACTATACATTATGTTATATAATATTATAGTAAAGGTAATCAATATAGTAAATTTATGCCAATAGACAATAGTTTAGTATTAGTCTTTTAGGAACGATTAAAATTAAAATTTAAGAACATAGAAAACCTATAATATAGGTATAAGAATATTCCAAGGACCAAAATGATATTGTCCACTGTCGTATAATAACTGTTATTGTAGAATCAATAATAATTTATCATAAATCAAAAGGTTTCAGTTGGTCTACTGTCATATTTTGACTATAGGTATGCATATTCTTTACATTACAGTGTTACAACTTACAGTATTACAGTGTTCAGTGATAAGTACAGTTGATAGTTACTTGCTGAATATTTAACCTGCAGTATCCTAATGCTTGCATTTTTTAAGAGATAATCATTCAAAACGGGTTCTCATGTTGAGTGACAAAGAATAAAAAAAAAAAAAAAATAGACAATATCTACCAGTTTGGATCAATTTGAAAAATGATGTTGAAAAATTTAAATATACATTTCTTAGTCAAAAATAGTGTTGCGGAGTTTTAAATATTATTTATTATTTCAAATTGGTTTGAATAATTTTTCTTTAATTCAGTTTCCATAAAATCGCATAGAACCTATTGGTAAAAACTGAGGGCCAGTCAAATTGAATTATGTGAATTAGGAAATTATTTTAAATAAACTATAAGTAGGTAGGGTAGGTTATAGACAACAAGTGTTTACTTTTTAATAAACTTGATAAGCTTTTATTTAAATTATTGTGTCATTACGAACCATGATGGTTGTCATGGTGCATTGGTAAAAAAACGATAATAAATTATTATAGTATACCATTATGTTTCTTTAAAGTAATTTATTATTAATCAATAATTTATTTATTACATGTGGGTATATTAATTATTAACTATATATGTATTAGGTAGGTACCTAAATAGGTATTCTACTCAAAAATCAGTGTTCTAACCAGATAGTTAAATGTTTATTTTCGAATCAGTAATAACTTATAATACTTACTACTATATAGTAAATTCCGACTGCCGAGTGGTCATATAAAATATAAGATAGGACCTATACAATGGCGCAATCAGAGAGGGTGGTCACGGGTCCGGACCTCTCACCCCCTTGGATCACGTACGTTTCCTTGGATCGTATCATTACAAGTACGCATATACCAGATTTTTTTTCTTTAGTTTAATTCTCTATGTTTAAACAAGTATGGACCCCCCTCCCTCTTTGAAAAATTATGATTGCGATACTGGGTATCTTTATTTGAGGACCTCGGTGGTTAAATACGCAGGTATGATCTCCACTTGGTCGAAAATATATCGTGCAGTCGGCACAGGCATTTTTTTTATTATTATTATGTTTAACTATGACGTATACCTACCTAACCTAAGTCTGTCTGCGTTTTGAGGTGGATAATAGGTACTAATATACAAGCAGACAGCTAGCACTGCAAATGCGCAGCACCAAGTTGAGATCATACCAGTGTATTTAGCCATGCCTACATCATTGTTCATTGTACAAGAACAATCTCATATTTAAGTGTTGATATGAGATCGTGTTTGTCCTTATAATACGAATATGGAATATTAGTAGGTACTTATTGGTCATAATAAATCCATAAAAGGTTTTCTCGCTGTGAATTCGATACGAATATGGTATAACATCTCGAGCACAACGTGTCAAAATCTATATTATTTTATATATTTTATAGTATTATGTTCGATAGCCAACTGTAGCGGAATAAGATTCGGCGTATAATATAATATTGTTATTCATATATTATATTATATCATCATCGGTTCGTTCGTTGTATATTATGTATCGCGTGAACGTCGTTTTCTCGAAACCTCGCCCGATTCTACCGGACCCGAACTCGAACGAATCGGCTTACGCTCAATTAATAGCGAGTAGGTAGACACACGATAATTATTTAAATAAAGTCTTTATTGTTATGTGTGTTAAATATTACGAGATAACTGATGTAGGTGAACGACCAATACCCTGCAGTGAAACGACGACGACACGCCATGTATTACGCCATGGACTACAATACCATGTATTTTAATATGCGAGTAAATGGTTCCTATTATAATATACTAAACATACTGTCCACAATATGTCCATAAAATATATAAAATAAACTATACATAATATTATACATCATACGGATAAGGGTTAATCTGAAGTGTGAGCCGCTCAGTGAGGTATACCTTAGGTTATAGGCATAATAGTAAATCCATGGCAGCTAGTACACCTACCTTGAACTGGCACAGCCGTGTAGCAGTTGTTGTTGACCGTTGCTAACTAACCGGTGTTCCGAGAGAGACTTGAGAGAGAGACACAGTAATACTACGACACTGCGTAATACCGGCCCCGTGAGTACCGTGACAGTGAAGTTAAAAGCATGGTGCCTCAAAGAAATTGTAATAGAAACAATATAATAATACAATAGTTGTAAATAATTATAATGACTTAGTTTTGATAATTGAATTGGTTATATTTTTTATGATTCTATTTTGTTATGTACTTATGTACCTATATTATATTATAATAAACAGTAATTTGACATTACCTAATGCAGAACTCGCGAGTAAGAGGGGAGCTTATTGGTAATTTACAACCACACCTTTCATAAGCTCTAAGTCCGGAACCAAGCAACAAATCCTCTAAGCCTTAGACTCTTCCAGTCCTTATCGAGAGCACACCTCATCAGTCAAATATAATGTATTGTATTTGTATATTTCGATAATTAATTTTTTTTTTTTTTGTAAATACTATTAAAAATGAATTTTAATCAAAAATGTTGCGTTCAATGACCTTTGACGCTGCGTAGCTTCTATTAAAAAAATATATATATATAAACACATCACACATTTACGCGTTACATTTGATGTATATTAATCATATAATACATTGACTTGTATAATGTGTAGATAATGACTTCAGTCTATAACACAATTTTGTCAATCTGACGAGTGGCAGGACCAATAAGCAGTGGCGTGGTGAACGACTTTTACCTAATGCAATTGCTTAGCCCTAGACATTTTTCAGGGGGGGTGGGTACCCCTTGGCTCTTTGAAATTGTACCTGTATTTAGGTCCGTACTCACGGCAGACTGCAGTGGTAGCTAGTTATAGAGTACCTACTAATGTTCTATAAGTTATAACTAGTATATAGTTATAACTTACAACCATGGCACTATATATAGTGTATACGCCGACTCATTCTCATCACAGTATTGATTTTCCAATATTATATATAATTTGTTATACTGCAGTAGTCTTAAGTTATTGTTATGACTTTACATCATAGACATTATTTCACAGTTCGTAACAGTGTGTGACTTAATAGGTACCTAAATATTTTTTTGGTACACAAAATATAATAATACCTATTTATTTATTATTTATGAACTTATTATTTTATTTAAATAATTAAATGTATTACTTAATTGTAATATTTGTAATTTGTATGATTTATACTAAATTATTGATGACTTCTTATAACAAAAATTCAAAATTAGCATACAGAAAATTATATATAGTTTGGGGTGTGTTGGGGGGGGGGGGGGTAGTGGGTGGGTCATTGTATAAAAAATTTGCTTAGGGTTTGAAAGATGTTCGCCACGCCACTGCCAATAAGTACCTACAATGTACATTGTTCAATAATGCAGTATTATAACCGTGGACGGTGGACGTGATCAATATATAAATAGATAATCAATATAGGGATATCAGTAAAGTTTATAATCTTAGTTTTTACAATAATATGATCTTTGCTCTTATGGTTTGTATTTCACCTTCATTGAGCGTATACTTCAATACTTGCATGTAAACATAAGACTATATATTATTATCATTGTTAAATCCAGTTCAAATAATATAATATGTGCCCGACTATTGTAGTAAAACATTGATAAGTACCTATATTTCAAAACAACCATGTATTTATATTATATGAAGTTCTGAATATTATGTTTTGTTTTTTGAACGACCGAAAACATAATATAATTATTTTTAATCAGACTTACCTACGAGTCACCACACATATAATAATATTATAATAATTTTTATACTTATTAATAAAGATATTATAATTTTAAACATAATATTATGTATTTATTACGTAACTACGTAATACCTACTACGTTTAGATATACCTAGTTTTTATTAATAACCTGTGCATAATCTCAATATTCTTTAGTCTTGGACTACCGCGTATGTCCGTATGTCTGTGACTCGCCAATTTTGTCGCACGTAAACCAATTTGCCATAATATTATTGTATTATGTTACGCGTGAGATATAGACAGCGAACAAATTAAATTGTTACGTTCGACAATAAGAGAATGTCACACAGTACAAACTCACGCAATATATAGGTAGAATTTTTTTTTACCGTGTACGAAGTAGCTAGGTAACATTATTCGTTTTATTAGTGTAACAAACTGTTTACGAGTTTCAAATTGAATTTATTGTGTTTTAACAAATGAAATTCAAACTGAACAATCATTATTATATAAGCTTTGTAATTATTATTATTGATGAATAATAGTACTGTCTACATATAGATATTTGTACAGTGGTGGATCTACAGCTTACTTAAGAAGCCGGCAAACTGGGTTCACATCATCCCGTAGCTGAAATAAATTTTGGGGTAGGGGATCAAACATTTTTTTTAATGTATCTACTACACTCATATTTTGTTTACGTTAAAATATATTTCCATTGCGGTTTTAAGTATGATTAACTATTGTCTATTATACTGTATTGAGTATTGGATAGAGTAAAGAAAAATGAAAATTAGGTGTTTACGAAAGTAAAAAAATTTAAATGCCTTTAAATGGCTTAAAACGTGTCTAAATATTTTTAAAATATCATTGTGCATAAAAAAAATATAAATAATTAAGTACATATTATAATAACGAAATGTTTCAAGTTTCTAGTTTTTTGAAGAATAACAAAATAACAAAAATGTATTGTGGATAAATAGTTAATACCTATAATGTTATGTACGTTTTAACGTTTAAATAAGTATCGAATGTCGTCAAAATTTGAATTCCTAACACTCATAAAAAGTACTCTACGCTCAGATTTTTAGTATTTTTCAAGTTTTTCTTGTTTTATTTCTTAGGATTTTCAGTCATGCCAAAAGATTTTATTAAGCTTGTTGCTTAGTGTTTACCATAATAATGTGCCTATCAAACTTACGTATACGACTAAACTGTCAGATTTTTAAAACTAAAATGTGTCAATTCCATTTAAAATTAGTACTATAATTTTTAATTTAATATTTTTGCTATTGTTAAACATATTAATGTATTATTAATATTCAGTTAACAATTCGTTCATTATTGATTGCGTAAAAAATTTTCATTAGTATCATATTTCCTTATAATTCCTGGTAGCCATATCCTATATATCTAAGTAATTGAATGCGTATACCTACATAAATATTAGATACATAATATTATATAGTATGTATATAGGTAGTAGTTGTAGTGCTGATTGTGAAATTGTTTCCAGGGATAGGAAATTGTATAATATTAATATAGGTACCTATTTTTTTTTAAATTCCAAACCAGGCTATAGTATAATATTATAGTTTATACGTCATGTACTACACAATACAATTATTATTTAATAATTTACTCGGAACAGCGATACAGTGGTAGCATAATTTATTACTCGAAAAGAGTTGGTTAATAATAATTCTGAGAGTTTTTCAGTGTTTGACGTAAGTATAATAATATAATATTCACGACGACCGCGACGGCGACGATGATTCACGATTCTGACTGTAACGGAATTCATTGTACAAACGGTGTGTGAATTTCGTTTACCTTTTTTCGTCTTTGTTAGGTGCATCATAAAACAATTAAAATCTCTATGTCCATCCAACATTCTTATGAGACTTCCGTCCTATAAAGATATTGTCCGCGTTGTGTGAACTTAAGTTTCCGTAACGTGTTTTGCCCCGAGTACAGTTTCAAAACTAGTTTTAATCGACAACTAAAATAATGTTATCTAATAGGCGAATATTTAGGTAGACTTAAAACCATGATCATTAATTTGAATTATACTTTTAAGTTTCAATTCATATACCTATATACAGGGCGATCTATTTAACATAAGACACTTATTATTTCAAAAAGTATTTACGTTTTTGATAACATTTTTATTACATGGTAATCATGGTATCACTGTATTAGGTCATTACAAAACAATATTTTTTTAAGTTTTTTACTTTTTTGAATTACAACATACAGTTTTAATTTTAAAATCCAAAGCAGAATATTTTTCTGAGTATTTTGATACACAAACTTGTATGCATTAAAATATTCAGAAAAGTTGGATTATAAAATTAAAACTATATGTTGTAATTCAAAAAAAGTAAAACTTAAAAAAATAATAAAGTAAAAAATATTAAAAAAAAATGTTGTTTTGTTACGACCTGATACCATGTAATAAAATTATTATCAAAAACGGAAAAACTTTTTTTTGAAATATTGAGTACCTATCTTACGTTAAATTGATCACACTGTATACCGGCCCATTGTGCTGCTTTTAAAATCAGACAGGGGAAAATGCCCACCTTGTCACTCCCCCCCCCCTAAATACGCCACTGTGTTCCTAGTCTGCAGTTCCCAATTTTGTTAATTCGATCTGTGATGTTGATGACGATATTCAGACATCGGGCCATACGACCGCTCAAAAAACCAACAACGACCATAGCAACTTGATACGGTATGCACACACAATTTTTGATTTTTATTTAATTTTCAGATTTCCTACTCCGTACCAACTGATAGATAAAGTAGGTATACCTTATAAGGCCTACACCAGGGGTTCAACTTTTCTGCATTATGGACCCCCTTACAATACAAAGTATGGTCACGGCCCCCTCTGCACAAAAAAGAAATTTTTGATCTTATTTACTTGATTGGAATTTAGAAATATATATTTTTTAGTTCAAATAGTTTACTCTAAAATATTCCTAAGTATCTTTCAACATTAAATTTCAATAATTTTTGAATATTAATGAACAAGAATGAAACAAGGTTTTAAAAAGTAAATAAATACAAAGACCTTGTGTAGATCATATTATAATTATTAATGATTTGGCAGTTAAAATGCCTTGAGGATTTGAGTTAGCTAGCTGACAATGGTGACATAGTATAAATGAAAACATAAATTATATAATAAATTGTGTAGGTATAACATTTAGAATTTTAAACACAACTCCTTTAGTGTACAAATTAGGATTAATATTTTTATCAAATAGGATAGATGTACACCTATCCTAAGATAAGATAAGTAGGATAAAGTTGATCTAGAGAAAGTTTTACAAACAATTTGTGCATACAAAAAAAGTATAAATATTTACTCAGTATCAATATATTTAAATTTTTCACAAACACTTTAGTAAAAATAATATTTTTACTCAAGTTTAAATTCATTTATTTTGTAATACATAATGCCATAATGGAATTAATGTATTAGGATTTTTTGTCCATGAAGTATGGTCTTCCATTATTGGCCAAACGTTTAGTCAAAATGTCAACTCCAGTGTCGGTAACTAATAATGTTTGTTCAAATTGTGCCGATAACAATCCATCCACGGTCACAGCTGTCCAATTGTCAGGCCAACACTTGTCTCGCCAACTACCTGCAATTTTAAGAGAAAACATTTATATTTAAAAGAATAGTAAGTAGTTATGAATGATATAAATATAAAATAATCCTAGGTTACAACCAGGAACATTTACCAATATCAAAATTACTTTACAACTATCATAGTTGAATGGTTGAATAGTATGAATAGGTTATGTATAAGATTCTTTGAGCTTAGAATATCTTGGAGTTATTAGTTTTAACAGTTATTATTGTAGAGTGTAGGGCTATGAATGTAATGTAATTTTATACACTTTAAAAAGTTAAAATACAAAACATTATCTAGAAATCCAATAATCCAAAAAATGCCAATCATTATGTTTAAAACTGAATTTGCTATACAATTCAAACTTTATCACAAAAGCTATATTTTATAATAAGCTAAAAAAAAAAATCTTCAACAAATTCATATTATTTATTTTTGCAGTTATAACTTATAAGTGTTGAATAATAATTTTTGGATTTTTCATACAATTTTATATAATGAAGAAAAAAAAAATAATACTATGGGTATTACAATAATTGATATCTATAGATAATTGCATCACACTGTTGCCCAGTGGTGCCGAACACGTACTTAAGGTGGTGCATTTGCACCACCTACAATTGGTGGGTGGGTAGAGGCCACTGGGTGTCTGGGTTCATATAGTTTTGAAAAACTGACACTTAGTAGCCAGTAGATACCTACTTAATATGAACTCGTTAATACTTTGATAATTGATGGCCAAGTAATTGTAGAAAATAGAAACAAATAGCATAGATTAAAATAATAATATATAGGTACTATGCAAATAATTATTATTTACCTATATATACATGTATTATATAGATAGAACATAGATGTATCGATTTATGTATAAAACAATATTTTATTAAAGTTTTATTGGAAATGTTGACTTTGAATGTAATTGGAAATAATATTTTTGTGGGTGTCTAGGAAGGGTGGGTGAGTGGTTAAAATTTGTGTTTGCACCACCTACTAAAAAGTAGTTTGGCGCCACTGAATTGTTGCCACCGGCTGCACAAAATGTATGAACAACGTCGCATATTTACATTTTTCATTATTTACTAACTATTACGACTAACTTACCTTGTGATATCATAGGTTCAATTGTGAAAGTATGTCCAGGTTTCATTACACCAACAGCTTTGTTTTCTATTACATTAAAATTGTTTATTTTATTAAATGAATACATTCTTTAAAATGTTAACCAACAATTTACTTTTTATGAAAATAAATTTATAAAACTTACTAGCATAATGCGGGACTCCAGGAGATGTATGAAACAATTGATGAATACCGTGACCACAATAGCTTCTTACAACAGAAAATCCATTGGATTGAGCATGTTTATGTATAATATTACCAAGTTCTCTATATTTTTCACCCGGTGTAACTGTACAATAAGAAAATTTTCAAAAGATTCAAAATAATTACTTAATAAATAATATATTTGTCTTACCTGCATTTATAGCTTTTTCTAAACATTCCCAAGTAACATTAACCAATTTTTCTGCAGTTTTAGAAACGTTTCCTATGAAAAATGTTTCATTCAAGTCACCATGATATCCTCGATGACATACAGTTACATCAACTGCAAAATGTAAAACATAATCTTAGAGTAAAATTTATTTTTTATTTTTAAAATTATTTCTCAAACCATTGCAAATATCTCCATTAATTAAAGCTCTCATGTCAGGTATTCCGTGACATATAACTTCATTTATAGATGTACAACATGATTTAGGGTATTTGTAATAATTTAATGGTGATGGATAGCATTCTTTTTCAATGCACGCTTCATGCACAACTCTATCAATTTCATCTGTTGTTATTCCAACATCAATCATTAATGCCACTTCATCTAATACTTCTCGACCAAGCTTAAAAAAATAAATTCAATTAACAATAGACTAGGTACTCTTGCAACATAAATTTAATTAATTTATATAATATATAATTTTAATTTAATCACATATTGAGTATTGAAATGTTTTTTTTTTAGATTTGAAATTCCAAGTATCTAAATACCTTGCAAGCAATTATCATTTCTTCTTGTTCCTCATCGTTTAATACTTTAATGTGAGATGATAATTTTACTGATTGTTCACTTAATGGTGTACCATCAGGATGTTCAGCATAATCAGGTCTTTGTATGTGTTCAGGAACAGAACGTGCGGGAGATGTTCTATGAGGTCTTAATGGACCTAAAAATAAACAATTTTTATATTGTTTAAGTGATGAATATGTAGTTAAATTTACTATTTTCTATATTAATAACTAATATACCAATCATAATAGATAGTTAATAAGAGTTATATTAATGTTTTATTTGAAACTATTTCTATTTACTGTCTTTTTCCATTGACTGTTTGAAATGTTCTACTTTTAGTATGGTGTACTTATTATGATTTTCAATAATAATTGTAATAAGGGAAAATAGATTTTTTTCTTATTACAATTTTACAATTTGGTGTATGACAAATATAATTATAAATACAAATATAAAATTATAAATAAAATATAATATGATAAGTGTTAAGATAAGATAATATTTATGTTACCTGTAAATACATAATCTGGCCATGGATTAAATGGCTCAATAATACCATTTGAATTTTCTGTAACAAAATTAAAAAAATGAATGTTAATTGGGTAACATAAAAACATATTTTTAAACAAAAAAATGAACTTTCTTTTTAAATGTTAAGCGAATATAACATTGGTTCGCTATTGGTCGATTGTCAAATACTTTCCTTTAATGTTTACTGACATTAAATTATTTTAAAATAATTTTTAGAAAAATAAAATGTCTAAATAATAGTTTTAAAATAATATGTTATCAATTGCAGGTAAAATTGTATATTAACTTACAGTTAAATTAGAAAGATTTTTAGTCTACAATTATTGTACCATCTATTGAATTTAATGACATATATTATTAACTTTTTCTATACTTTGTACATTTTTAATGATACAAATATAAATAATTAAATCTTAAAACATGTAAATAATTAAACAAAACTATTACATGATAAAGAATTATTATTATTATTTTTATAGTTTTAAGAAAATTATACTTACGGCCAGTTTTATGAAGAGCTTTATGTGTAGACCAGTTCCCTTTAAAACACTCCTATAAAACAAAACAGAATAAGTAAACATTTTAATTGAAACATAAAATGTTGAAACTTAAGCAATAATAGGTACAATTTTTTAATATTAACTAACATTTTTTCATAGTTTCAAAATCATAATTATAAGATTTAATTTTAAATTAAAAATATTAATTCTACATAATATACATTTAAATTATCAATACCATCTGAATTTTTGGGAACTTCAATTAAACATTTTAGAAGTTTATTATTTAAAACTATACTTTATATAGGTATCAACTTTATTTATTTGGTTAATTAATAATTATGTGCCTAAGCGATGAATTTGTTAAACAAAGTTAAAAGATTTCAGATATCAATAAGTCTTCATTAGGCTTTGTCAATATTAGAAGAGGTAGCTATTATTTTGTTTTAATATATTATTAGTTAACTTTAATATGAGATCACAGTGGCGGCAGTTAGTGTCCAATGAAAGGTGGCGTGTTATTGTTAAGTCAATCGATGTGAGAACACGACACACTAATAACAGGTATGCACCCATTGTTGTGCTCCAAAAGACCATGGTTTACTAGCAGACGTGTTGATGCATGTAGCTAATATTTGTATAGCCGCCCTGAGCACAATTAATTTTTACTTCGCAAATTATTTAATTGTTAATAGACTCACTTGTTAACACAAATAGCTGCAAAAACTTTTTTAATTTTTAATATTACAGACCATGTGCATAATAACCAATCATTTAATTTATGGGTAGTTCACATGTTTTTGTACACCATGTGTACCATCCTGTGCAACTGATAAAAGCAGTACTCGAATTGGAAAAAATGGAGTCGGAATGCATAAAATATACTATCAATTTGCTAGACTCTCATTTCTTTTTTTGTCGTTTAGAAAAATGAGCTTATTCAAATCCAATTCAAACACTACCTAAAGTTAATAACAGTTGTTTTTTTTGTAAGATGAAATAAATTACAACTATTACAACAACTCATACATAAACTGTTTGACTCTCGATCTTCACTGAAATAATGTTTGTAAAAGTAAAACAAAATCGAAAAACATGCATATGCGGCCCATGCAATTATGTGGTAATAATTCAGACGTTAAACGACAAACCGTACAGCAATTCTCACATTTGATTTAAAAATCAAATGTTTTGTTTACAAGACTTAGCTGCATGCTCAATAGTGTTCAAGTAAAACGGATAATGAAACATATCGGGTATTGGCTGCTAATAGTCATTTGATAACTTGCTTACGACATACACATAGGTTGGAATAGCAACAATGATGGAAATATGTCCAAAATGTGGAAAAAATATCGATAATAAGATTACCTGAGAGCAAAAATAGGAACCGGGGATGTCAAGTTTAATGCAGGTGGGACATTGAAGATTTGCTTTCGAACCACATCCAGCAGTTTCACACGTTCTGTTTGCCAATGACGCAGACATTATAACCGGTAAAACCAATTAAGTTGTTGACACAAATCCTGCGTTCAAACGTAAACAAAATAGTTATTACTAGTTAACTTCTAAGTTCTAATTATTATGTTTCGAACACTCGAAGGGAAAAATTTTTTTAATTACCACATGAGCAGGTTGAAGATACATTCACCGACCGCCAGTCGCCGAAACACGATTTCGTTTTGATTGCGGTAACGTGAAATCTGATATTGTTATCAGTTTCCAATTAATCAGCTGTACTGTCCGTTATCAATTCACTGAGATAATTTTTTGTATTATGATTATGATTTATTATGATTTATTTATATTTTATGGCGTTCGTGACTGCAAGAATGTACACCAGTACGGCAACGGCAGTACAGTAGTACACCACTCGCTTCTGGGCTCTGATTACTGATTGACTAGCAAGGCTAAAGTTACTAACCACATCCAGTTGATCATTAACTTTTGTGCCAACCTGTACTGAATATACATACGCGATGAATATTATTCCAAGGTTTGGAAAAAATGTCAAATTTGGATTGTTCAACATGACTAAAAAGTATACTACCCCAAGTTCCACTCCATCGAACCTCCCGCCTACAAATCCAAGTGTAACACCTTCATTTAATTCAAGTAAATTTACTTTAAAATGTATTATTAAGTTAGTTTATATTGTTAACTATAATGTTTTGTTGTTGTTGGCTTGTTTCCAAACCTTTATTAAATATATTATTTTATCATGGCATAGTGTAAAAAATAAACAGGGTCCTTCCTAGATGCACTAAAATTAAGGGCATTAAATAAAAAAGTTAAAATGTGTAAACTATTAAAAAAAAAAAAATAGATTTAGATTGTTATCATTGACACATCTGTTCAGAGTTTAGTTGTTGAGGGTGCTTTTAGTATTAACATATTATGAAATAATTATTAACTAGTAAAATTCTATTTACCTAACACATTTTTACCTACAAAATTATTTAAAGTGTTCCACAGATAAATATAAACAATTTATTTTAATAAATTAATTTAGTGATAATAATAATGATGATATTAATAATAGTTTAATACAATAGTATTCATAGCGGTGTTCAGACTTAGGTGACCAAGGCCTCGAGGGGGTATGACAAATTTTTAAATTGTGTGACCTATTTATTTTAGACATCAATTTTTTTTGTTAAAAAACTCCCAATAGTATGAACATTTTTTTATCCAGGCAAGATTGTTTTGAGACTATAGGCACAGTCCACCGGGGTGGCCTCCCCCCCCTCCCCTAAACATGCCTATGATAGTATTACTGTATTAGCCGAAGTTGGATAATAAGTTATTTATACTAATATTACATATTTCTTGTAATAACTCTAGTATATGAATTTACTATAAACTATAATGAAAAATTGTCTTATGCAATTTGGTCATTAATTAGTTTAATTATTAGTAAGAAAAAAACAGTTATGTACCCAATATTTAAGTATTAGATACATTTAATATGTACCTATCATATTACTATTACTGAGACTTTTACAATGTAATGATGTCATTAACCTTAATTACATTCATGATTCACATATTTTTATTTAATCTATACTTTTGAAATTAAAATAATGTAAATAAAACTATTATAAAACTATAAATCTGTTTTAAAATAGGTAATATTATAAAGATACAAGTAGGTAATTAATAGAACAAAGTAAAGTCAACTCTCAATATCTTAAACTTCAATAGTTTGAAATTCTATTGAGAATTTTAAGTTAACAAAAAAAATGTGTTATGTCAGTTTGAAGGAGATATTTTTTATCTTAACATAATGAGAGTCAACTGCGAGTTGACTGTATAATCAATTTAAAGGCTATATGCTGGAATAAAAACAATAACATAATATTTTTAATAGAAAAAAATTTATTTTGAATATATTTTTAGATATAAAATTTCCACTCACAAAAACAAGGAAAATTTTGTGTGTCTGGGCTAAACGATATCCGTCACTGAAAGATGTTCCAGATCATGTAACGTATGCATTATTTTGTCATTAACTAATTTTATTGTTTATTATCTTAACTTTCACTCCTATTTATAAGTACAAATGCAGGATACCTATACAATATGTGTCTTTGTAGTTATTTCACTAAGGTCTAGAACGCTCTGTTTCATCTCTTTTTTTATATAGTGGTATTAATATTGACTTCCACATCCCGAATCTGAATGACGTAGCTTAACATAGTAACATTAATTTGTAGTGTAGTTCCTTTCTTTTCATACTTATTATGTTTAACACGATATCATAGCCAGGTGATCTAAATTTATATTTATGTTTCACTTATTATTTCCCTTCACACATTTATTAAAGAACTTACTCAATGTCTATAAATAAAGACACTGCCTTGATTATAAATAAATAATGGTAATAAATGTTGTACAATGTACATTTATGTATGTTTAATCAGTGGTACTTATAATACATTATTATTAGGTACTTAAGTTATGTAGTACTTAATTTCATTTTTACTCACATGTTATCAATTCAAACTTCAAACACTTATAAAAACAATTGTCAGTATGTATTTTTGATACTTTTTAATTGCTACAACTAAAACTTATAAGGAACGTTGTATTATCTTTTCAAACTCTTTGATTTACACACAAATTTTTTTTCATACATTTATTGGAAAAAAATTAAGTAGGTAAACATTTTGAATGTATATTATAACCACAGAGAGAGCCAAAATCTTTTGAAAATTAAATCATGTCTAGAAAATGCTAATATGAATTGAATGTTAGGTAAACATTTCAAGTCTTAACGTTTATAATATTGCCAAAAACTGGTTTTGCATGAATATTTCCATTTCTTGGTAATTTTTTACCTTGTTTTAACTGATTATTATTTATTTTAAACAGAACTGATCATTTTTAACTATGCCTTCCCCCCTCACTAATTACAATTTATTAATCTAATCTGCTACCAAAAACCAACAACAATATTGAAAATTAAAGTATTTGTTCTGGTACACTAGTGTTTAAGTGTCTTTAGTCACAAAAATATCTGTACGCATTGTAAAACCTATGCAATAGTAGGCATTCATTCCTCCTCTCAGAATTTACAGCATTTTAGTATACAAATTATTATTTTTGACATAACCTCTATTGTTTGCTCTAAACTATATAACTAATTAAATTATGTTTCATTTTCTTTAGACCTGAAGTATGGAACAAAGTCCGTTCTATTGTCCGAATCAAAGTGGCGAACTATACAATGTTCCTTATAATCTTGGGTTGTATTGCAATGGTTATTACAGGCAAGAGAGCTCGTGACCGTGGCGAGACAATAATGCAAAGAAACTTAGATTGGCATCAAAAGTACTCAGAAGGGAAAGAAGAACCAAAGATGGGTGTGTTTGGAAAATAAGTAGTTTTAGAAACATTAATTTTATGTATCCATATTATTTGATTGTTGTAAAATCTTTTATTTCTATTATTAGCTATTATACAAGTCCATTTTATAAAAGAATGTATAGTTTTTAGTTGTTGCTTTTTTATATGTTCACCAAGTTATTAAAACCATAAATATATTTTTTGATTAAAAATAAAGATAATCATTAATTTACTCAAACAATGAGAAATGTACTTATTATTTTTATTTTGGTTGTTAATTATTGAATAATAATAATTAATACTGTACAAACTACAAAGTTAAATGTTTCAATATTTTAATAGATGATAATGACAAGGGGTTGTTGTATTAATATTAGTTATTACCAATTTACCAACTTCATAATTTGTCTTTAAATTTATCAATTAATAGTTATTAGTAATTATTAATTTAAATATGTGGGAAATATAATATGTGCTATGTATCAAATCTTTTTGGACCTGTTGTTACGGACAATAGTAAACTATTCATGATAAATTGCATTCACTTATAGCCTCTTGTTGTAATTCAGTGTTGATTTTGGTATTGCTAAAATAAACATAAAAATATTTATGAGATAAATTGATACCTATTTTTTAATCGCACAAATAAATTGTATACATTTTCATCATCTCAGAGCCTAATCTCGTTGATTTTTAGAAACAAGATCGACTATCTAAAAATGTGCTAGACTCAATAAATTTTTTTTTTTATTAGTTGATCTTATTTTTTTAGAAAGTAATATACAATTGGATTACTAATTAGTAATTACCTACTAATTATTTTACAATTTATACATTTTAATTGATCAGATAGCTGATGACAAGGTTAGCCCATTAGCTTTGTTTTATATTTTCTATTCAATATAATGTGTTTAATACTGGTACGGATCCAAGGAGGGAGGGCAAGGGACATATCCCCCCTCCGTGGACTCTGGAAATTCTAGGATATATTGTTTTGGCAGTCAATAAAACTTGCTATTATCAGACATAGACTGAAATTTTATCCAAGATGGAAGGAATAGTACAAGTTAATTTTAAAATTATAACTTATAAATAAGCCTGGGATTTGAATGTCTTAAAATAGGAAAAAATCCAAAAATCCAATTCTTGCTAAAAAATAAATTAAATGAAAAAACAAATAAAAAGAAACATGCAAGCGGAGTTACATACTTGCATGTATGTGCGTAATGACATAGCAAGGCAGTTTTTTTTTCAATTGGTTTTTGAAAGTGGCGGTGGTTGATTTGTTAAATATATTGTTTATGTATTGTGTGGAAACTGGGAAGTACCTATACACATTTTTATGTTATAATTCTTATAAACTATGGGCTTATATCTATGTTTTTTTTTTTTTTACATAGATATATGTTCAAATATTGTTATAAATTATACTTAATTTAAATGTTTACTCTTTTCTTTGTAGTATAAATTATACTATATAATTGTTATTTGGCTTTCATACTAAGGGCGTAATGTTTAAAGTTTCTAAATGTGTATTTTTAAATATATAATATGCATACATCATTACAAATTTAGATAAAACCAAATTTATATAAATAGTGTATGGTACTTTTTTGTAGAGAAACACAAATTTCTACCCGAAAAAAATGTATTTTGTACCCAATTTGAATCTTTTACAAATTTACAATATATGGTACTTGTTGCGAGCAAAGTGAGCGATTTTAGTATAAATCCTATTTGGAGTGGGTGGATGGATAAAATGTATTTTGCTCCTTTCATTAAAATTGACCACAATGCCACGGTGTATGCGTGTTTATTATTTAATATCATATGTGATAGCTGATCATACAGGTACAGAAGAAAAATGTAAATAGAACTAATATTGTTATAGCCTCTTTAATTATTTGTACTTTCATATTATTGTGAGAGCAGTGGACGACAAGTGTTATGTTATTACTTATTAGTTATTACTTACCTATATTATAATTCACGTTCGTTATGTGGCCCTCGACCGATCGACGACCACTATCATGTACTTAGGTACTCTTAATATTTGTAGAAAAAAATTAAAGCCTTGTGAAAAATGTCGTAAAAAACATCAAAAAATGCCAAATAAAAATTACATTAAAATAATCTTCAATATTACCCAAAACACATTTTCACTCAAGAATCAAAGAGCAAATGTCTTAAAACACTTGAAAAAAATTATATTGCATTAAAATCCAAGCCTTACCTATAAATATTAATAATTTACGTTTGAATGTTACAGTAATATTCAGACTTCAGTGGATAATTTAATTAACTCAAACTGACAGGTTGGGGCAGTTGTGAAGGATTGGGACGGAAGTAAGAGAATTTTTTATTAGGTAGTTAGTTGTCTACTTGTCTAAATATTTAATTTATAATTTATATCTAAACCTATAATACATTTTATCTTGAGTTATTTCGTTTTAAGCATCATTGATCAAGATAATTTCAAATAATGCAGTGGTTATGAAGTTAAATCAAATTAAAATAAACATTCGACATAGACGATCAATGTAACTATTCTCAATTTTTATTTTTTTAATATAGTAGTAAAATTAAATAATTATATAATATTGTGTATGGCAGCATTTTAAACGTCATTTCTTGTTATCTGCATTGAGTGTTATATTATGTTGTTATAAAATACCGTCGTAAATCGTGAGATATACTTTATTGACGTGTGCTGGCAAGATTTTACGGATAAAGCGATCAAGGAGGCATAAGATAATTTTATATTCTATTTCTATGATCTATATGGCTATATCCGCCTTTTAAAGTCTGCGGTTTATGTGGTCCTGTAAACGTAACGGATCGACGTTGTGTAAGAAAAAACGATAAATCCGTATTGAGGAGAGTAGTAAAAGAGATAAAAATAAAGAAGCTACAAACGAATAAGTGTACTGAGTGTGGGTAATAAAAATCTGATAAAATCGAAAGCGAAAAATAACCATACTGATGAAAACGCGCTGGGCAATATCCCAATGAAATCGTCTACCCATCTTCCTGTGTGTAAAGTATCTACAATATAACTATATGGTAGTATGCTATTCATCTATACTCAAATTCATTACTACCTCATAAATAATATCGCATAATAATAAGCATTAAAATATTAAATAATCATCTCTACGTTCTTTGCACTTTAATACCCCAAATAACTGTTTGAGTCTTATTGTTGTAGCCCGTATACCGAAGGTAGGTATATAGTCTACTTAATTGTAGAAGCAAAGAAGCCGACGTCTAATTCATGTTGCTATAAATTCATTATAGACTACAGTTATTACGATTAAGAATAGAAACTGGAAAGTGTGTCGTATGCTCACGTACTAAACACTTGTTATATAATTTGTCAAGCACGTATCAAAGGAATACACCTGGTACCTTGTACCTATTGGCTGGCAACAGCCAACATACGAGTAGGCACCTACAGAATAAACCACCATGTCTGCGGGTCCTTGCATACTCTGTATCAAATAAGACTCATTAATAGTAACCTGCATGACCTGCGACCGATTTTCGTCTGGTTCGGTCGTACCCTAGATTAAATCGGTCGACGTCTGTCGTCAGCTTTAGTTTCCGACGATCGGCCGCGGCCGTAAAATTACAGTAACCGTGTTAATCTTAGAAAAATGCAAGTTATGTAGTTGTTGGAATAGGTAATAAAGTATGTATCTAACATACCCGATAACGTGACATTTGGCGCGGGTTAGCCAAACCCATTGCCCCGCCTGAGGTTACTCCTATATGAGACATTGGGACAGAGTCAGGGCCGGAGCAATGGGAAAAGGGGCCTCAGGCAAAAATGTCGACTTGCGTCTTTTTCATACAATTGCCCATAATATTCTGACAAAATATTTGTTCATGTACAAAAATACGGAAAAACTATAAGTTTACTCAACTTGCACATTATTTATTTTAGTTTGATTATCAAAAAAAACATTACAAAACTATTGTAAGACTCTGTCACAGAGTATACCTCCTAAACCTTCGTTGAGCAGGCCTGAGCTTCATGCAAACATGTAGGTACATGACAGCGGTACCAATGGAGCAATAAGGGGACTTGTGCACTTTCAAGTTTAAAATGTACAACCACAAAAAATCAAAGTATATTTCTATTATATTTTTATTGTTTTGTATTCAATATTAATTACTATCGATAATCTGTACCTATATTTTATTTATTTATTTAGTTGTATATCAACGGGTATATACCGTTTACAAATTATATAAAGGAAACATATTAGATAAAAACTAAAACCTAAATAAGTGTAGTAAAACCTAACAAAAACAGATAAAAATAATATGAAATTAACTCTGAATTAAAAGTAATAAAAATATAAAATTATAATTACATTATAACATATGTACATATATACATTATTACATTTTTTTTTTCATATTAATCAATCAATATTTTTTAATAATAACATAGATTTAGATTTAAAACAATTGCGTGAGAGAAAAAATATATCTAAATGTATACAAATTTTATTAGCTAAAATTAAAGCTCGAGAGAAAAAAGAATTGGTACCACCATTCGTTTTATAATGAGGAACTAAAAATAAATCTGAATTACGTGTAATTAGATGTGGAATTCGAAAACTGATTTCAGATAACAATTCGGGACACACAATATTGCAATTAATAAGATCATAGACAAACATAATATCAGTTAATTTCGGTGTAAGTGAAAGAGAAACAAGGCCAATATAATCTTGAGTTAGATGGAGGGAGTCCCTAGATAATGGAATATTCGATAAGTATGAAATCCTTTTTAAAAAATTATATTGTACATTGTCTAAATCATTTATATATGTCAAGTATTTGCATGACCAGATTACGGAGCCGAAATCAAGATTGGATCTAACTAAAGATGTATACAAGGTTTTTAAGCATAACGGATTTTTAAAATCTTTAGTATTTCTATTAATAAAGCCTAACATCTTAAACGATTTATTAATTATCATATTATGGTTCGTTTTAAAAGAAAGATCACTTCCAAAATAAATACCAAGATCTTTGATTACATTTACTCTAGTGAGAGAACACATTTCAATATTATAGTTAAAAAAGATGGGAGTTTTTTTACGTGTAAATGTTATCGTATGACATTTATCAATATTTAACGGTAATAAATTTAATTTACTCCATAATTGAAATTTATTAAGATTGTACCTACTGAAGAGATTCAGCATCACTTAAAGAATTAATTGTACAGAAAATCATCATCCGCAAATAATAAAATGTTTATAGAACAATCAATATTGTCAGCCGAATCAATATTCGTCATTATATATTATTATATTGGCAATATAACTGATATAATATGTTTCCACTTTCCCAGCCTAATATGTATTGTGTATGAATGTCAGGGCGTTGGGGAATTGACTATCATTTTACCATAGACATTTACAAAAGGGCCTCGAATTATGCGTGATCTCACTTAAGATGATGTGACATTTATACAAAAATGTGGACGACAAGATATATTTATAATTTTCAAATGTAAAAGAACACAAAATATTAGGTTTTTAAACATAAGTTTACTCCGTTGTGTTCGTCTGTTGACTAGTTACCACGTACATAGGTAGTTGCGATTATTGATATTAAAATATTTATTTATTGTCTGTAGTGTAGTTAATAAACACAAATGATAAATCATACATGGGACTAGAGTTTAATGCGATCTTATTAAAATACGTTTAAAATCCGGGACTTAGCACGCTCATGGAGTGAGCTTTTCTAACTTGTTTTTAATATTGTTATACATGACAATATTGAAGAACAAAAATAGTTTCACAACATTTTTTAAAAATAATCAGGGAGTCAAAGCAGAGTAATATAACTAGTAACACAGCTAGTATTTTTTGCTCTATGCTTGATGAACATACCTAATATTATGTACCTATTCAAGAAAATATTTGTTATATTATACACAATAAATTTAGTACATATTATCTAAGTATATGTAATATAAACGTACCTGTGACCAAATAGTCCATATTTTGTTTCGTTATATTATATTATTATGGGTAAAGGTAAATACATTATGATGCTGAATTCTGTACATCGTTTATATCTCTGCTGTTATTGGCTATTTGCTCAACAACCTATGTCGTGTTTTATATACTTACTTATACACACCGGGTGTCCGTAATGGCCATTTTGACAAAACGCGTTTATTCGATCGATGGCTTTTTTGTAGTGCCCGTTGTCACATTTACATGCAAATTCAAAATCCAATTTCAAACAGAAGAAATTGAAATACTTTCGATCTTAAAAAATACCAACAACGTAACAAATACGGTTAATAGGTACCTTTGTCGTTTTTATTTTCCGTGTGTTGCTCAATATCCAATAGCGAAAATAGGCACCTAATGTTATCATATTTTTACCTACACAAAATAGATATGCTGTGCGCAGGTACTGCACGATTTCAAATTAACATTTATAGAGGTAGCTGGTAAAATAAAATTATGTTACTTTCGTTCTTTCGATTAAAACATTTAATGGAACCAAAAATCATAGTACATTAGTACTTATATCTAATGATATTATATATAGAGTGATTCGCCAAGCACGCTCACTACCATATTGTCCTTTAATAATGAATTTATTCAATATCGGAATTTGGAATTTTAAAATATTACTTATAATTAAAGACAATTTTTTCGAATTCTTGAAATGTTCTGTACTTCTTAAGGAGTGTACAGCGGTGATATAAAAATCTATTTTTTGAATGAGAATTTCCTTTTTTACTGTAAATTATTCAATGGATATTTTTTTTGGAAAATTTTGAGTTAACTAGGTACCTAATTCAAAATTTGAACGAGTAGTTTTTAAGTTACTTAAATGTTTATGTTAAGGATAAAAGTCCTTAAAAATGATTTTACAAAAATACAATATAGATATAATATTGGATCTGGTATTTATTACACATGGGTTATTTTTAAAAATTGTAAATGTTGATAGATTAATATTGATTAATAGCATTTTCAAATCACCATAGCCCTTATATATTCCAAACCCGTTATCATGGTCATATAACCCTAAGTACACAAAGTCACAAAGTTAAATAGTTCTAAAACAACATAGAAATTTTAATGTTGATACTTCAATGTTTTCAGAAAAAAATATCGGCTAAATAATTAGAATAAATAATATACAGTATAAAGGGGGGGGGGGGAGGGATTCGTTTTTGAAAAACAGAAGTTTGAATCTCTGCAGGGTATAGTACCCATATTCCAAAGTATTACAAACATTTATAGAAATCAAAAAAATGGTTTTGAAGTATATTTAAAAATTAAAAAAATCAGATTTTGAATAACTGCATTATTTAAAGAAAAAAAGAAATAAACTACACTGTTTATCTACTATACTTATTACTAATTAGTCAACGGCTAGTCAATATTCAGTAAACCACGGTGTTATCTATAATTTATTCATAAACGTTTACCTGTAAGCACTATTATTGGTACCTAGCTATTTATACTTTCTTAATATTAATTTGTACACTTAGGTATTTACTTTAATAATTTATTAGTGTAAGGTTTTTAATAAATGTTTTATATTTGGAAATACAGAAACGAATACATTGCAGACGATTAGGTAGGTAGATGAAAGTGAATTGAATAATGTAAATGGCCGGAGCGTTGCCCTTGCGACAAATTTATAGGCTATTGGACAAAGAAAAAATACAATAAATAAACATATTTTTTCAGCTTCACTTATTTCACCAAGACATTTCATTCATTGATTTTTTGCACGTTTTTATTATTAACATTTTAATGGTATGATATTTCTCTTTCTATTATTATTGCGTAAGTATTATAGCTTATAAATAGGTGTTGCAATGTTTTCAAACGTCTAGTTCTAAAAATTTATAAATGTCTGATATTTTTCAATTTGCAAGCTTAATGTGGTAATCTATAGATTGATCATTCTATGTACCTATGTAAGCTCATTCGAACACGTGGCACGCAGTCTTAGTTTTATACCAACACCATAGTAATTTTCACTGCAATATTATACGAATACGTATATTATTATTATAGGACTCAACAAATTCAAATTGCCACAGTTAAACTCTCGTACACCTATAGCAGGAGTGGTCAACTTGCAGCTTGCGTCTTATTAACAAAAACCAAAATTTGCTCATTATTATTATGATTTTTTTTAATTATAAAATGTATTTATAAGCATTTTGGCCTTTGATGTCATTTTATTTATCCATGTGGCTCGCGAACATATTCATGTTGGCCACTCCTGACCTATAAATTATAAGGTCATATTAAAACATTAATGCATCCTATAAAATATGTTATCCTACCAATCTATACAGCGTATGCAAAATTATTAGTATGAACCACACTTATATATTATTAGGTACCTACCTACATTATTATCTTCCTTTGCAGTTTTAACATTTTCCTCCGACAATTTGTATCTATGCAGTATTAATTTGAGTAGGCATGCAGGCCTACTATAGTACTACCGTATGGAAACAGCTAATAGCTATTACTTTCCAAGATTAATTATAATATGGGTAGGTAGGTATTACAATATTATTGTCTGAAAATTGGTTTTTAATTAACTTAACCAACATATGTATTCGATTTGACCACTTGATAATTGATATAGGTAGCTCACATAATATGTTTATATACTGACATTATAATATAATATTCATACATTTACTTACTTTTACAAGTACTTACTCCAAAATCCCATAGAATTTTGTTTATAATTGCTAATATATTTTATGAATAACGGTCCCGGAGATTTTTACGCTAAAATAAAACGGTTGATTGTTCTTCAATATAATAATTGTCGAATGATTTTCGACCAGATGATTATTGACAAAATAATATATTTTATAACTGTTACATAATAAATAGGTAATAACAACCATTATTATACCAAATAATTTTTTTTTATCAGCTTAACAATAATAATTACACATAAACAACAAATGAATAGAACACATTAACTTAAAAAAAAAAATCTACTGCTTGCACAGGTCAATAGGTAAACATCATTATAATTTAATATATTATATTTTTAATTATCTTATATATATTATAAAACTATATCAACTTTCTATTATTTTATATTTTATTGTATTATTTGAATAATTGTAACGTTGGCGGTCAGTTCCATTCCCAGTTATGAATATTAAAATTACAGTAGTTTGGTGTTGGCGATAAATAACACGATGAACATAATCGATGCCCAATTCTGTAATCTCGGAGCTTTACCTAAAAGTTAGAAATATTTTATGACAAGAACAAATGGTTAATATTTATAGTGATTAGTGGTATAACATATTGCGTTGTATTTGTCTACCATTTATGTTCATGTAACAAGACATGTAAAAGCAAATATACTTTCACAAAATCCGATAATAATAAAGATTGGATATCAAGAAAAATAGGTACTTATGGTGCTAGTTAGTTACATCGTTATATAATACGTCTAGACATGAAAAAAAACAACAAAAAGTTTTCAAAAGGGCATCTCACATTATTGTTGTAGTAGGTACCTGTAGCCGTTAATAAAACATTTTTAAAAATATGTTTCAGACATTTTAAAACATAGGTACACAAGGTATATGATGTAACATTTTTAAAAATATTAGTAATATTTAGGAAAAGGTTAACGTTGGGCTTTCTAAATTATGATATTTTTTTAGTTTTCATTCAATCTTTAAAAATACTTAACTTTTTAACGATTGTCAATGATTGTATTAACGATAATATGTTTAAACATGTTATTATTGATTGAAATATAGTATAGTAAGTATATAAAACTACTACCCGCACGATTACTGATGAGAGCCTAATAAAATTGGTACTATAATATTTTATGACATCCTTGTGTACTATATTTTGTTTTAATATAAATTATTATTAAAAATTATAATTATAATTCATTATATATTCAGTACGAAATTCGGTTGATTACAGGCTACAGCTAATGACGTACCTTTTTTATTTTTATCAGTTATCAACGCTAAAGGTAGGCACTAATTTTATACACATAATGTTTTGAATAAAATCGGACTAGTGATATTCAATTTAATATAGTAATATTATGTGAAAGGCCATCACTGGGGGGAAGGTCCAGGGGTCCGGACCCCCCTGAAATTTTCAAAAGTAGATACATTTTAGTAGTGAATACAATTTATTGACTATAATTGTATTGAGAATAAAGTTATTAAAAAAGTTGGACCCCCCTCCCCCGAAATTTGATTTTAGTTACGGCCTTGATTATGTGGATTGGTAACTGCGTATAGACACCTGTTTTCACATTTTATAGTGATTAATCTTATATTCTTATTTCACCTGTAGAATGTGGTGACAGACTCGGAGCGATGACTTGTGCCGATTTTGGTGGTGCGTTGTCAACCAGTTCCATGTCAGACGACGATTTGTACAAGTCGAATTGAGAAATTGTACACGTTACTTTAATGCGGCCAGTCGGAAATAACAACGTACTAGCTCTAGTTATTAAATACGATCTCATGATCACCATTTCGGAAACCTTATATTCGAAATGGGTATTGATGCGTACCGATTTCATGGTTTCGGCCTGTATAGAGTAAAAAAAATTAAAAAAAATGTATATCATTATATCAATATGTTTTATAAATAATATTATAATAATGTGTGTATAAATGATATTTGTTTTAAAAACGGCAAGTTGATTAACTGGTAAATATTTAATAATATTGATTAAAAAATAATAGTTATGTACCTAATTATATGATAACTCTAAATTTAAGTGAACTAGGTAGGTTTCAAAATTTACATTTTACGAACACATGTTTTTGTTTGGATTAGTTTTAAAAATTAAGATTTAGTTCATTCAAATCAAATAATATAAAATACATTAATTACTCTCGATTAAATAGAAATTACTGGTATAAAATAAATATCATTTTCCGCGACATATTGACATGTGTGTGCTTGTGTGAGAGTTAAAAGCGATAATGGATTACACACACTAATTACTATCTTCTCAAAAGCATGGGCACAGCCCAAATGTACATGTCATATGAATTGTCTCAATATTGCTCCTTAAAACATACTACGCTCTAGCCTCCTAAAGAAATATTTCTAAGTAAAAATTGTCATCATCTGTCACAAATTTGTTTTTTAATAATCAAAAACTATGAATATATTTGATTACAATAACGAACATTTACACTTGGCCACCTTGCACACTGTGAATCAATATATATTATTATATTATATCAGAGTTATCACACTCAAATCGAAAATAGTTTAACGCGTAAATATTTAGATAAGTAAGTAATAAGAAACAAGTAATAATTTCCGTTTCAGATCTCATAATTTAAATGTGCAACCATTTACATAAAATACAAATTTACAAATAACGTCATCCTATAATTATAGTTTAGTAAATGTGGGCAGCTTAATAAAAACCATTTACTTGAGTTAGTTAAGCTAAAATTTGAGAAAAGTATGAGGCTGGAGAAACGTACATTTTAATAACAGCAACGACACCAAGGTTAAAATGTATTCTTAGTACCAGGATTTTATGAGCCATACTTCGCAGGTAGGTTCTACACTTAAAAATTATAATTTATGAATTATCGGAAAAATGGATCAAATGTTGGTACAATTGTACAAAAAAAAAATAAGTGCAGCATCGAAAGCGTGCCCCGGGTAAACAACATAAGTCGGTCTTATGTCTATTCACGTTTTATTGTATAAAAGTTTCCAATTTAAAAATGAAATACCCATCTGTTAAGTAATTTAGTTTTTATTTAATCACTTTGTTAAATTTATTTATGAAAAAAAAAAAAATAATCTTCTTAATAATGAGTAAATACAATTATGTATCTTTTTAATTAAAAAAAAAAAAATTATATATATACACATAGTATTTACAGGGAAGAAAATAATGTTTATGATAACAAACCTTATTGAAATTATAGTAAAAAAAACGTATGCTTTTGACAACACAAAAGAAGACTAAATGCAAGTCAAAGCGGATCAACTAAGATAAATAAAATGATTAAGAATTTTTTTCGAATTCCTTGAACAAATAATTATGAAGAAATTCATAGTATAAATATTATATTAATATCGTGGACCTATAATAGTAGATAGGTACCTAAGTAAAAAAAAAAAAAGTAACTCCAATATTATCTATGTAGTGTGTTTTTTATAATAACGTACATAAAATCATAATTCTTAACTCGTGTAGTACCTAGTATCGTTTTTATTATAAAAAAATATTAATATTTACTCAGCGTTCGGGAAGAACGCGTCCGTGAACGTGAAATCCTTTTTATTAACATTACAATACAATTCACCGTATTCACAATTAATAATTTGTTTGCGTCGACTATAACTTTAATTATAATATATTCGTGCAGAATGCGAGAATATATTGTACCTAACTATACGGCGATTTAATCGTGGAAATATGTCGAACCGTATATTATTATTGTAATGTAGTAATTATTATTATGGTTTGTGACGACCGATAAATGTAACAAAAAATACAGCATAGGCAGATAGATTCATCGTTTTCGCGTTCGAATTATTGTTGTTAAAACGCACAAGTTCGGTCGGCCGGGCTTGCGTGCGTACACGATGCTATTATGGACCGGGTAACAGGTAGCAAATTATTGTTACCTACTCTAAAAACAGCCGCGCTTTTCTATTTTTTTTTTTCGTTTTCTTTACTCGAGTATTTGGGCAGGGCCGCAGCGGACGATCGAAATGTATTTATTTTGCCGGCAATTACAACGGTGCAAAACAATCGCGCAACAGGATAATTGTGTTTGTACAAAACTGTTTGAACGTTTAACGTTCGGCGGCCAAAATGCTGCACGGACGGGACGGAAGGCGCGCGAGAGAGTATATATATAGTTATGGGGTTGAAATATGGTAATGGTAGAATATTATTACTATTATAGCGTTCAACAATAAATGCACACTCTGGAATTATTTTCGCGTTTTATCCTACGACCACGGTCAATGATGGTATAACGATGCGTTTCTGTAACGTATTTACGCGCGTTAAATGCAATTATCGTCGTACCGGCGGTATACCTGTGCAAGCGTGGGTGCAGCGCGTGATGCGGTTTGGTTTTTAGCCGTCCACCGTTGTAGACGTCCCGCCACAGAATGTTTAACGCTCTAAAATTATAGTTTGTCGCCTCCAGTGTTTGTTCGTTATGACGATAAAAGTAAAGGCGTCCAAAACTACTGCCCACAAAATGTGAGTACCAAACGACAAATGTTGCAGGTAAGTAATAGGTACCTCTACACCGAATTAAAAATTAAAAAACGTCGGCAAGTGGGCACCGCTCTGTTGTACAGTATGCGTCGAGTGGATAACTTTCATGGATGTATTAAATTTGAATCAAATGATATGAATCATTGCATACGGGAAACGATTTTTAGAGAAGTTGGTCTGTCAGCCTACCTAACTAAGTGTATTATACTATTATAGTATTATACGATATTAATATACGTATTATTGTTATTAAAATTATTCATACTACTATTAATAATATAGTAGGTTGAATTAATTTTTGCAGGAAATATTGCATTTGAAAATGTCATTAAGTGTATAAAAATCATAATATACATTTCTAAAAAAAAACATAAAAAATCAAAAATTTCAATTTTTTATAAATAGCATGATAAACGTTGAAATATTTTGAAAATTATACCATTTGGAGATAATGCCTATGTTAATGCTTGGTGAAAATTTCTAAATTTTTTAGTTATTGAGTTACAGAAAAATAAAGATATTGGTTTTGTCAAAAAGTGGTTTTGCTTAAAAATTCCTGTTTTTTCCCCTAATTTTTGGTTGGGTTTTTCTGATCTTTTGAAAACGACTGGGAATTTTCAACTTTTGACCCCCCAAAATACCAAATAGATGAGATTTTTGACCAAAAATTAGGGGCGAAGTTAAAAATCGAAGCACTTTTACTGCACTAAATCGTGATGATAGACACAAAAAATAAAAAAATTAATAATGGGTCTATAAATAAATAATGGTCCATGGGTTGGGGGTGGTCGATTAGCCCTCACATGAACGTTTTTAGACCCCCTATACGTTTTTAATTTTTAACTCCTCTGGTGGTTAAAATAAAAATCATTGCATGAAAAAAACCTGTCAATTGTCATGGGTTTAATGTGTAAAATATTTAATAACCATAATATATTATGTACCCTTATAATATATTAATATTGTGAATGTACTTTGTACGATCTTATTTATAAGGACATACATCAGGACGTCAGGTCGACTATGACCCAAAACAGATCCAGTGATCTGGCTATAATAAATATAGAAAGAGAATTTTTTTATCTAATAAGAATATACAAGAAAATGCTTCTAAATGTAGTGTATACACTATACAGTTATAAAATATAATACATTATACTTATTTAATCGTTTACATTTTATTTTTCAAAAATGACGAATAGGGAGAAGACGCTTTACGGTTCATTTTCAACTTTTATTTTACACTTTTACGGGACTCTCTAGTCACTGTGACTACTGAAATCTAGCGACGCTCATGATAGGGGGTGTGGGGGGGGGGGCTTTGCATCCCGCGGGTTATTTCGAACTTCTTTGGTTGACGAGGACTTTATCTCTGTAACTATTAAATCTGAAAGATACGCCCATGATACTCATCACTCCATCTTTCCGCTTGAGCTCACTAATTTGACATTGGGATATTATAATTAAATATCAATGGTTTTACGAAGTGATTTAAGTATCTCGAACTGTACGGTTCTACAGTGTTCTAGAGTTATTATTATATTTACCAGCGACGTGTTATCGGTCAACTAATAACTATGTAATTATGTTGTTTTTCGGTACGTGGCACAACGATGATACTAGGTATTTCAGTATGTACAATATTGTCAATAGCCGTGAGCAATTGGTCTATCGGCTCTAAAAAGTTTTTGAGCGTAATTGGTATATGAAAAGGTCATTTTAAGCGCAATCGGTAAACTCCCAATTCAACAAAGCACTTACGAATTATACGGAGTCTCCTGAATCTTTAATCTGAAAGATTTACTTTTTAATTATATAGTATCTTAATTTTAATTATAATTCATTATAATACTCTACCTACATTTTCTTTTATGGTAAACATATACACATTAATATAATACCCGTACAGCTTTAAGGCTCAGGACTTTGGATTTGATTCACAGGTGACCACCATACCAACATAATTGTTAGTATAAATTATATTTAAATAGGTAGGTATATGAGAATTTTTTACCAATAACTTAAACTAAAGGGCGTTGTCATTTTTGCTATATTAAAAATATACAGAAGCGTGATTGACTTAAAAATAATCATATTGAATATTAATTTTTCTATTTATTTACTATTAACATGGTTTGCATTTTGAATTTTAAATTGGTATAAATTAAGGTATAAATATTTATAATGTCGAATGAAGATATTTTTTTTCTTTATACTGAATGTTTATTTCCTTCAATATTTTAGTACTTGAGATTTTTTAAAAAAAACAATAATATTAACCAGCGTGGTGCCAAATGAAATTGAAATTGGCAGAACAAATAATTTGGTTGACCCACTCACCCCTTCCAACTTACCGCTATACTTCAAACGAACAGACTTAAATAATTATACAAAAAATAAAATTGAATGACATTCCTGTGTTTGCTAACATTTTAGCAGAAAGACTCGGAAATATCTATGAGACTACTCTATTATTTTACCCACTCGTCCTGATATTTTCAAGGCAGTTCAATTGAGCTACTTGAAGTACGAGTTCAGCGCCACTGACTTAAACCGTTAATAATGCAAAGTCAAGCGATGAAAGTGATAAAAACTTTAGAACGATGAATTTAAATGTAGAAAAAAAACTATAAATTGTTCTGTTTTGAATACAATTGTGCTATCAATGTTTTTCACCATACAAAATAATGGAATATTTTCCTTTATTACTATGGCTTTAGAGTTTAGTTATATAATATATTTACTAGATTAATTTATCATTATTTTCTCTTAAATCAAAATATATTTTTTATAGGTATGAATAAATTATTGTAATTACCCAAAGAAAACGAAATACGATTTTTAGTTTGGAATTATATTTTAAAAATGTAACTAAATATAACTTTTTTTGATTTCTTGTTTATACAAAATAATGTTAATTATTTGAAACCTTCAAAGTATTATAAATACATAATATTTACTTAGTCGAAAGTGTTTTTCTTTGCCATTGTTTTTAATCAAAAATATTAAATATCTATGTATTAAATAAAAATCAGATTATGAAGGTATTTACATTTTTAGTTCTTGCCCTGTGGTGATTCTGGTATATTTATTTCAGTTTATCTTATAACCATTTGTTGTATTAAACTTAATAGGTACTTTAATAATGTATAACAATAATGTTTGATATTTTAAACATGTTTTACGACTGAAATATTTTAAAAATTCCAATATTGTTATAAATTACTGAATTTTGTGATATTATATTCAACTTGTCTGAGTCTTCCATCTTAAAATTGATTAATATATCTAAAATGTATACGATACTTTTCATTTTTTTTTTTTATGAAAATGTTCAACAAGTAGGTCGTTAGCCTACGCTTACATCTACATTGACATTAATGAAATATGATTATTTGCTCAACTAGTTTACAGGATGTTGGATTTACAGGTAAACAATTTTTTTTAAAATTACTTATATGGTTATATAGTTATCTTATTTTAATTTTAGTATAGTTACCAATACTTAGTTTTAAAATATGTGTGGATTGATTGAGTGTTATGTTTTCCAAGTGCTTATTTTTCATTTTATGCATTATCGAATTATGTTTTATATAAATTATGACATTGTTAACATTTAAATTATTATTAATATATTACACTATAATTTATTATATTTATTTAAAACGTAGTCATGTAAGTATTGTATACTTTTTATGGGTTCTTTATTAAAATCGTGTTTAGTTTTTAAATAACTAATAATATCAATTTAAATTTAAAAATAATTAATTCGGTTTCTACCAACTATTGAAAAAGTTAACTAATTATTTTGTTTAACATCATATCATAAGTAGTCATAATCATGTGTTGTTTTTCAGATATGCATAATACGCATACCTATATGAATATTATCAATTAACGACAATCACGAAACAAAACGAAACGTTTTAACTTTTCAAGTGGATTTGTGTTACAATGGCATAAATTAAATTAATAATGGAAAAATACCGTTTGATTATTTAAGAACCAACTAATGTTGACAGCTGGATAGCTTTCGCCTGCAATGCAACTGACGTTAATTAGATCACCCGCTGAGTACTTCATTCTGTTTGACTGCAACGTCGGAGGGGACGACGGTTCATCTGAAATAGTATAATGATGGAGTAAACATTAGTATTGCAATGTGTACCTATATTATGTTTTAATAAAATATATCAATATCATTTGTGAGTACAATATTATGTATCTTGTTCATAAGTTTTATAAAAATAATATAATACACAGGATGATTCACCAAGCATGTCCCCCGCCTACTGTTTTATTTAGTAATGCAGTTATTCAAAATCTGATTTTTGAAATTTTTAATTTAACTTAAAGACCATATTTTTGAATACTTAAATTTTTTCGTACTTTTTAATAGTGTCTTGTGGCGATATAAACATATGTTTTTCAAAAACTAATTCGAAACTCAAACGACTAATTTTTTAGTTATTAAAATTATTGGTACCGAATTGGTTCCCAATATCTACCCCACTGGCCGAATTGGTTCCCGTTTAAAATAGGTATTTTATTAAGGTGAGCTGAATTGGTTGCCGTTTCTTTTCAGTTCCATTACCAAACTAATACTTATAAAAATTGTACAAATTTTCAATTTTAGTCAATTTTTTGCATTATTAAATCATATTTGAGAAACTGTATGACGGACTACGATAATGGGACACTTACACAATTAAAATATTTGAAGAACGTTTGCTTCAAATTAACACCCCAACAATAAATAACTTTGAATTCAGTTTATTAACCAAAGACTATAAAAATGAAAAGGGAAATGTGCGTATTTAGTCATCTTAGTGGAAAAAGAGAGAGATAACTCAACCAATAGTTTAAAATATCACAAATTTAAAAGCAAATCAATCAGCTCACCTTATTAAATTACTTTTTTCAAACGGGGACCAATTGAGCTACAACGGTAAAATGTATATACTGAGGATAATAATCCAGAATGTTTAAAAAAAATATAACATAGATAGATGTAGGATAATAATGAATAAAATATTAACTAATATTGAATAAAATAATATAATATTGATTCTAGTATTTATAATACTCGTACTGCAGTTTTTACAAATTATAAAATGTTGATAGATTAATATTAATTGGTATATTTTTCAAATCACCATAGTCCCCACATTTTTCCATCCTATTCTTAGTACATAAGTTAATAACTCGGAAACAGTTTTGAAATACTCGTTCAAATTTTGATTTTAATACATAAAATACTCAAATTCTCAAAAAAATATCTGCTGAATAATTTGAAGTGAAAAATGTGAGTTTTCATTACTTCATACAGAAGTATGTAGCACTAGTGAAAACTTATTAAATGGTACAATAATATCTAGTAGGTACCTTGGTATTTGAAAAATTATATAGCTAATAAATATATTTGAAAATTTACAAAATCAGGTTTTGAATACATAAGTGTATTAGGTAATGAAAAACATAATTGGTGGGCATGTTTGACGAGTCACCATATTGTAATTTTTTAAAAATGTTTTCCTACTATTTTTAAACAATAAAACTATATTAAGAATATTTTTGTATGAGGTGCCCGTAAATATTATGGTTTGAAATATTTGTCTGGACATTTTGATGTCATAAATAATAAATACTTAACTATCGACACATAATATGAATTAGCCAATAAAGTTGAATTTATTTGTTGTATCACGACAAGTGGTGAGAATTATCTTTCCCTTGTGTATTTTTATTGCATTACTTCGTTTCTATAAACTTCAATAGACTATTAACCAAAAATCAGACGATAAAACATAAACATTTTCTGAAAAATATTTTGTACTGTACCATATTATACAATACTGATGGTTGGCTGTCACGATAAAATAAAATAAAGTTTTAGGTTTTAACATACACAAATAAAATAAATATTTGAAAAAAAATTACCTAGGCAAGAATTATGTAAGAACTGTAAGTGTTATCAGAGTATTCAATAACAGTATCAAAAGTAATTTTTGTTAAATTTAAAATATCCAATAGGTATTATATGTTATAAATTACCAAAACTAGCTTTGAAGAATATATTATATTATATTTTTATACAAAATTGCGTACAGATATAAATTAAAAGAAGGTATACTATATACTTGCATGTAGTGTACCCTATAATATAGGCTATACTTGTGCTAGGAAAGTTGTTCTTTATCAACTAATAATTTTGTCGATTTTAACTTTTTAAATATTTGTTACTTAAAATTATAGAAATAAAACTAAAAAAATGTTTGATAAATAATAATTTCATTGTATATTTTAATATGTTTTTCTTTTATCTTTCCTCCACAACACGAGTATAGTACATGTGTACATGTGTAGTAAGTTGAATTATTGTTTTTTTATTATTATTCAATATTTTAGCATTATTGGAAATGCTCATGCACCACCCAATTTTGAAATTATTAACGTAACGTTACATGATAGGATCTATTTCCCCTGTTTTTGGGGAGACGCTAGAAAAATGATTCAATCCATTAACCGATTTAGTCCGGCTTTTTGCAGCTTATCTCAATACGTTTCATTAATCATGTCACTGCAATGTTTAACTGACCCAGTTATTTTTTATTTCCAGAAAATAAATGTTATACGAAATTACACCAAACACGTCGTGTACAAGTTTAAGTATCACTAAGGCTAAAAAACATTTAATATGCATTTCTCGAAGTGAATATTCGACGTATTATGCTATAGATTTTTATGATACTCTAGGAAACTTGACGGGCACTTACAAAAGGGACGAAACATTTTCATGCATACACAAGCGATACGCAGCAAGTCTGAATTTCTTTGACAGTAATGCGTTCCCAAATGTACATCTGAGAGTGTTCAGATGGTTTTTTTTTCACCAAAACTTATATTTTTGAATTAATATTCATACATTATTCATAATACCAGAAAATGTACACAGTTCTTTAGTCCATTACTATAGCAAGAAATCGCTCAGTTCAACTTGGTTATTCTATATAGGTACAATGTAAAAATGTAACTGGTAATCGATCGTTAATTTCTTTTCATATTCACCTGGCATTGGATTTCCAGCTTAAAAACACGAATTAAAAAAGTTTGAAAATCAGAATGTTTTTGATTTTTTTTTTAATTATCTTACATAATGAAATCATAATAACTTAACGGAAAAATTGGTATGTAACTATCTAAGATTTGTAAATCGATAATATTTTGTTTTATAGTATAACCTAACCTACCTAGTATACCGTCTAGGTACACCTACATTTATAAATTAATTTTTAAATCGTTTAATTTATGTTAAAAACATAACTATTACCAATAGAATGATACATTCTATATTCTAGTTAAGTCTTGCTATCTGTGTCGACAGACAAATGTATCAAATATAATCAGTTTGTAAATATTCAATTACTTTTTTTATCAACCATTATAAGTTAAAATGTCAACACAAAACTAATCTTAATATTATGTAATTTTTATATAAATCACTAATTCTCCATTAATATTTTAAGTAATTCCATTATAAATTAATTATTCGTTGTTTTTAAATTTAGTAATAAGTATTAAATTACGATCTTATTAGGTAAAGCCGTAAAGCAGAGTCGTAGACAGAAATTTAATATAGGGGGGTTCTTCATGGTAATTACTAATTACATTGAATTAATTTAAAAAAAAAGTTGGTTAATTAAGTAAACGTGGCATGTTACTTGATATTTTTCGTCTACAATTAAAATCTATGAATCATAAATATGTATTTATAATGTCGAATATTAATAATACATCTACTTTAATACAATTAATAAACATTAAGTAATAAAATGTTAATAAGTAACCAAGGTAAAAAAAATTTATGAAAATTCTTCTTGAAAAAAAGAAGTTGTATCTAGCCCAAATACATAAATATTATGTTAAAAAAAACATATAATCTTTTTATTTTTATAGCTATGTTTTGATATTCTATAGTTCTATAATATAATGTTATATGTATTATAATATTAGTCATAGTTTTCTTAGTTTTCCAGATAACTCATCCAAAATGTATATTATCTACCATCGTGTCGAGTCCTCTATACATGCTACATCTTAGTTCGTGTTTATAACCATGATGTGTATAAAATTGTATCTACATATATATATTATATATAATATCTGTGGCTTATAACCAATAACCATGTTAATTATTCATTGTGTCAATTACTGTTTAAAATTTAATATATATAAGTATATTAGAATTTAGATACTAATAAATTTAAAAAAAAACCTTTAAAATATGTTTGAAATTTTAAATGTTTGTAAATATATTTGTATGCTTTCCATGTACAACCCTGCCGTAAAGATAATAAGGTGTACCATATATGTTATAATAATAATAATTTAATTATTGAAATTTATTTGCTTTACATTTAAAAAAATAAATATTTAATAACATATTAATTATTGTTTAATAATGTTTATTATTGTAATTACGTTTGTCGTATTCACTATGGAAAATATCCACATTTTACAATTATGAATAATGATATCTACGTAGTTTTTCATTCAAAGGTGTATAGGTTTTCTTATTGGAAGAAGTACTAGGAAATATATATGACTAGGGCTTGATATAAAGATTATTATGTCTTTAGTTTGACTTGTATATTAGGATATAGTTGGAGGCGTTTCAATGAGAATCGTAACGAACCATTTTCGTTGAAATAATTTCAGTAGTTTTTCGCCAAACTTTGTTGAAAACTTTTTCATATGTTTTCACTTAGATTTGGTGATGAAATGCATTAATTTTTTTTATTGTGTTTCTGATTGGTCTAACCTTAAACAACTTTGGCGTTTGATTAAATTCGTTCGTTTTGATTTTTGCAGAGCACGATTTAAATCGTGTCCAAGCGAACTATCAGTTTAGCAGCTAGGCTGTGGTGATATGTTGACATTTGGACGTCCGATGTGGACTAGGACTTAAAACAATAATAATAATTATAAATGTAAACGATCCTTACAGACCGATTCCGAAGGGACGGGCGGGGACAATAGAGAAATTTCGCCATAACCATCATCATCATCATCATCATCATTATTATTATTATTATTATTACCCAGTTGGAAACGGGAGTGTAAAGTGATGGCGGCAACAGTGGTAGTAAATACGTACACATTCTACTATATGCGCAATATACATGTATATACACACATAACAATGGTATCATCCCGGTTTTGTGCTTTATAATAATATGCTCAAACGCTATTCATGATGTATACCTATATATACACATAGATATATTACGCGCATATATATTTATACAAATATATATGTGTAGAATTATATACATATACACACATATTCTAGAGTATAATATAGATATAATATTATAGAACAGTGTGTAGTCGTCGAACAACGATGTAATAATTAAACATTTTGCAGAACTGCAGAAGTGTGCGTATTTCTAACTTTGGAATTTCCTTTCACGTTGTAATATGGTTTTGCAATAGTAAGAACGTATGATTATTATTACTGCAGGCATAGCGGGTTACAAGGGACAGGGTGCAGCATAAAATAATCGGTGTTTGTAGTTTATGCACTTTTTAAACAACAACAATAATAATAATAATATGATACCTAGCAGGTATTAATTCGCTTACGTTGTTAGAATTGATCTAACAATCTAACTGTAAGTTCATGAGCGGCACGAGGAATATATTGGATTTTTTTTTTTTGAAATTTGTTTTGTCATTACGTTTAGAAGTAAATAGTTTGCTTTAATCTTCAACTTTGATGGTTGGTTTCTGATACCAAATTCGATTTAGTAGGTACATTTTTATGAATGGTAGGGGGAGAGGGTCAAAAGTAGAGAAACCTTAATAGGTACTTTTCGGAATATTAACAAAAAACAGCTGGAAAACTGGAGTATTTATGCAACACCAGTTTTCAACAATACTGATTTTGTTTTTGGTTGTATTATATCTCAGAAAGGAATAACCGTAAACTTGAAACTTTTACCAAATATTTACATATGTTCACATTTTATAGACATTATATTATTATTATAATTTAAATACAAATATTCACTCTTTTTAAGCTATTTAGAGATATTTGAAAAGTTTGACTATCTATTTTTTTTTTAGTTTTTTGAGCTATCTATATCAGGAACCTATTGACACCGTTCTTTGGTACTTCAGTATTGTCGTATAAGTTATAATATTATGCAATGTTTTTGGTAAAAAATAAGTTTCATCAACCAAATTCAGAAAATACAAATCATATAAGGTAAACTCCTTGGAAATTTTAGCTGACCCACTCGCCTTATTTGCTCAGAATTGTTTTTCGTATATACAATGATTTATTATTAAATTAGAATTATCATGACTTAGTCACTGACGAGGTTCACTCAAAATCTATAAGTATGCAGCAAAAGTGAGTTCACTGTTTTTTTGTTTTTTAGTTTTCAAAAAAATGTTTTACTTACTAGTGACGTATGTGAGTTTTGTCTTAATACCGGTGTGGAATAGAGGTGCGTCTGCTGAGACTTCGCATTTATAATATCCCGTCAATTCCCTCTGAACGTTTTCAATGGTTACTCTGTTCTCGTCGGATTCTTGTACCTAAATACAAAATTACATTTCATCAAATTGACCATTTCAAACTTTTAATCTGTTGTTTGTATACGTCATATAAATGTATTTTGTCAAAGTGAATATACTATAGCGATAGTAATAATTGTTCCAATGTGGTGTTTTAGTTTTAATATTAGAGTGAATGTAAATAAATATATTATAAAACTAAAAGGTAAGAATAAGAATAAAATATCGAAAAAAACAATAATGGTCTTACATCAAAGGGATAATAGGTCAATTTATTCTAATATTAAAACTAACAGCACAAAATTGGAACTACTAAACACAAATTTGCGATGTTGAACGTTTGTAAGACGGAGACAAAACATTCGTGTGGGGCGCTCTCTTCAACATGACTTAGCAAGTGATAAGAACATTTAATTAATTCTAGTTGTATAAGCATAATAAAGAAAGTTCCACAATTATTAATTCGTTATTGATAAAAAACTTTTAATCTGTTGTTTGTATACGTAATATAAATGTATTTTGTCAAAGTGTATATTATACTAATATATAATAATAATTGCTTGTACCTAGTAAGGCAACATATTATAATGTTCTATCTATGCAGGGGTGTCACCAATGTCAAGATTCTGAGGGTCGTAAAAAAAATTATTTACAAAAAATTGCCTTCTGTTTATTTTAAGAAGTTTGTGTCATTATTTGTATAATATGAATGCATTTTGTATATATATAAATAATTAACACTAATCAGTAATCACACTACCACAGAATATATTATTTTGTAACTCTCCCCCCCCCTGGTCTTAGAATATAGTAAACATTTTATCAATCACGAATTCGAATAATAAGTATCAAATATAATTTATTTTGTGGTAGCAAAACGATATTCTTGCTACCACAAACAAATATATGGGGTAGAAAAATTACCCCCTGATACCCCTTAGTGACGCCTAGCTATGTATTTATGTGTATCTAATACATTCTCAATAAGAAATATAATAATACCATCATATATATTATTATTATTTGATAAATTTATATGACAGGTATAGTTTTTTACGGGTTTTTCTGTATCACTGTATTTTTTAATTCCTATAATATTTATTTTTTAATTTAGACCGGACAAAATATTCATATGCAATTTACTTTACAAATATTCGTATTATGCTAAAATTTGAATATGTAATCATATACTCGTACAATGTTCACTTTAAATCCTATTGGATTTGATTAGATGTTTTAAATTGAAATATATATGAATAAATTGATAAATAAGTTTACTAGAACATTGTGGTTATTTTAATGGAATTTTAAGATTTATTTTATAAATTCTATGCATTTTTATGTGTAAAAACGAACTCAACGAAGGTTGACTTGACAGGTGCACATACATTTTGTATATTGTATAGTAAAGTAGTAAACTAGGTAGTAAATAGGTTTATGCTACGCTTTGAAAGACTTATAATAAGTTATACAATAAATATAATATATTTAAATTTAATAGGTACCTATACCTATCTATTGTTTATTATACAATTTCATAAATAACATGAATGAAGAAGACGATTGATGGAATTAAGTGGTACATGGGTATAACGCAAAATGTAGGTCCACTAAAATACTCCGCTAGTATTTTAGTGGACCTACATTTTGCGTTATACCCATGTACCACTTAATTCCGCTCATAAAAATTGTAAATACTTATAATTCATTAACTACTCATTTAAAATTCGATTTTTATGTATCGAAGTACTTAAAAAAATACCCTGTTTTGAAATTGGAAATTAAAAATGCCAATTTTCATAAAACGAAGTTAAAAACTCAAAAAAAGATAACGAAAAAAATAGTAAAACATATATTTTTTGAAAAATATATTTTAAAGACTTGCAGTTATGTATAAAAATTATTTTCAAAAACAAAGAGTTTTTTAAACCATGATTGTCTTGCTTTAAATGGATCATCTTCGGTACTTATCAATACTTAACTACAATAAGTGTTCTTTAAGATCCAATTAAATTATTTTGGTAATTTCAAACTATTTAAATTTTTTTTTTTTTAGTATTAATATTTAATGACAAAATATTTATTTTAGTTGAACATTTAGTCAAAAATAGTTTTAGCATTGACGATTTAGTGTCGATTTAGTTATGGTTGTACATTAATAAATACAATTTAAAACAATAATTTTTATACTTATTTTATTTGACTGAGCTTTGTTCTTCTATTAAAATAACTATTTAGTCAAAGCCACATTAGATGAATACTTAAAATGTAATAAAAATAAAAAGTATTGTTTGTAATTACCGGTTTAGTTTATCTAGTAATCAGTATAGAATTAATATTAGGTTGGGGAGACCCGGTCAAAGTGAATAATGTCAACAAATTTTTTAATAACAACGATTATTGTGTACAGCAAGTCAGTTTCACTTTTACCATGACAACCTAAGAGGGGGTCTTAGAGGAGGATGTGAACCCGTATCAGTTCTCTCTGTCTTTCAGTCTTTGCATAGCAAGTTTGTGTTCAGAAGTTCCAATGTGGTGTTTTAGTTTTAATATTAGAGTGAATATAAACAAATATATTATAAAACTAAAAGATAAGAATAAGAATAAAATATCGAAAAAAACAATAATGGTCTTAAATTAAAGGAACAATAGGTCAATTCATTCTAATATTAAAACTAACAGCACAAAATTGGAACTACTAGACACAAATTTGAGATGTTGAACGTTTGTAAGACGGAGACAACACATTCGTGTGGGGTACTCTCTTCAACATGACTTAGCAAGTGATAAGAACATTTAATTAAATCTAGTTGTATAAGCATAATAAAGAAAGTTCCACAACTATTAATTCATTAATGATAAAAATTCTTAACTTTTATTATTTAAAACACAACCGGAATGAAAAAATTATTTTTTATATGTAGCTTGATATTTGTTAATGGTTAAAAAATAAAAAAGTATTTTTATTCAATATAAAATTAATCCAGGCTAATTGAAATTAATATATAATAAATAATATAAAATATTCAAGTATATTAATATTTATGGTTTTTTTAAACTTAAATTTGTTCAAAAGTGTTTTGAGTTAATATATTTAAGTTCAAAATAAAAAGTTAAACGATTTATTTTATTTTGTTGTTTAACATGATTTACTACTTACCAAATATAGATTTGTATAGACTTGATATTGTATATTTTTAATTATCTGGTTATAAACTATATTGGTACCTATTTATGAATAAAAAAAAGACTTATAATATGTTTCAATCAAAAACAAATTTGATATTAAAAAAAAATTTTATTATATATTATAATATTCTATTAAATTGTTTTCACTTTTACTTTATGAGGGTTTCACTTTGCCCGAGGTACTACTAGAGCTAAGTACATAATGTATTACATTTTTCAATTTTTTATTTAACTATTAAAATATTCTCATTTTATTTTTCCAAAGTCAAAACTTGGAAATATTTTTAAGTAAATAAGAAAATAAAAGTTATTTGTACGAGATTTTAGTATCATATTTGGATAACTCATTTGACCTATTCACTTTGCCCAGGTGTATAAGGATAGCTCTACATTTGTACAAGAAAACTCTGTTTTTCATTGACAAATATTTAGAAAAAACATTTAAAAAAGTGTTATTTTGTACTAGTTTATTGAGTTGAATTTAAAAATCCGTTTTCATAATTGTTTACACCTTGTTTGCTCTTAATATTTTGATATTAGTTTCCAACGTCAACAATCAATTGTAATGCTAGTAATTTTACTCGACTTTTGGAGAAATTAAAGAAATTGAATGTCTTGTGTATGTAATTGTATCCAACTCAAATTTGAGTAAAATTATTAGGATATCTAATAATAAATTGTACATCCAAATCTAAAAACAGACAGTTTGGAGAAATAAAATTATGAAAGGTTTTGGAACTTTATTACTACTACATTCATGCAGCAATTTTCAATTTGTTTTTCATCACATAACAGTGTTGAAGTAAAGTTTTTTTATTTCAATGCCTTTTTAAGTGATAAACTTTTTTCAAAGTTGTTGTATACCTACCTATTAATTTGAGTATCTATCTAGCTATTTTACCTAAACATTTCATATATTAAACATTATAATCCCGAACTTCATAATAGGTACTGTTCATTTATATTAAATGTAAGTAATATACGCGTATCAAATAGTTGGGCTTGGATAAAAATAAACTGAATTACTGTTACATAATTTATTGACGTCATTAAATAAACGAGTGTATGTATATGTATACATAAAGTACATGGTATTTTTTTAAATAATCCAAATTAGGTACAACAAAAAATCGTTATCACAACAATCTACAGTTTCTGGAGGAGTTTTAAATATTTAAATAGGTTAATGGAAAATTTAGTTTTACATTTATATGTGTAGAAAAACTAAGTGGTCTAAAGCTTTGATTCAATGGATTGCCTCAATTATTCTTTTTTTTGTTAACTGAAAGTGCTTACTGCTTATGCAAATTACATGAGAATTCAAACAATGTTATTGCGGCATTACTACATATCACGTTATAGGGTACATCAGCTGCAGTTCATTTCTAAAGAAAAAGATTACAAACTTTTCTATTCACTGTTAAATAATTTATATTGGTTTAATCAGATATTTTTGTGTTTTTATTAAATATTAGATAAACATAGGAACATATACTAATTTTAAGGTAAGCTATGTATTTTTAAATGAAAGTTTTTCTTAGAACCAAGAAGTAGATATGTACGAATGAAAGTAATTTTAAAACGAGATAGTTAAAAATTTATTTTTTGGTCATACATATGTTTATTTTATAATATTATTGTGTATATCTCTTGTTTTAATACAAACTGTACATACGTAAGGTACCTGTTATATTGGTTTTGTCTTTAATATTTTATAATATATTACTTAAAAAAATAATTAAATTTTTTCCATTCTAGGAATAATGTATTTAATCGTAATAGGTAATATAATTAATAAATACATTTAATAAAATAATGTTATAATATATAAATATATGATTCAATTAATAAAATCATAAATAAATTAAATATTGCCCACGTTGACTACCTATTTTAGTAATTTTCGTAATGTCAACATTGTCCAACCGAATTAGTTAATGTAGTAATGATATAACAGTAATAGTATTATAATAAGATCATTGCCTACAGGCTACAATGTAATAAATTGAACAAACAGTCTCGTTCGATTACTACAATGGCGCAGTCAACGTACAGTTTTTTCACTACAATGGTAACATCATAAAAGGATAGTAAACAAATAACAAGAAATACATCTCACTTTAAAATAATTAAAAAAATTAACATAGAAAAGCATAACTCTAACCAGACATAACTAAATACAAGTCAGAAACAAGTTCAACCAATGGAGCCGAACTGTAGTCAGGGGGTCAAGAGAGAGAGAAATAGAGTCGTGAACAAGGAAAACGCTTTAAAACCATAATTACAATTTTATTCTATATTAAACATTTTGTCATAAAATTGTAAAATTGTAAATTCATATATAAATATATTGAAAATATCCGAGGAAAGATGTAATGATGTGATAAACTGATAAGTGTAGTCAGTGGCGATCGAATGATTTTGTCATGATATGTCCGATTTTTTAACATTCACTATTTGATCGTTAAAAATGTATTTTATGGTAACTTTTTTATACCTATATGTTATTATAAATATTGAAAAAAAGGTCATGGGGATCTATCCCCCTCACCCCCCTGCTTGACCACCACTGAGTGTAATAAACATAATAAATAGTGACGTTCGATTATTACAATATTATCAATAATGATTAGTCATTACTGATAATGACTGATTGCCATTGGTGGTAAAATGTATTTACATTTTTATATAGTAGATAATATATTTTTTGTACAATTACAAATTTTTTTGATTGTAATTTTATTATTATTATATTGTTTTTTTAATACTGCATAATAAATTATATACTCGTATTATTACTATTATGATTAACGATTTTCATCAATAATTGCAATATTTTTAAGATCGTGCACTGATGCACATTTGGTCACAATCAGTTATTACAAATTCTCAACGTTCAAGAACAACAATTACACAATATTTATAATATTGTAAACCCTATATATTTTGAATTTAAATTAAATACAAAATGGGTTTTTAGAAACGATACACGAATCAATACAAGTGAAAGGAAAAAAACAATCTAATAAAGAGTTCAATCGTCAAAAATCGAATGAAATATAAAACTGGCTCTATTCATTGTACACATAGTCCAACAGAACGAAGCTATATAAAACTTTTACTTGATTCGATATAGAAGTTGTTGAACACTATAGACCATAATCCCTTCCTTTTGTATTTTATTAGATCACATTTATCAATAGTGCCCTCTTTCTCTCTATATTTTCCCTTTGTAGTTTTTATCAATGATTATGGTCGAAAACTAGTTGTGAAAACGAATCGTAAATCTCATCACAATACAATCTATTATTGCCTGCACAGTTCGATCGAATTAATAGTATTTATGAATTTTTATTCGTGATTTTTACAGTGGTCGCTGGTCAGTCATAATGCTATGAAGCTTATGTATACCTACCCGGCTACCCATAAACAATATTAGAATGTTGTTGAAACGACGCATTATACATTTATAATGACCTATCATTCAGTTAAACTATAATTAAAGATTTGTTGTTATAACCGACGGACGTCTGGTTAGGTTACAGGCAATTATTGTATACCTCGGTATACCTTTTTATGCGATCGTATTATGCCGAGTATGAAACCTCACGTGTAAATATAATATTGTACAAAAATGTACATTATTATTTTATTTTTAAGTAGGTACTGCACATAAAATATTAAAATAATTAATCACTCGTTATATTTGTTATGCACGTGTGTATACAAAACAAATGGCACAGAAATTCATATTTGGCATTAGTTCAATAATAAATGTAAAAACCTGGCATTGTAATGTAAGACTATAGAAGTTATTTTAATGAACCAGTACGTGCACAAATATAATTAAAACTCAACCCTAAACTTGCCCTGCTTTTATATAAAATCAAAAGTAATGTCCCATGTCTAGATGGCGTTATCGATTAATTTATTCGTATGTACAACATACCCAAAAGTCAAAATAAATATTTAATATTGTTTTCTGGAATTCATTTTTATGATTACAATCAACGACGATTAAACGTGTATTCTAAACTAGATAACTTAATGCAAAATAAAAAACCAGGGAAATCCCTCTGCTATTATTGCGTGTAGCAGGTGTCCGTCATTGAGTAGGTCATTATTATATTTAATGTATTAAGTTTGAATTCAATGATAAATCATTGCATACCTACCTCTCCAAATAATGATTCTGAGCTGAAATTGTGTATCTGCCTCAATTTTTAGTACCTTATACTGGGTAGGTTGAATTAATTGTTGATAAAAATATCGTTTATAATTTATAATATTATATCATATATCACTGTTAACTCATAACAATAGCTTATAACTTATAGGTAAGTCAATACTGACAAACAGTGTAGTACATATGTATGTTCAATATTTTGAATATTTTAAATTTAGCTAATTAAATAGAAAACTGTATGCATTTTTAACTACAAAATAATTTGCAAACGTTCGTAATTTTGACAAATTTTATCAAATTTCACTAAATATTTAGTAACAATAATATATTATTTAAATATAATAGGGTTCAAATTTAACACATACATTACAGTGATTTACTCAATGACATCTAACGAGGTGTACACTCTACAGCTACTGCTCATCAGAGAGGTTACCTACTTTACCCATTTTTAATTTCATATTTCAAAGCAAAATATATTTTGGTGTTTTGATAAATAGAACCCGAAGATAGAAACTTTTAACTAATTAACTAATGTACTAAATTTTAAGTATAGGTATAAAATTATTATTTAAGTAATGTACTCATAAATCATATAAACAATGTTTCTCGATGTACGAAAGTAATTTTCTATTTCTCAAATAAATAATTTAATACTCAAAGTATTAAAAAAAATAAGTAAATGTAATTAAAAATATCACATTTTTGAAAACGATTCAAAATATATTTAGCTTAAAATCAATCGACATTTAGACTCTTGAACTTACTACTGTGGACTATTTAAATGAAATTATTTTAAATTGTTATTCGATTTTCAGTTTAATACGATATTACAGTAAAAGGGGGTTAAATTCATTTATTTTACTTACGTTAACTATAATTCCAGGCATTGGAAAAACACGGGTGGGAGGCGATTCTTTTGGCACGTATCGATAGAATTCTTGATCCCTCAGATACCATTTTATTGAATACAGTGCCGTATTTTCCAAATCGTATGTACAGTTCATTCGCAGTATGGATCCAGATCGTACTGCCACTGGGACGTGGATTTTCAAGTCCCTTAAGCCAACACATTCTGCAAGTCAATAAAAACAATAATATACTACAGTGTACACTTGCAAACAAAAGTTACTATTATCCTCAAAAGTTAAAAGTAATTTAAAATAAATATATTATTATTATTACTTCTATCTTTACGATATACCTATACGAAATAAAGGTACACCTATATGCACACATGAACGGGGAGGTTTGAAAGTACACCCCCCCCCCTTGAGTTTCTTTCCCCGTGAACGTCTTTGTGTACCAAAAATAGTGGTGATCGCGCAAGAACCAACATAATCCTCACCATTTTTGTCACATGAAATTTGGAAGATCCTGTACTTATATTATATACAATATTGGTCGTAAGTACATATATTTATATGATTACAATAATAAATACTTCAAAACAATGGCACGTGAGTGATGTGTCCGGACTTATAGTTTTACGAGTGAGCCCAATCGTATAGCTGAATTTAATATTTGCATATGGACTATTCTTTTACTACTCAAAACGTACTCAGGTAGGTACCTCCTAACTTATTTCTATTTTTAATACAATATTAGTGGATATAATATAGGTAGGTACCTAAAATAATACGTATAATTTTCAAATAAAATTTTGAAATTTATAAGTTTTAGTGCATTTTTTGATGGATATACAACCGATGTAGACAATATCGTATCATATTTAAAATTTAAAACTGTAATTTCAAATTTCCATAAATAATATGAATATATTACATATTGGCCATTAACTAATAATATGATCATTTTGTACGTGTTTTAAATTTTAGTGTTGCGTTTAATTGATCTTTTACACCATTCAAATTATGTGTAAGATTTCTCAAATTACATGGTTTAAATAACCTACCTGCGGCAACCGGAATAAAAAATTTTTAAAACAAAAGTTTAATGTTACAGGTATTTTTAAAGTGATCATAACATGGATACAATCGCTTTTCCTCGGTTGGGATAAAAAAATATGGCGTGTTTGTGATTAATTAAATACTTTTTGTAAAAGTATAATTTTATCTACTAATTAAGCCCACGTGGGTTAATTATATGCCTACAAAACACACACACACACACGTAGAATATATAGCGTGAAATAATATGAGTATTTAATATGACAACAGCTCGAAAAACCTTTATATTCCGATGCCTATTGTTTTGCGTTGGGACGAAAGTGATTTATAGTTTCGAGATTTATCGTCTATAGCCGGGTTTCCGATTCATTTTTCCAGGTGTTGGTTTTTAATTTTATGAACGCCGCCGCCGCGTGGCATGGCGGTCGGTTCCCATCACACCACCTACATATATATAGCTAACCTAACTATAACGGTTGATTTTAACTGCGTTTGACAACCACACAGAAATATATCGGCTTTCGCGCGAGGCCAAGTTTTGCGTTGTGTTCGGGGACGTGTGCGTATATTATTAGTAAAGAATGATTTTGGTTTTTTTTCATTTATATATATTTCTAAAGCTCCGCGTGGCCTTGGCATCGCCGGATGAATTATTACATTGCGCCAACGCTGTATAAATCATCCAGTTGCAAATAATAATTTATATAAACACATAATAATAATATACGCCGCACCTCGCGGTGTAATTATCATAATAAAACACGGCGACGGGCTCGACCCGGGAGAAAGACTGCGGAAGAAAACCACCCTCTCCCTCCGCAGGGGTGGAGGTATATATTATCTGGTATGCGCATACGACTGCGTTGGCCACCACCACCACCGCCGCCGTCGGTACCGGATAACTGGTGTCAGGAATATTATTATAATAGTGAACCGTTTTGCGAATTTCGTATATGAAGTCAAATAATAATACTTATGAACTGCAGTTGGCGTGGAACTATAAAATGTGCAGTGCTTTTTTTCTTCCGTACATAATAAAGGTATGTAGATATTATAATATTATATAATATGTACAACGGTCGCACAAACTCGCAACCGTGAAAAACGATATCATTTCCGATAAATTTCATAAATTTGAGCCAAAATACACAATAAATAGTATTGTATTAATAATATCATTCCGACGATCATACGGCAACTGCAGTAATTTGGTTTCCATCTCGTAACAATTTAACGGGAAGTATAACAAACATCGACGATTGTACTGATTTCCATTTCAAAATGGATTTTCTCGAAACACAGCGCCGTGTCGTCCGTCAGTGCTTCTATGTCATAGCCACCGAGATAGCAATTTTTCCGATAAGCACATTTTTCCATGTACTATACAAAATGATTTACTAAACACTCTCCATCATCATCAATTTTGATTGACAGGTAATTGATTAATCAAAATATGATTTTAGAATTTTTAAGACGTATACTTAACGACCAAATTAAAATTTTTCAAATGAACAGTTCTCATTTAAAAAAAAAGAAGTTTTTATCATCACTAAATTCTCCTTGAATAGCATAAGAAATCTATGTATTAGTAAATAATATGGTCTTTGAGTGTAATTATTAAATGTTCCGAAAATCAGAATTTGAATGAATATTAAATACATTGTCAAGTGATACAATGGATGTGAGCATGATTGGCGAATCACTCTGTATAAATATTCGTGACCATGTTATTGTAAAACGTGAAGTTGGTGAGGGTTTTCACTACGAGTTAATACAGCGAATAGGGTATTTTTCAGATGGTTAAAGGGTTTTCGGTGTTCGTTGAAATATCATCTGAAACGTTTATGAAATTTGTGGCGTATATGAAGATCGACCAGAGAGAGATTAAAGATATTTAATACAGATCTTGATATGAAGGGATTTCTCTCGACGTACCTATAACAAATCAGCTTGTTGAATTTTTTTAATCAGTCATATTCATTTTTTATTTTATTTAATATTTTTTACAATTTTACTATTATAGATACAATATAAATATATATATATCTAGATAAATCAGTAACTTATACAAGAGGAGTAGGATCTCCAACATTTTTTTTTTTAATAAATGTAGATATGAAATATTTCTTAGAAAAATCTTAAAACTATATAATTCTATGTTGTCGTTTATGAAATAAATACTCATTATTATTTGCACTGGTAATTCAAGTTACCACTATTTCGCCTCACTAAACGTTGTTGCATTTAATAATATATACCTCCATAGCCGCAAATGAACCGATTTACTCTCGGCTTGTGGTTTTCACCAATAGTTTTCAAAAAAATCAATTTCTCTACTCGAGCTCAGGAAATATCGTTTTATTCTGAACGCTTTTAAGTCCGAACCGTCAATTTCGACACTCGATTTCACCAAATATTCACTGTTTAACTACACATTATATTATTATTACCATTTTGGATTGATATAATTGTATTTCGTTGTAATAGTTGTATAAATACATTTCGGTGACATTAGGTTGGTTTTTTGGCGTCCAAAATTTTTTAGACTAATCTCTAAATACCGGACCCTTTCCGATGCTAAAATGTTGTCCGGTATTCAGAAGTGACTGATAACATTCAAAGTGTTAAGTTTGTAAAAAAGTTTTGGTTGGTTCCCAAAAAAAAGTCCGTTATTTGGAGCTGCTTGCTATTTAGAGGTGTCCGACGTCCGTTAGGGGAGGTCTCACTATACTACCTATCTATTTATTATGCGTAGGTTCATATCAATGCAGCGCATCAATTTATTATAACTCTGAAAATTAAGTGTTGTGTATTCAAATTAATTACATTACTTATTATTTTCAATTTTATAGGTATTTTGATAGTGTTTTGAAAAGAATAAATACTTAAACGAGATAATCATGAAATAAAGAAAGATTTATTTATTTTATAAAAATCAGCCTGAAAAAAATGTTCATTTTAATAAATCGTTTATTATATTAACCTGTTTTGCTTATCCAAAAAGTTTGCCTCATTAGGCTGATTAGGGTTGTAGAGATCCTAACTTAATGATTTTATAAAGAGTATCAAGAGAGAAATTATAATAATATAGGCATGTTAAAATGAACCAAATCTTTTTTTAATTGATTAATACAAAAGATATTTTATTCGCTTAAACTTTAAATATTATGCTGAAATAATTCACGTACCTATAAATATTATATTGTATAAAATATATTATCAATACCGTATGTGGTATATTATCTATATTATGATAAACATTAATTAATGTTGTGATAAAATTATATCATTCTGGAATATCCAGGATACCGGAGAAATCAAGTTGTAGCTTTATTTTAACTTTTATTGTAGGTAGGTACTTCGAATTTCAAGTTTCAAGCATAATTTGAATATTTTAACTCTCCTAGACAGGATTACAGCACTTTGTAAGGAAAAAACAGTTTATATTATACGCATGCTGCTTACAAAACCATTAGTCTTGAGTTTAAAACCCTTATAATAATATAATGTTTTTTTTAAAAATATTGTCATTATTCTATTTTGTCGCATCTTTTATAATGCATTGTATACCCCGGAAAAACAGTAACGATTAAGGTCACGGTGTATTCAGATAGGTCGCGTTTACACGAAACGAAAATTGTAGGTAGGTAACAATGTCGTTTACAATTAATTATTAAATATCAAAATAATGCTAAAATATAAACTTTACCTACCTATATACGAAACAACAACGATTGCAAAAGTTTTTGTAGCTATTTCGGCTGACATTGATTGTGTTGTTGTAGTGGTTTATGAATAAATTTATTTGCACTCCATTTTTTAAATGTTAATAAACTGTACAAGCGTCATTTTTGGATGAAAACAAAACAAAAAATAATAATTAATAGTTTAAAAATGTTTGTTCTGAGGAGAAAAATGGTTCATGTGATTGTATGTATTCCAATCAATCTCGTAAATATTTATAATTACAATTTGGTGATCAATTATTGTTTTTCGCAATAAATTATATTTCGAGTGCGTAACGACTAACGAGGTATATTAGTAACTGAGGTTTTTAATTGAATAATTAATACCATTATGAAAGTGCCAGGTGAAATAATAGTATTTTTTTTTTTTTTTTGATAAACCACACAAACATTTTATTTTAATTGTTATTCGACGTTGCCGTACTATTCTGGTATTTCACGTATTTGTACGACTGTGACTATGCTATTGAAGTAAGTTTAATAATTTTTGGCTAATTAATTATTCCACTTCAAAGAAAGCATTTCCCCTGAATTTTGGTATGCGGTGTAAAGCTATTGCGTCCATCGTTTTAGTTGTACATTTGCCTACACGTTTTGTGGCATCCACTATCGTTTATAATTATAAACTGTTATATTTCGTACGGTAAGTAATTAGTGCGAAGACGATTCTATATTATAGTGTTTAATTTGAAAGTTCCAAACGAATAATTATTAAATAAAATGATAGTAACTTTATCCTTGATATTTTCATTTTGTTTAATAAGTACAATATATGAGCATAATACTGCGGGGGAGTATTAAAGATTATTGTTTTCAACTTTGAGTCGTTGCCTTAAAAAAATTCTTTTGGCTTAATTTAGATATGATTAGTGATTGTTTGACATAAATACGCCATAAAAATGCATTTTTATTAATTTCATATTACATAAAAATTTACTTATGCTGTGACAACTTTAGTTTTCATGACGTACAATCTGGATAGATGTTTGTTAATTCATTATTAAATTGTGTATGCCGATACGAGAGTAATGAGTTCCGTATCAAGTTTTTTTTTGGCATTTTACGATAAACAGTTTAATGTGTACACTTTCTTTATTCAAATTCTTCATTTGTTTAGAAAATTATCTACCGTATCGAGATCTATCAAATTACATTTTTACTGTATACAGTATCCCCAGGTACACATTTCAGTGGATTCAACATAAACATTCTGATTTATAAATTTAAAACAACTATTAAGACATATATCACGTATAAGATATACTATAGACGTTGTTTATGATTTTATGAAATTACATAAATCATTCGCATATCCGTTTTTAAATAACAAAGAAATATATTATGTATAGGTAATTTAGAGCAGCTGGTGTCAAACTCTCAAAAATGCATAATATTGTCTTATCGATTCGTATTATCCATCAATATAAAAATAAAACTATCATATTATATACAATTTAAACTTTTCAACTATGTTTCTGAAAACAGTTAGAATACATTTTATATTTATATTTATATTGTAAGAAATTATTTAACTAGTTAGGTATATTAAATGTAGTTGCGGTATAATAAAATTGAATTTTATTGAAACTACTATTTACATTAATAATAAGAATACCTTGTGCGTTTAAATTATAATAATTATTTAATCGATCGAAAAATAATTGTAAAAATTGATGAACTTGGCTATAGTTCAAATATTTAGTACAGTCGAGTCACAATAACTCAAACTTCAATAACTCGATTTTTTTCTTGCCCCTTAGGTTTGTTTAGGAAGTGTTTTTAAGTTGTGTTTGAAGCATATAACTCGAAAATATATGTGTCAAATTTATTTTTAATCCCCTTGGGATTTGAGTTATTGAGACTTGACTGTATATGAACTTCAATAATAATAATAATAATAATTGCACTGCAGTCACACGGTTGTACATTGTATTTTCGATTTTTACATGTTTTAGCAATAATTTATAATGTCATAAGTTATGTCATATTCGTTGATATATTTACGATTGATGTCCATGAACTCCAACACTTGGTAAAAATATTGACTATAGAGGAAGACTCAGTGGCGTAATTTGGTACACATTTTTGACGTTTCAAAATTTTTTATTGTATTAAATTCCCCTCAATGGCCTTAATTTTTTGGTACAAAAATGCGTGTAAAGGGGTCACTAATGTGTTCAAAAAATGTTTCAACAAAATATTATTAAAAAAAAATTTAATGCTAATACGGTATTAAATATAAATAACATTAAACAGGTTTTGCTATCATAGTATAAATAATTTAATATATTAAAAACACAATAAATAGCATAACTCATGTTTAAAATATGTAAAACAATACTTTTGTAACACATACAAACATTTTGGTATTGCAAGTACTATACTCCAATTACGTCACTGGAGAGGGACAGAGAAATGTTTGCGTTTGGTTTGAAACACGAAGCATCTACAAGATTAACTACATACCTGGTTAGGTTGCCGGCATAGACGTATCGGGTTCTATTGGTTACTACGCTCTTTGTATGCATTTAGGAAAATATCATCACAGACATACGAGTACGTTGGAGAAAAAATAAGCCAGCTTCTTTAGGATTTAGGAAAATATCATCACAAACATACGAGTACGTTGGAGAAAAAATAAGCCAGCTTCTTTAAAAACTCTATTATAATAGATCTTCCATGTTCCATTTTTCTTCATTTTATGTTAGTTTTACAGTTAAATAAAATATTCTTTAAAACAAATGTTCTTTATAACTCTAATATTTTATAAATTAAAAACACTATTCACTATTGATTTTATAACGCTCTCCTCAATACCGGATATATGGCATAATTAATTCAATTCTTGTAATTTAAATGTTGTATATTTAAATATTTTATTTATCCTAAATTTAAGAATACGATTTTATTTTGTTGATTTAACATCTATGTAATTCAAATGTCACTAATGGTAATTAGTGACCACTCCTTTTATAGTCACATACAGTGATCTGTACTTAAGTAGGAAAAAAAGATTATTAAAAATATAGGTATAGTGATTAATTTGAAAAAAATTATACTTTTGTTAATTAACTTTTGTATTATTAATAGAATTTATTGGTTTAAATGTTTTATAGTTAAATGTAATATATTTTTTTTTTCGCTCAAAATCTCGGAGAAATTAAAGCTTGAAATCGTATATACAAGTCATAAAAGTTCTACTTTGAGTTTATAGCATACTACGTATGCTATATTTCAAGTCAATATGCCTAACTTGCAAGACATTACACAGAAATATATTAAAACTTTTTCCAATATTCCAATAAAAACTCTACGAGCCAAGTAGAATTGTATTAATCTCGAATAACGATCAAAATAATTTTTATTTTTAGAAGTTATATAAGTACTAAATACTATATAGTATACCGTAAACAAAATTGGATGTCTTTCTTTTTTATGTTCTCAAGATACTGATACAATAATTACCAGTAAAAAACCATTTGAAAAATTGTTGTTTGAACATACTTTATTCGTCGAGAATCTGCTGTAACAAGTCTCATCAATCATTTATAGAGATAAAAGAAGCGAAGAGATGATCTCATAAAACTATTAACTATAAACAGCGCTGAAAGAGATTTATTTGAGAATAAAATATACAGGACAATATCTTATAAGCATGAATCTTAGTATTTTTAAAAATCAATAAAATAACTTAACTTATTTTATTAAATAAATACAGGTATGCATATTACTAAAATAATTTTTGTTGTATTAAATAATATATCGTATTTTATTCCGTATATATTCACCTATCACAATTTAATAAGAAATACAAGTAAAACTATTATTTATTTTTTGTTAAATAACTAATAATGATTTTATTGTACCTATTACATATTTTATTTTATTTACTTGCTGTGATTTGTATAAGAAATGATTTGTATTTGTTCATATGTCATATATAATCGCAATCTAAATGTTTAATATTAATGAGTTGCATAAAGTAATTTTCAAAACATGACTTTTATGTAATGTAAAAACGCATATTAAAAAACCGGGGAAGTTAATATGTTGTCTAGTAGGTTTCGAGTGCATTTAGTCATTGGGTACGGAACGTCCACAAATGTGTTAAATTTGAACTCAATTTTAAATTGTGTTGCATACCAAAAACGATTCTTAGTGAAGTCACTCGTTGAGTCAGTCTCTGTTTTAAAGATATTTTATAATTCATACATTTTCTATTAATTGGTATGTTGAACTAATTTTTGTTAAGAATATGGCACGCTTACCTATAATTTTTAATTATAATTATTATAATATATTATTGTTATTAACTTAAGGCAGTACCGGTAGGACGAACAATTTAATTCCTAATTATTTTAACTAAGGATTACAAAGAAACTTCATATTTTGTTTAAGTTTCAAGTATCTATGTAAATTAAGTATTTTAAACTGAGAAAACTAATAGAAAATATGTTCAATATTATAATAAATTTTTGTTAAAATAAGTTATCATAAACATAACTTTTAACAAATAAACATAATATACTGATCTAATAACCTATTTATTATGTTATGTAGTTTATTTTATATGGTTAGAATATAACTTAAGAATAATAATAAAAAAATCAAATCTAGACTTATAAAATTATGAAAAAGTAGAAAATGTGTTAAAAAAAAAATAATAATAATAATAACAAATATATTTGAATATTTAGTGTAGGTAGGTACCTAACTATCAGGCGGCTGGTTCTTTTTTTCATATAAAATGCCAAGTCATATTGCATATTATAAATAACGCACATATAACGGTTATTGTAAATATTCGATTTACAGATTGTATATAAAATATGTATGTATAAAATCAAGTTTAAAAAAAAAGCCAGAGGAAGTCGCACTGCTGTAGGTGTTGAGTCAGGGGTTGTCCTTGACAAGTCATTGCAAAGAAGGAAGGGTGATAATATTTTGCACATACAATATACATAAACATTCCACTTTTTTCCCGTTGACACGAGAAGTAATTTTATGTGTGTATTTTACACTTTAGTCTACCTATGAAATATTGTTTTTATTAATAATTTTTTTTTAAATTTTTGATTTGATTTGAATTTGAATTGTTTATGTGAGCAGTAACTAAGCGTATTTGTTTACACTTTTACACAGGTCAAGGAAGGTTTAGGTCATTGTTATGAATGTCTAAAATATGAATTATATGATGAATCATTCTATACGATGGAAAAAAAGTATAAAATCCCTATATTATATATTTAAACTGTGCTATTAAGTAAAATATTATTGTTATTAATTAATAATTATTTATGAGGCAATATAAACGTACAGTGTACAATGGTGTAAATAGGTTCCCCAACCTAACCCAACTCCCAATCACCCTCCAAATTGCGCCTATGCAGTCCAGATTTTATTGAGCTGGGCTATTAAAATTGTGTAGATACCTACCTACATTTGAGCGTGAAAGGAATACACAAGGCACAAGTTAATAATATGTTTGTATTATTAACTGTATACATGACGTTTTTAGTATAATATGATTCCACAGATTCCGTTTGTATACTATGTTAGGTAGCCAATTTTAGATTTTTTTAATAAAAAAAATGAATTACAAGCCATACACGAGTACCATAAATTTAATATTAAATACACTTACTTACTGAGAGCAGCACAATACACACGGATTACAGAAGGGAAAAAAATAGGTTTGAAAATTCTTCAAGAACGTTATATTTAATTCCCATGGCGTTTGGTGGTTTAAACTCGAAAAGTTTTCTCAGCGGTGAAAAGGTTCCGTAAAGTGTTAAGCGCCATTCGAATGCGCTTTCGGCCACGAAGCATTTTATCCCTTTTGATTGTAGTCGTTGGGCAAGCTGAGCAGCTCGATAACTAATGACTTTTTAAGTGAATTTCGGGTCTACATCGATGTATAACACTTTCAGGAACGCAAAGACTTCCTTTTGTACATAAAACGCTTTCACGCCTGCCGCCGCCGTTATTCGGGTTTCGTGATTGCCAGCCAGCCAGCCAGCCAGCCGGCTAAGCTAAAGTAATCACTAAAACGTTTCTCATTACAAGTTGTCTTTTATCATGTATTCCCGAAATGGAGTAAGACAATTAAATACGCACCGTGTATAAAAGGTTAATAGCTAGATTGTTTGTTGTTTCAAAAAGCTTTTCGAAAACTGATAACGCTTTGTATACATCAGTAATATCACGTATATATTGTATTTTAGGTATTATTATTATAGACAACTAGTTCACTAATCACTATTATTCTTATAGTGATTATAGCCTTGAAATTTGTTAGTTTTATACTGCTTGTAAAGAATTTTAAAAAAAATATCAAGAAACTGCGACATTGGCAGAGATTTGATTGAATTTTGGTGGGGGTAAAATCATCGTACACAAAGTGAACCAATTAAAAATATAAAAAAAATTATAATTTTGATTTTGGAAGACTAAGTTTAACTACTACACCTATACCTCTATTTTTGAAATGGTTATTTTATTTTTTTTCATGAAAATGCCGTATTTAATAGATATTTTTTTTAAGAACTAACAGTATAATATTGCTATAAGTCCTGCCTACACAGACGTGTGAAAATAGTCAAAAGGCTATGCCAAATAGCAATTACACGTGCAAAGCAATCAGACTTAACCAAATTGTGTGGGTGTATCAATTTAGAAAACGGGTATAATATTATGTATATTGTGTGTATAATAATATATTGTATTGTAGACGATTTAAATTCAGAAAACGTCCTCGTCCGTCGCCATTATAATTGTGTTCCGCAAGATGTTACCATGGCTGGACAACTCGTGGGTATTTGCGAAAGTTCTCTCCTTTTTTTTTTCATATTCATTTTTTTTTCTTTTATTCGTTTTACTCGGCCACCGGGCTACCCGTTCGCCACCCCAATCACACCCAGTCGCGGTGTTTAACCGTATACCGCTTACATACCAAGCACGTAATTTAATTTCGCAGTAAACTGATTTATTAACTATAGTCGGTTGTGGAGATGGATGGAATCCCTAAATTTTGACAGCCTGCCTAGGCATTGATAACTTTAAATTATCGCTCATGTTGTCTGCCAGATAATATTGTGGTTTGAGCAATCATTGTAATTTATGATCGAATTAATTGTTGTACAGCTTTTAGCACAACATTTAAAGTGTTTCGACTATATAGATTCTATTTATTTTAATATCATACACGCTATATATATTATGTAGTTATATCCAATTATATTATATCATAATTTCAGTACCTAATCAGTTCCCATAGAGGCGTATGAGTACAATTTAATATTTTTGATCGATTTTATCATTCAAACATATATATGTTGTACATTATTATTATGCTATACTGTATTAAATGTTCATATTAAATAAAAACCCGTCAAGATATAATATTGTCCATTTTTTGAGCATAATTTAACTAATATCTCGATGGCTCACAAGATGTATTTTTGTTAAATAACAAATGAAAATTTTTTTTTTATGTAGAAATACAGAGAATTTGGAGTATACTAATACAAGACTGAACAACAAATATTGAAAATATTTATAGAATGTTACTTAATTTTGAAGTCTGTGTGTAAAGTAAAATTGGAAATATATGGTGAGGTTAGGTTAGGTTAGGTGATTGTGAGGAGGATTTTTTTTAGAAAAGTTTGAATTTTATTGAGATTGAATATAATTTAATTTATGGAAAACAATTTATCTATAAAGTTTTTTAGTTTAAAGTTTGCGATTTACAATATAATTCAATTTATTGAACGATTCTAGAAATTCATAAATACCTACGTATAAACTATATTAACATTTCATGAAAGTTAACATTGTGTTAACATTAAATATGTTTGCAGTTAGCAAATATTAGTTATTTAGAAACAATTTTTATTGAAAATAAATATTAATACCTAAGGGATGATGGTGTAATAAAACGGTTCAAAAAGGCTATACTAGGTAATTAATATAAAAAGTTCAACAATTTATAAACACAATTTTTACATAATAATTACAGTTTTTTAGTTATAAAAATTTTAACATTTAAAAAATATTAACCGTTGGGATTTGTAACCATTTAACATTACGTATTTACGTATATTATTATTTTTTTAGTGTTTAGACTAATTTTAAACTATATACATATTATATAAACAGTTCTATAGTACGTGTTGACTTCTAAGCTAATAACAATAATATAAATTCGCAAATCAAATGATATTTTTTTACTTTTTACAGTTTGTTGAAACGATAGTTTTATTTATATTGGACGGTTCTAAAAATTCGGCAAATTAAATAATGATATAATATAACTGGGAGTGGTAAATTGAGTCCCAAATAATTGGGTGAATATTCGGGCTAGGTAAATATTGAGTCCGAAAAACTTTAAAGTATTAGGTAAATTGTGTCCTGAGTAAAAATATAATTTAATTTTTCGAAAAAATAATTTTCAAATAACGACGATGTACATAAAAAGGAAAAGTCTCTACATTCAATGTTTATTGTTTAGTCACCAATTAGTTATTATTGTAGATTACCGATTTGCCGATTTTCCGATAGTGTTTGGAAAGACCTTAAATGGACCACTAAAATTATGGAATTATATTATCCGTTTATCAAAAATTAAAACTGTTTATTAAAAATACCAAAAGAAAAAAAATTTTTTTTTTTGATTCAAGGAATGGTGAAGTATTAAAACAAATTGTTAAAAACATATCAAATACATTTTTAACTCATACGTAATAATAAAAAAAATAGTAATAAAATAAATACAAATACAAATTTGACATGAATTTATATTTATTTTATTATATATATTTAATTATGATTTATATGCACAATATTGTAAATTAAAATAATTATAAAAAATAAAAATGTATATTTTTAACAATGCTTGTTAACACGGACAACCCTAAGCCTATAAAAGTGAGAAGGAAAATGTACTTTTTGGGAAACTCCATAAACGTTTTCAAACTTGGGACTCAGTTTATCTTAAATCTTCTCTAGCCCGGGACTCAGTTTACCACAAAAAAAGTGTTCGGATTCAATTTATCTAGCCTCTATATAAAATTTCTCGCTGTTTTTAGAAATGTCCAAGGTCATAAACGACAAAGACATACAATTAAATTTATTAAAATTAAAAAAAACAATTAATATATTATACTCTATAATTTGTTTGATATGTACTTTATATGCAAATATCGGTATAAAGGTAACATATTGCTTACAGAAAGGAATACTTAGAAAAAATAAAGACATTCGTAAAAATAATAACTTTTTGACTTCGCTCAAAATTCAATAGTAAACATAGAGTAAGAATTGACAAAAAACAACCGAAGAATTGTATTTCATTGTAATACAACAAACACATGTTTGTTTTCTTCTAAATATGAAGAATTAATATGAATATTAAAATGTTTATTAGAATTCTATGAAGAACACATTTATGGTTTTCTAAACAGTTTTTAATTAAATATCCTAAACTAAAACATGTTATTACTTCAACAAATTTAAATATAATGCGCATTATTCTGCCAACAAATTAAACATTAGCTACATTATGAATCAATAACTTATATCTATAGACTATAACATTCCAGACAAATGCAATGTATTATGTAACGTATCAAATTATATTACAATTTTGTGGAAGTTAAAAATGTTATATTAAGTATGTTTTCAGTTAGCAAATATATTGGTTATTTTGAAGTGATATTTATTGGAAACATTTTGTGTATTATTAAATTAAAAATCACAAGTTATACAGTTACGTACAAATAAAAAAAACTACTTAATCTAAAATTCACTTTTATTTCCTAGCTGTAAACCATCAAAACAAAAAAATACACTTAACAACTAAAAAAAATATTTTCACTTCTTAAATATTAAAAGTTAAATTCACGCCACAGTTTTTGTATTACTTCCGGTTTTCAAACATATTTTTTGTTAATTCACTGAAATCAACAACTGGAATCTCCGTAAGTACACGAAACTTGTTATTATGTCAAAAAAATATTTTTCATTTGTAAGAACTAAGATATTTATAAATTGTTTTAACGTTATTTGTCAGTTTAGGTGTGGGTTATTTTGGTTCTCAAAATACTAAATTATGTAGTTATGATAAGTATCAATGTATAATGCATCGAATACACGGAAAATAATAATATAAATAAACCGTTTTTGATGAGGTTACAATAAAAAAAATAGAATGAGGAACTTTGACATTTTATATTGGTATAATGCCCGACTTTCGTTGTCGTAAATCTGTCAAATATCCTGCCATTTTCAAGGAACAATAAATTCATAGTAATTTTCTAATACAACCCTTAAACCCTCGATATGTTTCAAACAACAATTACTATTATTTTATCTCGTGTTCCGATCTCGTGCAAAACGTACACATAATATTACGTATACGCCACATCGACAACCACGTACAACACACACAGTCGTTGAAAATTAGATATTTTATTACGAGAAGGGTCATAAAGTTAATAGTTTTTAGAAAAGCAGTTTTCATTCGTTTTATTTTTTTGGAGTATCAAATATTTATTGTTGTATAAGCGAATAAATTGATGTCCTATTTTATAAGGGATCTGCAGACATTGAGAAATCATAGGTACCCGGAAACGCCATGCTGGATCGACGAACTATTATATAACTGAATAATAAGGTACTCGGGGTCGTATAACTACGTAACTGACGATTCTTCAAAAGGAACTCAAGGTAGAGATATAATTACCACGAATATTAAAACAATAAATTCGTCCTTAATCCGATAAATTTTGTACTTAAACCATTTTCCCTTTCAGTGTAATCCAATTATGGAACTTTCAGTGCGGGCCTGCTTTTGTATATTGTTGTACTTATAATATGAACTCGGGTTTATTATCATTTGTATTTTGTTAATTCAAAAACAGTACTAACAGTATAATGATTAATAGTCAGTGCCTATACATTATTATTCGATGTAGGTGTATTGTATATATAGGTACACGAGGCAAAAATAACATTTAAACCGTAACCCAGCATAATTATTTTGAATGCAATTACTTATAAAATTCTTAGAACAACACTGCGGAAATTCTTTTTTATTGAAAATTCAAATATTAAATTAAAAACAAACATACTGAAAGTTAGGTAAACTATTAAAGTACAAGATTTAGTATTTACTATTTTAACATGGGCATTCCGTAAGTTATAGTTATTCATTTACTTTACAAGTTTTGAATAATATCATATTGATTCAGATATATTGTTTGATGACGACCCTGCTAGTATAATAATAATAATAATAATAATATTTATTTAGCAAAAACAACAGGTGATACATTACATTATTATAATATATACTTAAAATAAAACAAAGTGCAGCACCCTTTATAAACTAAGCTTCCGTAATATACCTAATATTATACATATTGAAATACGAAAGGATATACTGACTGTACTGGCTGTAGAGTATTTATTTTTTTTTTGATCTAAGGCTTGATTATAAAATGTCGGGCTTAGATGGGGCTTGTGAGTGTATTAGTTTTAAAACTAAAAGTGTTGTTAATTACTTTATTGTTAAAAGTGGACTGCAGTGGTTTGTTGTTAAATATAAAAAATAATTTTTACCAATATTATTTGTATACCAAATGTGAGTTGGTTCATTAAACTATTCATAACAAAGTACTATTATAGTAAGATTACAGCCTATAGGCTAGGTTAGTCATATACTTGTGTAGTTATCAGTTTAGTAGGTAGATGCAACATACATTTTTTCTCACCACGCTAGAGTTCCATTTTTACTACCTACCTACTTACTAGGATCATTCTTTTAAAGTTTATGCTAGTTTTAACAATTTACTATTAAGGTATCAAATTTGAGTGACCACGCTTGGCGAATCACTTTATACAGTACAGTGTACGTCATGATCCGTTTAATAACATTAATAACGCACACTTAGAAATGTGTGTATATAATATGAATAATGTAGACATTGGTCGAAAAACGAACGAACGAACGACCGAACAGACGCGATTCGTCGCACAATTATAGTTGTCCACTGAAAACCGTGTTCAAATAGATAATGGGGAAATCGTGTATTTTTCCTACTTTTTTTTTTTATATTCCCGTCAAGCATATACTACAGACACATGATATATTGTAGTGTGGAGGGGTAATGGCCACTCGGTGGCGTACCGATGACGTCGGTCCGTCGTTATAACATTTTATTATTGCACCGACGAAATTACGTGTTCTTTGACGATCGCGAGTGAGTTGAACTGCATCGGTTGAATACAGACCCTGGGCCAGAGGATCTCCGTTACGTACGTATAATATATAATGTACAACAATATCAAAATTTCATAGCGAAAACGTCGTCTTCTTCCGAGGTTTTTCGCGGAATGCGCACGTCTAACATATATATACATACATATATACTTTGGTATATACCGACAACTACACTAGTAATGTATAATGGACGGTAGCCTTTTATTCTCTCTTTCACTCTGTCCCTCCATCACTCTCACTCTCACTCAACCTGGAAATGATACATCCAATGACTCAAAAATCGTGGGACGGCAACAAAACCCTTATAATAAGCTATTATTACGCCCCGTCGAACGCCCATTAAACGAACATAATAATAAACTCTGTGCGTACAGAAGCCAAGAGGTATATAAATATATATATTATATACTGCTGCCGTAGTGCCGCGACTGAGCCGTCCTACCTACGTGAACTTCTATGTTTTATCAGTCGCCGACGGTATAATATTATATAGCAGTCTTCTTCCTCTACCGATTTTCAGTTTCCTTTTCGTTTTATATATTTTTCAAAAGCTGCGCGTCTCTTGATATTCAATATACTAATAATAATAATACTATACTTTTGTATTATATTTGATACACATTATGCTTTCGGTCTTTGTACCACTCTGTATAGTAATATATAGATATTACACAATACGAGCGTCTTTCTCTCCCCCCCTCTCGACCCGCGCACACGTCGTGTATTGGCGAGTTTTTGTCGAGACACGCCGATATTATATATTAATATTGTAAGTGCCTGTATACGCAGAAACACATAATAAACATATATATATATGTATAATTGTGATAGGAAAAAAAACCACTGCTACAAAGGTCGTAGCGCGGGCATCACAAGAGCTCGGAATCTGTTGCCGACAAGTGTGTATATTATCATACACAGTGTGTGTGTGTGTGTGTGTGTGTGTATATATATATATGTTATATTGAGTGTATATATATATTATTTGGCCGTGGAGCTCGTATTGTCGCCGCGCGCCGTGTTTACTGGTGGCAAATGTAATAATAATAATAACATACGCCTTTTGATGTCGAAAACGCCGCGGAGGCGAATGTGCGGCAATTGAAAACGCATTGTACACGTCGTAGTCGTCATCGTTGTCGTCTTCGTCTTCGTCGCAGTTGTCGTCATGACGTGCGCGCGTGAGTCTCGCAAAAAGTCGGAGTGAAGAAAAAAAACCGATAGAAGCACTATTTTTCTTTCTTTCTCTGTGTATCCTTTGTGTGCAGCCAAACGCGAGGAGAGAATTGCTTTAGGGCGAGGTGGGAGAAATAAAAAACAATACTTTCGAATACACGTCTTGTGTCCTGCACACGTTTAAAGCGCGTGACGGATATGAAGTACTCGTTTGGTTATGTATGTGAGTAAAAACAAAAAATAACGACACGTTAACAACAAGACGCGCAAACGTAATTGATATGATATTGCGTAGAAGAGCGATTCTTGTAATAATCAAAGTCCGGAAGTAACGGTAAGACGATTTTTGGCGAGGGATGATGTGCGTTCGTAGTTTTCACGGCAGCGCCATGACCAGAGGTGTGCGCAGACCTTAGTCACGGGGTATGCTGCAACTGATAAAATGCGCGCTCCCCAAAAATATAAATTCTCTTACCACTAGCCTTAAAAATATTTATGATTATATCATTATTACTATTGTTACTGCTTTATATTAGAAAATATTAAGTTTTTAAATATTTAATTTTTTTTTAGTTATTATTTTTATAAATACGTGTTATTTGAAAAGATTTCATCTGATAGTCGATTGAGCGGTAAATATATTCTATCGTAACTACATATTTTTTATTTTTTATTCTCGTCAAAAGCGTTATTTTGGAATTTAAGTCATATGTCATCTGAAAAATCGTCTTCCCCAGCCCGCAGGGTATGCAATTGCATACTCCGTGCGCTCGCTTATGGTCGTGACTTTAAATGTACATAATATGGCTCTATGTTTGATTAATATCGTTTTTTTTTTTTACTGAATGCGAACAACTGTGTTTATATTAAGTAAACCATGTTTTTTTTGTGCTCGCACTGTAAAACATTTATGATTTTTGAAATATCATTCGCCACACTTTATAAGTTGACCTCAATTTATTGTACACTGGTAGTTGGTACCTAATAATATAGAACCTAATATACGTACGCGCGTAAAATATGAACAGGTAGCTATTTTTAGTAGCAGGTGACTTTCATAAGTATCAGGTAGCAGCAGTAACAGGTAGCCATTATCAATAGCAGGTACCTTCACAAAAAAGTTCTATGACATTTTGTATGGTCGGGTAAAAATGGACATTGTAAAACGCGGAAACTTTGTACGGTCGAGTAAAATATTACGATATATATTTTTTTAGATTGTAGAACGAGGATACTTTGTAGGTAGGCACTATAATATATAAATATTATTTACATAAAATATAATATGTATATATATACAATTAACAAGTTTGAAGTCAAGACCAATTATCCTAAAAATGATATGAAGATTAAATATAATTTGATTCCCAATCTACTTGGATGTTATTAAACTTAATAATATCAGGTTATGACTTCAAACTTGTTTATATTATAAATATATTATACTTTATGTAGATAATATGTATATAATAGTACAGTTAAGCGTAAAGTTATCATAGTATTGTATACGCAAAACGTTACCAAATCTGTTTGGAAATATTATTATTCCAAAGTACGTATTTCAAAGTAACATCATGTTACTACTTTTTATACGGTAAATATTTTTAATCAATCACGTTTGTCTATTGTAACAAAAAAAAAAGAAAGAAAAGAAATGTGTACATATAATAATTTATTTTTTGTGACGACAAAGATGAATTTCAGGATAACTATTCAAATATATATATATATATATATATGTTCATTATAAGATGATGATATTGAAATAATTTTCTCTTAGGGTCTCCGTATCGGTGTCATGGCTGAATGCACAAGGATTATGATTACCTACCTATCGGATAATCACTTCGGCACGGTCGACGATAAATCCGTATAATATTTAAAACAGATACATCGAATTTAGCCTAGCCTTGCAGTTTTGTAATATTATTTTAATAATTGTTTGTTGTATAGTAAAAGGCTACTAAATGATATTTTTTCTCCTCGAGACTTATTATTTTCATATAATCTACGTTAACGGTGAACATTGTTTATTATTTATCATTGTATATTGATTAAACATAAACTGTATTAATATACTATTATACTCGTACTAGATTGTAAATAACTTTTTCTGTTTTCAGCATTTTATTGGACGACTAATTTGTATGAAATATATTTTATCTTATGATAAACAATTATTTAAAATACAGTGAAATTCAATCTAATTGGAATTGTACTGCACAGTTGCAGACATTGTTATTTTTTTTTTAATTGGTATAAGAAATCGACATTTGGGGCTGATCTATATTGTACATCTGTAATTATTATAAGCTGTTATTTTATTTTTGATCTTACATATTTGTTGATAGTTAGTCGACAGAAAGAAAAGTTTATGTCTTCAATTCTTTTAGAATTGACACGATATTTGTTTTAATAACTACCCTGATGCCTGAGTTTAATACGAGTGATATTATTGTATAATATGATACATATTATTGCTTTATTTGCTTATGTTTATGTTACTGAAAGATATAGGTAGCTATGTATTACAATATTGAATATTGTTTTATCTCTCTTATAAATTTGTATTGTTTTATTGTTTTCTTTTTTAATTTTGAAAAAAAATTGGGATTGTCACTTTTTGTTAAGTACAATGTTATTGTTTTATCAATGCATTTGAAAAAAAAAAATATTTTCATATTTCATTGCATTTTAAATAACAAGTGATATGTTTTTCTTCTTTCGGTTATACATTTATAATATTTAAATGGATTTTAAACTATTTGTATTATCTTTTAAAAATTAAACCTACCTAATAAAAAATTGTTTTTTTAAAAGCATATTGTAATTTTCCAAATTACATACTACTTTATCTCAGCGTTTGAACTGTTGAACGAAGTTTTTCGCACTATATAACTATAGACTAAAAGCACATCATATGAATATGGCCAATTTAGTAGGTAAATTTAATAATTTGTGGCTCTTATTGGAGTTGAACGTTGATTAAGTTTGCACATAATATGGTACTTTAATATAGTACTTCGTCATAGTGGAATATTATATAATATATGCGCTACTACTATTATATTGTCGTATAGTGTTATTTGATATGATCGGAAAATATCTTTCAAAAACAAAAAAAAAATGTACGTAAAGGATATTTTTTAAGACTTGTATTGATCATTTATTTTCGGAGTTAATTGATTTTTTCAATATTTTACTTTGAACATGGTTTCTTCCATAGAATTAAATATATTTGATTCTTTAGGGAGAAAACAGTAAAATTTCCCTGTATCTTTTATTAAGAAAATCTCACATTAAACAGCATAACACGATGAGAATAATATTAAACATAACACCAGCTTTTGACAACATCGATTTTGTTTTTTTGTTGTGAAAATTAACATTTGTTGAGACTTGACATTTTAACTAAACATTTATTAGAAAATATTAAATAATTAAAAAATTATTTGGTTCTTTTTCAGCTATTTATTGACATTTGATAATTACTTTTTAGGATTTTTGTTAATAAAAACCAAAAAATTCAAAAGTTTGGAAATGTTGTAAAAGGTTGATCATAGGTTATTCTTGCTGGAAGTAAAAAAAAAATGTACATACATTTATATGACGTGAGTTTGATGTTAACATTTTGACGAAATTAGATATTCAAAGGTAAAATAACTGATTCTCCCTGAAACAATATTTGTTATTTGGTGTAATTCAATAAAATAACTTTTTTTTTCTCTGTCAAAAAGCTTGAAAATAAATTACAATGTTTCTGGTTCATAATTCTTATGGTAATTAAAAAATATTAAAAATGCATAGGCATGACTTTTTTATACGAAATTAAACTTAAAATTGCATTAAAAATTCGTCAAAAAGACCAACATTTACATTTAAGAGGATAATTTATTTATTTTTAAATTGTAATACCTAAAGCTTGATAGTGTTATACAATATTCCAAATAAGTTACTATTAAAGAAATACAAAAATTTTCAAAATATATAATATATTGGATATTATTCACATTTTTTTCAAGATGTTTAAGTTTAAATATTTTATAGAACAATTTTAGTATTCTTGTAATAATTCAAAAATTATTAATTAATTTTTATCTCTTTATACCACAAACCTATATACTTACTTATTAGCCGATTTCAATGATATAGATAGAAAGTAAAGTATTAAAAAAAATATATGCAATTTTTTTGGCCTAAAAAATCAACCTATTGTATTATTAATTGAAAAATAAAATATAAAATGTCTTTAGAAATAATTCCGAGACAGCTCAAAATTGATTACAATTTATTATGCAATGATTTTTCATTAATTACAAATTTAACACATCCATTAAAATTACCTCCTAATGACGTGGTAAACTTGAAAACTACTATACAGCAGAGTGACTTCCTTGGATTTTTCAATTTTTTTTAGAACTATTAGTTTTAGGAATGTTTTTTAATTATAAGTTTTTTGTGAGTGTTTAATTCGGGTTTTCTGTGAATTAATGATATTGAAATATTTACGATCAATAATGCCATTCACATTTATCAATGCTTTGAAATACGTACATTTTTAGAGGTTACTTTTGTACATACTCTTTTCATATTATTAATATAAATTATATTTGAATTCTTTTAATAAGTCGAGTAAGAATCTTTTCTTGTATTTTGATTTAATTTTTGGTTTTAAACAGCTGCTCATATTGATAATAATATGATAATGTTTCATATGAAAATTGTATAATAATAATATGTATTCTAGATACTGGAAAAGCGTATCTACCATAGACGGTAGCGTGTTACTATATTGCCTATGCAAGTCGCCGTGTTACAATAATTTCATTATTGAAATGCATTGAAAATAAAAAAATCATATTCATGAGTATCTGATATTATGTCATAAAAACCAACCAGATTTTTACATCCCAAATCCAGGTATATTCTATTTCCTCGAACAAGTCAATGTCAGACCATTTACGTTTTCTACTTGGTATACCGGTTCAATATTATGTTATTTTTTGTAGGAAACAATATCCACTTCGTACCGGCGGGGGGACATCGATCATAAACTCATTATTTGGTACAAGTTTTCACGGTGAAGTAGATGCAGAATTTTTTTGCTGGAATCTTATAAAACAAATTGACAATACATAAGCAGTACATGAACCATTTACAATCCACAGTTACATCACCTACCAACGGCTCGTGGTCAATGCACTTATAAAATATATAAATGAAACTGATCTCTGTTTAAAGTAATTTAATATAATCTGAAATTACGTAAATAATATAATATTGTACAGTTTTGGAAGCCTCGTTATTGATGTCAAAATCGTGCAAATTAAAATAATTAAATAAATACACAAACAAACCCTCAAGCCTCTTCGGTTTTTTGTGCGTTATTAATTTATTATGATAAAGAGTTATATTTACATTTATCGCCACAAAAAAAAAATATGAAAATAAACAAACCAATGGAACTTTTCCAGACTTCCTAGGTACAGCAATTCAAGTTGAATTGTTCAACAATTCTATATTTCCGATTTCCAATTTCGTGGTTGTGTTCAGTTACTAAAATGGTCGGTAAAATCATAGGTGCAACTAGGAGGGTGCTTTGGGTGCTTCAGCACCCCCAGCTTTTTATTTAGCACCCCCACACCAAAACCACCAAAAATTTAAAAATCATGAAAAAAATGTTGTTTTTTTTTGTATTTGACATTTATTAGGACAAACACAAATTGGTTGCGTGATGATTATAGTTATATCATATATTAGGTATGTATGTAATTATAATGATATATTATTAAATTTTTATTTAAGGATGTTACCTATCTGTATCAACTTGGATTTGTTAAAAGCCGAAATGCTTATTTGTAAGAAGGCCACATTTCCAAATGTATTTAAATTGTTACAAGTGGCTTTTACAATTCCGGTGAGTTCTGCTACGTGTGAGAGAAGCTTCTCGTCAATGCGTCGTTTAAAAAACTAGCTAAGAGCAAGTATGGAACAACAGCGGTTCACAAATTTATCAATTTTAAAAGAGACATTGTTAACAAAATTAGTTCTTCAGAAATACTAGAAAAGTATTCTACTAAGAATAGAAAATTATTATTAGTATAAAATAATATTATTGTGTATAATAAATATGTATATATTGCATTTAAACTTTATTATTATTTTTATCACTTAAACAAATTATATACTATAACTGATGTATTTATAAGGTATATTATAGCTTTTATACTTAAATATTAGTGTGCTAAGGTTGTATAGTATGGATTGGAATGATTATAATAATTATAAAATTGTTGTATAGTAGGTGTTTGGGGGTGTGGGGGCTTGCCCCCGCGGGCCTGTGTCCTCTGCATAATTTTAGCACCCCCAGTGTTTGGCCTCTAGTTGCGCCTATGGGTAAAATGCGGAAAATGTTTACCCAACCACGTAAATAGAACAATTTAACTAAGTGATTTCTATAACGAAGATTTTAAAAACATTTGCGAAAATGAAAAATTATTGTCGGGAAACAGCAAAAATTACTTAACGGGGTACTTCGAGAATGGTGATTTGGGGTGAAAAGCATTCCACCCAAAAAATGTACTCCAGTGACTTATTGCAGAATTGTTTATTTAATAGTTATGATAATGTTATTATACACTTTGTCGGCGAAAATGTCGGGATACTATACATTTCGGGGTTTGATTAATCGTTACACCGTATCGCGGTATCTGCAGCAAAACGAAAATAAGTCGCATATTTTACACGAAGTAGCGTTCCCACGCTTGCCACATGCAAATTTAACTACAACATCGAAATTTGAATAACACATGGGTCCCAGCTGCACGTCAACACGGAGATCCAATCCGAATCCGCTGCAGTCGTGGTGTGTTTAATCAATATAATATACCGTTCAATCGCTCAGTTTGCCGAGTGTGGTCGTCGTCTTACGGCATTTCCGTTTGTCGACTAAGCAATGGTATATTATTATGATATATATTATATATATTCCAGGTAAAACGCCGCCGTCGGTAGGCGCGTACGTTAGGTATATTATAATATACACTCTTGCGTTGATCATCATAATATAATATTATGTTAAACGCATCTGAATATTCACGGTTCTGAGAGCGCTGATCTAATATTAAAAGGGTGTTACGTGCTCTATACGTTTTGAATAAAACTGATTCCCCGATTATATCGACAAAGTATGTATTATATTATACCGAATAGTTTTTTATTTTATTGTTTGGGTTCCAAACTTTGGAAGAACATCCGTCGTGCACTCTCACTGGTGGGTATATGACCGCTCACCGCTTCCATTAAACTGGAGAAGACGATTTTTATTTAATCATGTTATTGCAGTCTATGTAGTATTATGACTGGCTGGAAAAACAATGCGATAACCGTTTTGAGTAACCTAAACTATTCTCGGTGAACAAATTATATTACGGAAGTGAATACTTTAACTAAACGGTCCAACGTTGTCTCAAGACATCATTATTTTTGGATTTAGAACAGTAAAATAACTACACACAGGGGGGGGACAAGATACTGAAAACTAAATACTTGTATTTGGAGTATCACTAAATTAAAATTTCACTACCTTTACTAAATACAAGGTACATTGTACTTGTAAGCATGATTACAAGTCTTTTTTTAGAATACAAGTAGCTTTAAAAGCATTTTATTTAAGCAATCAAAATAAAAATCGATTCTTCGTCTAAATTTAATCATTCTATAATTATTATTTCAATAACATGGCCGTATTTAGATTCTCACACCCCGGGCCACTTTTGAAACTCCGCTACTATAATAGGGGGTTCGACATATTTTACTTTACTCAATCCAGGACAAAACCTTTTTTGTGTATTTTTATACTACAGATGTTTATTAAAAGACCATATGTTAGCATAATAATTAATAATTATCAAAGGTTTAATTATTTAATTTAACTCTGGAAAAATTTACCGACCAGAAACTTTTTATTGGATGCTATTTTCAAACCAGGTGATGTAGTCCCAGCTTAACCCTAGGTTAGTGGCCACTGTCCAGTGTGAAACAAAACAAAAAATCATAAAAGTATAAATCCTTGAGTTTTATATAAATTGTATCTATATATTTAGGACAGGTTAAGGACAGGTAGAATAAAAAAACAACGATGTTTGAGAATACGGGTTTTTAAGGTGGTTAGTAAGGGATATAGTAGAGAAATACATAAAAACACGGTTTGTACAGTAGGGCCGATGAGCCGTTCGAATGTGATCCTTCTAAATCTAAAAGGAAGAAGCCGCGAAGACCTCTGCTACTACGGTACACATGTTAAACAGTGTAATAAATTAGTATTTGTATAATATGTGATATGATATAAGATGGACTTATGTCTAATCATATATTATATACAGAATAGATATAGTGTTCGTGTGTTTACGCGTCTTGGTGTCATTGAAAGTTGATTAGTGGCTGTTTTGATCAGTCTAAATGGTGTATATAAAATTATTCTACTACTTTTTTATATTTTGTGTCTAATGCGTATAATACAAAAACGTTATTTGAATGAATTTTAATTCACTCACTTTTGCTCGTAGTAGGTATTGTTCAATATTAAAATTATATTGTATTCGTGGATGGGATGGGATCGACAGTGAAAAATAAAGCAACAAGTAATGTTTTATGAAAGATAAAAAATAGTAAGGCCATACCCGATATTTGAATGATCCAATGTATACATATAATATGTGTGTGATCGTACGGCGGAAAGTATACTCGTTTGAGTGGTAAAAATATATTTTAGTGCACACAGGACAACGAGTCTTGAGATTTTACTTAGAGAAATTAGTGGTGTGTAGATTTTGTATGGTCCTTATAAATGATATGAAAATAGTATCTCTTTGATTATTGACGAGTATCGATCTTCGGGAACGTTTAGTCCATAATATGATGCGTTCGTATGGTATTGTGTGTGTATTTTGAATCGTAAAATGTTTGTGGTTTCCCGTAAAACTCTGATGCTTTCTGTAGAACGTTTGATCGTAAGGGGTGTGAAATATTTATGTGTTACATATATTAGATGTGAACAAATCTATATCCCATATGGTCATATTGGACTTCGATACTTTGTCTGTTTATTAATAATAATTATCAAAATATTTTATATTCTATAAATGTATGTAATATATTGTACTACAGATATTTATATGGGTTCGCATACTTTTTATTGCTTGGTTATATATATAATAATAATAATATAATGGTAACATTAGTACATGCATGTTTACTTTCATACCACTTATAATGATAATGAAGAATATACCGTCGTACTGTTTTATTTTTAAATTTCCACTAAAAAAATTGACAGTACAATCATACTAGAAAAGATGTACATTACGTTATACTATATTAACATTTAAAACAAAAACCAAATCATAGAAAATTACCACTCTCTATATTCCACGTGAGGGGATTCAAAATAAATCTTTTACATAAAAAAGTTTTTTTAAAAATGTTATTCAGTGTTTTATGTTTGCCATAGCAATAAAAATAATTAATTATTAAAAAATAATAACAGTGTTTTTTTAAAAAAAAAAAAAAAGCTTAAAGCCTCGATAACTGGACTATTGGTTTGTTTAATACTTAAATTAATATATTTTGTAAATAATAAAATTTTTTGAAACGTAAAGCGTAGCGACGTTAAAACAACCAAAGTCCAGTCCAAAGTATCTTTTTATTGCATAATCAAGTATTGCCTGTTAATATTATTTGATTATAACTTTGAAATACTTTGAAATACTCAATAGTAACACACAGGTAGATTAAAAAAGTACCACGGTTCAAGATACAATATTAGTGTATCGGCCTCACGACACTCATGCAATAATAATATTATATTGTATCTTGGACACTGCACATCTCTGGCTATATACATCACGACAACACCAAATGATATGCACAGAACAATATTGTATATTAATTTGCGTTTTAAAAATTCGACATTGTTACACCGGCCACAGTCACCCAAAAAAAAAATTCAAATCGTCATCCAAAAATTCTGTTTGCTCACTGTTGTTCTGTTTATTCGCCGTTACAGTACAATGACAACAACAAGCCAAGCGCTATGACACTTGAATATTACTCGCGTTAATGCGGTTTAATTTACTACCGTGAACCGCGTATGTGGTAGAGTTTCAAGAAACCCGTTTGGTGTACGATTACGCGGACCGTTCGATTTAAACAAGATTATTATTATTATTATTATTATTATTGTCATATTATATAGGACTGCGAGCGAAAAAACCATCATCTGAAGATTATTTTTTAAATGAAACGTTTGTTTAGTGTATTAATAACAGTATTGTTGTGATTTTTTTTTTGTTACCATTATTATATTACCAAGCGTGCGGCATACCAATAAAAACCCTCGGTGTGTTGATGGTGAGGTGGGTACAGAGGGAGAGGGGGTGATGTGTGACTAGGGGAGGGATGGTTGGAGTTTAGTAGCCAAGCAAACGTTTGCCCGGCAACAATACCAATATAATATCTATCAAATCCTTTTCATGCGCCCTCTTGGCGGCGCACATAAACAGCAGAAACGAGCGTAATCGCCGTCCGACGATCCGATCGGATTAATAATAATATTATAGTAATTTAATACGAGTCGTTTCGAACCGCGTTTATCGGCGTGTGTATTTTTTTCGCGTATTCGAACACGAGCCGAGTGTACCATAAATACGATAATAACAATAAAATATATTCTTCGGGCCGTTATATTATATAATATTATTAAGGTCGCGCGTGCATTCTGATTCGTGGGCTCCTACGTTCGGATCGACATATTATTTAGATCGGTCTCGGCGGCGGCGGCGGCGGCCCTGGCGGAGTAGGCGAAGATGACGAACAGTAAAAGCTGCAGTGTGTAAGCAGACTTAAACGGCGGCTTGTTTTTATTGAACGAGCTTGGCCGGAGACCTCGAAATAAAGGCCGGATCAGGTTTTTCTCGAATCGACGCGTCCGTCAAACGTGGGTGGTGGCAACTTTACTCAGAAGAATATTTTGATTTCGAAGACCGGCAAACGAGTGTGACGACTGACGACAGCGAAATAATATATTTTGAGTTCTGACGATCTGCTCTGCATGTTTAAAATATAACGAGTTTAGAACGATGATAACGAATTTTAACCACTCTCGACCAATGGTATTCGGTGCACTATTGTTCGCGAAACAACATTATAAAGAAAAACGTCTCGATATCTTGTCCTATTGTATGTTCGATTCAGGAAAACGTCTATACATCTGTATTTATGCACCGTTTAAGAACTTTTTCGCTGAAAATAGCTTATTATTTCCCGATAAGTTAAACCGACGATTTAAATAAATACCTAATAGTTAGGTACCTATTTAATATGCCGAGAGGTAGTAGATATTCTCCAATTAATTTTATCATGTTGGCTATTTTATATTATTTTAAGCAACTATACCTTAGCGCACAAAGTAGTTTCGACCATCCCATCCAAAAGGAAAAACTTTTGGCTACATGCAACTATAATCCTTTCCAGTATATTTTTTATCTTTCCGAACTAATGAAATAGTTTCACCGTTGTTTTATTGATAGAAATTCGATTTTTTATTTAATTTTTCCTAGACAACGAAACCTTTATCTTTACAAAAATTGTGTCTCTAAAAATAATAATTTGAATTACATAATATACAAATATGAAATATGAAATCAACTCAAAAAAATGTCGAGAAAAATATTGGCTATATTTTGAATTTCTAAAATAATTATATTAATTTAAAATGTAAAATGTAAAATGTTTAATAGATTAAATTAAATCTATGTCGTTTTTTACATTTCTTCGTTCTGAATGAGTGAAAAATGAACTTTTAAGTAGAACATTTATCTTTATTTAAAAAGTGATCACGTATTTATTTTAAAACTAAAGTGGAGCTACACCATTCTGATGCATTGTCGACCAATAAATTAAACATTTTATCCCCCCCCCCCCACCACCGAGAAACTCAATCAGTTTTGCAAAAACTAAAAGCTATTTGTTTGGAGGTTTTTATAATTGTTTAACTACCGATATTTGTCCACTACTCGGACATTTGTTTATCTCTATATTGCTGATGTGGTTTTAGTTTTTGCTACGCATTCAGTTAAAAAGTTGAGTACCTATCGATTCAGATTTAAACGCACTCGTAGCTATTATATCGCTTAAAATAATTCTTTACAACGTTATGCTAAAATTTACATTTTTGAGACCACAAAACTGATGGTCTTATTAAGTGTATAACTTTAAAATGATCTTTAAATATACTTATTAATATTATTCAAGTTATAATTTATAACTAATTAATTGTGTATTTAGAATTGTATTCATACTCAATACATAACGTACGCGTAATTTAATGTACACGATGGTTTATCTTAGTATAATATATTTATATAATATAGTATGTACATTATGCATATATATTGTTATATATTTAAATTTTAAATCATAACCATATGACTTTGGACAACATTTTGATACAAATTAATTTTAAACATACCGATTATAATTTAAATTGTTCATTAAATCATAATTTATTATTTGAAAAATAAAATAACGTGATATTTGATAATTCCGGAAGTTTAACAACTGAATTCTCAAACAACTTAACAACTTAAAATTATTATTGTACTAAGTAGAATAAAACCATGTTTATGTTTTAATATTGTCTGCGTTGAAGTGTTTTGCATATACATTGTACACTATTTATTATTATATATATATAGCACATACATTTTAATTTAGTTTTGGAATCTAGATCAATTACGTACACTTTTTGTAACGGTTGAACATGTTTAACGTTTGATAAATTATTTGAAAAAATACGAATTATAATGAAATTAAAGAAACTTGGACATTTGGCACCGGTTGTATTGTTTTTGAACCAAAATAAATTATTTCCAAACCACCCATTGTAGTATGGATTTAATGTAAATTAATACAATGCGTCCAACGAATTGTGTATATGGACAATAGCTCCAATGAGACCCGTCGAGCGAGTCCTTGGAATATTGGTAAAGCAAGAAAAACTGCAAGTGCTCCACCCCTATCCTTGGTCATATAACTTAACTTTCATTCATAAAACATTCGGACATTTTCCAATTATTATATTAATGTATATTTATTAATTAAAACGGACAAACGAAGTAATTATAAATTCAATTTGATTAAAATTATTTTGCGTGTTCAGCAGGTGAGACTCGCCAATGCTGTTTGAGATAGGCATATATATTAATTTATAGTTATCGAAATCGAATAATTTTCAACATCCACTTTTAGATCCATTTCGAGAGAAAAAAAAATTAAATTAAGTTTTTACACGCTCGTAATCAAATGTAATTTACCGTTTTTTTTTTTTACTATAGATTATTTATTATTTTATTTTGATATCAACAATTTTTAGTTGTCGTTAAAAAAAGAATAAAAACCCAATCGAGTATAATTGCTAACCAGAAGCGTTAATAAAATGATTGACATATTTTTATCTCTTTAAATAATGTTTGAAGTAAAATTTAACATAATATATTGTGCTTTTAAAATCTAATATATTATAAAGCTAAATATTGGTTTTATCACTGTTGAATTATTATATTATTATACTTAATTATTATACATGTTGTTTGGAAATAAGATTTCATCGCCATTGCGATCGTTTTAGTTATAGCGCATAATTTATACGCATTCAAAATTCAAATTATCGTCCTTGTTTCGCGTGGGGTTTAAAAATTGTTTTAGTTTTTTTTTCGGAAGTTGTTTAATTTGTGCCATTTCCTTTTTACCGAAAACACGATGTTAATTCCGTGTTGAGTAATGGGAGGATCTCAGTACTATAATATATTATACAATGGACGACAATTGTCGCAGTTTCTCTATATTTTATTAGTTTCTCTAAATGTTTTAATGTCGTAAGTATTTGTGTACAAAAATTGTAAGCAAAATTTGTTTACAATGTAAAAAGTAATTTTAATGATTAAACGCTCAAGCACAACCGTTTGTTATTAAGTTTCGGTTTAATTATTCCTGAGGGTCATTTTAATTTCACCAAAATCATTAGACCACATTTATAGTTACCGATAACGATAACGAAACATTTAGGTACTACACGCTGGATTGGCTAGAAGTAAGTTACGCGTAGGTACATTATATATTATTAGTTTAATAAATCATCGTGTAAAATATTGACTTACCGAAGTAACGGTAATCTAAACTAAAAACACTGTTGTAATACGGTAATACTTTATGCATTAGCATTTTTTATATTTTTTTTTATAACACTGCAGCGTCTCCGGTTGGCTCAAAGTTTACGGGGTACTTGTTCTCGAATTAATGTAAATTATTCTGGCAAATTCCCAAAATATAGGGTATGTAACACTATAACTTATTATGAGGTGGCTTCGCTAACTACAACCCCGCCGATTCCTATAGTGGAATGAAATTAGTTTTACGGTGATGTGATTTCTTTTCAAACTGAAACTTTTCCCTTTACTCTCCGACGTACGTAATAAAGCCTTGTCAAAGTTTTATGCTCGAGCATGTGAACAAAACCAATGTGGTAAATCACATATTAGGTACATACATACTAATTTATATTAGAATAGGGAAATTCACGATACGTTTAATTCAATTTTTCTCAAACAATATGGGTCCCATAAAGACGGTTCTAAATAATTTTACTCGGCAGCTTGTCTTTATCAACTGGAGCGTGAGGTTGTTTAAAATTTCAATTATACATCTCAATTTCAATATAAATACGAACGACACTTGGAATAATTAATTAGTGGAATTTCTCAATTAAAATGAACCGTTTTTCACATAACTTATGAACACTGCAACTAAATACTTGTAAACACAAAAACAATAATATTATGCCACACATTAAATTATTTTTATCATTTATTGTTTTATTGATGATCAACCATGCGATGAAACAGTTCTATAAACAGTATAAGCTCATCTGCTAGTACTCTTTCGTGAATAAATGATGAATTCCCCCCCCCCCAACTAATGCTATTTTAATCTCTTATACATATAGGAGAAAAATAGCGTTTATGTAATATAAATATTAAATGTAAAAACAAAACAAAAGGAATCTATAGGTACTTCAGTTTTCTAAAAAATATAGGTACTTATTTACCTTTAGTTTTTAGTTTTTTTTATGTCGCATAGTGTAGTTTTTTTTTAAAGCATTGGTATTTAAATTACTAGAAAGTCCTTGTAAAATAAAACAATTTGAACTAAACTTTTAATTTATAAACTTTATTGTTATCATATATCTATAGGAGCGGTAACTTCAAATTGTGATGGTTATTTAAAAGACTAAGGGCGAGAAGTAATTAAATTCAGGAATTCCAACTGTTGTAATAAATTAGTTGTTATCGTTTAAAATATATTGCACGTTGTAAGATTACACTTGAAAAATGTTAGTTTTATTATTGGTTAGGTAACAAAATAAAATAATGATAAAAATGAATCATTCAGATTTTCATAATTTTTATACTAGGTACCTAGTAATTTGCTTGATGCGATTTATTGTTAAAGTGACAGTTAATAATTTTTCAGTGTTTATATTGTTTGAAACATACCTATTTATATATGTATTTGAATAAAAACAACAATTTGTTTAAAATTTTTATTTAAAATTAAATTAATTTTATAATAATACAATATAATTAAATTTGATAAAAATAAATGCAAGCAAAGCTAAGACATAGTCTGTGAAAATAAATTATCTATTATGTTATGTATTATTATGGTAATAAACGTATTATAGAGATTGTTTTTTTAGTGTTTAGAATTATTAACAAAACAATATAAACATTCTACCAGCTTATATATTGTGATCCTAAGAGAAGAAAAATTAAATACCTTCTATACAGAATATACCTCCTATTAAGTACATAAAAAAATTTCATTTTTCTAAAACATATGTTTTCTTAGTCAAAATGTATGTCTTTACATTTTTTAATTAAAATTATAATTACTTGTAACACTAAATTTGTGAAAAACATTTTAATATATTTTATTATATAGTTTTTGTTTTTAAATTGTTTTAAGAGTTACTCTTACTTTGAGTTACATATTTGGTAACAGGATATTTTTTTTAAAAATGTTTATGAGATAGAATATTTTGAACATTAAAACTGGTTAAACTAATTACTAAACTATTACGTTTGATTAAATTAATTTTTGACGAAAGTAGGAACAAAGGTGAAGCCATCTTCAGAAACTATACATCGAATTTTGTATGCACTTATACACTCGTCTAAATTTTAATCAAGTCAATATTTGATATGGACTACTATAAATTACTTTAACTAAAGATAGTAATTAAATAGATAGTAAAATGATGTTCAGTTGCTAATAATTCAAAAGGAGTGTATTAGTATGTGTATACAGAAATTATGTTTTTAATATTAAAAAAATTCTATTATAACGAATTTTTAGGGGAAAAAAACACTTGTTGTGACTCGGGCAGTAAAAAACTTGATATGCTCCACGCAGTAATATTTTATAAAATAAAAATCTCACAAGTTTAACCGTGGAGCTTAAGTTGTGCACACGTATTAACAAAGTTTTTAATATTTGAAGATAAATACTGAGTTTCACACATTAAATGCAAGGTTGATCATTATTTTTAAATTGAAATACACGTATATCCAAGACTTCATTGACCCACCCCATCATTCACATTATATAAAATTCTTTAATATCGACGTTCGCGTTTGAAGTCCAGGAAGTAACCCAGTCACAATACTTTTCTGAAATTACTTATGTAATTGTTATTGTCATTATAGTAATGATGTTCATATTTATTGTTTATTTTAAATATTATTTAAATGTCAATGAAAATCAATAGCTTAGTATAAACTCTACGTTTAAGTTTAAATGAAAATAGTAAAATATAAAATAATAGACAATATGCAATACTTACATTTTAATTTTATTTTGAATAAACAAGGAGCGAAGAGTTAAATAAAATATTAGTTTTTGTTATAAAAATTAATGAGTAGGAAAGAATAAGTATAGTGTAACTCTAGTTCTTGGGAAAGCATAAATATAGACCGTGATAATAAATAGTAGATACTACATTTCTGTTATCGGAATGAAGAATTTTGTAATTTCCAACAATCTATTTTGGAAAAAAAAATGGTAAAACCTATTGCGTTTCATTAAAAAATATTATCAATTTTTATATTTTATCAAATTTCAAAATAATAGTTGATTATTTGATTTCAAAATATTTTAATACCGTAGAAGAACCCTTGGAGCGGTATCTTATTATATCGTGTTTGAATGTACATTATATGTTCTAATGACCATCTACATATGTTTATTATTACTAATATTACTTTTACTGTAGTCCTACCATGTGGAAATAATGAAATATGGTTTCTAGACTGTAAGAAATTGTATTTTGATGTTTCTTAGAGTAGTATTATGCACAGAGTATTTTCTTAGTGTTATGTATAGCGAAAACTATGGAGACGTAAAGAAATTTTTTCCCGGCAGTCCAAATAAAACCTATAATAGCTTTAGAATAAACTAAAAGAAAAAACTTTATTATAAATAGTGGGTATAGGTATATAGATGTACAAGAATCATTTTTTCAAAAGATAAAAATCGCATCTGAAGTAATTTTTGAAATTGCGAAGTTCTGTGGTATGTTCATAGTAAAATGTGATGAAAGCTTTTTCACTGTTGTTTTATTCTGTTTCAATACTTATACTGCGACGAATATTTCAGTCCAAACTAACCAGTATAATGCTTTGTGTGTACCTCGGTATAATTAAAATTAAGAGCTTTTAAACTAATAATAAAGACATTGATGAAATAACCAACATGCTCGAAGGAATAATATAATATAATATATTGTATTCATAGTAATAATTAGTCTCATAGTATTATCACATGTTGAAATTAGATAGTTTTTGATTAAATTTTGTTGTTTGGTCCTCTATCCGGTTAGATAACTGCAATAAGTATCTTAAAATACGAATTGGTATTTAATTAAAAATATAATCATGTACCTATAGGTATATCATATGTGATATATAAAATAAGTAATAACGTACATAATAAATTATATTAGCATAAAAATTAAAATATATTAATAAATACGTTTTTGGAAAAAAAAAACTTTAGGAGTGAATAATAATTGTATAATACGTATGGACGCTAGTAAAGTTATGTGGAGTGGAAGTTATAGGAAATGTATGGTTTTACGATTATGTTTGTTTTTTTTGGCGGACAGAGATTACTAACAATAAATGTAAAAATTGTCTTATCTAACATTTTAAATTTAATTTCTTAATAACCTTGATATCTATATTGTTAGTTATATACTTTTTGAAAAAGCGGCTTGCGATAATAAATTAATGTTATTTTAGGTTAAAGTGCGCGTTGTATCGACAAATTAAAATGTATGGCATTGACTCACAGCCTTTAAAGAACAAGAAAAATAACGTGTGACTGACGAAAAATAAAAATTTGTGAATTAAACAAAAATCTTACTGTTAATTATCCGTAATGACTGTAGTAATAATATAAGATATTGTACTGTGGGACTTTGAGTATTATTGTAGACTTGCATTACGATAATAATGTATTTTAAATTTATAACGGATTTAAGATAGCAATATTGTTTAGCGAATCATAAACGATTCATTAGGTACGTTACTATATTATAATAAACACATCGCTCGAAAGTATTATACAGGATAACTACTTAAAAATGTACAATAACGAGGTATTAATAATTAGACAATATCTACGCCAAATCATATAATTATCGTTCAATTTTAAAATTGCAATACTCTAGCTTTACTCGCAGCGACGATTTTTTATTTCGAACAGGAACGCGTTTGTGTGTTTTTGTGATCTGTTTTATTGACTTCGGTGAAAATATGATGTCGACTACCTGCACTCACAGTGAATCGGGGTTTTTAATCGATTGAAATAATATACGCATCATAATATTATACGCGTCATACCAATCCATAGCCCTATAAAAACGGTGTGTATTTATAGTAATATATTATGTTTAAATAGTTTATAACGCAAACATGGTTCTGTAAATCGTGTACAATATTCTTTTCGATGTCACGCTGTGGGTTGGTAACTGTGTATATATATACAATATATATATATGTGTGTGTGTATAATGTTTATATATATATGATATACCTATATATTTTATAAACCAAAGTCGTATCCGCACGTGAAAATAAAAGCTCATCTCTCGGAGACGGGTTTTCGCACATTCGGGTAATTTCATTTCTGATTTATTAGACACCAATAAGGCTGCTGAAAATCGCACGATTTGAAATTTATACACGTAGGTACCTCCATACAAATTCTTATATTTATATATATATATTAAACATTTCTGCACTGATACCGTGGCAGATGAACTCCTATGAGGTTTTTGACTTTTAGTTTTGAATATAGTATGGTTTATCGTAACATAATAATAATTATACGTCTATACATTATAATATATTTTATGTGAATAATACAATAATAATAATAATAATAATAATAATAATAATGATAATACTAGTGTCGCGAGGAAATGAAAATACGTGAGCTCTAAAACAATATTAAAATTGTTCGGGTTTGATAAAAAAAAAAAACTTGTCTATAGTCATTTAAAAGCAAAATACACAGTGTAATACTGGTGGCGCCGGTGTTATCCTTTGGTGTTATAGATTTATACATGTACCTACATATTATTGTATACACATCTATATTCTATATAGTCACTATATAAATATATAATATACAGTCAGTAGTCATACATATAGACAAAATACGAGAAGTTGTACGATTTCCATTGTTTTTCTACCATAATACGTCATCGCGGTGGCAGTATCACGACCTGTATAATATCTAATATAGGAAATCGCGTGTGAACTACGCTTTATAATAATAAATAAAATAATAGCAGATAATTAAAGCAGGATTTTAATGCAGAGTGTATTATTTTTTGGGTCCTCTAAGACAGCACATCTCAAGTGCATAATTTGTTTCGCGTAACAGCAATACTTCAAAGGTGTAACTTTTATTTTACATTTTTTTTTTGCATTCTTCGATGTTTTAGAATTTGTAGGTCATTTTACTAATTTTTAGTGCGCTATAAAAAATAAAATTGTTCAAGCTTTTAGTATAAATTAGGAAAATTAAAATACTATGTCAAGAAATATTGTTTTTATAGTATTTTAAGTTTTAACAAACTTGAGGTAATCCAATGTCAAACGTTCTACATAATAGGAATGCGAAAAATATAACGTTATCACCTATCTCCAGCGACTATCGGATGTGGTGTCTTATGGGACTCGAACGAATCTAATTGGTCAGTTTGAGGTACATCGCCGTCGCATATATTTCCAATGTAAGTAGTACCTAATGTTTATATTATGTGCATGCCTAAGTTTGATATTTTATTTTCATATTATTGCTTGTTCAGTTGTGATAAACACTTGTTAAAAATGCCGAAAATTAAACCATCGTTTTCCTATTGCTTGCGTAATTGCGCGCCTATAAAAAATAATGTTGCTAAAATAATGTTGGGCATTATTGAGTCAAAAAGTCATTTTCGATTATTTCTTAGACTATTTTTTTGATAGTTCTTCGGACATTCGAATCCGAAACCTAGTAATAGCTGATTTTTTTTATTGATTTTTTAGAATATTACGGTGGTTTTCGACCGAAAATTATTCGGAAATAAAAAAATCATAGGTAATCGGATGTGACATTATTCCATGCGAGTTTCGCGGTACTCCGCGCCGTGTCGTATGGGCAGAGTTTAAAAATACGCCGGCGATGATGCCCGACGTGTCGTAATCCCCGTCCAAATGTCTCGGCCATTAACTACAGTCTCTCACGAAAGGGGAAAAAAATAATAATGATAATAATAATAACAACAAGACTGTGCGCGACACACATACACACACACACACACACACACACACACACACACACACACACACACACATAGGTGCGTATATAGTTAATAAACGGAGATCGTTTATTTTGACATTCCCTCGGCAGATATTTTCGTCACAGCAGCACCCTCTATTTATTACTCGCTCGCCGTTCCGGTCGGTCTCTGTCCTCTGTCCTCTCTCTCTCCTTTTTTTTCTCCCATCTCCTTATTCTTTTTATCTCATTTTTTCCCTCCGGTTATTATTGTTATCCCAGACAATCGTCTGTACACGTGTGTCTGTGTGCGCGTGTGTGTTTTGTGTTTCGGTGTATAGGCACGTTTTTATTAATCCGCATATACCGCCGCCGCCGCCGTTGTCGTCGCCCGCAGCCGTATACACGCACACACACACAGCATCCGAGCCCAGCTTCGCGAATTAACGACGACGACGACTCTGGTATAGGTTTTTGTTTTACCGCTCCGGTCGCATTTACAACTACATATTATATTATTCTCTATACTATTATACAACAACTATATTATGATAATATATATAGTGCTGTGTGTAGTAGTAGAACGCGTATAGACACAGGCGGACGACGGTCCATTTATTTACAATATATATAATAATATTATACATAAACGCGTCTCCTCAGTCTCCTGGCCTCCGCCGCCGCCGTCCGGTCGATTTTCAGAACCAATTTGTTGTTTTTGGTCGGACTCGGGGGCTGTTTCGCCAACTCTTATTGTTCGTTCTCCTCGACGGCGGCGGCGGCAGCGGTGGATACGACGGACCGAATCCGAAATAACTCTCTTCTTTTATGCGCGCACGCATAGTATATTAATATATTATACACTACGCGCTTCGGCTTTTAAAATTATTATAATTTCCTCGAAACTATTGTTTTTCGACGCGATCTCTCGCCCTCCTTCCCTCCCAGACACGCACACATACCTAATTATTAGTCAAAACGGGGTTCTCGTTGATGATAATATTATTATTATTATCATGTTTTGTTTGTAATATTATAATATACCCAATTTCAGCGCATATTACAATATAATATTGTAAATGGTTCGAATAGATATGAAAACGTAAAATTTACATAAGATATTAGCCGCGACGTCTGGAATATAGTTACCCCAGCAATGTGTTTCCTATTTATTTATTCGAATGGCCTCCATCGTTTTAAACACGCGCAGTACCTAACCTACACAGGAAATCAAATAGTTATTAGAGATATTATAATTTGAATCTTCAGTAAGTCTTCGTTCCCGAGTACCTACATTATAATACCATTTATTATGGTCATTTTGATATTGCTACATAAATTATTAAATGGGAACTACGAAAAAGAAAAGTCTTGTGATTTTTTATTGAATGTATTTGATAAAGAAAATTTTTATAAGAAACTTTGAAATATGAATAACCATTGAAAAGTAAGTATATGCATAAGTTAGAAGTTTTCAGTAGATTTAAAAAATATATTCGCAAAGTGAATAAATTAAATGGTAATAAAGTGCGAATATACTGATTTTGACGTATTTGACATTTGTATCAGAACTACGCATAAAATACTAATTTAAATCAAAAGTAATTTTATCATAAATAATTCAATCTACTATAAAGTTAACATTTTTATGAAAATTTAACCATTGGGAATGTTTCGTCCAAAAGACAGCATAAATTCGATCATAATCGATTATAAGAGGACAGAGCTTTAAAATAGTTTTGTTAAGATAAGTTATACAAACCAAACAAGTAACAACTTCAAAAAAAAAACGTGATAAATTTATTAAACATATTTAATAATTACACATATTATATATAATACATTACAAGTTGTAATAGTTACAATCTTACATTGTTACAAATAAATTAATTGCTACATAAATAAATGTGTTCGAGTTTTTAATTTAATTCAACATATGCGTCACACTATCCTGCGGTGTATTTTTTTTAAAAAAAAAACCTTGTTATAATTATGCACATTTAGTTTGTTTATATAAGACGTCGTTTGAATAAAAAGAAAATACATAATATCAAATTAATTTTGTCTGAAATAGTGAACAATTATTTTGATTTTTAGCGTGAAATACCAAGACTTTTGTCGTTACCCAGCATTATATAATATTGTTTGATACTATATTTTTGTATTCTAGTCCATTCGAATGCTTTGAAAGATCATATACGATTTAATAAGTATATACTTGCGTTTGGATTGTTATGCCGCGAAATTAATTAAATCATTAATATTATGAAAACCACCTATTATTGAACGGAGTTACTTGAACTGCTTTACAAAAGAACCTCGTGCACGTGACGCAGGTTTTCAATTAAACGACTATATTAACTTAACTCCGTGAGGCTTTAAACCACACGGGACAAACTCATCGTCATAAATCTTATCGAATATCGTGCAGTTAGCAGTGACGTTAAAATTATATTTTGCTTGTTTATTTCATCATAGGTGGTAGGAAGGTACCTACACTAAATAATAAAGGATCGCGAGTTAAATTGTTCAAAGAAATGTTTTTTTTTCCAAGCATAACGTTATTGGAGGATTTATTATTATATTATTATCACATACGAGTATAATTATAATGTATAGTGTATTTATAATTTTAGAGCTATATAAGTAGACGGCACGTCAATATAATATGTACCTATTAATTCTACATCAATTTATTAGGTTAGTAATATTGCCCTGCGGTTTATCAGGCTGCCAGACAGCGTAGTAAACACCACTATAATACACCTATACATTGTATGCGCAATATACGAACATAAGTTATAATTATTATTACGAACCTAATCTGACTCCTCCGCCCTCTGAGGCGGTGTGCTAAAATGTTTCCGGAGCGATGGACGACAATGAGTCTTAACGCCGATTTTCCGAGCGATTTACTCTGAATGATCCGTAGAATATTTTGATACACCTTGTTTTATGACCGAGTTTTACGAGCTTTGGGATTCTATAATTATATACCACCAGCGTGTGGTAAACTCCAACCTAGCCGCCGCCGCCGTAGGTGTGGGTAGGTACGGGTTCGAGTTAAGCAATTTGGATCGACCGGAAATGAAAGGATTTATACAAAACGTCCCCACATTCCCCCCTGCAGTGCAATCTACATCACGACCGACTACTACTAATCATTATCCGGCGGCAGTTAGTGCTTCTTAGCGTGCTCATTCGTCTGTAATTAACCGAAATGTTCATCGCAAATTATTATCGTGACACGTAATTGAATTAGATTTGGTTCAAAGCCATCGGACACGTCAAAGGTATTTTAATGCGCCTAGATTTGTGCATGTGTGTGTGTGTGTGTGTGTGTGTGTGTGTGTAATGGGGGTGGAGGATCTCCGGAATTTTAATGTTGGAGGTATTATTATAGTCACACTGTCGAGGCTCGACGGACACGAAATCATTATCTCCGTGCGCAGGTTTAGATGAGTTAGACTCGATAGACACCGTGTACACTGTACAGGCAAGATGAACGGTGTTATGTGTACGAGAATCGAATTGTTTTACCGGCACATCATCGGTTTTCGCGTCCGAGCGATAACCGTATGAACGTTAACCGAGTGCCGACCAACACGAAAATATAAAAATAAGAAAAGAACATAAACACGACAGTAATGTCAAAGTTGTAACTTTTAAGTAAATCGCGGGGCTTTAAGCCTGCAGTCTTATTATAGTGGTCGAAATTAGAGCAAACGGATTTGCTTGACAATAATAACAATAAACTACCTACCTACGTAATTGAACATATTTCACAAACTTCGTGGAATAATGTGTACAGTTTAATAGCACTTATCTGTAATTGACTTTCGAAAAATCTAATATTTACATATTATCATGTTTCTTTGATAACACGTATAATAATAATATGCAATGCGCATATTATACCTACATATTTATATGTACCTTCGTTTATGTTACTGTAACTATTTTCATAATATATAATACTCTTTAATATTTATAATGTACAAATGGATATTTTAGTCGTTTAAGATTCAAATTGTAGACGTAAAGTGTAAATTATTCTGGTCGATAAAAGGAACGAGAACCGAGCGAAACTCACCGCAAGACGTATCTTAAAAAACTATAATAAGTGTACATCATGCGTATTGCATAATATTCTATATTATTAATACTGATTTCGTATTGTGAGGGAAGTTTTGCTTTAAAATACCTGCAAAAATATCCCCAAAGTGGGAACATTTGACGATCCACTATGTGATATGCAGTCAAACCCGGGTCTTGGGGCTCCCAAGTGGCTGATACTTGGTCGTGGAACCCACCCCCCCTCCCATCAATAGAAAACAAATTATTACAGTCCTGTTATAATTCCTGTTTGAAAATTGTAATATTGGTGGCATTAGACAACACATTGGCTTATAATATTAGGCACTCACTGATAAGAAATAATATCAATAATATTAATGATATTACTCTCAATGAATTTGAAGTAAAATACTAAAATGTTACCTTTTTTAAAATAATATAGGTAGTTTAGTAGTTTGAACACTTTAATGCTTACATAAAATACTACTTAAGTATAACGACACACTATAACACTTAAAAAAATAAATACTTATTTTTATAAAATGCTTATTACCTATATCATGTTTTAATTTTCAATATAATAAAATGTACTTGATTTAAAAGTTACCATTTTGGGAAAAAACAATATAAGTACAAACTTTAAATACATTCATTTTTATTAATTCAATTGTTGAATTAATAACAATTATTCTTTACTTTAAAAACTTTTAGATGTAATTAATGTTCTAATAAAGTGTCGTATATGTCATCGTTTAAAATACTTTTAAAATATATAAATATTTTTTCAAAAAACCCATAATTTTTAGAAGCTTTAATACAAAATTGCGGGAGATTGTAAATTCCGCCCGAAATGAACAGGTAAAAACAAGGTTTATGGTAAATTCCGCCCGGGAAAATATCCAATTGAAAAAGGTACATGTAAATTCCGCCCGAAAAAATATACAGGTACAAAAATGGATTTGTAAATTCCACCCGGAAAAATAAATATTTTTAAACTAAGCGTTCCGTGACTGTACGACGCGACCGTACTTTTCGCGAGGCGGCGCGTATTATAGTATTGGGAAGTCACAGAATGTTCGAACACGGAATAATCGTATCTCAGATGACAATCGTCAATCATGTCATATTTTATCAGCTTTAACTACAATATTATGGATCTAATAATTGGAAATTACAGATAGAAATATTATAAATTGTGTTCAATACACGTCCTAGAGTGATTTATATATATATTGTGTTAATTATTGAGATTATTGTAGATTATTACAATAAATGAATAAAAATTAAAATAGCAATGAATTTTAAAATTATTACACACTTATACTTTTTTAAGGAACCTAGTGTAAATTATGTTTAATTTACCATTAAAAGCTTCATTGTATTTGTATAACCTACTATACGAGTACGATTCGCATAATATCTGAAATCAATTTTTAAAATTCATTGAAGTGATGAATTTTTACGGGTGAATAAATCTATCCTTAAGATAAACATGCACGCATTTTAATTAATATTCACGGCGTTCAGCTAACGTTAATTAAACAGTGCACATATATATATATTATATATATTATTTAACAGTATTGAGTGTATACGCGTGTTGCATCCAATCTATATACATTATTATAAGATGCGATTAAATTTGTTAATTCCAAATTTCTCACAAAACCCCAGAGAAAAATGTATGGTTTTTGGGTTCTAAATGGTTTTTACGTTAAGCTCTCGTATATAATTAAAACAGTTTAAGTAAACACTCACGATTTAATGTAAATTAACAATATTTTTTTAAGCGAAATAAATGCATATAGGATTCGGAAGTAATACATTACATTATCTGTTGTTTTATTGTATATGTTTCAGTGTTTCATCGATACAAACTGTATCGAAAACCACTGATTGCGCGTGAAAAACTATTTTTGACGGACCGTTATATTGTATCTCGTCGAAAGTTGAAGCATTGAAGAATGCGTTCATCGCGACCAATAAACTACGCCAATGAAAATAAAAATCGTGTAAATTATTACGGCAGGCCTCCAAATATTAACAACCAAACAGACAACCACAATAAAATGCGTTGTTGACTATATCGATCGATTTTAAGCTCAGTCCGGAGTTAGGTAAATCGTCCGTCTGGGAATTCCTCGGCCAATACTTTTAAATTGAACCGGCCGCGTTAGATAACGAGTATATTTTCGATGTAGGCCATTTGCGGTACGGCCCGATGCGACGATACCATCGTAAGAATTTTAGGAAAAAATTTCGTTCGAGAAATTGAAGATAATATTATAGCAATAGATACACGGGATATTATATTTGGAGGGTGTACAATATTCTCGAGGGTCCAAAAATGTTTGCCGTCGTATAGGCTTAAAATATTTTGTTGAGTCTATTAAATGTGACTTTTGGGAATGTAACAGTATATATTATTATATATTATTTTTATACTGATCGTGGTATTTAACCGAAGTCCGTAAGTGGTTAAGATTTATAAACAAACAATATTTATATATGTATAAGAGAAGACCAATAATCTATTTACTCCTTTTATCCTACCTATTATTATACATTTATACCACACCTAGATATTATCTTATACTATAGTTAATTGATTATTTTCTCAATATTTGACTGGTTCACGTATAATTTTTTTTTGCAAATATATTAAGTATTCAATTTGTATTTTGTTGGTAATGACGCATTTAATAGTCATCGAGTCCTCGGAAGCGTATATTGTTGCCCCCCCCCCATTAATTCGCTGTCGCTATTCAACTGTAAGGTTATCCTCAAATACATAACAATAACTCGATTTGATATATTTTTGAGTTGGAAAACTCGGGTTGAAATTTAAAAATAAAAACGATGCATTGCAGGTTCATGATATATTATTATCCAATTATTGACACGATCGTATGAGGAATAATACGTATTTTAGTCAGACGACGTGCTAGTATAGTCACAATAAATTCCATAAAATATTATGTAGGTCCAAAGTCTACATAAACACACCCACACATACGTATTCATATATAAAGAGAATTCAGCACGGTACACATCCAATTTTCGTGTTATCGCGCGGCATCGCATTGAACCCACGACGGTAAATTTATACAACTCCACGATTTATTTCTTCACAATAATAAGCGCACTATCAATCGAACGATTATTATTTTTTTTTTTTTTTGTTTCACGCATAATAATAATAATAATAATATCATCTCGGGGTAGAAAATCGAAAATACGTGTAGTGAATGCGCAAACCCCCAAAGTTTTTAACCATCGCGGTATATACTATCGGCGGGAAGAGCAAGAGACAGCAAAGATTGCGCGTCGCGAGGGAGAAAGCCCTGCAAGTTTTCTTTTTTTCTCCGGCTTCTATGTGACAACCCCGAAACTTATAACTCAGATGGCCGGTTATTCAAATTCAATGTCCGGAAAACTTACTTTTTTTTCGTCCATTCCATTTCATTCAGCCCCCTTTACAACGTGAATATCATGTACTACCATTGTGTATAATATAATATAATACACAGTCGCGAAATAGCGTAAAAACAAACATCTTTTTTGTTTCAATAAATTACGCCTTATTTTTTACGTAAATAAGACCATTTTAACGATCGATCCTGTTTTTTTTTTTTCGTTTAATGCGGTCAGTTTTATTACACACACATGCGCGTCTTCATTTAGTAACATCGTAAGACATGTTAATTCAATTTCTACCGTTTGAGTTTTTCACTCAATGCACAAAATATTGTTACATAAAAATTGACAAATTGGTTATCTTCTATCAAATAGTATAATAATATGCAATACAATGAGTACATGATTTGAAATTTAAAAAAGTATCCTATACACATTATAAAATAAGTGTTGTTGGTAATATTGTGATATATTTTATTGATTAAGTCTTTTTTTACGTCATACATTAATTCAAGAATTTAAACAATGTGTAATTTTAATACTGATATTGAAGATTTTTTTGAAGATTTTTCGTAAGTGTTTCATATTATATTTTCATTTTGAATTTTTTTAATTTCACTAGCTTTTATTTATATATAAATATTTAACTTTAAAAAGGCCGAAAATTGATCAGTTGATGCAATCAAATTATATTTGTTGGTTACCTAATAAAATGGTTAATGTTTTTAGACTCAAACATTTTTAACTAAGAGTAATCGGGATCTGACTGAGTAAATGATTTTGCCGTAAGCGAATCCTAAAGTGAACCCAAACCAAGTACATGCAAACAAAACACAAACATCCTTCCGAAAAGCAATTTAAAATGCACGGGTTTTGACTTTTGATTTACACAGTGCAATTTCCGAGAACATTTTGGCAATCCGACGTACGTACAGTAATGACTGTCTTGCAAAATTGAAATCCTCTGCAAGTAAATTAATTGGTTTACAGAGATAGAAAATTATTACATAATAATTGTAAATTTGTTGTCCTTGATCCTTATACCCCTATTATAAATAATACACAGAGTGATTCCTCAAATAAACTTGCTATCCTTTTATTCTTATAATGATGCGTTTATTTAAATTCCGATTTTTTTAATTTCTGAGTAAGATACTAAACCTTTTTTTATAGATATTTTTATATTATTTAAGAAGTATTCTGTAACGATATAAACTACTTTTTTCAAATGAAAACCATCCTTTTTTACTGTGAAAAGTTTCAGCAGATAATTTGTTGAACATTTTGATGTATCTATACAAATTGAAATTTGAACTAGTAGTTTCTGAATTAGTAAATTTTATATGCACTTAGGATAAAAATATGCAGTATATAGTTGTTTGAAAATCTTAATAATTTAAACTTATTATTAATCTATTAAAATTTTTTAATTTTTAAGCATTATTTTAGTATAAAAATGCGTGCTGGACAAAATATTACATTTATTTTATATTTTATGTAAAAAGCATATGAATATTTATCCATAGTACCTACTTAAACTTTAGTAACTCAAAAGTTACTAGTTAGAAATTCGATTTAGATTCATCGATGTATTATAAAAAAAATGTTATACTTCCATTTTACAGTAAAAAAATTTTGGTTCTATTTGAAAAAGAAGTTTATATAACACTTCATTGATGGTATAAAAATCTTACAATTTAAAAATTTTGCAATATTCTAAAAATCAGAATTTTAATAAATGCATTATTAAAAGGTAAAATGAGGATCAGTATGCAAAGTGAATCGCCTGTATTTATGAGTTGACACCTATAATTGTGCACTTTAATAACTAATACAAGCAGTTGAACAAAAAGTATTTAATTTTAGAGTTAAGAAATAAAATGTATCTGAAACATAATCACTATGATTAAGGACTTCATGCCCTAAAAAACCTTGAAATATGCATGCATTTATGCCTTAAAGAATCATTAAATGTGCTATTAAAATATGCATTAAAAAAAAAAAATCATAGTATTTTAAAACTTTTTTATTTTAATATCTAGATAATATTTATATAGTTATAATTTGTATAGTATAATTGTTTTTAACTATCGGGAATCACGCGTGTAATGTAAGTATGTAACAATAAGTAACAATGCTAGTGATCCGTGAGGATAACACAAACACTAATTTTATATAAATAAAACCATCAAAATAATATCTCAGGCCCAGGAAATCTATTTAAAACTATGTTTTTTTTATAAAATATTTATAAAACTTAAACGGTAAAATGGTAAAACTTAAAATGGTTAAACTTAAACTTATAATATTAAAGTTTAAGTATTAGGTAATACTTAAAATGGTAAAATATTTACTTATAAATGAAAAATGGTCAAATATGTAAAATAATATGCAGCTATACATTTTGAATATAAACTCATATTGTTATGATACAAATTTCTATATTACTTAACTATGTTTTGAGCGATTATTGAAAAACATGCAAACTCTTAGAAGTCCCTAGCTCTGGATTAATCACTTATTGATAATTGTATTTTCTGATTAGCTATTATAAAATTAAAATATCCTTATTACTTATGAAGTTATGAATTATAATTAATTTGTTTATTGTGCACCTAGTTGATTTATTGGTGTAGGAAGTCTCATTTACACTTATTAGTTATTATGATCTAAATTTTACGACAATTTTTTAATCAATTAAATAAAATATTTATTCTAGAACAGTAATTTTATTAGGTAACCATTTTTCTTTAAAATTCAAAATTGGTTTTTGGTAAATGTATTTTTGTAGTCAGTGTATCATGTATGTCTTATAAATTTAGCAATTTATTATGATAGTAATTAGTAATAATAACAACTAAAATTCGAAATAATTGAACCAAAATAAAATCTCATGTCTTGCAAAATGTACAAAAGAATTAAATTTTTATATCTAAGAGCAATTAATAATATTAGACGATTTAATTGAATAGTCGAATTTTTGTCTTGAAAGCATTTGTGGTCAAAGTTTTGTTTATGTGATTCAATCACACTTTATTGTTTAATATGTTAAGGTTAGGAAGTGGCGAAGTGCAGTGCAATAATTATTTTTGTGAAAATATTTAACTCTTTTGATTTTATTTCTATAATATACACTCGTCGTGTCCTTACTAAACGGTAATAACTCTACAAGCACCCGGTAAATATTCAATTGACAAATCACATACATAATTCACGATATTGGTTAAATTATTTTATTAACCACCTACCATACAAAAAAAAATGTTCTGTACTAAAATTGTATTGTTTTATGTCTACAGTGCATCATAATATTGTGTTACTGTTATGGCACTATGGGGGTGGGTAATTAATTTATACTAATACCGTTTATTAAACATAACGCAAACGGCCTAATGTGGCCACTGATTATAGGTTAAAGGAAAAAAAATCATTTTGTCCATTAGACAATACTATTGATTGTTATAGATTTAACGACTAACGATTGAGTAGTAGCAAAATTAAATAATTGAAGATTAAAATAATAATATCTATTGTTTTTCCTGGATACATTTTTCAGCAAAAACAAAACACCGGTATAAAAAAATTGAAAATTTTAATTACTTACCGAGTATGTACAGCGTGAATAGATATAATAGAGCGTTCATTCCGTTCGTTTTAAACAGTTTTAAATTAAACTTTATCTGAAAAAAAAAGACAAATAAATATGATGGAATACAAATTTGTAGAAGGTATTTCTATTCAAGTTAAATATATCCTAATATAAAAATGATATATGATATTATGTATAAGTACCTACGATGAAAATTTAAAATTAAATTTTGCATATAACTGGGTCGACTTTGATGGTTTTATAAAACTTCAATATATTATAATATATTTATCTTTGGAGGATAATTAAAATTAACTACAATCAAAATTGCATGTAAATTTCGATGTCAAAGCAGTCGTTATAGGTCTAACATTAAAATGTTCAACGTGGTTATTCAGTTAGTTTGGGTAAATGTATCGCAATTAAATAAATTTCAAAAAATAAATGGAAAACGAATAAATACGATAATATTATAATCGTAAGCGTCGCAGTTTGCAATTGGAGTCGTAAATATTCGTTGCGATATTGGTAAAAATACAATTCGTCGACGTCATTGTAGAAATAATAATTTTGTTACAATAGAGTTGTGTAGGTGCTTGTCACAATTCGTAACCGAAGTCACGAGAGGAAAACGAAAAAAAAACTACATCGTCTACAAACCGATTTGAAGTGAAAAAATTAATAATGATTTAAATCCGTGTCGAACACGATTACCGTTTCTAAATAATATTATTGTTCGTCCGCCGAAGATCGCGTTGGCTCGCCGCTGCATAGTCGTGTCGTACACAACAACAGTTGTAATAATATTATTGCAATAGCAATATGATTTATGACAGTGTCGGAATGCGTCTTTCGTCTGTAACGAACCCGTTGATGGCGTTGTCGTCCCGGAAATATTGTCGCATAATATTGTATTACACTCTATAACGATACTGGACGCGATTATCTCATAATATTTTATCGTCGAAAACGGTTGACAATAATAATAATAATTTTAATGATCGACCGACAAATAGTCTTGCGGTACACCGCGGCGATTTCTAAAATGTTTCGTCGAGATCGAACCGCATACGATATGGTCGTGGTATCAACAGCAATCGAACACGGTTTATGGAAATTGATCGAACAATTTTTTTTTTTTTCGAAAAAAACACGTACCTACTTTGAACGCCCGTCGGAATAACGGTTTCGCCCGCGGATCACACGACTGCAGCGAGGCGGCCGGCGGGATAGTGCGATAAGTCGCACGCCGAAACGTCTAATGCCGGTCCTGTCGTAACCAAGTCGCGCGCTCGCAGTCTCCGCGGCGCGCGTTTATACCACCACCACCACCACCGCCGCCACCCCTTCACCACCCCTCCGTGGGCCGACGAAAGTCCGAAAGCCGCGCAAGCTCGCTCCGCCGGTGTGCCGATATTATATACGCCGCCATACACCTTAAACCGCCGATACCCATCCTCCGACCCGCAACTCCTTCCCCTTCACCGTCACCACCGACCGCAGGGACCCGCCGCCTGGCCAAGAGTCCACCCCCTGACCACCCCTAATACGCGACGCGTGTGCAAAATACATTATATCATGACATTATTGTTGTTTTTTTTCTTTTTAGTACCCTAGATATTTCGTTTTTATTTTTTGAACAGAAACGTTTGGTTTGTAATCTTTAAAATTTTCGAATTTTCATTTTTGTTTTTAAATTACAACTAATTTTTTATCTTCGATATCGAACAGATAAGTCATTACACATAAGCGACAGGCTTAGGGTGATTTTAGCTGTTTCGTTTGTTCAAAATAATTAATACTTCTACTGAATTATTTTCGCTTTTAAAAAAACAGAAAAATATCGACATACTTCAAATTAGATCAAAATCTTTCTTTACCTAAGAGGGAATTTAATCTGTTATTATCCTAACCATTTCAAATAGCTATTACTAATATTAATATATTATTGTTGTATATTATTATCATTTGGCTGGGGTGAACCTAAAACCTGGTTTCATATATTAAAAGAATTGCACTCAACATAATACCTTTTTGGCTGAACAATTATTTTATTGTTTGGTAATCAATGATCATAGGTAAGTCTACAACACACCTATTATTATAATGTTTATTCATAAAATATTAACGACAAATATAATCATTATTTCACTGGAAGCTGAGGATTTAAATATCTAAAAAAATATTCATTTGAATTTTTCCATCTTTAGTAGTCAAAACCTATAATGATCATATTAAAATGACAAAGCAAACCGGCCATTTAAATTTCAACAATAAAAATATGTTCATACCATTCAAATTTATTGTAATAAAAAAATGTACATGAAATAAGCTAATAATACCTATAAATGTACAATAGTTTTAAAATTCTCATAACTTACTTTAAAACTGAAATATAAAAAAACTAATAGAAACTTAGATAATAATTTTACCATCAAATTTAAAAATAGCCTCGCTTTCAAATTCACTCAAATGTTTAAAATAAATGAGTAAAATTGATTATTCTGAACATAAAATTTGACATGCTCTTTTGTTAGTAAGGCGGTGACATGCGGGTGTCATGCGGTATCGTCCTCTAAATAAATTAATATCATTAAAATTGTAATACCCATCCAGGTCCTAGAATATATTATTAGACATTAGTGTTGTAATAGATACTTTTAACGATATTATTATTGTTTGAGTGAGAAGTACTTAATAATATTGAACAAAACTATTATTTCAATAGTGTCTATTCAAATATTACCTACTTAAGAAGTTGGCATTAATTACATACATTTTCTGTAAGTTTTTCCTATGTTAAGACATGTCTTAATTGAATTTTGCTTATAAACAATTAACTTAAGGTACCTTTAAAGTTTTAAAAATTGTTTATTAAAACTTCCGTACTTAAGTACTTAAAATCAAATACCGTATATGAAAACAAAATAAAAAAAAAACTTTAAAGTCAGTCATGGACCATGGTATTAAATAATAATGTCCTCTATCAATGTAATAATGTTCATTGAATTCATTGAATATAAATACATATTATATAAATTATAGTAGGTACCTATAATAAAATAATTTTTGCGCGTAGAAACAAACTCATTAGTCATTACTCATTACTATCTATCATATAAAAATAATTTTGTGAATGAGAAATGTATAAATAACTATAATTATGATTATACTGTTTCAGTTTTCGTACTAAAAGATGTAGAAAATGTTACATTTTACATAATAGTTGGGACTATAGCATAAAAAAATAATAGAGTATTTTACTCCCCTCCTCCCTTCACAAATTCTTGTCCACAACACTGGTCAACATTGACAATATAATAAATTTTAGACTTAATAAATTTTCAAATACGATGGGAGTAGGGTACTTAGTACGGTGTACTGTTGTATTGGTGTAAGTATATATTATACTATAAAACGCCAATATTGGTAAGAGCCATAGATTTTTTAAAATATTGTTATTTTTGCTGAAATAATATAAGGAAATTGTCCAATAACTGAATTAGTAATAATAATTAGAATTGATTATTCACGGACGCGAAGTAGGTACCTATGTATTGAATAGTAAAAATGTATACATTACGTTTTTGAAATCATAATAATTTTTATTTATGAATATGTATGAATTACGATTGAATACATTTTTTTAATTTGAAGTAATCTATGATATTTATGAAACCGGCAATATTTGACACAAGACATTCAAAGTGACAAACGTCTACTAACGACGTCCAAAATATTTAATTTGAATTTGCCGTGTCTTACCTTAAACACAAAATGATTTTTATCGATTTTATCGAAGTCAAATACATAATATTATTAGGTATAGGTACTTAATTTTTTTTTCATTTTTAACCGTCGCTGTTGCTATAGAATAAATTCTGTCACACCAAGTAAATGTAAAACCATCGCATTTTTAAAGCAAACTACTTGTACCGACGAGATAAGAAATACACCGAAACAAATTTAAATAAAATATGTGTTTATTTTGAGCTTATTAAAAAAAAAATCAAACGACACAGCAATAGTTTTTAATGCATACTTACAAAACATATTTTCATACATAGAATAGGCACACATAAAACAATAAGAATTATGATTATATTAAATTGTGCTCTCGCAGCTGTATTCATGATGTCATTTCTATCATCATATGGAAATTTTGCGTTTGAACCCCAATAATGCATATTCATAATCAAATTACAAATTATAATATTATTCTAAAACAAAATATCGATCGACTCATATCATGCTTGAATTCATACACTCTTCAATGTGTTGTATTTTTGGTTATTTTCGTATAACTATTGTGATTGTTTTTAGTTATTTTTATTTTTATATCAAGTACCTACCTACCTATAGATTTTACTTTTGACAGACAACAATATTCGTCAAAATAAAATCAGCTTTACCTTTTCGTCCATAGTCAAAATCTTCCAGTGAAACATTAAAAAAATATTGATTCTATACAAATTACAATAATCTCCGCCAAGTCTGTCTGTTTGAAAAAGTACGTGTAATATGATGTAAGAAGTATTTAGGGAAGTTCTGTATGATAATTGTATTAATAATACAATATATAAATATATAATACAGCTGCTCAGTATTATTTTATGATCAATATGTCTCACGGTTAAAACAGTAAATATTAATCTATACTAATATATAAAGCTGTAAGCGCATTTTTTGAGTAAAGTAAACTCGATAACTATTGGTTCAATTTTGATCGGTTAGATGTTATGTTATGTGTTCAATTGCGATTAAATTTGGGACAGAGATAGATTAGACCTCTGGGAAGAAGATAGGCTAATTTAAAAAGGCAGAGGTTCAGCCCCGGTTGCTACTCAAACAAGGATTTTGAGATTCACGATGGAAATATTTGTATTTGTACAAAATTTTGTATCATATACACATTTTGGCAAATAAATTTTTAGAAAAAACAAATCTTTGGTACATATATATCTACTTAGTTCTGATTTCAGTCACTTACGCACCTCGTGGAGTCCGCAATCCACCGCAGGTGCCTACCTGAAAATATACTGCTCGCATATTGCCCGTGATCTAATGCAGTGGATTGCCTACCTAGGTGGTCTAGATGCATGTAAATCACTTCAGGTTAATCTTAACTTAATATTTGACTGAGGCAACGCCGGGTGCGACTAAATTGAATATTGTTGTAACGATATAACTTAGTTTATTTTAACCGTTATATTATAAAATTAAACATATTATCATTTAGAGTTGGCATTATTAATTTTTTTAATGGGCAAAGAAGTGCACGGGATCAACAATACTCTATAGTCTATAGTATAATAAATACGCAATATTTTTTATTGGACATTAACTTCAAGGTTTTTATAAGCTTATATTAAGTTATTTACATTAAATTAATTTCTAGATTTCGATTTTTTTTTTTAAATAAAAATTTTTATTATTTATTTATATTCAAATCCGAAAATGGTTCAATTGTTTCATACGAATATTCTGGTTTGTAAAATTCGTTTCTTGCTTTTGTAAAAATTAGACAGAGGACGAAAATGCGTTTGACTGTCATTTATAGATTACATGATGGACATATGGAAGGTCCCGGTCATCAGATATTCATGAGAAATCCTCGTTTGACCAATAGTGAGCTTGCTTGGGGTAATTTCTTCTTTATGGTTTAAACTAATGTAGTTTGGCCAAAGCTCTACGTAGTGTTTTATCTCTATTAATTTGTCTTCCGTAACATTGCACTATTCAATGTTTCATAGATCAATAATGAATTTATTTATATTTTTGAGTATGAAAATTTTGTGTTTCTCTATTTGTGTTGTTTATTGATTTCCAATCTTCTTTGTCACCCTGTACATTATCTTTTACGTTACAATGGCCCGGTGTCCATATGAAATGTATATTTTATTGGTTTGGTAAATAAGGTTAGTGATCGTTGAAGTCAAAGGATCAGTCATTACTTTACTTTTCAAATTGGATACCTATAGCACTAAGTGAGTCAGAATAGAAGGACATTTTTGTTTTGTCTGCCATAAGAGCTAAACTCCTTTAAGAAGGGTCACTTATATTTAGTTGTGTAGATGCCCATTGCTATGGTTGTTTAATTTAAATTTGATTTGATACAAAACAGTAAATCTTACACCAGCTTCAGTCTAAGATGCTTCAGTGTAGATATGGGAAAGCGGAAAGTGTTGGTTCATCGAACACATTTCTCTAAATTAGTTGAACATCTAAATCCTGCGTTATAGGAAGTTTCCAACATTTTGGAAACGTTTGGGATAGAGTTTCCTTAGCAAATTGAACCTTAGTCGAGTTTCGATCTAACAAGAGATCTATAAAAGAGGCTTACGTTTAGTTCAAAATTCAAATAATACAATAGGTTCGTTCAAAACATTTCCTGGGTTTTGATTTATTAACAGAGGGGGAAGTGTATTTTTAATATTTTGATCGTATTTATATCTTAGGAAATCCGGGTTTAGGACAGAATTACTACTGTTTGAATAGCAGTGTTGACCAATTGACCGAATTATTTCATATTATTTAGTATGTATTGCTTTTTCTGATAGAATGGTTTTTATTGAAATAGCCGTTTCATTAGATCATTTTTACTTTATTCCAAAATTTAGCAGCTGATATTTTAATATAAATAGTTGATGTGAGTTAAATCTAAGATTTTTAAATTTTTTTTAATTAAATACCTAACTTCGGTGTCTAATTATTTTTTAATTCAATACAATCTTAAATATGATTTGTACATTTGAAGTTTAAATGGTGGTTTTTTATTAATATTGTATGTTATATAATATCATATTATGGAACTAGATTAATCCACCGTCGAACTATAGCACGATTTCCTGCTTCCTGAGTAATAATTGTATTAAACAATTATTTTATTTATTTATTTTGTTATTTATTTATAATATTATGAATCATTATTTATATTTGATTCCCTCTATGGATCGAGAGCGTGTTTTTAATTTTATTTTTAGTCTTTAGGCCATGGCCTGCGGGCTACGATAACAATTGCAGGGTCTCGTGCAAAATAGTTTAAATAAAATAATATTTTGTTGAACAATTATACCTTTGCAGTTTATAAATTATAAAAATGAATTTATGAAAAGTTTGAATACTAAATTGCGCTGTGGATATATTATGTTTTATAAATAGAAATGCACACTTACGGTTGCAGCGTCTACAGAAAATGCTGCATTGGAACATTTTAAAGGGACAATTTGTAAATGTCTGATCTATAGAATGGTTAAACGTAACTTTTGAACGAAGTTTACTACCGGAAAAAGTGCCTATAGACAAAAGAATAAAAATAAACATTATCGTATAACCAATAGATCCGATCTTTTGACATCCGTTCCTGCTCAGGTTTAAATTACATACATTTTCTAAGTACCCTTGATGTTTAAGATTGTAACATTTTTAATGGTTCAAATGGTGAAAACAGACACAAAAAAACCATACACATCATTGTTAATCCAATACATGTCGCTCCACACAAAATCAAAAATTATTATCAATGTTAAAAATTGCAATTGTAGTAAATGTAAATATAATTTCTATGATTCTTTTTCTTTTTTAAAAATTTATATTTTCACATTTAAATTCATATAAAAAAAATGTAACACCTATATAATTTGATTCGAAGACCGTTTGTTTCATACAGTTCAATTTTCAAAATCCTGTGAGAATATTTGTTCAGTAAGTCAACAAGTATACCTACGATGGGTTACAATGTAGCTGAACAGTCTTAAAAGAGTAACAATTTTTGAAGTGCTTACAAAGGCTAAAGAGTACAATTTAAGAAACAAGATAGGTAACGAAAACAAGATTTAATAAAATGTAAATGTAAACAGCAGTGTTTTAAAATTCAAATGTCACCATCATTACTTGGTCGAACTTTATAAATAAACATGCTTTTACTTTTAATTGCATTATTTATATTTTAAAATATATTATCTGCAATTCGTTTTTAATGTAATTGAATCATTATGTCTTATAAAAAGAATTTCGTGCACAACTGTATGTATTTTAAAATAAAAATATATATTGTTTTTTTGTTTTTTTATTTATTCAACTTCTTTCATAATAATGATAACATTTAAATTTTAAGTTGATACCTACTCTCTATAAGCAATAGCTTGTGGTAAGAGTAGGGAGTATATATTCTAAATGATTCGTGGTTTTCTTCTACGCCGCGATGACTGACATTATGTTATACTAACTATGAAGTAAGTATGATGTCATCTGAAGTTGCAACACAGAATTTGGTATTAGATATTTAGATGTACTTAACTTCCGTTACCGTCACATAATACAATCGATATCGTGGTATGGACATGTGTGAATGTGGACGACTACCCAACTACGATAAGCTCGTATTGTCAATGGTTTAAATCATAAACCCTTATATTAATAATTATATTATATTTCATTGTATTTCTAATTTACCTATCTATCAAGTATCAACGATTCTACTAGAACCTTAGCCAAAACCTAACGTTTTGAGATCAACAAATTGTAGGATTAAAATGTTTTTTGTAATTATATGTTCAGTACATAATATAACTTGTAATATATTTAAAACATAACTAGTATCATGTTACAATAATACTTACAGTTTCTAACATAATATGATATAAATATATTTTTTTGTGGAATAACGGTTTTTTACATTACCTGCATATTGTATAGGTATCATTATTATTATGTATTTATAGTAACAGTTTGTTAAAATGTATTGAAATCAGAAATGTTTTCAATATCAACCTTTTACGGTTTAAACGAGCAAAGTAACGAGTAAGAATTTTATGGTGCAAGTTTTGTACAGAGTTTGCTGTTAATTCAAAACAATTAATCGTTTATGATTATGGTTCATAGTTTTACGATATCTAAATGTTTCCCATCAACAGTAAGTAGATTAATATAAAATACTAGCTGATCTTGTGCACTTCGTTGCCCGTTTAAAAAAATAATAATGCCAACTCTATATGAAAAATAAGTTTTATTTTATAAATAACGGTTACAACTTACAATATACTAAGTAATATCGTTACAACAATATTCAATTTAGTCCCACCCGGCGTTGCCTGAGCCAAATATTAAGTTAAGATTAACTTCAAGTGATTTACATACATCTAAATCACCTAGGTGGGCAATCAACTGCATTATATCACGGACAATATGCGAGCAGTATATTATCAGGTAGGCAATCCATGAGGTGCGTGATTGAATGGAAACAGAATTAGGTAGGTGAAAAACAGTACAGAGTTGTCATTTTGTAACACCACTCGCATATTAAATTTTTCTGGCCAATCCCGTGCACTTTTTATTTCATTTTTAGCTGTTAATCTAGGAATTACTGGCAGCGTTTGGCGAAAATCTTCAGCTATAAAGGGAGTTCATTGATATTCCATTTTAAATTTATACATATATATAAAAATCGACATGGCACACGTATCTCGCACATCCCAGTGTGTTGAGTAGTTTTGGAATATATATATATATTGTAATATAGATAAATTGTCGGCTTTTACTTTTTGGAACAATTCATACCTACACGCTGCTAACGATAAAACACACACAAAAGAAAAAAGGTCAGGTTACAGGTAGCTGGAAACAGTGGAAACCTACTATCGCGGTCGGTCACGGAAATATCCGAAATACACCATGCAAATAAGCATGTAAATTTAAATTTAATATTAAAAAATTAATTCCGAACATTTTCATACTCACTCACCGTTTAAACTTTCTCTGGACTTCCACAAATCATTTAAGACCAAAATGAGCTAAATCGGTCCAGCCGTTCTCGAGTTTTAGCGAGACTAACAAACAGCATTAGATTTTTATTTATATAGATTGTTTTGGAAATTAATGTATTTAACTAGTTTTATTACAAGCAATACCTACTCAATATGAGTGCGTAATTAATATTTTGACATCTTCAATCGCGACATAAAATAATATAACTATAATGTGTTATAATAATTCATTGATATTGTGTTAAACAAAAATTTGAAATTACATTTTATAAATATAAAAATAAATCGTATAGTGAAGTATAATAAAATGAATAAATAATAAAGTAAAGATTTATTTTTTTTAAACTTTTACAAGAAAATAATTGGTATTATATTATGGTATATTATATTTATATGATTTTTCTTTTCAGATTAAAATTAAACAACAACCTAACCTAACCAATATTACGCTAATATAGTCCTACGGTCAAATTCATGTTACAAATTTGTATTAATTCTAAATACATTTCTTACAAAATATGTTGACCATTTTATATTAAACTATATTGTATTATTGTATTCAAAAGCTCGTAATTTGAACTTTGCACATATTATAATAAAGGTAAGTGCATATAATATGTTATATATAATAATAAATCATAACATTAGTGTTTCGTCAGTACTATTTAGTATTTACCGAAATTATACGTATTATATTATTACACTTATGTAGTTGTATTGAACACAATATTATTTGAGTATAATATGAAAGACGAGAACAACATAAATAAGACCGTACGAGATTTACGTCGTGATAAATGTGTCAGATTTTTAATAGTTAAAAGATAGTAGATGAAGCTGCGGTATCTGACGGAAATCGTATTATTTTGTTATAACAACGAACTTCCCGGAATATCAAATTTAATGTATAATGTATATACATGCACATTGCACTCGTACATACACAAACGCAGTAAAATATATAATATATGTACATTGTGTACGATCCACATTCCACGTCAATATTAAATTGTTTTGAAAACCAATTGGTTTAATTTTTAATTCAAATTCTCAGAGCAAGGTTAGACATATTAGACAGTATTTAGGTCATTTCTTAATTGTTTGACGAATTTTAGTCATAACGGTAATTATTAGTTATTATACACATTGCACACTATCGAAACAGAGTAATACTCTGCTTTAAAACTTTCCTTTATTTCCGAGTAACTAATAATAGATGAGAATTAATACAATGTAGGTTACAATATCTAACCAAATTAATGTTAATGTCTCATCATCGGTTTTCATTGTTCCCTTGTTACACATTATAGCACTGTGTTACTATTCACTAACTACCCTCAAACGCCGCTGCCCGCTTTATGATAAGTTAAGGTCTAATATTAAATAACTTATATTGTAGTTATTATTTTAAAAAACCATAGTTTTAAAATCAGAATCTTTAGATTGAAAAAATGTATAAATTCTAAATCTCAAAAAATTTAAAACAAGCACTTTATGTTCATTGTTAGTGTATATATATAATATATACCTTTTATCAGATTTAGCTACCGACTTTTTATACTTTTCTAAACGGTTTTTAAAGATGGGTAATAACTTACATAAATCGAATTTTTTCCTTAGTGAAAAAATAGCGAGAGAGAAAATCTTGCGATATTGGGAATATTTATAATAATAATAATAAATAATTTTCATAATGCGTCCAATTTGATGTGCTTACGTATGTATAGTAAAATAATAACCGTTACCTAGGTAAGGAATATAATTATGCAACACAATGTATTAAACTTGTATTATTTAAGTGTATTAATAAAAAGTAGTGCAATGTGATGAGTGTGGAAAATAAAGTCGGACGATATATTTCATAATAATTATGCTCGACACGGTTTTATAGGTAGGTAATATATTTTTAAATACATTATATTTTAACTACCAAATTAAAATAACGGCTTGGTCACATTTGGTTTTATATCCTATCCCATTGTGTATGATTGGTCGACGTTGACCATAAGTCATATTGTCATAATCGAAACCTGCAAAGTTGCAATCCAATTGCAAGTTGTATATAATATTTTTTGATAATATGTCGACCAAAAGATCTTCTCGTCGAAACGGTGGTTGTAATTATAATATTTTCACTGCAACTAAGTAGCTTCTGTCACTATTATGTCAATATTATCAACTAGCTGTTTTATAATAGTCAATTGGCATATATAAATGTTTGCGATAAAAATATTATAATAAAAAAAAAATGTATATAATATCAATTAGCATTATATTTAATATAATATCTTACGAATTACAATAATTGAATCTCATTGGCTATTACAAGAGCCACGTATAACGATAGGCTCCGAACCGATCACTCCAATTTAACACACAAACACCCGTGACTGGCCAAGAACAGCCTCTCTGTGAGTCCTGTCACAGTTGAACATGTTCACATCAAATGTCACAAACCCCAGGGTATCAGAGACAAGCTCAATATTCCACACAATCTCTGTGATCTTCTTGCGCCTAATTCTAAAATCCCCTGATCTTTAAATGTATTTATCTAACTGAACTATACTACAATATTTAAGCACTATAGCTTAACTATATAATAGTATCAATAAATCATGCTCTTTATCGTATATTATTGTTTATTGTATTCTCTACTTTGAGCTTCCATATTATAATTTCTTTATAATTGTTTAGCCACACCTAGGTAGATAACGGTAATAACCTCGTTGTTGATGCGTACATTATGTACATAGAAAAATATAATTTATATATTTACGATTGCTAGGTATATCGTGTCCGTATTGTAATATAGGTTCTTCAACAGTTCCAGCGTGTTTCACACTCGTCAGACTTATATACCGATGCCTAATAATATTATGTGAGTGGCTCGTCACAACGTCGTCATTGAGGCCGTCGTATTCGTATGTTCCCCCGGATGGCACTGTACAGTCAGGTTGAGTTATATATTATAATATTATAATATATCGAGACAATAGAAACACGCGGAACCGTAAAACGAGATATTATATTCAAAAATCGTACTTCACGCCCCACACAAAGCAGACGATATTGCTGTCGAGACAGCCGTGGACGCATAAGTATATAATAATATATGTGACACAGTCTTAGGCTGCTTTTGTACACGTAGCAGGGACGCTTTGTGTCGTTGGCGTCTGTACCCATGTCAACTGAAGTTATTTCAGCTTTATCTGTGCATTGTCCGTGTTGGTATCTGCTGCTGTTCGGGTTGTTAGAGCGGATTGCAGCGCCAGCGCAGTATTATAATAATATTATATTATACGTATAGAAATGGGTGGTGGGTGACAATCGACGTGGGAGGGTAGGTGGGGAGGGTAGTACTCGGTGTGTGTGTGTGGGGGGGGGATGCCTCTAGAGAGGATTTCCTGCAGTGATAATTGGTCGTGTTTTGTTGTCTGCGCGCGCGTTTATCTCCAAATAATAACTGTTACTCTGCGAAACGATGCGCTTACACGCCGAGTGACTGATTGATAACCTTGATAAAATATTATTATTATATTGTGCATTTGAACACAACGAGCTGCTATCTTCTATTATACTATGTAGAAATCCGTGATGTAAATATATCACGGAACAATTATTATTTAAATAGCTACACGCACAGGTTAACTATAATAATATATACCTACTACATAGCGAAAGGACGCGAGACGTCTTCTACACATTACCTACCAGATAATGCGACTACATATTATTTATAAACATATGTGTACATGTCGTACGACAAAATATTGTGTACATTCGAGTTGATTGCATCCGACTCTGCGTAGGAGAGAGGGTAGTTGTTTGTTAGTGTTAGGTAGATTTATAAGACGCGCACTTGTAATAATTCGTAGAAACGCACTCAATTTGCGAGTTTTAAAGTCTCCCGAAGTTTAGAACAATGCGAGTGGTTGGAATTTAATGTGTCGAAATGATGTCAATATGGTTTTTCGCTTCTGAGCGGAGCGATGAATGTAGTAGGGTATAACCTGTCAATATTGCGTGCCAAACGTCAGGCGAAAAAAAAACATTGCAAAAAAAAAAGGTGTCCCGTAAAGTAGAAATATATCAAAAGGTTATACATTAATAATTAACAAATTTTTTTAACGATATTGAGATATTATGTGCTGAGGTATTCGCATCGTTTGTGCGGGAGATTATAAATTCCGCCCGAAATGAACAGGTAAAAATAAGGTCTATGGTAAATTCCGCCCGGGAAAATATCCAATTGAAAAAGGTGCATGTAAATTCCACCCGAAAAAATATACAGGTACAAAAATGGATTTGTAAATTCCACCCGGAAAAATAAATATTTTTAAACTAAGCGTTCCGTGACTGTACGGCGCGACCGTACTTTTCGCGACGCGGCGCGTATTATAGTATTGGGAAGTCACAGAATGTTCGAACACGGAATAATCGTATCTCAGATGACAATCGTCAATCATGTCATATTTTATCAGCTTTAACTACAATATTATGGATCTAATAATTGGAAATTACAGATAGAAATATTATAAATTGTGTTCAGTACACGTCCTAGAGTGACTTATATATATATTGTGTTAATTATTGATAATGATTATATTTTGACTCGTCTTTATTATTATAATTATTACTATTTTACGATTTTTAATAATTTTATATGATATACATGATTTTTATATATTATATATTGTGCTAATTATTGATTATGATTTAATTTAACTATAATAATATTATTATGATTATTATATTTACTTTTATAATTATTACTATTCTTACGATTATATATGATTTATGTTATAGTTATATAATATGTGAAATATATATTTATTTAAATAACTACTTATAAATTATAATGATTAATATATTTTGTTATGTCAGTAATAATATGATTAATAAGACACATTCAGAAATTTGTTTATTAACAGAAAGTATTAAATGTATTCTTTATAAACCTATTATACCTATACGGTTTTGATTGAAAAATACAAAAAAAAGTAACTTTAAAGTTTAAACTTTTAAACTTCATTAAGTAATAAGAACTTCTTACTCATACATTTTTTCGGGCGGAATTTACATGTATATTTCTGTACCTGTATTTTTTTCGAGCGGAGTTTACATGTACCTTATTTTACCTGTAGTTAATTTTGGGCGGAATTTACCATATTCGGGCGGAATTTACATGCGCCCGTTTGTGCCTATACGTTTGCTATATACAAATATACAATTTTAGATTTTTAGATTAATATTTTCAACACGTCTTATTCTCAGTTATTCATTTTAACTAAGACGATTAAGAACTACACTTGGCATGAAATTGTGTCAAACAAATTTCAAAATTTATATTATGTGTATTTCTTTTACAATTTAGTTGGACTAACTTTTAACATGAAAACATGTTGTAAGTTTAATTGAAATAGAATATCCAAAAATATTATATTGAACTATAAAGTGAATATTTTCCTGAAGCAATCGATGTATACCTTTTTAATTTGTGATAAATCCGTAAAAAATGTATGTATTTCAAGTAGTCTAGAAAAATCAGTGCAATTGACGAATATCGTGAATGTATTGGTTTTACAATGATATATGCGTTATTTTGTTTGATTTTCGTGATTGTCTGAAGTGTATCGTTTTTAATGGGAGAAAAAAAAACCTTAAATCTCAGTTATTGATAGAGGTTTCTTGTTACAAATCGTATCTCATTTGTACTTTGAAAAATAAAACTATGAACAAAAAACTAAAACAGAAATACGGAAATTTTTACGCAACATCGGTTTTTGACAAAATCAATAACAATTTTCGGTTAGTAATTTTCAATTTGGTTTTAAAAATGAAAAACCGTAAATATTTGACATTTTCACTAAATATTAAATATTTTATATTGCCGTTTTATAGATATGATAATATTGTACATTGTTTTAAATTGTAAGTATTTTTTGTTTTGTATTTTGTATTCCTATAAATATTTGTTACCTTGACGTTAAAATAGGTAGATCGCTATTACGACACCTCAACCAATGTAATACATATTATATTATATTATGTAATGTTTTTGGCGAAAAATAGTTCAACCAACCGTTTACTAATAAATAAAATTAATTACATTAATAATTTAAACAAAATATACTATGATAAATCCTTATAAAATATATAGAAGGTGACCCAATCCCGCTAAGAACCGTTGTTCGTATGCGACGGTTTATAATTTAATTCAAATTTAACGCATCCATTACTGTGACTTAAGTACTCAAAAAATAGTTACTTGAAACATAATATTATATAGAATATTGACTTTTTTTTCTATCGTTCGTTTAATTCGTTTTCTCGGTAGGTTAAGTACCTAGAATATAAAACAAGTAAAACTGTGTAAATTGAATTATGAATTCATTTTAGATTCATAATTATTATTATGTAGGTATATAAATTCATTTTAACAAAAAGTTGTACCAAATTGTTTAAAACGATATCAGATCAATGGCGTATAGAATATAGATACATTTTGTGTGGGGGTGGGTTAGTCGAAAAATCCTAAACTATATATGAAAAATCGACATTTTGTTTTATCTATTGATTATGCCGAAAAAAAATGTCACTCAAGTGTATGCAAGAAAGATTTTAGGTGAAGCTCGAGCCCTCTCAAATTCAAAGTCCTAGTTACGCCAATTTTTATATTGTATGGACTATGGAGTATAATTTTGTACTTTATCAAATGTGTATACCTAATTTCGTTATGCTTGTGTTACGCAATATGTGAAATATGTATTATTACAATGAAATAACTACATTTTTTTTTTACAAAGCCGAATAATATTATATTTTAAGCTTTTTTTAAAATGTACCTTATATTTAATAAAATTACACTTTAAAAAAAAAAAAAGTCCATGAGGGATTCCACCACGACCCTCCCCCCTCCCTCCCACCACATACATTATACAAGTATAGCCCTAGTGTCAAACTCAACAACCATAGCGAAGTTAGTCGGTAAAGAAAATACAAATATATGTACAAGCATTACCCATTGATCCCGCAAGAAAGTTAGTATCTTAAGTAATTTAATAATATGCTAGACATTTTTCGGACTTTCTTTCTTCTGTTCATTTATCGATAATTTAACGACGCTAATATTTTTACCATCGGTCTTTTTCATACATTATATATATATAAATATATACGTGGCATAAGCACAACGAGGGAAAGTTTGCAAAGTCCATTACAGTATTATCGCATCTCTTCTGTCACGGGGAAAATGATAGATCAGCTGTTGGTTGCCCCGCGCACTAAATGGTGCAAAATTTCCGGCTACGATCACCGTTAATGATTTCTCATTTTTTACTACTTCTTTTTCGACGCTATCGATCTTCCAGCACCGTATTTACCAACTGAACAAGCTGTTTGGGGAAAAAAACGTATAAACATCAAAACAACTTTTAAACTCTCAAAATATCGTGCTATATGAGCAATGAGCATGCAAACGCTGTAAGGATATACTAATAATATAATAATATTACACATATTATGACGTATTAATTGAAAATAATTGAAACTTGATCGACTGAATTAATATTTGCCTTTTTATTGAGCAGTGTTGAAATTTGTTATTTTAGTTTTGATATCTTAAAGAATATTAAAGATTCAATAAGTTCAAATAAAAATAAAATGAACAATTTTCGTGATATTTGTTCATTGGTTTGTAATATTAACAATTACCTACATAAACATCTGTTTACACAATGATAATGGTGATGAATTGACGATGATGATAAATCAAAAACAAATAACACGATTGAATCTGATTTGTTGAACTATAGAAGATTTCTGGAAAAATCAAAATTCACGAATAAAAAATGGGTTTTTTTTTTTAATATTGAGAAACTAACATCATTTTTAACGCAACGATTATAAGACCTGGAGAGAAAACGCACACAATATTATTATAACACTATAATATTATTATCCCGCAGCCGGGGCTCAAAGAGTTTCCAGAATAATTTCTACACGCCGCCGACTTGTAAAACCACGAAAAATGCTACAACCCGAACCGCTGGCGTGGAAACGTTAACTGCAGGTTACCTACCTACCTGCCTGCCCAAGTGAGTGGAAACAAGCAAATTATTTCTTATGGCGTACGTTGTAACTTTTCGCCTACGCGCGGCTTGCCTACCTACAACTACAGCAGAGTTTAGCGGTATCGTTTTGTTCTGTTGTTTCAACGAAACGCACCGTTTGTATGAAACGAATTCGAGTAGGACTTATAATTTTCGGGCGTAGGTTACGGCTGTCGTCCGGTGACGGATAACGGCCGCCGCCGAGTACAACAACAACAATAATAATATATTATTATTATTATTATTATTATTGTGCGCCCGAAGTCTGCGACAAAAACGACTAGCCGGTGCCCGGGACTCTCGCAGTCGGTTCCGCTGAAATAGAAATAATACCACTGGCGACGACGGTCGCTTTTATTTTTAATAATGCTAATAATAGACGTGTTTTATATAAACGAGGGCAACCGTACGGCAGACAATAGGTTTTTTTTTTTCATTATTATTTACCGGATGACGATTTTCAGAGTTTATTAAATCAGAGATCAAACGCGTGTGTCAACGATCACACGATAAATAAACAACGACATATAATATAGTTAAAAATGATTATTGAGGTCTCTTCTATAGTTCCATTCTTAGCCAACACAACCGGTTTATCGATCGTCTATCACGCAATAATATAAGCGTAAAACCAATTTTAAGTTACAACCGTTTATAATTTTATCATCAGCACATAGCAATGTCTACTCTGGTGTTATATATAATTTTGAAATCTTAAGACTGTTTAAAACCATTTTGTCAGGTTAAACTTTGGTGTTTTCCAATACCTACCTATTAAATCAATATTCATCACTTATCTTTATTGAATTAAGTTTAAAATAAAATGAGCGCTATATGGATGGGTTTCGAAAAACTCGAGGAGTTGATGATTATGTTATACTTTATAGACAAGATTTGTCTCATTATAAGTATTTAGAAAACTAAAAACACGGAAACTGGGAATCGATTCGAGTGTGTGAAAACTTGGTAGGTGCACAAATATTATGGACTGCTATTTTTGTTTACGTGATAATGTATCTGATGAGACTTTAATAACGTCAGTGGTGTTAAACATAATATTATATTATGATTTACAGATATTTTTATCCTATTGTATAATTGTGTATTTATGTATTAAATTATTTGCAATATAATACATATGATGAGTAATTAATTTAGTTTAGTAATCACAACTGCAAAATTTATTAATAAATTGATAAGTCATTAAAACACTTGATTTCAATAATAATATTATAATACAATTGTATAATCTTGTCGTACCTAATAAACGTTTATATTTTTTAACAGAAAAACCTACTGAAGATTTGAAAACTGAATATTACGAGCGTCAAATTTGAAGTTAAAGGTTAGCAAACAACATGTGCCTTTAGGTAAACTCCTCATATTTTCCAGTTACATTTTTAATATGCTGATGCACAAATTATGTACGATGATTTGAAGTAAGGTAAAAGGCGAAGCGTTAATGATGCTCAAAACCCAAAAGTGTAACAACGTGCAAACGATGTATGGCCATAGGGTTCAACATTCCAACAACATTGATGAGTAGACCGTACATTGTTTTTCGTAAGACTCGTCAATGTAGTTGAAATGTTGAGTCCTATATTATAATATCCACGATTTATCCAATGTGATCCAACATTATCATATTATTACGTTATTTTAAGTTGCATGACTATAAGACGAAGTGTATAGGTACTTCATAAAACTTGCATTTTTAATAATGATTTCCGATAGCAACAATAGTTAAAAGTACAATAATTTGGCCCCATTGGATTTCCTTATAAGTAGGTATACCTACGAATCTATAGATAAGAAAAATGTTTCTTTTTAAAATATTTTTTCAAACCATATAGCTTATATAAAGCAGAGTCATCTATAAAATATTACCTTTTTAATATAATATACGTATGTGTGCGTGCCGGGTACGAACAACGAAAGTTTTCCAACGTCTGAGTATTTGAGGGGGCGTTCTGGAATTCATCCACCCCACACCCTCATCACTGTTTTTTTTTGACTTTACACTGTAATTTATTTTAAAGTTTGAATGTACATTTTATTAAACGTAACTATTACTAGTTAGGTACCTAACTATTGGTATGATTATAGTTTAAATTGGCTAAGCAGTTAGCAGGTACCTACAATGGCTTGCAGTTTGTGCACATCATTTTTTGTTTTAGTTGTTTACAATGTTAATTGATAGTTATAGAATAGTTAGCTAAATGGTTGTGATATCATCTTACGTTACTTGTACACCGCAGTAATCGCATCAAGTATACACATTGTCAATAAGTGATAAATGATTGTGACCACGATTCGTAGCGATTAGTGAAATGTGGCTGTAAACCAGTCTTCGTTATAATATTATGTACTGACTGACTGTCACCGACATTTTTGTTTACCTTAACCCTTTGGAGCATAGTGGTTACGCCATGAAACCACCTATGTTTCATATTTTTCTAGTAGAAGCATAGTGGTTTTTATTCGAAACCACCGTTCAATCTAATCACCAGAATACGATCTATTAGATGTGTATATTTTGTTTGATAATATTCTATTTTTAAAATTTGTAAATACGATTTATCGTCGGGTTCGGCGAAAAAACCAACATACATTCATTTCTGTTTCTGGATGTGTGCTTATCGGTTGTAAAACGCTGGAATCGTTATAAAACCTGTACAACATTGTGTCAAATACTCTAATAAACGTAAGTAAAGATATAATTGTTGTTTTAGTCTATTCGTGTAATAATTATTTACCATATTATTGGTGGTTATAATATGAAACCACTATGTAAATGTAGCAATAATAAATTAATATAATAACTGATTCTATATTTTATCGCATTTACTTCTTGTAGTGCAATGATTCAAATTTTTATATTATTTTTTCATAGAAATATACGAGTTTTTGATACATTTTTTTTTTGTATGGTTGTGTAGGTAATATTCATATAATATTAATATGGATGATGATGAAGTAAAAAGAATTAATGAGCTATTAAATGAGTTGGAAGAAATTCCGAGTGACGGAGAATCAATAATATCTGACGAATCTGATAGCGACGATTTTGAATTTGATCCTACACATTTACCAAGCGACGAAATTTCTTTAAATTCTAATAATATTTTTGAGACTTTAGATATAAACTCTTTACACGTGCTTCAAAGGGTTAAAGCATCATGACTAAGTGGCGACTAACACTGCGAGTGACCGAAAAAAAAAACGTTTTAACAGTGTGTAAGTCCAGTTCAACCAAATAGTTACTATTTTTGCTGTGCGTTGCCCGAAGTTACCACCTACAACGTGTTACCATCGTTTTATGCCACCGTCCTGAAATTATTATTATTAGTCTAAATGTAAACTACCGTTTTTTTTCCAGTGAATTAATTTTTAAATAAAATTGTTTTCTAATTATTAGACCTATCATATAAATGTATATATATGCCTATGTTAAATTCTATTTTCTGACTCGGGTATTCCATCTTCCATATAGCTATTAAACGGAAATCAAATAATACTATGGTATAATATATAGATCCGAATAAAACGGAAGCCGTTAGTTGAAAGGTCTATCTGACGTAGACACGGGAAATTGTTAGGTCTTGTTTCCATTGTGCAATTTATAGCTAACACATTTTAACAAGTTCACCTATTGCAGTAACAAATGGATTCGTTAAAATAACAACGTGATCTGGCTTCCTTATAAACCACATATTTTATAAATGAGAAAATTAAATAATATACCTAACTGTTGTTATAACGTGCTTATAATAAAAAAATAATAAGCAACACGCGATCATTCGATTTATTGAAACCAATTCGATATTGAGTGTAAAAAAGAAAACGATATTGAAACTTATTGAAATCGATCTTAGAACAAAAGGACAGCGCGCCGCGGCGTGAGTTAAAAAGGGAGTATTAATATATTGATTATGGTTATTTTCATGTTAGGTAAAATAAATATATTAATTAATAATGGATACCATATTCTATGTATTTTTATTCATTTTAAATATGACAGTTAATCGAATAATATACCTATGCAATCATAACGTAAATAGAAAATTATTATTTATAATATAGTGTTATTGAAATCCCGCTCAAGAGTAGTGTAAAATTAATATAAAATTAAATGTTGATAAGCGACTATTTCTCGTCTTCAATTCTCATTTAACAATAATTTACTAATTATGTCATACAAAAAAATAATAATATTAAGTAAAAATCATGTTTTTTTTATGAGTACCAACTCAATTGTAATGCTTGCAGCAGCGAACTATTGTTTTATTTTGCGCCCATATTGCTCGTGAGCGTTTAAATCTTAAATACCAAAACACAGGGTAGAAGCGGCCTGTATAGGCCGTTCAATATGTATGGAACCGTGAAATTGAAAATACTTCCATACATTCATAATGCAAATTGTGCTTGTACCCGCTTTCATACATATTAAACATACAGTATTGACGTTAAAGATTTTCATTTTGTTTCCCCTCTAATTTGCTATTTCAAATATTTTTAGTAGGACAAACTATACATAAATCCAATACATTTTTGTTCATCCAAAACGAAATGAAAAATAAAACAAAGGGTCACAAATCACCGAAACACTAATCGAGCCTTAATAATATTTAAACATTTTTAAATCGTATCGAAACTACAATTCTCTCAGGGTCGAATGGATCTCATTCACCGAGATTAGTCTCATGGGAATCTAGATTTGGGAGATTTTTTTTTTTTGTAGGTGAAGGGAATTATTAAGCATGTTATCTTTTAAAATCGAAAACAATCATCGATCGCTAATCACAATATAGTATTATAAATATAATTCTGCGGAATTCAATAGTAAACTTTGTAATTTTTTTCACCAAAGACGACGAAAAGTGTACACATTCAAATACCATATTTATTAAGTTTTCAATATTTATTATATAAGTACTCAATCAGCTGTATAGAAACCGAATTGAATCATCTGGGATTATTCACAGTCTTTAATAATGACGAAGAACGCAATTTTAAAATAAATATATTTTTTTTTCATAGTTTTTAGAAAAAACATAACTGTATACAATAGTAGCAAAGCAATATATTATACAAAATAATATTAAATAACAAATGACACAAATACCCCAAATACGATCAATTCACATTATCGTTGTAATTTAAGTACATCTCGACAATTTAACGGCACTATGAAATTGTTTATTTAAAAAAGTACCAACAATATTTATCCACAGTACAACAGTAAATTTACCTTGAGTGTAGTAATTATTTTATCTCCTAGTACCATAATATATGATAGTATATTTTGTTATTTAATAGTATAAGTTGTATATAATATTACATTGTGTCGAAAAATAGGTAACAAATTATAATATGATTGTTTGTTTTATTATATTAATTGTTTGATAAAATAAAATAATTATCATCCCGTGAACGGCATGCAATTGAGAATAAAAGTATGCGCGATTGCTAATAAACATTTGAAAAACCTAAGTATGATTGTTCGCTTTCATCGTGTCAATTAGGAATTAATAAATTGTCTATATGCATAACATTTAAAAATTGACCTAGCCATTTTGTTTACTAGGTAACGTAAAAAGAAAAAACACGAAACAAATATGCCAAATGTAATACAGAGATCAACAATTTATTGCTATTCTGTCGTACTTGTTGTGTAAATAATAATGAATTGTTGAACTTGTTCTAAAATTTTTTTTTTTTTTAGTAATATTCATTATTTTCACTTTGATATTACGTTTTATCTTCAACATGTATAAAAAATATTATTTGAAAAAAAGAGGACTGCAGATATTTCTTTTCCGCCTCCAAAAAGTTCTAACCTTTATATTATATAAGTTATAAGCCAGTTTGCCACGGTAAGCGAAACAAACAAGAGAGGTTACTCAAGCGGAATTTCCCGATTGCTTTTGAATTGTGCACACGCCTGTCGAATGGAAGTCTCTGATGATGAAAATGAAAGGGTTTTGTCGGCCGGATAGACTCCTTTTTTAATGTTTCACACCAACGTAGGTATATAACGATCGACTATCGATGTTTACAAGCTTATAACACCGTATAACTCTAAATTTAAAACGAATCGCATGCTTAAAAATTAATAACATTTTTAAATAAAAAAATTTATTTGAACCGTTTGGTAAATTAAAATGTCAGATAGGTAGTCTTGAGAAAAATAAATAAAAACCTTATAAATAATAAATTTATTTGAATGTTAGTTTTCGCCCATTACATTATTAATTTTACTCTATTATTTAATGTACCGTGACATCGGCGTGATTGTTTATTGAATTAAATTTCACACAGCGTACAAAACTTATATTTTTTTTATTAAACTTAAATCATTTAATGTTTCCTCTGTTTCCAATAGTAGGTAATATGACATTAAACAGTAATCACTGCACATTCTGTATGAAAACATGATTTAATTCGTGTACAAGAACATAAAATGATTGTAAATAATTATGTGATATTAATGTTGAAATCATTTTAGATGATATAATATTAATATAATAAATAATAGTAGGATTGCATCCTCAGAAGATAAGGATCACTATGAAATAATACATACACATAAGGGCCATTTAGTTCCATTGACCTGGTTCAAAACACCAGGATTAAATTTTTATTTCGATAGACACTTAACACTTCAAAAATCAAAACCAATAAGCTTCTAAAGTCGATCAGTATAACAACTTGACATAAGTAGGTATGAAGTATAATAATAATTATTTCAAGCTAGTTTGGACCTCTTTTTATCTTATTCATAAACAAAAATAATAATTCTATATTCTATCTAACGTGACTTACTACTTATCACAACTTACAATTTAATTACTTGTATGTTATTAAAATAAAATAAGTACTTACCATAATTTTATCGATCTGTGTTTGAATACCATTTTATTATGCGTTTGAATAATAATACCAAACAAATTCTCAAATAATATTGATGAAATTCCATTTTTTATTTTGTATTTATTTGTTCACGTAATTATTTATTTTTAATGAATACAAATCGTGTTTAAATGTATGTTTGTAATTTATTATAAACATAAAATCGGTCTTATACATAATTTAGTAAATCGTGTATTCATTAACAAAAAAAAAAAAGATGTAAAAACAAATATTTTATTAAAAATGTACTGAGGCATTATTAGTAATAAATCGCTTTTAATTTAAATATGTGTCCATAGGTATTAGAGTGACTAGAAGTATGCAACTTATTTCCAATCGCTATATTTTAACGTCAGTTTTTTAAGCCTGTTGTTTAATTTAATTGATTGCAATAAATTATTATTATTATATACCTATTATATTTTTGTTTGTAAATATATCAAACTATATAATATATTTCATGTATATTGTATTTGAATATTATATAGGAATGGAAATTGATTTTGTTGTAAGTTATGATTATATTAACGGGTTAACAGCAACTGAATAAATAAATAATATTTCAGTTAACATTTAAACATTATTTACATGAAATACTATTATAGGTATTAAAATATCTCAAAATTATTAGCACCCTAACACTAGGTACAAATTATGTAAGAATATAGGTAACTTAAATTGTTTACTGGTAGGCAAATAGACTTATGTGAAATTTTTTTAGAGACTTTTTATCAGGAGGACACGATTTTCAATAATAATTATTTGGAACGTATTGATATTAAAAACATTTAAGGCTATAGGTTTCTTTACCCAACTCTCTGATTTGTATTCGCATAGCGTCGAAATATTTTTATTGTGAATAAACGTTTAAAATAAATAAAACAATTTCCAAGTGTAGATTTGTATGTAACAATAATTTTAATAAGTAACTTGTATTTCAAGACATATTTTGTCAATGATGCATATTGAACGATTGTGCATGGTTTAGTAAATAGATACAAAGAAATAACTAAATGAATGAAAAACATGGCAAAAACGGTAGAACGTCGAATTTAAATAAAAAAAAGTGTTCACCTACAACACGTCTTGTGTTATCGACGTACAGAAATCGATTTGTAATTAAAACTGAAAAGTATTCGAACCTTTAAAAGTAAATCAATTTACAAAGTAATATCGTTGTGTGGTTCACATATTATACACGCGCATTTCCTGCAGATTACAATATCCACTCGGCGGTGGCTTCCATGCATATAAACCCGTCATTTGCATTTGGCATCTGCGCGTATTACTCGAATTGACGATTTCCCGAGACACGGAGGTGCGAACAACAGACATGTCCAGATCGATATTTTCTATTATGCGCACGAAAATGTGAAATTAATTCAAGCGGATCACTAATTCGAGTACGAATACTGAAATGTCATAATTTAGAAACAGTTCTCGCTCGTCCCCACCCCACCCACACACCCACACACACCCCACTTGAGCTGGATCCGATATTATACCCGCACATCAGCTGCTATCTGAGTATAAAATATATATGTGTGCCGATGGTATATTATATTGTTGTTATTATTATTATTACTGTAATAGGTATACACGCAGGCAATGCGGTGGCGTGTTAAACAGAGCGAAGGGTTTGTTGATGTATATATGTATTATGTATATATATAATATTATATATATAGTAAATAATCGTTGATGGATTAACCAGTGCTCTGTTGTTAGTGTAATGCTTATCGAAATCGTGGTCTGTACACAGGTATATTATATTGTTCTGGTATGCCTAAATGCTTACCAGATATCTACGTTCAAATAGGTAGGTATAACTGATGCAATACGAAATTACTGGGTAGTATTCATGTCTACAGCACTAATAAGAAATACGATTTTTTTTGATTTTTAATCGGGGTTAAGGCTTTGACAACTAAGGTCATTAGCATGTGAAACTGTGGGGAAGGGTACTGTAGGTTTAAATACGATATTGTAGAACAATAGTATTATAGGTAGGTTACCTATACTATGACATTTAATGAATTAACGTACCTGTATATAGAAACCACGACGGGATAGTCAGAGTCGCGTCGGGATAGAGCGAGGGAGAGGGCCAGAGAGGAGGAGAGAGTGATAGAGAGAGAGAGATATTTTGCATTAACTATAATAACATTCAAACAGTCGATACTGGATGAATACAACGTGTACCTACGTCATTTGGTTACTATATGCGATAGGCTCGTTTGCTACTACAGTGGACAGAAAACAATGAGGGTTCTTCTAATCGTGATCGCGATATCATAGTTTAATATTTAATATTATATTTTATCGATTCGGTTACGTAGGCACCTACTACCTTGGTATACAACTACAGTGCGTTGATTACCATGCATATACTTCGCAGACACGGGGCCAGGTAATAATATAATCCCGGTAACTACAGTAAGGTACGAACTACCTGCAGTCTTATTGATTTCATTTTTATTATCATGTATTCTATCAGACACCTCAACACCTATGATGCTGTTTTAAACACAATGTCAAAATATATAAACATAATATATTTTACTTCTAGTGTTAAACTTGTATACAAAAGATTTATGTCCTTTTATTATTTGTGTAAAATAAAAATAAAATACTAGAAATTAAAACAAAAATGTTAATTAATCGACAGAGTGTTAATTTGAATTACAAATCTAAAAATTAAAGGCAGGACCTGTAATAGTCTAATTTGTCAACAACAAAACATTTTGAACAAAATTATTTAAAAGTCATTTATTTTTTGTATAGCTTAATGATAATATGTTATCGTTTTAAAATTATAAGTAGTTAATTTGAAAAAAAAATTAGTTAAAAACGAATAGGTATTAAGTACAAATGTGAAAAATTTCATCATTTTCGAGATGTATTGGTAGTACTTTAGTAGTAAGTGCCTTACCGCCTTACATCCAGGGAAATAAAAGTGAAAAAAAACAACAACAACACGTTTAAAGTGCCATCTAGATAAAATTTCCGATAAAAAAGTTGCGAGAAACTTTTAGAGCATATTTGTTGTACCTACCTCAAAAGAGGCGGTAACACATAAATCACTATCTAAAAAAAAAACCACACAGTTGTAAAACCAATGCATTTATTAATCCACTCAAAGTAAAAAAAAACTCGAACAGATCTATATTCACGACTTTCGATCAATCAATACACACGTACTCCATATATGGTGGTTAACTGCGGGTACCTATATACCTAATATTATAATAAAATCGATAGACAGAAACGAATAATTTTCGTACTTGCTCAACTCACTTTGCACACCGTAAACAAAACCAATTATTATGCGGGATCGCAAACTCTACGCATATTATACATAGATGAACGGTGATATATAAGATATTGCACCGAGGTTATGAGTATAGTAATAACATGCGAATCGTGATCAAACTTGTTTATGTTTTGTCATACTTCGAAGTCCCAACCACTTATTTACTCGCATATACCTATAGTACGTTTAATATATATTATACACTTTCGTGACAGCGTCCGTAAGCTGGTTTAATTGATTTTAACGTTTATTTATTATCAAATAAAACATATATTAACATATCGATTAATTTAATCAACGTACCATACTTTTTTATGTTCGTATTATCATTTTTGAACATTAAAATCGTCTGCGTTAAAAAAATGTTGTTAATTAATTTGACTATTGAAAACATTTATCGCATAATAAATATTTTCGTTTTTATACACAAGCAATTCAGTATCGAACAATTTATGAGCTTAAAATTAAATAAAAAAGTTATAACCAATAATAATTATAATGCACATTTGAATTCATATTGACTTTCGGATCGACACCAATCAACCAATGGTTAACCATAACCAACACCAATATAATATGCACAGAATAAATACTAATATCTATTTATTTGTATTTAGTATATTACGTCATATTATTATGGAAAACATAAGGTTATATAGCATAATAATAATTGCGAACAATTTCAAGTCCTTTTATATAATACTTATTGAATTACAACAAAATAACTACCTAAAATCGTAATTTTTTGTTTAAATATTATGCAATTTTGTCAACATTTTAACTTGAAATAAAAATAAAAGTGTGTATGTATTTTCGGTAATTTTATAAGTTGCAGTAAGAACAACTTATGAGGAATCTTGTATTACATTTTCAGGTTTTTGGCCACTCGTAAAAATTATTTATCGACAATAATTGAAAAAATACTGTTTCAAAACTATGAAAATCCCCAGTTTTCCTTAATTATTTTTCCTGCCGCTTTTGATAACTGCTAGGAATTTCATACTTTTCACCCCTAAAAGTACTAACTAGATTCATTTTCCTACCAAAAAAGAAATCAAAGCATTTTTACTGCCCCAAAAGATGACTGACACAAAAAAAAATACACACACACATCATTGTAAATAAATATTAATAATTATAATAATAATATAATATATTATTGTATTATAATATAATAATTAAATAGCATTGTAATCAATACATTCATTGTTCAGCTGAGAATCTAAAATATATATTCAAATTTCATTGATTAGGTATAGAAACTAGAAAGTGATAATTTATGCAACAGTGAAAATTTTTAAAATTCCACGGTTTATATTTTTTGAATTACAACAAAATAACTAAAATAATTTAATGAAATGTTTCTTATAAATATACAATTACATCAACATTTAATATTAAAACCCGCGTAATAATTTATAGAATTTAAATTTAATATTGCTTAACGCTAAACTATTTTTGTTAAATTATTGTAAGGAAAACTTATGAGATTGTATTAAATTCTCAAATCTTGGACATTAAAATTAAAAATTGTACACATTTTTAACTATAAAATAATTAGAAAATGTTCGTGATTTTTGGAAAAAAACTTTTTAAAGTTGAACATTTTGGATGTTTTGGATCATTTTAGATTTATAAATAGCGTTAAAATATATTTTTTTAATTTTACCTAGTCTAGAACATGTAAATCTAGATACAGGGTAATTCACCATGCTCACCCTTTTTTTCAACAGTAACACAGTAATTAAAAATTTGAGACCAAACTACCATAGTTTAACATTCTTGAAGCTTTTGTGCTTTTTAATGCTTCCATGGCGCGATATAAACTTTGGGTTTTCAAATGAGAACTCCCCTTTTTTCTGTAAATTATTTAGTGAATAATTTTTCTGAAAATGTAGTTATTTCTAAACTAAAATTCGAATGAGTAGTTGTTGAGTTGTTTATCTTTGTGCGCTTTAGATAAAATAGACCATAGCCTTATTATCCGAAATGGATTTGGCAGATATAGGAGCTATGGTGATTTAAACATTTTAATAATTAATGTTAATCCATCATAAATATTTATAATTTGTAAAAATGGTCCAAGTTATCATTAGATAAAAAAAAGTTTGTAGCACCACAGGATACTCCTTAAGAAGTACAACAAATCTTAATAATTTGAAAATAATATTATCGTCTTTAAGTATAGGTATTTAAAAATTCCAAAAATAAGATTTTGAATACATTAATTATTAAAAGAAAAAATGGGGGTGAGCGTGCTTGGTGAATCACACTGTATATAATATTTGTTGACATTGTTTTGTGCGGTCATTGAGTTTGGAATTAGCATAGCCCTCACTCGAAATTGAAGATTGAAGAATTAAAAGTTAAAACTGGTGACAGATAGACATCAAAAAAAAAAAAACCACTCACTCATCATTGTAATAGCTATATTTGTTGCTCCGTTAATCATGGTAACGTAAGTCATGATAGACGGGCAAGAACAATAGTCAACGGCCATGTAAGAAGTTAAATGAAGGTATATTAGAAAAATAAAAAAATTACTCATTACACAGAGACTTTCGATATTAATAAATCTGTCGTGTATGAATAATTGGAATCCATCACGCTAAAATGTCCGCTGAAATAATAAAATATTTGTATTTACTAAAATGTTTGTATTGCCAAATACTTGAAACAGCTATAATAAGTTTGATTTAATTATAAACAAATAGGAGTTTTTGATAATAAAAAGTATATAAAACAGAAAAGGCCAGAGGGGTTTTTAAATGCATTTTAGACCTATCTTGAACATTGGAATTTAATTTATTCGGACATCGTTTACACTACTACCTATATGTATATTGCGTATTCATAATAATAACAATTTAAACCCTATATTTTTATTAGGGCCTCGAGGGTTTCCAGAACATGTTTTTAAGTATGCCATATAGTCCACATTGCCATATTAATATAAAGCAATAGGGGTAATAAAGCTCAGCTGAACGAAATAAAATAATAACTTTTAATAACATTTTTAGCACTTAATAAATGAATGCGGAGGATTGTTAACTTCTTGCCACAGGTGCATTTTCTGAGCAAAAAGAAAAAAACTGACAATTAAAGAGTTAGTTTTCCAGCAATTACTAGAAATGTCTTTAAACGAATACTCACGCACAACTACCCTCGTGAGTAGTACCTACTCGTTGAATGTATAACTCGATAATCTGATTTCCACCCTACAATTACAACTATTTCAACATTTGTAAAATTCGTTAAGAACTGTCGATTAATTCGATTTCCTTTATTGTGAGAACATAATATTACAAGTTAAAATAGCCGTAAAATATCTGATAATTGTATGTTCAACTTTAAAAAATTAAATTGATTAAAAACCAAACACGATCATTCCGGTTGCCATCGCCCGTCGCTAAAAGTACCTGTGTATTTAAATATAATATATATTACATGATTATTAATTTACAATACAAAACACGTCATCGAGGCTCAAAATCAACAATAATATAGAATAAACTCATAGAATAATTAATATTAGTATACCCAATCGGTCAATACTAGCAAACGTAACAATAAAATAGATGAAATGAATTATTAGATCAAAGGTAATACTCATCGTGTGGTGGATAATATGTTATGATGGTAATTACCCACGTATAATATGATAGGTAAGAAAAATTAAAAATATTTATAAATTTATAATAAATGTTACCTTTACAAGTTAAAACTAGATACAATCGAATAACACCGTCCTTCCAAACCCGTCGCATTATCGATTTTAATGAATAACAACATAAACGTAGTATATGTGTTTGATATTTTTAAGGATGTGCATTTTTTGTTGATATAATGTACACACTATACATCTAAAATAATTATATATTGGTGTATCGATTGGCCTTGAGTAAAATGAAAATTTGACATGTTAAAATAATAATTTTTTACAACAGAAATCTGACAGCGACGATATACTGCAACGATTATAAGAGTGCACAATGCACAATGCACTTACAGCTATGGACAAGTTTGGACTACCTAAACCTGTATGTGAAAAGAAGAAATCGTATAGAATCAAATTAGTTTTCGGATCACAGTTTATTATTAATACGTCTTACGGCACTGACAAATTAGGAAGGCAACTTTTGAGTTTTTATGAAATATTTTCGATTGATACATTGTACCTATATGAAAATCTATTGTATTCCAAATACATATACGTTAAATTCATTTCTCTTATTAAAACGAAATGTTGATAATTAATAACTTTTATGTTGTATTCAAATATTGACTCCGTAATATTATGTTATTTCTTGATACTTTTATAATATAATATTGTAATATAGTACTTATTAGTCTGCCTTCGGGTAACATTATTTCCTTTTATCAATTCGTGTTTAAACAATTTTGATATTTAATGAATTTTGTTCCGCATAACTCTCAATAACAAGTAGCGATGTAAAATAATACATAACAAGACACTATGTTATGATTATCAAATTATAAAATCGTAAAATTATTTAGATTCTATAACTCTTTAGTCAATATATAAACTTGTTACTTTATTAATCTTTTTTATCGTAATGAATTTAAAGAATTTATTTTCTTTATATTAATTTTACTCTAACTTAAAGGCATTGTTGCACAAAGAAATATTTAAAACACAAAAAAAAACTAGAAATTATGCAGGTAGGTATTTAAAACAAAAATACAAAGGATTAACGACAATGCAATGGAAATGAAACTCTAGACATAATTTATCACTGTACAAAAAAGACGAATTTAAATCTGTCTCGATGTTAATTGCTCGTAACAGTGTACACAACATTGTGTAGACTACACATTTAATGACACAAATACTTGCTCGCACGGGATTTATAAAAATATCACTAAAATAATAAAAGCATTTATTTAGGATATATTCATGTTATTTATTTCATTATTTTATATTATAATTAATAGAAATATTTTACGAAAAAAAAAATTATATTATACAAGTATAATTAAGTTAAATATTTAAAAACTTATAGCACTATAGATTTGAGTCTTTTTTCAAAAATGTATTTCGTATAAGCTAATAGTAAAACATATATGAAAATTTGTTCTCTTATGGAAAATACGGAACTTGGTAATAATACAATGAAGGTTAATGTGCAACCCGCTACTTATCGATAAAAATAGTATTCGAGAGACGTTTATTAATATTAGAATGTAGTTATACTCATAAATTCAACTTATTATCACATTAATCAAAAACTATTTTTTCTAGAATCCAACAAATAAGACAAATCTCACTAAATAAATCTGTCGTCTTTAATTCTGATAATAAATACTAAATAGGTACATAAATTATCGATATAATTAATTGAGGAAATTGCGAGCTTGTCGTGAATAGCCATTTCCTTAACTATTGTCGTTATACCTTAGTGGTAGATAAACTACAAACATTTCTGAAAGGGTAATCAATTTTATTCAAATTACAACTGTATAATATTAAGTATTTCAAGACGGCCGCCTAATTCAAATTATAGGAATATAACATCTATAGAAGTAGGTATACGACGTACAATCACTATGGATATTTAGTGCATTAATGGAGATGGTGTCCAATGCCCATACAATGGATGGACGGATTACTTATATGATAGCGAAATAGAGTTCTATGTTCGTCACTTCTATATAGTCTACGTAATAATAATTGTTACATTTATGGTGACCGTCTCCGCGATGACTGATGAGCGAATTATTGTTATTGTTATGAATTATGATTATTTATTTTTATTTTTTCGTTTTGTGTATAGGGTTTCTGCAGAATTTTAGGCACAGTTTGATTTATAGTACTTGTAAATATTGTGACCAAAATGTTTATACGAATATAGAAATAATGAAATTGTAGAAATACATTTGATTTGTGTACATCGATACGTTTTTATTTGCGTAAAATGTTTACATTTTTCATGTTATTTCAGACGATAAGATAGGTACCAAACCAATTTTAGATTTATAATACTAATTCTCATTCAAGGAATAAAATTTGTATTATTTATTTCTTTTTTAAGTATTCGTGTATAGTTTAAAATTTTCAACGGTATCAGAATATGAAATAAAAAATATCAAAAACATAAAAAACAATACAATAAAAAAAATTTATATTTTGACAAGAAAACGTGATGTAAGTAGTATTCTATAGTTCATACATTATAATTTAATGGGTCGATGTGTATTATACTTTTTTCAAATCAGTCTGTGTGTATATAGTACATAAGTACGCCAACCACGTATATAGGTGGCAACAAGAGTTTTTCTATCAATTTATAGAAACTACATAGTGAAATGATCCAAGATTTGGAGAACATATCTATACACCAAGAAGAAAAATTAAGTTGGGCACATCCTAAGTCCTTACCGGTTTAATAGAATAATAGTAAGCCTATATAGTGTTGTTGGATTATTTACTACATAATATTATTATTATTATTTATATTATTCCGATACGTGCCAAACGAACACACGCGTAGAAAAATATTCAGTGTATAACGGCTGTAAAAATGTAAAATGTAACGTAAATGTAAATCGAAATTCAAACGGGTAGTTTTTGGGGTTTTTAACTTTGTGAACTAAGGCTAATTGTTGTTCTATGATAATGGGTTAGAAAGATATAGGAGCTATGATGCTATGACGATTTGAAAACTCAAGTAATTTATATTACTCTATCAAAACTTTATAATTTGTAAGATTATCCGAGAATAATAATGAATTAATTTCAGATTAAATATTACATTTTATTAAATGTTATAGTTTTGTTAAACCATGTTTAAGAACTATTATCCTTGGTACATATACAACATACATATTATTAATTTAGTAACTACTCGTTCAGATTTTGATTTAGATGCATTAACATTTTCACAAAAATAATCTCTGTTTAATAATTTACTGTAATATAAAATTGGTTTTCACTTGAAAAAAAAAAGTTTTTACCACTACTGGACACTACTTGAATGGTATAACAAATTTAGATAATTGAAAACATACTCCTAAAATATAATTGTTATGAAAAATCATAATTTGAATAAATTCACTATCAATGAGAACAAAAATGGGTTTAACGAGTAAAGGATTGAACAAGTACTCCCCATTTAAATCATTATTTGATCAGTCAAATTATCCAAATACACCCAGTAAGTATGTTGCTGCTATACAATATTATATAGAAACCCATTATAAGTATGGAAAATATGGTTTCAATATAATCGAATAGAATAATTGTTTGGTAGTGTAATAACCATGACATATTATAATGTCCCTATTAGCATCATAAATATAATATATGAAAATAAAAATCATTATTTTATTTTTAAACCTCATTTGATCTACGTTTGTAAAGATCTTTTTGGATACGACTAGCCTTGATATGTCCTCAATACACTGACGCACTTAGCGGTGATGGGAACAATGTTTTAGTATCGTCGTCCCGTGTGTAGAATTCTGCAGCGTTCTTTCATGTATATAGAATATATTCGGTACAGACGGTTTCTTATACATATATTACTATTATACTATCATTATTATTATTATATTCAAGACATTGCCCATAATAATTTTGATAACATATTTATCTCGCTCGGTTTCCCTCATAAGTTGACAGTATTTTATGATAAAAATAACCCAGCTGAGTGTAACGAACAACACTGATTTTTTTTCTACGAATTATTATTGTAGGGGTCTCCCGGAGCATAATTCAAACGTCACGGTCTCTCGGGCTCCCGTTACTTTGTCCTCTCTCTAAATTATGTAAAAACTTTTTCCTCTGCCCCATGGCTGTCCGCATACAAAACAAAATGGCAAGTATTTTTATTTAGTTTCCTATACACATGTTTTGTACATTTTAACAATGTGATTATTGTGGCAAAGTTTTAAAGGTTAAATGACAAAGAACTTTTATGCCAGCTGTTGTGTTATTGGTAAGTATATATACATGTATCACAATTGCTCTAGGACCAATTATTATTATTTTCTCTCTAAAGTACAGGAGAGATTTCTAAATGCGTCCGCATATACCCGCAACGGTATGCAAGTGAAAATTAAATAAGTAAAATTGTGAAAATATTTGAGTAAACTTTCGACCGGAAGTCAATGAACGTTGGATAGGTAATTAAATGCTGTTTTCGAACTCGGGAATAGAACGATAAACAATGAAAGTTCGAATGAATTCCAATTAAATTTATCGAACTATATAATTATTTAGTTATTACTTTATTAGTGTGAATACTGAAGCAGTGCAACGTTTCCGGTTACATTTTGATATTAAACTTGGGAACCATGGTCGTTGTCATACAGTCTTACACTTTCAAAATATTCTGATTATGTTTTACAGTTTTTAATTTATCTCGTATTTTTTACGTCGGTAGATTTAGTATAAGCTAGTTTTTGTTAACGTTTTTGAAATATTATAAGACGATAAGTATATACGTTCGTTTTCTTTCAAACTGTGCTCTTCTAATATATATTAATATGTGTGGCAGTAATATACATAAACCTGCACGTTTGGGTAGCTTTTTAAAAATGTATTTTCGTTGGAAAATCGAATTATTGGCATTTTGTACTCAGCAGCAGCTAATTATATTATATTATATTATGAATATATATAATTTTTTTTTTTTTTGGATACCTAGTGAAAAATTATTGCATTTAAACCAGGCTATATATTATATAAAGTGGTACTTTTTACAGTGAAAACTTTTTATCTCAAACATTTTTGCAATTTTTTTTGTCTTCAAAATGTATAGCCATTACAAATTAACATTTATAAAAACAATTTATTTTTTATCGTTATCTCATTTTAAGTTTTTACTTTTTTGAATGACAGTTAAGAAGTATACATTTATGATTTCACGTCTATTACTGAGCAGAATATTTTCAGGGAATTGCTATGTATACAGTTTGAATTCCGAACAAGTGCAATAAATTAGTTATTAAAGTTTAGATGAGGCGAAATGGCACAGCAGAGTTCCCAGCAAATGTTTGCTCACCACATCATTCGTCTTAACTTAAACACACCATAGTGTTTATGGTAAAGATAATCACACTGTATATTGTATACTGTTATTATTTTTAAGGAGGGGGGGGGGGTATCGATTACGGTGTTAAAAATAATAACAACTAATAGCCGAAATCGCTGTACACTTATATTATAATATATAATATAACACCGTAGTATCGTACATGTGTATACTGTGGGTGTGTGTGACGACCGATGATGTGTTGGTATACCTCTATAATATATTTATATTTGCATACTGCACATTCAATATAAAAACAGTGGAGTAATATTGTGTCATACTCGGTCCAGAAGAATATTATTGTGTATCTACTGCTGCCACCGTGTATATTGCGAAATATAATATAATACCGGATCGATATTTACGTCCACGGTCCACTTATGAGGTCCATTACTCTGCAGCTCATCTAAACCTTAAATACTGATAACCACCAATATATACGTCTTGTCTGAAATTTGATTGTTAATAGGTTGAAATATTCTGAATCATATTCTGCTTTGTAATATTGAAATAAAAATGTTTGTTGTCATTTGAAAGAGTAAAACACACACAAATAATAAAGATAAAAATTGTAAAAAATATAGTGTTTTCCGTAACTACAAAAGTCTTATGTTAAATGGATCACTCCGTATACTATTGCTAATCTATACGTGAATATATAAACTGACCATCATATTACTATGTGTTTATATTATTTACTGTACCACTTTCATCGACAGCGTGCGTTGATCACGTATGAAAATATGCCCTTATATTTTTTATTTTTAACCCAATATCAAAGATGATTTCCATCGTAAACGATTTGCAAGACACTTTTCTCTCATAGGTATATATGCTGCACAACCGCAATATGTTATGAACGCATAATATGGGCGTGCCTGTGTGTGTGTGTGATTGTACAACCCTCCCAACAGAACAACTGCATGTATGCTCACATAAAAACAAAAAAAAAGTCTGTTGACATCACGCATGAAAATATGCACCACGGGTCCGTGTCAGGTCATGTGATAAATTTCAGGTCCAAGTCAATAAGAATTGTTATTATTTTTTATGACGTACAAAGTTATTTACGTAAAACATACTTAGAAATCCATAACTCACGATAGGTATAGGTTGCCACACCACCACTCGAATTTACGATTTCGAATCTAGAATATATTAATCGATATTGAGTGATGAGTAATGACTTACCTCGAGTATGACGGACCAATCACCAAAAGGACAGTGACGATTGACGATCGTAAATATAATAAGGTGTAACTGTCTCGTTCGTGTCCATCAACCACGGCCCTGCCTCATCACCAGTAATAATTACTATCTGATGGTTACAAAATAGAGGGTGTTAATATGGTTAATGGTCGTTGTATAAAAAATTCTCTGTATCATATTTTTTTTTTTAAATTAAAAACTCCACAATTCTTATAACTAAAACATAGAAAAAATAAAATAAAACATATTATAACATAGGAACAACGTTATAGTTTGTATATAATAATTGTATACATTTTAATTTTTTTTTTTTGTGTTTTAGTTATGAGATTATAAATAATTGTTTGTATATAATTAGATGTAACTTTTTTTTTTTGAATATTAGTATAGTTTTTGAACTAGAAATATTTGCTAAAAAATTTCCTAAAATAGGATACCTATTTCATTTAAATTATTAAAGATTTGTGAAATATTGCCAAACTCGTGGGTTGATAAAATGGCAGTAGGTGACCTGTGGCTCATCCAACCAGAAAATGTAATAATTCCTGTAGGATTTTCTCAGAAATAAGTCCCTCCGAAAAACATTGTCAGAATAATGGCTTTCGGTGGGTGTACATATGGAGGCGCATGATATTTTATCGTCATCCACATGAAACAATTTGATTTAATTCCTGCAAGTATGAACGCCGGGCGCCGCATCTTGAAATGGTTTAATTCAGCTCGTTATAATAAAGTCGTCGTTCATTATTGTTGTTGTTTCCCTCCGCCCGGCGATATGATAGTAAATATGCGACGTCGTCCTTATCGTCTAGCGACTCGTGACATCCGACAACGACCGTAATACGCTCCTAACAAACAAACAACATCGACGATTCTATCGTTCCATTTATCTCACAGGACCTTATACACACCCGTCCGTTGTAGGTGCCTATGCATAATAATAATATATTGTGCGATGGCGATTTTTTTGCACGCGGAAAGCACCGTTTCGTATAAACACAATAAACACGTAAACCCGCTTGACAAAAAAAAAGTTGAAATTAACATTACACCGTTAATTTATTTTTTCGTTTACAATGGGCGTTAAACTCGTAATTCACCATGTACCGCGGATTGTACTACCTACTGTGGTATAATTCTGCCAGTGATAAAAATCATAGTAATAGACTTGTCGGTTGTCTGTATATATTACAGTATCACAATATATATGCAGTTTTGTGTTTTTTAAATCGCCCGTGCAGAGACAAAAAGGGCAGATTAATCCTCCCGCCGGGTCCCTTATGTAGATTAAACTGTATCGTTGCAGTAATATCGTTTGGTACGGCACGGGGAAAAAACCGAAGCCTTACCTTAATCTCCGAACGGCTAACCGCAATACGCCATTTAATTTCCGTTACGATTTTCTTATTACCGTTGTCTCCGACAGGTCTCCGTCGGTCGTTATTGTAAATCTCCCGAACGATACGTCATCCGTTTTCCGACCTCCAATAAAGGTCGATCCAATGAAGGTGGATCAACGACTCCGCGTCCGACCGACGATCGACTTCCGGGATCCGAAAACGGCAATTTAATGTCACCGAGTGGTCCGCTGTGTAATCTATATAATAATAATATTATGTAGCTACCTGCAGATTATCCCGTACGACTCGCGTGTTTCCAAACAACGGACGACGCTGAGGGAATAATAAAAAAAAATATATACACACATTATATGTATATATTATCAGTTGGTGGTACGCGCGTTCATTGTGTCACGGTTCAATAGACATTCGTAGGATTTTTTTTCCCTAATACGCCACCCATATCCGATCGTCTTCGGTATATGATTTCGGATACGATGCGATTCGCTTGACGCTGTTATACGCATCCACCTCAACCTGAGCTAATCGACTCGACGAGCTCGTATTATGTAGGTAGATATGACGTGTCATAATAATATTCCCAACGCGAACTGCGTGTCGGCGCAACGATTGCAATTCCATATCGCTGCACTGGTCCCGTCCCCGGCACCTGTTGTCGCCCAGCGGTTTCGGAGTTTGCCGAACGCGTTATAAGACCCTCCTCCTCTTCCGACTACATATTATTAGCATACCACCCACCACCATTCACCGGAATTCGAATTTATTAAATTCTGATGGACGAAGTCCTTGGCGACACGCACCCATACTTGGCTCGGCTACTCCGAAGTTTATTGATGCATCACGCCGCTGCATGCGAATGTGTAGGTACGTCAATTATTATTGTGACAACTGACAAGTACCTATATTATAATATACATATAATAATAACGTCGTCGAATCTTTGGCAGATTATAATATTACTACAGCGGGTATTTCTGATGATGTGAATTTTGAGCTAACGAATCAGTGTTTGTATTATTTGCCACTGCTTGCCTTTAACGATGCCACTTACGGAAAATAAAATAACCAATACAATAAGATAGATATATTACATTATTTTTTAGTCATTCGTTGCTATTAAATTTCAGGTACACGATGCAGCTATGTTAAATTAAAATCATGACGATTGAATTAATAATAAGATATAATTTTTAAAAGTAAAACCAAAGTTTTTGTTGTGCTATAAATACTAACTAAAACAGAAACGTGTAATATCACGCAACATTTTAGTAAACTATAAGAATAGATGTAGGTACAACTTCTTTCTTAACTTACTGTAGAACGCTATCACAATAATTTATTCTGAAACGTTAGAATGTAAGATCTTAAAATTTTAATTTCACCTGTAAATATTGAAGCGGAGCGTTATAACTTGTAACGCATCACCTCGTTAAATGATCAAACCCTCAATATTGATGGCGTTGTGGGTCTTGGTGCTTTTTCGTCGTTGGTGGGTTGTGTCAACGCCGCAATGATGCGTGATAGAAATTCAAATCCATAACCACCAAAATGGTTATTTTGAAGGAAATTGTTGGACGTCGATGGTTCAGTAGTATGAAATTCAACGAAGGTGGTCGTTGGTGGTGGTGTCGGCATCAACGATGCGAATCAAAGTTGTATGTTTTAAGGACTATTATTTATTACTTTACTATTAAAATTTAATTTTGGTGTTCCTTAAGACGATCGTTTTATTTATATTTATATAGGTATATAGATATTATAACCTTTTACGTATCACGTCGATATTTTGTATTTTGCAGAATTACATCATAAAAATAATTATTAAACTAATTATTTTGCTAATTAACTCAAATACATGACAAATGTTTTCATGAATATTCTGAAAACAACAATTAAATCTTCAGATGGATTATTTAATAAGGATGCTAATCTAAATTGATTGCAATATTAAGATAGTCGTTTGTTCTAGAAACACGGTCATTATCGACTGGGGGTGCAGGTGCTCAAGAGACGATTGTATCTTTATGAATTCTCATATAAACCAAAACGTTTGAATATGTTTTGAATCACTGACAAAAACCAAGAACATAATAATTCTGAAAAATTGAACATGCGATAATAATAAAAAAAAAAATATGGTTCGGTGCATCGGTGTTAATTTATAATACTTTTGAAAACAATAAATTCATTATTACAACGATGTCTACCGTATACTGTAAATTGTAATAAATACACATCATCCATGGGCAATGCAAGTTACGTAGACATCATAAAGTATTATACGATAAAGGCGGAAAATTTTACAAAAATATAAATGTAATATCAATTTATTTCATATTTATTTTGTTATGCAAATCCAAACACTATAGATTTAACATGTTGAATCTTTTAGATTTTATCACGTTTTCATATTGATTTTTTCTGGTTGACTAATCACCATGAATTCACAACAATTCCAGTCATATATTTCTTACTCAGTTTCAGTTATTCTGAATATTCAATACAATATTTAATATTCATAAATGCATTTATATCGAATATCCGTTAACATTCAATCAATCCTATCAAAAAATTCCAATTTAGTGTCCGTTTACCGTGCTAACGTAAGTAGATAAAACAACTTAAGTACATAATATATTATTAGCATTAGAAAAGTAAAACCCTGTAATAGTACATAATATTGTAGAGCTAGTCAATCGAACAGCTCGCTATTTTTTTTCGATTACCATCAGGCAACTGATAATTACTTTTTATATATCTACTAACCGTTAATAATAAAATATTTATTTATTTATCATTTAAAAAGGCTTTGAATGACTACAAAAGTACAATTGAATCGTTCTAACAAATTAAAACAGTTACAATTAAATTAATAAATAACAATATTAACCAAGTTATATGATGAAACAGTATCTTCTTCTTTATCATCGCCTTTTGCTCCATATTACAAAACAGTAAACAGATCAAACATTGAAACAAATATAATTTACAACAGAAAACCTAGATGAAACACTAAGCTCAGATCTTACAAATGTATCAACCCTTATTCAATTCTTATCGAAAACTCATCTCATTAATCAAATATACCTAACTTTCTGTAGTAAATATACACAAAACTGAAACTTTTAAATTATTATTATGAACTATGTATTTTTTCTTCTATTTGTATATATTTAACGCATTTTTAAAATATATGTAATTAAAATTTAAAAAATCTACAACAATAAAATATAAAACAAGGGTCAACATTTACATAATGACATTTATCATAAGTTGCCTTAGTAGTTCATTAGATAAGTAATAGCTGGAGTAGTGCATTCAGAAATAAAGAAAAGAGCGTGGAATTTGGAATGTCTTATAACATAATATGATTTACAGATTATCGTAATTATGCCGTTATGGTACAAATACTTCAACATTTTCATGTTTTAAAAACGACGCGTTCTGAGAACATAAACAAGAAATTTAATATTTGTAAAAGCATTATACTTAGCCCCTATACTTAAGGTAGAGTTTTATTTTCTAGTCGTTACTATAGGCTTAGGAGAAGGGAAGGTCGAAGGGGTCGCAGTTTTCCCGGGAATTTCAATAATATTTAAAAACGCTATACGCGTATTGAAAGTGTATTCAGCAAGAGACATAATATAATATGTATTTAAATTTTAAATCATAATTTTCAAGAATGATGTGGCAAAAGTCTAAAATATTGTATACCGTCTATGTTATTAGGGATCCAGGGTTAAACCTCCACTATATAACAAATTATCAGCCCCACCAAAGCATAATCCAGGCTACGCCACTGAGCACAACACATAGGTAGTACTATACAAACACGTACGGATATAATTTGTACAGACGGCTTTCAAATCCATTGCATAACTTTCTTCTTAGCATCGCGTAGAAACGTTAAACAAATTTGTTGTATGTTATAAACATATACCATGGGGTTTTAATAGCCTGTAGGCTAAGTTTATACGATTGGGTAGGCTGTTTTTGTTTTGCAAATATCGTATTTCAATAATGAAAGTAGATTCAAATAAAAACATTTTAAATATTCAAACAAACTCGAACAATAAACATTTATTTAATAACGTTGAAACAATATCACATTTTAGTTTTTTCATTTAATGTTTAACCCAATGTGTCATACATAAATACTATTATAATATGGTACATATAATAATATGGTTTTAAAAAATCATAATAACTAATAAGTTATAACTATTTAAAACTTACTATCAAGTGTACAGCTTACATAAATTCCAACCAGGTACCCAAAACAACATTTTTATATAATTAGAAAACTAGTTAAATGTACGAGTATTTGTGAGCATAAACTATTACAATTTTAGAATTTTTCGGTGTCCGGTGGATGTTATTAATCTAAAAATTATCTATTAAACTTACTGATTATACTCTATTGTGTTATTGTATGGATTGTAAATATATTTTTTTTAAATAAAAATAAACGATCTTACAATACATTTTTTGTGAGACATAATTTTATAAAATCTTTTCATCGAGATATTTTCAAGTATAAAATGTTCATGAAAATTAGAAACATAGTTTATAAATTGCAGAAAAACCTAAGGGAATACACAAATATATTGAGCATTTTGTTTTGTTGCGAACATTATTATTTTGAAATCGTTTTGAATAATATTAAAACTTCCTGTCATAAAATCAAAAATGTCTGATGAAAATGTAAAAAAGGTACACCAACGTGAGAGAGTTAGATTGATTTTTGAGAATGATTTGTTGTATATTGTTATTTATTATTATACATTTTAAAATAATAATAAAGAATAATATTCAAGGTCGATTATTAGCATTGTATAGTTATGATATTTACTGTATTACTGACATCACTGTACGGTATTAATTAATAGGATAGTTTTACAAATCGAGATTTTTGAGATATTTTATACATTGTAAGAATGTGATTCAAAAATGTATTCATTAAAAATTCTATTCGCAATACTTAAAATAAGAAATTGTACTCAAATACATCTAAAATTATAAAAATTATTTAAACATTGTAAAAATACAAAATGTCAATATTTTGTTAAAATTGTAAGGCAAAATGTTTGGAATCTTATGGTTATGATTAATGTTCATTCATCATATTGCAATAAATAATAAGTAAGATAATAAAAATTGATTTTTGTAAATGATGTGTTACCAATACTATTTTAAGTTTACACCAAATTTTGTTTAGTGATCACTCGCAAGCACTATGTACTATATATATAATGCTTGAGACAGAAAATATACCTTCACGATGTTATACAAATTTGATTTTTTATGGGCTTTTATCGTAAAAACTAAACCATACTTTCATAGGTAAGTATTATATTTCTAAATAATCTATATAAACACTCTGTACCTGCAAGTTAATTATTAAATTTCTAATATAATATTACGTATGTTAAACATTAATTAACAGTTTATTAACATTATCCGTTATTTGTATAATATAATATAATATATTATAATATTATAACAATTTTAATTCAGTATATTAATAGTTTTTTTTCTCAGATTTGTTTAAGAATGTAACTATAATTATACATATCACTAAATTGTTAATTTCTTTAACGTAGAATACTATTAATAGTTGTATATATTTAAGTACACTGCAAGGATATCATGAAGGGTGTAGGTCATAAAAATAAAGCTAGACAATTTACTTTTCCTGAAAGAACAATGTAGAAAAGTTTATAAAAGTTTTTACACGGTAAACAGAATTTTGGCAACTTTATTAAAAACTCAAAATACATTGTACACTCTGTTCAGAAACTTTTTTTGTTTGGAACTTTATAACTATTTGAGTCAAAATTAAGCCACGCGAAAAATTTGTCCGTTTGAATAGGTATATTTAATGTATATAAACCAATTGACAATACACCCTCTTTCATCAGATCCATGACATGCAACTAAATATGTAAATAATTATTTTAGCTATATTCTCCTTAGAATATACATATTAATAACTATTAGATAATAGATACTATACTACTCCAAATTTTGATTTAGATACATAAACATTTTCAATACAACTATGTCCTTTATAATTTAAAGTAAAAAGGATGGTTCTCATTAAAAAAAGAAGATTAACACTCCTTAAATGGTATACAAAATAAATCTAAAAAAATGAAAACACAGTACTTAAAAATACCAAAATCAGTATTCGAATAAATTCATAATTATAGGCCAGAATTGTGAGGGGGTGAGAACGATTAGTGAATTGTCTTAAGAATTGTGTACAGTTTCATAAACATCAAGACACGTCGCGGTCGGTGTAATATGCATAATAATACAATACCACTCTCTACCGGATTCAACGAAATATATTTCAGTACATGCACATATAACTATATAAGGGCTGGGAGAAAGAGATTTTTATTTTTACAGATTGTATTTTGAAAAGTAAATAATTAGATGGGCATCTGGCACCATTCCACGTCCATGACAGTTCACGTAAGGTAAATAAATCGTTTTTCATTGTAATTCTAAATTCTCAAGAGTTAGAGAAGTCGGAAGTAGCATAATTTGTAAGCGGCTACCTACCCAATCTATACATATTACAGAAGACACAAGACTGCCACTCAGCCAGTTTTAACAGGAAATAATAATATATGTCAGCATAATTAACAGTTTTATAAGATGAAAATTGTCGCCAGAGACATATATTATAAAGAGTAGAGTGAGAAAACAAGTTTCATCGTTGAGTGAGAGGGACAAACTACAACTAACCTTAGAAATGAAAATATTTTTATTTTTCTATGATTGTCACCAATTCGCATTTCGTACATTTCAAAAATCACTAGCAATAAAAATAAAGTAAGCTCCTCTAAAAACAATTATCAACATCCTGAAAATTGTTTAAACTCTCGAACTCGCCAATAATCTTGAACAACAATCATTCAATAATTGTACAAGAAATTTCGCCTTAAACTGCTATGCATTTTTCAAATATTGCAACCACCGTTAGATCAAGATTTTTCAGCTTGTAGCATATTTCTTCTTTCTATGATCAATATATAAATAGTGCAAACACTAAATTTATCGTACATTTTATTGAACTATGTTAAACTGTGTATACTAACTAGTTAATAAAACGTTGTAACCAAAACTAATAAAACTATAAAATAAAATACCAAGATATAATATCAATTTTCAAATTGTTATTGTTTTAAATTTTTTTAAATTCTATGATACTTCAACAAAGTAATTAATGCTTATGAAAATGGTGCAACTTGTAGTTGTCATACTCTAATGTTCAAAACTTCAAACCAATTGTAGTGGCTGGTAGAAAACTTAATTCACTTCCAACATTTTTATTTTAAAAATGTATTTGCATTTTTTTCTAAGTTTACTAATTAAATACTTATTAACTATTGTTACTAATTATAATAATATGTACTGACCATAAATTATATAATATAAATAAATAACATATTTAAATTTCTAAGTATATATAAAAATATCTCGTTATTTTAATTTTATATAATAATATTATTAAAATGTCTATAATCGATAAGAGTAGTAGATATTTTTTCCCCTCTGTTCCTTTACATCGACTCTGTACTTTTTACCGTATTAATCACATCAAGTTCAAGGAGAATGAACCGCTAAAAAATCTGAATTTTATTGTTTACACCTTACAGGAAGCTTACTAGAGCTTTTATTACTCATTTTAAGTGCTTTTTTTCTATAATTGTATAGAGCTACGAAATCCAAACTCTAAAGACTACGCTTTGACCGTACATTTGTGATTTATGCAAAAATATTTACTGTGTACATATAGTGTAAGCTTCGAATTTTTCCAACTTTTTCATAAAAACTAAAATAATTTTTTCAAGTTATAAAAAAAAACAATTTTATAAAATTAAGGTTCACTTAAAATCGAGAAAATTAAATACAAGTTGATTAAACAACGCTTCATTAATATAACTCGTCCAGTTTATCTTAGCACTCGACAACCGTTACGATTTTAAAAAAAAACAGTGGTCTGAAAACCGGAAAAAAAATATCATTATCCAACTCTCTATATTACTGATATTTATTTTATCAAAATAATATTGTTTTTGGACCACTGTTTTTTTTTTAGATCGCGATGTTTTAAGATGAACTGGGTGGGTCATAGCTGAGTAAATGTTTCGATTTTGAAGCTTAAATTATTAATTATGTCATAATTAATCATTCATCATATTGTGTTAATAAACTGTGTACAAAAACACACACAATATTTCAGTGTGATTTGGCACAAATTGACGGTCCAACGACTGTGTAATCTCTCTGAAAAGTGAGTACACTATAAAATGAAGATTTTTGAGTGAGACATTGCCGCTTGAACATATTACGATGACGATGTGATTACCGGGGTAAAAAGTTCAGGTTTGCTGTAAAAGAACAAATGTAATATACTTGGTACTGATATGAGTAAAAGTATCGAAAAAAAATGTAAAAACATGGATGGTTTTTTATGAAAATATCAAAGCTTAAATGTATTCCAAGTTTTTTTACATTGGTAGTATTTACCGTTCAATTTTAATTTAAACTCCGTAAGACAATAACTTTACAAAATTGACTGAATGTGATTTATGATGAAAACTGTAACGATTATATATTATTATATGACACGGGTAAACATTTGATAACATAATATCATTAGGTGACCCGATTAGTGACCCGCGAGAAACTAGTGACTGGAAGAGACAGCCGATAAAAATCAAACGATTAATAAAGTTGTTACAAAAAAAGGTCTCCCGATTCATCCTGTCAATTTTAATTCCATCGACTTCCAAGTCATTGTAGCACACTATAATAGTTTACGATTATCACGTCCGCAGTCCACACAGTACCCATACTTATAACTATTGTTATTTTATAGCCAGACATAAATAATTAATGGGTGGCTTTTTTTTATCGATTCCGAATCCTGCCTCGATTCAAACACAATTTCGAGGAAATCGACTACGCGTACATTTTTACAATACATTTTACTACAATAAATAAGTTTTAAAATTTATATTCTTAATTCTTTTTATTATAGGCAATACCTATTCGAATCCAAAACGAATACCTTCCTTGGGGGATATCGACTATCAATACATCAGGAAAAAATGAAATGGAAAACTTCTTTTGAACAATGAAGTCTACAGTTTTTATTAGCTTTCCATTATACTATTGTGAAATTCTAGAAATTATTCGCAATCACACATACATTTTATCTTCACATATAGAAAAAAATTTGACATACCTATCAATAACATTAAAATGGGTTGAAGCTCGTGATTGAAACCTATTATAGATTTTGAATTCCATTCTTTTCATTTAAAAAAAAAACTGCTGAATCAAGAATCATAACATACATTTAATCTCTAATAAATCCATATTGTAGAAATCGAATTCACACTTTATTTTTAAAGTACTACTATCAATGATAAACAGCTGGTTTAAGCTATCTGTAACAAAAGAGATATTTTGATTCCTAGTAACACAATACAACCTATACCGGTAATTCTTTAATCGAAGAACTCTCCAATGGATAGTAAGTTATATTAAATTAGTTATAAGTATTTTAAGTTTAAATGATTTAAGTGGAGTAGAACACGAGTGTCCCGGAAAATGTTGGTTCACTTCTTCGATCATCTAAACTTTAAATATACCTAGGTACTTATTACTAATTAATTACTCGTCCAAAAATTGATTTTAATATATATTTCGAAATACACCAAATAATATTTTCAATTTTAATATAAAATTAAAAATATACATTGTCATTGAAAAAAAAAATAAAAACTTTTAAAATGATTAATGATAAGAGACAAATATTAAAATGTATAAGTTTTCAAAAACCTTGTTTTGTAACAGCTTTGAGTTTTGTAAAAATTAATGAATCACCAAATGAACCAAACGATAGATATCGTACATACAAAAAAATGTGCTTATAATCATAAATAGTCGTAATAATCGTTGAAATAAATGGTAGCCCTGCTGATATTTCAGTAATAATAAAAAAATGATTGACGTTACCATGTTAAATTAAGTTCCGTGACAATTAATATACTCTATGTTTATTTACATCCACGCCGTAATGAGATGAAATCATGAATCAATATATTTACGGTGTTTCTCATTTATACGAATAACACGGCAAAAGTTTCTTTTCGAACCGTTTTACTTGAATGGCATTATTCATTCAGTTAGTACTGGAAATAATAAAATGATTTTGTTTCCTTGACTTCTTTATCAGAGTTTTGGACCTGGAAATAAACTTTCCCTTGTAGCACTGACGACATAATTGAAAATTCATGGCTTGTGAATAATAAATGTTACTTCCGCCCCTTTGCCTACCCACCGTTTGTGGAGCAGGCTCTCTTAACGTTTGTCCGCCGACTCGATTATCTCACACACTATTTTGACACACGAGACTATTGTTTTGACAAAAACTGATCGCGGAACGCCATAAACGTCATAAAAAAGGATATATTTGTATTTTATTATAGCACAATAAAATGTCTTGCCAGTGAAATGCCGTCGACGTCGCTCCCATTGTTACATTATCGTTTAAAAACGTTTTATAACGAGCTCCAGTTCGATTCTTATTCTGGTCCCTGCGGGCTTTAAAAAAAGTATAATATGATACAAAAGAATTTCAATATCTTTTAGAAAGTTGGAAGTCCTAAAAAGATCTCGAGGGTACGAGTTATTAAAATAATTATAATTTTAATAAAAACTTAATTGTTTTTATAGAGATTGAAAAAAATAAAACAACCGGAGACTCTCAATTTTTCTACCGCCATCTAAATAATATTTTATATTCACGGATGATGCACTATTTTTTGATAATGAAATTGATTTGTTTCAAAAAATTAGTTTTTAACTTATAGTGTAAATATTTGATTAAAGTTTACACTAGTCGTTGAATGTTATGTATTTTTGAGTCTTTATTACTTAAGACTTAAATTTGCAAGAAAAATATTTTGTTTAACAAATTAATAATTGACATAATATTTTAGAAATTATATAACTTTAAATTTTTATTTATCAATATTTTATTTTCATATAGCAGTTACATTTGTTTTTATTTTATTATAATTTTGAAATCTTTTAAATCAATATAATTTATATAATATATAATGATTATATATATTTTTTTTGTTAATACAACTCTATAATCTGCACGTATTATTATATGCAATAAGTAGACACAAGTAAAAAAATAGAATATCATATAAATAAAATTATTTATCATTAAATGTGTGTATTTATTACGCTCTTCTTCTTTTTGGCGTATTGGCCATTGGTATTTAAATTAAGATTCATTTCTTCTCTCAGAAATCCGAAATTTAAATATCATTGTTTTTTAAATATTTTCCTAAAATAAGTATTTCTCCTCTTATTATTTAGCATTGGTCACTCCGAGAAATGAATCGATGTTTTCACTTGTCCGTACTTACAATCCACGTCTCTTCTTGTACCCATTCAAGCCTGTTTTCTTTATTCGTCCTCACGTCCGATCATATCATGTTATTTTTCATGTACACTTATATAGGTACGTCTTGTACTGATTGGAAGGATTCGGTCGGGTGGCCCCTTATTGTATTTTTATCTCTATCAGTGACTCGTGACTCACAACACTACGTGTTAAGAACATATGAATTTCAGTCACTGTCAAACTAATTTTGTGTTTTTACTTGTTAGGTTCACAAATAGTCAATATACTGAACTATTATAAAACTTACTTAATGGTATGAATATTAAATAGAGCACTTAAAAGGATTTAATTAATAGTTTAACTTTAAAGTGTAAGTTAAGTATTTTAAATAATTATATAAGTCACTTTAAAATTAAAAATATTTCAATAAAAGTCTATACAGGGCCCTAGATAGTTTTTTTATTTTTAAGTTTAATAATAGGTAGTTTAATTCAACACAAAATTGGTTCTGCTGAAAGCAAATGTGTTTGTACGCTCGTATTGTAGGACGGAAACAACACGTCATACGAGTGTTTGGCGTTCTGTTATAAGACACGTGACTCGTGTGAGGAGCACCAACTATCTTTAAGTAGCTTAAAAAAACCAACAAGTATGTTTATTGGTGTAAAACAAATGGCTTTTCAAGTGAATTTATATTTTTCATGATTGACGCCATGTTTACTATATGCAATAAACACGTCATCAGATTCATATTCCATTAAAAAGAGACATATGATGCGGTATTAGACGTGAAGGTTTTTTACATGTTATTTTTCGTGTGTCAGTGAATTTTTTGACAAGGGTATAGTTCTGTTTTGATGTTAATTTGTTTTTGGGAAATACTATTGCTATATTTTCATACAACTGTGACGTTTTGGTTCAGTATACGTATAATTGTTGAAACTCCCGATGATCAAAATTTAGAACTGTGGCGATCATAGCTGAACTGGTTCTTCAATATCAACATTTAGTTAAAATATGCTTATATAATATTATATTAATATGGTCGATTAATTCTGATTCCGAAGCCGAATATTATTTGAAGCACTTCGGTACACTAGAATTCAATTTCGGAGAAGTTGTTAATGAATTAGGTACCTATAAGCAGTGGTGTAGTGGGGCGTATACCCACTTCTCTGATTTTCTGTAAGTGCGTATACTTATAGAATAACACATGATACGCGGGTATACGCGTACGGGAATGCATTTATTCTATAAACCAATTTGATAAATAATTTTTAATTAATAAATAAAAATATTGAAGAAACCTTATTGATGTGACGGTTTTCAAAAAACTAAAATGTTTAATTATTCATTTCTAGGAGTATGATTGTAGACTAATGAGGCTCAATTACGGCAGGGTAGTAATATAGTGTCTAATAAATCTATACTATTATATAAAATTTTAAGGGGTTTTCTACGACCACGCTAACCAAAAAAACTACTAAACCGATGTGGCTGAAAATTTTTACTGTTATATCTGACAGTCTGATGAAGGTTTTAGTATCACTTTTGATGGTAAAAAATAAGTTGAAAATTCTTGAAAAATTAGAAAACAAAGCTAATTTTGGGGCCTCTCTACGATGTCCGCAAGAACAGAACTTTTTTTATGTTCCCATTTTGTGACAACAATATTTATCTTTTTTCCATTTTATTTTTCACTGAGTTGTTCCAAATATCTTCCCGAGTGTCATCACAACGCTCGATTTTTAATTTTTTTTTGTCTGGAGGGGTTGAGGAGGGGGTGTATTGTATTTAAATATTCCAATTTTCTGATGACGCTATTGAACATTTTTACAATTTTTTTTTCACAGAGTTGTACCAAATACTTTCTTCACTACACCACCCGATTCTTATTTTTTTTTGTCGACAGATTAATTAGCATTTATTTTGTATCTGTATTCATTTTTAATAAAAATATATTTATCATTAATACCGCTAAAAACACATTTCAATACGTTTTCAATAACCGCTTTTCGTATATATTTACTTGCCGATCACATTAAACGATAAAATTTGTATAAAAAATTCTACATATCATCGTCCGAAGGCAAAATAAACAACCAATCACGGCCGAAACCGTGACGGTTCGGCTAGTATAAATATAAAAATGATAATATTGTAGTACATAGGGATGGGGGGGGGAGGCAAGGCCCCCCACGTTAACATATTAAGTTCATTTAAGCGTATACTCACTAAAAAAATTACGACTACATCACTGCCTATAAGTATTTAAAGTATCAAAATATAATAATTTTTAAGTTAAAATCTCAATAAAAAAAAAAAAAAAAATTATAAATAATTGAATATTAGATTGAACTTCAAATATTATTTTCCACTTAGGAATATAAAATGAAAAAAATTTAAAAAAAGACGGCAATAAAAAAATGATGACCAAAAAATTCTGATTTTCAAAAATGTGTTTAACTATTCGAAATAATGAGTACAGTTGCTTAATGGATCACATAGTACAATATTTTTACAATACATATTTTGTATAGTAGTAAAAGTAATTGTATACTAATAAAACAAGTTTTATGATAATATTTTTAGTTCTAAATTCATTGAAAATTAAAGTTTTTAAACAATCGTCTAGTTATAAATAAAACTTATCTTATGGGATAACTATTTAAATTTAAATATTAGTATTTATGCCAATGTAAGAACTATAATCGTAAAAATAAATACTAAATACAATGAAATAATGTAGACTACAACTGCCCACATACTATGTAAATCTTATTGAGAAGATGACCAAAGTTTTGACCGTTAACGACATCAGTAGATTTTCTGCCATGACAGTGCTTAACGACAAGTTCATGCAAGTTGAAAAACAACTTTGCCATGTGGGGAAGACTCTGCGACTGTTCTTCAGACAAATGACCCGGAAAAAAAACCTTATAAGAGCTATATACAGTAAAGTTTTTTTTAGTGATTTCTTTTATACTTTTAGTTATTTTCCTACCTATTTGTTTCAAAATGTTTTATAACACTGTTCAAGTACCTTTCCTACTTTTCGACCGGGTAGAATGTCCATTTGAAATCAATGGCCGTGTGAATTGGGTTACGACATCAAGAATTCGTACTTCCAACTTTGCATAGTATAAATATACCATAGGTACTTAACTTTAAATGTTTGGTGAAGACAATAAATTGTATTATACTTTACATTTAAATATCAGTTTAAAATCACGCATTACTCAATGTTTAAAACGAATTCAAAAGTATTTTATTGTTTTCCAAATAGAGTTGTAAATTTAAAAAAAAATTACCTATAAAAAAAATGTCTTGTTTTAGAATTTTCACTGGAAACTACAAAAAGAATTTCATTGGTTATTTGACAATTCTACGTATATTTTTATCATCTTGTAATTTAAAGCCTACATTTTAAGTAAGCTGCGTACAAAAGTTTTGTATAAACGCGTTAATGATAATAATTTGTTTAAAACGAAAATGTATTAAGTTAATTGCATTTTATTTAGTTAAAAGTTTTATTCAGTTAGTTTGTGAAGATAAAAAATATGATTTAATATTATCGCGATAAAAAAGTGTACACATAATATATATTCTTGCGCTATGACGCGAAATCATAAATGTATTTAAATGCAAATAAATGTAATAAATGTTATGTTTACCACTGGTGTTTGCGGGTGAGATAATTTGTGTAAACGAGGTTGTCAATCGCACTAAAGCTGTATGGGGAGCAGCCAACCAGGTACGATTTGAACTAGACCTCGATTAAATTGCAAATTGAATTCGTATAAGTTTAATGGATAGAATATATATGATGAACAAATTCAAACAAATTTTAGAGCCTATGTCTGAATTGTTTGGAAAAGTTTTAACGATCTGTGCTATAGTTTATAAAAATGTGTGCGAGTGGTTATAAACTTTAATGTACAAACTTCTTGTTATAGTCTGTGAAAAATGATGTTTTACACTCTATCGTCGTGTGACGATGGTTAAGAAATACTACCCTTTCCCGACTCCAAACAATAATAGGTTAAAAATTATTTTTACAAATCTTAAGTATAATTTTATACATATGTATACCTAATTTTCACATTAAATGATCATACCGTACGATTTTATCGCATCGATTGGACTATATAGTAATGATTGTGGTTTATAGTGTTTCGTACTCTCTTGTGATTTTATAATGATTATTAATATTATACTTGCAAGCATATTTATGGTTTTTAAGTTATCATATTATTAGGGGGAGGTGGAGGTGGACTATAGTTTCAAATCCCTATTCAGTATTCATATTGTTTTATACTTTTATTACAATTTTTGTTATATGGAAAATGTAGATAATATAAAGTTCATTATTAGATGTGCGCTGTATTTTAAACAGGTCATCCGAGTAATACATTTTTTTATACTAATAGAAATGTATGCATGACTGTCATAATTGTCTATTTTCATTCAATCAATGAGATAAATCAACTTTAGTTTTAACACGCATAGCTGGTTTTTGTAATACGACATGATTACTTTGTTTCGTAGAATTTTACCGTATTACTAAGAACTGATGAATAGAACTTTCTCGAAGTTCACGACCGTTCTTAGGAAACTAAAAGCTTTACGAGTAAGGTGGTTAGTTACAATACTAATTAGAAACAAAGAAAGTTGCTTATAAGCAATATTGACAGCTAATCAAATAAAAATTACAATATACATATTAAATACTTTAAATGTACTTTACCTCTCTAGGTGTAGTCATAAATAAATAAATGTTAATAAAATAACAATCTGAAACTGTCCGATAAAAAAATTATCAATAAATTAATTTAAATTAATTTTAACGGACCATTCTAAAATATTATGGTTGATGATATTGATACAAAAACAAAATACTTACAATTAAAAGAGAAATAATATCAATACATCATTTTACTGTATATGTATATGATTATAAGTTATAACTTCAGATATGTTTAAAAATTCTATAAAACTATGATTTTTTGTATGGTTTATTTCGTTTCTACATCAAAGGTCATTACTTAGTCATTACTCATTAGCATTATAGTTTGACAAGTTTACATTTATTTTATTTAGAATTCATACTTCTTAATTATAAGTACCATACAGGTTTTTATAAATCTGCTTGTTTTAAATAAATTATTATTTTGTTGCTTCAGTTGAAGGTCTAGAATTTCATGAAGAAGATTTGGTAAATTATATTATTTTTTCAGTTTTTCGTATCGGCGACATTCTATCAAAATGTTTTTCATAGTGAGTTGAGTTTCATATGTGATCAAATTGTGGGATATTGTTTAGCCATTAAGTGAAGTTGAGTTAAAAATGAATGGCCAACTTTTAATTTATTTAATACTGATTCGTCTTTTATATTTTTGTTATTTATGGGAAACTTGTCTGTTGATCGGTTTATTTAAACTTTAATTTGTAGCATGTTTTATATTGCAGCATTATATAGAATAATATAGCCTACAGGTATTTAAAATATTGTATAGATGTTTTTTTTTCAAACAATCTGGAAAGGTTTCTTATGAAATACTAATAAAGAAATTCACGAGACATAACAAAAAAAAATTGTCTGCTAAATTTAAATATTATTACTGAAATGTTTATAAAATTGATAAAATTTCACGTTAAAGTCAAAGTCCGTCATTGGCTTTGATATTATCAATCGATTGGTTTAAAAATCTTGTCATAGGTATATAAATATATAATAAACGATTTCAACCTAAATATTCACTGATAACCAAGCCTATCAGCTTTCAACAACGTATTTTCATCGATGTTGGTTATTTAATTACGAAAGAACTATTATTGTATATCTATATATTTATATAGTGACTAAAAAATTTTTAATGGTACTTGTTAAAATAATAAATAATATACATTATTACGTTTTGGCTATAACAATATATTACTTATACATTGATCGGCGTAGTGCCTTATAAATTAAAACCCTTTCAATACTTTGAACACTGTCAGAAATCAGGTAGACAGATAAACAAAGAAAAGGAAAGAGCGGGAATCATAGTGACGCGTGTAAATAGCAATGATATCGTAATTCTTATATATCGCCTGTACCGACGCCACCGTGATAGTGACCACTTTATTTTGGTAAACGAACCATTTTCCAGACCTTCGTCTATGGTGGTATACATATAATATTGTATATAAGTACCTAATCTAAACACGGACCGACCCCGTCACAACTATATAACATATATATATATATAATATGTATTAAATAACCGAGTAGGTAAATAATATTATGTGTATATAGGTTCGACAACGGTGAATAATATCGTCAATAAATTATATTATCGGTGGAGGTGGTGTCGTCTCGAAAATACGAGAGAGAGAGAGACTGCCGGTTGGGGTGCTGAGGTGGGAGAGGATTGACTGCGAATTCACGCAATGACGACGACGACGGGCCCGAAGAGAAATCCGGGTCATCACGTAGTATATAGCTGCACCGGCAGCGACTGAACCTAACTTATATGTATATATAACCACACCTAACCACACCCAGCTAACACCACACCCGACCTTTGGTGGAGTGACCGGCGGGGGGGGGGGGGCGAGGGAGAGAGATCGAGCGTGACGGGGACGGGGAGAGAGAGATAGACTGGCCCTCGTCATCCCGGATCAGACCGTCGCGGTGCGAACGTGTTGTCATAGTGCAGCGGGGTAGGTGCCATCTGTCTGCATATATACATGGTATATAGAGAACAATGCGTGCGAGTGGACGAGCGGACGAGCGGCTTTTCTTTATTTTCGCCGTTTTGCCTCCATCCGAGCCCACCACCCCCGTACGCCGAGTCCGAAGGTTCTGCTGCTGCTGCTGCTGCTGCTGCTTTATATTCACCATCCATCCATTAAAACCGCTTCACCCTGTCGCGTCGCTGTCTACTATACTATACGCACAACGACGACGACGACCTCGACGACGCGAATTCTTCGCAAAATAAATAACGCCACCCGCTTCGTCGCAGTCGGGTCACGCGCTACGCAAAAGACCTCCGCCGCCGTCACGTCTCTCCCGCCGTAATTTAACATAATATTTTATAACTACCTGTGAGCCCATATATATATATATATAATATTGAAATATCGCATATGTGTGTGTGTGATATTGTATGCACATGAATCGTCGCCGCCACCGCAGACGGGTGCAAAAGTGTATAATTACGAAGGTGCGCGACTTCCACCCCGCAGCCTAAAACCGTGTCTGTGATTACGTGACACCACGCCGGTCACTTCGCCGCTCGACCGATCGTGTTTCTACAGCGATAAAATGTTTTCCAAGCCAACATCGCACGATATAACGCAAATGTCGGTGGTGGATTGACTGACGTGCGTCGATGGTCATAATATAGGTACACGACAATAAGATCCAAAGACTAGTTGTTCCGGCTTATGTCCAAATAATCGTACAAAATAATAATATGTACCTTCACACGTGGTCGTGATGCGAATTACGTGGGAATCCCTGAACTCGACTTCTAAGCGAAGGTGCAGCACACACAGCTATATATGACACAAATGCCAAGTATATTATATCGATTGCACCAAAATTAGAGTGGCATAAAATTATACTCGATAAAGTGTACGTGAAAAAAAAACGCAAAATTATGTACAAAACAAAATATCATATTTGTACATAATGTGACAAAATATTATTATGTACATATAGTTTTTACAATTATTAAAAAAATTAGAATAAACATTAACTTGTGAGTTACGAAAAAAATATATAAATCCTATGATAAATTTGTTGTTTAAGATTGTACGTGTTGCGCTTTTGAACGATGTAAAATGTGTTCAATAGGTTCGGAAACTCTTAAATGACTGTTTGTGTACATTATTAATACCTACACAGATCAATAACAGAAAATAGTGATGCATATGTTTATTAGGTAAAACAATAATCACCTCATTAATATTAATTATATCATAGTATCGTTTATCACTCCATTTCCAAACTTATTAAACCTTGCGTATGTATTTCCTGAAAATGTGCTGCTTTTATATGATACCTACTAATTATTTCCTTCTTGTCTCATTTTGATGCTTATATCAATCACCGGTACACTGCACCTGTTTCCAGTACGATACGCGAAATAAACGTAAATCGATGGAATGGTAATCACATTTGTGATATTACTAAGAAAATAATGATTTGTTTTATCCTCCATTTTTCAATGACATTAACCCCGACTGTAAATTGAACTTTCTTATTTTATCTAATTTACCTGTTGTAAGTGTTAGAAATTTCGTAAAAATATATTCTTTAATTATTAATTTGTAACATTAGGTATAGATATAATTACATTTTCAGAAAGGATTAAATTAGAAAATATAACTCTAATAAGTATTTATCGACTGTGATACCTAAATGCCCATTTAACATAATATAATAATGTATATAATGACACGTATTACTCAAACAAAAGCATTGTTATTTAAAAATCTAAAAAAAAGATATTTTAAACTGAAAGTTTTTTAATTAGCATTATTTTCAAGCATATTCTCGTAAGTTAATTTATTAATTGGCTTAAACTGAAAATATTCTTTAAAAAAAATCAAGTATGAGAGTAAAGATTATTTTAATACTGCATTGACAGTAATGGTATTTAAGCTGCACAAATAAAAATAATTTTTTATTAAAACAGATTTAACGGTATTTAAAAGTTAAAACAAATATTTTGATGGAAAGTAATTTGAATAACAGCTTTTAAGTTGTTTGTGTAATTAGCATAATATTTAAGTTATTAAAGAAGAACTTTTTAATATCATTGTACTTAAATTATAATTTAACATGGTAAGTGCTTCTAAATAGTTAACTTCGATACAAGCTACTTGACCACCCCGCCCCTTATGTTTGTTTATATTAGGTATATATAATGAATTTTGGCCGCTAACAATATTCCGTTTATACAGTTACATTTGGCATGCACAATAAATATCAGCGGTCAATTTAGTTTTGTTTTCGGAGAGGGTGATGACAAAAACAATGTTATGGAAAACCGCTGAACTTTTAAGAATTATAAAATTGTGTAGAGACTCGTCTAAACGAGCTGTTCTTCGTCATTTCTTAAAGCAGATTTAATTTCGCATGAACGGTTCGCTCGTAGCTCGCGGCAAAATGAAAATTGTTTTCCACAAACATTAAGATATATCTTCAAAAAATAAAATAATAATAAAACAAAAATATAACTTGGTTTAAGTTTTTTCTCTTCTTTAAGGCATTATAGCGGATTTAAAGTTATGCTCGCAGAAAGTTATTTTCTTGACAATACTTAACATTCCGTTTCATACGAAGATTTATTTTATTAAATTTTCATGCCCACAACATTTTAAAGTACTATATGTAAATAAACAATTATACAACTCAAACATTTTACTCTTTAGTATTTTATTTTGTTGTGCGAAAATGTAAGCTCATGTTACTTTCAAAATCATCGCCGAATGCTGTATAAAAAAAAAAAACTGTACCCTTTTGTCTTTGCTAAATTTCACTTTTGAAGATTTTTCGAAAATGACAGTCGAAAAGAATTAAGTTCCGGGCACATGCAATGAAATCGATTTGATTGCACCTATTCGATTGTAATTACAAACGTAATTTCGGTCCGTAACGGCCTTAGCCTTTGCAAAATCCGGTTGTCTAGAATCAAATTAATGTTGACTTTGCCGACTTGATTAAAACGTAGTATAGCTGACCGTCTATATTATATGTGGTCAGCCGACGTTAAATAAAATAAATGATCCAATTTAGTTTATTAACCAACTCATTGTATTTATATCAGTGGATCTGTGTAGTTCTACAGCTGTATAGTGTTTAAAATACCGAGAACGACTTAGACGAACTCGTCTAGACTCTCACGAAGAAGGAGGGGGGGGGGGGCTAAACACACAAACGAAATTCGGTCCATGTAATAGCTGAAAAATACAAATAAAACTGAGCGTTATGAATAAAAACGGCCTTTTCCCCACTCGTATGTATGCGAGTCCGTGTAATAATATTATTTTACTGCTGCTTATAATATGCTAACATAATAATAATATATCTCGAACGAAATTACAGCCATAAACCCCAAACCCATGAAATATATTGTGTCGATGTGGTGATGCGTTCGATACGCCAAACGTTCGAATCGCGGACGACCGCGTGTGCGTGTGTGTGTGTGTTCGGAATTCTCGATATATTTTCCCCAGTTTTTTCCCATTTGCCGACTCTTTGATTCCACAAACGGACAACTTATTATTGTGTTTACAACGTAATGTTTTTGTTTTCGATAAAACCCACACCGCATCGTCCGTGTGACGTAAACAATCGTATAGAATCAAGCATTCGTAGTCGTCGTAGGTATCGCGTCATCTATATATACGCCCACGGGTTTGCTAGAACCTCAAAGTTCCGCCTTTTTCCGGTACCGAAGCGATCGCCGACGAGGTTATATTATTATAAAGATATATAATATAATATCATATTCTACGACCTGTACGCGACCTTTTGAAACAACGAGCTTAAAATCGTTTTTTCAACTCGCCGCAATGATGAATCGCTTTAGGATTTAAAAAAAAAATACATTAATACTTCTGCCTCTGCGAACGGCGCCCGCCACCACAAAAAAAACGTCGTGGTTTCAACGCATAACGCTAATCGCCGATTGGCGCACAACCATTCGGAAGTGTCGTGGTGTTTGTATTATTTGTTCCTTTCGAACCAAAACGGTTGTACACAACGTTTTCATAAAATCAATTACTACGCGGATTGTATTTGTTTACGTTTCGTTGCGAATACGCACGCAACAATCAATAATAATATATTTATTATGACTCGGCCAACGAAAACCAAAAGTTTCCATTTTATTTGCCTGCACGAAATGTTTTAAGCGAGTCCATTATAACTGCAGGAGCAGTGCGGGCAAATGATAAGTCCATATTATAGTCTTGTTGTTGTTCGAATGGCAATATCGACGCCATAATTTAGTTATATATGTTTTGGGCAACGACATAAGAACGAAATGTTCACGCTGCACAAAAATATATAACCGTAGGCTCTTGCTTTGGGTCTCTTTTGGTATACCGAATACCTGCATTTTGCAGGGAATCGATGACTCGTTTTTGTGAGCGGTTTTTTTTTTTGCTCGACTTGATTTATAAAAAAATACATTCTTATTTTTTTTTTATTTGAATTTGCTTAGAACAAATCTATTGTAATCCAACTCTATAAATAATGCGCTTTTATCGCATTGAATATCTTTTTCGATGATGTGGGAAAATATTTGGTGCGCGGGCGGCACCCTCGTACTTTATATTTTAGCCCAGTTGGATTTTTAATTATGCGCCCTTGTTGTTGGTAACAAACTATGTATTATTTTGTTTCCATAATAATACATTTTAAATGTATGTATATTTACACGCTATACACACATTGCGTTACAGTACTACTACTCCACTGGTATTGCATATATGCTATGACGTATCCTATACATTTACATATTTTCTACAAAAACGTTAATGAACCGTACATTTGTACATAGTGTAATATAATTGTAATGGCGGCAAACATATTCTTTTAATATTATTCGGTCACCCTCCTAACTCCATGTACCTGCAGGATTTGTCGGCGATTCGCGCGGTTCAAATATAACCGCTCGCGCTTCGATAACTGGATTAGCGTGTCCAAATAATATTTTAAAGTATTCAAATCCCGAAATGTTATTTTATTTATATAAAGTAGATGATTATTTAGCATAATATAAAACCAGTAAATTCGGTGTATTCAATTTTGTTGGTAAGAAAAAAATATAAAGACGGATGTGCGTGGTAGGTACATTGAATAACGAACTGCTGTATACATATAAAAATGTATACCTGTACAGACCGGCGTCCGTAATTAAATATTGAAAAATAAATACAAATTAATTTTAATTTAAAAAAAAAAAAGTCTTACAAACTACAACCAAGAAGAAGAAATTATATTGACTGAAGAAACTCTTATCGGAACCGATCAGGTTGAAATCGCTTGTTCCGATACGTCAGAATCAAATTTATGAGTCCCGTGGACACTATCGTTTATGATAAACGGTTTTTGGATACAGAATATAGAGAGCCACTTTGAAATGTATTACAATATAATATGTCGCTATTAATAATCTTTTATCGTGTGCTGACATTTTTTTGAAGAACCAGGAATGCTCTATATAATATGACTGTATAGTATACTGTAGTATGTATAGTGGATTTATGAATAATATTATTGGGGCACGGCAATATGATGAGAATGCAATATTGAAAATATTATAAATAAAAATAAAAATAAAAGTCATATTACATACTATGTTAAACAGTAAACACTGAACGAAAATACGTAGAAACGAATTTATTTATTTGATTATGTCGTAATACATCATAATATTATATTATTACGTATTACTTATATTGTAACTGTTTCTGTAATTATTAAAGTTAAGCTTTTAAAATGTTTCTTGAAGATTTAATAGCAACATTACATTTGTAATACTACTAAACATATTTATTTATCCATAGTCTCTATCATCATAATAGATAAACATTATTCCTCGTATTTTAAATGTAAAACATTTAAAATTTTTAATATAATGTATACAATTCAAACTTGTAAAGAGTGCATTATTATGTACCAACGAACAACAATAAAAAATATGTACAATTTCAAGTATTCGATGTATTTATTATAAAATGATAGACGAAATAGAATAATAAGCATAATTAACGGTACGCCATTAACCACATTTATAGACTTTGGTAGTTTGGTACGTTTCAAATTCCAATGTATACTTTAGTGGAAAACTAAACATGAACGATATTAAGATAGTTAAATACAAAAACTTGAACAAGTGTCATTTTAGAGTTGTACTAAGGATGCTGTTGACACAATAGATTAGATGATTAATGACTTTGGATTATACAAGTTACAGAAACAAACATAACTGGCCAAGTTTTTATATAAACTAAATGCTCCAAAAGTATAAACAGTTTCATTATTTATTCAACTAATTACGTGACAAAATCAAATACAATCAAAAAAAATTATTGTTATACGATTCTTAAGATTTAAAAAACATACAACTGAACCCTATGCACACCAATTGTCTATTGGAGAATAACAAAATCAAACAATCTATTTATATTGATTTATCTAAAGACAATTTTTGGTCGAAAAAAATGTTATATTCATATGAAATAAATTATTAAAACAAATAAAATACAATATTTTAAACGTATTTTGCAAATCTAATTATTGCGAATTATTGCGAAACCATTTAGAATGATCATAGGACTATAGAAGACCGATGGACGTGTTACTTCAAAGGAGATATCAAATAGTAAAATTTACTCTTTAACCTCTTAAAAATATGGGATATGTTAAAAAAAATGATAATAATATATAATAGCTGGGTTGCGTGTTTTAAAATTGAAAAGGAACGAAGCAATAATTGCATTCAAAAACCGATTTCGAACGGAGTTCTGTAATTTGAATATATAATGTTAAAACAGATGCTTTTTTTTTATTTACAAGCGATAAACTACAGAGAAATTTGAAAAACTACCATGCTCATAATACCACATATTGTATTCAAATTTCGATCCACGGCAAGGTGCCACTCTTTTTAGCAGGTTTTTTTTATCACCAGAAAATGATGTGTTGACCCGAAAAAAACAAACCCAAATCATTGTGATCCCGAATTTTAGCTGCATACAAATGCGTGGTTAATAATAAAAATTGATAATTAAATAATATTTGACAAAAGTTTTTTTTTTTGTGAAGCACCAAAATATAGTATATAAAAGATTTATCCTCTTCATCTCAACTGCGTCTAATATTAACTATGAACAAAAAATAGTAAATAATATTCATTCAATATAATATCTTATATCAGCGTTTCTTAACTGTGTTTCGTTGAACCGTAGAGCTCCATGGAGATCACTTCAGGGTTCCACGAAGCTTAAGTAATTTTTTTCAACATTTTTAAGAAAATTGCTTTAAAATATCTAACTAAAGATAACGGCTAGTGAAGAAAAAAAATGTTTATATTATAGAAAAAAAAAATGTTTGTATCTTAAATAATAATGTATATAGTATAGTCTATACTTTATACTTCTATAATCTATTGCGTACTTATAGTGCTTATGCAGTATACAGAAATAATATTTGAACGTCGTTGATAAAAATACTAATTGGTTATGACCGTCTGCGATAGCATGAATAATGAGCGATAGCTCAAATTATCCTAAAAAAAGCTAAAAAAACTAAAAAAAACAACAAAAAGCAGTGGTTCCACGATAAAAGTGAACATCAAAAAGGGTTCAACGAATAAACAATTTTACGAAACACTGCCTTATATTATATTTCTACAAGAAATATTTTCTTTTAGTAAAATGTTTTATGCGTTGTCGTCTATAAGAACCGTTGAATTATATTGCAACGATTAAAAATAGTGAAACCAATAGATTTTATGCAATAATGTCGTGTAGATAGGTATAATAGGAAGTATAAGGTGCGTAACATTTCTTTTTTTCCCGTCGAAACCACAAAAAACTCAAAAGACTACATCTGATCACTCCGACATATTATTAACGTGGACCAAGCGATCGAGTATTCGGTTTTGTGAGCAAGTTACCCCCCCCCCTCATTGCGAATTAAACACTCTTCAACGTTGCCGAGTCGTCGAGTCGACGTTCCACGGTTCGCGGGTCTGATCAGGACTTAATACAATTTCGAAATTCATTGTAATACACAGTTTATGGGATATTTTTATATTACAATACAATATGGATTGTTATTTATTTAAATGTACTCGTAAGTGTTAAAAACCCTGCAGCAATCGCACAATCTCGTTCACCGGCGGCGGTGGTATATCGCAACGTACAGACTTTTTTCGAACCACTCCGCAGGCGAACCCTCGCCAGTCCATATTTTATATTATTTTATTTATTCATGGTGGGGGGCGGATGGGTGGGTGGGTGGAGTACTCGCTGTCTTATAATATAATGTTATTATAATCGCGGTGCACGGCCGTTTTTTTTTCTTCAGCCGTGCAAACGGATTTCCGTTTATATGATATTATTGTTATTATTATTAATTCAAACGTTACGGACAACCAACAACAACAACAAACAGAGAAAAAAACTAAAAATATATTTATGTAGATAATATAATATTATTGTACTATCTCGCAGAGCGTGGATGATGTGTTTTAATATTATATGCTCTAATAACTGCAATATATTATTATAATATAATAACGAACGGCGCACATTCTTTCCATCGTGATCCACGCGATACTTAAAACGTGAACGCAAACATCTAACATTTAAGTTGGATATATTTTATTCCGCTCGTATTTTTAATTAAATTACAAGCAACTTCGTTTGGTTAAATTGATATTATCATCAACGATAGTTTTAATTTAAATAGTTTAAAAAGTACATAAGATATTATTATTTCATTTAGTTTACGTCCACGTCCAAGAAGAATTAAAACACGTTGTAGTAACAATAAAAAAAAAAATAACGAAAAAAACAACAACGAACGACGTTGAAATTATCTCGAACACTGTAGAACGTGTTAAGCATAATTGTATAAAAGTTTAAGCATAAACCGTTATTGTTAGACACATTTCACCGAGCACTTATACATTTTAGACCTGCATAAAAATGCATCACGCTTTAGCAAATCGCTTACAATTAAATAATGCATCAACATTATTTAAGTGTAGAAGTTGTTATATTTTAATATCTAAACCGATTAATAACCAATAGGTTTTTTTTTAAACATTTTGATGTTTTAAAGAAAATTTTAAAAAAAAGTAGAAGGTAACTAATAGATTTCCGTAGATGTGTGTATAACTTTTTTTTTAATACAACACGTTTTCCAAAATGTTTGTACAAGATAAAAAAGGTAATATGATAACGGAACACATATTGTTAAACCTTTGTACGGCCAGTGAAGCATTAGTCGCACAATTTGCAATTATGAATTGTTGACCCTTGGGTTAGTCACGTTCGTTTGATCAACTTACACAGAAATTAAGGGTTGCTCTCTTTTTTTTGACACTTTGGGTCTCGAGGTTGGTGGTTTTGTTAAATTCTTTACAGATTCTCTGGATATTTTAAAGCAAAGAGTAATGATATATTAAAATCTAGACACAAAATAGTATGTGTGTTAATAATTTGACACCTACGCTGTAAATGTTGTTGACAACCATATGACTATCATAAATAAGAGAACTATATTTAGTCTCTATTAATAAGCAAGAAATCTTCGTTAATTTATACGTATACATATTTACTCAAATTTATTCTTAGTTAGAACCTGTCTATATTTTTATAAGTACCTATCTATAAATAATATTAGTTAAAATTGAATAAATGTATTACGGAAATTCTAAGAAAGTACCTTTAGTTTAAGCAATGTACTATCAGACCATATACTCTTAGGAGTGTTTAGAGATTTAGCGCCTAAAGTCAAAGTCATTTTTATCTCCCTCGACCTAACCTTCTCACCTCCTATAAATAAACCAATAATATATTTAGAAAAACTATCAAGGAAATTCAACCGGTTCAACATTGAACGACAGATCAAAACCAACAATAGAAAATATAAATCAAAAAATACCTGTGAAGAATATGACGATATTCCGAATTTATTAAATGTAATTATATTAGAAAATTAATGTTAAAGATTGACTTGACTATAACGACATTTCAAAATGTCTGTTCCGTATTTGAATTATTATTATGTATTATTATTATTATTATTATGTACCTACTACTAAAAATATAAAAAACGATTTTTATAAATTTTTAAATTTAGATATATTTTGACAATTGGATATTGCAATCGTTTGACCTAAAATCCACAACACATACGCGTGTACAGTATAATATAGGTATAATATGATTATAATAATATTATAGTATGTTATACATATACAATAACACCATATACTAACCTCGTCGTGCTATACCTATTTTACCGGCGACCGTAAAATTAAATTTTCTTACGAGCACTTTTGGTGGAGGCTGTAATAATAATTACCGCATTATTCAAATAACGTCAAAAACGATACACAGGTGCAGCTGCCGGTGGTGGGTGAATAGGCAATCGCAAAAAGCCACCGCCCGTGACGTATTATATACATAATACGATAATATACATGTATGCGTTATATACGGTGTGTATATTATATAAACACACACACACACACACACACACACACACATATATACACGTATTATAATAATTTATGCTCAAAAAGCGTGCGGCGGTGATCATTAACCGGGCCGCGAATGCCACACGCACGACGACGCGCGCCCGCGGTCCTCCTTCTCGCCTCGCACACAGCCACCGCACCGGCAGCAATGCGCGCCCGGGCCCGGCCTCCGAATGTCCCGGAGAGATGGCATAAGAAACCGTGTCGTAATAATTAACGCGGCCAATTAAAACACTGGGCGTCCGCAGTTTGTTTTAACAAGAGAAACATTAAACTGTGCGCGTGGGTGTGTGGGTACACGACGGTGTTTGTGCGTGTGCGTTGGCGCGCGTGCGTTACACACATATTATATTTATAATAGACGACCGCTCGCACAAAGTAGATTAATAACACAAACACCTCGGCGAGTCGACCGTGTCGCGGTGAAATGGTGACGAGGGTTGTTGCGTCGTCGTTACCTGTGTACGGGCGAGAGGGGTGGTAGTCGGCGGATTATTTGCGAGTGTTTAACATTGCGGGGGGGTAACGTACGGCACGCGCACATACGCTGGCCGGTGTTTGGGGATGTCCTAGCAACACACCCCCCCCCTTTAAATGTTTGACGTTTTTTATGGTTATTAATATTATTAAGAACACCTCCTATATATGTAGGTACTGTATGCGTAGAGACTCGGGTAGATTAATTTCTGTGATTTTTAATTTTCATTATACCTATTTATGCCCTATAATAATATTATATTCTAAGAAAAAAATATTGTAAGTACGTATCGTTATTTTTATTATTATGCAAATTGAAAAAAATTCTGATTTTCAAAAAGTATATCAACCGTCGCCCGCCCTTTAATCACTGTGAACTTGCGTACGTCCTTACCCGGAGACTTTGAATTTACTATGTGTCGTCACCGCCGTCAGGCTTTAAAAGCGGCCCAATTTTTAGACTGGTTGTTGGTGAAAAATTATAGCTATTTTAATAATTTTGTTTTGGAACCAAGAAATTATTGCCACAATAATTATTAATTTTTATAGTTTTTTAAGTTTGAGTATAATATAGGTATAACTATAATATTAGTATAACAGACGCGTGGGCGAGTTTTTAAATCATAACGGGTTTGTGAATGTGTGTTTGTTGTGTAAAATAAATGTGATACCTATGGCCAATACCTGCCCCTATTATTCATTTTTAAATGCTAGCTGTTATTGATTATTATTCGTCATATGCAGTCTAACGGAAAGACGTGGATATTATATTGAAGGAACATTTTTCGCTGAGCTGGTCGAAACGTTTGCTCCCTCTATTGAAAACCGAAATTACGCCATTGGTGCAATCCCATACAAATGTGCACCGACATCGTATAACACATGTATGATAACAATGTAACATTACATATATTATTATAGTTCTGTCCCATTTCATTTCCGGCTTGTGATGAGGCACGCCTTTGCTGTTCACGTTGCAGCGACTGACGGACGGCCCGTCGAAATAAAACGAACGAAAATCGATTTTACCAAATCGGTCTTAGAGGATATATTGTAGCCTCGAGTTTAAACCGATTTTCGTGTACCTGCCACGCGCCACGCACACCCACCCCCCTCCGCTCTTTCGAGGACCACCGTGACGACCCTTCCGTCTCGTCATTGGCGTTCTGTTTGAAGATACGGTCTTGCAAGGATTAAGTTGATATAATTTTATCGTTATATGTACGAGTAGCCTAACCTTTCTTCGGTGCCATGTCGGAGGTAGGAATATCATATACCTACACGATTAAAAATATTTGCGGACAACGACGTGTGTAACACTATTACGTTGTGGAACTTTTTAGTTTTTTTACTAGTTTCGATTACTACGCATCGGCATGTAATCCACCGTATCTATTCACTAGAGGTACACAGCACATGCCCCCTGTTCTATTTAACTGAACCGACCGTTTTTATCGTATTTCAACGACAACAATATTATGTTGCGAGCGTGTATTACCTGTAGAGAACAAAGGAACAGGACACCAAGGATTACCACATGAGAATTTAGCGATAATAAAAAGAGGTTATAAAACAGAACCCATATCCTCTTCCTGTCTCTTCCTCCTGACCGCAAGCCACGTCCCTTGCTCCCTTATTATCGTCTGTTTCTCTTCCCGCCTCCCATCCTCCTACAAAAAAAAAAAAAAATACCATGCCATTATAATACAGGGCGGGCATGTAATCCTATCCATCCATGTATTATATTATACAATTTTGATATTAACAAGCTAATAAAAAACCAACCAATCTTAACGAATTTCTCAACGATATTACTTTTCAACGTTCCGAACATGTGTTGACGATAAATTATTACTACCTAAATTTTAAGTAACGTTATTGCACCATAGTACCTATACTTCTATACATAGCGTGCTCGAATAATGTATGGAACGTAATAGAACTCGAATTGCTTATATTTATATTTTATTTTTTTCATTCACATAAAAGTTATGTATTCGTTATGAGAAAAATGTAAAAGTTATGCTGCTGGCGTTACGACAAATAGTGTTGCCATGCTTTTTATGGACAATAAACTACCAGAGAGACTCAATATTTTAGGAAAAAAATACCGTTAATATTGTAGAACATAAAACACAAACGCAAAATGTCTCTAAAAACTCTTACAATATTTATCAGTCCGTTGTGATGAATATTACCGAAGATAATAAGAAACTAAAAAGAATTTACATATTGAATTAGGTAATAGTTTATTATCTGATTACTTGAGCACCACCCACTTTTCAAAAAACTTGTTTCACAAAACCTGTTGCTATCATATACATTTTCAAATTCTAGTATCTATAAATATAAGTTAGGCTAGGTTAAATATTTGCTAAATAAATTGAAATCGTTCAATTTAATGAAATAATTTATACTCCTAACGCATTTATACTTCTGTTTTAGTTGTTAGTAACTATACTATTATAGTTCCTATTCGAATTATATCTTTTATGTATAACATAGCGAAACTGTCCTATAGATTGTTCGTCAATTGGTATGTAATGTTATGATAGTAATAATTGTTTAATATTATAAATATGTAACTATGATAGGATGACAAATTTGACTGCACTAATTCCATGCGTATTATCATCGATGGATTTATTGACAAGGAGGGGCTTCGCCTAGGTATTTATTAAGTCAATCGAAAACTGTTTGAATCATGCTTATTTTCTGGATAGAATATCACATTATTAATGACCTGTCACATTTAATACCACTTTATTTTGTTTAGTATATAGGCCATTGGACAAGACATAGCACAATAGGAGTCAAGTGTTAAAGAGTCACGTGTAATTATGTTTTTAAACAGTTTTATTCTTATTACAGGCGTTTTAAAATTATCTACGCAGTTATGTGTACCTATATTGCCTAAACATTACGCCGTTTTATAACTAGAATAAATACAGTAAATCAAAAATACCCAGAAAGCTACCGGTTCTTGAAAACTCGTTGTAATTCCACTAAATCATCTGAATTTTCATAAAAATTATTTAATTATTGCCAACAATTCTTCCCTTCGACGGGTTTTTAAACATTTGTTTTTATACATTTTATAAATACTTCCATAAAACGTGGAATTGTATTATTCCTTTAACACAAATAGTTTTCATGTATTTCAGATTTTCATTGGTTTTTTAGTTTTTGTGAATAAATTTGACCCAATATTATCTTAAAATATTTATTAGTTTAATAAGTTTTGAATTGTTGTAGTAGTAGTCAGTAGGTGGAGTATAAAGAATCAATATATTATAATATATTTGACCAACCAAATCACTACCTAGGCAAAAAAAACAAACACTAAAATACAACTAGGCATAACTTTTAATAATAGTGATACAAATTGTATTTTTAAGTTGATTTAAAAACATGCATGCATTTTTAGCGTTATTAAGAGTTAAAATTTACATTTAAAAAAACGGGTCGTCTGAAAAAAAATGTTTATTTATATTGTTGAAATTTACATTTTTTGTTCCTCAACGCCATTATAAAAAATTCGAGTTCTACAACATTAAACATAATGTATTTTCATAATAATATGAAATAGAAAATCAGAACATTTTTATCACGTTTATTTCGTGATTGTGAGTTATTAAAATGGCAATTTATCACAAATTATTTGGTTTTAATAAACTGTCTGTGCCAATTATATAATTTATAATCACTTGTAATACAATATGTACACTCCGTTGGCTAGATCTGACTTTTTTTTACGTTTTAATTAAAATTGTCATTACTAATCTATCGTGATGTATCAACGAGAAATGCAATTAAAACTATAAGCCAATACAGTGTGTTTTGTTATTAATTAATGTAAAGCGAATAGCCTATGTTTTCAGCGGTTGACCGATGAATCGCGTTACAAAAATTTGTCTCACCCCGAACAAATCGTACCTATCTCCTATATATTTTATAGGATATATATATAGTATGAACACAACTTTGTTGTGTAAGTAAACGTTTTAATTTAAATTCTAAACTATTATTTATTCATGCGTACATACACCTATGAGGTATATTGTACAGTGTACATACATATTATATTATGTGTTATTATGAAGGCACCGCGTGTTTGTTCCAATGAAAAAAGTATAATATGTTTACTTTTCGGTTAAATGTTTACAGAAACAGCTATTAAAACGACTCGATGGATTTTATAAACAGGTATAAATTATATTATATGTATATATATATTGTAATATACTAGGATAAAAACGACGTAATATTTCGTTATTCGTACTCGTAACAATATTATACTGCTGCTAACGCGCCGAACGTTGTTTATTATTCATTTTCTCAAAAGCCACTCTGCAGCGTGTGCGTTGTACAGAGTCCGAGTTCGTGACTTCCGTCCTTCCGGTTGCATCTCTATCTGTGTGCACACAACGGCTCGCGTGGACTATACACGGCGGTGCGTATAAATCACTCGACGATTATACACGCGACGTCGACGACGAGGACGACGACGAGGACGACGACGACGACGTGAAAAGGCGTACGAGAGAGAAGAAAGGGTATTAAATTTTAAGGTGATAAACCCCGGCCGGGTCGTATTTGGAGGAACGCGGTTTCCGAAGCTCCGACGAAATTTACATGCCCTAAATATATGTATACGAGTATAACAACAATAATAATAATTATAATGATATTACGTGAAGACTGCATCTCTCTCTCTCTCTCTCGCTGTCTATCTCGCTATCTACCTCTCTCGACCTCTCTCTCTATCTCGTCCTGCGGCGGGACGCATAGTCAACAACAATGGGCGTGCGGCGCTGAGGTCCACTCACTCCTACGCGGCATCAGCGCCATCGGTAGCTGCAGTGCGTAGTATAGTTGTATAAGTATATAGAAGTAATTTCCCCCAAACCGATATTGTGAGCGGCCATTGTTTACTGGTCACACAATTTGCATGATAAACAACTGGCGCGCTCGTTTTGGACGGCCGGCGGATTTCGGTGTACGAGCGCTCGTTCCTGCGGACGGCGTTCTGCCCAGCGCGCGCGGTTAATACAATATATAATAATAATAATAATATACACAATAAATCGCCCGGCAATTCGTTAAACATTATGAAATTAATATTATTATACATAATGCCCGGTGACATTTTGTTTCGAAAACGGTGTGAGTGTGGGTGTATGTTGGTGTATGTGTGAGTGTGCCGCATTGTATATATTATTGTACGTAAACACTGATGCGCGCACCGCATGTAACATATATAATAACGAGTCGCCGACAAAAGTTAGGTACACCGAACCTGCCGACCGAACCCGCGTTCCCACCCACCCGAGTTCAAAGTGGCGCAATTTTTTTCCAACTTACAAGACACGACCATATTCCCTTGATCAGTTATTTTTATTTTTGAAAGACCGTTTGTAGATTCAAAGTAAAATCTACTTCGAATTCGAACGTGTCTTAAAATAATCCAACAGTCTCGAAATCCGAATGAAATATTCTATTAGTACCTACCTAAATAAAGCGTGAAATTTATTCCACGCTAAGTATACCTAAATATCAGTATTACAATAACTCGACGTTTTTATGCTTTCTCTTGAAATAGTATTATAAATTATGTATAAACTCAAGTCGAGAATTAATATTAATAAAAACAAATATTATAACAAAATGTTGAAATGTAATTTATACTTTATAGTATCCTGGATGTTTTTATTGGCTCGGTATAAATTGTCTACAAGAATGAGTAACATCTGTTAAAGCTAAAAACTGTAAACTTAATACTCTACTTGTTTGACAATAACAATTCAAATATAAATAATATGATGAAATAAAAATAATAACCATGATAGTAAATTACCTAGCCTATCCATGACAGTCTCACAAAATATCTTAAAATACATTTGTATTAAATTATAGGTACCTCAATGCATTGTTAATATTTGCTTATAACTAATATTAAAATAAAGTAGTTTCATTAAATTATACTAATAAGTAACAGAGAAACGAACGATAGTACGAGAACAACTGACAAAATAAAATAAAAATAAAACGCAAACTATGTAAATATATAATATTTATCACAATCATTAATGATTTAAAATATTTTTGTTTAAGTTAAAAAATTAAGCAAGAAACAATGTAAATCTATAATTGTTTTCTATTTAATGTTCATAATATTGTCTACATTACTTTAGCTGTAATATTATAATCAAACAATAGAAATTATTACAAATGGTTAGGCTCAAAATATTTGAAATCAAACTAATTAATTAATTAAATATATTATGTATATGAGGCCAAAATAAATAATTATTATTATTATTATTATTATTAATAATATTAATTTAAAACGAAGTAGAAAAACGTTGAATTTTTATATTAGAGTAATGAACGCAGCCGAGCTGTAATCTCGTAGCTTTGGACAGACTGAAGTCGGATATATTATATTTGGGTAGTTTTTGTAATCTGTAATCATTGTATGATTTGGAAACACGTTGCTGTCGTAAGCTGTTATCCGAGCTGCAGTGATAACAAGAATATTGAAGAGTTATTTATTGCTTTTTTTTCCTAACCCCGATAAATGATTTAAACAATTTTTTCTTCTACTGAATATTTTTCAAAAGTGGACATACCTGGTTGTTGCACTGTACCCTTCAATTATATTTTTGATCCGTCAATAAATAAACTAATAATATATTATGTTCGAAGTTAATCTTTATGCCATGACAGACATAGTGAGAAGGTGCCAACTATACCTAATCTATAAATATTTAGAAATAATAATAGACATTTGAGTACCTATATTTTTTTAATATTCTACATATTTTTTAACTTTTAATTTTTTTTATAAAAACGTATAAAATATGATTTAGTTAAATAATAAATGTATCTATATACAGAAGGTCTCGCTAATCCGAACGAGATTGGGGAAAGACATCATTCGGATTACCGATTTTTCGGATTATGTACCTATGACTTAAAAAAAATCAATTTAAATTTTTAATTTATTTTAATTTATACTGTATTAATTTGTATCAAAATTATAATTATGTATATACAGCCAGTTAATATATTATGATATGTAATACTATATACCTAATACCTATTCATTTAAAATATTGATTTATTTTTTTTTAATCTAGTTCCTATATGCCTATTAAATGCCTTATCCCACAAACGTCTAAGCAACATTAGTTCTTTGCAGTTTTCTTCGGCCCATTTTCATCAACCCAAATTTTATTACCAGGAAATATACATAGGTACATGTGTGTACTAATATAGCGATGCTACAATTTTCAAGCCCACAAGTGTAAACCTATTTAAAATATTGCTCGACAGTACCTATTTATTTGTTTCAAATTTGTGATTTAATCGTCAAAATATATTATTTATTTGTACTTGTATTTATTTGAGAATAAAAGAGATTTTAAAATTAGGTTATAGGTAGATTTACTAGTTTTAGAATTACATCTTTAATCTTTAATTTAAATCACTTTTAAATATTAAATTTGTTTGTATATTTCACTTTTTCATAATAAATTATGTTCTATAATGTGCATCATATGAATACCGTATGCTTACTATAGAATAAGTACTATTAAGTGGGTATTATGATTTTCATTTTTTATTGCTCGTCAAAATAGTCAATATTGTGCAAAATTATATATAAATGTTTACGTTTACTTTTACGTGTGTGTATGTATATATTATATTACGGTCGAACTTGGTTAACTCGAAATCGTCGATACCGCAAACTTTTTCTCCTGTGCCTAGAATTTGCTATTTAAAGGATCCTATTTGTTTAACTCAAATGCTTGAATGACTCCGAACCCTTCAACTTCGAGTTAACCAAGTCCGACTGTAATACAAACATATATACATATATATGGAAAGGAAACTATACCGACAACAGTTGACAGAAAATAGTGATTAGTATTGTGAAGCCTGTCTCGTTTTGTAATACACACGACGGATCTCTACGGACACCGATCAAGGAGACTTCGAGTAGTTACGAGACGGCCTATTATAATATTTTGTGAGTACTCATGCGACTTTTTATTTAATAATATTATACACAGAAATAACCAACAATTGAAGTTATAGGTCTTATTTAATCAGCTTTATAATATCTGGTTACGCACAGTCACGATCATATATATTATATTATATACCTATAGGGTAGGACGGCTTTCTCTGGATATAATATTATATTTCACTAGTCACCCCCTGACCACGTAGCACTGTAACAGTATTGTAATTATCCGGTTAAATGACCTTATTCCACTTTGACTGAAATAATATGAACATTAATCATCCTAAAACACACTTTTTCCTTAGAAACACTTAATGCATTTTTTTTTTTTCAAATAGTAATTTAGTACCACGGACACTACGATAATTTAAGTATTACTATATATAGGTACCTATTTATAGTTGTTGTAATACCTACACTCGGCATGTTTTGCAGTTGGTGTGGTACTGTGGTATGAAGATTAGGCATGTTACAGCCAAATAGTGGAGGGTAGGTATTTAATACGGTGATTTATTCAGAATTTAATGTATTCGAATACGATTATTCTGACCAAGTTTATAACACCAACTTAGGTCTCGTAATAATTATAATGATATTCCACTTCCTCGTGACATCTGCTAGTCATAGCGGGCAAACATTTTAAAATAATTTAATAATATGCAAACATGTTGCTCCGGGGAAACATTCTTATTTTGTGCTTGAATATTTCAACAGCATTATGCATGGTATTCGCGACGTTCTAATCTCATTCCAAAACAAAATGTTCTGTATTTTATTCCTTAAAAACGAATAGCGTCATTATTTTTACTTTCTCACGACAGATGATGTATAAAGTTTATCCAAAACAATGCTAAGAAAACAATTATTATTATTAATAATATTATTGTTCTTATGCATGCATTTATTTATACTTGCAAAATACTTGAAGCATAATAATTACTTGAAATTCTATACAATTCATCATTTGCAATGATTTCTTAATATAATGCAGAAATATTTTTAATTTATTTTCAAAGTCAATGGCATTAATAAGATCAATAATTTATTTAAATTAAAAATAATATTTTAATGATAATAATAAGTATATCATTTTATATGTTAACTTCAAACATAACAGTTAATAATTATCATGTAACTATATTTTAACTTCAAACATTAAAGAACCCAAATATATTCCTACAAAATATCAATAAATATAAATTATGATAGTCAATTATTAATTTATAGTTAATAATTATATGATAATAAAATATACATGAAATTTGCATATTAAATTATTGAATTTGAACATTCTGAACGGAGCGAAGATTGTATTGATTTTACAATGATGTTTGTTTTTTTTATGTCTGGAAACACTTTTTTTAGTAGAAAAATTTACTAAAAATCAACAAAAAATCAACAACTTTGATAGAGTCTTGTTGTCAAAAATTCTCAGTACTTTTTAAAATATTCGGGAAAAACACAAAAAAAAATATATTATTAAAATAATTGTTTGGTATATCGTATACACTGATTTATCATAGAATTATAATTTAACACATCAATTACACTATTCCAATTCCTTCTCAATGACAATAATAATAATTACACACGACTTTTATAGGTGAAATTAAATAAGTCCAATGCAATTAACGACAGGTTCACTATTATTTGAATTTGTGTACCTATTATATTATGTATATTTATTTATGCACTATAAACATGTTAGACTGTTCGACTGTTTATTCTTTGAACATTAAACAACATTTTTATTTTTTATTATTCTACAAAAATGTACTAAGGTAATTTATATCTTTTAATGGAAGAAGAACAATAAAAATGCTATAACTATATTTCCTTCTCGAAAACAAAATAATACACAATTAATCACTTTCTTATCCCAAACTTTCTTCCTCTTTTATAATAAGTAGGTGTAGAATCTTGAAGTAGTACAACAATATGTCGGATAATTGATCTATATTGTATTTATATTTTATATTCCTAATTATAAGATCGTGAAATATTTAAATTTAAAACTAATAGTTAAAGTTTATAATTAGAAGGTATCGTATTAAATTTTACAATTTATTAGTGGCTATAATATTTTATTGATAAATTACAACTTCGGATTTACGGGCAATTCGATTTTTACATTTTTCATTTACATATATTACCTGTTTTTTTTTCGTTTGTACAGTTGCACTTATTTTTTAGGCTATAATTTTATTGACTAGTTTGAGGAAAAAAATCTCTTTATTGTTTGAAAACGTACATTAAGAATAAAAAAAAACTGAAAACTTAATAAAAAATTATTTACGGAAACTAAAATATTGAAAGGTAAAATAAAATATAATATATATCAATAGCAATAGCAAATGACTATAATATACGTACCTTGCAGGATACCTAAAGTTAAGATTTAATAACGATAGCTGACATAACTTTATTTAATATAATAAGAAGTTCTACATTATTTATATGTATACATATTATATTAATATTATAAGCATCTAGGAACATTTGAATAGATTGTTTTAAAATTGTATGTGTATCAATACGCCATTGAATTATTGTAGATAGTTCATAATATAGTAGAACCATGGGTAACCCTTTATTTTTTAGTTTATCCAAAAATTCTTTAGAAACGAACCATTTAAAGATTGTAATATACGAGCAGTGACGTACACACAGAACACCACCCCCCGTGTTTGAACAACCCCCCTCCCCATGGATTTTTTTTACTTTACGCATAGGTATATAAAAATGAATAAAATCTTAAAAATATTTTGATATGCATTCATATATTTTTTTAATGTAACCCCTCCTATCGAAAATATATGACGTGTAAGCCACTGTATGTCTGGATACGAAGTATACTTGTTCGATAGGATACTTACTTTTCGATTGCTGAAATTTGATTGACACGTTCAACACAACATTAATGTCCAATCACAAACAAAAAAACAATAATACAAACATTACGTTTGAACGATGTAGGAAATGATAGGATAGCTAATGTATTGCGATAAAGAATTGAGTGTCTATTATAAATGCTTTTGATCGTCTTCAAAGTTCAAACACTATAAGTGGCTTTTGATCTAAATAATTAATTGTTTTCAAAAAGTCAAAAAAAATTATTAAATACGATTTTTATAAAAAAAAAAATAAAAATAGCTTTATTATGATAAGAGAAAACTTAACATATTATTATACTTTATACTATAAATAGGTAATTAATAGGAATGTTTTAACGTAGAGTTTGTATTATATAAGTACCATACTTACGTAGAAATTAAAATAATTAATAAGTGGTAATAATACCACCAACAACAGCTGTTTACCTTATTCTACCATTTCTACATCACTGAGACTTACTCAATATGCATATACATTGTCAAAAAAAGTACATCCATTCTGTTAAAAAAAATCACACCATCCGATTAGAAAATTTTCATTTATCAAAAAACAAAACATCTAATGAATAACACTTAACACGATACATAATCCCTCTAAATACAGGTAGGATGTTCTCCATTTAATAATTAAGAAAAAAAATTTTAATGAAAACAAAATATCATGAACCAAAATGTATTAACTTTTACAGCAGATGGTGTTTATTTTAATTATGTAAAATTCGTTTTCGTCTAATTGTAGAGTCAAATAATGCGTTAACGATGATGTCCTGCTCCTCATTCTGTATGTTACATTTGACTGTTCTCGTCAATTCTTGATAGCTACGCAAAACAGTAGTTTTAAAAACAAAATAATAAACCAGTAGTTTTTGTAAGATTTGATTTTTTTTTTAATAATCACATTTCAATACTACAGTTGACTAATATTTGTAACAAAGTATTTTTTTTTTTACAGAAAAAATGATTATTATTCATATATTGTTATAATATCTAGTGGACAACAAACCGTTTAATTTTAACATGGTAACATTTTATGAAAGGAATCCGATATGTTTTGCATAATTAACACACAATGTGATCATTTTGATTTAATTTATATCAGTAAAAATTCAATGCCGAATGATTTATGGTGAATTTGGATCAAATAATTATATAAATGCACAACAATTCATCAATATTTGTTCTTTAAAATGTAAACATAGGTACAACTCAATAAAATTATAATAAAAATAATATGTATTTTGTATATATTTAGTATATTATACTGTTCATAAAATGAACAAAAATATTTTTACTGGTTTGTAAGCTGATATATACTTTATTTTTACAATGTTAAAGTAAATTATTTACGGTTTAAATTTCAATATTAGGCTTATAGGTTTGCTAAAACAAGAAAGAATAACTTTTCACTGGCGTTCAATGTCAACCTAGTACAACCACTTCAGATATTTATGCAATGTAGAAACCCAATAATTATTGTTGCCTATTTATAGTTGAATCACATGAAAAATTGTAAAAAGAAAATGTATTTAGTTTGATAACAACTTCTCATTAGTTTTCTAAAAAATAAGTACATCAATATCTAAAATATTTATCATGGATGGGTGGTATAATTTGATAATATTTATACCTATTTGTCAATTATCAAACTATAAAAAAACATTTAAATTATATACGATGTGGAAATTAAAAAAGTATAATAGATCGAATAAAAAAAAACTCCAGTGTAACAATTAAATCTCATAAAGAATATTTTGAAGAAAATAAGTATAATAATTTATTTGTGTTTGAATACTCTGAAATACAACTTACGCTATAACGGTGTAAATCGTATACCAGAATCTATGACTAATTGTGATCAAACAATAATCATCAATGATGTTGAAGTAAAGTTTCGTTAAAGGGTTTCCGTTGAACTCAATTTTAAAACATAAATAAAGTGATCTCCAAAAACTATTTTATGCCAAATTGTTAATCTGCAAATATCAACTTTATTACTCTATTTTGGAATGAATTTCACTGGCCTTAGTGAACTGGAATTAAAATTGAAACTAGGTAATAAAAGTATTGTGTCAGTAAAATTTACTGAATATGTATTTTAATATTCACTTTTAATATAAAACGTAAATAATATTGATAAATATTTGAAAATTATTTTGCTCGTACCTACTTTATGCATATATTATTGGATAGTATGTTAAGTACCATTGCGTTAACTATTATGATTGTATCGTTATTATATCTTTTATCTAAAGATTTAAAAAATTATTTTTCGAAGAAACAGCTTTTTTAGTCACCCTGTATGAAGTAAAATGATTAAATTGTTTGTTGGTCGATTGTTTTTAAGCATATTATTGTAAATACATTGTCTAAGAATTCACAAGTAAGACTCAGAGAATTCCATATCTGAAGCACTAGCTCTAGAATAAGAAGTGGCCGTACCAGCAATGAACGCTGAGTCCGATGTACCTTCGCCAGTTATGAAATCAGCTACAATTAAAGTATCTTTATTTACCGACTGCGATAAGAACGAGTGTTCGGTTAACTGCGATTCATCGTTCCATTTAAGTTCAGTCTTATCGGTATCGCCCCTTAAACTGAATAGGTCAGACTGTAGTTGTTTTAAACGCTCCTCTTTCTAAAAAAAAAAAATATAATAATAACTAAAAGTGATTACAAAACAGTTAAATGGCCTACCGCCTACCCATTCAATTAGGTTTAATTGGTTTATTTAATAGTAATAATTTTAAATGCAAGAATAAAACAAACAAAAAAAATCCATATAATTGATAGTTTGTTAAAATTATTTAAAAATTATTTATTGCAGAATATAGATTTTTTGATTTTTTTTCTCATAAATTAAAAAAAAATATTACACTAAGGTTTAACAACACAGGTAGCTGTATAGAATTTCTAAACTCTTTTGTGTAGATTATATTATTTATGTATTCACCTATTGTAGGCATTCAATTGTATTGAAAAAATTACACAATATAATAATTTAAAACTGCACTTTGGTCTTAGTTTTAAAATGCTTGGATATTTTTCGTAACGATCATTGAGTTAAAATGTAATATTACGTTGACTACTAATATACCTCTTTTATTTTTGCAGCAAGTTGTTTATTTTCATCGATAAGTCTCTTATACTTATCTTCGTCTTCTTTTGACATTCCAGCGTCTGGGTTGTATTTAGATTCCGGTTTGTCGTGAGGATCCCGAATCACTTCGATCACCTAAAATTAACTTTTAATTATCTGCTACAGGTTAACTGTTAATATTCACTTACTTTTGGTACGAATATCAGGGCCATGGAAAGAAAGCAACAGAAGATGACAGATAACGCTACAAAAGCGAAACTAGCATCTTGCTGAGATGCCGTTACCATAATCACGGGTGTAGTTATCAAGCATGTAACGACCACATTGTAAATTGACATTCCGACGTACCGTGAATCGTTTATCTGTCTCAGTTTGACACTTCTGGTTTCATAAGAGACAAAAAGCCCGAAGAGCAAAAGCAATCCTTTATAGCTTAATGTTAAACCTAAAAAAAAAAATCGTTAAAATAAGAAAATTGGTGGGTTTTCTTTTTGTTCAAACGTTACTTTAAAATAATTAATGACCATTGATCAAAATTAATAAAACAGGTTTGGCTAACACATTTAAAAAACACATGATTATCCAAATGGTATTTTAAGAACACGACTTATACAGCTTAACTTTTAACCAAAATATCAGTATTAATAATGTACATATGAGACCCAAATAATGTAAATTGCAATATCAATAAATACTTTTATTATATACTTTAATATACTGTTTTTACTCATTAATATACTCTCGACAGACTAAAACTACTCCACAAATTAATAAAGCCGGTGACTATAAACACAGAAAATAAACTTAAAAGATCTATCGATACAATTTTTCATTTTGTTTAAACGAAAATGTTTAAAGATTTTAATAATTTTCATTCTCCTTTATTATTTAACATCTTACAGTGGTTAGGATTTTAGGAACTAATTAAATTATTTTAAATTATTCCATTAAATTCTAACCTCCTCCTTACGATATTTAATATTTTCACGGAAATGCCAGTGTTATATAATCCATCACAAACATGATGTACACAACTATTAGAACAAATATATAAGAATTATTATCATATTTACTTATCGATTTCTTAAACTGTGTTATTGACTTGTATGTATTGTAAAGATTTAATAAATACAGTAACTTTAAAACGTCAAATACAATGTGGACCTTAAACTTACTTAGCCAAAAGTTGTGATTTTCACTCTTGCAATGCTCAAGTTCTGGTCTTATTTTTATGTCATCGTTGCTATTTAAAGGATTTTCCATAGGAAATACTTGTATATCGCGTTTCAATGGATCCATACATTGCCATAAGAATAAAATCGCAACATCGACGGCCATTAAAAATATTACGATCGAATACATTTTCCACGGCTGCAGAGCTTTCTAGAATCGTAAATTATCAAACAAATAAGAATAAAAAAAAATACAAAAACTTTTTATTAATATTACCCTAATTGCGTTTTTTTTTTGACTCGTATGCAGTCTGTGCACTCTCCACACCTTACTGTACATAGCTCCATAGCCCAAAGTAAATCCAATCGATAACACCCAAGTTTTTATTTGGCATATGTTTGGAAAAACCGCCGGTGATATAATTTGACCATCCAAGCCGAATAAATAAATACTGCTCAAGCTCAATACACAGCCAGACAACATAATTGTATTGCATGCCGGATATGATTGAGCAATAACTCTGATATGTTATTAAAATGAACAATATTAATCCACGATAAATATAGGGTAGGTATAGACAATACAATATTACATTTTACAGTTGTTTAACAAATTGATTTGCATTCGGGACATACCTTCTATGATGATTGAGCACATTGAATATAATAAGACTGACTGCACCAAGTATCCCGATGGTTGTAATTACCCACATACATATCAGTAATGGTATCGATAACGTGCGCAATACACGGCGAATCACAGTTCTGTCTTGTGGAACTTTTCCACCTATTTGAAATACATAATATAGATGTACAGTCGTACGCAATTTACTAGTAACTAAATATATAGCATGTATAGGTATATATAAATATATAAATATAACCACGACTTATTAAAAAAAAAGTTCATTAACTTGAAGTGTTTGAAAATTAAAAGTCAAACTGAAGTATTAAATTCAATGTGCAAATGTTCATATATTATGAAAATTTAAAATTGTACGAATGTTGAAAAAATCAATTTTTCTTAAATAAAGAATACAATTATAATACTAACCGATCCATTTCTCTTTATCGAACCATGTTAAGTTATCAGACTGAGTGTCGTAGTAACCGAGCTTAACGTATTTTCCTCCAATAACTTGTTCAATCTGCGTTAATGCTATACGATCACCTTGTGAACTAAAAGCTACGTAACCCTAAAAATGTATTTAAATTATACATTTTTTATTTTTTTCCTATTTAAAAACTCACTGATATTCCGAGAAACTGAGTTGAATTTATAGCTGAATAAATATGGTCGGCAATTTCTTTATTGTTGTAGTTGAAACTGGTTATTGATTTCCCTTGTTTTTCCAGGATACCCATAGTTTTATTAAAAGCTAATGTTTCAAAAAAATATATTTTAATATTTACATTGGAATAATATTTTAAATATATTCAATACCCAACGCCACAGCCCAAACCGCATCGTATGCTAACGGCGCTTCTTGATAACCTTCAGGATAACGATGTCGATCAATTGCATAACCTCCTGATCTTAAAACATTTTCAAGTCTTTTACGAAAATCTTCGGAAGTCTAAAATAATAATCGAAAAATATTATTTTTAATATTTTCAACATGTATTATATGTATAGAATTTTGAGCTGTTTACAAATACCAAATATTATAAATTATAATAGAAGTAGATTCTACATGGCCAAATTAAATGTATTTACTTCTTCTTAAACTCCGTTAAATGTTAATTGTGCCGGTTTTTAACACATTTATTTTGGTTGTTTTGACCAAGTTTAAATTACAGTTCTAAAATTATATCCAATCATAATAACTATTTTCTAGCTAAATCTGTTGACGAATATTTTATGAAAATCGATCAAAAGCTGAGTATTAAAAAGCTTTGCATAAAATTCATCCGTTTTATGCCTATAATTTCACATACTAGATATATTAATTAATTATAGCTGATCCTGCATGGCATTACCCATGACAAATTAATATTAATGCCAATAAATTTGCCCTATCTTAAACTCCATGAAATTTAAACTACACATATTTTTAATACAGTCATTTAGGTGGTTTCGATAAAATATCAAATACAGGTCAAAAATGACATCTCCAATTATAATAACTATTTTATTTTCTGTAACCAGTGGCAAACTGTGTGAATGTATAATGTTTATCCAAATATTTAAATGATATAGTGATATCCATAATCCATAAGACTAACTTACTATATTTTGAGTTAATTAATTTGCATTGATAATTAATATTATAATATAATCTTTAATTTGAATTCAATATAGACCAATTTATAAAATTATTGATAACTACTATATAAAATAACATTATACATCTGTTTCATAATATAATAATATGCTCGCTCTTATACTTTCACTTTTATAATATTTATTTTGTAATTTACATTATTCAAGTTATTCAAAAAAAAAAAAAAATACTACCATGCCGGAAATAGTTTTTTGATTAATGTTTTGATTCCACATAAGAGCTTCAGTGGTGATGTGACCTTCAGCTGCAATTCTCATTTCTTTTTTCGTACATTCAATTCCTTCTTTTTCCAAATTGACTTCAAACCAATTGTCTTCGTACCAACCTACATATTTTTTATAAACGCATATTTAAATAGCATATTATTTATGTGGAAAGTAATTTAAAATGATTCAAAATGCTTGCCAATAAAAAACCACACGTAGGCTTTTCCATATAACTGCTGTTTGAACATCTCACATAATACTTTTCTGGCAGCAACGACGTAAAATAAACCAACAATGATCCTGGCGTCTTGTCTGCGCAAGTTTTTAACAGCATCAGCTGGATCACTAACAAAACTTTGCCTGGTTATTATTTCAATGCCATTTTGTTTGCATCGAGTCTCAATATCCTCCACCGTCTGCAGATAAAAATGTAATTTAATTAATATACAAATAAAACTACTACAAGTATATTATTAAAAATACATACAGAAATAAACACTTCTTCGGTTTGCTGAAGAATCGCAATTCTATACCATTCGAACTTTTTCATTAATGTGATTCTAGTTGGACTATGAACGGTGGCTGAAGGATGCGTTCTAAACAGTGTGGGAAAACGATTTCGATCAGACAATGCTGGCGAACTGGCACCATAACATAACTGAAAAAAAAAACATTATGGTTAAAATAATAAATATGTATATTACAATAAGATAAAGCATAGAAAACAGTTTAAGGAAGAAAGTGTACCTATATACAGGGATTTTTAAAAAAAAATGTACAATGAATATCGTAATATAAAAACGTCTTAAGGGAAAAATATTTTTTTTTTCAATTTATATTTTTGATTTTTTAAAATTATATCAGACTATTTTAAAGAAAGCCATTTCTTTATAACATCACGTTAACTCACCGGGAATTTTAACTTAAAACCATGTGTCAAATAATTTTTGTAATTTACGACCATATTTAGTTTATTATAAGTATAGAATATGTATAAACTATTTAAAAACTTATAATATGACTTTCAAAATTATTTGCATATGGTAAATTAAATTATGATTTTACTACAAAAAAAATATAATATTTTATTTTAATATAGGTACTATTTTTAAAGATTAAACTCCGACTATAAAGAAACGAATAATGACACCATGTGAGTAACCTAGGTAGTGAAAAGTTTTGCACTAAAAAGATAAGTCACACTTTTTTTTTAAATTTAATTTTTTATTTGTAAAGTAATGTTCACACTTAACCGATAAATTGAATTTATTATTGTAGTGTTGTTGATATTAAATTTGATTGTTCAAATATAAATTAACTAGACAATCTTTTGGCACTTTTTTCAATACAAAAAAGTCTTAATAAATAATAATAAATTAAAAATATATATATTCTAGTACAATGTATAAACAAATCATTGTTTAATGTTTTCCGGACATTTTTTTGGTGAAGGGGGCTGAAGCCAATGTGTTAATGCTCCGTTAATGTATAACATAAAAATTGTTTTTCATTTCAAAACTTTTAAACTACTTACATACACGTATATTTTATATTTTGATTAGGTAAAAATTATTATAGCGTATTTATGTATATGAACTATAAAAATGCAATAACACGATAACAAAATAGATAGTTTTGTCACTCAGTTAAAAAAAATTATAAATTTGTTTTTTTACTTACAACAACTAAATTCCACATTTTTGCCGCTTCTGCAACAGTTGTACATACAGTGCTGCATCCTGCTAATAACATTAATTTTTGAGGTTTGTTATACAGCAGATCATACATTACCGATGCACCAAGTCCTGGATCACACTATAAAATGAACAAATTACCGTTGTTTTTATTTTAATTATGTTACGATTAACATTATAAACGAAATAATTAAAAATAACTTTTGGTCTATAACTCTATAAAGTCAAAGTTAAATTGAAAATAATAAAAAAAAACAAATTTAATTTACTTTAACAATAACTGAAAAAAAATGTCTAACTTGAAATACTAATTAACACTATTTCATAAATGTATAAAATGTACAGCGATTTTTTAGAGTTTATATATATAGTGGTGGTAAAGCCTAAGAACTATTAAGAAGTAAAATCTAAAATCTTAAGTTCTAAATATAATATAGAATAATTGTTGTATTGAGCGTGTATTATGTTCGCAAAAACTGTTAGAATATATTAGTTACAATAGTTGATTGGAAAATAAATTGTTTTATAATAAATTACAACATTTAGAATTTCTATATTAATTTTAATTAATGTTAAACTGATCATTAAAAGTTATGATTTAAAAAATACAAAAAATAAAATAAAATAATAAATTTAAGATTTCTCGAAGCAAAATGTTCAATCATATTTTGATTATTCTTATAGTACATGAACACCAATAAAATCAATAAACCATAAATGTAATAATATAGTATTGATATAACACTGGGGTAAATATTCTCAATATAAAATACTTGGTAAGCAGGTACTTACTTCGCTATCATTCCAATGCAATTTCAATTGATATCCGGACAGAATGCTATGCTTGTTCACATCTTCCAGAGCTAGCCTAACAGCAGGCTCACAAGCTTGACCTCCTTGCCATCCGCCTTTGCCGCCGATCGGGAATATACCTCCGATGTGTAACACATTATCGTCCTCTTGTAAGGAAAACGAAACATCGGTTGACAGCACAAACACGATTAGCGCAAACCGAATCATTTGGCCGACAGGTAAACAGTGACGAAACCGATCTGTCTACATTACGAAATGTTATATTAAAATGTACAAGCCATAACGTTGAGTTCGGTCAGATGTCCCACTCTGTGTCAGTGGATTTTACCGGGGTAAGGACTTTGGTATTGATTTTCGCAGGGCCCGTGGAGCGCTGGTCTCCATGCTGTCACCCTTAACATGTGGTAAAATGGAAGAAACAATTTATATTATTTACTTTTTATTCTAACTGATCTTTTAGAACATGAGATCAACTACAATAGAAAATTTAGACATAAAGATAATAATTTCGTCGTTTCGATAAGTGCAAGTGTGTACGATAATTTTTTATTAAATGCAAACAATTATTAAACGATTAATGTCAAATCCTTTACTCTAATCATGATGCATTTTTACTTCCATATATATATAATGTAAAACAATAATAGCGTTAATCGTATTCACTAACTATTCGTCTATTGATAAATAAACACTTTTCCGGAAAATATTACTCTACATTTGTATTATACATACTATATGAATGTAATTTAAAATGTAGAATATACATTAAAATATATGACTTATTTAATCATTATCATGCGAGAATTAATTAGGAACTTATTTTTTTTTACTTTACTTATTATCTAGTTATTACTTACCTATAAAAAATAAATACGGTACCTAGATGCTTATATTATTAAATATTTAGATTAAGGTTTGTAAATTAATATGAAAATGTTAAGAACACTATTTTAAGTTGTGTAACCCATACTGTAATTGCAAATTTGGTGAATACTGAACTCTGAAGTGATTGACATCTAATCTCAAATCATTTGTGAAATAGTATATACCTAGGTATATATCTACTTATAGTATTTTACGTATATCTGTTATTAATGAGTACCTATAATCAGTGGTTGACTTGGGACTAAAGTAGTAGAGGTACTCTAGCTAATTTAAAAAAAATAGAGTCCCTAGAATTTTAATCAAACTAACGAACAAACTATAAAAAAAGTAGGGGTACGCTTGAGTATCATAAAAATTAGTTGAGGTACTCAGTCCCCCCGCCCCCAAGACAACCACTGCCTATAATATGAATTCATACAACCTTTACCGAGTCAATATTTTAAAAGGTTAGAGTACAAAATAATATAATATTAAAACGGTCTATGTTAAAATAAATAATTAACGTCTTTCAAACACTAATCGTTGTCCTTTGGTAAAGTAAAAATAATTTAACTCTGTTTGAAAGTGAATAGAGGTAGTTTCTATAAACAATAATTAGAGAGAATACACAAGGATATTATTTTCGACACTTATGATCAATTTATGTTAATAGAATATTAATTATCTTATAGAAATACTCATATACCAAAATAACAATTGTACACTTGAGAAGACGCACTTGTAAGGTAAAACATACAGACTTAAGCATACACACGGCACATTCGAGAATACAAGCCCATCTTCGTCAGTTACTCAGAATTGTTGAAATAGAAAAATACTATGCATTCAAACATATTGAGTGAATATTTAGTATAGATCAATAGATCATAATTATTTTACTATGGGGTATTCTAATACTATTATTGTACTGGCAAATCTACAAAATACAACAAACTCGCAATTGACAAGAAAAAAGGTAGGCAAGTGGATACCACTCTGCTGTACAGTAAGTTGGTGTCGAGTGGGATCACTGTAATGGATGTGTTAAATTTGAATCCAATGATATAAGATCATTGTGTACGAAAAACGATTATGATTTTGGGCTGTCAGCCTAAATAAAATTAAAATTAAATTATCTACGGTTATTTGTTTATAAATTACAACAAAACAACAAAATTGATTTAATCTAAAACTGGTATTGCTAAATATCCGGCTTATCACAATTTTTTGTTACATACATACATACATACATACATACATACATACATACATACATACATACATACATACATACATACATACATACATACATACATACATACATACATACATACATACATACATTGTTGTAAAACCAATTCATTCATTACCGGGCAACATAATATTTTGATTTTTTTTATAATTGAATGTATGACGTATTTTCTACTAAGAGAAAAGTTTCAGAGATGACTGCATCAACAATATAAAATGCATACAATATCATATAATTTAAAATGTATATATTTAAGTAAGTAATGACTAATGATGTACCAATGTACTGTATAGGTATACCATACGACATAATGACATTATTCGTTTATGTTTCCAACTCCAATTATTATTTAGAACTATTACTTTTACACAGTAAGTTTCTACACGTCCTAAGCCTAATTTTAGAGAATGACGTTTGCTGTATAGTTGTATGGCAAATTATTATAAGCTTTTGCTATACTATGCAAAACAATACAACTAATATACTATAACCTATATTAGAGTATGCATTCACAGGTTTCCTTCGATGTTTGACTGTATAATATGTAATATGTACCTATTCGCTATATACATCGTGCAATCATTTTTAGATCACCAACAATTTGACACGATTGAACTATGTTACTATATTTATTGTTTATTATATGTAGCTATGCGATTCGCCTTATAGATGATGAAAGAAATCGTACAAAAAATGTAATTTTAAAAATCGAACGCGTCAGCATGTATATATATTCAACTGTATTCTTTATACCAATTTAATTTTATCTACAATAAACACACACAATTTAAGATTTAAAAAGGTGGACCAGTCTGCTGCAAAGTGGTCGAATGTCACTGTAATGGATGTGTTAAATTTTAATTAATCATCGATATAAAATTATTGAATACAAAAAATTATTCAGAGCGAAAATGGTCTATCAGTTTCTATTACTAAGTATGTTCTATTATATTATTGCTATTGAAGTAATTTATTTTACTGTAAGTAATACGTACTCAGTAGGTTAAAATAATTTTTGCCAAAAACATTGTATTTGATTATATCATTGAAAACAAATTAGGTATTTAAAAAAATTGTTGTTCTATAATATTTGAATTTAATAAATAAATTGTTATACATTATGCCCGCCATTATAATTTAAAAATAATATTTTATATTTATATATATAAGATCAATTTTAAAATTTAGGAATATTTTCAGTTATTCTGTATTGACAATTTACATCCAGGTTTCATTTTTAAATTATTAATTTTTAATTTAAAATTACTTATGTAACTAGTAATTTATAATTGAAAGCAACCAAGTATGTATCAATATCGTATTATTCAAATTAAAGTATTGAAAATTACTATGAACAATTTTGACCTTATAATATATTATCATAGTGGTCTACGTCCATTTTATAGTCACAAAATCATTATAGTATTATTGTGTAAATTATTGTATCTACCGACAATAGTAATTTTTGTATATGCCACTCGAAAATATGGCATTGAATAATTACTTAACTATTATATGAAGTGATTGTGTTCTGAATTTTTGAAACTAAATATGCAGATTTCAGTTAAATATATTATACGGGAATATTAAATAATATAAATGAATGTAATTACCTACAACATTTTGTTAAAATTTCTAACGCCTGTATTCATTTGGCTAGCTATTATAAGTTCTTCAGTCGCGTGATCACTTTTAAACCATGATGATAACATATCTAGTGGTCAGTATTTATTTAAGTGTTTGTTTATGTGAGCTAAGCGTGGTGTACCAGTGGGACAAAATAGATTTGTCAAGTCATGAAAATCGCCAGGAAACGGACAATTCCTATATTCCAGAAAACAATCTTGTGCACAGAATGAAAATTTGGAACAACACGTTGTACATGGCCATACCTAGGTTTAAGACAGGGGTGCCGGCCACGTTGTGCAAAAGTTACAGAGGTACTATACAACCATTTCCGTCGATACATCTTCAGGTGATTGGCAACTGTTTTGGGATGCAAAACATCAAGGACATTGAAATTGATCATTTAGGTCAATTGTGGGTGTTAGACGTAGGTAAGGTTTATGATTTAGAAGAACCTAATTACACTTGTGATCCAAAATTGATTATATTGGACATTGATACGGGCAGAATGATACGATCAGCGGTGATACCGAGCAGCATGTACACTTCTCAAAGCATACTCAATGGTATTTCGATTGACTTGAAGTCACTCACCGCTGTAATAGCTGATATAGGTCCCAATTCTGGGTTTATTGTTTATAAGTATAAACAAGGATTTTTTCAAAAGTTTCAATGTAAAATATTGTCTAGCGTTAAAGATTACAACGAAGCACTTTTAACTATATCTCCAATTGATAATATGCTATACTTCACCACCATAGAAATTGATAGCCTATTCACAATTCCGTTAAGCGTATTCAATGCGCCTTTCACCAACGACATAAGTCATTATGTTAACAACCATGGACTGAAAACAGACGCGTCGACTGCTATGATCATGGATACTACTGGGAACCTGTATTTAGGCATGACTAGGAAAGTAATCGCCTGGAACACTTTGAGAAACAGTTTCGACGTCAAAGATTTGTACATACAAGAAGTGAGACTCGATTGGATTTCAAGTTTTGCGTTTGATTCACACGGATATTTGTGGATTATTTCTTCAGCATTCAGAGAGTTTCTAGATGGATCAAATTCAAAAAGAATGAATATTAGAATATTTAAAAGGTTTTGTGGTTCAACAGCCTTCGCGCTTCAAAATGTACAATTAATGTCTGTGAACAATACACTCCCCATTAATCACAACTCTGTCGGTATCAAAACTGCTTCTACTGTTTATATTTTAACTTTAATTATATTATTGCAAATTGTAATGTAAAAATTTCACTCACCAATTAAAACAGTTTTTTTTAATAAAACAACTATAGGATAGTATTGTTATATGTACAAGTTGTAAATTATAATAAGTTAATGTGAAGTTATTATTCACTGTTAAATAAATTTAAAAGAATTTCAATTAATAATTGTGTATAGTGTTAGGTACATTCCACTATTATTAAATTGGTAGGAACTGATCCACTTAATTAGATAGGTAGATAATATAATATAAAGTCAATTTAAGAAGCACATAACTACACAAGATAATCATTTTTCTTAAAATTAAAATTAAAACTCATTTTATTTATTCATTATTATATAATAAAATTGAATAATAGGGCCGGGTCATACATTATACGATCCCAACCCCAATCACTGGACTCGCGACGCAAAAATAATAGGATAACTACAAAAAACTGTTTAATTTCCACGTTTATCCTATCAAATACGAATAATGTGTTTACTATTTAGTTCCATGAACTAGGGTAAGTACTTATTGTAGACGGTAGGTACAGATTATGTTCTATGATGTAATATGTTTAGTCATTGACTGGATATTAAACATACCTGATACCTATACGGCTATACCTGCATGATTACATATTATTCAATCAACGACATAGAACTTATTAGTTATAAGTTATAACTTATATAGGTATAAATCATTATAGCGGATTTAAAGGAGCAAATAGTATGAATATTTGAGGACTGGGCCCTTGCCCCTTGGACTCAGTCCTTCAAAATTGTTTATAAACTTTGTCAAAACTAGAGCGGAAAATTATTCAATTCAATAATTTAAGGAACAATAAGTCATAATATTGTGTACACCTACTGTGGTCGTAATAACCAATTGATAAAT